>JAQPPZ010001870.1:13575000-14945409 GCA_028583015.1 Wollemia nobilis | reverse complement strand
TAACTTTAAAAAGGAAGAAAGTCATCAGAATAAGTAAATTAAATTCGATAGCCTAAAAATGAGGTTGAGAACACCCCCAATCACTGAAATGAAAACAATTGAATTAAGATAGAGCTTAGGAAAATTTGTGTTGTCGAATGTTAGCATGGGAACTAAAGGGTCCACTACTAAAGAAGAAATTAAGACATATTTAGGTGATCATACATAGAGGATCATTACAAGTGGGTGGTTCATATTTAATCAGTTATAGCAAATTCAAGAACTAGAGGCTCTAAATAAAATAGTCATTACCAAAATTTACATCAAGCTTTTGCATAGCATATTTTTGCCAAGAGGTATACTTGAGTACCCTATTTTTTATTGTATTTTCCCTTGTGTATTTCCTTCTTTATCATCTCTTATTATTACCATTAATGTGCAAGTTTTGATAGAGAAGTGCTCAAGAAACTAATATTATTTCCAGATATTGAGCTAGAGGTCTAGAGACTCAATTGTTATCAGATTGAAACAAGAGAGTAAAAAGTCCTTGTTACATCATTTGAACAAGGATTTTGATTGTATTAATATTTAAAAGAGTTCAATGGCAATTTATAGCCAACTCTTCATGTAATAACTTTGATATTATACAAATCTAGGCTTCTTATCTATCATATCTTTGAATTCAGTCATGTGTGTGTCTCCATTACATGTTACATTATTTGAACATATGGATAGATGCTTCTTTTGTTGATCACAAATTATGTTTATTATGATATTCAAATTAACTTAATTGAATGAATTATTTATTTCCTCTTTCTTTCTAATGCATTAAATTGTTATCAAAACTTGCTACAATAGACCAAATTATTAAGGAACAGGTTATACACATAAGGTATATGTAGACACCCAAAAATCACGCATTTTTATTTCTACATATCCATAGGTGACTAGACATCCCTAGGCTATTGTAGGCTATCATAGTCATGCATAGTCAGGTTTAGTCATGTGTAGTCATGCATAGTAATGCGTAGATTGCCATAGTTCACCATAGCAATATGTAGACTTCCATATACCACTCCATCGGCATTCAGGTCCTAAACTCTCATAAACCTTCAAAATCACATCCCATGCACTGGGATATCCTTCGACGACCTATTTTCACTCAATTTAAGCCTCCATGGGATATTAGTTGACTAAAACAATTAACAATTCAATACCTAGAATCTAATTTAATATTGAACCCAGGTGTTGTAGGTGATTTGGAGAGGAGAGGGCAATCCTCCAAGGGAGGTCCCAGATTCGAATCTCCACCCTACCAAAAATATGAATTGGGTACCCAAAATCCAATTGATAATGTTGGTGTGGGTAGGGTTGGGTGTGACCCCCGGGTGACTTTAATAGTGTAGAACCCCCTGTTCATGGTCTCTTAGACCAAGGCGGCTCCTGCAAGGGATTTTTCGCTTAAAAAAAAATTAATATTGACTTCACTTAAGTCATATTTTTAGGGAAAATTTGATTAAAAGAATACTTAATATTGATTAATACTAATTACATCCTCCCACATGTGTGAAATTAGGATTTTTTAGGATATTTCTTTAATCATGTTCTAAATTGACTTAAGATCTCATAATCAAGATTATCCCTAATCCATCCTCACACATGTGTGAGGATTGAATATTTCCCATAAGGAATGTGATGTTGCCACATTGCATTTCCTAACCTAACCCTAGTCAGAATCAAACCTAGGTTTAGTCTATCTAACCCCCCCTGCACCTTGCCTTTGCCTATAAATAGTGGGTCCTAAACCCCTATTAACTCTCTCTCCCAAATTCAATAAAGCATAGAAACTTTGTAGAAATGGAAAGTGAACATTGAACAGTCAGTTTTCGATGCACACAATCAGATTTCAATAGCACACAGAGACACCCAAGCTGCCTAAGAATTGATCTACCAGAGAGATTTTGCAAAAGAGGGATCACAACTCATATCACCCCTTTCCCCATGAATCTAGGATCAGTTTGCCCCTCGGGTGGTGAATTGGGTCTACAGGCCCCAAATAACTCCATATTTGGGAGGTAAGCTCTGTTTCATGATATTATCAGCTTTTGCATATTTTATTCCAGTTTGTATCATGTTTTTATGCTCATTTCATCTTCCTAGATATGGGTCCTGACTAAGGCAAGCCCTCCATCACATTGACCCCCCTTTTTTAGGTTCTTCATAGGTTTTTTAACAGATCTAAATATGAAGAACATCATCAAATAAAAAACAACCCGATGGTGGCCCAAATACAAAGAAACCCACCTACACTAAGGGACGATTGAAGAAGACATCAAATTGATTGTAACATTTTTAGGAAAATAAATGGATAAAGGGCATCATGTCCCTCTTGTAACATGTATCTTTTAATATCAATGAAATTATAGTTTCTTTGTTTAATGCATCATTGTGTATTGTGTTAAATTATCAAATGTCATTTTCTACCCGTTTCATTCTGGCACGCCCGGTGGGACCCCCATAATGGACAATGCTAGGTTAATTATTTCAAGTAAATCTAACTTTGTCCTCTATTTTTGTGTCTTACAGGTACCAAATTTATCTACCACAAAGACCTCCAAAACCCTAGGAACCACCCTAGGTCATTAAAGCCCTGATTTGAAGCCTCTACAGCTGAATTGCCCCCCCCACCCCATGAACTTTCTACCAATTTTCCCCCTAGATGGTGAAGTGTATTTTAGACCCCCAAAATTTGAATATCTTGCTATCTCAGACCACCCTATAACCTACATAGGTCTTCTGGACTATCAGATATTAGATCTGAGCCTTCAAAACTTAATTCAGCCCCTGGGTGTTGATTTGAGCATAGAAGCCTGAAATCCCCCAAATCCATAGGAGTG
The DNA here is from genome assembly GCA_028583015.1 of Wollemia nobilis. NCBI lineage: Eukaryota > Viridiplantae > Streptophyta > Pinopsida > Araucariales > Araucariaceae > Wollemia > Wollemia nobilis. Next base: position 14,942,533 of record JAQPPZ010001870.1, on the reverse strand, counting down.
ACCCTTTCAAGGGCCAAGAAAACATCCCATATCATTATAATGTAGGTATACCTTATTTTACACCTCTTTTCTCTAATATTTTCAAAGCACAAAGCATGCACTATTCAAATAACAATTTCTAGGTGTAGATTTGCTTTCATTTCAAGTTCGTAGGATTATTAAATTTCTCTAAAGTTTCAAGACCTGCAACTTTCTAGCAAGTTCTTAAAATTTATTTTCAAATAAATTTACATTTCCTTTAGTTTTTTGCATGTAGTACAAGCCTACCTTATTTCCCCCTTTGTTTATAGCATCTATCGCTAAAATAAGTGTACATTCTAATGGTTAAACTTAGGGTTTACTAATTCCCTTATTCTATGTCATATAATTTCTAAAGCATATTGTAATATATAGCTTAAATCAGGGTTTCCTAATCCCTTTTTACCTCACACATTTGGATTGCATGTTTCCATGTTTTGCAAAGTAGATTAATTTGCTTTATAAAGGCATTTAGGACTAGACCATTTCTTTGCAAAGAATACAAGTTATCTAATAATTTGCTTTCAAAAAGGAATTAGGATTAGTTTTATTTTGAAAAGGTAATTAGTTTGTTTCTTACTTTGCAAACACCATTATCAAAACAGAAACCCACACACACTCATGTGGTATTTAAACAAGTGGTAATATTGGACTTCATACCTAATACATCACTCGAGACTAATGTGGATCGAGTTTCACTCTCCATCAGCTCACCACCCTAGACACCTAACAACCCCACCGGAGTATTTTTATGGATTTTATCATTGGAAAATCCCCCACTTTTGTGATTGGGCCTTGGATTTCATCACCAACGGTTACCTATAGAGTGGGATAGGATTAGCACCTTCATCCACAAGGCTAGTATAATTTTTGGAATTGGTAACTATCATTCTTGACCAAGCCCATCCGAGGGTGAAGTGAAAGCATGGGGTATGCCAACCATGCCTAGCATGTCATAGATAGTACCACCTCTTCTCATGAGAGGATATAGTGAAATCACTTTAGTATAGTGGGTTCTCCTCCTTTAGGATATCATTTTATCGTACCTTCCATATAGGTCACCATTTGTACATTGTGATACCATTCTATTTTGTACATATTTAGGTGTTGTAGGAGGTTTTATATGGATGAAATTCCTAATTTTCTAGAGTATCCACTCCATTACCCTTGATTCTACATAGGGAGTATCAACATTACAACACACAAAACAAAAAAAGAAATTTTATTTTTTCAGCAGTTAGAATTGATTTCGATCTATCATTGTTTGCATGATCATGAACCGGTCTCAACACAGTACACTATATATTGTCTTGCTACACAAAACATGTCACTTACTTCACACTCACATTAGATACATTTGAGTCTACATCACATAGGGTTTATTCCTAAAACCCCTTTTACACATGCTACTATGTCTGTGGTCACCCGTAGTAGAGCACATGAGCAATCATGCTCTATGGAGGAATGGCCTCCCCATTCCCCTATTCAGTCTACTCTTACTCCTTTGATCATGAATGGGAAGACCATAGACACATTTTATTCATGCATAGAATATGATGTACAACTCACACACATGATGCCTCATGATGAGATGTCAACCTTCAGTGAAGCCCTTGCTACTTCACTCATATAGGATTACCCACTAATTTCAACCCCATCCTCACCTAATCCATCGACCACGTTCTATGACCATGTAATCTACACAACACCAGGACAACATCCTCCATTATTTACCATATATGAGGAGGTCATGCCTACTTCACCCACATTTGCACACCCTTTCTTCCAAAATCTATCTCAATCCCTTTTTTAGAATGATTCATCCCTCTTAAATTGTACCCATCCTGAGGTCGTATCATTCACACCTACTGTAGGAATGGTGTCTAACCCATCCTCCTCTGCTGTAGGAAGCCAAAAGTCATCCTTCCAAACTACATAATAGATCCCTTCCCAATAGGAACCGCAAGCATTCCCTCAAACCTCACACCCATACTCTTCACAATAGTACCAACCATCATCTTCCCAAGAGCCATTCTTCACCATATTTGAAGGCATCTACCAACCACCCCTTCAGGAGCAATATGTGCAAACCCAAGAGGGAGTGTCCACATACACTTTCCCCTAAACCCAAGCTCCTAACTTGACAACTTATCTCACCTTTTTGGTAGCTTTCCCACCAATCTCCCAGGTATCGAAACTGTATGATACCCAACCTTTGGAGCCACCTTTGCCTACGATGACCATTAGGATATTGTCACCTCCTTTTTAGGCTTCCACTACCAATATCCATCCTACCTATGGATCGAGACCTACAGCTTACCCACCCACTCAGCCAGGCTATTCTATGCAGTCTAGCTTCCCTACCTCTTACCCTCTAGGGTAGAGACAGATCCCATCCTTTGATACTTCATCTCAACCGCCCCTAGTATTGGTAGTTCCAACACCTACACTACCACCAATTGCACCTAGATTCTTTACGCCTCCTCCATTTTGGTCATCACTGTCTACAACCCAACCATTATAGCAAGCTCCAACCCAACAAGTACTCATGTCACAACCGCACATTTCCCAATCACAATACTATTATCCTCAACAGACACCTACCCCACAACCTAGTGTACTAGTGGACATGACAACACATGTCACCTAGTACCCGCCTTATCATGATAAGGCACAACAATATTCCCCATAATATTATGAAGAAAAACAATACCAATATCCACCACATCCATAGGGTCATCCTACCATATCCCAACCCCCTATAGCTATGACACCCAAACTTCAACTCTTACAAGATGAAGTCAAAATGTTGAACTTGCACACCTCTAGCTACGGGCCAAAAAAAGCCTTGTTATGATGAATTGTGCAATGATCCAGTTCACCCATCAATCCCCATTTCTCCCTATCCCTATTGCTTTGAAATACCAAAATTTGACAAGTATAGAGGTAAGGAAGACCCTAGAGATTATGTGAACAATTATCACTCCTCCTGCTACCAACTTCACATTAGTAACCCTCTTATGTTGCATACCTTCTCACTGTCCCTCACTGGGCCAGCATTATATTGGTACAACATGCTCCCACGACATAGCCTGTATATCTTTGAGAAGTTGGCCAAATCCTTCCTAGAGCACTTTTCCATCAACATCAAGAAGAAGACCACATTATCTGATGTCTACGCCTTACGAAAGGTGGATGATGAACCCATTACTAAGTTTATTTCTATATGGAGAGATATTATCCATGACCTCACCCATAGCCTCCCCACCTTGGATCTTGTGACACTCTTTTCCAAGAGTTGTCACAAACACATTTTCACATCCCTCCAACTTCACCAAAGTTTTACTTTTGAAGATGTCATCTCACAAGAAAAAGTGATCAAGGATATTAAGGTTCAATCTGGGAAGATTAAGTTGAGAGCCAAATCCAACTATAACTCCAATTTTTGCTTCAAAAAACCCACACCAAATTAGCCTTACCCTTGGCCAGTGTAAGCCAACCAAGTCATAGCTGCTACCCTAGCACTAGCACTGACTCCTCCACCCTATACACTGCAGTCGTAAGCATTCCAAGCTAATGCTTCTGCTCCACCTTGATTGTAGTAATATCGAGGCATGCACCCACAAGGTCTATCATGCAACTTTACACCCTTATCCGAACCTTTACCAGCCCTGTTCCAGATATTGTATGAGGGCAACCATCTCATTCTACCTAATATCCACCCATTAAATCTAAATTGACCCAAGCCTTATGACTATAATGAGCAACTCTTCTATCCTTTCCATAGGTAGCATGGCCATAATATCGATTCATGTTGTTCCTTCCATGGGTAAGTTCAAGACCTAATTAATAGGGGCACTATTCAAGTAGCAAACCCTTTAGCCCTACAAAATCAAAACTTAGGGATATTTCAGAACCCCCTACTAGATCATAGAGAATCCAACCCTCCTAGACCCTTAAACAATCCCTCAGTTCCACCTTTCCAAGTGAAAAATGTACAATGTGATCCTCCATCACGTGGCTTAGTAGGTATGATCAACATTACTATGAGGAACCAATTATACCCATCTTTCTAGACATCACCTATCATTTTCCCATAAGCTTATTTCACATCACCACAAGTACCACAAATGCCTAATACCATACCACCACCACCTCAAAATATGATCACCATTTATGGTAGCTTAACCCATAAGTTATGCAATGCCCCCGCACGGCTACCCATCTTCGATCTCCTACAATAATCTCAACCCCAATGCAAGGTTTTGAATGACATCCTACATTCCATTGACTTAGAGACACATGACACCAATGCCTTTGTCAATTTTATTGGAAATATATCGCACTACCTCCAGTCCTCAATAAGTTTCCATGACCATGAGATAACATAACTTGTAGGAAAAGGAGCATACCCCCCTCTCTACATACAAGCCAATATCAATGATATCACCTACAAGTAGGTACTTTTTGATATAGGCTCATCCATTAGTATCATATCCATAGTAGCTCTACATCACCTGCACATCCTACAAGCCTATTTTTCCATGCCTTCCCTCGACCTACGTGCTTTCGATGGCTCCATGAGACCTATCATAGGATCAATAGTCTTACCAATATGTGTAGGTATTCATACCATTCCCATCCTATTTCATGTCATTCAAGGAGAAATGCAATACAAAATTATCCTTGATCACCCTTACATTAGAGATATGTAATGTGTCCCATCCACACTACACCATTGCCTCAAGTACATCCACAATGAACTTGTTCATTGTGTCCCAGTCGATGGAAACCCATTTAAGTTTTGCAATGTGGCAGAATTTCTGCCTGTGCCATCATTCTCATCATCCCAATTGTTCCTTGTATCTTCTCACCAGTCACTAGGAGCATTGATATCCTCCTCAACCTCCACCTCAATGTCCCAATGTTCATCAAGAGCACAAACCTCAATGTCTACACCATTAGCACCATATTTTAGGGGACCTAAAACCTCTATTGTGCCTTTTTCACCACCATCCTTATGGCCTCCATAATCATCCCCACCTCTACCATTTCAATTTCCATCCACATTACCCCAACCATCATCATCATCCATTACACAACCTATTACCATACCTTCCCCACCTTTGCATATGGTAGCCCCTATCCTTCCTACACCGTAAATACCTCCTCTTCCCTTCCGATTGAAACCTAAGACATTCATGTCTTTGTATTACCCAATACCTGCATCGATACCATCCCCTATATAAAACAAACAACCTGTTCAAGACACAACAATCAAAAATCATGAATTGGAACAACAAACATCAAATTCAAAGGAATAAATCCCACACCCTTCAGCCATGACCATCAAGGAATCTCAACTTTCTCCATCCTCAACTGATTTTGATACCCCACCTCAGTCACTAGAATGTACCACACCATGCATAACCATATTCATGACAAATTTGAGCCCAAGAGACTATAATGTATGTGATGCTCATGTATGTGACCCTCCGATCCAATCCACCCATTATTTTAGTTGACCTTCAGCTTCGGTCATTACCATTGGAATCGTCATACAGTTAGGAAGTCTCGAAAACCACACCAACTTTGTGTATGTAGTAGTCGACTCTTCGATCCCTCCACCAACTACTCCAATACCATAATATAGCTCTAGAGATGCAATTACACATATAGCCAACCCTCAATTTACCTTGTGCTACTTACAATATTTTCATTGGCACAGGTTTAGGCTAGGTCATTATGAGCAAGGGCTATGTACACCCATAAATCCACGTGTTTGATCACCCATCGACAAAACTGGCCTGGGTTATCACCTAACCACCGTCTATACATTAGAATATAAGACCCAAGATTTATCCCTACATCCTCCTCTATGTCCAATGCATACCTTAGAAGAATATATCGATATGGATATATTAGAAGACATGCATTCACTTACTTCAACCATCATAGTCCCCTGTGACTTCTTCCAAGAATTTTCTACAGTTGATACCTCTTTATTCTATGATTTTGAGATATTGGCAGAATACTTTGCTACCTTATCCCTGGTTTCTCCACCAGTAGAGCCTGATCAAATCCTACCTAATCCACCATCGACACGGATAGTCATGTTCTCACCTATACATAGGCAACTCCAAAGAGCAACTTCTCATATGTGTTCACCACTAGCTATCTTATGACCTCCCTTGAGCCTCTTAAGATGTGCACAAGTCACTGAACCTCCCTCACCAGAGTCTTCCCCACCTACTTCACCTACATTATCGATCAACATGGTTGAAGTAGATTTACGCTTTCCCCTCTGCTATAGCCACTAGCTAATTCGATACGATACCCCAAACCAAAACTTGTTTGATCTTGCACATATATCACTCATAATACCTAGAGACTTCCTTCTCTCTCTTCATGTCTTGTAGGTGGTAAATACCCCATCCTCATCTACGTCATCCTAAACCCCTCAAGTCCATAACACAGGCATTTACATAGATGATAAATATGAATTCAGTGAGGCCATTGATGACTTCAACCTCATTCCTATCCCCAAACAATTTTGTAATGGATCTTGCATGCTCATCGAGGACACGATCGATGTCGACATTGGTGATGATCCAAAAAATCCACACATCCTCAAATTAGCTACTATATTCTCATCCAAGGATCACATAACCTTTATGAACTTCTTGCACAAATATATAAAAGTTATTGCATGGTCATACAAAGACATGTTGGGACTTGACCCTACTGTGGTAGTTCATAATCTTATACTAGATCCCAATGCCAATCTGGTAAGGCAAAAGCTACAAAGCATGCATCCAACTATCACATTGATAGTGAAATTTGAGCTCCAAAATATCCTATATGTTTATTTCATAGTACCCATCGACTATCCCGAGTGGGTATCCAGCATGGTCCTTGTACCCAAGTCATCCAATGACATTCGTGTTTGCACAGATTTTTGTGACCTAAACAAAGCTTGTCCCAAATACAAATTCCCTCTACCCAAAATTGACTCCCTCATTGACTCCATCATAGGTCAAGAAATAATTTCCCTTATGGACATATTTTTAGGATATAATCAAATCAGAATCAACCCAACCGACCAACACAAAACATCCTTCACAACACCTTGGGGGACCTTTTGCTACAAGGTCATGCCCTTTGGCCTCAAAAATTCTAGGGCAACTTATCAGTGAGCCATGACCTATATATTTCATGATTTAATGCATAAAAACATTAAGGACTATGTGGATGATCTTATCACTAAGTCCAAGAAACGTGTTGACCATCTCGAAGATCTCTATCAAATTTTTGATCGATTGTTAGAACACAACGTGCACCTCAATCCAAAGAAGTGTGTGTTTGGTGTTACATCAGGAAATATACTAGGGTTCATCATCTCCCAACAAGGCATTGAGGTAGATCCTAGTAAAGTGAAAGCCATCATCGATATGTCTCCTCCTACTACACTAAAAAATTGCACAGCCTCCAAGGTAATATTACTTCTATCCATAGATTTATAGAATAATTATCAGACAAATGCCAACCATTCAACCATCTCCTCTAGAAAGGAGTACACTTCAAATGGGATGATAACTATCAATCCACATTCAATGCTATAAAAACTTACTTATATCACTACCGATTATATCACTACCACACCCACAATTACCACTGACTCTATACATCTCAACCACAAAACTGGTGCTAGGTACACTCCTAGATCAAAAGAATGCTCTTGACAAAGAGCAGGCTATTTACTAAATCAGTCGTACACTAGTTAGTTACAAAACAAGATATGGATACATGGAGAAGTTATGCCTAATAGTAGTATTCACTACTCAGAAGTTAAGACACTACATGTTAAACCACACAACTTTTGTCATTGCCTTAGATAATCCCCTTTGATATATGATGAACAAAAGTTATCACAATTCATGCACAATCAAATGGATCATGCTTCTAACTAAATTTGACCTTTCGTATCTCAAAAATCCATCAAAGGACAAGTCATCACTGACCCATTGGCTGAAGCCCCTATAACTGACAATCAACCCCTACTCATTCAACTCCCTAATGATTCCATCTTCCACATAACCGAAGAGGAAGAATATGTTGAACCTGAATTTGTGGTTGATCTTACCATGTTCTTTGATGGTTCCAGGAGTCTCCACATTAAGGGTACAGGCATTGTCTTCTTTACACCAGAAGGAGAACCTCTCCCATTCTCATTCAAACTCGATTACCCTTGTACTAACAACAACACAGAATATGAAGCCCTAATCCTAGGACTGAAACAAGCACACTCTATGCACATCAAACACCTCCACATCATAGGCAACTCACTCTTGATAGTAAATCAAGTACAAGAACTCTGGCTATACAACTGCTCAATCCTCCAGTAATACAAGAAAATCACCCACCAAATCCTATCCCAATTTGATTGATACAACCTTGAAGCTGCTTCATGATCATCAAACCATTTTGTAGACACTATGGATATCTTACGGTCCCTTATTTCGCAAAACCCAACATCTGACACAACATTTGTATCCATTTATACACTTACATAATCTGCTATATCACCCACACCTCCCACATATGATGGTGGTGTGTATGTGGTAAACATCGAACCTCATGATCCATGGTTCTCACAGATCAAAGAGTACATCAAATTAGGTTTCCTACCATGTGATTTGTCCCACACCCAACATCTAAATTTTAAACAAAGAGTGATTCGCTACACCTTATTGGGGGATATCCTTTATCACCATAGCTATGATGGAATACTCTTGTGTTGCCTAGAACCACAAGAATCACAATGGATTGTACAAGAAACCCATTATGGTACTTGTGGTGGCCATTTTAGTGGCATGGCGATCACCAAATGCATCCTCTGTATGGGCTACTACTAGCCTAAAATGGAGCAAGAATATTGTGAATATGTCAAACGTTGCATTAAATATCAACAACATGCCAACCTAACATATTTTCCATCCCAACTATTTCAACCAATCTAGTCCATGTGGCCCTTTTCCCAATGGGGCCTAGATCTAATTGGAAAAATTACACCTGCATCCTCTAGAAATCACAAATTTATCATCACAGCAATAGAATATTTTACCAAGTCGGTCAAATCCATCCCATTGGTTTAAACTACAGGAGCCAAAATTGCAGCATTCATCACAGAGCATATCATATGCCGCTTTGGAATTCCCTCCCAAATCATTTTTGATAATGGGAAATCCTTTAAAAGCAATACTATTCAAGCCATGTGTGACAAATTTCACATACACCATAGCTTTTTGATCCCATATTACCCTCAAGGAAATGGTTAGGTAGAAGCCACAAATGAAACCATCTACTCCATTCTCTGTAAAACTATAACAGAGTCTCACCAAGACTGGCATAATGAAATATCCCTAGCATTATGGGCATATCGTACCAACATTGGTACACCTACTGGGGCAACATATTTTTCACTTGCATATGGGGCAGAAGCTATCATGCCCCTTGAGCTTGAAATACCCGACTTAAGGATATCTATGAAATATTTCATTGACGATGACGTCACTTGCCAAACTCGTCTAGATCAACTAACGCTTCTCTATGAACATCGCATCCATGCCATCGAGCACACACGAGACTATCAAGATCGGCTTCACTGTGCCTACAATAGTAAGGTACATCAGCATGAGTTCAAAATTTGTGACCTAGTTCTCAAATAAAACCAAAAAATCATAAGTCAACCTCACCAGCAGCACGATAAATTTACCCCAAACTGGTTGGGCCCATTCATTATCACACACAAATATAGCTTAGGAGCATATCATCTGGATAATATTGAAGACATTAATGACCCTAAACCTATCAAAATATTACCCCTTCATGCATTTAATTTATGATGCACAAGCACATTCACCATCATGAGTGCTACACAGTACTAGTAATAAATCACTAAGCACATCACCGTGTAGATCTATTACTTTACTTTATTATTTCACTATACATGTATTTTCATCTTTATGTCATTTTTATGCTATAGGTATTTTTTTTTCCTTTTATAGGATCCACATCATTAGCAGGAGAGTAATACAGTGTCCTCACTCACCACCATGTAGGACCATCTGTAGCCACAGCAGACACCCATTACACCGACTGATATAGCTTGGCCACCAACCACACTTCATACCAGGCATTCTCCGCATTCATCCCATTTAGGTTAGCATACCTCACCTCGATTTCATTCCTCTTGCTAGTGAGGTCCATCCTAGAGACAACCAGGTCACCTTGTCCTCTTTTGACAAAAAATAGGAATCCACCCAACCCTAAGAACAAGGGTCACCCTCCCATTCATCTGATGATCTCAGATGTTGTTATTCACCAATAAATCATCCCCTTCACCTTCTAGGAGATTATCTTCCACCTAATAGAGGATACACCTATTGTGGTCCAAACAAGGTGAATGGTTTCCTATTTTTGTCACATGCCCGTGCATTTAATTATCAACCCAGGGAGCTTCGTAAACTTGCAAAGAGTCAAAATTAGGTTACTACAATACCACTGGAGGTGAATCTGCTTATCCTACATTTGTGGGGTTTTCTTGAAATGGTTGTCAATCATTCTCGCACTCCTCAATAAATTACGTAAGAAGAATAGAATTAAATCTACAAAAATAAATCATGTACACATTCCTGAAAATAAATCTACTACAAATACTGGAACTAGCAAACCAATGAACATTCCTATGAAAGCGATTAAACTAATTGTATCGCTCCAAATTTTTCCCATCCCTACCTTCAGGCTATAGGATCCGTGCCCGGAAGGAGGATGGGAAAATGATGGCGTGGTACCTCGGACTAAGAGGCCTTGTGAAGGTCCCGCATCTCAAGGGAGGTGTATTATGGTGATTTTTTGACGGATGGTGGGTTCACCAGGAAACATTTAGTGGCAGTTTCCACGCCTAGGTTGGGAATGTGTTTTATGTGTTCAGTTTTAGCCTTAATCATCCAAGTCCTAGGTTTGGCCAAATGAATCTAAATTGCTCTATATGAAAATGCAGATTAAATGAATACAGAAGAACAAATTAGGACAGAAAATAGAGAAATTAAGCAAGATTAAAAAGTCATACCTGATCTGGATGTCTGATGAAGATTATAATTCTTGAAGTAGTCAGGATCGTCTTGAATTCGACAGGATCATCTAAGATCTAACAGAATCATCTGAGATTTGACAGGATTGTCTGATATCTGATGAATTCGTCAGAGACTTGCAAACAAAAAAACAGATGCAAAATACAGAGAATGCAACAATGCTAACATAGGGAAACAATGTAAAATGACAATAACAATATCAAACTGAAAATTATAAATAGAAACATGAATGCATTATACTGATTTAATGACAATTATAACTTAATTATGCATTTGATCTAGATGGGTGAACTCCAAGATGCAAAATAATAAGAAATAAACTTAGATTTAACTAAATACAGAACAATGCATAAAATAAAAGGATGAAGAAATGCAAACTCTAGGCACTGATTGCCTCAATGTTGACTGCAGTCGAAATCATCTCGCATTGGTATGAAATCATCTTTGATTCGACAGGATCACCTCCGATCTGAACAGGATCATCTACGATGATGTAAGCTTGCTCCGGCTGAAAAATACTAAGGTACCTGCAACAAAATTTGGATAGAACTAATGCAAATAGCAATTTAGGATGTCTTAATGCATGTGAAGTCAATTTACAGGAATTATCAGCCAGGGGGATGCTAAGGTGAGGGCTTAGGATTAAATAGGCTTAGTATGGAGGTTAGGAGGTTGGATATCATCCATATTTGGGAGATCTCCAACGGGGAGGGTCTCTAACGGCACAGACATGCTTTTGCCCGGATTAGAGACACCGTTGGAACAAAGACTAATTGTGCAAAATTAGTTTTGGGACAAGATCGTCTGGACGTCCTAGCCGAGATGAAATCGTCCAATATGAGGTGATATTGTCTGATCGGTGACAATATCATCAAACGGTCAAAACAAACTCTAAAAATGGTGCAAGAAAGGAGGAAACGGATTACACAGCGGTTTGGGAGCGATTTTGGAGGTTAAAATTTGAATTTGAATTATTTACTAGAGTGAATGTAATTACTAAGGTTTTATTGCACCAATTTTAGGGTGCTACATTTTGCCCCATATTTAGAAAATTTTTTGAAGAAAATGCGTTAAAGATGAGTTCTTCTCGATCTACGAGAAAGCAAAAATTATTCCCATTTTTAGACGACGATTCTTGGTCGAATCGTACGACAGCTTACTATGGTGCCCCCTTCGTGTTTTTACCCAAATCAAACGTTTGAGGTAAAAACATGGAAAAGCAAAATTTTAAAATGTTTTTAATTGTGTTTTGAATAAAATTAAGGAAAATAGGGTAAAACCCTAATTCATTTTTACTATTCATTTTTAGTGGTTTTTAGAGCTCTGCAAGCAAAAATGGTAGAGACAACGCATAGATCGATAGAGGTCCGACGCGGGCTACGGGTAAGAGTCTAAACTTAGTTTAGAATGCTTTAAGTTGAATTTACGTGCTTGTTAGGTGAATTTTGATCAATTTTTGAGCATCGCGGCTATTTTTGGGCCGTCAACGTTGTAGGGACGAAATCATCCCGATTTCGATGAAATCGTCTCAAGTTCACCGATTTCGTCTAAGGGCAAAATCGACGAAAGGGGGACGATTTCATCAAATTAGGGATGATTTCGGCTTACGAAATCGAAGACGATTCTACTCAAATGTGGGACGATATCGTCCAATAGTGGACGATATCATCATTTGTATAAAATTGAACTGATTTTACTTGCATTATTAATCACTTGAGTTTTTTTTAATGATTTTTTGTTGTGTTGTTGTTTATGTTGCAGAGAGGTTTGCTAAAGAGCAGAGAATGGAAATACAGTGGTTTGAGAGATGACTTGGCCACTCTATCACAGGCAGAACAGGATCAGCTGGCTCAGGCCGGCTTACAGCATGTGGCAGAGATGCCACAAGTTTCTACAGACATAGGGCTACTGACAGCCCTGGGAGAGAGGTGGTATCCAGGTTCTTCCTATTTTTGGTTACCCACAGGGGAGATGACTCCCACATTGGAGGATGTATGGAGGATTCTGAGGATCCCCATACAAGGATGGTTGATCACTCCTACGGCAAATCAGGGCCATGCTATGATGCGGTTGTGTGGCGATCTGAGCTTTGCCTTGGAGAAGGGTAGAGTAAACATCGAGGCACTACGTCAGATGCCTGGGGCATCCAGACTCACATAGGTTTTGGTCAGAGTGGTAGGTGGACTTTTGCTATGCCACCAGAGTGGGTGCAGGGTACCATGGGTGCTAGAAGATGTGATCTACGACATGCGAGACCATGGTTACAGATTCTCTTAGGGCAGTTTTGTTCTATGCCGACTGTACAGGATCCTGCATGGGGTCATGTACAAGGGCGGCCAATGTCTAGTGATGACATCACTTCTACAGATGTGGTGCTAGGAGCACATTGCAGTGCGAAGGCTGATAGGGCTTCCTTTGATAGGTATTGATGGGGAGAGGCCTCGAGTTTTCTACTGGTGGCTTCGGAGAGGGTCATAGCGATGGATTGATATGTCGATGTCCCAGAGACTGCTGGATGACCTTGTCCTGGACCAGATCACCTAGAGGCTTTAGAGGGACCACCCAGGGTGGGCTGAGGATAGACAGGAGCTAGCTTCAATCAGGCAAGTCTACTGGCTATGAATGGAGAGGGGAGAGGTGGAGCTCCAGTGCTACGATCAAGTTTTGTGATAGTTCGGTCTACAGCAGGGGATCCCATCTCTCAGGGATTACGAGTTTTCTCGGACTATCCGGGATAACACCACAGTGAGTGGGGCTCCAGATATGTAGCGATTTTAGAGTCAATACGTGGATGATGCCCCCATCCATCCAGTGGATGGTGATGATATAGGGGTAGCAGACGGCTATGATGCTTGGTACGCAGGCATCCACCCTCCTCGGATGATGAGGGCTCAGGGTCTGATTCACGTAGTTATGTTTCAAATGGGGAGGCGACACCAAGCGGCTATGGAAGCTATCCAAGGTCATGGAGGGAGAGAGCTAAGGAGAGCACAGACGCAGCAGAGGCCACGACAGCAGGAGAGGAGGGAGGAGAGATCCCCTTCTCCACAGAGAGAGAGGCCACCATCGCCCGATAAGGGCAAGGGTGTTGACACTGGGGAGAGTAGCGAGACAATGACTCTTCGAGCAGAGACAATCCATCTCCAGGCACAAGTGCAGACATTGCAGGATGAGGTTGCATGCCATTGAGCTGAGGTGACATAGCTTAGGGACAAGATTGCATGCCTCAGAGCACGGGGTGGAGGAGTGAGCACTCAGGAGCTAGCATGGGCTATTGCCCAAATCATTTTTTACCAGACATTATAGTACCATATGGTTCCAGAGGAGGAGATATTACCACTGCTGTCTAACATCGTAGATCCGATCAGGATAGGGTCATTGAGGACTTCGTCCCGATCGATGACTAGGACTCGCAGTACCACACATACTACGATGGGACCACCTCGTCCACCTCAGGGTGGGGGAGGAGATGAGGCTGAGAGCTCGAGGGGTTCTCGAGGCTAGACTATTGCACGACACTGTATAGATTAAGACATAGTTTCTATTATTTTTGATAGAGGATTGAGTATGCCGAGGTACAGATTGTGGCATACCAATCCAATTTTGAGATGATGTATATATATTTGTGATATATATAGATGAGATATTTTTTGATCATATGACTTGTGTCTTATGTATTTGTATGATGCTTTAATGTTTTTGATTGATTGATTTGATGATTGGATTGAGGATTCATGTAATTATGTCATTGGAAATATTATGGTTTGAATGTCATGCTGTAAGATTTTAAATGAAATGATCTGATGTAACAAATTCATTTGTTTGTGATGTGATGTGATAAAAGATAAAAAGTGACTTCTAAAAATAATTTCAAAGGACATTGTCGCTATTATAGACCATTTCATGGAGTCGCCGCTCACTCGGTTGTCAAGCTAATCCCAGTATAGAAATATTGTTAAAAGTAAAAGAATGCTTAAGAGACTGTCTTAAGACTTTGGTGCAATGGTGCAAATGATGATGATGATGGTTTGTTTTCAGAGTTTCATAAAAATAGTATGCATGAAAAAAATGATTTTTGCTAGGCATAAATTCCTATAAGTGATAAAATTTTTGGATAATTCCCTAGGAATTATACCATCATTGCAAAATTGAAGGTTGACATAATGACATGAAATAATGATAATGTGCATGCTTTTTGTTTTGAAAACATAATTATATAATAGAATGATTTAAGTCATATGGTTTTCATGATTTTTAAATAAATGGGGAATAAAAATTGTTACAATGGTTTGCGCTAGGCATAGAATATGTAGGTATAGACTTATACCATCATCGCGAAAGTCGACAATATGTGTTGTGATTATATAGGTTTGAAAGAAATTTTAATCTTTTTGATTATGCATGTAGTTGTCTTTATACTAAACAACTGTACTTTAAGGAAGAAAATGAATTTATTCTAAACAATTTGCAAAAATATTTCAAAGTATCTTAAAGACAAAAGTTAGATTTATAAGGAATCCCATGTGCATAGGTGAGTTCATTTCCAATCTTGATTTATCATAATGATACACAAAATCTCTCAAATACAAAATGTGTGTGCAATTGCATTGTTCATTTACCAGTTTGAGCAAGGTACTATGATACAAGTGATTTGAATGAACCAAATAAGTGTTCATTAACCATGATGTAGATGCATATAACCATACTAGACTACTATGTAAGTCGGATTATCAAGAGCTAGCTAATCCATAAGCAGACATAGGTTTGTACAAAATAAGGTCGCTAATGTGATAGACATATCGCCACGCTAGGAGTTACCCAAGGCCAAGCGGGTTGGGCACAAACCACCTGTTATGGGGCTTACCTCACAGTTTTCGAATAATTGAGAATTCTAGGGATTCAAGCTCATCAACCCTTCTTTTCTTTTCAAAGGGTAGGGAAATGGATTTTATTTCTTTTGCTTTTGCTTTCATTTCTTTTCTTTTTGTATTTTTTCTTGATAATGCTGTAATGATATAAAATAATATTTTTATTTTTCTCTTTTTCTTGAACTTTGCTTTTTCTTTTTATTCTATGCTAGGGATACTTGCTCGGATTAGCTGTAGAGCAAGGGATTTTTATTCTGGGTAGGGGTGAGATTGTCCTTTTGCCAATTCTCAAATATTCTAGACCATGTGCATGATAGGATAGCAGGGGAAACTTTTCACTCAAGAAACCACTTCTACTATGTAGCAAAGCATAGAAATTACAAATATAATCATTTTATTGTGAAAATATGTGCTTGGTTTAAGTAAATAACAAGATCAATTCTCTATGCTCAAACTTTATTTAATTGAATTTTGTGGACTTTGATATAAGAGAGATTAGTAATCATGCCAGATAAAATCAAGATATTTATTTTATGAGTGTGAAAGTGCGGGATTCCAAATAAATGCTAATTTATCCAAAATAATTTGAAACATATAACTGCAATATTTGTAAGAAGATATATATATAAATACTATTTGAGAAGTTTTGAGAATGTTGACTCTCTCTTTCTTATTTATGTTGTTTTGGTTTCGAAAGAGTCAAGAATATTGCTATTTTTTTTATTTTTTTTATTTTTTTTTTGTTTTTTGAAAGAAGTAACAAGTGCCATAAATAAATGCAACAAATAGTTTTGAAGATTTTGATGATTATGAATGTTTTTGGTGTTTTTGAATTTATAAATTGTAAAAAATACAAAATAGTGATGTTGAAATATTTTAAACAAATATATACAAGGATGAAATGACCAAATTCATACATAGTAACGTTTAAGATGCAAAATATTCATGGGTTCTTTGAGTTCTTTACCATCTAAGGTAGATAATTTGTATGCTCCTGATTCAAATTTAGCAGTGATAATGTATGGTCCAAGCCAATTGGGCTCAAATTTACCTTTAAGGTCCTTAGTTGCATTAGTATTTTTTTTATTTTCTTTTAAAACAAGGTCGCCGATCTCAAAGGATCGATGACAAACTTTTTTAGCATATGATCTTTTAAGCTTGTTTTGGTAGGCACGGAGATGCTCCAAAGCATTGATGCGTTTTTCATCTAGGAGTTCCAATCGATCGAGTCTGCACACTCGATATTCATCTCCTACTTCGGTATCTTGAAGTAGCAGAGCCAAAGAAGGAACTTCTAATTCAAATGGAAAAACGGCTTCAGCACCATAAACCAAAACAAAAGGTGAAGTTCCCGTGGGGGTTCGAACACTAGTGCGATAGGCCCACAAGGATGGATATAACTAAATGTGCCAATCGCAACCAGTTTTATTGACCAATATTTTAATAATTTTGATTAAGGTTTTGTTAGATGCTTCTGCTTGACCATTAACCTTAGGATAATAGGGAGTGGACCAGCAATGTTGAATCTTATATTTTTGGCATAATTTTTTAACATATTTATTTTTGAAACAAGTTCTATTGTCAGAGATGAAATTTGCAAGAATTTCGAACCTATAAATGATTTGATTAAAAATAAATTTAGAGACTTGTGTGCCAGTGTAGGAAGCTAAATGCATAGCTTCAACCCACTTCGTGAAATACTTAGTGGCGGTTATGATGAATTTGTGTCCATCAGATGACACAGGATTGATTTTGCCAATAAT
Organism: Wollemia nobilis; assembly: GCA_028583015.1. Classification (NCBI taxonomy): domain Eukaryota; kingdom Viridiplantae; phylum Streptophyta; class Pinopsida; order Araucariales; family Araucariaceae; genus Wollemia; species Wollemia nobilis. The sequence goes on along the minus strand of JAQPPZ010001870.1, from coordinate 14,924,731 downwards.
ATCTAAACCCCATTTTGAAAAGGGCCAAGGAGATGAAATAGCCTATAGTTCTTATGCAGGCACATGGACAAGGTCAGCATGTTTCTGGCACTTGTTGCAATGGCACACATAATCATGTGCGTCATTCTCCATGGTAGACCAAAAGTAGCCTATCCTAAGGAGCTTTTTAGCAATGACACTACCACTGAAGTGTCCTCCACAAGATCCATCGTGGGCTTCACTCAAGGCTGATTTGGATTCTTCTAAATTCAAACATCTTAATAGGATACCTTCAAAAGATCTATATAAAGTATTGCCAATTATTACAAATCGACTTGCTCGTCTATGTAATAACCGACGTTGGTTTCTATTAGAATTGGCAGGGAAAGTCCCATTTTTAAGAAAATCAAATATATCCATATACCAAGGTTTAGGAGCAGTTTCATTGATTAGAAACACATCCAAAGGTTCTAAGCATGACTTATTGGAAGCGGGTTCCTGGAGTCGACGAATAATGATGGTGGCATATTCGTCATCTAACTCCAAGGGCAGGAGAGATGCAGCTGCGGCCATAGCATTAGATGCATGGTTGCAAGTTCGAGGAATAGCTTCCAAGGTGACTTGATCAAATAGAGACATTAATTGTAAAACATAGGCTTTATATGGGTGTAATTCATCATCTCTGGTCTGATAAACTTCATTAATTTGGTCTATAACAAGTTGAGAATCACCAAAAACTAACAGATGTTTAATTTCTAGCACCAAGGCAGCTCGTAATCCAAGGATTAGAGCTTCATATTCAGCAGTATTGTTAGTGCAAGCAAATGTCAATTTGAAGGACAGAGGAATAAGATGTTTTTGCGAGGATATTAAAATAATACCCGCACTAGCCCTACTCATGCATCGAGCTCCATCAAAGTTTAAATACCATTTTTCAATATGGTCTACCTCTAATTGAAGGCATTCATCAGGAAACTCAATGATGAGGGGATGCGTAGACTCTAAGGGTGCAGCAGCTCATTGATCTACTATGATTTGACCCTTAACAAACTTCTATCCTATGAACGTGAGGTCAAACTCGCTTAGAGAAATAACCCACTTGGCTATGTGACTCGATAAATAAGGTCGACTCATGAGATACCTCAAGGGATCATATTTAGCAATGACATAAGTTTTCTGATTAAGCCTGTAATGGCATAATTTCTATGTAGCAAACACGATTGCTAGACATAATTTTTCTAATGTTGTGTGTCAGGTTTCATAACTGATGAAGTTTTGGCTAATATAATAATTAGCACGTTCTCTCTTCGCATCATCAAGCTGAGCTAACATAGCTCCTAAGGCAGAATTTGAAGCTAAAATATATAGGAGGAATGGGCGATCAGGTTTAGGTGGTGAAAGCACTGGTGGAATAAGAAGGTATTTTTTGAGAAGTTCAAAAGCTTCTCTACATTCGTCGTCCCAATTAAAAGGGACATCCTTCTTAATAAGTTTAAGAAAGGGACCGGTTTTGTCCGCCAGCTTATCGATGAAGTGACGGATGGCTTGAAGCTTACCTTGTAAACTTTGTAACTCAGATATATTAGTAGGTGCGGGCATATCAGTGATAGCCACAATCTTGAGAGGTTCAATTTCGATACCATGTAAAGAAACTAAAACCCCTAATAGTTTATCGAACTTAACTCCGAATATGCATTTGGCTGGATTTAATCGAATAAGATATTCTCGTAATCGATTAAAAACTTTTCTCAAATCATCTAAATGATTATCTTCATTAATAGAACGAGATATAATATCATCTACATAATCATGTAGGATATCATGCATCATATCATGAAAAATATAAGTCATAGCTCGTTGATAGGTTGCACCTGCGTTCTTTAAGCCAAATGGCATCACTTTCCAACAAAAGGTACCCCAGGGGGTAATAAAGGCTATTTTAGCCTGATCTTCAGGAGCTATCCTGATCTGATTATAACTAGAGAATCCATCCATTAAGGACATCATCCCACTCCTGGCAGTAAATTCAATGATTTGATCCATGTTTGGAAGGGGAAAATCATCTTTAGGGCATGGGGCGTTAATATCTCTAAAATCTGTGCAAACCCAAACTTTGGTGGCTTCTTTCTTGGTAACTGGAACTACATTTGAGATCCATTCATCATAATCAGTAGCTTGTATAAAAACAACATTCAGGAGTTTTTCTAACTCCCCTTTGACTAGCAGAGCCACTTTGGGATGCATTTTTCTAAGTTTTTGTTTAACAGGTTTAGCATCCGGATGGACTACTAGGTGATGCATGACTACAGAAGGGTCTAGACCTGGCATATCTTCGTATGTCCAAGCGAAGACATCTTCATACTCTTTAAGGAATGCAATGTATTGTTCTTGTTTTTCTTGACTTAATTCTGATCCAATATTGATTATGTGAGGACTATCCTTAGTTCCAATGTTAATTTTAATGACGTTTTCTACCTCCATGTGTAGATCTCTTTCAAAGTTAGGTGGGGTGGGTGAAACGCCCAATTCTTGTAATTCTTGTAAGGTTAAGTTGGATAATTCATCTTGAGGATTAGCGGTCTCAAGTTGGGCTATAGTTGGTATAGAACCATCAAAATAAAATCCATTGGGTAACATCTCTTCAATAGAGACGTCGTGGAAGATATCTCCTTCCAACTCCTCATCGGAGTCAGCAATCATTTCAGGGTAAGCTATGGATAGCATGTTACATGTAAATGGCTGATTTTTTAGAGGCAAATCATCACACCTATCCAAAAAATCTTGATAACAAAGGAGTTGATCATCATCTTCAAAAGGAAAGGGTTGACCCTTACTAGGAAATAAGCCCACACCACAGCGGGCAGGCCACGGTTCTACCTCGAAAGGTTCTTTCATGCCATTTTGGAAAGGTCCCAAGCCTTTCCCTTTATATCCCATTTTAAGCATTATGGGTTTAGCTTTAATATATTCATTGGTAAAATAACACCGAGCATATCCATCACAATGCGTTTTGATATTCCGAGGGATTCTTCCCCAGTCATATCCTTTATAAATAAAGGCACAACTCCCGACTTGGTAAGTACTTCCCATAGGTTGTGGGAGGCCCAAAGTACAAGGAGATGGCAGCAAGTTATTTAAAAGAGTTGAATCTTGCATGAAAGTATTTTTTTTTGCTGATATTAAGATTGTGGATAAATCTGGTAAAAGTTCATCAAAAAGAGTATAATATGTAGAAGGATCATTCCCTATATCTTTAGATGTAGAAGGTATGATAGATGTTGAAAATGTGGAAGTGTTAAGATATGGGTCTATAGGTTTTGAAATTATAGGGATAGAACATGAAGGATTGGTCATGGATTGAAGATATTTTTGAGGTTCTAGAGTGGTTTGTTTAGAATATTGTTGATCTATATATGAGGATGAAATTAATGGAGGGGAAATAGGTGAAGTTATGGGTGTGTGTTTCATAGTTGTAGATGAAAAATAAGAATTAGGATGTGTGGATGACAAAGCAGGGCAAAATTGCACTCCAACAGGTTTTACCAAAGCACACATATCAAAGGGTCTAGGGTCACCATGGATAGTGACCAACTGATTTTTAAATTTGAATTTAACACATTGGTGTAAAGTTGATGGGACAGCCCGCATTGCATTGATCCAAGGACGACCCAAGAGTATATTGTACGATGCGGGGCAATGTATAATAAACACGGTTGTATCTAGGGTTCTAGGACCAACTTGCAATGGGATGGTAATAACTCCACATGTTTCTTGTGTTTCATCATTGAAAGCTTTGATAATCATGTCAGTTTTCTTCATTTCATCACTTCTAAAGCCAAATCATTGGTAGAATTCAAAAGTACAAATGTTTAGAGATGAACCATTATCAATCAGGACTCGTTTAACAGCTACATATCCAATTAGAGCAGTAATATATAAGGGGTTATCCTTATGTAAACTGTGATGTGGGATATATTTATCTCAGAAGTCAATACAATCAACCTCTCAAGTGATGATAGTATTGGCCATGGCTTCAGGTTGAATGTTTTGAGGTACCATCATTTGGCTTAATGTAAGCATCAACTCATCCCTATGGGTGGGAGAAGATCTTAATAAATCCAAAAGGGAAATTTTGGTTGTAGTATTGGATAATTGCTCATTAATATTGTAAGGGGGTTTAGGTTGAACATTGGAAGCATGATTCCCTTTATTGGGATTTTTGAAAAAAAATGGAGCTGATCCATCATTCTGGTTTGGTTCTTGTTGAGAATTTTGAGCCTGTTGTCGGGTAACGACTCCAATGGTACCTACAATGTTATATTGAAGACGCTGAACTGGTATTGGTCAATCATTTATGGCTTGTTCATTTGGGAGGAATTGATTAGAAGAGGGTCGAGTAGTAACTCTTCTAGGAAATGGTTCTTCTGGAACCATAGCATCTGTGATGGGTTGAATAGGATCTGATTTGTTTTTAGAACTATTCGATTGGTTTGAAGTGATGTCCATTTCACTTTCAGTATCTGATTCTACATCACTAGAATTTGGAGTTTGAATATTATGTAGGGGCCTGGTCGTAACCATGGATAAGGTTGTGTCAAATATTTGAGGATCCTGAATAGGTAATTGTCCACTAATAGTCCCTACATATCGGGTAGGAGGAGGAACATTATGATGTTCGATTTGGTTGGCCACCTCTTTACCATGTCTTGGTAAAGGGTGTTGAAATATGTCTAATGATTGATTAGCATTTTGATTTTGTTTTTGGGGAATGGTATTTTGAGGATTATTAGGAGCATTTTGTTTAGGTTGGAAGGCTTGCACCTCCATTTCATTATTATCAATCAGATCCTGTATTTTATGTTTCAACCTTTTACAAGTTTTGGTAGAGTGTCCAGGTCCTCTATGAAAATCATAGTGTAAGTCAGCTCTGTATCCGGGTATAGTTGGATTAGGTTCCTAGATAGCTGGTAATTGGATCAAACCTCTTTCAAGTAATTGAGGTAAAATAGTTGATAAGGGTTGATTTAATCTAGTAAATTCTTGAGGAGGTTTATCAGGAGGTTTCAATATAAATTTTTTTGTTGTCTTTGTTGCATTGATATTAGCAACATTTTTGTTGTCAGTGACTCCGTCACCTACAACTTGTTTGTTTTTATATTGATTTCTGGATGTTTTCTCATCATCCTTCTTCCTAAGTTGGCCTCTCCCAATGAGGGCATCTTCTACTCTTTGAGCTAAATCTATAGATTGATCGAAGGTAGTTAAAGTAGCAGTTGATAGCTCATAAGATATTTGTTCTTGTAGATTATTAATAAAAATTTCCAACATTTCCCTATAAGGTAGCACAAAGTGTAGTTTTCTTGTCAATTGCCTCCATCTAGCTAAGAAATCGATAAAACATTCATCCTTGTCTTGTTTTAAGTTGTATAAATCTTTAATGGTCACATGCCTCTCGATGTAGGCACTAAATTGATGGACAAAATATTCAGTTGTTTCTTCAAAGTTTCTCAAAGAATGAGTGGGCAATTGATAGTACCACTCTAATGCCATTCCACCTAAAATTTTCGAGAACATTTTTAGTAATAGCAAGTCATCATGTGATATATCATGACATGCTATCCTAAACATGTGAAGATGCTCTATGGGATCTTCGGTTCCTTTATATATAGGCAGGATGGGCATGGGAAAATGCTTAGGGTACGGTTGTGCTACAACTATGGGATCCAAAGGTTGACTACATATCTCTCGATAATTGTACGAGGGACGATAAGGATCTATCTCATCCATACGCGAAGCTAACTGTTTCACCATGGCTTCCAGATTACTAGTTTGCCCACCATATTGGTTCGGTAGGGCATTGATATGGGATTTGTGAGCATATGATGGAGGGACATGAAGATTAGATGCTATGTTGCTATTGTGTAGATTGTTGGTAGGAAAGGTGTTATGAAGGAATTTTGAAGTTGTATTATGTTGTATTCCAGATTGTTGAAAATTGGTGTTTGGCTTCATTTTAGGTTTTTTTTTTACTTGAAGCATATTGATCAATAGTTTGGCGAAGTAAAGCAGTGAAGGAAGTTTTCTTTTGTGTGGGAATGATTTTAGGCTCAATAACAGGTTCCTTAGGAGGTTGGGTAACCTGTTGTTTTGGCATATTTTGAATCATAGTGACCATATCTCTATTGGATGGTCCATCTTTGTCACTTTCTTGATCAATGAAAGATAAGGGATTAGCGTGCACATCAAACATATGTTCCATGGCTGCTTGAGTGACACTAATTTGCCCTTTATCAATACGAATTTCCATATTAAGAACACCAATGTTATTATGGAAAAATTTCCAGAAATGATCTACGTTGTCAAAAGCAATAGTTCCATCTGGAGCTACTCTAGCGCATGGGGATCCATCCTCTTTAAAATTTTCTTCTTGTTCATAGTCTTCACCTAGGTCATCTTCTGGTTGATCTAGAGTTTCTCCTTTCGGAATCAGATCTTCAGGAAGGACATTTGGGTCTCTATTTTTATCTTCTAACCAATCTTCTTCTTCTCCTTCAGTTTGTTTACCATTCCTAAGTTTAGGCATTGTGCTTAATTTAGATTTCAGAAAATATATATATATTTATATATATATATATATATATATATATATATATATATATATGCAACAAGCTTAAGAGGTATATATTAATTATATACCTACTACAATATTTAAAATGAAATGCTTTGGTTTTTGTTATGTTTTTTTTAGTTTTTAGTTTTTCTTGTTTTTGTAATAATATTGTAAAGATAAACAACACAATAAATGCAAGAACTAATACTGAAAGTAAAGATCTAGTTTTCTATAAACAATTTATAAATATCATTAATGGGCTTTAGTTCTTCAGGAGTCATGAAGTGTTCTTCTTCAAATTGAAAGTTTTCCTTCAAAAATTTAATGAAAAGAGCTATAGTGATATTATCTGTCTCATATGCTGGTTGATAGAAGTAAATCTCGTGGCAATACTCTCGATATAACATAGCTCGAGGAACTCTATTCCATATTTCCCTATCCGTAAGAACAACCTCTTGGTCTTCTACAAGACCGAGGAACTGATGTATAATGGCTACATTCTCAAGGTATTCCTCGAAGGTGAACAATTTTGAAGACACAAGAGCTCTCCTATAAGCTAACCATCTATGGCAGGCTCTCTGAAGTTCATGATAAAATACAAGTTGATGAGGATCCAGGATTCTATCTAGGACTAGCCTCTTGATTTGTTTAAGTTTTGTTGACCTAGATGAAATGACACTAAGTCTTCTATCAAGTTCATCCCACAAGAGTTGATTTCTATCTGTTTCATGCACACTAAGCACAAAATTGATTTCTATGGATACCAATTGGTTTTCAACATTTATAGTAACTGCTAATATTTTCTTAGGAGCTACCATCTAAACATGATATGCAACTTATTAGTTTTAAATGATTTGAAATGCATCTATGTTTTGGTTGTTTTATTTTTATTTTGTTTTTGTTTTCAAAAGTTTTAAAATGTATTCACATCGGGTTCATCAAAATGTATCGCTCCAAATTTTTTGCATCCCTACCTTCAGGCTATAGGGTCCATGCCCGAAAGGAGGATGGGAAAAGAATGGCGCAGTACCTCAGACTGAGAGGCCTTGCGAAGGTCCCGCCTCTCAAGGGAGGTGTATTATGGTGATTTTTTGACGGATGGTGGGTTCACCAGGAAACATTTAGTGGCAGTTTCCATGCCTAGGTTAGGAATGTGTTTTATGTGTTCAGTTTTAGCCTTAATCATCCAAGTCCTAGGTTTGGCCAAATGAATATAAATTACTCTATATGAAAATGTAGATTAAATGAATATAGAAGAACAAATTAGGACAAAAAATAGAGAAATTAAGCAAGATTAAAAAGTCATACCTAATCTGAATGTCTGATGAAGATTCTAATTCTTGAAGCAGTCAAGATCGTCTTGAATTCGACAAGATCGTCTGAGATCTGATAGAATCGTCTAAGATTTGATAGGATCTGAGATCTGACAAATTTGTTAGACAAATTCGTCAGAGACCTGCAAATAGAAAAACAGATGCAAAATACAGAGAATGCAACAATGCTAACATAGGGAAACAATGTAAAATGACAATAACAATATCAAACTAAAAATTATAAACAAAAACATGAATGCATCATACTGATTTAATGATAATTATGACTTAATTATGCATTTTATCTAGATGGGTGAACTCCAATATGCAAAATAATAAGAAATAAACTTAGATTTAACTAAATACAGAACAATGCATAAAATAAAAGTATGAAGAAATGCAAACTCTAGGCACTGATTGCCTCAATGTTGACTACAGTCGAAATCGTCTCGCATTGGTATGAAATCATATCTGATTCAACAGGATCACCTTCGATCTGAATAGGATTGTTTGCGACGATGTAAGCTTCCTCCGGCTAAAAAATACTAAGGTACCTACAACAAAATTTGGATAGAACTAATGCGAATAGCAATTTAGGATGTCCTAATGCATGTGAAGTCAATTTACAAGAATTATTAGCCAAGGGGATGCTAAGGGGAGGGCTTAGGATTAAATAGGCTTAGGAGGGAGGTTAGGAGGTTGGAGATCATCCCTATTTGGGAGATCTCCAATGGGGAGGGTCTCTAACGGCACAGACACGCTTCTGCCCGGATTAGAGACACCGTTGGAACAGAGACTAATTATGCAAAATTAGTTTTGGGACAAGATCATCTGGACGTCCTAGCCCAGACAAAATCGTCCAATATGAAGCGATATCGTCTGATCGACGACGATATCGTCAAACGGTCAAAACAAACTCTAAAAATGGTATAGGAAAGGAGGAAACGAATTACACGACGGTTTGAGAGCGGTTTTGGAGGTTAAAATTTGAATTTGAATTATTTACTAGAGTGAATGTAATTACTAAGGTTTTACTGCGCCAATTTTAGGGTGCTACACTAATTAAAATAAATAAACAAGAAGAAAATGGGGAAGAAATACTGGCTTGGAGTGGGCCCAGGCTCCAACAGCTTCTTCCCAATAGAACACGCGCTTTAGAACTTCTAGAACTATAATATATTTATCAATGTATTACAATCTATCTTCTGTAACTCTAAATGAATATTTATCAATTATTTCTATGTATCTCCATATATTTTAGAACGATCTATGTGTGTTTATATAACACACCTGCAGAACTTCTATTACAGAAGTGGTTACAATAGTCGATTCTTCCCAGACTAAATTAGAACAGTCTGGTGAATGCAATCGACATCAGGAATTCTATTTTGATGGTGGCATGTTCATTTCGGTTTGTGCTTTGCTTGGCATCAGTAAGACATTTTTATACGTTGGTGCTATCTCCAATTTAGCTCTGCATGATGCAGAGTTGGAACTGCACCAGCCGCTGCTGTCCATGTCATTCAAATCTGGTCAACAAGAAAAGAATCAGTGGCACCTTCCTTATGAGTAAGGTACCTTGTTATCGTGATGCCTTCTAGTTGTAGGGAGGTGCTTGCCTTCTATTAGTGCATTCCACTATGGGGAGGCACTTGCCTTTTGTTGGCACCTTTTGACTACAGGGAGGTGCTCGCATTCAGTTGGTGCCTTCTGACTACATGGAGGCACTCACATTCAATTGGTGCCTTTCGACTGCGGGGAGGCACTGGTATTCAGTTGGTGCCTTCCGACTGTAGGGAGGAACTAGTATTCAGTTGGTGCCTTTCGACTACAGGGAGGCGCTCGTATTCAATTGGCACCTTTCAACTACAGGGAGGCACTCATATTCAATTGGCACCTTTTGATTGTAGAGAGGCGCTCATCTTTGGTTTGGTGCCTTCTGACTACAGGGAGGCACTTGTTCCCTTAGTGCCTTCCAGTTGCAGGGAGGTTCCTATGTTCTCTATGTTGACCCCCAATGAAATAAAGTGTCAGGTCCATCAAAAGGACCTCGACCATTCCAAATCTAACTAAATCAACTGCAATTCCACAAAACATACTAAAAGCACACAAATTAGATAACATGCATAATTATATCAAATATCTATATAATCATTCATAAAATTATGCAATCCTTATTATACAACCGCATATTGATCAAAGAAATATGTACAAAATATGAGCATTTCTGGTGCTCATCATCCCCCCACGCCTAACATATGCCACGCTCTCGTGGCATCCAAACTATAGGTAGCCCTCTAAATTTTCATCGTCACCATCTCTTGGAGGATTTGGCTGCCCCTACGGCCCGAGTCTGTCTTTTCATGTCGGCATTTGAAGGTGTGGTTCACCTTTGCCTATGGGAAACTACGAGTATCAATTGTCCCCTTCTTGTTCTGGTCGCTACTGGTGGTGGTCTAGCCAGCGTTGTTCCTATCGATTGAAATGCAGCTTTGGCAGCTTGTCAGAGGTTGGCATCTAGAGGTCTCACCACTGCCAGAGGGATATCTGAGTTATCCCCTCTGGAAGGCACTACTTGGGCCTTGTATAATTTGGTCACTTCAGGGGTAAGCCCTGCATTCTCCTTTGTAATTGTAGTAGCCTCCAATTGTGGGCCATATACTCCCCATTGTTCCAAGTACCTCCTCATCATGGAAGGCCACCCTCGGGATGAACCATAGATGTCCCAAAATTGGTTGTATTTTATCGGATTGATGCAGATGCTAGAATCTCCTTTTACCCTCGAGGATGCCTTCCTGGCCTCCTTGGCTACTTTCATTTCGTTGCGCAATAGCTCAAAATATTTTTGTCTTTCGACGAATAGCTGCATGTCCCATTCATCCTCCTCTGACTCAGTGAAAGTCACTTTCACCTTCTGTCAAGTTGACCTGGGCCTCTTTGCCTTGGCTTCTTCAAAAAATGTAGCGGCTCGGACCGGGGTCTCTTATTTCTCTTTTGGGGACTTCTCTTTACTTCGAAGGATCAACTGTGCTACTATCTTCGAGGGTGATCCTTCATTCTCCTGTCTACCTGGTGTCGACCCCTTAGGCTCTTCTCCTTCTTCAAGCCTGGGGAGGTCCTCCTTATCCTCTTGTCCTATCTATTGCATGAGACCTTCGTCCTACTCTGTGTCACTCAAGACAATGATAGGGGGCATCGTAGGACTTGTTTCCTTTTCACCCCTAAAAATAGAGGAATCCTCCCTTGCCTCCGGGCTGCTCTATCGAGCATCCGATCGAATCTCCCTCGAAGAGAATACTCATTCGACGGATGTGGGAGAGTTAGTTAGCACATCTTCTGTCCAATCAGTCTGAGTGGCCGCCTCCTGTCTTACTGTTCCTCTATCCTGGAGCATTTGATTTTCCTCCTGCAATTGTCAGACCAGCTGCTTGAGCTGAGCGATTCGTCTATCCCTTTCCTCCAATTCCCTTTTATGCTGGTTCTAGAAATCTTCTAGAGTCTGTTGTGCCATCCAACAATTGGTTTGCCATTCGAGTGCCTCCTCCAAGGCCGCATCGATCTAGTCATTACTCCCAGAAGTTCCTTCATTCCGTGGGCTCTGGTTCATTAATTCTCGAAGGGTTTGGGCAGCAACGTCTATCTCCGGGTCACTCTGTCCTTCCTCTATCGATAGGAATCGCCATAGACATTTCCTACTAGGGATTGGTTCGTCCTCACCACCAGTGAGTGGTGTTCCTTCCTCCTCATACTTGGGCACTAGGGAATGTCCTCTGTCCTCTATGTCTTCGGGCATCGATGACTGCTCTACCCCTCTTGTAAAATAGGGCAATGCCAATTGCTCGATGTTTTTTATCTCCTCTATAGGGGATGCTTCATCTTGCCCTAATTTGGCAACCGCATTGTGTTGCTCTATTTGGCCGCCATCTCCCTCTACGTCATGGTTCTATCTTTGTGCTTCTACGTGGCAGACCAATGCCGATATCATCCCATGGTGGGCTAAGGCGGACGATGCCCCCTTCTGGTACCAAGCCGCTTCATCTTTCAGAGTAGTCGCCAAGTAGAAAGGTATATTTAATTTCCTCCCATGCACTAGGTGATTGAGGAAGTGCACATGATTAATGTTCATATGGGTATACTTCCTTATGCATGTGAAGAATCGAGAAATATGCTCAAACATCTTCCGCATATTCATGGGGAGACTATTTTTGAGTAACCCCTCCCTGTCTATCTGCACATTTCCTCCTGGCAGCAGTATTTTGGTGTATAGTTTTAACACTCCACCCTTGTATGTACATTCTCCCGTGAGAGGCAATCCAGTCACCTATGAGATGAACTCAGGGGTGACTGGAATTTCCACCCCTCGTACTTGGGCCACATCGCCCCTCAAATAGGTGGTGAATTCTCTAGCTGCCTCCACATCCTAGCCCTGACTAACCAGGGTGCAGTATTCAAGCCACCCCTCGACTTCGAATTGGGTCTTCACTGCCCCTCTGATTCCATCAGTATCACTGGGTTCATTCTTCTTGATCGCGTGATTCTTGGACCTTCCTCCCATGGCACCTTTCGGTGTTGTATATTTTTTTCTGTCCTTCCTTCTTCAGGAAGGCACCTTCTTATAGAAAATATGCCTAACCCTAGCAGTTATGGAAGATGCCCTATCATTGGCACATGTTTTCGGGTTTGGGGGGATACGATCTCTATGACGACAGTATTTTTTTGGTATTGCATATTTATAAATAATTATATAGATGATTTGATTTAATATGCACGTACTTGATTTGGCATTCCTATCATCATGGTAGCTTCTGATTTGCTGACTTGTGACACAAGGGAGGGGTATGGTCATTTGATGTCGCTCATTCGTGTGATGCTTCATTCCGCTCGAGGCGTCTAGTAGATGTAAATGTTGTACATGAAAGGCGTTCTTTGGTACCTTCCCCATGTGGATGATGCCCTTGTAGCACCTTTCCAACGTTGTCGATGCTTTTCGTCGAACGAATGCGCCTTCCGGCTGCAGGAAGTGCCTCTGATTGGCTATCGTCTGGTGGTGGAGGGCACTTTTGTCTGCAAGCGTCTTCCCAATGTGGGAGGCACCTCCTTCTGGTTCGCACCTTCCCGATGTTGGAAGGCATTCGTCTTGATGAATGTGCCTTCCTGATGTTGGAAGGCATATTCGACTGGATGAATGTGCCTTCCTAATGTTGGAAGGCATATTCGGTTGGATTTTTTTTTTTTTTGATTTGGTGCCTTCCTACCATGGAAGGCGCCTACATATGTATATTTTTTTCATTTTTTTTTTTGAACTTCTGCATGGATGGGTGCCTTTCGGGTGTGGTAAGGCACCTTCTTGTGGACTTGGTGCCTTCTAGATGCAGTAAGGTGCATTATTCTCAACTTGGCACCTTCTGGATGTAGTAAGGCACCTTCTTCTCGACTTGGCACCTTCTGGATGCAGTAAGGCACCTTCTTCTCGATGGGTGCATTTTGGATGTAGTAAGTAACCTTATTCTAGACTTGGCACCTTCCAGATGCAGTAATGCACCTTCTTCTAGGTGGCAATTTGACTAGAAAAATGGTGATCAAGTCTTCCCAATTTTTTCATGCTGCCTAAATTCTACCTACGAGCCGGTGTCGAAATGCTAAGCCAAATTAGGCCTGGTTTCCTAGATACCTATCCCTCGTGCTATCAGGTCCTCCACCTACAAAAAGCAACTAAAAAAGAAAGGAAAATAAATGCAGTTAGATGTGTTTCATGCCTATTAGGCCCTAGATTAGGATGCCTGCAACTTGCATGCGGGCGTCGTCCCTACAAAAACACACATTACAAAAAAAAACTATATTAACTAAAAAATTTGGGTGAGCACTTTCATGCCCACCATTTCACCTATGAGAGTTCGGTCCAGATCTAGCAAGATGGGGCCTCCCCCATGCCTACTCTGGATTCCACCTGTAACATTTCGGACGTATTATAGGTGCGTAGTCGGTGTCCATTGACTATGAACATGGTGTTGCTACCGTCAATTGTCTTAACGTGCACCACCCCATTCCTAATGAGCTCTGCCACCTCATACGACCCCATCCACCTCTGCATAAGTTTGCCCTTCCTTTCTTGGAATCGAGAATCGTACAATAGTACCCATTCCCCTACCTGGAACTTCTTTAGCTTGATGTGGTTATCATGCCACTTCTTTCTCTACTTCTGTATAATCTCTATCCTCTGCAAAGCATCCATTCAGATTTCATCCAACTGATCTAGCTGGCGAATCCTCTATTTTTGAGCTTTTTCCAAGCTCAAATTTAATTCTGAAGCCATCCTCAGAGTTTTGATTTTGAACTCAATGGGCATCATCGCATTTTTCCCATAGACCAGTTGGAAAAGTGTGCATCCTATGGTGGATTTCCACGTGGTGTTGTATGCCCAAACTACCTCCGACAATCGTGTGGCCCAATATTTCTTGTGTTGCTACATGGTTTTGGTCAGGATGTTTTCTATCTCCCTGTTTGTCACTTCTACTTGCCCGTTCGCCTATGGATGGTAGGGTGTGGTTTTATTGTGTCGAACTCTATACTACTCCATCAGCTCCTCAATCAATTTGGAGGTGAATTGGGGCCCTTGGTCTGTTGTTATCTCCCGAGGAACCCCAAATCATGTGAAAATATGGGCAAATAAGAAATCAACAACCATTATTTCCTTTGAGTCCCTTAATGCCTGCACTTCCACCCATTTGGTGACGTAATCCGTGCAGACCAAAATAAACCTCCTTCCCATCGAAGGTGGATTGAATGGTCCCACGAAGTCCATGCCCCATTTATCGAAAGGTTCTAGGTGTACCTGGGGCTGTAGGGGCATTTCATCTCGGTGGGTTGGTCTACCCATCCTCTGGCACTCGTCACACTTGCTGGTATACGTTGTCGTGTCCTTGAACAGAGTGGGCCAAAAATACCCAACCTGTAGGATTTTGTAGGTAGTGTGTTTCCCTGCAAATTTTCCTTCGCATGGCTCATCATGACATGCCTTGAGCACTTCTAAAAACTCCTGTTCTACTATGCATCTTCTTATAATTTGGTCCCGTCCTATTTTAAATAGGAGACCATCCATCCAAAGGAATGATGCACTCTTCTCTATGATCACCTACTTTTCTCGGTAGGAGAGAGTAGGTGAGGTCCTTCCGATGGCCAAGTAATTGGCTATGTCTGCATACCACAAAGTTTGTTCACTAATAGTGAACAGATGTTCATCTGGAAACTGATATTCCACTACTTGATGATCTGTTGGTATCAATCTAGACAAAATCTACCACAACATTGTCCTTGCCCGATTTATCGACTATAGTGATGTCAAATTCCTGCAATAGCAACAACCATCTGATAATTCTGCCACCAATTGCTGGCTTACTCATCAGATACCTGATAGCCGCATGGTTCGTATGGACAAAGACCTTGTATCCCATTATATAGTGGCAAAATTTGTTTATTGCATGGACAACTACGAGGAATTCTTTTTCTGTCATTGTATAGTTGAGCTCTGCTCCCGCCAAGTTTTTACTGACATAATAGATGGCATAAAATTCTTCGTCATCTTTCTACCCGAGGACTACTCCGATCGCACCGTTAGATGCATCACAGTAAATATGGAACGATATGGCCCAATTCGGTCCTCTCAAGATCGGTGTAGATATCAATTTTTCTTTCAGCAATTGGAACGCTTCTTCGCAGTATCCCGTCCAATTGAACTCTACGTCCTTAGAAAGTAGGGTGTGCAGTGGTTTGGCAATCTTACTAAATTTGGTGATAAATCATCGGTAGTACCCAGCTGATCCAAGGAAACTTCTTACCTCCTTCTACATTCTAGGGCTAGGTGGGTCTCTTGTCTACTTTTATTCCTTTCATAGAGAGGTGGTGTCCCAACATGATGCCTTCCTGCATCATCATAAAACATTTTTCATTACTTAGGGACAAATGATTTTCCTTGCTCCTGTCGAGCACTCTTTCCAGATTTGTCATTGCCTCCTCGAAGGTTTCTCCATAGGCGGTGAAGTCGTCCATGTATACTTCCACCCCATCTCCTATCATATCAAATAATATGCTAAGCATCGCCCTTTGAAAGGTGGCCGATGTGTTGCACAGTCCAAAAGGCAATACCTTATAGGCAAACGTTCCCCATGGATAGGTGAACGTTGTTTTATCTTGATCTTCTTCCCCTATTTGAATCAGGTTGTAACCACTGAAACCATCTAGAAAGGAGAAGTATTTTCTTCCTGAGAGTGTGTCCAAGACCTGATCGATGAATGAGAGCGAGAAGTGGTCTTTCTTAGTCGCCTTGTTCAACGCCCGGTAGTCCACGCAGATCCGCCATTTCCTATTCTTTTTGGGGACCACCACTAATGGTGATACCCATTCACTGTCAAAAATTAGATATATGAATTCGGCAGCCAGAAGTTTGTGCAATTCTTCTCTGACAATGTCTTTCATTGTTGGGTTCATCCTTCTCTATGGCTACCGACTAGGAGTTTCCTGGTCATCTAAATAAATCTGATGGGTACATATTTTTGGGCTGATGCCATGCATATCTGCATAGTCCCATGCAAATGCTTACTGGTGTTTTACTAGAAGCTCTTCCAATTTTTCTAGTTGTGTGGGTGTCAACCTATTGTTGACGTTTAATATCCTCCCTGGCCCAACATGTATTTGTCGGATGTGCTGATCTTAGGTGCCAGTCAACGGTGATCTAGGTGTGGGTGTGGAGGATTATCCATGGAGAAACTCCATGATAGCACCATCCTCATCCTCTTCTGCCACCTCTTCCAATGTCATCACTGGCTGGATTATGGACAACTCCGTAGTTCCATGCTCGGTGATCCTGGGTTCTTCTACCAAGTCCATAGACTGAGTTGGCAGTGAAATGGTCAGCCTTTTGACATTTTTCCCATTGGAGATGGTCATTAGCCCATCCCGATAGCTGATGTAAGCGTTAGCTATTGCCAGCCATGGCCTCCCCAAAATGAGCAGGTAACCACCCATCCTGGTCTTGGTTTGCAAAACTAAAAAATCGGTTGGATATTCCCATGCACTGATTGTTACAATCACATCTTCTAGCATCCCTTTCAGCAACACGGTTGATCGATCGACTAACTGCAGCACTGTCGTGGTTGGCTTCAGGTTCGTGAGATGCAGCCTCTGCATGGTCTCTTGAGGCATCACGTTGATGGCTTCCCCGAGGTCAACCAATGTGTTGGATAGGGAATGTCCTCCAATTTTTACGATCAGCATTGGGTTGCCTGGATCTGCATACTTCAAATGATGTGTTCTACCCATCATTAGATCTTCCAGTTTACCCATGACGTTGATAGTCTGGGTAGCTTTTCGTCTCGGTCTCCTTAGACATATTTCTCTAATTGCCTTGGTGTAAATGGGGACATCTCAAATTGCTTGAAATAATGGGATTGTCACCGTGAGATTCTTCAAGCTCGACAAGATGTTGAATTTTGGCTATGTTGTTTTTCTTTGTTCCTGTAGTCGACTAGGAAATGGAGCCTTCACTCTCTCAAGTGCTTTTCCCTCTTCTACCAGAGGTGTCTCCTCTATTTCTTCCTCCTCTTCTACTAGTGGAGGTGTCTCTACTATTTCTTCCTCCTCTTCTACTAGAGGCGGTGTCTCTACTCCTAGATGCCTACCTGATCTAAGCTGAATATTGTACATATGATACATCTCACCTTCTACGTTGTATGCCAACTGATTTACTCTGTTGTTCGGGTTTGCTATCGGTTGTGCTAGTAGTGTGCAGGTCTCACTATTGGTAATGTTGGTAAGTTCTATTGGATGTGAGCAGGTGTTGCACTCTGTGGAGTCTGATTCCATGCATTGTGGCCTCTCCACTGCTACCTAGGATATGGATATGGCATCCATGGTTGCTGATTCAAAAATGTTGTTGGGGGTGTGTTAGTCTAGGGTGATGGTCCCCACCACCCCATATTAGGTGGTTGAGGGGGTCCTTGGTGCATGTATGGCCCTCCCCATATGATGGCATTCCGGTTGGTATATTCCCCATGGGGGGTTGTGGCCAACTCTTCCTATTGCCTATGAAGTAGGCCTCCGTGCTCTCAGTCACTTCCTAGTTATTGGGTAGTTGTGGGCACAATCGAGTTTTATGATTCAGCCTGCAAACTACGCATACTCTGACCTTGTTTTTTGGACATGCATTCTTTGTGTGCCTTCCTCTGCATTTTGGGAAAAAATAGGCTAATGTTGCATCATTTTCTTGTTTCTTCTTTTCTAACAATAGCGTATCCATCTATAGTGCTAGAGATGAGAGCATTTCACTCTTCAAATCCTCCAGCATGTTGCCTATTTCTATTTTGGTGACTGAAGCAGTCGCCTTCATGGTCCTGGCGATGATTTTGCCTCGCCTTCTTGAGTAGTTCTAGCATAATTTCTAGATGTCATCCATAGCATGCTAATAGACATCACCTCCAGAGATCATGTTGAGAGCCTCCAATGACTCATTGGTAAGTCCCCTCAAGAAGATGCTTTTGAGGGACTTATCAGATAGCTTTGAGTGAGGGGACCATTGAATATTAAAGCTAAATCTCTCCCAATACTCCTCGAGAGACTCATCTTCTCTTTGTGTCATGCTCAGGACCTCCTCCTTAGAGTCTCTTGCTCTCCCAAAATCTTGATATTGCTCTAGAAAGAGCTTCTTCATCTAGTCCCAGGTGGTGATGTGTTTGTCTCCCAGACCGATGAACCATCGCAGAGCTGCATCGTCTAATGTAGAAGGAAATAATTTCAACTTTTGCGTGTTTGATTTGTAATCCACAAACCTGCACAAAACATCAAACTTGAATAAAAATAGGTCAGGGTCCTCAGTCGGGTGTCCTTTGAAGGATGGAAGGTGAGCAGGGGATATGTTTTTCATTTTGGTATCTCCTACTCCCTCCTCTATTGGGAAACTAAAGCCAGATGAGACTTCATCATTATCTACCATTTTTTTCAGGAAATGTGGTTTCTAATGCAGCGTTTATGGCCTTCCGATCATTTAAAAAATTTTGAGTCAATGCTCTAAGGTTGTCTGGCGAGATCGTCTGATCCTCCACAACCTTCCACAACAGGGCTTCCTCTAGAGGAGTCCTATTAAACAGGGGATTTATGATGATTCATTCATCCCCTTGTTGATGGGATGAGGCGAAACTTTGCACAAAGTGTGGTTCCTCACTCCAATGGACTGTTGGTAGGTCAAGCGAGTCTAACTCAAATCCAAAATGCTCGGCTGACTCAGGTCCTGATGGATTAGTTCTTATAAATCGACCGTCAGGTCCTCTTCTTCTCTAAGAACTCATACAAGGTCAGATGGAAGGTTTTAGGGTATTGTAGGTAATCTAATTAAGATGCTTCCCCAGCAATGGTACCAAAATGTTGTGGGCCAAACAAGGTGAATGGTTTCCTATTTTTGTCACATGCCCATGCATTTAATTATCAACCCAGGGAGCTTCGTAAACTTGCGAAGAGTCAAAATTAGGTTACTACAATACCATTGGAGGTGAATCTACTAATCCTACATTTTGGGGGGTGTTCTTGAAATGGTTTTCAATCATTCTCACACTCCTCAATAAATTACGTAAGAAGAACAGAATTAAATCTACAAAAATAAATCATGTACACATTCCTGAAAATAAATCTACTGCAAATACTAGAACTAGAAAACCAATGAACATTCCTATGAAAGCAATTAAACTAATTAAAATAAATAAAAAAGAAGAAAATGGGGAAGAAATACTGGCTTGGAGTGGTCCCAGGCTCCAACAGCTTCTTCTTGATCGAACACGTGCTTTAGAACTTCTAGGATTGTAATATATTTATCAACATATTACAATATATCTTTTGTAACTCTAAATGGATCTTGATCAATTATTTCTATATATCTCTCTATATATTTCAGAACATTCTGCATGTTTTTATATAACACACCCGTAGAACTTCTGTTACAAAAGTGGTTACAACAGTCGATTCTTCCCAAACTAAATTAGAATAGTCTGGCGAATGCAATCAACGTTTGGCATTCTATTTTGATGGTGGCATGTTCACTTCGGTTCATGCTTTGCCTAGCATCAGTAAGACATTTTGATATGTTGGTGCTATCTCCAATTTAGCTCTGCATGACGCAGAGCTGGAACTACACCAGCCATTTTTTTCCATGTCGTTCAAATTTGGTCAACGGGCAAAGAATCAGTGGTGCCTTCCTTATGAGGAAGGTACCTTGTTATCGTGGCACCTTCTGGTTGTAGGGAGGTGCTTGCCTTCTATTAGCGCCTTCCGTTGTGGGGAGGCACTTGCCTTTTGTTGGCGCCTTCCAACTACAAGGAGGCACTCACATTTAGTTGGCACCTTCTGACTACAGGAAGGCGCTTGCATTCAGTTTGTGCATTCTGACTGTAGGGAGGCGCTGGTATTCAGTTGGTGCCTTTCGACTGTAGGGAGGCACTGGTATTTAGTTGGTGCCTTCTGACTGTAGTGAGGTGCTTGTATTCAGTTGGCACCTTCTGACTATAGGGAGGCGCTCATATTCAGTTGGTGCCTTTCGACTGCAAGGAGGCACTCATCTTTGGTTTGGCGCCTTTCGACTACAGGGAGGCGCTTGTTCCCTTGGTGCCTTCTAGTTGCAGGGAGGCACCTATGTTATCTATGTTGACCCCCAATGAAATAAAGTTCCAGGTCCATCAAAATGACCTCGACCATTCCAAATCTAACTAAATCAACTGCAATTCCAGAAAACATACTAAAAGCACAAAAATTAGATAACACGCATAATTATATCAAATATCTATATAATCATTCATAAAAGTACGCAATCCTTATTATACAGCCACATATTGATCAAAGAAATATGTACAAAATATGAGCATTTATGGTGCTCATCAACACCCATCATCTAAATCATCTAGCATGCCTACCCACCCTACTTCCCAATGGTGAGTCCACCTACTCCCAAGCTTTGCAAGCCCATGCGATCCAATCTACCCAAGATGGTCACACAAACATGCCCCCTTCCCACTCATGTCATTGCTTAGAGCCATTGTCTATGCCACCAGTCCTCAATATGCCACCTCCCCCCTATGACTCTTATCTTTTTGACAAGCTCTCTAATCCTTGAGACCTTTTCATTCTTCGCCATCATCATCGAGACCTCACCCACTGTCTCATGCTTATCAAGCCATACCACTCACATCAAGGTCTCGATCACCACCTTCACCAACACTATCACCACAACATCATAAGATACAATATCTCTTCTCTCATGTAGAAGCTCTAGAGCTATAGATGAGCCACTGTTGTTGCCATGTTCACCCATGGTAGTCTCCAATGACCCGTCCATCATCACCGCCACATAGATCCCTCCTCTAACCTCAAAATTGACCCATACCATATCCCAGACCCATGCCTCAATTACCAAAACACCCTTCACCTAGGCCTCGCTCACCGCAAGTGAACCCATACATTTGTCCTATGCCTATTCCACACACATTGTTATCCAAAAAATTTTACCATATCATGCATCAGGGCCTCATTGACCTACCCAAGATTCATCCCATTGATCCCTCACACCCCAAACCATGCAACTACAATGAGAATCAATTTTACATTTACCATCGCCAACCAGGTCATGATATTGAAGAGTGCAGATCATTTGAAACCCTGGTGCACAACATGTTGCATGACGAGTGTACCCCATAACCAGAGCATTCCCTTTCACTTAGCTAACTTGTTAGTCCTCCATGTCACACCACTCCTAGGACCTTACCACCTCATAGTACCCTGACAATGCCGACCCACTATATTCATAAAATTTCCAAACATGGCTCCATCTGCAATCCCAGCCACATCATCACTTCACCATCCCACTCCCACCTGGATCCACACAACTTCACCTGATAGTAGTTTAAATTACTTCCCTTCTTCTATCTTATTCTTATATTTTCTTCCTCCATTGACTCATTTCTCTCCTATATTCATTAGCTTTTGGTAATTCCTTTGCCTTGATTGGTTACCAAAGCCTATTTCTTCTCACTTCTTTGATTTGTACATTCCACCCTTACATATTTCTTCTCTAGACAACTATTACATACATCTATCCAGCTCACAGCTTATATGCCTACTACACACACACCCCATATGCTAGGGCAACCATGATCATAGCATCGTGCTTTTTATCATCATTACATACTTTACTCATCTGTAAATAGATTCTTCTAAAATTCTCCTTCTACACAACGTAACTTTCCTCTTGTAGATATTGCATTCCCCCACTTGCATCGTTTACATTTACATCCATTGCACATATTCATATGCTTTATATTTAAACTTTTAATTCATGTTTGTACATTCTTCCCCCAAAATGCACTCATCAGGAGTAACAAACACACTTTTTAGCATCACCACCTAGATGTCTATTCCACCTTTTTAGTATCAGGGTATACATGGTGTCGTGTTTGATTTTGACCACTCTATAGTTTAGGCCATCAAGTGTCACCCTTACCTAATGAGTTCTTGTACATTCTTCTTATGGTCCTTTAGGTTGGTTCAACTTCTCTCATGAACTACTCACAACAGGTTACACATTAAAAATTTTGAGCCTAGGAAAGAGGACATCTTGAGTAGATATCACCATCTAGAAAATGGTATCCCCTGCTCATCCTATCGCTTGCATGGTCAACATATGACCTGGGGATAAACAAAGGGATCAAGCATAAGCAAAAATAAATGATTGGGTAGAAAACAAACTTCATCGCCCATACAAAAAGAGCACCACGAGAATAAAAGAAAGAAAAGAAAAGAGAAAGAAAAGAGCACCACAATCATTAGGTCAACACTAGATGAGGGACAGAAAATAAAATATAATGCCTCTTGATATCACCAAAGTTATGCTTATCGCCTTTGGTCCTTAGGTTCAACATAACACCATGGGATGATTTCCATCACTAGCAATAGGCTCCCAGAGCCTACCTACCAGTGGAATAGTCTTACAGGTGGTAACACATCTATAACATTAGCATATCACTTTTGTATAGATCACTGTTGTAGATGGATGAGCTAGCTAGTTCGGTAGCATCTACAATGGGTTAATTCTACCTCCCTCAAAATGGATAAATGAACCTTACACATTCACACACATAAGTCCAAGATAAAATTTGAACCAGCCTTATTATGTTATAAGTTACCACAAATACTTGTATAGCTAAGGTTTTGAGATTTGATTGTTACAACTATGTTGGTCAAAACAATTGCATATACCTTACATTATCCGCCATCCCTAAAATCAAGGAATGGATCTCATCCATATAGGTAAATGCCACGATACAAGTGCTTTCTTGGTGCATTTTAGTACATCAATACACGCATCCATGCATCTATGTCATATACATTTCATACACATTATAGCATTGCATTCATACTACATGCATCTCATAAATCGCATTACATTATTCCATCCATGCTACATGCAATTCAAAAAATCAAATTAGAGCATTACATTTACTCTACATGAATTCATTACAAAATCACATCTGATATCACATCAAACTGCATTCGAAATACAATAATCATATTAGTCTAAAATTAATTCATATCACAAAATGATAATAGATCTAAACCACTCACACATGCATATTTACTTATCATACATACCTACAAATTATACTATGCTAATCTATGCAAACATAAACAAGAACACCTTTCAAACCATTAAAATGACACATGTATATATAATAACCAAAATTGAAATATATATATAATGTCAATACAAAATACCTAAAGGCTACAATCTGGGACCATACCCATCATCATCTAGCAATAAAAATACTCGTAGGCTACAGTCAACATGGAAATATCCTAAATCCCACTAGGAGTCTCCCCATGGCCCTCATGGCTAGCTCGCATCTCTACAGCATGGCTCGACTCCACCTTGAACTCTGGAACTGGATTCACAGTAGGCTGATCCTGCACCTCAGTCCTAACACCAATTTTTCCCACCATAGCAACACTACGTTGGCTCTAACATGATGGTACCAGTGCTCACGACCATGACCCAGAATGCAACACCACTTGATCATAGTCAGGGAGAGGAATCCTACACACCGAAAGAGCAGTCACACACATCATCTTCTTGGTAGACTCAACTACTAACTGACTAGTCAAATTGTCAATCATCTGCTCTTACCTAGCCATAGTAGCCCTCATCTCCACCATCTCAACCTTCAACTTATACATCTATCATGCAATCCCCATAACTCCTCCTCTCCACCCTTCCTCTCCACCAGATCAATAGGAATCTGTTGGGCCATCCCATCAAAAACACTAACATCAATGGTATCATCCATACTACCTATACCGTCCACCTCACCTCCCTCAGCCTCAGCTCCAATAGCCTATCCCATATCAACATCTACATCTACATGCACCTCCTCCACCCTCACATCTTGGGTACTCACTCCACCACCCAAGCGATGCCACGACCATCATAGAGGAACCTCCTCCTCATCCCTAGCCACACCCTCTACCCCAGCTTGAGTTCCCCTACCAGCTCTCCTCTCTAGTGGAGGTGCCCCAGAAGTAGGTGCCACCCATTGATCAACTATACCTCCCCCAGACTCCCAACTCTGCCATGCCCACCATGCATCAAACTCCAATGTAGTCCTCACATCCTCCAAAATTGGGATATCCATAGGAGGGTCCCACTCTCCAAGATAATCCAACACCATAGGTTGATCCCCTTTGTCTTCCTATCACCTATAGTAAATTATAGGAGCCCTTGGAACATCCTATCATAATCCAAACTATCGCCTCACTCTATCAAATTGAAATTACTCAGTCTATCGAGTGTACCACCCCACAAACCATCTACCATGTTGGACAACCTACAGCTACTCATCATCCTCATCCCAACTCACCCCACACAACTAAGGCCTCCATATAATATCGCCAGGAGTTAGACCTCTAAACTTATCCCTCCACAATAGTGGGTCATCCTCATACGACCTCTTGATACCCTACTTAGCCATCGTACTCCATATCAAAGCATAGATAAAATACTCTCTATCCTCCACATCTATAGGATGAGGTAATAAATATGACCTCTCAATTGCTATGTGCTCCCATGCCCATACATGTAGTAAGGGAATCACACTCAGTCCTGTCCTCCTGCCTCGCATAGCCTCGAGCAGCTCTCGATAAACTTTAGTCAATAGTGCAGGCACCCATTCAAATACAACCCTCCTCTCCACCAGGTCACTCACTACATCCAACATATTCTAGGTAAACAACACCCCAGAACTGTCAAGTAGATCATACATGGAGCTCAACATCATAGCCATGCATTGTCGATCTGATATCTTATCATGTACCCACAACCACTCGTAATCCATCTTCAAGATATCTATGGCCCTCCAATCAGCCCCAAATAATATTTCCAATGTAGTGTACTTCCTCTCATCTACGGTTTCTCTCACAGGAACACCCTCAATTGATAGTTTGTATATCTGATACACATCCTCTAGTGTAACAGTAATTTCCCCTATAGGAAAATGAAAGGTGTTCTGATTATCGTCCCACCACTCACACAATGCAAACACATATGCTCTATTTTTATGGATGCTCTTACATTCCCATACACCTCAAAAATTTATGTCATCCAACCAAGAAAACTCATCTTCAGTCTTCATCAGCTCCTCAAAACCCTCCTTAAACTTTCTCACCCGATGACGGGGTTCAAGCACCTTCACCTATCTAAAACACAATAAAATACACATCAATAATCCACATAACAACCCAATCAAATAAAATTGCATCAATCATAATTTTCAAATTAAATCTATTTAATTTGACAAACACTTCAAAGCAAAACAATGCACAAAATACACGACAAAACATATTGACATAATAGTCACACATTTGGATACCCATTTTGTCATTTCATGGCAAAAGTTCAAACTGACATGACAAACAACATAATTTGGACTCCCAACAACTCAGTTTCAAATTTACAACTATCTATTAAAGTGGCACGTAAATCAAACATAAGCCAAACAACAACATGTGCAAAAACAAATATTATTTTTGGATACCCATTTGCCTACTTAGTAGTAAATGTGTTGACAAAATTCAACAACATACCAATCTACATAGATCTAAAAGTGAACTCTATCATAAATACACCAAAACCAAACACACATCAGTAGACACAATTCAAAAATAATAGTCATATTTTTGGATACCCATTTGCCCACTTAGCGGTGAAAGTTCAAACAAATGTTGAATACAGTCTAAATCAGGCTCCCTATAGCTCATTTTCAGTCTAACATCATCTACACCTTGGCACGCAAATCAAAGGTAGGCCAAATGAATACATTCACCAAAAAAAACAACATTTTTGGACACCCATTTTGCCCTTCTATGGTGAAATTTTCATCGGTTTCCAAAAATTCTACCTCTAACATGACAAATCCAACAACCTAGGTTTGATAAATTACACTTAAAAGCGACATATTCAAAAATCATACCAAACTAAAACAAAAAAAAATAAATAGTCTCATAACGCGAAATCCATTTCCTACTATAGCGAACAAACTGCAAAAACATGTCAATGTCAGTACACCGTTAATTCAAAAAACTAACAATCAAACTTCACACCTACTCTACCAATTACCCGGTCAAATTGGTGACAAAACAAGTCCAATTCAAAAACTCATCGTACTTTTGAGTACCCATTTGGCTCGTTAACACTATGTGTTCAAATTTTAATTAAAAATTATGAAATTTTTTAAATCGGGATGAAAACCTCCCCCCCTTCATTCACATTTCTCTAGAAAAATAAAATAAAATCAAAACAAAGCAAAAGATCACTTACCGATGGGTCCCCATGCTCGCTGCTAGCCGCTTGGCATCCCCTCATCATTTTCACTCTCATAGTTGTCACTCGCGCTCTTCTCGTGTCATCGAATGCCTCCACAAGTCACTTTCTAATATCGTGCATCGTTAAAATGAGCCCATTCCATGTAAATCAAGGCTTAAATATACCTTAATCACCGATTCGCCCCTCAAGGGGCAAACCGAAACCCATTTTGCCCTCCAGGTCGTGATTTAGGTCAAAATCACCCTCGGGTGGTGAACTCAACCAAAACACACCAAAATGCACCCAAAACCTTAGGAAAGTAGGTATTTATCCCTAAAAACCCTAGGAACCTTCCAAACTTGTCTTTTAACTTCATTTGCAATCATATTCATCATGCATTGGTATTTTATCAATTGATGCATCATCAAATCACCATATTTGATTCACCTCATTTTCGATTCCTTTTTTGAGGAGGCATTCATATCCAACATCAGCTTTACATGCAACCACAACATCGAAAATCCAAAATTACGGTTAGTGCATTTTTCTACGAAATTTTTTTTTGAAGATTATCATACGAAATAATCTCAATCACAATCAGACATGGGTTACATCAGGAGAGCTATGCGTGACAATAAAAAATTAAATCTAGAATTCTTGTACGTTGAGTACATAACAGATGATACATTTGGCATGATCCTGGCATAACATTTAGAGTATTTATATTTGGCATTAATGGAACATCATGAATGACACGTTTGAATAAGCTAAATATCAACTTAGTTCAAATGGTTTGACACTTGTCACCATGTTCTCATCAATCAATCAACAACAAATATTTAGTTAGGCTTTTGTCCTAATCATACTTTTGGACCACGTTGATCTAGTCACAAAAGTAAAGTAGTCAAAAGTTTTCATTCTCAAGCAACTGGTATGGCATCGTGAATTTCATACGAACTTAGCAAAATCACATCATTGCATCCATAATCATTCATTTTCATTCACCAACATTGTTTTTATTTCTTTCCTCTTCTCCTTCTTTCCTTCCTCTCTTCTTTCCCTTGGATATTCGATCAATGTTGTATGGTCACGCTTCGAGTGGCTACATACCTTTGATTTAATTCCATTCTCTTCTCTTCTTTCCCTTGGATATTTGATCAATGTTGTATGGTCACGCTTCAAGTGGCTACATACCTTTGATTGAATTCCATTATCTTCTCTCCTTTCCCTTGGATATTCGATCAATTTTGTATGGTCACTCTTCAAGCAGCTACATACTCTTTTACTGTATTCCATTCCCCTTCTATCCCTTTTCCTTCTCAACAAACCCTTCACATTTTTGCATTAAACTATGTTCTACATAGTATAATACAAAAAGGGGAAAATGTAGACACCCAAAAGTCACACATTATTGTTTTTATGTATCCATAGGTGATTATAGACATCCCTAGGCTATTGTAGGCTATCATAGTCATGCGTATTCATGCATAGTCAGGCATAGTCATGCGTAGTCATGCGTAGTAATGCGTAGATTACCATAGTTTGTCATAGCAATATGTAGACTTCCATATACCACTCCATCGGCTTTCAGGTCCTAAATCCTCATAAGCCTTAAAAATCACATCCCATGCACTAGGATATCCTCCAACAACCTATTTCCACTCAATTGAGGCCCCCACGGGGTATTAGTTGACCAAAATAATTAACAAGTCAATACCTAAAATATCATTTAATGTTGACTTCACTTAAATCACCTTTTTAGGGCAAAATTGATTAAAATAACCCTTAATCTTGATTAAAACTAATTACATCCTCCCACATGTGTGAAATTAGGGTTTGTTAGGATATTTCTTTAATCATGTTCTAAATTGACTTAAGACCTCCTAATCAGGATTAGCCCTAATCCATCCTCACACATGTGTGAGGATGGAATATTTTCCATAAGGAATGTGATGTTGCCATATTGCATTTCCTAACCTAACCCTAATCAGAATCAAACCTAGGTTTAGTCTATATAACCCCCCTTGCACCTTACCTTTACCTATAAATAGTGGGTCCTAAACCCTTAATTACCTCTCTCTCCCAAATTCAACAAAGCACAAAAACTCTATAGAAATGGAAAGTGAACATTAAACAGTAAGTTTTTAGTGCACACAGTCAGATTTCAACAGCACATAGAGGCACCCAAGCTGCCTAAGAATAGATCTACCAAAGAGATTTTGCAAAAGAGACCTCATAACTCAGATCACCCCTTGCCCTATGAATTCGACCTTAGTTCACACCTCAAGTGGCGAATTGGGTCTACATGCCCCAAATCACTCCATATTTGGGAGGTAATATTTGTTTCATGATATTATCAGCATCTGCATATTTTGTTCCAGTTTGTATCATGTTTTTACATTCATTTCATCTTCCTAAATATGTTTCCTGACTAAGGCAAGCCCTCCATCACACTGACCTCTCTTTTGCAGGTTCTTCACAGGTTATTTAATAGATCTGAAGAGGAAAAATGACATCAAACAAAAAACAACCCGGTGGTGGCCCAAATACAAAGAAGCCCACCTACACTGAGAGACAATTCAAGAAGACATCAAATTTATTGTAACATTGTTAATAAAAGAAATGGATAAAAGGCATCATGTCCCTCTTGTAACACGTATCTTTTAATATCAATGAAATTACAGTTTCTTTGTTTAATATATCATTGTGTATTGTGTTAGTTTATCAAATATTATTTTATACCCATTTTAGTATAATTGAACTATTATAAGTAAATCTGGGTCAAATGAATATAATTTTTACATATTTTTATTAAATCTAGAAGAGAATGAACATAAACTGTTAAATCTTTAAGTTCACCTCAAGGGTTTCTTTACCATACCTAGTCTATATAGAAATATATAAAACTTTATTTCTAGGCTAAAGAGGTATGTCTACCAGAGCCTATAATTGTTGCTTGGAAATTGGTTTTCTTGTAGCATGACAAGCAAATCCTAAGGATGCAAGAAAAATCTCCAATAGTTTAATGGCACTATTATCAGGGAACAAAATCTTGAATCTGTATATTCTTCCCAAATATAATTTTTAATCATTAATTAGCAACAATCGGCCTATAGGGAACAAGAAACATCTATTTTTAACTTAAGAATATTTTTGAGTCTATTTCTCACATACATCCATAGTTTCCAATATTTTCAAGAACTTAATAGTCATAAGATTTTCTTTATTTTCAAATCTTTTTCCATTTATTGAAAAAGAGACATCCCAAGAAGCTTACCCTATTAGGCTGAGAGTGAGTAAGGTTAAGCAATCTTAACTAGAATGTCTATTCATTCTGCACCCACTATGCTAGCGACTCTGACTGGTTGAATGTGGAAATATCAAGAAATAAAAATAAATAGCAAATTGTGTTAGCGCAAACAAGGAGAACCGCTTGGGAACTATTCCAAGATTTCTCAAACCTAGAGGTATTTTTTAGGACTCATTCTTCTAGTTCATCACTAGATCATTCTATTTCTAAAGAAACCACAAATGAGAAAAATATAAATGTTATTACTATAGAAAATATATCTGATACACCTATTATTTCTAGTGGATTTCTTTTTATGATAACGTGTTTTGAAAGGGACCCAAAACCTTCTATACAAATTGTATAGAGGATCCCATGAAGGTTCAACTCACTATAAAACAAGTCAAAAAGAGGTCATTAATTGTGGCCACACACTAAAAATATAGAGGTACTTATTGGATAAGGCCCACAGGCATAAACAAAAGAAAGAAAACTAGCGACAGATAAAAAAATATAACCCAGCAACACCACCTCATGCTGGGACATAATCCTCGTCATATTGGGGATCATCTTCCATAGAGAGACTAGCTTTTTGCATGTTCATCTGGCTAATTATTTTACTTGCTCTCAGGAGCATCAAATTTTCTAGTGTGACAATGTCCTCCAGGTCAATGATCTGGTCGACATCGCCAATTTGTTGAACGTATTGAGACCCCAAAGACAGTTCTGATGAAATCTTCTAAATCTTGTGAGTAGGGTAGGGACTTTCACCTTTCTCCCCTACATTTTTGACATGAATCGAGCATCTAGTAGGTTTTACTAAGGGACCCATAGGAGGTAACCATTTTTTCTTACCTGCCCTACTCTCACAGGTTAAGATAAACACGTGAATGGTGTCACGATATCTGTCCTTTTCCTATGAGCAACACTCAATTTTGGCCCCTTGATTATTTGTTCCTTTCTAAGGTTTGAATATAATATTGGCACTAATATTGCGAATAAACCCTCAATATCATTTTTATTACTACTATTTTTAATTATTGTCTTAAAATGATAACCCTCACACTAAATATTATGATCAGTGTAGTCTTGAGGAATATCTCGTAGGCTCCTTGGGGTGTGAACCTAAGGAATATCAATCGATTATCTTCGTCTTGAAGAAGGATGCCATCTTAGCATAGATGTGTAGTAGAAAACAACCTGAGAGGAATAATACCTATTCATGCATCCACGTCTCTCCCTCTGAACATGGTGGCATAGATTTATCCTAGCGGATTTAGCACTATTCAGAAGTGGCAGTCTCAGTTTTATGGTAGAATTTCATGATACATTGGGGAAAGTCCTAATGCCATCAAATCTGTAAAGTCTTTGGGTTGATAGAACAAAAGGAAAACTAATCTTGTAATGCAATCAAACCCACTAACCATGAGACCAAAACACCCTCATATGTTAGGTCTTTCTATGTATCTATTAGATACAATTTAGATTTAGAAGAAATGTATGTCATCCATAATTGTATGCTTGATAGTGGTGCATCTCATAACATCGTGCCTAAACAGATAGCAGATCAACTAGGGCTAATATACACAAGGTATTCTCCACCTATGTTAGTAATGGATAGTAGGCAATTACCTTGTGTAGATATTAGTACTATCTTACTTGTTTATTTGGATCAATATCCTAAAAAATGCATAGTCATAGATGTTATGGTTGTAAACATAGACCCTTTCTTTTCTTTACTATTAAGCAAACATTTGGCATAATAGTTGGAAGATTATATTCAATTATATTGGTCTTATGCAACTATACCCATATTAGAAAAATAAAACATTACTCTTAGGAGAGAACCATTTAACAAGTATTCGGTTGAATTTATAAAATTAGATGATACTATGGTTGATTTGGTGAACTCTATAGAAGAAAAGGAAATGGGGGTATACTCAATTTGGCATTCTATGCTAGAAGTTCCTGATACAAAGGATATGGATACCAAAACTAGACATCTTGTAGATGTCAAATATACTAGAGTTCTAACCTAAAATATGTATACCATGACATTTGATGGGGTAAAGTCTCAAACAAGAGCAAGTTCAGGAATAAATTTAATAGATATTAAGGGTAACTATCTAGGAATACCCTATAGATTAGAATTCCCTTGCACCAATAATGTGGTCGAATACGAAGCCTTACTATTAGGACTAAGAAAAGCAAAATAGTTGGGCATAAATTTCTTGAATGTCAATGGAGATGCTCAACTAATCATTCAACAAAATAAAGGTAAATATCAAACAAACACCTAATATTAAAATAATGCAAATCAATTATCTTACATGAAATTGATAAATTCTTAGTGTTTAACATTTCTTACATTCCTAGAGAATATAATCACATTGTAAATTTATTAAAAAATGAATGCATAAGTTACAAACTGTCTTAAGATTGATACAGAATCCATGGATGGATTTCCCACTATTTTTATTTACAAAATTTTTATGCCTAATAACGTTGTCTATCTAACACCTAAGGCAATATGTAATGAAATTAACAAGATACATCATGTAATCAATGCAAAGAGAAAGAAATGAAATAAATGGTGCCCATATTTATTCATATTTGTAGATTCTTCTTTACATCAAGGTTACAAAATATCCCTCTTAGGGATTAACCATTTTGATACATATTACAATCAAGAATTGAAACAATAGGTGTCTTCAGTAGATCTTTAGAATCCCCATGAACTGATTATAGGAGGGATTATCTCTTTGACCTCTGCTTTATGTTGTTATTAAAGATGATCTTGAAGATAGTATGCTCTTGATAAGACCTAAATCTGCACACAAGGAAACCTATAAAGCATCAATAGCAAGAGTCTAGATATGAGGTCATTTCATGATTATTGCAAAGTATGAAGGAAATGTATAAAGATATGTAAATATACATAAAATATTGAAGTAAAATATTGAAATAATGCATAAAACTAAAAATAAAGCAAGTAGTCTAAGTCAAAAAATCAAGTAAATCCAGCTATGATTAATTCTAATGGCTAAAATATAAGAAAATACACATCAAATCATAGCCATTGATGCTCAAAGCAGCTCACTCTATTAGCCATTGTCTATATTTATGGCAGCACCTACGAGCTACTATTGAAAACAACAACCATGGGATGGAGATTCTACTCTCTAATTTCTAGCCTAATGATGATCAATTCTTCTACTAAATTGATGTTCAAGGGTCTTTCTATCTAGTTAGTAGGGATTTTGCGTGGATTAGATCCAAATTGATGGTAAATTTGATGAAGAAAAGTAGTGTAGAATAGCTTCAAACTCTCCACATCTCCATGAATGTAGGTGATAGCTCCATAGCACAATTTCAACAACATTGTCTTACTTGTGAGAGATTGTACTCTTTGATTGCAAAGTGGTAGCACTTTGTTATGCTAAAATATTATCAATTATCCTAGATTTGCTTGTAAATTTGGGGCCTTATGTAGACTCCCAAATTCCTTGTTCTAGCTTCCCCAGGAAGCCAAGAACAATATTTGGTTGGGCTAGGGCCATTGAGGCAAAGCTTCTAGAGGCTTTGATTTACCAAAACCATTGTAAATTTGTTGGATGCAACTATTTTTACTTGGATCGAGGAGCCAAAGTTTATTACATGCTTAGCCACTATCGATAGGTGTAGCTATGGCCATGGCCACTATCGATAGGCATGGCTACTCATGGCCACTCTGATCATCAATGGTGGTGATCACCACTATTTATGACATCAGTAGCTATGGTTGAATAGGACTAGGCTACCCTAATTGAGTGGTTAGAACCATTATTAGATCTTGGAAATTTTCAAGATCAGTCATATGGCTTTAAAAGGTCTCCATATGAGTAGCTTCCTAAACATTATGTATTTTAGGTGTCTACAAATGCCCCTTTTTGAGATGCATTGTGGGAAAACACAACACTAAGAAAAAATAGACAACCTAAATCCATATTGTAGGTTGATTTATGTTCATTGATCTAGTCAAATTTAGATACCCCAATCATGGAAAGAGCACACATCTCTGAATAATTACCTCCAACACTTTGGTGGACTAAATTTTGACTATGGGTAGATTATCTACAAGCAACAAATTTTGCTTAGTAGTGGGTAGATTTTCTACAATAAATACATTTTGCTTGGCCATGGGTAGATTATCTACAAGCAACAACTTCTGCTTGGCCATGGGTAGATTATATACAAGCAACAACTTTTTCTTGGTTGGGGATAGAATATCTACAAGTAATGAATTTTACTTTGGCTATGGGTAGATTATCTACAAGCAAGGACTTTTGCTTGGTTGTGGGTAGATGGTCTACAAGCAATGACTTTTACTTGGCTAAGGGTATATTATCTACAAGAAATTACTTCTACTTGGTCATGGGTAGATTGTCTACAAGCAATGACTTTTTCTTGGTTGTGGGTAGATTATCTACAAGCAATGGCTTTTACTTTAGCCATGGGTAGATTATCTACAAGCAACAAATTTTTCTTGGCCATGGGTAGATTATATATAAGCAACGAATTTTACTTTTGTTGTGGGTATATTGTCTATAGGAAATGGCATCTGGTTTGGCTGGTCTTGACTCTAGGTAGATCTAGATTTTGGATTTACCAAGCCTTTGGTTGATACTTTTGCCTTTACCCTAGCAAGGTAGGAAGTGTATGATAGTTGTTGGCAATGATTCATGGACAAACACAATTAATCATGATTAAGTTTTCCATTATTTATTTTTATTATGAATTATTTTATTATGACTACCCCCTCAAGTGATGAGTCGATGAGGAAAATGGCAAGTGATGAAAGCGATGAGTTGCTTCACCAAGATTATTTATTTGGACAGTTCAAGATGACTACTGTTGTTTTAAGGCTGGTCTTTTTTCAACTATGATTTTAACCATAAATAGTAGTTGTACATCTCTATCCCATGGAGTAGTCTTACCATAATGGCCTTCTTAGAAAATAAAGATGATAGCAATTTAATTTAAGCATGTGATAAATCACTATGTTTGATGATCTGATGAAATTTCATAGAAGAAATGAAATGAATGCCTTGTTCCCATGGAGCAATCCGATCGTAATGGCCTTCTTTGGGATTGAAGTGAAGACATTTCAATTCATCAATGAATAATTTGGTTCAAATGCCCTTATGGTAATTTACTCATCTTGTCGGATTGCATGGAGTGCAAGTCATTGTAACCACCAAGTGTATAGGGTAAATAAATGGAAATGAGGTGCACTTGAATTTTTTTTATTTGATTTTTTTGTTAATTTTGCAAATTTTTATGAAATGGACTGTTAGATGTGATATATGTTATGATTTAATAATGCATTCATGGATTTAATGCCTATATTATGAGGTGATTGTGTTGTATGTATGTGATGTACTTATGACATGCACTAGCTAGATGATAGATGTATGATTAGATTTTGTGATCTAGATGTGTAGATGCACTACTATGTATGCTTATATGGATACAATGATGAATGTTTAAATGCATGTTGAAATGTTTCAATTGTTTGTGCATTTAATCTATGTGTATATGATATGGTATATGATATGTATGTAATGCATTAATTTCATGTGGATGGTCTAATGCAAATGAACCTGTATGCTTTAATCACTTAAAACATAAGGAATGAATCTAATATGTGTTTAACAAACTAATGGAAGACACCACATAATGTATGAGAATCATGAATAAAAATGATAACTCTTATCATAAGAATTAATCATTTAAGCATCCATATGTAATATGAAATGATGTGAGATGTATGGGTTTTCCCTATAAGCTTTTATAAATTAAAATATATGCACAAAATAGTCAGTGGTCATCTAAATATCATTGTTGATATCCATCCGGTATCTATCCTATTCCATGAACATCCCTTAATAAAAAAAAATTCATAAGGAAAATTACGAATGATTTGCTAATATTATTTGTTGCTATAAGGGAATTTTGGAGGTTTTCCATGAGACTCAAACACCCTAGTTGATCAATTCAAAAGTTGTATAATGACTACACAAGACTCTTGAAATATACAAGCCTATTAAGAAGACCAAGATATTCACTATCCTTATATGTGCAAAGTGGATATATTAGATGAGGCATAAGACTACCTCATTGTCAGGTGGGTTTCATTCAACCCATTGTTGTAATGAGGATCACCATATGGTCATCATGATCCTAATTTTGAATGTATTTAGACTAGACTACTAGGTAATACAAGCCACCTAAAGCTAGCTCATCCATAAGCTAACATTGGTTTGTACAAAAGAAGGTCGCTAATGTGATAGACATATCGCCATGTGTAAGGATACTCCATTGCCAGGTGGGTTTCATTCAACCCATTACTATAATGGAGATCACCCCATGGTGGTTGAATACTGATAATTCCAAGGATTCAAGCTCTTTACCCCCTTATTTTATTTTTATTTCTTGGGATACTTGCTCATGCTTAGTGATAAAAATCATTGTTTATTTTACATTTTTTTTTTTGGAGCAAGGGATTTGCTTAGTGATGAAAATCACTGTTTATTTTGCTTTGCTTTGGGAATTTTTCTCATTTTGTATAAAAACAAGGGAATTTTTGGGTAGGGGGAGGCTTGTCCTTTTGTCAATGATCAACATTCTAGACCATGCACATAATAATATGAGCAAGGAAAACCTTTCGCTTAAGGTGACTAGGATCACTTTGTAGTGTCATCCTTCCTTGTTCAAACTAGGATTGTTAATGTTTAAAATTGTGATGGGATTTTGACATATGCAAGGTACTATCAAAACTAGACCTCATATTCGAAATCCAATATAGCTTTCTACAAAATCTGAAAAGATAACTAGGTATGGCTGAATGACTGAAAAACCTAGTATACACCCTATAGCAACTCATAAGTTATGTTGAAAAACACACTTACTAGGAATATGAATGATAATGATGATGAAGATGCATGATTGGCATACAAACATGGTGTCATTCGTTAGGAATGTAAACACGACCTATCCTAATGCAAGTGCAATGGATGGAAATGCCTAATGCAATGCAATTAATAAATGCATATAATGAAATGCAAAATGTAAATGTTTTTTTGTTTTTTATGTTTTGAATTGTTTTTAGATTTTATGTTTTTCTAATTTATTTTTGGAATTTTGATGATTTTTATTGTTTTTTGTAATTTTAATTGTTTTGTGATTTTTATGGGGAAAGTACGATACCTTATGCACCCCTTGTGTGTGTGATGATTGATGGAAGTTGGGAAGGTGCAATACCTTTAGAATCCCTAATTTGCTTCATCATTTATGATGTGGATGGTGGAGAAGGTGTGACACCTTGAAGACCCCTAGTGTACATTGTGTTTGATATGTTGTGATTAGCTTGGCTAGGAGGAGTGATAGAAACTGACCCCCCTCATTGTGGCATAAATTTTTGTGCAATGTCAATGTCTTGATGAGACGATACGAACGAAGATGAAACGTTGGATGAAGCCATAGGTTGCATAGATCAATTTTGATATTTGTGGTCCTCATTTATAACACTGATCATTCCCATAAAATCTTGGTGAGATAGACTGATATACCCTTGGTTAGATTTCTTGAATTGATTGGTAGGTGTTGTGTTTACTTCATGTATGGTCAAGGGATCTTGGAAGACTACTATCTAAAGTTCTTACCTATCTATCATATCCTATACTAAATATATAAATGGATAACATGTATGGATGTCATGATCCCTCTATCAATGGTATAGGTAGTATAGATCTTCTTGGTACCATTTTGGTCTTGGGTGATTAGGATCGAGGAGGTGAATCTCAGGTAGGATAATAGCCTTGGCCTCACATAATTGGTTGAAAAGAGACACCAAAGACTCAGGAAGTGGTGTATAATTATGAGGTTGGTGGCATAGTTGCTTTTGTGCCTAATTTCGTTGTGATGGATTGTGATTCTTTGTTGGGAGGGGTTGCACTTGATAGTTGCGTTATTGATGAACTTTCTCGAGATGTGACATGGTAAAAATAACATGGTTGATCATAGGTAGTTTTTGTTGTGGATGATTACCCTTAGGTTCTTTGTTCCATTCTCTTTTATGGAGTTGAATATCACCCTCCTGGACCTTAATGTCCTCAATGACCTTGGCCTATGCCAAAGCATCCTCAAATGTTTGATACTGTTTTAATTGTAAGAGAAGTAAGATTTGTTTCGAATAACTTCTCGTAAACATTCAAGTGAGCTCTGTTGTGGGTAGGGTGAAAGGTAATTTTGACATCACCTTCCTCTACTTATTTCCATACTCTATGACTTTCTCATTGTCAAGTTGATGAAGGCTAGACAAGTTAGTCAAGTTTATCATTTTCTTAGCACTAAAGACAAAATAATCCAAAAATGCATTGGCTAATTGCTCAAAGGTGTATATGCTATGATGTGGTAGATGATTATACCATTCCAATGCATCCCCAACTAATGTTGTAAGGAAATTTCTCAACATCAAGGAATCATTGTCTTGAAAATAAAAGCACATATTGATGAAGCTTGTCACGTGCTCTTGTGTGTCTTCGTCACCTTTAAACTTTTCAAGTTTAGGCATCTTGAAATCTAATGGGTATGTTAGTGATGGATGCATTGAGGGATGCAAAGGTTGATTTCTAAGCTACTTTAGTGTGGGTTTTTGATAAACCAAACTTTGAGGTTGTTTTTCTAATGAATTTATCCAATCATTTAGTACTTTGTATGCCCCTAAAAAAATGATATGATCTTCCTATTGTCACCCTTGATTAGGTAGAGGGGGTCACTTTTGATGTTGAGGTGGATGATAAGTATGATCATTAGATACCTCATCATAAATAGATTTAGGGTAGGTATCTACTTTTTCCTGATGTTCCCATTGGGACTCTTCATATGATTCCTCCTCGTGTTGATCTTGGTACTATTGAGGAGTATGAGGTTCTTGATGATAACCAGGTAATGGCCTTTGATGTTGAATGTGATTTTTGCATGGTTGAGGAGGAATATTTTGATATTGTATTGGATGCCTTATGTGTTGTTGCATCCTCTAGGTGCTAGGTGTAAGCACCACTTCATGTAATGCATTTTGCAATTGCTCTTGTTGTATATTTTGTTGTTCTTGTATATTTTGTTGATACAACCTTTGTAGGTATGCTCATTGTGGGTCCACCCATTGTTGATTTAATTATTGTTGATCCAAATGGAGTTAATTTGTATGTTGTTATTGATTAAGATGCAGCCTAAGCGCCTGATGAGTATGATTTTGTTGCTCTTTTGTATGGGGTCTATGTACCCTCGTATTTGAAGTATGGATGGGTTTGTCATGTCTTTCCCCCCTAGTAGGATCTATTGCTTGTTTTCCATACTCCCTAAAGGTTGCATTGACCTGATACTCTGGTTTATGAATGGGCTCTGTATAGTCTAGTGATGTAGAGATGCAATGTGGTTGCACCATATACTTCTCACGAGGAGTAGGAGGATGACTTGGGTCCTCTTCCTCACCTATGAGGAATGACTCGTATTCAGGCTTAGATGTAATATTTGTATATTCAGGCTACATAGGAGCACAATGTGTGCATGTAGAGTGTTCTCTATGAGGAGTAGGGGGATGACTTGCTCGATCAAACCGAGTGGTTTGCTCATCTAGGCTAGGCCATGGTGTATGCTCATGTTCATGTTCTAATTGATGTATAGAGCAAGTTGGGATGTGAACATGCGATATTGACCTACTAGGCCCCTCAGTGGGTGGATTGTTCCTTTTATAAAATTCTATTAGGGTATCCAAGTCAGGAAGGTTTTCTAGAGGACCTGTGGGTGCCTCTCTAATAGGGATATCTCGAAGGTTTGACCCCCTATGGATGGTATTGGTGTTATGATAAAACCTGGGATGCCATTCAGGGATGGCCATGTCCTCTGGACTAATTTGGAAATATTCATTGGTTATGGAGCCTAATTCTCTCTTTGATTTGGAGGTCTTGTTTTCAACCACATTTGGACCAACTCCATGAAAGGGGGGTCCCTCAACCATTTTTTTTACTTTAGAAAATTTTGACTTAAAAAAAAATATGTGGGTGTTATATACCAAAATTATTAGTGCGATGAGCTAATCACAATGGGCTAGGACTCCAAAAAGTGTTTTTTGGGTCAAAATTTGTATTTTTGGAATATTTGGCCAACCGAGGCTCATGGAAAAATGACCAATTTGAGGAATTTTGAGAAAATACGAAGCTAGGTCTCAAAAATGTTATGAGGGGTGCATAAGGGGATCACTAAGACAACAATACAAATTTGGTGATTTTGGGGGTTGTCTAGAGCTTTTTATGACTTTTAGTGCAATTTTTCCTATTTTTGGCTTTAAAATAACTCAAAAATAGAGTAATGATAAAACCAACATAGCTTTTTTGTTATAGATTTGATTTGCACACTTTTTTATCTATTGGGTGCAAAAAAATTTAAATTCTAATTGTGTGTCCTAAAATCTTGTCTTGTGTGTTATGATATATTGGAAATCAAATCTTTCTCTTATCGTGTTTGCAAATTATTGATGATACTCTCAAATTTTTAAAAGGTTTTCACCTGTATACTTGTAGCAAAAAACCTAGTGATGAAGTCTAGGTTGTCATAACCATCGAGATATTGATATGAAACCCATATTTGGTCAAGGAGCATAGGTCCTACTAATCCTCACCCAATCCATCATGAGCAATGATACACTCTTAGAAGAGAAGTGTGTGCTATTTTTCATGACTTCGATGGTTTTTGGATCGATCTTGGCCACGATCGGGTAACAAAAAACTCTCAATAAAAAATCCAACCAATTTTAATGACATCCACCATTGGTCTTGATAAATTGGTTGGATGTGAAAGTCCAATGCAACTATTGTTTAATCTTGAGATGTGAGGTGTGTGGTGTTCATTTTACTTTAAGTAAAAGTATGATGCATCAAACAACATGCCATGATATTTCACCTATATGCATGAAAATTATGTTTTATATTTTAGAATTAATGCATATAAATTATTTTTCAGATTCAAAAAATATAGATGCAAACTAAAATGTCACAACCTTTGAGTAGGATCCAATAATGCAAACCTACACATAGTTCTATCAGTAGTTGCCTCAGTGAAACGTGATCCATAGTCATGGCCGTTATACGTAGATGTAGCAAGAATCTTAGCCACTGGATTTTGAGGTAGATAATAGCAAAAGCTACTATTCCCAGTAGTGGCTAACATCAAACAAAGAAAAATCCATAAAATTTGCCTTAATCTTTTTATGTGTTCGCTAATTAATGCTATATTGAAAAATTTTCAATCAGGCACAGTAGAATAAGGGTTTTAGTACTACTTATAGGTGTAACCTAAGTTTGAATATGTTGTTGCACTCTAATTCTCTATGTTTTTTCCATAGCCACTGACGATCAAGGTGGCAATAATGCTAGTCGTTGGAGCCGATGGCGATGGTGATTGTTAGTTGTTGTTGCTTAGAGTGGTTGTACCTACAATGAAGAAAAAGATAAAAATCATAGTTAGTAGTAGAATAGGTATAGTCCTTCATGTGATCACCACTAAAAGATACAAAATCTAACACCTAAGGGAATATGTAATCAAATTAACAAGATACATCATGTAATCAATGCAAAGAGAAAGAAGTGAAATAAATGGTGCCCATATTTATTCATATTTGTATATTCTTCTTTACACCAAGGTTACAATATATCCCTCTTAGGGAAACATTTTGATACATTTTACAATAAATAATTGAAATGATAGGTGTCTTCAGTAGATCTTTAGAATCCCCATGAACTGATTATAGGAGGGATTATCTCGATGACCTCCATTTTATGGCGCTATTGAAGATAGTATGCTCTTGATAAGACTTGGACCTGCACACAAGGAAACCTACAAAGCATCAATAGCAAGAGTCTAGCCTCTCAAGATGAGGCCATTTCATGATTATTGTAAAGTATGAAGGAAATGCATAAAGATATGTAAAGATACATGAAATATTGAAGTAAAATCATAAAGAATGCGCAAAACTAAAAAATAAAGCAACTC
The DNA here is from genome assembly GCA_028583015.1 of Wollemia nobilis. Lineage (NCBI taxonomy): Eukaryota > Viridiplantae > Streptophyta > Pinopsida > Araucariales > Araucariaceae > Wollemia > Wollemia nobilis. The sequence goes on along the minus strand of JAQPPZ010001870.1, from coordinate 14,882,570 downwards.
TTCTATGTCAAAAAATCAATTAAATGCAGATATGATTAATTCTAATGGCCAAAATAGAATAAAATACACATCAAATTGTTGTCGTTGATGCTCAGAGTAGTCGACTCTGTTAGCCTTTGTCAACGTTGATGGCGGTACCTATGGGCCACTATTGAAAATAGTGACCATGGGATGAAGGTTCTCCTCTCTAGGTTATAGCCTAATGATGATTAATTATTCTACTAAATTAATGTTCAAGGTTCTATCTATCTGGTTAATAGGGATTTCATGTGGATTAGCTCTGAATTGATGGTGAATTTGATGAAATAAAGTAGTGTAGAATGTCTTCAAACTCTCCATAGCTTAATGAATGTAGGTGATAACTCCATAGTACAATTTAGGCAGCACCATCTTACTTGTGAGATATTATACTCTTTTATTGCAAAATGGTAGCACTTCATTACGCTAAAAGCTCATCAATTATCCTGGATTTGCTTGTAAATTTGGGGCCTTAAGTAGACTTCCAAATTCCTTGTTCTAGCTTCCCCAGGAAGCCAAGAACAAAATTTGGTTAGGCTAGGGACATTGAGGTGAAGCTTCTGTAGGCTTTGATTTGTCAAAACCATTACAAATTTGTTGGATGCAACTAATTTTACTTAGCTTGGGAAGCTCGAGTTTGTTACAAGCTTAGCCAATGTCGATAGGCATGGCTATGGCCATGGCCACTATCGACAAGTGTGACTATCCATGGTTGCTCTAGTCATCACTGACAGTGGTCACCATTGTTGATGATGTCAATGGTTATAGCTAAATAGGACTAGGCTAATCTAATTGAGTGGTTAGAACCACTATTAGATCTTGGAAAGGTCCAAGATCGTTCATATGGCCTAAAAAATATGTCCATATGAGTAGCCTCCTACACATGATGCTTTTTAGGTGTCTAAAATCTCTAAGTATTTCAATATGATATATATTAAAGAATTCATGATCCTCAAAAACCATTATATTGATGTGCTATATGAAGAGGAGGATGAAAAAAAGTTGAAAGATATCATTGGAGAACCTATAGAAGTAATTCAACTTAAAAAAAATAGAATTCCAAAGGTATTAGTTTCTTTAGAAATCTTATTTTATGATTTTGACAAGGTATATAAACATTGGGATGAATGAAGAGCCTAGAATGGTCAAGGTTGATAAATATTTACCAAAATAAGAGAAATAACAATATATAAACTTTCTAAAAAAATAAAGAAGCTTTTTCTTGGAGTTACGAATATTTAAAGACGTTAAAAACTAACATCATGGCTCACATAATACCCCTTAAATAATATGCAAAGCCATTTAGGTAAAAGAAAAGAATATTCAACCCCACTTTGCATCCATTCATGCAAAAATAATTTCAAAAACTATTGGATGCAAAAATAGTTAGAAAAATAAGATTCTCTTCCTAGATAGCAAATTTAGTATCAATGAGGAAGAAAAATGGGGAAATTAGACTTTGCATTGACTTAAAAAACTTAAATAAAGTTCACTTAAATATAACTACCCTCTTCCCAATATAGAACAAATATTGCAAGCAGTAGTTGGCTCAGCTAGGATGTTATTATTGGATGGATTCTTAGGATATATCAATATTCAGGTCAACCCATAAGACAGACATAAATCTGTTTTTACTTCTCCTTGGGGAACCTTTGGATACTTAAGAATGCCATTTGGGTTAATGAATGCAAGTGCAACATTTTAGAGGGCCATGGAATTTGATTTTAAAGGTTTAATATTCAATATAGTCATTGTCTACTTATATGATATAATAGTATTTTCAAAAAATCCAGAAGCTCATCTTTAACACTTAGCCATAGTATTTTCCATATGCAAAGAATATGGGATATATTTAAATCAAAAAATATATATTTGGAGCTATGCAAAGAAAATTATTAGGCCATGTAGTATCTAAAAAATGAATAAGCATTGACCCTCTAAGGTTAGAAACTATTACAAAAAATACCTCCCCTAAAAACCTGAAAGGAGTCAGATATTTGGAATATTAACTTCGTAAGAAGGTTTGTGCCTAATTTCACTGAGATAGCCAAACCTATTAATGATATGATTAAGAAATATGCTAACATAAATTGTATTGAGGAGAACATTAAATCCTTTCAAAAAATTAAGTATGTTATTACCACTTGCTCCAGTGCTAAATTGTCTTAACTACTCTAAAGATTTTAATATATACTCATTTACTTTAGAACATACTATTGTTGTAGTCCTTTCTTAGAAGGACAATGAAAAGAATGAAAGACCCATATTTTTTATGAGTATAAGACTAAAAGGATCCCAATTAAGATCCAAAATGATAGAAAAATAATCTTATGTTGTGATAAAAGCACTAGAATATTTCAAAGGTATTTTTAGATCAAACAAGGTTATATGTTGTATCCCTTTCATAGCTATAAAATATGTTTTCACCCAATCATAACCTATAGGTAGTCCTTCTAGGTGGATGGTCAAGTTACTACAATATGATGTAGAATTCAAAGTTGTAAAGATCATTAGAGGACAAGGTTTAGACAAATACATGGCTAATAAAGAAGAAGATATGAACAATACTATCACAGTTGATGAAATGCATGAAATCAGAAGAATTGACAATATTAAATAAAAATGGTATGATGAAATTTTTTTATATCTTATGATCTCATTCTTTCAAAGAGGCATGACTGAAAAAAAATGAGAGCAGTAAAGCAGCAAGCACAAAAATATTATATCCAAGAAGGCAAACTTTAATGGAAGCATCCAAATGGAGTGTTATTGCTCTATCTATTTGAAAAATAAATCTTAGATGTAATAAAATAATTTCATGATGGATTCTATAGAGGTCACTTTACATCAAAATCTACTATAAATAAAATCATGATATTAGGTTATTATTGGCCTTCTTTATTCAAATATGTCCATCAATAAGTAAGAGTCTATCATAAATATCAAGTTTTTGTGGGGAAGAAATATTTAGCAGTAATGCTCCATAAGCCAGTGATTATAGAAGCACCTTTCACACAATGGGAAATTACACTCATTGGTGAAATAAACCCCAACTTCTCAGGAAGACATAAATGGATCATCACAATGATAGACTACCTTACAAAGTGGGTGGAAGCAGCCCCTCAAAGAAATTCAACAGCTGAGGTAGTCATAAAATTTTTAGAGAAAAATATCTAACAAGATTTTGAGTCCCAAATAAATTAGTAATAGACAATGAAAAGTATTGTATCTCCTTCAAAATGATAGAATTATGTGTCAAGTATGGTATAGAGCTCTATCATTCTACAAACTATTACCCTTAGGGAAATGGCCTAGCTGAATCATCAAATAAAAATCTGATAACAAGGATCAAAATATCATTAGGTAAAAATAAAAAGGGGTGGGATAGTGAGTTGAAATTTTCTCTATGGGTAGATAGGTTGTCTATCAAGAGAAACATAGGTAAAACCCCATATGATATGGTATTTGGGGAAGAACCCCTTTTTTCCCCTTGAACAAAAAGGATAGCCCTATCCTTATTACTCCAATATCATGAAAACCTTAATGCCTTATAGAGAAGGTTATATCAAATTGCCCTTTTGTAGGAAGAAATAAGAGATGCACTGAACATGATGATAGAACAAACTCAAAAGACAGTGCACATTTTCAACAAGAAGGCTAAAGGCACACCATTTTTTAAATGGAATATAGTCATTTACTGGTGTAGACACCTAAAATATGTCATGTTTAGGATACTACTCATATGGACATCCTTGCAAACCATATGAATGATCCTAGACCTTTCCAATGCAAATCAGTGGTTTTAACCACTCAATTTAGGCATCTTTGGCCTACTCAGCATTAGCCATGGATGGCATCCAAAACTAAGATCTCAGCCACAGTTGACACCTGCAACTAAGGTTGTAGTTGCACTTGAGAGCCACAGCTAGCCTTGTAACTATCTCAGCCTCCTAAGTCGAGCCGAATTGCTTGTTATAACTACATTTGTAACCAATTTGAGCAGTTTTGAACGAAGAAGCTTCTATATTATTCCTCACAATTGCTCCAACCTCCCAATTCTTGATCTTGGCTTCTTAAGGAAGCTAGGATGAGGAGTTGGGAAGGCTATAAGACCCCCCTCCAAATCGGGAAAAAAAAGTATGTATTGTTCAAGTTAATGGAGTTAAGCCCTACTAAATTGGAGAGCCACTTACAAACTTTGAGGAGTGTCTACATGTTGTCCATTTGAATAATCATGACTGCATTTGAAGCAATGGATATTTCAAGAGCTTGAGGAGTAATCTTTCTCAATTGAACCACTTCCATTACAAATTTGAGTGAACTACACCGTCAATCCATTCTAGATCACCAAGGCAAACCTTGATCATCAATTTCTCAGAGGAATTAGGAGTTTTAGGCCCTGGTTGCAAGATAAAGAGTAGTTTCCCCTTAGTTGTGGCTGTCAACCATGACTAATAGAGCCAGTTGCGTTTAAAACCCATGAATAGGGTTTGAAGCTCATTTCCTTCCATTTTAGCCATAGGATTTCAATTTCATTCATGCAATTAGTTAGATATAGCTTATATTAACTTTCATTTACACATTTGTATAGTTAATTCGAGATATTAGAGGTAGCTTTACCCTTATTTCATCATATTCACTAGTTTGCATTAATCTTCTTAGATTAGATCTATTTCATGCTTTCATTGCAAATTATGTATTAGATTGACTAGATCTATTGTTTTTCAAGCATGCTTTATCATAATTTAGACATTTTGTAAGCATATTTACAAGTCTTTATGCTTTATTTGCATATTTGCCATATTTCTTGCAATTTCTTGGTCAAAGCCTCATCATGAGAGGCCTCATATGCTCCTAATTGTGTTTTTTTGTTTCTTGCATGTAGGATATAGATTCTTGGCAGCTTCAAAGCAATTTCAAATAAATTTCCTCAAATAAAATGAGAAGAAAGCACCCATAAGTCCTTAAGCAATTCGTGTCAAATCTAGAAAGCATATTGATTGCACTATCCCTATTTAGGGGCTTCAAAATATTGTATTCATTGTATCAATATTTTGGTATCCCTAAGAGGGACCTACTTGTAACCGAGATTTATCATGATTTAATAAAAGAAGGCTTCACATTATTGTTAATTCATTGTTATACATGCTTTATTGCTTTATTCTTGGTATTAATGATACAATAGCTTAGGTGCATGCATTCTAGGATTGTACAAATGGCGATCACAATGGGGACCTACAAAATTTGCTATATTTACTAATTTTTAGTGTTTTTGTGTTGAAGGTCTTAGTCGTGCTTGAGATCCATGGCACACAGTGTCAGCTACACTTAACACCCATGTCTAACATCTCAACCGCACTTGATAGCCATGGCTAGCAAAAAATAGAGAAAAATATAGTAGACAACCTGTCTCTTCATCATATGAGGGAATTCTAGGTAATTTTCCCTTCTTTGTGATTTCTTATTTCTATGTTTTTCCTATTAGTAGGCTAATTATATCATCTAGCCAAATTTTAGAGGAAAATTATAAAAATTGCTTTATCTGCTATTAGTTGTGGTTGACAATATCAGCTAGCACTATTAGTTGTGGTTGTCACCCACAACTAAGATTTAGTTTTATGTTGCCTATGGTACAGAACATCAGTTAGAATTTAAACTTAGTGGTAGGGTTTGCATGTTTGGGTTCTATCTAAAGGCCATTTTTCCATATAATTTTGTATTTATATCTTTTGGAAATAGCATTTAATTTTACATCTTCTTTGAAATTAAAACATCAATTTCTTAGGCATGTAGGAAAAATCATGGATGCTCTATGATGCATTTTCCTTTTACGCAAAGTTAAAATGAACCCTTACACACAACATTACATTTAAACATTAGTGAGTTGAAATTCATACCCAACCACTAATATAGTACAACGATGGTGTGCATCATATCCATTCGTTGGTTCAAATCCCATGAACTCGTTCTATTGTCCAATACCGGATCTAAGAACTGATGTAGCCTAGAAAATTTGCATGTACTTCTCTTTAGAGGGTATAACGCTAACCAGGTGAGACTGGGTGAGGATCTGGTAGGACCTATGCTCCCTAATCAGGTATGGGTTTCATATCCATACTTTGGTGGGTTTACATGACTAAACTTTCATTGTTAGTTGTCAAGCTACGAGCATACAGGTGAAAACCCCTTTAACAAAATAATATCATCCAATGAAGGAAAACATGTGACGTAACGTCTTTTGTGAAAATAAATAAATTCAAAACACATAAAATAGTTTTAGGACACACATCTAATCCTTAAAATAGATAAACACATTTGTCTACTTTGTTTGTGTGTCTTAAAAATTTACACAAGAGATAAGTTCACATTGTCATGGTTTTCACATGAAGCAACCACCCTCGGTCCAACATCGAGGCAAGAACTAGTGCTCCACCCAATAATAATCACAACAACACTAATTTTGAGCCACCCACATAGAATACCACTAGATGAAGTTCAACAAAAATTAGGGGGGATAACTCAACCCGTGGGGGTAACTCTCAAGGAACCCTAGTTAGAGAGCTAGATCTAGGATCTTCTCATGTTAGAAATGAGGGAGCTTCAAGGTCCCAATCCTCATAGGATATATCTAGGTAATATCAGCCCAATCAGGGGTAAAACACTAGGGTTGCATCTAATCATAGACCCGCTACAACTCCTAACCACATTGAGAGTGATAGAATCATAATAGACACCAATATTATTGGAGTAAATGGCACCCCGCTATATTAGCTATGGAGAACCAGACAACTTGGTGAACTAGACTGGGTTCTCCTAAGGCCTATGGGGTAACACACTGCTACTACGCACTCCATTTCTATGATTTCACATAGTTAGAAAATAGTGAGACACATTCATAATCATGGGGACACTTCAAAACATCCTTACAACATTCACACTACTTTCGAGCATGGAGGTACAGAGCACAGGTCATTGCACACTAACAATGTTGCCTTTACAAATAAATGAAAAATCATAGTGGGGGATCTATCTAGGAACCTTACCATAGTGACTCCTCACATAGAGTTATGAAATCAGAGACCTTCAGTGGTAGATCAATCTGATCGCATGCATAATTTATATGAAGATGCGTAATATCAAGAAAAAATACAAGATAAAAGGGAGGCATTACACTCAGAGCAAGAGCACCTAGATAAAATTGAACAGGAAGAGGTGGAGGACAAAGAAAATAACACCAACATCTATATGAACAATGCTTGAGGGGATAACAAACCTTAGAATAAACCAAACGTGAAGAACAAGTAGATAGGTTAGATTGAGCCAATCTACAAATGGGCAGTGAGTACTACCATTCCAATAGATGTGTTGTTTCTCAACCTTATATGTATACCAAATAGGTAGACAATCACACTAACCATACCTCACAACATGCTTTGATACACCAATGATACATAGCACAAGAACAGGTGAAGCATGAACAAGAACAAGATGAAAATATGGATGTTCAGGAACAGATTTACCCTAAACCATCATCCGTAAAAGAGGAATATAATCAACCAATTTGGTCCAATGCAAAACGATTACCTCCTTGACCACCCCAAAACAACCTTTGAGAGGAATATATCATCTCTTAAAAATATTACAAGGTAGTTAATAAAAGAATCAAGTCTTTCGAGAAGCAAGATATAGTTGGGCAAAAGCCAACTTTAAGTAGGCTACACAATCAATCTTTGTGCTCATCAGTACCAACTCCTGCTTATCTGAATCATTTTGAGATGCCTCCATTAGATAATTTTAAGGTAGAGGAAGACACACAAGAACATGTTACAAACTTCATGAATGTGTGCTTCCAGCTCCAACACAATGATGTCCTGATGTTAAGAATATTTATCATGATATTATCAGGTGCATAAAAATAGAGTGGTTTAACCAACTATCCAAATATAGCATCATCAGTTTCAAGAAAATGGTGAATGCCTTCATCGAATGCTTTTCATTTAGCTTTAGGAAGAAGACTAACTTGTCTGACCTGGCCAACCTTAGACAGTATGATGATGAGCCGGTCCATTACTATGGGAATAGGTGGTGAAATCTAATGGTGAAATTGTCATTTTCTATTCCCACTATAGAGCTCACCCAGATGTTCACAAAGAGTTGTACCAAGCACATCTTGCTACTTTTGTAACTTCAAAAGTATGCAACATTTAAAGAAGCCTTGGCACAATTCAAGATTATTAAATATATCAAAGTAGAAGAAGGAGATATTAATCTCTTTAATAAGAAATACTGGAATAGCAACCGTAATAACCAAAATCAACAGTAGAAGGTCAAGCCTACACCAGTCAATCAGATTGTATTGAATATGCCAAAATGGGAGAGTAGCCAACAATCATAGAATTACCAAGCTCAACCACCCCCAGCTAACTATAACCAAAAGAATAAGAACCAAGACCAATACAAGAAACGTCGACCACCTTGCCAGTATACACCATTATCAAAATCTTTGGTGTCAATATTTAATCAACTGAGGCACTGCTACTCAAATTACTCGAGGTTCAACTTATTGATCCTAACCATCCCAAGCCCAAGGGATACAGATATGATAATTACTACCCTTACCATAGAATAAAAGGGCGTGATATTGAAGTGTGCATCGGTTTCAAAAACATTGTATAGAATATGATCAAAAATGGTAAGGTACAAGTTAACAATCCACTAGCTCCCAATAACATAAACATGGGCATATTTAAAAACCCATTGCCAAATCATGAATCCCCTATAAATAAGGGCACTCAAGTTAATAAATTCCATGTCAAACCTCCCACTCAGATATTCATTAGAATGGTCAATGTGGTTATAAGAAATAAGTGATACAACAAACCAGAGCCCTAGCAGCTCCCATATATATCTTGGCTGCACCTCAACAAAGTTTGATACAGAATAATCTTCCAGGTCTTCCACCACGACCTATGATAATGATTCATAATAGACTTATGCAGAGTCTTCAAACAATACTAGCTAAGTTATTAATATATGAGCTCATTCAGCAATATACCAGGCACAGGGAGACTTTAATGGAAATCTTGAAATCTATTGAGATCCAGCCCCAAAACCCTAAAGCATTTACAAAATTTTGGGGGTAAGTAAAAGAGTGCTAAGATCCCATGATTCATTTTTATGATCATGAAATAAAGGTAGTCTCAACTACCATAGAAAACCCACCTCTGTACATCATAGCGTGTATCAATCACATACCCTTCAAGCAGGTTCTAACGGATACAGGCTCGTCAATTAACATAATAACAACCAAAGCTATAGGGCACCTAAAAATCCCTAGATCTAACATAATCCCTTCTTTCACATTAAGAGCATTAAATGATGCATTATGCTCCATAGTTTATACAATAGTCCTACATATATAGGTAGGGCATAATACCATCCCTGTGATATGTCATGTATTAGAAGGGGCCATGCAATATAATATCCTCTTAGGACATCCCTGGATAAGGGGCATGTGGTGTGTTCCCTCAATATTACATCAATGTGTTAAATATATATGCGAGGGACAGGTACACATGGTACCATTTGATGAAGAGCCATTTAAATATGTGCAATAGGTTGATCTACCAGGGGATTTCATCATTTTGTCTACTCACCTATACATTAGGCCTTTGTCCCCTACCACATAGCCAGGAAGTAAGGCAAACAATGCAAGGTGACCCATCCATGTCGATGCCACCTCCTACTTCTAAAACTACTGGAACTTTTGAGAAACCAACAATATCTAAGCCAAAAGACTCTCAAAATTTGAAAGCTTATCTAGTTGAGGAAGAACCTAGGATAATCCCAACCATAGCAATAGCAAAAATTCCAATTCCTATGGAGGAGAAAAATCCTCAAGTCATAGTCAAGGAGGTGCCTCAACCTACCTCGTATGCATCATCATAAGTGTCATATGCACTGTAGGTGACTGTTCACTTAGCCAACATAGGATTGAGTGAATATCTTTTGTAGAATGTGACTTTTACACCATTCATTTAAAATACACAGGAGATGGGCAAACCTCAAGCCCATAACTTTCCTATAGGGTCACTCATACCACTAGGATTTCCATCCAATCAAACCAACTTCATCTATGGAGGCCTAGATCAGCTTGCAGATCATACACCTATAGATGAAGATGATGATGAACCATTTGTAGTTAACATTCATTATCTATCTAACATAGAGTTTACCCTTCAATATTTTAAGCATTACCATTGGCATGGTTACAGTCTGGGTCTATTTGAACAAGGGCACAAAACTCCATATGAGCCATGATATCAGTTGTCAACTGATTAATTCATGTAGGGTTATGACATTAGAGGTCAAGATGAATTTCTAGCGATATCTCTAGATTACCTAAACTTGAGCTTGGGGGATGATGTGGAATGGAATCCCTACCATCCTAACCCTTCTTATTCATGAAGGGGTAATTGGCCAATGACCATGGTTGCTATCAAACCACATTTGATCTATCATGACAAATCTAGGTGGAGGCTAGTCCAAAAGATATTCCAAGAACTAATTTGATGATTGGAAACCATGAAGGTGTTGATAACACAATCATTGAAACCTAGAATATTGGTATAATGAAGGATGTTGAATCATAAGCTTCTTTTGAGGAAGAAGACTCAGAATCCATCTTCGAAATAGGTGGACCAAAAAGTAATTTTGGATAAGATGATGGTGAGCATTCCTCAGAATAGGAAGAATATGAGGATGAAATGGAGTTGGCCTATCTTGGGCCTCACCACTTACGTCATCTTATGAAACCTATAGACATGGAACCCATATATCATGAGGTGTTCCTAGGTCCTCCTTTTCAAATAATTCCAATCAATCTGGAGGAAATCTATCACATGATTTTTCTTGGCCCTTCAAATTTATGGAAATTGCTCCCTCTTGAGGATCCAATTATTATGATTGTGCCTAGGTCAGACCCAAAATTATCCATTCTTCTAGAGCTACATCTAGTGCAGAGGAAGAAATCCAAAAGTAGTGAGTCACATTCATGTGGTCCTAGAGATTCCATTCCATCCATCAACATGATCTCCATTGAGCTAACCACTCCACTCCACAACCTAGCCGATCCTTCCAAACCATTGTGTCTTAATATAGATGCTATTGAATAGGATTACACTGATTCACTCTTGGATCCTAAATATTTCTTCCCCAATGAAGAAATTTTATAACTGTTTCATTTCACACCAGGTTGCGCACATGATGTTCATCACGCTAGTTTTGATCATGATATAGTTGAACCTTTAAATCCAATGAATGATATACATTTGATCCCTACACCTCACCGGCTTAAGGAGTTGTCACACATGTCAATAGAGGAAACTTTTGAAGTGGACATCAGCAATGATCCATCTGATCCAAAGAAAGTTAAATTCAAAGAAAGCTTATCTCCTAAGGAATGGGCCACCCTCATACCTCTATTGAAAGAGAGACCTGATATCTTCACTTGGACCTACAAGGATATGTCAAATTTAGATCTGAAGTTGGTTGTTCACAACCTTTGATTAGATCTTGCAAAGAAACTGGTCAAGCAAAAACTCATGAAGATGCATCCTATTATTGCCTTGATGGTAAAAAACGAGCTTCAAAAGCTATTGGATGTAGTCTTTATTATTCCCATCGACTATTCAAAAAGGGTATCAAAGATGGTACTTGTAGGAAAACCTGATAGAAGAATACATCTTTGCACAAATTTTAGAGACCTCAATAATGGAACACTAAAGAATTCATTCTCTTTGCCCAACATAGATACTCTGGTAGATGCAACTACGGGTCATGATATGCTCTCCCTAATGGACAGTTTTTATGGTTACAACCAAATTTAGATTAAGCCCGAAGACCAGCACAAAATTACTTTCACAATGCCATGGGGGACCTTTTGCTACAAGGTAATGTCATTTTGTCTTAAAAATATGGGTGCCACATAGTAGTGGGCCATGACATATATCTTCCATAACTACATGCACAAGATCCTAGAGGACTACATCCATGACTTATTGGCCAAGTCATTGCTAAATTCAGAGCATGTTGAGGCCTTGACAAAGGTCTTCGATCGCTTGATAGAACATAAAATCAAGTTGAATCCCAAGAAGTGTGTATTTGGTGTAACTACAAAAAACTCTTGGGATTCATCATTTTCAAATGAGGGATCAAAGTGGATCCAAAAAAGGTAAAGGCTATCTTGGAAATGGCCCCACCCACTAACATCAAAGAGCTGAGAAGCCTACAGGGCAAAGTAGCATTCATAAAGTGATTCATCGTACAATTATTGGATAAATTTCAATCCATGAATTGACTGCTACACAAGGGGGTCCTATTCCATTAGGACAAAGAATGTCAACAAGCCTTTGCTAAGATTGAGCAATACCTGGTAACACCGCTAGTACTAGCTCCACCAAGGCCATATGTACCTTTCCCACTATATGTATTGGCAAATAACTTTGCACTAGGAACCATGTTAGCCCAAAAGAACATGCAAGACAAAGAGAAAGTGATATATTATATCATTCATACCTTGCTGAGTTATGAGCTAGGGTACATGTATCGCTCCAAATTTTTCACACCCTTACCTTCAGGCTATAGGATCCGTGCCCGAAAGGGGGATGTGAAAAGGATGGCGCAGTACCTTGGACTAAGAGGCCTTGCGAAGGTCCCGCCTCTCGGGGGAGGTGTATTATGGTGACTTTTTGACGGATGGTGGGTTCACCAGGAAACGTTTGAATGGCAGTTTCCACGCCTAGGTTGGGAATGTGTTTGATGAATTTAGTTTTATCTTTAATCATCCAAGTCCTAGGTTTGGCCAAAATGCATCTAAGCTATTATATATGAAATGCAAATTTAAATGAAGACAGAAATAGATTTGGACAGAAAAACAGAAATAACAAGATGGATTAAAGACCCATACCTGATCCGGATGTCTGATGAAGGTTCTAATTTTTGAAGTAGTCAGGATCGTCTGGAATTTGACAGGATCATCTCCTATCTAACAAGATCGTCTAAGATCTGACTAATTCGTCAGACGAATTAGTCAGAGACCTGCAAACAGAAAAATAGATGCAAAATATAGAGAATGCAACTATGATAACAGAGGGTAATGATGTAAAATGATAGTAAGAACATTAAAATGATAATAACAAACTAAGACACAAGTGCAATATAATGACTTATTGACAAATCATGCTTTTATTATGCATTAAAGCTACATGGGTGAACTCCAAGATGCAGAATAATAAAGAATAACCATAGAATTAACTAAATGCAAAATAATACAGCAAAAAAATGATGAAGAAATGCAAACTCTGGGCATTGATTGCCCCCAATGTGAACTGTAGTCGAAATCATCTCGAATTGGGTAGAGATCGTCCGAGATTGTGTGAGATCGTCTGAGATGAACTAAGCTTGCTCTGGCTGAAAAACAATGAAGTTTCTACAAACAAACTTGGAAAAATACAAATGCAAATAGTGATTTAAGATGGTCTAGTGCGTGTAGAATTCGAGTTACAGGGAATTTCAGCCAAGGGGATGCTAAGGGGAGGGCCTAGGATTAAATAGGCTTAGGATAGAGGTTGGGAGGTTGGAGATCATCCCAATTTGAGAGATCTCCAATGGGGGAGGTCTCTAACGACAGAGACACACTTCTGCCCATATTAGAGACACCGTTGGAACAGAGTCCAACTATGCACAAATTAGTTTGGGACGAGATCGTCTGGATGTCCTACTCCAGACAAAATTGTCCGATCTGAGGCGATATCGTCTTATCGGATATGATATCATCAAACGGACAAAACAAACTCTAAAAATGGTGTGGGAAAGGAGGAAACGGGTTAAACGATGGTTTGGGAGCGGTTTTGGAGGTTGAAATTTGAATTTGAATATTTACTAGAGTAATTGTAATTATTAAGGTTTTACTGCACCAATTTTAGGGTGCTACATTTTGCCCCGTCTTTAGCAAATTTTTTGAAAAAAATGCGTTAAAGATAAGTTCTTCTCGATCTACGAAAAAGCAAAAATTATTCCCATTTTTAGGCGATGATTCTTGGTCGAATCGTACGACAGTTTACTATGGTGCCCCCTCTGTGTTTTTACCCAAATCGAACGTTTGAGGTAAAAACATGGAAAAGCAAAATTTTAAAGTGTTTTTAATTATGTTTTGAATAAAATTAAGAAAATTAGGGTAAAACCCTAATTCATTGTTATTGTTTATTTTTTTGGTTTTTAGAGCTTTGGAGACAAAAATGGTCGAGACAGCGCACAGATCGACAGAGGTCCGGTGCGAGCTACGGGTAAGAGTCTAAACTTAGTTTAGAATGCTTTAAGTTGAATTTACATGCTTTTTAGGTTACACAGCTCAGAGATGAGATTGCACATCTCATAGCACGGGGTGGAGGAGCGAGCACTCGGGAGATAGCACGGGCTATTGCCCAGATCACATTTAATCAGACACTATACCACCAGATGGTGCCAGAGGAGGAGATATTACCACTGTCAGCTACTATCACGGATCCGATCAGGATTGGGTCATCGAGGACTTCATCTCAATTGATGACTAGGACTCATAGTAGCACACATACTGCAATGGGGCCACCTCATACACCTCAGGGCAGGGGAGGAGATGAGGCTGAGAGCTCGAGGGGTTCTCGAGGTTAGCTACTACAGATTGCACTACACATATTGATATATAGTATTTACTATTTTTGATAGAGGATTGAGTATGTCGAGCTATAGATTGTGGCATACCGATTCGGTTGTGATATGATGTATATTATGGTTGATACAGATATAGATGAGATATTTTTTATCATATGACTTGTGTCTTATGTATTTTTGTGATGCTTTTAATGTTTTGATTGATTGATTTGATGATTCATGTAATTATGTCGTTGGAAATATTATGGTTGAAATGTCATGCTTGAAAAAATTTAAATGAAATAATCTGATAGAACAAATTGGTTGTTTGTGATGTGATGATTTGATAAAAGATAAAAAGAGACTTCTAACAATAATTTCAAAGGACATTGTCGCTATTATAGACCATTTCATGAAGTCACCACTCACTCGGTCGTCAAGCTAATCCTAGTATAGAAATATTGTTAAAAGTGCTTAAGAGACTGTCTTAAGACTTTGGTGCAATGGTGCAAATGATGATGATTATGGTTTGTTTTCAGAGTTTCATAAAAATAGTATGCATGAAATAATGTTAAAATGATTTTTTTGCTAGGCATAAATTCCTAAGTGTGATAAAATTTTTGGATAATTCCCTAGGAATTATACCATCATTGCAAAATTGAAGGTTGACATAATGACATGAAATAGTGATAATGTGCATGCTTTTGAAAGCATAATTGTGTAACATAATGATTTAAGTCATATGTTTTTTTAATGATTTGATTTGAAATAAATGGAGAATAAAAATTGGTACAATGGTTTGCGCTAGGCATAGAATATGTAGGTATAGACTTATACCATCATCGTGAAAATCAAAGAAGAAAATAGATTGTTTTATTGCATGGTTGATTTTTAATTTTTGAAATAGTCAAAAAATATGAAGATGAGGACTTGCGCAATTGCTATGTTCGTTTACCAGTTTGGAGCAAGATAATATGATACAAGTGATTTGAATGAACCAAATAAGTGTTCATTAACCATGATGTAAATGCATATAACCATACTAGACTACTATGTAAGTCGGATTATCAAGAGCTAGCTAATCCATAAGCAGACATAGGTCTGTACAAAAGAAGGTCGCTAATGTGACATACATATCGCCACGCTAGGAGTTACCCAAGGCCAAGCAGGTTGGGCACAAACCACCTGTTATGGGGCTTACCTCACAATTTTCGAATAATTGAGAATTCCAGGGATTCAAGCTCATCAACCCTTATTTTCTTTTCAAAGGGTAGGGAAAGGGATTTTATTGCTTTTTGCTTTTGCTTTCTTTTGTATTTTTGCTTGATAATGTTGTAATGATAAAAATAATATTTTGCTTTTTCTCTTTTTCTTGAACTTTGCTTTTTCTTTTTGTTCTATGCTAGGGATACTTGCTCGGATTAGCTGTAGAGCAAGGGATTTTTATTCTGGGTAGGGGTGAGCTTGTCCTTTTGTCAATTCTCAAAGATTCTAGACCATGTGCATGATAGGATAGCAGGGGAAACTTTTTGCTCAAGAAACCACGTCTACTATGTAGCATCATATTGAATTTGCAATGAAATCATTTTAATGTGAAAAGATATACTTGGTTCAAGTAAATAACAAGATCAGTTCTCTATGCTCAAAAATTTATTTAATGCCAATGTGGACTTTGATATAAGAGAGATTAATAATCATAACAAATAAAATCAAGAGATTTATTCATGTGAATGTGAAAGTGCGGGATTCCAAATAAATACTAATTTATCCAAAATAACTGAAAATATAACTACAATACTTCACAAATTGACAGATATAGAAATAAAAGATGTTTTTGAAGATTTTGATGATTTGGATGTTTTTGGTGTTTTTATATTTTAAGTTTATGAATTGAAAGAAATACAAGATAGTGGTTGTTTTTTTTTTGAATTTTTTTATTTTTTATATGAATTTTTAGATGATGGAATTGGTGGTATATACAAGATGATCTATATACACTATACAAGGTTATTTGAGTATAGCATGTCTAAGGTTGCTTCAAAATCAAAGGCGGTTTTGAAGGATAATTTGGTTGTGTTGAAGGTAAGAACAAAAGGTGATGAATAAAATGTAGTGATAACAAAAGCTTTGTTATAATGTAGAATAATGTAGCAAAATATTTGACTTTTATATGTGTAAAATTGATCATGTTACAAAATAAAATGTAAGAAGGATAAGAAAGTTCTTCATTCTTATCACTATCTTGCAAGTCTTGATAAGATGGATGGAGCATATGTGAAATATATGCATGGATGTTATTTGGTAAACAAGGATGATCATATATGGATGAAGAAAAGTGATGGATAGAAGATAATTGTGATAATAAAGAATGTATATAACTTGATGTTTCAACCATTAAATATTCTTCAAATGGTTTTGGGTCACCATGTATGGTAACCATTTTATTTGTAATTTCAAACTTCAAACATTGGTGAAGAGTGGAAGGGACAACCCATATCATATGAATCCAAGGACTTCTGAGAAGTAGGTTGTAAGGTGAAGGGCAATATGCTACATAAGATAGAGTATCCAAGATCTTGGATCCAATATTAAAGGGAGGAATTATAGTACCTTGAGCTTCTTGAATTTCATTGTTAAAATATTTTATAATAACATTTGATTCATTAATATGTTCTTCCTTTGTTTTGAGTTTTTGGAATAATTGATAAGTGCATAAATTAAGAGAGGAGTCATTATCTGTCATGATAGTTTTAACATGTGTTTCTTTACTAGATCCTGTAATGTAAAGATAGGAGTCTTCTTGTGGAGTAGAGGAAGGAATATCCTCATCATAGAATGAAATATGGTTAACCTCAAGAGGGTTTATACCATTAATTATGTTCTTAGAGAAAATATGATGAGGAACAAATTGTTGGCTAGGTATTTTGAACAAAATTTCCTTGTGATAAATTTGTAATAATTCTAAAAGGGATATCTTTGCTTGAGGATTAATCACTTGTTGTTGGCTATCAAAGGGGATTTTAGATTGAAATTTTGATTTTAAATATGAGCTTTCTATGCTTACATTCCATTTTGTATCATTCTCTAGAGCCAAAGATAGTTTTGAAGGTTGGTCAAATGAGGAATCCATATCTTGAATATCAGATTGGGTTGATTGAACTTGAGGTTGCTCATTTATAGTTTCTGTTACAATATTAGTAATATCATCATGGAGGGACACATTAATATGCAATATTTGATTGGTTTCCTGTTGTTTATAATTGAGTAGGGGTTCTTGGGAGATCCCCATGTCTTGATTGATTATTGGTATTTGTTGTGTACGAGTTTGATAGTTTACTGGAGATTTATAATCAGTTGTAGATTGTAATTCCTTTATATTAAAAAGACCCTTATCAATCAAATCTTGAATTGCACATCTTAAATCTTTACAATTTTGTGTCATATGTCCATCCACTCTATGATATTCATAATGTAGCTCAGGTTTAAACCAATCTACTTTGGTATCAGGTTGTCTTATGGAAGGGAGTTCAATCTTATTTGTGTCGAGTAAATACTTGAGAATTATATTCATTGGTTGATTGAGCTTAGTAAATTTACGTGATGAAGGTTTTTGAGAGGTTTTTGATACGTGCCTTAGGAATTCAGTCATAAAAGGTCCTAATGGTTTCTCACCTCTACTTTCTTTATTATGGGTAGAATGATGACAGAAATATTGCGAAGCATGAGGTGAGTGCATGGTAGAATTGGAAGAATAAGAATTTTCTTGTTGAAATGAATGTGTTGTATTGAAAGAAGAATATTGAAATGGTGGAGGAGGATTGTATGTGGATCGATAGACATAATATGGATATATGGGAGAATAGATAATATCGTTATGAAGAGGATTGGCAAAGGGATTGTCCTATTGGGGTAAGGATGAAAAATGAGAAAAGTTTGATGGAGGTGATGTTGAATAGGTATGAGGTTGGTCATAATCAACAAATGTATTTGGCTGAATTCTTCCAACATTACTGATGGGCTCATATTGATTTGAGTAAAAACTCATGGTTTCTTTAGTACTTCTAAAAGTAATATTTAGCATCTACTATTTAGAATTGAATCTAAAACATGCAAACTTGAACTGATGATTTTGTTACTTTTTTTTTTTGTATACATATATATATTTTTTTGTTTTTTTATATTTTTGAATCAGAAAGATGCCTATGTTATTCACGTCGGGTTCACCAAAATGTATCGCTCCAAATTTTTCACACCCTTACCTTCAAGCTATAGGATTCATTTCCAGAAGGGTAATGTTAAAAGGATGGCGCGGTACCTCGGACTGAGAGGTCTTGCGAAGGTCCCGCCTCTCGAGGGAGGTGTATTATGGTGATTTTTTTACGGATGGTGGGTTCACCAAGAAAAATTTGAATGGTAGTTTCCACGCCTAGGTTGGGAATGTGTTTGATGTGTTCAGTTTTATCTTTAATCATCCAAGTCCTAGGTTTGGCCAAAATGCATCTAAGCTATATGAAATGCAAATTTAAATGAAGACAAAAACAAATTTGGATAGAAAAATAGAAAGAACAAGATGGATTAAAGACCCATACCTGATCCGGATGTCTGATGAAGGTTCTAATTTTTGAAGTAGTCAGGATCGTCTGGAATTCGACAGGATCGTCTCCTATCTAACAAGATCGTCTGAGATCTGATGAATTCGTCAGACGAATTCATCAGAGACCTACAAACAAAAAAATAGATGCAAAATACAAAGAATGCAACTATGATAATAGAGGGTAATGATGTAAAATGGCAGTAAGAACATTAAAATGATAATAACAAACTAAGACACAAGTGCAATATAATGACTTATTGACAAATCATGCTTTTATTATGCATTAAAGCTACATGGGTGAACTCCAAGATGCAAAATAATAAAGAATAACCATAGAATTAACTAAATGCAGAATAATACAACAGAAAAAGGATGAAGAAATGCAAACTCTGGGCATTGATTGCCCCCAATGTGAACTGCAGTAGAAATCATCTCGAATTGGGTCGATATCGTCCGAGATTGTATGAGATCGTTTGAGACGAACTGAGCTTGCTTCGACTGAAAAACAATGAAGTTCCTGCAAACAAACTTGGAAAAATACAAATGCAAATAGTGATTTAAGATGGTCTAGTGCGTGTAGAATTCGAGTTACAAGGAATTTCAGCCAGGGGGATGCTAAGGGGAGGGCCTAGGATTAAATAGGCTTAGGATAGAGGTTGGGAGGTTGGAGATCATCCCAATTTTGGAGATCTCCAATGGGGGAGGTCTCTAACAACGCAAACACGCTTTTTCCCGGATTAGAGACGTCGTTGGAACAAAGTCCAACTATGCACAAATCAATTTGGGACGAGATCGTCTGGACGTCCTACTCCAGACGAAATTGTCCGATCTGAGGCGATATCGTATTATCGAAGACGATATCGTCTTATCAGAGACGATATCGTCAAACGGACAAAAAAAACTCTAAAAATGGCACGGGAAAGGAGGAAACGGGTTAAACAGTGGTTTGGGAGCGGTTTTGGAGGTTAAAATTTGAATATGAATATTTACTAGAGTAATTGTAATTATTAAGGTTTTACTACGCCAATTTTAGGGTGCTACAGTATGCATACATAGAAAATTTGTGCTTAGCAGTGTTTTTTATGACCAAAAAGTTGTGCCACTACATGCTGAGTCATACAATGTATGTGATATCAAAACAAAATCCTTTGCAGTATATGATGAGAAACACATATCATAATACATGCACTACAAAGTGGATCATGCTACTGACAAAATTCAACTTGGAATTCATTACACAAAATTCCATCAAGGGATAAGTCATAGCTGATCATATAGTGGAGGCACCTCTCCAAGATAGTAGGCCTCTCATCTTAGAGCTTTTTGATGATGCAATCTTGACATTATCAAAGTTTCTAGAACCCAAAGAACCTAATAATCAGGTAGATATATCTTTTTTCTTCGATGGTTCCAAATGAAAGCAATGGGGTGGTGCAAGAATCGTGTTTTTCACATCACAAGGTGCTCTAATGCTCTTTTCATTTAAACTAGAATTTTCTTGTACCAAAAAAAATGCGAAATACGAGGCCCTAATATTAGGTCTCCAAATAGTAGTCACCATGAAGATCAAAAAGCTAAACATATTTTGCAACTCCTTGCCCATTGTGAATCAAGTTAAGGTGATCTACCAATGTATATGTCCCATTCTGAAGGCATATAAAGATCTTGCAGACACATATTTAGCCTAGCTATAATGGTATGACATCGAGGCAATCCCTCCAATGTCTAACAGATTTGTAGACACCATGGCATATTTGGGATCTTTAATCCCTTAGAATCTATCTTCTGACTTTACTACCATTCATGTGAAGATGCTTTGACAGTCCATGATGCAACGTGAGACTTTTGACAATCAAGAATCAATCTGCATGATTCAAATACAACTAACCTATGAATGGTTCTACAAAGCTAGAGACTTTCTGGAAAAGGCACCTTGGGGATTATTACTTTCACAAGGTCCTGTAGAGAATGGTACTAATATTCTCCATAAGGTAGTTTCCTAGTTGACTTTTGTACAAGTTGAATTGCAAGGGGAACATGTCTTTCAGTCAATGGAAATTGTTGCCTATCAATATTGGATGTCGTAATTACACGATTTCCTTAAACTTGGTGTAATCCCTTGGGGATTATCGTGTGACACAAAATGAGCATTTGAAAAAAACAACAAAGTATGTATTTCTATGAGACATCTTGTATCATTGAAGCTATGATGGAATCCTTCTTCATTGCCTTGGGCTCCAAGAATCAACTTGGGAGATTTCACAAGCTCACGATGGTAGATGTTGTGGTCATTTCAGTGGCATGGCCATCATCAAGCGCATACTTTGAATGGGTTATTATTTGCCCACTATGGAGAAGGATTGCATTGTTGGCAATTTTGGGTTTGAGATCCTAGATTCTTGTCTATGAGTTGTCATTGATGTCAAAAGGAATTGGCATTAATGTCAAGAGGATTTATTGGCTTCAAAGGTTGAAGATTCCAAAGAATATTTTCTAGAAGATTTCGGAGAGATTCCATGTGGCAGATGAAAAGGTTTTTATCAAAACCATGGCAGGTTTAAGGGTTTTTATTAAAACCGGTGGATGCATTAAGGGTTTTTCTCAAAACCACTCTCGACTTAATGCAAATGTCTGGAGAAACTTATTAATTAAATAACTTAATTAATAAAACCTTTTTAAGGTTTTTTAATTAATTATTTATTTGATTTAGTGATTAAATTATTTTAATAATTTAATGGGTTCTCCACCTAAGGTCTAAGGTCTAAAAGACCTTTGATTATTTTTTAAATAATCAAAAGGGTTTCATAAACCCTAAAGTTGTTTCGAAGGCACCAAAATAATATTAATTCGAAAAGTTTGAATTATCCTCCCGCCAACGTCGTGCATAGCATGGAAGTTTGGCTATATAAGCCATAACCTATAGTCCAAAGCAATGGAGTAAAAGAAATGTGAATTGCGCAAATGTTGGGAAGTAAAAGCTACGGCTATCATTTTTTCGCCATGTTTATCCGCCGCCAAAGGGTTAAGGAGAAGGAGACTCTTGTTAGCCTTCAAGCTAGCATCATTGGCCTAGTGGCAACGACTGTTCTGTGAAGGCACTTGAAGGGAGGTCAAGCGTTCTTCGATTTTTTCGGAGGCACTGTTGACCCACAATTTTCGAAAGCATTTTTTTGGTAAGGTTTTTTAAATAAAATCTGCATTTTGTTAAAGAAGAAGTGGTTGGGCAGATTTATTTAAAATTATTTTTAAGGTTAAATGCTTCTTTGGAGATATAAGGTTTATAGTGTGTAGTTGAGATTTTTGGCTTGATTTTTGAGTGAGATTTGCTTAGAAGCTATTATTCCTTGAGCATGGTTTAATTAATTTGGATAAATAAGGTGTAAAAGGATATATTGTTTGTATGCTTTATATTTTTAGTAGTTGACTTCTAAGGATTGGAGTCATAAGGTGTTTTATGGAATAAATATTTTTGTGGTTACTTTTATGATCTAACCCTAACTTGGTGGCAAAGTTGAGGGTGGTGTTGGTAACAGGTTGAAGAACTATTCTCTTCTTCCTCAAACAAAGGTATGGGCAACTTCTTCCATGTATATTGTTGATGGTGTATTTTCTGAAATTGAGTTTGGAGTGAAAAGTTTGTCTACTAGGTATTCTTGTTGGTGTAAATCCCATTTTCTAGATATTGAAGATTGTTTATGCATTAAAATCATTGATGAGTTTTTTGGGTGAATGCATAATTCTGGTTGAGGAAGAGGAAGCATTTTTGCACTAGGGTTTATGTTAGTAAGTCTTGCTACTTGCTTTGAGTTGGTGAAACCCTTAGTTGGTTGTTTTGAGATTGATGGTTGAGTTGCTTCCATAGAGGTTGTTTTGATCAAGTTAATGCTTTACTTGATACATGATTTGGGCTTACTCCATTGAGATTGATTTGAGCAAGTTATTCTTTGCATTGGTGATTTATGTTGGTGGTTGTTTTGTTCAAATATATTTGGAGGGAAAAGGATGTCTACTAGTTTCCTTTTCATGTAGTGAATGGTTGAATGCTTCAAGGTTAATGTTGAGTTGAATGATGTTGGTTAAACCTTGTCTATAAGCATTGTTGTTAAAGCCCTAATTGGTTGAGAAAAGATATTGGTTGTGGAAAGAACATGAGTATCATTGTTATATGAGATATTGCATGGTTGGCAATTGTTGGGTTGTGTTTCATGTTCTTGAGAAAAGCATACTACATCTATCTTATTCTTTTGAGATTGATATTGAGTTGAGATTGAGATTGGGAGTTAAGTATAGAACATATTGAGTCTCTAACAATTCTCTTTATGTTTCTATGAGATTTGAGATTGAGATTGGGAGTTAAGTATAGAACATATTGAGTCTCTAACAATTCTCTGTATGTTTCTATGAGATTTGAGATTGAGATTAGGAGTTAAGTATAGAACATATTGAGTCTCTAACAATTCTCTTTATGCTTCTATGAGGTTGATGAATCACATTGGGTCTCTAACAATTCTCTTTGTGGGTTCATGCTAAGCAAGTTTTTCTTGATGAACTTGTGAGCTGATTTGGATAGGTTCTAGTGAAGACTTGTGAGCTAATTTGGACAGGTTCTAGTGAGGACTTGTGAGCTGATTTGGACAGGTTCTAGTGAGGACTTGTGAGCTATTTTGGACAGGTTCTAGTGAGGACTTGTGAGATGATTTGGACAAGTTCTAAGGAGGACTTGTGAGCTGATTTGGACAGGTCCTAGCAGAGGACTTGAGGACAGATTTGAAGCGGTTCTTTGAGAAGAACCTGAGGACAGTTTTTACAAGTCTTTGAGAAGGCTTGTGTGCAACAGAGATTGATTTGTTCAAGCTTTATGATTTGAGTTTGGGACAGATCTGACAGATTGAGGAAGACTTGTGCTAGACTGACTGACTGTGTTTAGTATAGGTTGATGAGTTGTTGTGGAGGTGATCAGTGAGGACAGAGGTCTCTTGAGGCTAAGCATTGAGGATAGGAGGTCTTATGTGGAAAGGATTTCCACATGCTAGTGGAATAAGAGGCAGGTGATCTTCTGAAGTATCATTTCCAGAGCTGAGGGGAAGAATTCTCATTTGGGAAGGAGGCTCATAAATTTGTGAGGGGAAGGATTCTCATTTGGTCAGGAGGCTCATAAATTCATGAGGAGGGTAAGGATTCTCCTTTGGGCAGGAGGCTCATAAATTCGTGAGGAGGGGAAGGATTCTCCTTTGGGTTGAGGCTCATAAACATTTTAATTGGGAAGGATTCCCAAAGAACTTTGAGAAAGCTTTTTAGAGAAAAATTTTGTGGATGTAACCTATGTTGGGCAAACCATGTTAAAATTGGTGTCTCATTGTGTGTTGCTTTATGCATTGCTTTGATATTGCTATTGGTTCATTGCTTTGCGAAGTTGAAGTTAAATAGAAAAATTAAAAAGAGGTCTTATACTGTTCACACCCCCCTCTCAGTATAAGCTTGTGTTCTTCAATTGGTATCAGAGCGGGTTCCTTCAAAAATTTTAATAGCTTGAAGGAAAATATTGTAAAGAACACAATGGAATCTACAAGTGGTAATGCAACACCTATTCTTGATGGGGCAGATTTTGGGCTTTGGAGTGCTAGGATGAAGGTTCATCTTATGGATCTTGGAAATGAAGTTTGGGAAGTGATTGAGGATGAGTATACCATTCCTGAGCATGGTCCTTCTACTAAGGAAGAGATGCTCCTACATCATAGCAATTCAAATGCAATGAATGCAATCCTGAAGGGTTTACGGAAGGCGTATCTTACCAAGGTGATTCACTGCAAGACAACTAGTGAAATGTGGAAACAGTTGAAGGTGGTTCATACAGGTGTTGCAAATGTCTGAAAGGCCAAGTTGAGACACTTCAAAGGTATGTTTGAACAACTCAAGATGAATTATGAAGAAAATATTAGTGACTATATACTTCGTATGGATGAGATTGTTAACTTTATGAAGGAACTAGGTCTTGAGCTTGTTGAAAATGATATTTGTGATAAGATTTTGAGGTCTCTTCCAAATAGATTTAGTGAAAAGATTTTTGCTATTGAGGAAGCTAAGGATTTGGATAAGTTGAAAAAGGATGAGCTTCATAGTATACTTGTAGCATTTGAGTTGAGAACTCAAGTGAAGGTTGATGTTAAGAAGGAGGCAGCTTTCAAGGCTACCAAGAAATCCAAGGGTAAAGAGCTTCAAGATAGTGATGAGTCTTCTAGTGATGAAGAGGCATATTACAGTAAGAAGGGCAAGTTCTCAAGAAAGCACAAAGGTATGAAATATGTCAAGTGTTTCAATTGTGTAAAGTTTGGTCATTATGCTACTAACTATACTGCTGCCAAGGATGAAAGTGATGATGATAAATAGGATTATAAGAGCAAGGATTATGAAAGGAACAGGCATCAAAGGAATAATAAAGATGAGCAAAGCAATCAAGGAAAGAGGTACTCTCACAAACACAAGAAAATTTTCTACCTAGACAAGGCAAGTAAGTGTTCTAGTAGTGATAGTGAAAGTTATTCAAGTGATGTTGGAAATGAGACGTTGTTCCTAACAGAAAAAGGAGAAGAAAAGAAACATAGATTTGTCCTTACGAAATGTTTTAGATGTGGAAATTTTGGACATCTTGAGGATGATTGCACAAATGATGGATTGATTTCTAGTTATACTATGTATGAGGATGCTTCAAAAAATTGTGAGGAAGATCTTTTTATGGCTTTAGAAAAGGGTAGCACCTCTAGTGATAAGAAATCTAAAAAAGTCATTGATGTTTCAAAATGCAAACAAATAGAGGAAGTTATAGAGGATGGTGAAGTAGATCTTGAAGCTGAACTTGTTAGTGCTCTTAGTGCTTTGAAAAAGGAAAGAAAGAAGAATTCTAGACTCAATGATAAAATGGATGAATGTTGTATTGAGAGAGATGAGCTTATATAAAGTCTTGACTTCTCTATAGCTAAGACACAGAAACTTAAGGATAAGTTAGAGTCTAAGTTTATTGAGTGTGGAGAGTTGGAACAGAAAGTGGCTTCCTTGAAAGAGGAAACTAAAGAGTACAAGGAGAAGCTTTACAGGTTTGAAGATAGCACCAAAAAGGTAAAGTCAATCATCAAAGATCAAAGAAGGACAACAGATAAAACAGGTCTTGGTTTTGGTAAGAAACACATGGAACAGGTTGGGGAATCTAGTAAGAGATTCTGAAAGGAAGAGAGTTCTGATGAGGAAAGTACTTCAAAAAAAGAGTCCTTGAGTGATAGATGCACAGAATCAGAAAATAGGAATCAGAAAAAGGGGAGAAAGTTTATAGGACCTAAGAGGTCAAATCAAGGAAAGTTTAATGGCAGATGTTTTGCTTGTCACAATTTTGGTCACATGGCTTCACATTGCATGACTCAAGTGAGGAAGGTAAATGATAGATTCAGAGGTGGTAATTTATTTCAAGGGTATTTCTACTCTTGTAAATAGTTTGGGCACAAGGCTATTTATTGCAAGGCTAAAAATAGGAACAGGGTTGGTCAGAACAGATGGAGTCAAATATCAGGTATGACTCAAAGAAATAACATTGTTAGTTGTTATAAGTGCAACAATGAAGGTCACATAGCTAGACAGTGTAGAGCTGAAATTCCAAGGTATAGGAATAGGAACATGGGTATGAACAAGAATAAGAATCAAGACATGGATAAGAACAAGAATGATAACAAGAACAGCAACAGTGACATGAATAGGAATAGTAATATGGACAAGGAGAATAAGAGAAGAAATGGTAAAGCAGCTATAGACATTGATGAAGATCAGTGCCTAATGGGAGTTTTACTCCCACCCCAGAATTAATCACCTCAACAGGAGGCGAGAGAGGGACTAAGCTAAGAGGCTCATTCTTAGTCCCAAGCCCCAAAGGTGACCCTTTGCCATTGATGACAAAGGGGTAGAGATATGAGTAAGGGGGAGAGACTCAAGTCAGGGGGAGATGATTTCTATATAGCAGTTTTGAGTTTCAGTGTTGTTGAGAAGCATGGTTTGCCATCAATGACAAAGGGGGAGATTGTTGGCAATTTTGGTTTTGAGATCCTAGCTTCTTGTCTATGAGTTGTCATTGATGTCAAAAGGAACTGGCATTAATGTCAAGAGGATTTATTGGCTTCAAAGGTTGAAGATTCCAAAGAATATTTTCTAGAAGATTTCGGAGAGATTCCATGTGGCAGATGAAAAGGTTTTTATCAAAACCATGGTAGGTTTAAGGGTTTTTATTAAAACCGGTGGATGCATTAAGGGTTTTTCTCAAAACCACTCTCGGCTTAATGCAAAGGCTGGAGACACTTATTAATTAAATAACTTAATTAATAAAACCTTTTTAAGGTTTTTTAATTAATTATTTATTTGATTTGGTGATTAAATTATTTTAATAATTTAATGGGTTCTCCACCTAAGGTCTAAGGTCTAAAAGACCTTTGATTATTTTTTAAATAATCAAAAGGGTTTCATAAACCCTAAAGTTGTTTCGAAGGTGACAAAATAATATTAATTCGAAAAGTTTGAATTATCCTCCCGTCGACGTCATGCATAGCATGGAAGTTTGGCTATATAAGCCATAACCTATAGTCCAAAGCAATGGAGTAAAAGAAATGCAAATTGTGCAAAGGTTGGGAAGTAAAAGCTATGGCTATCATTTTTTTGCCACGTTTATCTGCTGCCAAAGGGTTAAGGAGAAGAGACTCTTGCTAGCCTTCAAGCTAGAGTCGTTGGCCTAGTGGCAATGACTATTCTGCGAAGGCGCTTGAAGGGAGGTCAAGCATTCAACTCCTGCCATGGAGTGCGAGAAGAGTTTATGCGCTTTGATTTTTTTGGAGGCACTATTGACCTGCGATTTTCAAAAGCATTTTTTTGGTAAGGTTTTTTAAATAAAATCTGCATTTTGTTAAAGAAGAAGTAGTTGGGCAGATTTATTTAAAATTATTTTTAAGGTTAAATGCTTCTTTGGAGATATAAGGTTGATAGTGTGTGGTTGAGATTTTTGGCTTGATTTTTGAGTGAGATTTACTTAGAAGCTATTATTCCTTGAGCATGGTTTAATTAATTTGGAGAAATAAGGTGTAAAAGGATATATTGTTTGTATGCTTTAAATTTTTGGTAGTTGACTTCTAAGGATTGGAGTCATAAGGTGTTTTATGGAATAAATATTTTTGTGGTTACTTTTATGATCTAACCCTAACTTGGTGGCAAATTTGAGGGTGGTATTGGTAACAGGTTGAAGAACTATTCTCTTCTTCCCCAAACAAAGGTATGGGCAACTTCTTCCATGTATATTGTTGATGGTGTATTTTCTGAAATTGAGTTTGGAGTGAAAAGGTTGTCTACTAGGTATTCTTGTTGGTGTAAATCCCATTTTCTGGATATTGAAGATTGTTTATGCATTAAAATCATTGATGAGTTTTTTGGGTGAATGCATAATTCTGGTTGAGGAAGAGGAAGCATTTTTGCACTAGGGTTTATGTTAGTAAGTCTTGCTACTTGCTTTGAGTTGGTGAAACCCTTAGTTGGTTGTTTTGAGATTGATGGTTGAGTTGCTTCCATAGAGGTTGTTTTGATCAAGTTAATTCTTTACTTGATACATGATTTGGGCTTACTCCATTGAGATTGATTTGAGCAAGTTATTATTTGCATTGGTGATTTATGTTGGTGGCTGTTTTGTTCAAATATCTTTGGAGGGAAAATGATGTCTACTAGTTTCATTTTCATGTAGTGAATGGTTGAATGCTTTAAGGTTAATGTTGAGTTGAATTATGTTGGTTAAACCTTGTCTATAAGCATTGTTGTTAAAGCCCTAATTGGTTGAGAAAATATATTGGTTGTGGAAAGAACATGAGTATCATTGTTATATGAGATATTGCATGGTTGGCAATTGTTGGGTTGTGTTTCATGTTCTTGAGAAAAGCATACTACATCTATCTTATTATTTTGAGATTGATATTGAGTTGAGATTGAGATTGGGAGTTAAGTATAGAACATATTGAGTCTCTAACAATTCTCTTTATGTTTTTATGATTGAGATTGAGATTGGGAGTTAAGTATAGAACATATTGAGTCTCTAACAATTCTCTTTCTGTTTCTATGAGATTTGAGATTGATATTGGGAGTTAAGTATAGAACATATTGAGTCTCTAACAATTCTCTTTATGCTTCTATGAGGTTGATGAATCACATTGGGTCTCTAACAATTCTCTTTGTGGGTTCATGCTAAGCAATTTTTTCTTGATGAACTTGTGAGCTGATTTGGACAGGTTCTAGTGAAGACTTGTGAGCTGATTTGGACAGGTTCTAGTGAGGACTTGTGAGCTGATTTGGACAGGTTCTAGTGATGACTTGTGAGATATTTTGGATAGGTTCTAGTGAGGACTTGTGAGCTGATTTGGACAATTTCTAGGGAGGACTTGTGAGCTAATTTGGATAGGTCCTAGCAGAGGACTTGAGGATAGAGTTGAAGTGGTTCTTTGAGAAGAACTTGAGGATAGTTTTGACAAGTCTTTGAGAAGGCTTGTGTACAGTAGAGATTGATTTGTTCAAGCTTTATGAGTTGAGCTTGGGATAGATCTGATAGAGTGAGGAATACTTGTGTTGGACCGACTGACTGTGTTTAGTACAGGTTGATGAGTTGTTGTGGAGGTGATCAGTGAGGACAGAGGTCTCTTGAGGCTGAGCATTGAGGACAGGAGGTCTTCTATGGAAAGGAGTTCCACGTGCTAGTGGAATAAGAGGCAGGTGATCTTTTGAAGTATCATTTCCAGAGCTAAGGGGAAGAATTCTCCTTTGGGCAGGAGGCTCATAAATTCGTGAGGAGGGGAAGGATTCTCCTTTGGGCAGGATGCTCATAAATTCGTGAGGAGGGGAAGGATTCTCCTTTAGGTAGGAGGCTCATAAATTTGTGAGGGGAAGGATTATCCTTTGGGCTGAGGCTCATAAACATTGTAATTAGGAAGGATTCCCAAAGAACTTTGAGAAAGATTTTTAGAGAAAATTTTTGTGGATGTAACCCATGTTGGGTGAACCACGTTAAAATTGGTGTCTCATTGTATGTTGCTTTATGCATTGCTTTGATTTTGCTATTGGTTCATTGCTTTGTGAAGTTGAAGTTAAATAGAGAAAGTAAAAAGAGGTCTTATACTGTTCACCCCCCCTCTCAGTATAAGCTTGTGTTCTTCATGCATAGCGTATGTCAATAAATATGTCAAATGTCAATATCATGCTAATCTTACACACTTGCCATTGTAGGTCTTATAGTCCATTTAGGTGGCTTGGATATTTTCTCAGTGGGGTTTTGATTTGATTGGTAAGATATCTCCCCCATCATCAGGTCGACATACATTCATTATAATGGCTACTGAGTACTTTACAAAATGAGTGGAAGCAATCCCTTTAACAATGACAACAGGAGCACGAATTATGGAGTTCATACTTCATAATATCATGTCATTTTGAGATACCATCCAAGATCATATTGAATAATGGAATGTCATTCAAAAATAAAATTGTAAGGAATTTAACATCTAATTATAATATACAACATAGTTTTGTCACTCCATACTATCCACAAGCAAATGGGTAAGCTAAAGCTTCTAAAAAGATAGTGGTAGTTATCTTGAAAGATATTGTTCAAGAGAACCAAAAATATTGGCATATACAACTACCCCTTGCATTATGGGCTTACAGGACTAGTATACGGACGCCCACTAGGGAAACCCTATTTTCACTAGTATATGGCACTGAGGCCATTATGCCCTTGGATTTAGAAATTCCAACCCTACACATCACATTGAAATATTTCATCGATGATGACACTACACGACAAGATCACCTCGACCAATTAACGCTTCTTGATGAACATCGTGTGAACGCCCTTGAGCATCTCCATGTTTACCAAGAATACCTAAAATGAGCTTATAATAGTAAAATCCTTTTGAGGGAATTTAAATTTAGTGATCTTATACTAAAAGAAAACCAAAAGAACTCAAACCTTTTTCCATACTTACGAGATAAATTTGCGACCAACTGGTATTTGCTCTAACAAGGGAAATGGCGCATATGAATATGTTTGGTGGACATTCAAATGCTTGGCAACGTTGGCCATTAGATACTCCAGAAATGCGACAATCATGGTGCCAGAGAATCAGAGGATTTTTTCCTCAAGCAAATCAAACCAGAATATCCTTTGTTCCTTATATTGATTTTGTTTATAATTCGGCAGGTCGTATTAATGTTCTTGTGAATGCAGGACAATGGAGTTTCTACACTCAAAACATGGTGCAACACTTGATCAATAATGGCGTCTTGGATGATATTATCTTTCTCAAAAAATTTTCAAGACAAAGATCCATATCCTTTAATGAATTTTTGTTGTTATATGTTAATGATTATCAGATATGGCAACAATATTTATGGACTCATATCCTTCGATTAAATTTTTTTGCAATCCCAAGGATTTATTTATATGCAGATGAAGATCTGGTATATGATTCAGGACCTCCAGACCCACCCTCAGATGATATCCTAGATGCTCAACCAGAAGATACAGATTTGGAAGGGAATATCTACCAAATGATTCGCAACTGTACAAATTGTAGTAATGCTCCTACAGGCGTGTGTAATGTACATTCCCAATGGTTGTAAAATGGTTGACACTGACCCGTTGTGGTTAAGACCCCGTTAGTAGTATATGTTGTTGTGATTTTATATAAAGTAATGATCTGATAGATTACTGTAGAAAATATGCAAGGCTTTTCAAATGTCGGCAACATCTTATGCCTACACGTGTAATCATCTCTTGGGCCTTAGCCTTCTTGTAAATCTATATAATGAGACTCGATGCTCATTCTTGTCATCGAGAATTTTATGAGTTTTTTGCTTATTAGCAACGTCTGAAGCCGCGAATAGAAGCTTCCTATTCCCAGGGGAATAGTTTTCTTTAAATCTGCAAATCTTTCCAGACTCTAGCTATATGGCCTTTTTGGTGTCTTAGAGCTCCTGAATAGATTTCAGTCTCCAGAATAGAAATCCCTAGAAGCCATTCTAAGCGGTGCGAGAAATCGCCATAGGGACGTATATCCTGTTGTAGTGCTTCCACAAAATTAAAGGGTTTTACTGTTGCATGAACGTATGCTCTACGACTGCGCTTTACAGCGATCTGCTCGCATCAGAAATTTTGCTGCATATTTCCCTTTTATCATTATTTTGGTATCAGAGCCTTGTTTTGGTGAGAGATTATGTCAAAAATATCCATAATCATATCTGCAATTGTTACAACAATCTTGATTTATGCACTGGTGTACATGTTGAAGAAAGCATTGTAGAAGGTACCGGTGTGGTAACCCAACTCCGTCTACAACAACACTCCAGAAAGATCAAAGCTTAAAATCAGTAAGTAAAAACTTACCATGGATTCTATTGCATCTACATATGATGAAACTATAGTAAATTATGCTTATCAGATAGATGATATAGAGGAAGAAAAAGTAGAAGTAGGATCATATGATATGATGCTTTTAATTCCTTCTTTAAATGAAAAAGAAGTTTATCACTTAGATGAGCAAAAAAAAGATGCAGAAACAAGAAAGAAGTAAGGCAAAAGGATTAGTCAAACACTTGCCTTTGTTTGTGTTTCGACCCAAAATAAAATAGATATTTAGAATTACTGAATCTAATATCAGGGTCAGTAGGCAAAAGGCCTGTAGAAAACTTTCTGTGTTTAAAACAGAAGAACTAAAAGCCCTTAGCCAGTACAGAGAGCAGGGATATAATTATATACATTTTGGAGCCATTCAAGTTATTATAACTCCTTTATTTAGAAAAGGGTTGCCAGGTTCCACATACTGTGGAATAATTGATAATAGATTTACATCTTTTGATCAGGCTCTAGTTGGCCAAACAGTGGCATCCTTGAGTAATGGTGTCCAGTATGTTACTTTTCACCCTGATTTTCCATATCCTTTATAGGATGATACATTTGGAAAAATCTGGCAATTGCTTGTTGAAACAAGGGGCTTGGATCTAAAACCAGGCAGTTTTGAACTATCGATAACTGTAAAGTTTTTATGCCAAGTATGTAATACTTTGATCCCTATTAAGTTTAATACAGAGAGGTCAAAGCATGCAGTTCCAGTGAGTATGCTTTCAGAAGAAGCAACCAGCATGCCTGTAAATTTTATAGATTTTGAGATTCCAAAGGAATGGGAAATGAATATTAGATCAGATAATCCAAGGCAATCATTTAATGATTATCGAATGGAGATGCAAGAAGATAAAGGTAAGGCTAAAATCACTTTTGCTCAGTCTCCTCTCTCTAGAGCATCTTTTTCAAGAATTCCAAAACCATTTCCTTTGATACCTAGATCTCCAATAATGCAGCCTCCTATAAAGAACAAGGAAGTTAAGAAAGCTGAGTTACCACCCTCTGTATCTAGCATAACGATCCAAACATCGGATCCTAAGCCTAAGGTGGATATTCACCCACCTGTAAATAATATGTTTATGATGATGTTTCATCCAGGGTCATCTGTAAGTAGTAAATGGAACCATAAGGAAAAGGTTTTACATGCTGGAGGCAAATGGCCACTTAAGGAAAAACACTGCATATCTATGTCAGATACTTCTACACCAAATACAAGAGCAGATGTATCTTGTATTTTAGAACATGATGTTAATGATTCTGTAGATCAGTCAGATACAGTTCGACAGGCCAATTACATAAATAATTGGAGTCAGTATGCAGAATCACATTTTGAAAACATAGAAGAGTATTTGTCAGAAATTCAGGATGAATTAAAACAGGTTAATGAGAACCTTGATGCAGTTAAACAATTTCAGGAAAACCAGAAAATAGAAAGAAGAACAGAAGCAATGTCAGTAAAAGGGCATAAGCAAAAATCAGAACCTTTTACATTAAGTAATAAGCCTGTTAGTTTTGGTACTGCTTCAAATACATTATCCATTACACCCACGACATATAATGCTATCCAAAAGAAATTGGGTAAAGAAAAGGTTACTGGATTTGAGACAGAAAAACCTTTTCATTTAAAAATGGCCAGAACAGAAGGTGTTGCACAACAAACTAAGTATATGTATCCTTTTAATGTAAAAGAAGGAGCTTTTGTGTTAAATATTGATGGTAGTCCAAATCCTCAAGAAACAATATTATTATGGATTAACCATTACAGATCTTTACAGGCCATACATAATATGGATAATCCTGCCATTATTGAGCTAGCCTCTAGACATTTTGCAGGAATAGTAATGCATTGGTGGATTCATGCATCTGATGAATCAAAAAATACAGTGTATGAAGCAGGTTTGCAGGTTTTACATGAAGCCCTTATGACAGAATTTACCCCCAACAATCAAAACAAAGAAAAGGAAGACCAGTTAAATTTGGCATTTAAAATATTACATGATATGAGTAGATTTGAGGAATATGTACAAGATTATATGAAAAAGGTTTATGAATTAAATCTACACAGAGATTCATTTGTGAAAATACAATTCCTCTCCTCTTTACCCAAAGGGTTGGGACAATTAGTCCTAGACAAACTTGGTCAGCAGGGGGCAGATATAAACACAATATATTTTGTAGATATTATAGAAGTTGTTAGACAGGAATGCAGACGCATTTGTTTGCATGAAAAAGTAACAAAACAAAAGCTTACATTGAGTTCTAAAGAATGTTCAGGAATTGAAGGTGCAGACAATTATAAAAAGCCATACTCTGTAAAAAGATATTTTAAAAGATCTAAAGGTAAGAAGTTTAAGCCTTTTAGGTATTTTCGCAGATGCAGACAGCCAGTAAA
Source organism: Wollemia nobilis (assembly GCA_028583015.1). Taxonomy (NCBI): domain Eukaryota; kingdom Viridiplantae; phylum Streptophyta; class Pinopsida; order Araucariales; family Araucariaceae; genus Wollemia; species Wollemia nobilis. Next base: position 14,847,422 of record JAQPPZ010001870.1, on the reverse strand, counting down.
AAAAAATCCTAAAGATGTTTGTTGTTATGCTTGCAAAAAAAAAGGACATTATGCACATTCATGTCCTACAAAGGCACCTAGAAATGTAAAAGCATTATTTACAAATCCTGAATTTATAAATACATGGGAACTCTGTGAAAAGGAATCAGACTTAGAAAATTGGAAGCAAACAAATGATGGTATATTTAAATGTATATATGAACCAGAATCAGTTGTTCCAATTTATGATGAGTTTGCTGAATTAAATGTTAATGAGGAAGAACTAAATGCCATAAATGATATGTTTATGATGAACACTAGAGATCCTGACATGCCAGAGCTAGAAAATTGTACTGATTGTGATCAAGGATCCATGGATGAAGACGAAATTGAACAACAATATAAGGATTATCAGAATGAAGGGAAAAAATGGCATTTTGATACAAATAATTCTGAAATCCTCTCCTCTAGTACACCCAGTACTTCCTCCTCAGATGAAGAAAAACTGGAAGTTGAATCAGATACACAATCTGATTACACCAGTATTTCACACAAAAATTTCCACAAATATGATCCATTGAAGGATCCAACTTCTTTGATGCCATACAAGAAGCCTGTACAATTGCCTAAATCAAAGTCTTATATATATAAAAAATTTCCATTAGCATCCAAAAGTGCACAGTTACAGATAAACAAAATGGTGCATAGTTACCATCAGGTTTTATGCCCAATCAAAATTGTAGGGGATGGTGGAATACATTTTCAGAAGGCAGTAGCATTTATTGATACAGGTTGCAATTTAAATTTTTGTCATGAAAAACTTATACAAAATTGGGTACAGTCTACAAAGGATTTTACTGTGTCTACAATGAATGGAACCCGAGGACTTAAGTATTTTGCTTTTGATATACCAGTACAGATATCTGGAAAAATTGTGCATACAAATTTTGTTCAGATAAATGATTCTGGTTATGATATAGGATTCGGCAGTCCTTTTTTGGATACATATGGTCCTTTTACAATAGCACAACATTGCTTGGTACTCACAATTGATAATGAAAAAATAACTGTACCAAGAATACCCATAGTTTTTCAGGCACATAAACTGCAAGCTCAATGGATAGATCCTTCAATTGAAGATATTATTAACCATGAGCATGCATTAAATAGAAAAAGAGTGCAACAACAATATTTGCATTCTTTATCAAAATTCTCTTTAGATACTGATCCTGATTGCATACAGGAACTTGTAGAAAGTATGCAAGAATGTTGTGTAGAGCATCCTTTGGAAAAATGGGATGTAACGTCTCCAATGGCCGAAATCCCTACTTTTCATAATCACCCTGTTGCAGGAAAAAGAATAGTATTAAGTAAAGAGGATGATGTAGAAGCCAGAAAACAAATAGAAGAATTGCTAAACAAAGGTTTGATACGCCCTTCTGATTCCAATTATTCATGTTCTGCATTCATTGTAAGGAAACATTCTGAGCAGAAAAGAGGTAAGGCACGAATGGTTATAAATTACATACCTCTCAATATAGTAACTCAGGATATTAAATGGCCTCTTCCGGATAAGCAACAGTTAATCCAAAGAGTAGCACAGGGGAAGATATTTTCTAAATTTGATTGTGTATCAGGTTATCATCAGATAAAAATTAAACCTGAAGTTCCTCTTAGTAATACCATACTCCTTTTCATGAGTCTTGCAATGCATAGCCCTGTGATGAAACCCATTACATGAGAAACAATATCCTTTGAAGAAATATTTTCTTGGATCCTTTGATCTCTTAGTCCTTTCTTCCCTATGATGTTCCTTATTTGTGCATTTTTTCCTTTCTTGGTGAAACTTCTATTCACATAAGTCTCACTTTCTCCTTTACTCTCTTCTTTTGAATATTCTTCCTCTTTGTATCATGAGCTTTACCCTTCTTGTTTCTCTTGTCTTTCTTCAAAACCAAGTCTTGTTTTGTTAGATGAAGGTATTTGTACATTGATAATTTTATCCATATCAACCATAGAAGAATATTCCTTCCATACAAAGTGCTCTCTGACATCAACATTTTGACATCAATGACAACACTACTTACTCAAAATTTCCAATAGTTTATATTGAAATATTTTTGAGGGTCCATCATGTCCCCATTTTCATCATGATTCCCCCCTTCCTTTCACTCAAATTATGAGCAACTTTGAACCTAAAGAGTGATTCACGTAGACTAAAAATTAGTTTGAAAGTGCGCATAAATTAATTTTTTTTGAAGTTTAAGGTAAGGGTTGAAATTAACATAGTCATGTGTACCACAAACTTTGATTATTATACATGAAGATATAAAATTGGCTTTGATGCTAAGGTTTTATTAAGTTCATATTTACCTCCATGAATTCCCACTTCTTTCTTCCTCCTTTCTAGCTAACATGCATGCAACTCATGAAGATCTTATGGTATGTGTATGTCCTGGCTATATCTAATGGTGTGCATGAATCCAAGATAGAAGTATTTTGTGTAGATTGTCATAATACTTGAGGAAAGAGATTTATCTTATTATAAGAGATATCTAACGACATGCCTGAGCCTCAGTCAAATTTGACGGTGCGTGTCAAATGTTAAATAAATACAAAGGGGAACTTTAAGAAGGAGAATCTAACAAAGATGAATATTTTCCATAGAAGATATAGTTAGCATCCATTATAAATACAAGTCTGAGAAAAAGATACACAAGGAAAGTAATGGTATTTAACACTGGATTAAAAAGCACACATATCAAAGCCTCATAAACAATGAATATGCTTGAGGTAAATCTTGCACCAAGGAATACAATTGAGGAATGGAAAGGTGGTGATTTTCACTGGTGAATTTGAAAAATAAATGATTGGTAGACATAAAAGCTTCGCATGTGAAAAATAGTCCCAAAATTTATTTATGGATCACGTGGGGACTTCCAAAACACGAAACTAAAATAGAGAATTATAGAAAGAAAATTGTTGCGCATTTGAAGGGTTTTCAAGAGAGCTATAGATAATTTGATATAGAGGAAGATAAGAAGAGTAAATAAAGAACACAATGGCCTCAACAAGCACATCTACTACCCATAAGACTACTAAGGATGCCATTGAAATTGTTACAAGCCAAAGTCCTTATATACCATTAGATGAGTGAGTTGTCCTTAGGAAGGAATTGATAGTGTATATAAAAAATTTCAAACCAAAAAAGCATCCCACCTCTATGCAAGAATGGGAAGCTGATAATACCACAATGATTTTTTTCAAATAAATACAAAAAAAAATTTGCAGTTTAGCACATGGCTATTAATGGGATTTTTTTAAAGGGCATAGAAATCACAGTGGAAGATAGCCTCTCGTTGTAATAAGTGGATCAATAATTTGAGGTTGGTCTACTTGAGAGTATATTTTTCTTTATATTTTTTGGCATGGCTGGTATATTTAGTGTAAGATAAATTTAGCAATGTTTATGCCCATGTTGGCCCCAAAAGTAGTCCCTAAAGCGTTATTTATTGATAAAAAATAAAATAAAATATCTTCAGTTATACAAAAAATATTAGAAGTAGGAGGGTTTGATGAAATATCCAGGGGCCACCAAATAAGGTTAGAAATTCCAACCTCATTTCTAACACACAATATTACAAATTTAACTCTCCCATCAAGAGGAGAAGCTTAGAATAGAGTAACCTTAGTCAAAATTGAACAGGATATCTCAATTAGTAATGTTTGGGAGAAATAATTGTAGGCCATAGCCAAAGAGGAAGACCTAAGTAAAATATAGACTTAAGAGGAAAATACCCAGACTTCAACTTCACAAATGGTGACCATCACAGTTCTTACCCCAAAGAATCCCATTGCTTTCCATATTGATAAAGAAACAGGTGATGTACAAGTATTTGGTAATGCAAAAGTTTATTGAACATTGGGAAGATCATACAAACACAAATGACAAGGCTTCTCTTGAAGGAGAACAAGGAATTAAAAGTCACGTTGAAAGATACCCAAATAAAAAAGGAGAACTTGCAAACCAAAATAGCCAACCTGAAGGCACAGGAATCATAGACCGAATCTCCATGAGTCAAACCTTAGTTGGTAATTAAAAGTATGGATTGCTCTGATTTCCTCTCCAAAATCAAGAGAGATATGAATCGTAGAATACAAAAAAATGGAGGATACAGTAAAGATGTTCAAAGAAATAAATATAATTAGAGCCATAGTGGAAGAGGTAAGAAATTTACTAATCCTTGGTGAGAAAAAAATGGATGCCATAATCCCTATATTCCATCAATTTGAAGAATGTTATCAGGATATCCAAGAGTAAATAATTACTCTAGGAGATGGCACTAAAATAGAGTGTGCAACAAAGTTCGTTAAAGTGGTCATGTTCAGGTTGAACACAACAGGGTGGTATAGATGGACAGAAGAAATAGATTTTGTACAACAGAATGTAAGGGATGATATGGTAGGGGTAGATATTTCCCTTGAAGATTTTTTGTAAGTGTCCAATATAGAAGATCTTATCATCAACAGGATCCAAGAGTTTTATTGTGACCCATAATATGAAGTAGAACTAGCCAGACAAACTATATTTCTAGTTGACATGACCAGTTTCTTGTGTTCTATGAATGAAAAGAATAAAGTATGGATAAGGCTACAAAAAAATAAGATACTTCAAGATCTAAAAACTATAAGTTTTGCCATGTATTTTAAAGAAGAATCATGGAAACTTATAGGATTTCTCATCAAGAATGTTAAATTATAAGAAAATCGTAAGGATAAGGAAATTAAAGTTGGTAGCCTAGAAATGAGGTTGAGAATACCCCCAGGCATTGAAATGGAAACAATTGAAGTAGGCCAAAGCTTAGGAAAGTGTGTGTTGCCAGATTTCATCATGGGAACTAAAGGGTCCACTACTAAAGAATAAATTGAGACTGTTGACCAAGGGACCAACCCATAATAAAGTGTCAAACAACTATAAACCACTTTTTGAGAAAATCCAAAGGCTCAACAGAGAGCAAAAGGTAATTTTGTGAACAAAACAAGATCTAGGTAAGTTGTCATATATTCAACTACTTAGACATAGAGGATAATGACAAGTGGGTGGTTTAAATTTAATCAATTATAACATATTCAAGAACCAAAGACTATAAATAAAATATTCACTACCAAAATCTGCATCAAGCTTTTGCATAGCATATTCTTGTTAAGAGTTATACTTGAGTACCCTATTCTTTGTTGTATTTTCCCTTATGTCTTCCTTCTTTGCCATATTTTATTATTCCCATTACTATATAGGTTTTGATATAAAAGTGCTCAAGAAACTAAGATTATTTCCATGATCTAGAGGTCTAGAGACTCAACTGTTACCAGATTAGAACAGGAGAGTGAAAAATCCTTGTTACATCATTTGAATGAGGATTTTTATTGTATTAATATTTAAAAGAGTTCAATGGAAAATTTCATTCAACTCTATTGCCAGGATCCTATCCTTTGCCAATGATAATGTGAACCTTATCCCTTTTGATAGTCGTAAACCTCATCTACAGGAGACCATGATTGCTCAATATTTAATCTTAACCTTTTTAGATGAGTCTATGCCTAGGGTAGTCAACCCCAGAGCCAGTGTTAAGTGGTCCCCACCTCCTACGGGTTGGTTTAAGCTTAATTTTTATGGAGCGACTAAGGACAATCCTGGCAGAGCAGGCGCTAGCGACATTATGCGAGATCATAATGGGAATATGATGTTTGCATTTTATGAATATTTGGGAACAAAGACGAACAATGAAGCTGAAGCTAGAGCTATGTGGAGAGGCCTTCAAATGACTCAAGACTTAGAAAGAAATTTGATCGTAGAAGGAGACTCTATGCATGTTATAAATCTCCTCAATAATTAGAAAACACCTCCTTGGAGGATTAAAACAATTGTTGAAGAGGCTAGGATCCTTTTCTATGGAAGACAGGACAGAAAAGCCCAATATGTCTTTCGGGAAGCTAACAAAGTTGTTGATAAGATGGCCAATTTGGGTGTCGATGGTGATAGAATTTTCAAATGGGAACACGGTGTCTCGAATGAAGTAGAGGAGCTTATTCAACAAGAATGCCAAGAATGTGTAGCACCCTAAAATTGGCGCAGAAAAACCTTAAATAATTACAATTACTCTAGTAAATATTCAAATTCAAATTTTAACCCCCAAAACCGCTCCCAAACCACCGTTTAACCCGTTTCCTCCTTTCCCGCGCCATTTTTAGAGTTTGTTTTGACCGTTTGACGATATCGTCGCCGATCAGACGATATCGCCTCAGATCGGACGATTTCGTCTGGACTAGGACGTCCAGACGATCTTGTCCCAAAACTAATTTTTCTCAATTAGCCTCTATTCCAACGACGTCTCTAATCCGGGCAGAAGCGTGTCTACGCCGTTAGAGACCCTCCCCATTGGAGATCTCCCAAATTGGGATGATCTCCAACCTCCTAACCTCCCTCCTAAGCCTATTTAAACTTAGGACTCCCCCTTGACCTACCCCTGGCTGATATTTCCTGTAACTTGACTTTATACGCATTGAAACATCCCAAATTACTATCTGCACTAGTCCTATCCAAATTTTGTTGCAGGAACCTTAGTATTTTTTAGCCGAAGCAAGCTCAGTTCATCGTGGACGATCCTGTTCAATTCGAGACGATTTCACACCAATTCGAGATGATCTCGACTGCAATCTGCATTGGGGGCAATCATTGCCCAGAGTTTGCATTTTTCTCTTTTCATCTCCTGTTCTATTTTGCATCTAGTCAGTTTATTTATTATTTTTTGCTATTCTGCATCTTGGAGTTCACCCATGTAGTTTAATTGCATAATGAAATCATGATTAACTATTAAAACATTGTAATTTACTTGCATTCCTATTTAGGATTATCTGTTAACATCTTTATTGTCATTTTACATCTTTATCCTCTATTAGCATTGCTGCATTTTTTGTATTTTGTGTCTATTTCTCTCGTTTGCAGGTCTCTGACGAATTCGTCAGATCTCAGACGATCCTGCAGGTCGAAGACGATCCTATCAAATTCTAGACGATTTGGACTGCTTCAAAAATCAGAATCTCCATCAGACATCCGGATCAGGTATGGCTCTATAATTTAGCTTTTTCTCTCTATTTTTTGTTTAAAATCTGTTTTCTGTATTTCATTTAGCCTACATTTTCATAATAGAACAACTTAGATTCATTTGGCCAAACCTAGGACTCGAATGTTTAAAGATAAAACTAAACACATTAAACACATTCCCAACCTAGGCGTGGAAACTGCCATTCAAACGTTTCCCGGTGAACCCACCATCCGTCGAAAAATCACCATAATACACCTCCCCCGAGAGGCGGGACCTTCGCAAGGCCTCTCAGTCTGAGGTACCGCGCCATCCTTTTCCCATCCTCCTTCCGGGCACGGATCCTATAGCCTAAAGGTAAGGATGCAAAAAATTTGGAGCGATACATTTTGGTGAACCCGACGTGAATGCATTTAAAACCTTTTGAAAACAAAACAAAAAATAAAAAAACAAAAAACATAGATGCATTTAAAATCATTTAAAACTAATAAGTTGCATATCATGTTTAGATGGTAGCTCCTAAGAAAATATTAGCAGTTACTATAAATGTTGAAAACCAATTAGCAGCCATAGAAATCAATTATGTGCTTAGTGTGCCTGAAATAGATAGAAATCAACTTTTGTGGGACGAACTTGATAGAAGACTAGGTGTCATTTCATCTAGGTCAACAAAACTTAAACAAATCAAGAGGCTTGTCCTAGATAGAATCCTGGATCCTCATCAACTCGTCTTTTATCATGAACTTTAGAGAGCCTGCCATAGATGGTTAGCTTATAGGAGAGCTCTTGTGTCTTCAGAATTTTTCACCTTCGAGGAATACCTCGAGAACGCAGCCACTATACACCAGTTCCTAGGTCATGTAGAAGACCAAGAGGTCGTTCTTATGGATAGGGAAATATGGAATAGAGTTCCTCGAGCTGTGTTATATCGAGAGTATTGCCATGAGCTTTACTTCTATCAACCAGAATCTGAGACAGATAATATCACTATAGCCCTTTTCATTAAATTCTTGAAAGAAAATTTTCAATTTGAAGAAGAACACTTCATGACTCCTGAAGAACTTGAGCCCATTAATGACATTTATAAATTATTTATAGAAAACTAGATCATTGCTTTCATTATTATTATTTCTTGCATTTATTGTGTTGTTTGTTATCTTTACAATATTATTACAAAAACAAGAAAAACTAAAAAAACATAACAAAAACCAAAACATTTCATTTTAAATATTGTAGTAGGTATATAATTAATATATACCTCTTAAGCTTGTTGCATATATATATATATATATATATATATATATATATATATATATATATATATATATATATTTGCTGAAATCTAAGTTAAGCACAATGCCTAAACTTAGGAATGGTAAACAAACTGAAGGAGAAGAAGAAGATTGGTTAGAAGATAAAACTAGAAACCCAAATGTCCTTCCTGAGGATCCAATTCCGGAAGGAGAAACTCTAGATCAACCAGAAGATGACCTAGGTGAAGACAATGAACAAGAAGAAAATGTTAAAGAGGATGGATCCTCATCCCCTAGAATAGCTCCAGATGGAACTATTGCTTTTGATAACTTAGATCATTTCTGGAAATTTTTCAATAATAACATTGGCGCTCTTAATATGGCAGTTCGTATTGATAAAGGGCAAATTAGTGACACTCAAGCAGCCATGGAACATATGTTTGATGTGCACACTAATCCCTTGTCTTTTATTGATCAAGAAAGTGATAAGGTTGGACCATCCAATAGAGATATGGTCACTATGATTCAGAACATGCCAAAACAACAGGTTACCCAACCTCCTAAGGAACCTGTTATTGAGCCTAAAATCATTCCCACACAAAAGAAAACTTCCTTCACTACTTTACTTCGCCAAACTATTGATCAATATGCTTCAAGTAAACAAAAACCTAAAATGAAGCCAAACACCAATTTTCAACAATCTGGGATACAACATAATACAACTTCAAAATTTCTTCATAACACCTTTCCTACCAACAATTTACACAATAGCAATATAGCATCTAATATGCATGTCCCTCCATCATATGTTCACAAATCCCATATTAATGCCCTACCGAACCAATATGGTGGGCAAACTAGTAATCTGGAAGCCATGGTGAAACAGTTAGCTTCCCGCATGGACCAGATAGATCCCTACCGTCCCTCGTACAATTATCGAGAGATATGTAGTCAACCTTTGGATCCCATAGTTGTAGCACAACCGTACCCTAAGCATTTTCCCATGCCCATCCCGCCTATATATAAAGGAACCGAAGATCCCATAGAGCATCTTCGCATGTTTAGGATAGCATGTCATGATATATCACATGATGACTTGCTATTACTAAAAATGTTCCCAAAAAGTTTAGGTGGAATGGCATTAGAGTGGTACTATCAACTACCCACTCATTCTTTGAGAAATTTTGAAGAAACAACTGAATCTTTTGTCCATCAATTTAGTGCCTACATCGAGAGGCATGTAACCATTAAAGATTTATACAACTTAAAACAAGACAAAGATGAATGTTTTGCTGATTTCTTAGCTAGATGGAGGCAGTTGATAGGAAAACTGCACTTTGTGCTACCTTATAGGGAAATGTTGGACATTTTTATCAATAATTTACAAGAACAAATATCTTATGAGTTATCAACTGCTACTTTAACTACCTTCGATCAAGCTATAGATTTAGCTCGAAGAGTAGAAGATGCCCTCATTAGGAGAGGCCAACTTAGGAAGAAGGATGATGAGAAAACATCCAGAAATCAATATAAAAACAAACAAGTCGTAGGTGACGGAGTCACTGATAGCAAAAATGTTGCTAATATCAATGCAACGAAGACAACAAAAAAATTTATATTGAAACCTCCTGATAAACCTCCTCGAGAATTTACTAGATTGAATCAACCATTATCAACTATTTTACCTCAATTACTCGAAAGAGGTTTGATTCAATTACCAACTATCCGGGAACCTGATCCAACCATACCCGGATACAGAGCTGACTTACACTGTGATTTCCATAGAGGACCTGGACACTCTACCAACGCTTGTAAAAGGTTGAAACATAAAATACAAGATCTGATTGATAATAATGAAATGGAGGTGCAAGCCTTCCAACCTAAACAAAATGCTCCTAATAACGCTCAAAAGAACATTCCCCAAAATCAAAATCAAAATGCTAATCAATCATTAGACATATTTCAACATCCTTTACCAAGACATGGTAAAGAGGTGGCCAATCAAATCGAACATCATAATGTTCCCCCTCCTACCCGATATGTAGGAACTATTAGCGGACAATTACCTATTCAGGATCCTCAAATATTTGACACAACCTTATCCCTGGTCACGACCAGGCCCCTACATAATTTTCAAACTCCCGATCCTAGTGATGTAGAATCGATACATTGAAAGTGAAATAGACATCACTTCAAACCAATCGAATAGTTCTGAAAATGAATCAGATCCTATTCAACCCATCACAGATGCTATGGTTCCAGAAGAACCATTTCCTAGAAGAGTTACTACTCGACCCTCTTCTAATCAATTCCTCCCTAATGAACAAGCCATAAACGCTCAACCGAGACCAGTTCAACGTCTTCAATATAACATTGTAGGTACCATTGGAGTCGTTACCCGACAACAGACTCAAAATTCTCAACAAGAACCAAACCAGAATGATGGATCAGCTCCATTTGTTTTGAAAAATCCCAATAAAGGGAATCATGCTCCCAATGTTCAACCTAAACCCCCTTACAATATTAATGAGCAATTATCCAATACTATAGCCATAATTTCCCTTTTGGATTTATTAAGATCTTCTCCTACCCATAGGGATGAGTTGATGCTTACATTAAGCCAAATGATGGTACCTCAAAATATTCAACCTCGAAGCCATGGCCAATACTATCATCACTAGAGAAGTCGATTGTATTGACTTTCGGGATAAAGATATCCCACAACACAGTTTACATAAGGATAATCCCTTATATATTATCGCTCTAATTGGAGATGTAGTTGTTAAAAGAGTCCCGATTGATAATGGTTCATCTCTAAACATTTGCACTTTTGACTTCTACCAACGATTTGGCTTTAGAAGTGATGAAATGAAGAAAACTGACATGATCATAAAAGCTTTCAATGACGAAACACAAGAAACGTGTGGAGTTATTACCATCCCATTGCAAGTTGGTCCTAGAACCTTAGATACGACCGTGTTTATTGTACATTGCCCCGCATCGTACAATATACTCTTGGGTCATCCTTGGATCAATGCAATGCGGGCTGTCCCATCCACTTTACACCAATGTGTTAAATTCGAATTTAAAAATCAGTTGGTCACTATCCATGGTGATCCTAGACCCTTTGATATGTGTGCTTTGGCAGAACCTGTTGGAGTGCAATTTTGCCCCGCTCTGTCATCCACACATCCTAATTCTTATTTTTCATCTAAAACTGTGAAACACACACCCATAGCTTCACCTATTTCTCCTCCATTCATTTCACCCTCATATATAGATCAACAATCTTCTAAACAAACCACTCTAGAACCTCAAAAAGATCTTCAATCCACAACCAATCCTTCATGTTCTATCCCTATAATTTCAAAACCTATAGACCCATTCATTAACACTTCCACATTATCAACATCTATCATACCTTCCACATCTAAAGATATAGGGAATGATCCTTCTACATCTTATGCTCTTTCTGATGAACTTTTACCAGATTTATCCACAATCTTAATATCAAAAAAAACAAATGCTTTCATGCAAGATTCAATTCTTTTAAATAACTTGCCGCCATCTCCTCGTACTTTGGGCCTCCCACAACCCATGGGAAGTACTTACCAAGTCGGGAGTTGTGCCTTCATTTATAAAGGATATGACTGGGGAAGAATACCTCGAAATATCAAAACTCATCATGATGGATATGCTCGGTGTTATTTTACTAATGAGTATATTAAAGCTAAACCCATAATGCTTAAAATGGGATATAAAGGGAAAGGCTTGGGACCTTTCCAAAATGGCATGAAAGAACCTTTCGAGGTAGAACCATGGCCTGCCCGCTGTGGTGTGGGCCTATTTCCTAGTAAGGGTCAACCCTTTCCTTTTGAAGATGATGATCAACTCATATGTTATCAAGATTATTTGGATAGGCGTGATGATTTGCCTCTAAAAAATCAGCCATTTACATGTAACATGCTATCCATAGCTTACCCTGAAATGATCGCTGAATCCGATGATGAGTTGGAAGGAGATATCTTCCACGATGTCTCCGTTGAAGAGATGTTACACAATGGATTTTATTTTGATGGTTCTATACCAACTATAGCCCAGCTTGAGGCCACTAATCCTCAAGATGAATTATCCAACTTAACCTTAAAAGAATTACAAGAATTGGGCGTCTCACCCGCCCCACCTAATTTTGAAAGAGATCTACACATGGAGGTCGAAAACGTCATTAAAGTTAACATTGGAACTGAGGATAATCCTCACATAATCAATATTGGGTCAGAATTAAGTCAAGAAAAACAAGAGCAATACATTTCATTCCTTAAAGAATATGAAGATGTCTTCGCTTGGACATACGAAGATATGCCAGGTCTGGACCCTTCCGTAGTCATGCATCATCTAGTAGTCCATCCGGATGCTAAACCTGTTAAACAAAAACTTAGAAAAATGCATCCCAAAATGGCCTTACTAGTCACAGGAGAACTAGAAAAATTGTTGAAGGTTATTTTTATACAAGAACTTAGTCAGCTAGAACTCCTAGATGAAAAATGCATCAATGCTTTGGAGCATCTCCGTGCCTACCAAAACAAGCTTAAAAGATCATATGCTAAAAAAGTTCGTCATCGATCCTTTGAGATCGGCGACCTTGTTTTAAAAGAAAATCAAAAAAATACTAATGCAACTAAAGACCTTAAAGGTAAATTTGAGCCCAATTGGCTTGGACCATACATTATCACTGCTAAATTTGAATCGGGAGCATACAAATTATCTACCTTAGATGGTAAAGAACTAAAAGAACCCATGAACATTTTGCATCTTAAACGTTACTACGCATAAAAAATTAGTCATTTCATCATTTGTACATATTTTGCATGTTGTCTTATTTTAAAAATATATCAAACTGTTTACACAAAACAAAAACAAACAAAAATAATAAAAATAAAAACAGCAATATTCTTGACTCTTTCAAAACCAAAACAAAATAAAGAAGAAAGAGAGAGTCAACATTCTCAAACTTCTCAAAAAGTATTTGTATATATTTCTTCTTACAAATGTTGCAGTTATATATTTCAAATTATTTTGGATAAATTAGCATTTATTTGGAATCCCTCACTTTCACAAACACAAAATAAATATCTTGATTTTTATCTGGCATGATTACTAATCTCTCTTATATCAAAGTCCACAAAATTCAATTAAATAAAGTTTGAGCACAGAGAATTGATCTTGTTATTTACTTAAACCAAGCACATCCTTTCACAATAAAATGATTATATTTGTAATGTCCATGCTATGCTACATAGTAGAAGTGGTTTCTTGAGCGAAAAGTTTCCCCTGCTATCCTATCATGCACATGGTCTAGAATCTTTGAGAATTGGCAAAAGGACAAGCTCACCCCTACCCGGAATAAAAATCCCTTGCTCTACAGCTAATCCGAGCAAGTATCCCTAGCATAGGAAGAAAAGCAAAGTTCAAGAAAAAGAGAAAAAGAAAAATGTTATTTTATATCATTACAACAATGTTTCAAGCATTATCTCAAAAATCAAGCAAAAATAAGCAAAAAAAAAGCAAAAGAAAGCAAAAGCAAAAGCAATAAAATCCCTCTCCCTACCCTTTGAAAAGAAAAGAAGGGTTGATGAGCTTGAATCCCCGGAATTCTCAATTATTCGAAAACCGTGAGGTAAGCCCCATAACAGGTGGTTTGTGCCCAACCCGCTTGGCCTTGGGTAACTCCTAGCGTGGCGATATGTCCGTCACATTAGCGACCTTCTTTTGTACAGACCTATGTCTCGCTTATGGATTAGCTAGCTCTTGATAATCCAAATTACATAGTAGTCTGGTATGGTTATATGCATCTAAATCATGGTTAATGAACACTTATTTGGTTCATTCAAATCACTTGTATCAAATTATCTTGCTCAAAATCGGTAAATGAACAATGCAATTGCACACACATTTGTATTTGAGAGATTTTGTGTATCATTATGATAAATCAAGATTGGAAATGAACTCACATATGCACATGGGATTCCTTATAAATCTAACTTTTGTCTTTAAGATACTTTGAAATATTTTTTGCAAATTGTTTGGAATAAATTCATTTTCTTCTTTAAAGTACAGTTGTTTAGTATAAAGACAACTACATACATAATCAAAAATCAAAATTTCTTTCAAACCATACAATAAAAACACATATATATATATATATTGTCGACTTTCACGACGATGGTATAGTTCCAAAACTAAAATTGGAGTCTTATGCCTAGCGCAAGTCCTCCTCTTCATATTTTCTGTTTATTTTCAAAAATTAAAAATCAACCATGCAATAAAACAATCTATTTTCTTCTTTGATTTTCGTGATGATGGTATAAGTCTATATCTAAATATTCTATGCCTAGCGCAAACCATTGTACCAATTTTTATTCCCCATTTATTTAAAAATCATAAAAACCATATGACTTAAATCATTATGTTATACAATTATGCTTTAAAACAAACAAACACCTATCACTATTTCATGTCATTATGTCAATATGCAAATTTGCAACCATGGTATAATTTCTAAGGAATTATTCAACATTTTATCACACTTAGGAATTTATGCCTAGCAAAAATCATTTTAAAATATTTCATGCATAATATTTTCATGAAAAGTCTGAAAACAAAATCATCATCATCATCATTTGCATCATCACACCAAAGTCTTAAGACAGTCTCTTAAGCACCCTTTTACTTTTAGCAATATTTCTATACTGGGATTAGCTTGACGACCGAGTGAGCGACGACTCCATGAAATGGTCTATAACAATGACAATGTCCTTTGAAATTATTGTTAAAAGTCCCTTTTATTTTTTATCAAATTATCATCACAACAACCAATTTGTTACATCAGATTATTTCATTTAAATTTTTAAAAGCATGACATTTAAACCATAATATTTTTTTCAATGACATAATTACATGAATCATCAAATCAATCACACCAAAAACATTAAAAGCATCATACAAACGCATAAGACAAGTCATATGATCAAAAAATATCTCATCTATATATATATACAAATATATGTACATCATATCAAAAATAGATTGGTATGCCACAATCTACATCTTGGCATACTCAATCCTCTCAATCAAATATACAATCTCTGTGTAGTGCAGTAGCCTCGCCTCGAGAACCCCTCGAGCTCTCAGCCTCATCTCCTCCCCTGCCCTGAGGTGGAGGAGGTGGCCCCATCGCAGTCCGTGTGGTGCCATGAGTCCTGGATGCCGATCGTGATGATGTCCTAGATGACCCCATCATGATAGGCTCTGCAATATGAGCTGGTAATGGCACCCTCTGCTCTGTTGGCACCACCTGGTAATATAGAGCCTGATAGAATGTAACCTGGGCAATAGCGCATGCTAAATCTCGAGTGCTCGCTCCTCCGCCTCGAGCTCTAAGCCGTGTAGCCTCATCCTGCAATGTCTGCACCTAAGCCTACGCAGTCGGCAACCTCAGCTCGGAGAGTCACTGTCTCACTGCTCTCCCCAGTGTCAACACCCTTGCCCTTATCGGGCGATGGTGGCCTCTCTCTCTATGGAGAAGGGGGTCTCTCCTCCCTCCTCTCCCACTGTCATGGCCTCTACTGAGCCTGTGGCCTCCTCTGCTCTCTCCCTCCATGACCCTGTGCTGCCTCAATGGCTGCCTGGCACCGCCTCCCCATCCGACGCACAACTGCATGAATCGGACCCTGAGCCCTCGTCATCCGAGGAGGGCGGATGCCTGTGTACCAAGCATCGTAGCCATCGGCTACCCCAACATCGTCCCCATCCACTGGCTGAATGGGGGCATCATCCGCGTCTTGACTCTAGAATCGTTGCATATCTGGAGCCCCGCTAACTGTAGTGTTATCCCGGATAGTCCAGGAAAACTCGTAGTCTCTCAGAGATGGGATCCCCTGCTGTAGACCGAACTACCTCAAAACTCGGTCATACCGATGGAGCTCCACCTCTCCCCTCTCCATCCTCAACCAATAGACTCGCCTGATGCGAGCCAGCTCCTGTCCATCCTCGGCCCACCCTGGATGATCTCTCCAAGGCCTCCAGGTGATCTGGTCGGAGACAAGGTCATCAAGTAGTCTCCGGGATGCTGGCAGATCTATCCACCATTGTGCCCCTCTCTGGAGCCACCAGTAGAAAACTCGGGGCCTCTCCCCATCAATCCCTATCAGTGGGAGCCCTATCGGCCTCCACACCGCAATGTGCTCCCAACACCAAACCTGTAGTAGTGATGTCATAACTAGACATCGACCGCCCTTGTATACGACCCCATGAAGGATCCTATACAACCGATAGAGTACAAAGCTCCCCCAAGAAAATCTATATCCATGGTCTCTCATGTCGTAGACCACATCTGTCAGTACCCATGGTACCCTGCATCCACTCTGGTGGCACAGCAAAAGTCCACCTACCACCCCAGCCAAAACCCGTGTGAGTCTAGATGCCCCAGGCATCTGGCGCAACGACTCGATATTCACTCCGCCCTTCTCCAGGGCGAAGCTCGGATCGCCACACAGTCGCATCATCGCGTGGCCCTGATTGGCCATGGGAGTGATCAGCCATCCTTGTATGGGGATCCTCAAAATCCTCCATACATCCTCCAAGTGTGGGAGTCATCTCCCCTGTCGATAATCAAAAATATGAAGAACCCGGATACCACCTCTCTGCTAGGGCTGTCAATAGCCCCATATCTATAGAAACCTGTGGCATCTCTGCCACATGCTGCAAGCCGACCTGAGCCAGCTGATCTCGCTCTACCTAAGACAGGGTGGCCAAGTCATCCCTCAACCCACCATATTTCCATTCTCTGCTCTTTAGTAATCCTCTCCCGCAACATAAACAAAATCAACAATAAAAATCATTAATAAATCATTAATTAAAAATGCAAGTCAAAATAAGTTCAATTTTATAAATGATGATATCGTCCACAATTGGACGATATCGTCCCCAATTTGAGCAAATTCGTCTCCGATTTTGCATGCCGAAATCGTCCCCTTTTTGATGAAATCGTCCCCCTATTGTCGATTTCGCCCTAATATGACGATATCGAGACGATTTCGGAAATCAAAATCGAGACGATTTCATCTCGATGTCACGGCCCAAAAATGGCCGCGATGCTCAAAAATCAATCAAATCTAATCTAAAAAGCATAAAATTCTAAAATTAAAGCATTCTAAATTCAGTTTAGACCCTTACCCGTAGCCCGCGCCGGACCTCTATTGATCTGTGCGCTGTCTCAACCATCTTGTCTCCAGAGCTCTAAAAACTAGGAAAATGAACAGTAACAATGAATTAGGGTTTTACCCTATTTTTCTTAATTTTATTCAAAAACAATTAAAAACATTTTTAAAATTTTGCTTTTTCGCGTTTTTACCTCAAACGTTCGATTTGGGTAAAAACACGGAGGGGGCACCATAGTAAGTTGTCGTACGATTCGACCTAGAATCGTCGCCTAAAAAATGGGAATAATTTTTGCTTTCTCGTAGATCGAGAAGAACTCATCTTTAACGCATTTTCTTCAAAAAATTCGCTAAAGAGGGGGCAAAATGTAGCACCCTAAAATTGGCACGATAGTAAAACCTTAAATAATTACAATTACTCTAGTAAATATTCAAATTCAAATTTTAACCCCCAAAACCGCTCCCAAACCGCCGTTTAACCCGTTTCCTCCTTTCCCGCGCCATTTTTAGAGTTTGTTTTTGACCGTTTGACGATATCGTCGCCGATCGTACGATATCGCCTCAGATCGAACGATTTCGTCTGGACTAGGACGTCCAGACGATCTTGTCCCAAAACTGATTTTTCTCAATTAGCCTCTATTCCAACGACGTCTCTAATCCGGGCAAAAGCATGTCTATGCCGTTAGAGACCCTCCCCGTTGGAGATCTCCCAAATTGGGATGATCTCCAACCTCCTAACCTCCCTCCTAAGCCTATTTAAACTTAGGCCCTCCCCTTAACCTACCCCTGGCTGATATTTCCTGTAACTTGACTTTATACGCATTGAAACATCCCAAATTACTATCTGCACTAGTCCTATCCAAATTTTGTTGCAGGAACCTTAGTATTTTTCAGCCGAAGCAAGCTCAGTTCGTCATGGACGATCCTGTTCAATTCGAGATGATTTCACACCGATTCAAGACGATCTCGACTGCAGTCTACATTGGGGGCAATCAGTGCCCAGAGTTTGCATTTTTCTCTTTTCATCTCCTATTCTATTTTGCATCTAGTCAGTTTATTTATTATTTTTTGCTATTCTGCATCTTGGAGTTCACCCATGTAGTTTAATTGCATAATGAAATCATGATTAACTATTAAAACATTGTAATTTGCTTGCATTCCTATTTAGGATTATCTGTTAACATCTTTATTGTCATTTTACATCTTTATCCTCTATTAGCATTGCTGCATTTTTTGTATTTTGTGTCTATTTCTCTATTTGTAGGTCTTTGACGAATTCGTCTGACGAATTCGTCAGATCTCAGACGATCTTGTAGGTCGGAGACGATCCCGTCAAATTCCAGATGATCCTATCGCTTCAAAAATCAGAATCTCCATCAGACATCCGGATCAGGTATGGCTCTGTAATTTAGCTTTTTCTCTCTGTTTTTTGTTTAAAATTTGTTTTTTGTATTTCATTTAGCCTGCATTTTCATAATAGAACAACTTAGATTCATTTGGCCAAACCTAGGACTCGAATGTTTAAAGATAAAACTGAACACATTAAACACATTCCCAACCTAGGCATGGAAACTGCCATTCAAACGTTTCCTGGTGAACCCACCATCCATCAAAAAATCACCATAATACACCTCCCCCGAGAGGCGGGACCTTCGCAAGGCCTCTCAGTCCGAGGTACCGCGCCATCCTTTTCCCATCCTCCTTCCGGGCACGGATCCTATAGCCTGAAGGTAAGGATGCAAAAAATTTGGAGCGATACATAATGATAGTCGAATTTACCAATAGGGAAGGCACTGTAAGTTCAAAGGCTATGAGTATTTCTATCTCTTTTTTGAAATGGACTCACAATAAAAATTATCCGAGTTGTCAGTCTTGGTGGATGTTGCTTGGAAATACCACAAAGACTAATAGGGATAGTCACATGTCAGATAACATGGCTCCTAGTCATCTTAGTAATTTGAGGTTGGTTGATAATCATAGTGCAGGAAAGAAACAATAATATAATACTTCAAACCAAAGCCATGTGGACCACCAGATAGCCACCACCATAAATCTAGCCAACAGGTTCACTTCTCCAAGGTTGATTTGCCAAGACAGGATGTGGTCCCAAAGCATGTCATATACGGAAGAAAGCAATTACCAAAGAATTATTAAGAGTAATTGTCAATATAGAGCTTGTGGGAGTTTTTTTCAGTACTTTGCTATGTGTGTCTACAACTTTTTGTTTCTCCATTGTTTCAAGGAAGGGATCCGTGTCTGTTTCTTTTTTTGTAATTATGATGCAGGTGTGTTTTCTCGAGGTATATCCAAAATGTTGTATGGGAAGTTTCCTTTTGATAATAGGCTATGTGTCTTACCAGATGTAATGGCTTTGGCGGCATGCAGATTTTACATATATAGGATCCTTAGTAAGGACATGTTCATCAATAGCACTGGGCTGATTTTTGCAAAAGGTTTTGGGTCAACCTATAAAACCCGATATTAATGCTATAGTATCTTATCTACCAAAAAAAAAAAATTCAACTCTTCATATAATCGCTCTGATATTAATACAAATTTGGACTTCTTATTTGTCATATCTTTGAATTCAGTCTTGTGTGTGTCTCCATTACTTGTTACATTATTTGAACATATGGGTAGATGCTTCTTTTGTTGATCACCATTATTTTTATTACGATATTTGAATGAAATTAATTGAATCAATTATTTCTTTCCTCTTTATTTCTATTACATTAAATTATTATCAAATATTTCTACAATAGCCCAAAGGATTAAGGCACCGATCATACACATAAGGCATAATTGAACTGTTATAAGCAAATATTGGTCAAATAAACATAATTTTTACATATTTTTATTAAATTTGGAAGAGCATGAACATAAACTGTTAAATCGTTAAGTTCACCTCAAGGGTTTCCTTACCATACCTATTCTATCTAGAAATATATAAAAAATTATTCCTAGGTTAAATAGGCAGGTCTACCAGAGCCTGTAATTGCTGCTTGGGAATTGCTTTTTGTTGTATATTGACAAAAAAATACTAAGGATGCAAGAAAAATATCCAATAGGATATTAATTTTGTTTCAATGTGGTACGTGTTGAATTTCTTACTACAACTAGAAGAATACAAGGAGATGTATTTTAAGAGGTTTTTCTAATATCAAATAACTATTAACATGTGGTTTTATAGGAATAAAATTAACATGAAATTCAAATAAATAGTTATGGTGCTCAAATGGGACAAAGATAGGCAAAACTAGGAAAACATGAGAAACTTGACTCTTTATAAAGTGATTTATACAAGATTTGTAAGGTCATAGGAGGCAATTCCTATAGGTTGGTATAAATGTATGGAATATAATTACCTATCTTATTCCATCAAAGTTAGATGATAAATTGGCTATGATCATATTTACCTTCAATTATAGACTCTAGTCAGCTTCCTCGATGAGTATTTTTCATAGAAGTAGCTTCATCCCCTAATCCTTAGTACCAATATATATTTTCTTACCTTAAGTATGGCACTTTACTTGATGTTTTAAACTATAATAATCAAAATAATCTCAAGCAATGAGTTTATATATATGTCATCACTGGTGATATCTTATACCCTTGAACCTTTGATGGTATTCTACTTATATTTTTAAACTCAATCAAATCCCAAATAGTTATTAAATAGACCCATGATAGATCATGAGGTGGGCACCTTAGCAATGTTTCCATCAACAAAAAAACTTTTATATATGGTTTATTATTGGTCCTCCATGAAAAAGGACTCTTGTGACTATGTTAAGAGGTGTGATATATGTCAAATGTATGACAACTTTATCCATGCTCTATCCCAAACCCTCAAATCCTTGGTCTCTCTATGGCATTTCTCCATTTGGGGATTGGATATCATTGGGAAAATAAACCTCATGTCACCTAATGGATATAAATTTATCATCATAACTACTAAATGCTTCATCAAATGTGTTAAATCTATACCTTTAGCCTCAATCACTATTGTGCAAGTCTCAAAGTTCATCCTCAACTAGATCTTTAGCCAGTATGGTATTCCTTCTATGTTAATATTGGACAATGAAATATCCTTTAAGAATAGGGATATTCATAAAATTTATGCTAAATACAAGATTTAGGATAAATTTTCTATACCTTACTATCCTCAAGGTAATGGCCAAGCTAAGGCTTCTAACAATACTCTTGTCAAAATCCTTAATAAGCTCATCAACAAAACTAGTAGATATTGGTATCTCTAATTGTATCCTACCTTGTGGACATATCACACTAGTGTTAAAACTCCCACTAGGATGGCACCCGATGCTTTGTTCTTTGAGATAGAGTTTCTTGCATATCTTATTGTAAGATGCCTTTGTTAGAGATGAATACCATCTTGTCAATCTTCTCCAACTAGAACTGCTTGACAAAAAGTAGAACCACAACCTAGAAAACTTATGGTTCTACTAACAAAGGCTTAAATGTCCCTATAGCAAGAAGGTATGACCCTATTCCTTTGAAGTTGGTGATCTTATTCTAAAAAATAATTTGAAAAACACCAACACCGAAATTGATCTCAAAGATAAATTTGAGCCAAATTAGATAGGTTCATCCATCATAACTACCAAGTATGATTCAGGTGCTTACCACCTCACCACACTCAATATCAAAGAACTTAAAGAACCAATGAACATAATGCATCTTAAATCGTATTACATAAAAATATAAATTAGTTGGTTTTTTTATTTTTAGTTTCTTGTCACTTCTTGCTTGCATCTACCTGACTTCATATTTGCTACAATGCACATGCCTATCTTTACTTAGACTGCCTATGGCATATGGAGTTAGCGATGTATGATGACGTGCAAATGATGATAATATTTAAGATAATTTTTTTTTCATCCACTAAGTAATTTATGTAAGCAAATCCTCATAATATTATCTTGTAAATCAATCAATATTAACACAACATCAATCTCTCCCTCTAATTAATTTTTTCTTAAAAAAAAATGATATTCTATCCAATCATAATCTCTCCACATGATGAATATTTTGAGGTTTGTAGGTGTTGATGGCAAGATCATTCAAATCATGTTGTTCATATTTTATCTCATCTACCTCTTATTACATGATGAATATTATAGGATTTATAGGTGTTGATAGGAAGATAAATAAAATCATCTATTGCCTCCTATGCACCACCATGCATGGGGAAAATATGGAGATATCAAATTATTTTCCACAATTAGGGGTATAATCCATGGTCAATCTCTAATCACAAGTCCTTTATGCAACTTATCTATGAGATAAATCAATCCAAGAAAATATTCTTTACACATTTGTGTAAAGGTATATCTTGAATCTAAATCAAATTTCATATGGAAAATATTAATTGGAAGTCTTATGGGAAAAACTAAATCAAATTTCCCATGGGCAAAGCTAAACCAAAAGTTCTACATACAAAGCTAAATTAAAATTCCTATGAGTAAAGCTAAATCTAAAGTCCTATAGGCATAGCTAAATCAAAATTCATTTAGGAAAAGATAAATCAAAAGTCCTATGGGCCAAGTAGAAGTATGTTAGATGTTTTTTTTAAGTTAAATATTTTATATTTATTCACATATACTTGTTTATATTTGTACATGCATTGTATCATAGCAAACTAACTAGAATTCCTTCGGGCAAAGCTAACTAAAGTCCCCCTAGGAAAATATCTAAGCTAACCAAAATTCCTTAAGGCAAAGCTAACAAAATTCATTGTAGGAAAATCTCTAAGCTAACTAAAATTCCATTGGGTAAAGCTAACTAAAGTCCTCTAGAAAAATACCTAAGCTAACTAGAAGTGCTATGGGTAAAGTTAACTAAAGTCCTCCTAGGAAAATATTTAAGCAAATACATGCATATAGTTGTACATATATGTATATACATATTTAATCCAAGCTAAAGTCCCCTTGGAAAAATCTAAATCTATACGTTATTGTACATAGATATAATAGCAATATCTTTTGGCATTATCCAAAGCCCTTTGGGTGCATCACTTGTTAATAATGCATCATTCATTTAACTTAATCTACTGTATAATAAATTACACCAATCATTTCAAATGCACCATCATGTCCATATACTTTAAATAATACATATATTAAACATAAATAAATTGTACTTACACCATATATTATTCATCAAATGAAAAATTAATTATCATAGCATAATTATGACACACTATAATCAATTTAAAACTACTCCACAATTAATCATCATTCCATTCTTAACATAAATATTAATCATGTCCTCATCAAACATCAACATAAAATAATAAAATACATGAAACACACCATCATAATTCAAATCATAAATCATACATTATTGTATAATAAGCCACAAGAGATCAATATATATGAATAAATGTATATACATCACATCATCATAATGTACATCTCACAATATACAATACAATCCATCCCAAAATTAGGACAATGACTCCAATATTGACTATCTCTTGAAGCCCATGTTAGGTGCTCTTATGGCTCATCCTCCTCCTCATGGCATCCTAAAAAACCACTACAACTCATATGTCATATATTGAGAGTGTTTTCATGATCATGACTTGGTTAGTGATGATAGGTGTCTATCGACTAGAATGACTTTATGATAAGCCACTTTATAGTAGCTCACTCACTTGATATCTACATACAAGTTCCTTTATAGCTAACATTGAGTTTAATATGATCTATACCACCTAGTTTCTCTTAGATCTTGTTTGTATTGCATCCCTCATTATTATTGTATCTTGCTCAATAGTCAAACCCTAAATGATCTACTACATTTGGGTGACCTATCTCTCTAACCAATATCTCTATATCCTCTATGTCACCATATTTTCCTAAATGGCAACCAATTCAGCCTATAGACTCACCATTTACTTAACTAGGGTGTCTCACTTCACCTTAACGGTAGTATGAGGTGACCTAGTCATCCCTACCTTGCCTATCATGCTTATCAGTAGTACCAAGGGTGGTAGTGTTATTCCTAGTACCACATATTCCTCTCTAATTTTATGATACTTTTAGTACTACCTCACCAAAATTGGTGTCATATATCATGCCTTACTTTATCTCTACTACTTCTTTGATCATAGCCTAGTGATGGTCAATCTCTATAATTTGATAGTCTAGTAACATCTCCAATATACATTACTAGTACCAAGATCATAATTGCCTAGGTCTAATATAGCCAAATCATATATGTTCAACTTTACCTATAAATCTAGATTTGGTAGTGGCTTGAATCCTCTCTCCCATGTAAACTATCAATACCAAAATGGCCCTTCTAGTATCCTTTACCTGGTGTTAAACTAATAGACCACATGATCAAAATAAAAGAGCTCCTACTTTCCCCATGGTCTTACAAGCCATATACCTTTCCTAATGTGATACAACTAGTAGACATCATCCTACCAGTAAACATGTTACTTATATTGGAATTATACCATCTACTCTACTCTCAATTTGTTCATTACTCTCTTGGAAATTATCAAAATACCTCTATTGGGCATTCTCTATCCCACCTTAAAATGTTAACCCCATTTGTATGTTGTAAGTACCTTGGGATCAACCACCTACCTTGGTAATGCTAGCAATATCATAATTTCTATATGCTCCCAAGTCCACACTTAAAGTTGTATGCAACATGTCAAGCTTCTTGTACCTCTATAAACTACTTGATGTAGTGACTAGTAGAGTCACACTAGCACCATAGGCACCCATATAAAACTTTTCTATTAGTCCCTCATATTGGCCATTGTCTCACCCCACCCCCAATGGATCACTCTCATACTAGTATATTCAATAAAGATGCTATAAACCAAGGCACACAAGATCATGGTTTGTTTTTCTAAGTAGCCCCCTATGTAGGTTATATTTATGCCAATACCTAACTTAATGATAAGTAAGTATGCACCTCTTATGACTCTCTCCAAGTAATACCTCTAGTCTTGGATGATATGGACATGTGCTCCTCTAATGGGAACCCATAGGATCCTACACACATCCTCCAATGTGATTGTTATCTTGCATGTGGGTGGTTGAAAGGTATTTATCTGTGAACAATAATTCTTGACCAATTTCATAATAAGGGCATGGTCAAACTCAACCTTAGGCATTAGGTCCACATGATATAGTTGCAATACCATTGGCAGATTATGATCAATAAATTCTAAGAGATATTGCATGGTATTGAGTATGTGTGACCATATATCCTAGTAATCTAGCATCTATAGCCACTTCTACAACCAAAGCTAGTCACCTCATCAATATTAATGCTTACAAAATGTTAGAAATAGATTATATTACATCATTTGGGTCATGTAAATGTACCTTCCTAGGTACATACTTAGGACATTAGATTACTTTAGGGGGAAGTTATCTAGTTACTTCATGCAATGTAATAAATGCACAAGTGTCAATGTGCAAGTTGTATATGTGCAAGTTGTCCCTTGCACAGCTAGGTAGAGTGTTGGCCAAGGAACTTATCTTCCTATATAAAAAGGGCCTCATTGTAACAAGTAGGATATAGAGAAGCTTAGAGCATATTCATAGGTAGTAGCATAGTGTTGTGTAGATCACCATATATTGGTGATGGGTGCAATGTAGTCCAGTAGCTTTGTTCATGGAGTGTCCATTTCCTCCATAGCTACATTGTATTCATTTTCATCATTTCTATTTATAGCATATTTCAGTCATCTCACAGATTTACTTTCTTTCATATTATTCTGCATCTTGTGAATGCTATCTCCCATTGCATACTACATCAAAATCTAATAGTGGTATCAGAGCCATGGTAGATCTAGCCACAATATATCAATAGGAAAACCACCATTATCATTGAGCCTAAGTTTTTTGTCAACCTGATGCGCTGTTGGACCAGCCACTATCAAAAAATCTCAGAAGAGTCTAGGTGGTAAAATTAGGGAGAGCCACAAGTGAGGACTGAAAGAAATCTCAGTTCCAAAAATATTGAGATTACATTTGGCTAGAGTCTTTCCATAGAGTTGCAAGGAAAAACTCGTGAAGACTAGGACTCAACATTCAATCCACTAGATTGACAAATCAACTAGTGAATATTATTATCTCTAGATTTATAAGTTCTTCCATTCCAATATCTAACAAGGTAGAAGACTAAAGTTTTCAAAGACCTCAAGAAAGGTCTCATTACAAGAGCTACAATCCTACAAATTGTAGAAGTAAAGAAAAGGCCATAGTAGCCCTATAGTAGACTCAAGGAAGAAGAGACTCCAAAAGTTGAGTCATAGGAGGAGATAGGAGATTGGTGATCTCCATTCAATATTAATACCTGTAGAGCCTAGAAGAATAATAGGCCATAGAAGCCTTGCTCTAGAAGAAAAGGCCATAGAAGCCTTGATCCAGAAGAAAAGGCCACAAAAGCCTTGATATTGAAGAAAAGACCACAAAAACCTTGATATTGAAGAAAAGGCCACAAAAGCCTTGATATTGAAAAAAAAGCCATAGAAGCCTTGATACTAAAAAAAGGGCCACAAAAGCCTTGATCCTGAAGAAGACTCCAGAAGAGAGTATCTGATTCAGAAGTAGATTAAGATTTTAGTACTAATACTTTGTTGTAGGGAAAGTAGATTCAGTGAGTTGGGAAACTTCCTACAAGAAAGTTAGGAAGAGTATCTTCTTCAGAATCAATCTAGCACCTGAAGAAAAACTGAAGGTAAAGAGATCAAGAGAAGATCTCATTGAAGAACTTCTAGTCTTGGAAGAAGAAGAAGACTAGGAGAGTCCTGCTCGAATCCAGAAGTAGCAGAATTAGAGATCTAGAAGAAGATCTCACCACCAACACTTCCAGGAGTAGAAGGTTGAAGAAAAGGTCTCAAGGAAGACCAGAAGAAGTTGCAAGATCAAAGACCTTGGGGAGGTCTCAACGAGCATCCAGTAAAAGGCTTGGAGAGCCTTACTGAAGAAATCATCAAAGGAGAACTCATTGGAGAAATCCACTACCAAGGAGAAGCCCCTGATAGTGAAGGACTTGGGACAATTATCGCCATCCAACAACAAGCCCAAGAGAAGAAGAATTTGGCAAGGAGTGCCAAATATCAGAAGACCTCAAGACATTCAAAATCTTGAGAAGAAGATCCTGCTTGAAGTCAAAATTTGACAAGAAGACTTGAAGATAGGAGAAGCCTACCAAATCCAAGAAGATTTGAAGATTACCTCTCACAGCAAGAAGGCATTATTTGCTGAGATAAAGACTTCTAAAAAAAAAGGAGGAGACTACAAGAGGAGAACAAGCCACCAAATCCTAAGCTCGTGAAAGAAAGTTTGAGACCATATTTTGGTGAAGAAGGAGTTGTTTAGGACAGCCTACAAAGAGCTGCAAGATCTTACTCAAGGCAACAACTTGGTGATCTTAAACACCAAGATCCTCTACAAGATCTACATCCTCTACAGAAGCTGCAAAAGAGCTACAAAAGCTTTCAGAAAAAGGTAAGCAACTATTGGTGCAAGTAGATTCATTAGTTGGATTACTTATCAGATTCATTGGAGCACCTTATTTGGATTAAAGTTGCAAGAAGGAAAATTGGATTACAGTCTTCAAAAGTGCAAAAAGAGAAAAGTTCCTTTTAAGGTTCATTTGCACATTAGTTAGGAGTTGATTAGATTTCATAACTACATCTATCAACTACCTATCATCTACTTTGGAAAATAAAAAGAAGACTAAGTCCTACGATATTAATTGTAGTGAAATTGCAGAATAATTATTGAAGGTTCATTTCAAATTATTCTTGATTAGTTGCAGTAAATTGATTAAGTGCATTATTTTGAGAGTTGATTGGAGTGATAAGGTGAAATTGTTAGTGCATTAAAAGTGAAATATTATTAGATTCATTTGCACTATTCTATTGCTCTCAAAAATATTATTGTTTGTGTTCTTGAAAAGGGCACAAAATCAGAATTTGACAAAGTGTCTAAAGACACTATTAATGCACAAAAATCTGCAACACATAGTGGCCAAGAGAAGCCACCAAAAATAGATTGGAATCCTCCAAAATTTGGAGAAGAAGACAACTAACCAAAATCAGAAATAGAAGCTTCAAATATTGAGACTTGGTGAGTCTCAAATCCAAAGCATTACAGGGTTAGTTGCAAGGAGAAAAGTGCAGAAAATTGCATCAAATAAGGAGCTTCTATCTACTTCTATCCAAGCTTGGATTTGTCATCAAAGTATCCAAGAAAAAATGGGAAGGTGTCTAATCAAAGAGACAACCTCAAAACCCCTACATTGCATTCAAAAATTCTGCCACAAAACCAGAAAATCAGACCTACAAAAAGGAGTGCAAGAAAGGGTGCAATAAAGGCATCTTATTTACAAATATTGTTACATTGTATTGCACTTCTCTAATTTGTTCTATGTAGGAAAGAGGGCATATTTGAAGGTGCCATAAAGGCACAACATTCTCAAGAAGAGTGCAACCGAATACAAGCATAAAGAAGCCTCTAAAAAGGGCTCACATCATGCATGGGTTGGACAGCCATAATAGGTAACCTGCAAAGCACAAGAAAGGTGTCACATTGCTCACTAAAGGAGACAAATCCAGCAGCACATAAGCAAGGGAAATCAAAGCAAGAAAATTAGAATCATACGTCCAATCAAGGAGCATTCAATACTACCATTGGAGCATCAAGAAGTCTCCACCAAAGTGCTACCATTCGAACTCCATTCAAGAGACATCAAAGCTCCTCCAAATCTCCACCAAAGCTCCACCATAAGCATTGCTTGGCTGGAACCATCTCAGCACCATCAAAATACAACAAGGAAGAAGGTGGAAAAGTACATTGAAAATCTTGCAAGAA
Organism: Wollemia nobilis; assembly: GCA_028583015.1. Taxonomy (NCBI): domain Eukaryota; kingdom Viridiplantae; phylum Streptophyta; class Pinopsida; order Araucariales; family Araucariaceae; genus Wollemia; species Wollemia nobilis. The sequence goes on along the minus strand of JAQPPZ010001870.1, from coordinate 14,817,999 downwards.
GGTGTTGATAAGACTAGGGCATGCAAGTGCCACTTGTCATTCTCCAAAAGAAACCCTAAATGCCATCAAAGGTACGTTGGAATTTCACACATGTGAGGAAAAGTGTTACAACATCTCTTTGGTGCCCATAGTCCATGTGGAAGAGGAGTTACATTCAGCCATAGGTGTTACAGAAGGAAGCCTTACGGACAACACACTATGAAGGAGTAAAAATGCTTCAGATGTTACACTTGTAACAGACGTCCAAGAACATATTTGAAGCGTTGAATGTAACCATTGTGACACTTGTCACTCATCAAAATATTGACCACCTATTAAAGGTGCCTTGGACCAGGGAGAACACAGCATTCGAAAGCATTTAGAAGCATTGACGTTCAACATTTCATAGTCTTCATGCACAGGGCCGAGTTGCAGCGTGGAAGCAAGGAGGAAGAGCCTTAAATGCTCTGGTCAAAAGAAGTCAAAGGCAGAAGGCACCATAGTTGGAGATTAAATCCAAGATTTCCATTGGAGGGAATGGTCAAGGTAAAGACACTCACATTGCAGCCATCTCACATCCAAAAATAGTGTGTATTTGAATATTGCAAGGTGAGATTTATTCCCTACTTTAATGTGCTTTCATTTAAGGGAGTTATAAGGTTGATAAACCAAGGTTAAACTTAGAAGAAATTAACCATATTGAAAGCAAAGCATCAAAGGGAATAATTTATCAAATTAATATAATATTTGCAATATTAACCATAGGAGAAATAAGGATTTCTACTAGAAATTAATTTTTAAATATTTACAAATATTATTGTGTTCTAATTTTCTATATTTGGGAGCTATAAGGGTTACAACACCAAATTAGGTTATTGAAAATTAGAAACACTAAAATCAAATCCTAAGGGATATTAAAAGAGGTTATTAAGGTTTTTTTCTAAGGTTGGAAATTTATAATATTCTTGTCTCAAAATTTCTCAAAAGGGACAAAAGAAATCCAACATTAAAACCTCTTCAAATTTGGAAAAAGTGCTTAGTTCAATAGGAGCAATAAGGGATAATAGAAGTTGATTTTGGGATTTACAAAAACTTTACAAAATCAACCAAAAATTGAACTACATTTTACAAGAGCACTATATACATCTTATATCTTATCCAAAACATACTAGGGAGTCATAAGGGATTCTACAAAACTTGGTAATATCAGCATTTATCAAAGATTATCAAGTTGTAAATCCATTGAGAAGATATAAGCTTTCTACAAAACCTAAAATTCCATTAGGTGTATATACTCTCATTACTAGGGAGACATAAGGAAGTCTACAAAACCTAAGGATTGATAAAAGTCTCATCAAAACAAGCTTATATATTTTTAATTGGGATTTCATAGACATTGAGTAGGGAGCTATAAGGTAGACTTCTCTATCCAAAAGAATTCAGGTAATACAAATGACTACTAGCATGCTAAGCAACACTCTTAGAAGTGGAATAAGAAAAATACCAATATGGATTAAAAACCTGATGGATTACAATGATGAAAAGGGCAAAGAAAAGGAAGAACCAATACAATGCGAAATAAGTTCTAAAATTAACAACTATGTAAAGAAAGATTCATCTAGTGAGTCTGATGACAACTGTACCAAAGGAGACCCAAAACTAGAAAAGATTGATCAACAATATTTTATACAAAAAGGAAAATATGGAATAGCTTCAATTGTGCACATATGGTTAGAAGGTCTTATCAAGGAGATAGACAAACATGATATTCCTAAAATAGACTACAAAATTGTCAGATCATCTCTACTATGCACCTATTGCAATCAATATGGTCATGAAAAGACCAATTGTTGGAGCTTCCATCCATGCAAATATTGTGATGGGACAAATCACTCATCTTTCTCTTGTCATTTCAAATATAGGTACTATAAGGACTATGAAAAAATATTACTACAAAGAATAAATTGTTATCTTCAGGAACTTATTTTAGATGGATCTACTAACATTGAGCTCAAGGTTGATACTTATGAAGGACAAAGAAACAGGTCTTACATAGGTACAAAATAAAGGAGAAGAATCTATTCAGATCCACTCAAGACATGCAACATCATGAGAGCAATGGTCCATCAAAGATGCCTGACATCAAGGAACAAAGAATTGAAAAATATGAGAGGCCATGACATGAAGACTGAAGCAACAGAAAAAGAACCAGATCAAGACTGCTCACAAGAAGAAGAAGATAATGAACCTGAACAAGTCAAAGATCATTCAATGGAAGGAGATCCACATTGAAGACTAAAGTCTTCAATACCCAAATAATGTAATATAGGGGGTGTTAGAAATATATTATATTACATCATTTGGGTCATGTAAATGTACCTTCCTAGGTACATACTTAGGACATTAGATTACTTTAGGGGGAAGTTATCTAGTTACTTCATGCAATGTAATAAATGCACAAGTGTCAATGTGCAAGTTGTATATGTGCAAGGTGTCCCTTGCATAACTAGGTAGAGTGTTGGCCAAGGAACTTATCTTCCTATATAAAAAGGCCTCATTGTAACAAGTAGGATATAGAGAAGCTTAGAGCATATTCATAGGTAGTAGCATAGTGTTGTGTAGATCACCATATATTGGTGATGGGTGCAATGTAGTCCAGTAGCTTTGTTCATGGAGTGTCCATTTCCTCCATAGCTACATTGTATTCATTTCTATCATTTCTATTTATAGCATATTTCAGTCATCTCATAGATTTACTTTCTTTCATATTATTCTGCATCTTGTGAATGCTATCTCCCATTGCATACTACATCAAAAGCTAACACAAAAATCAAAATAAATATGAACGTAAAAAAATCTAGTCCAACTGAAAGCACCACCAACTAGGTGAAAGTGCCATTGGGTATTCAAAGCTTTATCTAGGTGGTGATAATGATGCCTAGTGGTAAAAGCACTAGCATGCTAGCATTTTCAGTGCATGAAAGCATCACCCATCCCTTTGGGCATACTTTTTAAGGCATTTAATAACCTAAAAAGATAATGTTTTAATACATAACTATGCTTGTGCTTCCCCTCTAGATATAGGTGCCCTCACCTAGTTAGCTCAATGTGGTGGGCATGTGCATTGGGCCATCAAATATATTACTATAATTTATGCTCTAGAGCTCCTTTTCTATCCTCTCCATAGTAAAAATAAATGAACTTTTACCCCCTCATCCTTTTATCCCCTAGGTCTTCCTAGTTGAATTTTTTTGTCTATTCTCAATTCCTCATCATAGCACTAGTATGGATCATAATTAAGCCATGTTTCCTTGGTTCAACTTGATTTTCCCTTTAAAACTTGAGGGGGTACACCGAGGCACAAAAGCATTTAGTGTTGTAAAAAAATGCAAAATTTAAAATCACCTCTAAGAAATTAATCATAAGCATGATCTCTTACATCACTAATACTGAGCAATAACAAATATTTCTATCTCATAATTGGGGTATTTATATCAATTTTTGACACATCTATTATTCAATAATTGCATAAAAATGGATAAATATAGAAACCTATTTTTTAGTGCATTATCAATCTCTAAATTTTCCATCTTTATCAATTAGTCAATCAAGAAACCAATTTAAATAAATCATCCTTATATCAAATTGGGAGTATTTATTACTCTAGAAGCAAAAGGGTTAGGACATGAACAAAAGTGTTGGTAGCACTTTTGTCTTATAGATAGGGATTTTGTAAAATTTGACTTTTTGACCTTTTCCTGTCCAATTTGACTGGTAATAGTTATTTTAGTAAAAGTAGAGCAATCACCAGTGTTATTACCCTCCAATGCTTTTGACTATCAAGCACCAAAAAAATAAAAATTTGCTAGTTAGTACCTTCTACACCATTCACTATTAATGCATCTAATCATAAAGATATTATTCATAGCCCTAGTAGAAATCCTAAGCCCAAATTTTTTTATTTTTCAATCTTCCTTTATTTGATCCTATTTAAAATTCTTGCCTCCACTAATCCTATCATATTCAATGCAATCAAACCCACAAGGAGCCATTGTTTTCTATAAAACCAACACTTGGGTGGTCCAATCCATAATGGTTTTTGAAATAAATAAAATTCTACCAAATTTCATCTTACATTCATAGGAATTCATCTCCAAGCATGAAAATATTATACAAAATTCTTATCATTTCCTTATGAAATAGTTCAAGCATCCAAACACTCAAGCATTCAAGATATAAAACTCTCAATCCTTCATGTGTGTATGCATTTAAGCATCCAAACATTCAATAATACAAGCATTAAAACATCCAAGCACTCAAGCATTCACGATCTTAAGCTTTCAAATAGTCAGGCTCTCAAGTTTTCAAGTGTCTTCAAGCAACAAGCAAGTTTCAATCAAGCTTTAACAACAAGGGAAAATAATGATAACATCTTGGAGCAACAAGAGTGCTTTGGGATTATGCTATTTTCCTTTCTTGCTTTTGACATTATATTTTCTTATGTGGTTCTAATATCTAATCTCAGTGCATGCTAAATTTGCTTTGGTCATCTTACTTGCATTTACCTTAGCATATAATATTTTGTCATTACTAGTTTGCATTGTAAAATAGCAATCTTCTTGATTTTATACATTTAGTAGGATCCTTGCACCTCTTGGCTAGAACTTTCCTTGTATTTATCATCAAGTAATTCATTTACTACATTAATTTTATTCTATTGTACTTTGAATAAAAAGCATTTCTAGATTGTTAGACTAATGGTGCCATCACTCTCTATTTTAGACATTGTCACAGAGAGCAAAAGCATTGTCTATTGGAAAAAGTATCAACAATGTTATTGCTAACCTAGTGGTAATTTCATCACTAATAATTTAATCCATGCTTTTGTCATTTTATCATATTTTATTTCACATATAAATAGGGTTCTAATGTTGGCCAAAAGACCTAACACTCTCCTCTAGCTTAGGAAGACCTCTTTGCCATTGATCCCTTCTTTTTTTATTTGTTTTGTAAGAAAGTAAAAGTACCATGTAACAACCCAAATCTACCAACCCAATATATATATATATATATATATATATATATATATATATATATATATATATATATATATATATATATATATTTATTTATTTATTTATTTATAAATAGGGTTCACAAGAGACCCAACATCTTTTTATTCAGCATTCAAGGCTTCACCACATTTGAGTTCAAGTCACTATAGATGACACTCAATGGATAGGAGTGACCAACTCTCGTGGTTTCTAAGGTTCACCTTGCTAAACATCTCATTTAGAAGGATTCTAAAATGGTCCCCCCACATTTCTCATACCCTTATCGTCATAGGATAATGTGACCACAACATAGAGATTATCCTTTAAGGCCTAAAACACTTAAAGGGGAACACCTATTCCCTAACTCTATCCTAAATCTATCTAGGTGGATTAATCATATGTAAAGCCTTGGTTCTTAGTTACCATACCTCTATGGGTTAACTAAGTTAATTATATATCCATAGGTAATGAACATGGTCACCTGAACCTACACATTCGAGGTGCTACCATTATTATCTTGTGAATGATTCCTCTAGTCTTCCAGACAAGGGAACAACTGATCCTCATTGTTCAAGGTGTATTATTTCACAAGTATCTAGCTATTGCATTTTTGCAACTCCTTCTATACTTGAGAGCACCTAGTTATTGTATTCTCATAACTTCTTCTAAGGACTCTCTTCTACTTACTTATTGCATTGACACAACTCCTTCCAAGATTGGGCTAAATACTTTAACTTAGGTCCTAAAAGAAGATCTAGGTTCAACCCAAGAAAGCAATACCAAAACAAAATGCTTTTAAACTCAAATGCTTAAACTATAGCATCACATTCACATGCATCTCAAATAAATATAAGCTTCATCTAAGGCTAACACATTTATAATAACTCCATACTATATTTGGCTATTAAAGAGATTACATAAAGAAGCATTTCAATAGATCACCAAAACCATTATTCATAATGCTATCAATTTTTAATTAGAGAACATTAAAATTTTATCACAGGATCACATTTTTGTAGCCACAAATAAATCATTGAGTAAGAGAACTAGAATAATACCAAATATTCCATTTTCTTATTTCCACTATTGCTCAATACAAAACTACTAACATTGAAGTATCACTAAAGTTTTCTTCAAAATTTACAAAAGAAAATTCTCATTTGCAAAACCATTTTTCAATCCAAGATACAATAATGTCATTCCACCTAAATGGCCTTTGTACCACCTTCCTTTGATGACCTTCTTCATGTAAGGAGTTACCCGCCAACTTGAGGAATATTTAGGGATCGGGACAACTCATTTATGCAATGCAATCTAACATGCTAATTGTATTTACAAACATCCATGCACAATACTTTTAAAAGGAAATAAACTAGAGAAGATCCCAAATTTTTCTATTTATTATTACATGCTATGCAATTGCAAACCAAACATGCACATTATATTTTTAAATGGCAACCAAGGAGAGAATCCCATACTTCTCTCTATAATGGTTTTTCTAACTACTCAAGTCTCAAAGAACCATTATAATATTACTTCTATACTAAGAGTATTTCCCAATTTAAAACACAAACAACCAAGGAGAGAATCCCATACTTATCTCTATAATGGCCCTTTTACCTACACAAGTCTCAAGAACCATTATAATTATTCTTAAAACAAATATGAGAATAAACTATATTTCTACCTTTATTTTTAAAGTAAATACATCAATCCATAGCCAATAACTTAAATATGTTTAAATGCAAGTTACATATTTCCTAAGAAAATAATACTAAATAACCTTTGCCAAACTTTTCTTTTATTTAAAAGAAGAAAGAACATATAAGACTTCAAATATTGCTAAACAACTTAAATACATTTATAATAAAGTTACATCTTTCCTAAAGAACCTTTACAAAGTTTTTTCTTTAAAAGAGGAAAGAACATATAAGACTCCATCAAAAATTCTTACAGAATACAAAGTTTTAATTCCAATACTTTAAACTAACTCTCATCTATCATGAGCTACCAAATTACTTTATTATTTAGTATTTATGAGCTCTAAATAATTGAAAATATTCTTTAAAATAATGAAGAACATTCAAACCAAAAAGGATAGTCAACACTACACATAACAAACACATTTAACACCTAGAACCAAGCAAACATGAAGATATTGGATTAAGACAATAGATCACACATTCACCACCTAGGTATCTATACTAGTCAACCAAATAACCAAACCACACAAGTCGACCAATAAGCTAAGGGCGATTCTATACATCTATCCAAATCAGGCTCCAAAGGATGCATAGGTTAAAGAAGCTTAGAACTATCAATACTGCAAGCAATCAAGACTACTTATATATATATATAGCACTATCAATACTAAACCACCAGTGAAAGCCCCTGGTCCTGCAACCACAATATATATATATATATCAATAATACCACATTCCAATACTTGAACCAAAGCATATAAAGCGACTACTTATTGATAGCAATGAACAAAACCATGCATTAAATATCCATACATCAATACATATCTCATTGTCAAGGATAAGTCTTACCAAGGAGGGTTGTTACATACCATCAAGACACAGTATTATTGACAGTGCTTATGCAAGACTAGCAACACAAATGCATTTATGGCAAAACTAGGTTTTTTTTATCACACCTCTTAATTTTCAATATTTAGACTATAGATTTGTCTGATGTCTACAAAAATTAGTTTGTATTTTTTTGTATTTTCTATTATTTATTAAAATAAAGAAAACAAAAATAAAATTATTTAAGCTTAATCATTTAAGGGACCATCTCTAATCTTATCATCGAAATCAAATTGCATGAAATTGAATTTAGGTTGTTTGTTGCTCCATGTTTGCACAAGTTGCAATTGAAGAAAGAATTATATCATTTTATTAGATATTTTCTTGTTTAATTATGGAGAAAACCACTTCATAGAAGTTGTTTATAGGCATCCTACCTTATTGTATATTTTTAGCATGGTGTTGTCTTCTCTAGGATTGAGTATGTTGTTTGTAGTAAAGGGTTTTTGGATCTAGTAATAGATGCATAGACTATCAAGATGGTGCCTTAGAGTTGGAGTGATCATGTTACCATAGTGGATATCTTAAAAGAACAACCAATTTTACATAGGTATACTTGCTCTTAGTTCTTGAAGTATGAAAAGGTTCAAAGAGGATCATAGGCAAAATAAACTTATTGTTATTTTTTGTGAAAATCCACTAAAGTGAATTCCATTTTGGCTAGAACTTATATCTAACAAAAATCAATAATGCCCATAATTCACATGGTCTAAGAGTACATGGATAAAGTATATACACCTTCCTAAATGGCTTGGTGGAAGTTCAAATGAACTATCAAATAAAACCATAAAATACAACCTAGATGTAAATAACCCATATGGTTCAAAGGAAGGTTCCCTTAATTTTTTTAAATAAACACCTTAGTATAGATCTAAATACTGAAAATCAAAGACATCTAGATAAATTTATTTATATAATTTTATTAAAAGCATAAAACAAGATCTGATGATGTATTCAAGAAAGTCATATTCTTGGATGCCAATGAAATGATGATAACTAAAAATAGATTTATTTAGTTGAGGGAATCACAACAACATGATGTTATTTATTATATGGCATAGATAGTTATTGCACAAGCACTACATTAACCAAAAGAACGATGGAGGAGATGAGAGTGAAGCTTAGTAACTAGATAAAACTTGTTTCTCCATAAAAATTAATGCTCATAATAACACCTTGTGAGAGCCATTGTCTTCAAAACAATAAAAGTCTAATGGATAAAAAAACATAATGAACACTTAAAAATTATCAAGACACACTAGTAAACAAAAGGTGTTTGAGTTTTATTTCAAAATAAATAAAGACTAAACTAAAGTAAGTTTGCATGAAAAAATAATTTTCCTTTATAGTTAAGAATCATTTTATCCTATCAATTGATATTAACTCAACTTGTTAGTTTCCTCAACTTTAAAGGAGGAGGTCAAGCTATGAAACTTGCCAGGCATGTTGTAATACCACCATATGATCATGATGTAATACAAGTAGGGTTCATTTCAATCTCATTTAACCGATTAAAAAAAATAATCATATTAGTTATTCAACATGAAAAAGACAAACAAACACTTCTAAAAGAAACCCCACCTTCCAAAATTATTCAGCCATAAATGCAAATCACTCACAAGAGAAAAGTATTTGAATCAAACACAAGAGAAACAAGAACCATAATGCAAGATATTTCTAGATAAATGCAATAACCAAAAGGTATACAAAACCCTTAAAATATTTTTCTTTTATCATTAAATTTTAAACCTAGAAAACCTTTTTTTTTATTTTTTAATAAATATAATATTGCAAAAATTAGAAACCCAATGGGGAATAACACCTACTTTTTTGGATTAAGGTGTTACGTAATTTATTTCAATATATTAAGGTGTTGCATGGATGCCTTCACTATTTTATTTCACTTTATTGCTCCTTGGGGATGTTGAGTAGGTCCATGCTTGATGTCTCCTAGTTGGTTGGGTGTGAGGTGGTGAAGGTATTTTATAGTCAAATAATTTAGGGAAGTAACATGAAAGCTCTATAATGTGGTTTATGATATTTAGGGAAGTAATGTTGCATTCTCCCAATTTTTTGTTCACTCTCGTTTTATGACTATAAGAAAAATATAGATATAAACATTACTACAAGCATAATACTTTACGATCATAAAAACACAACTATAGTTATTTTCATTGTTATAGTTATTATTTCATGGTTATAAAAATTGTACCTGCTACCATATGACATGAAAAGTGTGACATAAATTTGTGTGGCCATCCCTATATTGTTAATTTTTTGTGCTTAGTCATGTGGCATTGACCTCCTCCTTGTCTTGTTTCAAAGAGGTGCAACCATTGACCTCTACGTACACCTCTAAATATTGATTTTGTACTCTACTTTTAATGTCACTATAAGTATGAGTCTTTTGTGCCTCCACCAGTTGTTGTCCATCTTCTATTTACCTTCATCTTGTGTTGTTTGAGGACTCTTAGGCAGAGTTGAGGGTCTCTTAAGAATTATCACCATAGGTGGTCATACAACTGGTTGTTTGGGATTTGGTATCAATAACATCCTATATGGTGCTAAAAAAACCTTTCTACTTTGCTTGTGGCTTTTCATTTACCTTTGACATGATGAAAAATACTTGCACCAAAGAGTATAGTATAAGGAAATCTATTTTCAAACAAATATGGTAATGGATCTCATTGTTGTACTTTAGAACATAGTGCTTCTTATCACTATCAATGTAAAGTCAAATAAGTTTATTGAACACATTGAAGTATTGTTGGAAAGACTGATCTTTATGTTAGTAGAGTTATTGAAAATGCATATACTCATCCTTGTAATGGTACAATGGTAGAAATGATCATGAACCAACTTTACAAACATTTTCTTGGTAGTGATGGCATCTCCTTAATTCTACTATTGTAGACTCTCACCAATAAGAAACTAATTTTGACATCTTTGAGATAGTAAAAGTGATCATATCTATGTTAAATATGACTAACATAAAAATATGTCTCTAGATGCTAAAGCCATATATATCTACTAAATATTGATATTAGTTTACACCTTGAGTAGGTTGAGGATCTAAAAATATGTAGAGTTAGCAATGAATGAGGATCTCATGTTGATTATGAGGTATAAATACTACTCAAAAAGTGCAATTCTTCATTCTCCTAGGACCCCTTGAATGATATTCTTGACATCCTACATCCTTATATCCATTGATAATGATTTTTTCCATCTCTAACATTACTCTACAAACATAGAATTATTAGGGTACTTCGACATGAAACCTAGTATAACATATTTCTTCTAAAAATATGAACATATATGAGCAAGAATATCATGATGAACCATACCATAGGTTCTATTCTTGATAAGAATTGTTGCAAGGAAAATAAAGTGAGATGAAATAAATCCAAGGGGTGTGAAACTACTCTGATACTACTTGATCCATACCATGGGACCCAAGATGTTGTGGCACAAAGGACAACTTCTTAGACTATTTTGTAGTGACTGACGAGTTATTATTTAGAGTTTTATAGTGGAATAAGGCATACAAAATTATTTCTCATAAAAAATCAACTCTAATTACATATAATGCAATTATAAATATACTTCAAAGTACAAGGTTCACATTGCCATATTGACAAAGAGTACATATGTTTATTATATGGGCACATGGTGTGACAAGGGCATATGGCACTCCATTCCAATGTAGTGAAAGAAGTAATACAACACAAAATTAGGCATTGTAGATACATCTCAGGTTTGCAAGATGAGAAATATGGAAAGAGAAACTTAGTAGAACCTCAAAGGAAGAAAAAAATGAAGACCAAGATGAAAAAGTAAGGGAAAAACAAAAGGAGAAATAGAAGAAATACATCCAAATAAGTCTAAGCTATATAAAAATATGTAATAACTACAAAGAATTTGGAAGGTGAATGCTTCAATTATTCAACAAATTAAGAAGTCATTTAAATGGATATACAAAACTATCCATTATGCTTCTTTTGTAGTTGGTTCTAGTTTATGAAGTGCCAATTAGAAAGACTAGACAAGTGAAGATATGGCCTTGACACTCAACACTAGAAAAATACCTTTTGTGTATTATGGCATTTGATAGTAACTTGGATTTGATACCACTAGTCTATCTATCTATGTGTTAGCTTTATAAGCATTATTACCAAGGGAAGGTTGACATCATAGTGGTCATGATACCACAAGTCGGGTAGCATCATGAGAAAGTATGAAACTATAGGAAGAAATGGTATTTACCTATCTAATGAGAAATATAGACAGAATTAAAAACCTTTAAGCTAAAACTATTGTGGCATCATCATCCTTGAATATTTAAGCAACCATTTTTTTACTCAAATCAATGTAGCCCCAAGTAGAATTCATATATAACTTATTAAAAATATGGTGAACAATCATGTAAATAGAAGACTCCATAAATACTTTTAATGTTTCAAAATGATTAATTTATTCAATTTAACTTTTTCTCTTTATTAAATAACTCAAGTTCTTACATTTTTAATATATATATATATATATATATATATATATATATATATATATTATAATTTATATTTTAACTATAAAAATAAACTAATTTATATTTAGAATACTTCTTTTAATTGAAAACATTACACAAAGAATTTACAAAGTAAAATAAAGGTTACAACACTTCACTAATTAGAATTTTATACGTAAAGTTCATTGCTCTTTGAAATTGAACAATACACTATAAAACACATTAAGATGGATGAAGTTTATTTTGCATAAAACACCATTCGATTTGAAAGGTCATGAAGGATTTAAAAGTTAAAAAGGCTCTAAAGTTTTACTCTTTGATTCATTCTAGTTAAAAAAATAATAATTCTAAAGGTGTAAAAGAAACATCTATAATGTTTAGCACATGTTCTCTAATTCCATATGGTGGATTTTGACAATCAACATATTCCTCATAAAAAGAGGATTTTTTCATGTTTTGTATCTACAAAAAAAGACCTTGTTTTTATCAAAGAAGGCTTAGCCCACAACTTTCTTCTTTTCTTTCTTGCCCATCATAGTCTAGTCACCATTGTGCAATGGGTCCTCATCTATTCGTGCTTGAAAACACATAGACCCCCACCACTGGTTTAAATTTAAGATCAAAACCACCTTCCTACAAGCTCTTTACTCTCTTTCATTACTCCAATCCTGAAGTGTTATTTGATTTAATTTTTTTTTACTTGTAACATGTTTGCATGCTTTAATATTTTTAATATTTAACTTGTTTAACAACTTTAATAGCTTTAAAATATATTTTTTTAAGATATTATGAATGTTACAAACTTTTTATTTTATTAACACTATTACTATTTTAATAATATTAAAGTACAAATTTTATAGTCTCATATCTATATACATGTATAACATCTTAAAAAATTCTTTTACTTATAAGATTTTTTATTAATATACTTTTAAATTTATAATTTATTTATTTTTTATAAACCATTTAAATTATATTTAAATATATCTATTACATGACATGTTTAATGTTCAATGATTAAAAAACAATAAATAAATAAATAAATATATATATATTTAAATATCTTACTATATATATATATATATTAGAAAAAGTAAATTATATTAATTCATTAACCAAAACATAGGAACATTACAATAGTAAGATGTTAACTTTGTGGAACATTACAATTGTGCAATGTTAACACTGTCCACCAACTAAAAAACAAAATGAGGTGGATAAAGAGTAAAGTATCTATAATTGAATATACAACAGTATAATGCTAACACTGTGGTGCATTACAATAGTAAGATGCTTACACTCGGGAACATTATAATAGTAAGATGCTAACATTCTCCATCAACTAAAAAATAAAATGAGATGAATACAGAATAAAGCATGGATAAAGAGTAAAGCATTTATAATTGCATATACGATAGTACGATGCTAACATTGTGGTACATTACAATAGTAAGATGCTAACACTGAGGAGCATTAGTAGTATGATGCTAACACTGTGGAACATTACAATAGTACGATGCTAACACTCCATCAACTAAATAAAATGAGGTGGATAAGGAATACAACATCTATAATTTGAATATATAACGGTACAATGCTAACACTGTGGTATATTGTATACAATAGTAAGATGCTAACACTGAGGAACATTACAATAGTATGATGCTAGCATTGTGGAACATTACAATGGTACAATGCTAACAGTCCACCAACTAAATAAAATGATGTGGATAAGGAATACAACATCTATAATTTGAATATATAATGGTAAGATGCTAACACTGTGGTACATTAAAATAGTAAGATGCTAACACTGAGGAACGTTACAATAGTACGATGCTAACACTTTGAAACATTACAATAGTACGATGCCAACACTGTCCACCAACTAAAAAAAATGAGGTGGATAAGAAATACAACATTTATAATTTGAATATATAATGGTAGGATGCTAACATTGTGATACATTACAATAGTAAGATGCTAACAATGAGGAACATTACAATAATATGATGCTAACACTGTAGTTTATAAACCATTTAAATTATATTTAAATATATCTATTACATGGCATGTTTAACGTTTAATGATTAAAAAACTATATATATATATATATATATATATATATATATATATATATATATATATATATATTAGAAAAAACTAAATTATATTAATTCATTAACTAAAACATAGGAACATTACAATAGTAAGATGTTAACTTTGTGGAACATTACAATTGTGCAATGTTAACACTGTCCACCAACTAAAAAACAAAATGAGGTGGATAAAGAGTAAAGTATCTATAATTGAATATACAACAGTATAATGCTAACATTGTGGTGCGTTACAATAGTAAGATGCTTACACTCTGGAACGTTATAATAGTAAGATGCTAACATTCTCCATCAACTAAAAAATAAAATGAATAAAATGAGGTGAATAAAGAATAAAGCATGGATAAAGAGTAAAGCATTTATAATTGCATATACGATAGTACGATGCTAACACTGTGGTACATTACAATAGTAAGATGCTAACACTGAGGAACATTACAGTAGTATGATGCTAACACTGTGGATGCTAACACTGTGGAACATTACAATAGTACGATGCTAACACTCCACCAACTAAATAAAATGAGGTGGATAAGGAATACAACATCTATAATTTGAATATATAACGGTACAATGCTAACACTGTGGTATATTGTATACAATAGTAAGATGCTAACACTGAGGAACATTACAATAGTATGATGCTAACATTGTGGAACATTACAATGGTACGCTAACAGTCCACCAACTAAATAAAATGAGGTGGATAAGGAATACAACATCTATAATTTGAATATATAATGGTAAGATGCTAACACTGTGGTACATTACAATAGTAAGATGCTAACACTGAGGAACGTTACAATAGTACGATGCTAACACTTTGGAACATTACAATAGTACGATGCCAACACTATCCACCAACTAAAAAAAATGAGGTGAATAAAAAATACAACATTTATAATTTGAATATATAATGGTAGGATGCTAACACTGTGATACATTACAATAGTAAGATGCTAACACTGAGAAACATAATATGATGCTAACACTGTAGAACATTACAGTAGTACAATGCCAACACTGTCCACCAATTAAAAAACAAAATAAAATAAATAAAGAATAAAACATCTATAATTAAATATACATAATAATATAAACTAATACCAATAAAAAAACTATTAATTAATTTTATAACGGATGAGTGTAATATGTGTACTTAATTTTGAACTCTAACCCCTTATACTTTTGTAAATTATAGGTAAATAATCAATTGCTAAACATAGTTGTCTGATTAATTTTGAAGAATTTTGAATTAATAGAAAAAATATATATATTTAAAAAACAATAATTAAATTTATAACGGATGAGTGTAATATGTGTACTTAATTTTGAACTATAACCCTTTATACTTTTGTAAATTTTTTTTATTATAGGTAAATAATCAATTGCAAAACGGATAGTTGTAATGGTAGTTGTCTGGTTATTATCATCCATGTGATTGTGAGGTCGATTCCTCCCGTATTTGATCAAAAAGAACGCTGATATTTATAAACAGACGATGTTCAATAATTTATTTTTTATTATAAGTATTTTAGATTTATATGTTCATTGCCTACTAACCATGTTTTATTGATCCCTATAACTTAGAATGTAATCGTTAATGGGCCTAAAAGAACGCTGATATTTATAAACAGACGATGTTCAATAATTTATTTTTTATTATAAGTATTTTAGATTTATATGTTCATTGCCTACTAACCATGTTTTATTGATCCCTATAACTTAGAATGTAATCGTTAATGGGCCTAAATGTCTGTTGTCTTTGTCTATACAGCTTTACTTTTATCAATCTCAAGTATTGATGATTAAGTGAGTGCTTTCTGAATCCCTTTTACCTTTGTCTATATCTACTTGGGTCTGCATATCTAGTTCCCTCTACTTCACTAATAATAACAACGATTGATTTACATATGGCACTATTCAATGTAGGCCACCCTACAAATAATTTGAGTCCTTCATAACTACGTAGGGCTATCCAATTTATTTAGGTCTCCCTCCTCCCGCTAACTTAGTTTTAGAATGCTTTGGCCGAATTGTTTCTTAGCTAACAATCTATAAAGCAAAAACATAAAAAAGTATCCCTCTAATCATGCGAGGCGCATGGAGGGAGGGAGGGAGGGAATAAAAAGCAGACGTATACCTTTTGTGATTTTTCTCTGACGGTCTTCAAATAAATAAAATTTTTGACGGTCGTCAAACCATAACCATAACCAAACATGCTCTGTTTCAGAGGGGTGTCACAGTTGCACTGATTTTAACATCTCTTTTGGAATTTGAGGCGAAAAAAAATATTAATTAAGGTTTTACCCAGATATCATCGAAAAGTCGACAACAAACGTTGTCCCCCTTGAATAGAATCCCCATAAAATTGTTGATGAGTTCAATAAGAGGTTTTACAAGGATTGTGAAAGCACGAGTGCTGACCGGCCTGACCGGCCTCGGAGACCCGAAAGCAAACGAATCGCACCAAATCTATGTGCTGCCCTGGCACGCCCATGCCACGAGGGAAAGCCGCCTGCCACGAGGGACATCCATCCACTAGTCAGAGACCTCAGCATGACTATGGCCAAATGAATTCAAACGAAAATGAATGATCATCATGACTGTTTTTACTTGTTCAACAGGGTTACGCTAGGCTGCGCTGCTGCACGACACTTAGGTTAAGGTCGCGACCTGCGCCGGCGGGGTCATCAGGTCATCCATCATGGATTCATGGCTTCGGGGGGAGAGAGAGATAGAGCGGCGCCGCCTGAAAATTCTTCCACGCCTCAGCCCAGAGCATGCGCAATCAAAGATTCTTCGACAACCGCTGCCTCGGGTGTCAGCCACGGTCTCTAGGGTTTTGGCTTTTACACGTGTAACGCTACCGATGGGAAAGAGATCGTATATGCCCATCTATACACCCCATCCATCATGATGATGAGGAGGAGGCGGGGCCCGCATCATGATGGCAGACACGGATGATTAATACAGACATGCATGTGATGAGATCATCGTAGGAGAGGCTGGGTGAAATAATTAGACCCATTAGCCTGGCCCTCCCATGATGAGGGGACGAACATTCTTAACCCAACCCCACCTTTAACCCCGGTTTTTTTAAAAACAAAAAAACACTACGGTACATGAGACTACAACAGAGGGGAAAAAGGGGCAAGGGTAGGTCGGTTCGAAACGCCGGAACTTTCGAACGCCGGTTCCGTTCGTTCGTTCGTTCGAAACGTTTCGGCGACTTTGGAGGCGGCTTTGGAAAGGGTGGAGTGGTGCGATTGGTAAGCTTTGGCAGATTGTCAAAGGGCCCGCATGATCTCTTCTCGGATTGCGTAGGAAAAACTTGGAAAAAAAAAAAAATTATATATTGTCATTGCTGGCAGTGGCAATGTTGTGTGTTATATTCCCGCTGCAATCAAAATATTCATTAGCTTTATATAGTCTTTTTGGCTAATGAAATTCCCTTCATAAATATATTTATCAGAGCCACGCTCACTCAGTAGTCCTCTTCTTCTGTTGTTGCTTGCTTTTGTAGTAGTGTGAAGGCGTTAAGCCCATCAAGCACTTTCGTATTTAGCTCTTTTTCACCGCATATAAACCCAGATCCAATGTGGAGAACCATCTTCTGTTCTGTGTTGTCAAGCTCGCTGAGTCCCGAGTTCTGTTTTTCTTTTATGGATTTTTACCAAGAGGACTGACTCCATGTGAAAAAAAGGTTAGCGTAGGTTTAGGTTTACCTGAAGGCTCGGACAAACCATACCAATAGTCTGTCTGTTTCTTATAATCCGGATGGTAGTGAGGAATCTAGCGATGGGTTGAAATTGGGTGGCACAGAGAGCTTTGGGGGCATTTGAGGCTTTCTATCCACTTCTATATCCCAAAAAAAAAAAAAAACAAGGCCACGCTTACGATAGCCATTTGTTAGGAGGTATATATATTTATATATAAGAAGTCTGAAAGCTTGTTTGAGAGAGGCAACCTGTATTTTGAGTTTTGTGTGTTGCAAGATGATTACCGGGACGGACTTCTATCATGTGATGACGGCGGTGGTGCCGCTGTACGTGGCCATGATTTTGGCCTACGGGTCTGTGAAGTGGTGGAAGATCTTCACGCCAGACCAGTGCTCGGGGATCAACCGCTTCGTGGCTCTGTTTGCGGTGCCGTTGCTGTCTTTCCACTTCATTTCCACCAACAACCCGTACGAGATGAATTTGCGCTTCATTGCGGCTGACACTCTGCAGAAAATCATAGTTTTGGTGGTGTTGGGCATCTGGGCCAAAGTGAGCCGGCGCGGGAGCCTCGAGTGGATGATAACGCTCTTTTCCCTGTCGACGCTTCCCAACACGCTGGTGATGGGAATTCCTCTTCTCAAGGGGATGTATGGGGAATTCTCCGGCGGTCTCATGGTGCAAATCGTGGTTTTGCAATGCATAATCTGGTACACCCTCATGCTCTTCCTATTTGAGTACCGTGGAGCCAAAATACTTATCATGGACCAGTTTCCCGACACGGCCGCCTCCATTATTTCCTTCAAGGTCGACTCCGACGTGGTCTCGCTTGACGGGCGGGAGCCCTTACAGACCGAGGCCGAGATCGGAGACGACGGTAAGCTTCACGTCACGGTGAGAAAGTCCACGTCGTCTCGCTCCGTCATATCATCGCGGAGATCTCAGGGTCTGGCTTCTCTCCCGTCTTTGACTCCCCGGCCCTCCAATCTCACTGGAGCCGAGATTTATTCCCTCCACAGTTCCCGCAACCCTACGCCGAGGGGATCCAGCTTCAATCACACCGATTTCTACTCAATGTTCAATTCCAAAAACACCAATGCGAGTCCCCGCCCTTCGAATTTCGCTACCTCCGATGTGTACTCGCTCCACTCGTCCAGAGGGCCGACGCCCCGTCCGTCCAACTTTGAAGAAGAAAATTCTGCAGATTATTACAACCCATACTCCAAGGGAGTGGTGAATACCGCGCGGTATGGGATGTACCCTCCTGGGTCTGGGGCTATGCCCCCTTACGGGCCCCGAGGTATGGGACTGGAAGTGAATCAGGCCGGCTATCCAGCTCCTAATCCCGGAATGTTCTCTCCCAATACCGCCCGGGCTGCTACTGGTACTGCCAAGAAAATTTCTGCTGATCCCAAGTCATCTCAGCTAAAAGCTAACGACGATGGCCATGGCCTCGACAAGGAGAAGGATAAGGATCCTCACATGTTCGTTTGGAGCTCCAGCGCTTCTCCTGACAACGCCAACAAAGCTCTTGGCGATTATAACGCCAAGGAGGTCAGAATGGCTATCTCCCCAGCTCGCGAGCAAACCCCCGCTGCCAACGGAATAGCCAAAGGTTAGTTAGTGAGCACGCTAATTTTTTTCATTTTCTCGCCCAAAAGTTGGTACCTTTTTTTTGGTCCTTTTACTTTGGTTAAAGGTTTGGAGAACATTTGCAAATTTTGGCAGAGCGGAGAGAAGTTACACACGAGGAGTATGGTGGGCGTGAAGAAGATTTTAGTTTTGGAAATAGAGTAGACGACTCACTCTCGAGAGACAAAGAAGGGCCCAGTCTCTCCAAATTTGGGTCCAGCTCAACCGCAGAGCTCCATCCTAAAGCCCAGGAAGGAAGACCCAACAAGCTCATGCCTCCTGCCAGCGTTATGACGCGGCTAATCCTCATCATGGTGTGGAGAAAGCTTATTCGCAATCCCAACACTTATTCCAGCCTTATAGGCCTTACTTGGTCTCTCGTTTCCTACAGGTTTTTTTCCTTCATAAGCTCATGCATTCTCTTATTTTATCACTGTCATTTCATTTGTAGACATTGTTTTCGATGTGCAAAGATAGTTCTCGTTATTAGAATTCCTGGCCTCTTACTTCAAAAGTTTTTATTATTCAGCCTTTTTAAAGTCTGGTTTGGTTTACACCTCCATGATTCCCTCTGATAGCTACATAACACTAGATTACCAAGAAATGTTATGACAACAAACATACGAAAACCATTTTGTTTTTTCTGTTAAGGCGTGCGGTGTTTTGTCCGTCGGGTGCTGAAGGAATTTGCACGCTCACTGACTTCATGTTGTCTTTTTTGCGTCTCCCGTTTGCAGGTGGCATCTTACAATGCCGGCAATAATTTCAGAATCAATAAAGATTTTGTCAGATGCGGGTCTTGGAATGGCTATGTTTAGTCTGGGTATATGCTGCTCGCCCTACTCATGCCGCTCAGTTGGAACTTCTTACCCTTAAAAAAAAAAAAAAAAAAAAAAAAACATTTTAAGCTTCTTTGACATAAAAATATAAAAAAATTATTTGGTTGTTCCACAGGTTTGTTTATGGCTTTGCAGCCGCGAATCATAGCGTGTGGAAATTCAGCTGCAGCTTTTGCAATGGCAGTCAGGTTTCTCAGTGGACCTGCTATAATGGCACTTGCTTCTGTTGCTATTGGACTGAGAGGAGTGCTACTACATGTAGCCATAGTACAGGTACTTGACATAGCTTTCATCATTAATAACACCGTTGCAAACCCATGTGGGAATTAAAAATGATATCCTATTTGATGTGTTGACAGGCATCGCTTCCTCAGGGAATCGTCCCATTCGTGTTTGCAAAAGAGTACAATGTGCACCCTGATATACTGAGCACGGCGTAAGTTAAAGCATTTCATCCACGATATGATATTTTATTTTTATTTTTATCTTTATTAGGCAGAATGTTTCTGACAAGCGCAATCGGGAATTTATTTCAATTCCAGGGTCATCTTTGGCATGCTGATTGCACTGCCAATAACTTTGGTATATTACATTCTTCTTGGAATCTGAAGCAGCACCCCAGTTTTTAAAAAACAATAAGAAAGAGAGAGAGACACTTCTGTTGCAGTTTATATGGCTCTTTAATATTTTCATTGTTTTGAAAAAGCATTGTAACATGACCACCTCGTTGGCGAAGAAGATTCGGTCACTGTCTCCATTCTTTATTCAACGGTGGGCATCAGCTTTTGTACTTTGCTGTCAGCTGCTGCTTATTTTGTTTGTTCCATTGAACAAGATTACAGTACATTGACAGTATAAGAAAAAAAAAGCCTGTATGACGTTTGTGGATCCTTTGCATCCCTTTGTTGAAGGGGGCGAATATCTTGCAAGGCGTTCCGAAAAACCAAAAAAAAAAAACTTAGAACTAATAGTATGGTGCTGTAGCAAAGAGAGATGTCCAAGTGTTCCCTGGTTTGTGTAAGGGGGAATGTCTTGCAAGTAGCAAAGTGAGGGCTAAGCGTCCTTTCTACCTGAAAATGAATTACTGTAATAGATCTGACAATTGAATCTAGTCTGTAGTTGTATACTACAATTTGTTTTATTTTCCTAAGATATTAATGAAAGCTCTTCAGCTGAAACATCAAATGTTGCAGAATTATAGTTTAGGAGAACCAGGTATATTTTCCATCAATGGACACAGTTTTTTTGAATTTACAAAAGGGTTTTTCAGAATAATAAACGTGGTCATAGATTTTGATTAATTGTTCATCGTTCGATGCTATTATCGTAGCTTTTGCTTTAATTTGTAAAGAGATTATCTATCCTATTTAATAATTGTTCTTGACAAGTCACTCTAATATGTTTTCGTTGAAATCGATGGCTGTTAACATTATCCTATTTATCTATTCAGATGTGAAAAGACAATAACTTTGTATACAAACCAGCCAACATAGCCTTGTCAGATTTATTTATTGGACGAAACTTTAGGCGGGCAAGGATTTGATTAGTGAGAAGGGTAGAAATAAAAAATAAACAATGGCAAATAGTAAACGTTGGGATTAGACCGCTGAAAGCATAGCAATCAGACATTTAAGATGGCTTTAACGTTGAAATGTGGTAGGCCACTTTTACCTTTCAAGCGAGCAATTCTTTCTTCCTTTATTTTGTTACATTTTAAATCAGTGAATCACCAGTTAATAATGGATATAAATTATAATGAATAGGTTTAGGTTCTTAAAAGGTTCAAACTATTCAAATGAT
Organism: Wollemia nobilis; assembly: GCA_028583015.1. NCBI lineage: Eukaryota > Viridiplantae > Streptophyta > Pinopsida > Araucariales > Araucariaceae > Wollemia > Wollemia nobilis. Next base: position 14,795,743 of record JAQPPZ010001870.1, on the reverse strand, counting down.
ATACCAGTTTAGACTTTTTAAGTTGTGATTAATTATATTTTTACTTTTGGGCAAATGTATTTAAATCCCGAAATTGTAGTGATTTAAGTTCCTTTTCAACTGTATAATTATATTGAAAATTGGCTATATGTTGAGGGGTAGAGGAGTATTATTTATTTAAATTATTTTTTTAATATTTTAATTTATTTATATGAATGAGAAATTTTAATAAAAGAAGAATTTATTATCTTAATTTTTTTATTTGGTGAAACATTGACTTTAAAGTAGAACTTAATTTAATCACTTTTCCAAAAACTTTTAAAAATATGTTCTTCTTAGGTTAAAATTCTAAAATCCTATAAACATAGGTTAAAATTAGATGTTTATAATTCGAAAATCATATTAACATATATGATGAGACTTTTGAATGTGTTTCGTGATGGTTAATTCATAATATTATCATATTAGGTGTTAACGAAGTGTTTTTTTTTATTTGTTTTAATAGATCTTTCTATCTCACTTGTATATGGTTTATTATATGAACAAGGAATTAAGTAGACCCCTTTTATAAAGTTGAGGTACATTGTCTTTAGGTATATCTAGGAGTCCTCTAGGAGTATTCATGGGTGCAAATAAATTTAATGTTATTTTTTATTAATATTCGAGCAAGTTTCTTGGATAAACCTTGCACGGGAGTTTAAAGGTAATTTTTTTTTTTAATCTTTTTTCTCAAATCTTATAAAGTTGAACTTTTAAGGGTCTTGTATAATTCAAAAGTTGAAGGGTCTTGTATAATTCAAGATTTAGGATGCTAGTTTTCCTAGAGGATATATGTTAGGTATGTTCTTTCCTTATCAATGTGGTGATACTTCAGTTATTCTCATAACCAATGTATTTACCATTGCCACTTTTCAATAAAAGTGGTGGTGAAAATATACTTGTAAAATCTTATAAAGTTCAACCTTTTGAAGGGTTTTGTATAATTCAAAGTTTAGTATACTTATTTTCTTAGAGGATATATGTTAGATATGTTCTTTCCTTATCAATGTGGGTATTATTTGATATTCTAGTTGTTCTCACAACCAAGGTATTTAGTATTACCTCTCTTCAATAAGAGTGGCGATGAGAATACACTTGTAGATAAAAAATTGTCTTATTTTTATATACCTTATGTTAAGGGTCCATCCATCGTATTTTTCATCAAAACACCCTTGTATGGTAGGTGACTATTAACCTCTAGTTTTATTGTGAACTGAATTTTATCACATTATTTAGGCGTATTTAATTTTTTTTTTAATTCCTAATTCTAGTAAGATGAATTAAAAAGCACATTAATAACTAATTAAAATTTACGAGTGTGAACACATTCGAGAGTGAGTGCAACCAGACAAGTGTGAGTGCATTCAAGAGTGTGTAGCCGGGTGAGTGCAAGCGTAGCCGAGAGTGAGTGCAACCAAAAGTTAGTGTGAGCGCAATCAAGAGTGAGTGCAGCCAGGCAAATGCGAGCACAATCAGGAGTGAGTGTGAGCCCAAACTTGGAGTGAATTGAGAGAGTGCGAGCGTAAACCAAGAGTGAGTGCGAATGCAGTCGAGAAAGTGCAAAAGCGAGTGTGAGCACAAGCTTGGAATGAGTGCGAGCGCAAGTCAGAAGTGAGTGTGAGCGCAAATTGAGAGTGAGTGTAGTTGGGAGTGAGCAAGACGAGAGTGAGTACGAGTGCAAACCAAGAGTAAGTGTGGCTAGGAGTGAGCGTGAGCAAGGAGTGAGTGCAAACAAGAGCTGGGATTGAGTGCAACCAAAAGCGAGTGCGAGGAAGAGAATTTAAAGGATTCATTTGAAGAAAATCTAGGTAACATGGAAAGAAAGTCATTTGTGAAAGTCCTTACTGAAAGTATGAATGGCCAAGTTGGAAGTTTGGATGCCCTAGCTAGCAATAAGAGGAAGAGAGAATCTATGGCAAACCTAGTCTAGGTAGCATATTCTACACCAGAAGTGATTATCAAGGATGAGATGATTGAGCATGATATAATGATTCTTAAAACCAGAGGGTTAATATGTAAGTTTCATGGATATTGGCCAGGTTTTTTGAGATTCAAAATTGGATTAAGTGGAAGTGGGGATTGAATTCAAATTACTCCATGACTTTTCTTCCAAAAGGATTTTTCCTCATTATTTTCTCCAGTTCAGAAATAAGGGATAAAATAATGGATGGAGGCCCATGGTTTAGGGGTAAAGATGCATTATATTTAAGACCTTGGAGTGAGAATTTTTTATGGACATAAAAACTATTAAAAGGCTTTGATATGGATTAGGTTTTTGGACTTCCTTATCAACTCATCAATAAGGAGGTTTTGAAGAATATTGGTAATACTCTAGGTGAATTCATCTAGGAGGGACCAACTACTAAGGAGAGAAGGCATGTTGTATACACTTGAATATGTGTTGCCATGGATATTTCTAAACCTTTATCATAGTCGATTAGGATTAAATCTGAATCAAGAGAATGGGATCAACAAGTGGATTATGAAAATATTGCATTTTGATGTCATAAATGTCATGAAACTGGGCACATGGCAAGAGACTGCAAAGTGAAAATGGAGGAAGAGATGGAATTTTTTGGGCATGAGGGTAGCTTCAATTTGAAACAAGGAGACCATATCATAGGAGAAGCTAGGTCAAATCAAGGATTTTCCACTCCTAAGAAAGTGGCTAGAAAATTCCCTCTACATCATCAGATGGCAAAGGCCATTATAGTTCACTCGAATCAGCCATTAGAAGAAAAAATGATATGGGGGATGAGGAAGTACAATGCGCAAGTTCAAATATAGAAGGAGCTAAAGGTGTGAAGGAAGAGGGGAAGGCAAATTTTAATACAAAGGAATATGGGGAGATGAATTTTAAAGCAAATGAGGTGAAGGAGGTCAAGCTTAATCTAGGTAAATCACCTTTATTATCCTCAAGTAGCTTAAAATATTCTCCTTACAATAAAAATGAAAGTAGTATGGAGTGTATTCCTTGCACTTTAGGATTTCAAGAGCAGTATAGTAAAGAAAATATTATGGAGGATATCCAAGGAAATTTAGGGTTTTTAGGCCAACATAAGAAAGTGATGACTATGGAGGATCATCTATGCAGTTTAGAGTTTTAGGGCAACATAAAGAAGAAAATGCTAATGAGGCTATTCCTTGCACTTTCGACTCTTTAGGGCAACATAAATCTTTAGAAGATAAGTCTCATTTTGAACAATATGAAAAAATGGAAGAGATTGATGAAGATGAGAGTGTTGGTGGGAATGGAAGAAGGAGAGGAAGGCCATCAAAGTAGGAACAAAGAGAAAAAGAAACTCAAAAGGATATTGATTTGGGAAGCCAAATAAAAATATCATAGGTGTTAACAAGAAGTGGGGCTAAGCCCACTAATAAAAATAAAAAGTGTTGATGATGAAAATGATATCATGGAATATTAGGGGTATGAATAAAACCCCTAAAAAAGAGTTATTAAGGAATTAATATGTTGTTATAGCCCTGAGTTTATTTTAATACAAGAAATAAAATTAAGTAGTGAGGAATGTAAGGATGCTTTTAAGAAGATTTGGAAGATAGGTGATTGTTTAGCAGTTTCTTCTATAGGAGCTTCAAGTGGTATTGCAATAATATGGGACAAATGCAAATGGGATGGACAACTATTAGAAGCAAAAAGTAATTGGGTTGTTGGATTATTTTGTAGGAAAGAGGAAAACATCAAAGTTGGGGTTATAAATGTATATGCTCCAACTATAGTTACTCCTCGTGAAAGATGTTGGAAGGACCTTAGTATATTTTTATCAAATACAATGATGATTCATTGTGATCTATGGATTCTTGGGGGTGATTTTAATATTGTTCTATCTCCTTTGGAAAATAAGGGTGGCATTCTAGGATGGTCTAAATCAATGCAATATTTTGCTTCATTTTTCAATTCAAATGACCTTTGGGATGTTAGTCCCTCAAGCTTTCAATATACATGGGATAATAGATGCATTGGAAAAAATCATATAGTAGAAATATTGGATAGATTCTTGTTATCCAATAAATGGTTGCAAACAAAGTATACAATCTCTTTAGATATTTTATTGTGAGCAGGATCAGATCACAAACCCATTCTTTTGACTTGTGAGTTACCTAATAATGGTCATCCAAAGCCATTTCGCTTCTAGTCTATGTGGCTCCAAGACCCTAATTTTTTCTATATGGTTATGTTATGGTGGGATGAATCAAAATTTGAAGGATCATGTATGTACATGTTTGTTCAAAAGTTGAAATATTTAAAGGAGCAAATGAAGATATGGAATGTCAAATATTTTGGTAACATTTTTAAAGAAAAAATAAATTGAATCCAAGCTCAAAAATTTACAAGAGATAGTAGAAATTAATGGAATGGATCAAGATTCTTATGTGAAAGAAAAATAATTACTTTTTGATTATCATAATGCATTGAAAAAGGAGTCATATTGGTTCCAAAAATCTAGAGAGAAATGGCTCAAGGAAGGAGATAGAAATACAAAAAAATTCATGCTACAACAAAAAAATTTTTTGTCATATCAAAAATATTATAACTCTAGATGGAAGAAATATTGAGGATGAAGAAGATATAAGGAAGGAAGCAATTAATTATTTCAAAAATATTTTGTTAGATTCTAGGCAAGATAAGGAGGCACAAGAAAAACTTCTGCAAAATATTCCATCAATTATCACTCAAGGACAAAATGAAAGCTTGATGAAGAAGATATCTATGGAGGAGCTCCATGAAGTAGTTTTCTCTTTCCATCCTAACAAGGCACTTGGCCTCGATGGATTTCTTATAATTTTCTTTCAAAATTTTTAGGATTTATTGAAGAGTGATATGTTAGATGTGGTTGAAGAGGCCCAAAAAAGAAAGGCTATAATAAGTGAGATCAATGCTACTTTTATTACCTTGGTTCCCAAGAAAGGTGACACAAAATATTTTGATAATTTTCATCCAATAAGCCTTTGTAATATGATTTATAAGATCATTTCAAAAATTATGGCAAATAGGTTGAAGGGCATTCTAGGGTGTCTTATCTCAGAGGAACAAGGTGGCTTTGTTCATGGTAAACAAATTCTTGATGGTATAATTATTGCACAAGAGGCCATACATTCTCTTCATTCCATGAAAAAACTAGGTATGCTTTTGAAATTAGATATGAACAAAGCATATGATAGGGTTTCCTAGAATTTTCTACATGTTATTCTTAGAAAGTTTGGCTTTGATTATAGTTGGTGTGAGTGGATTAAATGTTGTTATAGCACTGCAAAATTTTCTATTTTGATCAATGGTTCTCTTGTTGGGTACTTCAAGTCATCTTGTGGACTTCGTCAAGGTGATCCTCTTTCTCCTTATCTATTCATTATTCTAGTGGAAGCATTAGGGAGAGCCTTTTCAAAGGTAAAAATGGAAGGAAAAATCAAGGGTATTCAAGTTGCAAAAAATGGTCCCTTTGAATCTCATCTCCAATTTGTTGATGATACTTTTCTTTTGGGCCATCCCTCAATCAATGAGGCCATGGAGTTTAAATCAATATTATCATGTTATGAGAAGGCTATTGGATAGTTGGTAAATACTTCAAAATCTAAGATTTTTCATTAATATTGCCCTAGATTTACAACAAATTATTGTGAATATTTTAGGGTTTAAAATTGAAAATTTTCCATCAACCTACTTGGGTATTCCTTTGTCTGATAAAGGAAATAAAAAGGAGCTTTGGATCTCTTTTTGGATAGAATGAAAGCTTGCTTGGTAGGTTGGAAAGGTAAGTTCTTAACCATGGTAGGAAGGCTACAACTCATAAAGACTACTTTGCAATCCATTCCTATTTATATGATGTCACTTTCAAGACTGCCAATAGGTATTGCATCAAAAATTGATAAAATTCAAAGAGACTTTCTATGGAAAGGTTGTGAGGAAAAATTTAGGTTTCCTCTTTGTAAGTGGGATAGGGTTTGCAAAGGAAAGAATATTGGAGGAGCAGGCTTGTAAAATTGTAGACTTATGAATTTGGCATTAGGAGCAAAGCTTGGGTGGAGATTATTCAGAGATCAAGGAAAGAATTGGGTAAAAATATTACTTCAAAAATATATAGGTTCTCTTGATGCAATGAAATTATTTAGGAAAATAACTCTACCCAAAGGATCGTCAACATGGAACTTCATATCAGAGAGTTTGCAATTGATAAAGAAACATATTAGATGGTCATTCAATGAGGGGAGTTATGCAAATTTTTGGTCTGATGCTTGGTTGAAGCCTTATCCTCTTATCTCTGACTCAAAATGGAAACCATTGGCTCAAGCATGCCTAGCATGTAAAGGTCCAAAGGTCAAAGATTATATTATTATGAGCAAAAACTCTAGATCATGGATTTATTTTAGTAACCTGGTTGAAGGAGAGGAACTCAAACAAATTGTAGATGAACTTCAAAATATGCTTTGAGAGTTTTATTTGCCAATTTTTACATGAAAGGATGAGTTGGTTTGGAATTTATCAAAGGATGGTGGATACTCGATCAAGTTGGGATATGAGGATTTAGAACAATCAAAATTTCCTTCTCCCAAATATTTTCCTTGGAAGAATATTTGGTCATTAGAGGCTCTCCCTAAGGCCTCAACATTTCTTTGGTTAGTAGTTCAAAGTAAGATTCTTATGGGAGAGAGTCTACAAAGAAGAGGATATTATGGACCCTTTAGATGTGCCTTGTGTGAGAAGGATTTAGAAACATCAGACCATTTACTTCTTCATTGTCCATTTGCTCACACCATTTGGGGTTATTTTTAAAAATATGAAATTATATTGGGTAGCTCCATCAACATTGAAAGAGTTGATAAAATGTTGGATAAATTATTTCAAAGCTAAAGCATTATGTATTCTTTGGAGGATTGGCCCTACCATTATTTGTTGGAATTTATGGCTTGAAAGGAATAATATAATTTTTAAAAATAAATATCAAAATCATGCCCAAGTTTGGAATCGTATTAGTGCCTCTCTTGTAGAATGTCTACAAATATGGTGCTCATCATGGGAAGTCTCAATTGTAGAAAAAGAGGTGCTAATAACTTGGCTATAAGATTTGAACATACATGGAAGAGTCATCTGTGACAATGAAATTAAAACAAAGGATCTACTTTGATCTATGGTAAAATGGAAATGTCTAAAAATTGGGTTTATCAAAATTAATTTTGATGGTGCTTCTAAAGGAAATCTAGGAAAAGTTGGTGGAGGTGGTGTTTTTAGAAATAGTGAAGGCAAAATTCTCCTCACTTATTTAGAATCATATGGAACTTCAACTAACAACTATGTAGAGGCTAGGGCACTTCTTATAGGGATTAAAATTGTAGTAGAAAAATGATGGAAATATATTTCAATTGAGGGGGACTCACAAATTATCATCAATGCTATTAACAAAAATGGATGTGGAGATTAGATAAAAAATAATATTATTGTTGATGTTCATCATCTATTACTAGAGGTAATCTCTTGGAGTGTGAGCATATTTATAGAGAAGGAAATCGAGTAGTAGATAAATTAGCGAATTATGGTGTTGATCTTCATCCTGATGAAATTCAAATTTTAGAAGGCAACTAGCCAAGTGAGATTTTATGTCTTAATCAAAATGATGTCAAGGAGCTGATTGTGGAAACATAGCACTTCGAGGAAGTTGAAGAATATATTTAAGAGAAAAAGAAATGAAAAATTGTGATAAAAATGTATGCTGCAACAAATGTAATATTTTGGTATTTTGATGGGAGTGGCCCCCAATAGAAGCCACATATAACCTATTAAAAAAGATAAATTAAAAAATATGATTGATAAACTTGTCCCACATGGCAATTTTAGATGATAACTTTCTATTGTTGTCTTTTTGAAGTGATCCATGTTGGTATTTACAATGATTAGGAAAAGTGGTGATCTCATTGCCATACCTTATGTTTTTTTCATAAATCTCACCCTCAAAATTGAAGAATATAAATCTTAGACATAACTCCATTAGTTTTATGATTTATATATCTATAAATTTGCTTGATACATTAATGGCTCCATCAATGAGGATTTTGATGAACAAAGAGACCATATCAAAATTGACTAGGATGACATCTTTATTAAATCTTTATCTTTGAGCTTGCTTACTAAGAAAGCTAAGTCCTTAACAAGTGAGGAAGTACAATCCACTAAATATTTCAACTTTTAAGCTAAATATTTGCTAAGTATATGGTAGGAAGTTCATGGTGTTAATGATGGATCTTTATGAGCACAAAAAATGCTCATTTTATATATACTTTTAAGGGCATCATTATTGGTTTAAATTAGCATTTGAAATGTATTTTTATGTAGCTTTTGCATATAATTGATAGAAAATGAAGTATTATGCTTGACTAGTGTTTTAGTGAAAAGTGTGTGTAAATGTAATTTTTTGCTGCTAATCTAGTGTTTTGAGTCTACATCCCATTTAGGCTTGGCAATGCGTGAAGACATCTTGAAAATGATAATGGTAAATGGTGAAGGCAGGCGCTTGACTCGCAACGGTTGGCGACACCCGGTTCTTGACTGTTGGTGGTACTTGATTCCTGACTATTGGTGGTGCCTGCTTCCCGATTATTGGTGGTGCTTGCTTCTTGACTATTTATGGTGCCTACTTCTCGAATATTAGTGGTGCCTGATTCTTGACTATTTTTGGTGCTTGCTTCCTGACTATTTTTGGTGTCTACTTCCTAACTATTTTTGGTGCCTACTTCCCGACCTATTTTTTGGCGCTTGCTTCCTGACCTATTTTTTGGCACTCGACTCCCATTGATGAGTTGATCGGTTGACCAAGTCAAATTTGACCAGTTGACCAAGTCAAAGTTGATTGGTTGACCAAGTCAACATTGATCGGTTGACCAATTGACCATGCACTTTTGAAGGAGGTTGTTGCACACAAGATGAAGGAGAAATATTTGTATTTCTATGCATATTAGATTTGTGTGATTAAAATAGAATAAAAGACCTTCATTTTTGACCATGTAAGCTTTTTAAAGGCATTATTTTAAGATACATGATTCTAGGATTAGTTGTTACGTACACCTAAGAATTATTATATTTATTCATTTGGTGAACGAACATGCTTGTAAATAGAATAACAATATCTATTATTCTAGGATTAGTATTTACATACACCTAAGGATTATTATATTTATTCCTTTGGTGAATGAACATGCTTGTAAATAGGGAGAATAATATCTGTGTACAAACGTATTGTAACAAATCATGTTACATGATTAAAGGAGACCATTTTATTATTGTAACAGAATCTAACTACGTTTTATATAAGAACACAAGCCATACAAATACATTAGTCAATTGAAGGGTCAAAGAATCATTTTACGCAGTCAATAAAATAATTATATTTCTATTATTCTATAGAGTTGCAAATACTCTTATTTTTCTTGAAGTAATCTTCATGTAATTAGTCGGGCGGACTATCTGCGGGAGCTCAGGCCCACTCCTTGCAATAGTCCTCCCCATTTTAATTTATGTTATTTATTTTCATTAGTTAGATTTCCTATTTTATTTACAACTTTATTTTAATTTAGTCATGTGTTTATTTTTTTGTACTTTTATTTCCTACACTTTTATTTCAGCATTTTAATTTTAGTTTTAGTTTATAGTTTATTTTTCTACACTTTACTTTATTTGGTTTGGCTGAAATGAAAATACACGAACAACACCCCCACCAAACCAATAGGTACAAAGGATTAATTCCCCACATTGCAGGCATGTGCATGACACTCACAAATTTATGAGTTGTCCTGGATTGACAAATTAAATGGAGGCAAAAAATTAAATCGTAGATTAACCAATATTTTGCCCAACATTTTGGCATCGTTTTCGGGGAGTGTCTAAACTGTAGTGTTTGGGAATGAACCCGATGTACCATATTAAGTGTAGAAGTAGGAAATAAATTGTGTTGTTGAAAAGTTAGAAAATTAGGCAATGAAGGATTTCCACTATATTCTCAATGGTTTCATGAATTTAGAGAGAGATGGTACAACCTGTGTTTGATTTTATAAAATAATTATAATTTTTTACTGTTAAACTATTAGGGAGTGTTTATTTACACAACCATTGGGGAATTATGCCTCAAGAAGCCTAGTTTTAACGATGAAAAAAATTATAGGCTTAACATTTCTCAACATATTAACCAAATTTTAACGATGACATTAGTAGCAAGAAAATGACATAAAAAATAAAAGAAGCATAATTTAAAAAGAGCATCTTGCCAGGAGTATGCTCTTCACTTGCACTTAAGGCGATCAGGTGAATCAGAAGCTAGAATTTATTTTTTAGAATACTGCTATTTTTTTATTTACTTTATTTAAAAAAATAATAATAGTCATTTATTTGTCTGCATAATGTGCCAATGAGTTGAAAGAATTTGGTTTTGAGGCCATAAAGGAAAATATTTTTCTCATATTGTAAAATATCATGCTAGTTGATAAAGTAGAGGATAAGAACAAATGAAAATTTAGTCGTATCAAATTTTTGACCAGACTAATTTTTTTTTATCATAGTCCTCAATTTTTAGAGACTAGTTCAATTGTAGGCATGGGGGAGACCCCAACTTCATTATGGCCACCAAAAACACAAAAAAAAATTAAATAAATAAAATAAAAAAATTAGTTTAAAATTTTATTTTAATGTTATTAGTTTAGAATTTACTTTAATTTATTTATTTTTTATGTTTTTTAGGACAACATGAAGTGCGATGCAGATGAATAAGGAGATGTCTATGAAGATTGTAAAGTGAGATTCATATGTGGAGTTTGTAATATCACTATACAAACCATTTTGTGTACCTTGATTATGTAGCATCCAATTTAAACAGGTGAAACAAATAGAGTTTACCTTAACAACACAGGCACCTGAAGGCAAGCTAAGTAACCTTGATCAAGTGAAAGGCTTCCAGCCCAAGGTGTTTGTGAAACTTGGGAAAATTTTTGCTACAAAGTGCACGACTATTACAACCTGAGAAGATGGTGGAAAAAATTCAGAGATGCTACACCAAGAGCGGAGTAGAGTGCCAAGATGATGTTCAAGTAACAGTCAATGGGCTTCATTTTCAATCGGCTCACATTTACGAGATTGGATCAGACATCGGCATGGGGGAGACCCCATATCATACCAATAGTTTTGACGAATGTTCATACATTCGTAAAAAAAAAATTCTAGAATCTGAAAAATTCTGAAAAATTTTAGAATCTCGAAGAGAAAAAAAAATATTAATTTAGAATTTGAATAAATTCTAGAAAATTCTAGAATCTGAAAAAATTATGGAAAAATTCCAAAATCTAAAAAATTCTGGAAAATTCCAGAATCTAGAAAATTATGAAAAGTTTTTGGAAAAATTCCAGAATCTGAAATTTTTTGAAAAAATTCCAGAATCTGAAAAGTTTTGGAAAATTTCATAATATAAAAATAAAAAAAAAATTCAAAATCTGAAAAATTTTGGAAAATTTTAGAATCTAAAAAATTCTAGGAAAATTCCAGAATCTGAAAAATTCTAAAAAATTCAAGAATCTGAAAAATTATGAAAAAATTCTAGGAAAATTCCAAAATCTGGAAAATTCTGAAATTTAAAAATTTTTGGAAATTTTTAGAATCTAAAAAAAAAAATTCAAAATTTGAAAAATTTTGGAAAATTTCAGAATCTGAAAAATTCTGGGAAAATTCTAGAATCTGAATTTTTTTTAAAAATTTCCAGAAACTAAACAATTCTAGAAAATTTCAAAATCTAGAAAAAAAAAGAAAAAAAAAGACAACATGGAAATTGTTTTGCTTAACATAGTTTTTCTTTTTGCTTTTTAGGAAATCGTACCCTGAATGCAATCTGTAGGCATCTTGGGAAATCTAGGCCTATCAAGCATAGGTTCCACGATTCTTGTTTTTCTACTTTTATGTGGTTAGTTTTGCAAGACACGACCTTGAATACAATATGTAGGCAATCGACTAGATTAAATTAGGCTGATAGATACAAGCATCTCGTACCCTATTAGGAGTGCAATAATGTGAAAAAAGGTACTTATTTTCCACCAGGGAGATAGTGCCTACAATTAGACCAACAAAAGTGCCTTATTCCCACCAAGAGGAAGGCACCAATAAAGGGTGTCAATCTTCCACCAGGAAGAAGATATGCCTTAAAAAAAATCTCCAAGATACATCAATGTCACAACAACAGTATTTTTTGGGACATCATAATTTTAGGTCGCATGTAGATGTTTCACACCATCAGACATTGTACATATCATGATCTGCAAAATTCACCCAAGTATGTACTAAGTTTTTTATTAATTATTTGCATAGTTATTTTAAAAATTATTTCTATGTTAATACCAATAGATGCCCATATCTTTCTCTTTATTAATTCTCCCATCAAAATTTAGCCACATGGCATGCCTCAGACAGGAGAAGAATTTCATTGCCTCAGGAATAATTTCAAAAAAAAGGTATGGGGAGGTGCCTGCTTCCCATATACAGGTGCCTAACTCCCATATATACAGGTGCCTACTTCCCATATACAAGTGCTTGACTCCCATATATACAAGCACATGCTTTCCATATACAGGCGTCTACTTCCCATATATAGGTGCTTGACTCCCATATATACAGGCGCCTGCTTCCCATATATAGGTGTCTACTTCTCATATACAAACACCTACTTCCCATATACAGGCGCCTGGCTCCCATATATACAGGCACCTGCTTTCCATATATAAGAAGGTGCCTACTTCCCATATATAGGCGCCTGCTTCCCATAAATAGGGAGGCGTCTGCTTTCCATATACAGGGTGGCACCTGCTTCCCATATATAGGTGCCTACTTCCCATATATATATTAAAAAAAAATTATACCGGGGGCTGTGACATGAGGACATGTCAATTTTTTTGGCATGGAGGAATGATCAGCACCAGAAATGCTAATTTTATATACAATTTTAAGGGCATCATTATTGGTTTAAATTAGCGTTTGAAATGTATTTTTATATAGCTTTTGCATATAATTAATAGAAAATGAAGTATTATGCCTAACTAGTGTTTTTAGTGGAAAATGTGTGTAAATGCAGGTTTTTGCTACTAATATGGTGTTTTGAGTCTACATCCCATTTGGGCTTGGAAATCCACAAAGACATCATGAAAAGAACAATGGTAAATGGTGAAGGTAGGCGCTTGAATCACGATGGTTGATGGCACCTAATTCTTGACTATTGGCAACACCTGATTCCCGACTATTGATGGTTCCTGCTTCCCAACTATTGGTGGTGCTTGCTTCCTCACTATTTTTGGTGTCTGCTTCCCAACTATTTTTTTTTATTAGAAAAAAATCCCTTGCGGGGCTGCCTTGGTCTGAGAGACCACGAATAGGGGGTTCTACACCGTCAAAGTCACCCGGGAGTCACACCCGACCCTACCCGCACCAACATTATCAATTGGATTTTGAATACCCAATTCAGCTTTTTGGTAGGGTGGAGATTTGAACCTAGGACCTCCCTTGGAGGATTGCCCTCTCCTCTCCAACTCACCTACAACACCCGGGTTACTTCCCGACTATTGGTGGTGCCTACTTCCCGACTATTTTTGGCACTTGCTTCCCAACTATTTCTGGTGCTTACTTCCTGAGTATTTATGGCTTCTAATTCCCAACCTGTTTCCTAGCGCCTACTTCCTGACTTATTTTTTGGTTCTCGACTCCCATTGATGAGTTGATCGGTTGACCAAGTCAATGTTGACTAGTTGACCAAGTCAACATTGATCGGTTGACCAATTGACCATGCACTTTTGAAGGAGGTTGTTGCACACAAGATGAAGGAGAAATATTTGTATTTCTATGCATATTAGATGTTTGTGATTAAAATAGAATAAAACATTTTTATTTTATTTTGACCATGTAAGCTTTTTAAAGGCATTATTTTAGGTGAAGAACACAAGCTTATACTGAGAGGGGGGTGAACAGTATAAGACCACTTTTTACTTTTCTTTTCAATTCAATATTATGCAGTGTATAGATAGCAGTATCAATAGCAGTAATCAAAGCAATGCACAGAACACCATACACAATAGAGACACAAATTTTAACGTGGTTCACCCAATGTGGGCTACCTCCATAGAGAAAATATTTCTTCTAAATATTTCTCAAATAATATCTTGGGAATCCTTCCCAATTACAATGTTTATGGACCTCTGTCCAAAGGAGATGTTGATCCCCTAAATCTCAAGTTCGTGGATCTCTTCCATAGGAGAACTCTTTCCCCTTCAACTCTGGCTAGTGATCTTCTAGAAGACTCTGTCTCTCTACTGCACTGACTGGTGGATCTCTCTCCACTTGAAGACTCCTCACTCAGAAGATCTATCTTCAATTGTCCTGGCTGCTGGATCTCTATCCACTGAGACTCTGTCCTCTATACTCTATCACCTCCAAAGCTCTATCAATAGGTTCACTCAGAACCTTCTTAAATCTGCTCAATAGGTTCACTCAAAACCTGCTCAAATCTGCTCAATAGGTCCACATAGAACCTGCTCAAATCTGCTCAATAGGTCCACTTAAAACCTGCTCAAATATGCTCAATAGGTCCACAGAACCTGCTCAAATATGCTCAATAGGTCCACTTAGAACTTGTCCAAATCTGCTCAATAGGTCCACTCAGAACCTGTCCAAATCTGCTCAACAAGCTCACTCAAAACTTGTCCAAATATGCTCAATAAGTCCTCTCTAGGACTTGCTCAAATCTGCATTGCAAGCTTCCACAAAAGCTTACACAAAATTAGTCCACAAGCCTTCTCAAAGACTTGCCTCAAATCTGCTTAACAAGTCCACATAGAACTTGTTCAATCTCATAGAATCATAAAGAGAATTGTTAGAGACTCAATATGTTCTATACTCAAAGCTCAATCTCAACTCAAATCAATCTCATAGAAGCATAAAGAGAATTGTTAGAGACTCAATATGTTCTATACTCAAATCCCAATCTCAACTCAAATCAATCTCATAGAAGCATAGAGAGAATTGTTAGAGACTCAATATGTTCTATACTCAAATCCAATCTCAACTCAAATCAATCTCATAGAAGTAGAGTAATATTAAATATTCTATACTCAATCTCAACTCAAATCAGAATATAGAAAAGTTTGTTTCATGGAACTTGAACAACCACTTCACACAAACACTTGACTAGGCTCAATCAACTCTACTCAACCAATCACCTCAAGGAACAACCCTTTCTCACAAACCCTAGTCCAAGCATGTATCAACCAACTCAAAATGTTTCCAATAATGCTCAACCACAAATCTCACATAACAATGATACTCATGTTCTTTTCTAACTCAAGTTCAAGTTCTTTGCATAACCAATTGGCTTCAACAACAATGCTTATAAAACAAGGTTTAATCACAACTCTCAATCCAGAAAACCTTGAAGCATTAAACCAACCACTTTCAAAAAGGAAACCACAATCAATCCTTTTCTCTCCAATGATATTTTCAGAAATCAATCACCCAATCAAGTCAATGGAGAATATTGCCCATACCTTTTTGATGCCAAGTAGTTGTCCACAAAATCTGTCAAACTCAACACACTTTCAAATATTTCCTTATCAACCACAAGGAGGTTAGAGGACTTGAGTAATATCACAACAATAAAAATAATATCCCAATAACACCTTATTACTCCTACTCAATAAAATTCACCATGTCCTCTCATGAAAGAAATAATCCCCTTTGAAAAAGAATAAATCAAACTCACTTTTGAACCTCTTTTACAAAACTAGAAATATCTCTTTACACACACCTTATTTCTCCTTCTAAGCAAGTTAATAAAATAGCCCTTGAAAAATGCTTTCCAATGATATATAATATGCTACCCTTCCAAAAATAAAACCATCAAAAATTTCCCAATTTTCTAGGGCATAACATAACCCTTATTTCTCCTTAAGGCTATTTAACAAAAATTAAAACATAAAAAATTAACTTGCCTTTGCCTCTCGGAGGGATTCGATCCCCGACGTCCTCCTTCCCAATGCCTTAGCCATAGCCAAGCCATCATTGGGCCACGCACCCTCACGTGCCTAAAAAGGCATGACCAACATCAAATACCTCACAAACCAACGCTTTTCAAAATAATCAAAATGCGCTTCGAGCGCTTTGTCCTTGCAAGCAAACCTCAAGTGAATCGAATGTGGGACCTCCTCTCTCTTGCCAAGCCAACACACCACTAAGCCATGCTGGCCTATGTGCTCAACAACTCCGCATGTTCTCTGCTTCCACTTTTCATAAATCATCAAGCCTTTAAGAATCACAAGCCTTTTCGCATGCGCTCAATGAAAATGCAAGGGTAAGTGATTAATGTCTTTGATGGCATTATATATAATGCCCTTGTCTTCTTATGCAATCACGTCGGTGCTTCGAATAAATTCGACGTCGACGTGGTTTTAATTTATAATATATTTAAATTTAAATTTAAATTTAAATATTATAAATTAAAACAAACCAACCTTAGGTTTTAGTTTAAATAAACCTTGGAGCCTTGTCTTAATGCACAACCTTGGCGAAATCAAATATTATTTATAAAATTTAAATTCCTTGTGAATTTAAATAATTTATAAATAATTATTAAACCTCCTTTTTAACTTTTGCAATAACCCATCTTGGGTTTTTATGGACCAATCGCTTAACCTGTGCTCCCATTAATATTAAAATATTATGGAGCCTTTTTCCTTTCACTTTTGCACTGATGAAGCTTTTTCCTGGATGAATGTGACAACCTTGAATGACTTTATTTCTTGCCGAATTCTTTGATAAGAGTGATAACTCTATCAGGTGACATCAATGACAACTTTGACTTAGAGGACTCAAAATGTCCAACAATCTCCCCCTTTGTCATTGATGGCAACCCATATCCTTTTACTAAAACTTGACCTTCTTTTTTGCTCCCCCTGGGACTTTGCTCCCCCTGGCTCAATGCTCTCTCAAATATCAAGTCTCTCCCCATATCAAATCTCTCCCCAACATACACAAATCTCTCCCCCTTTGACATCAATGGCAAAGGGTCACCTTTGGGGCTTGGGGCTAAGAATGAGCCTCTTAGCTTAGCCCCTCCCCCACCACCTCATGGGGTGGTTAATTCTGGGGTGGGAGTATTTCTACTCCCCGAAAGCACTGCTCTTTGTCTTTATCTTTCTCTCTTATTTTTTGAGTCTTCTGAATCCTCTCACTATTTCTTTCCAAGTCATCATCCCTGTTCCTATCATCACTTCTGTTCCTGTTCCTGTTCTTGTTCTCATCCATGTTCTTGTTCCTGTTCTTGTTCTCATCCATGTTCCTATTCCTATTCTTGTTCTCATCTATGTTCCTATTCCTATTCTTGTTCTCATCTATGTTCTTGTTCCTATTCCTGTTCCTATTCTTGTTCACATTTTTGTTCCTGTTCATATTCCTGTTCCTGTTCATGCTTGATTCTGGAATATTTTCTCTACACCATCTTGCTATGTGACCATCATTATTGCACTTATAACACTTAATGTTATTATTCCTTGGAGGTGCAACTATCTTAGGACTTCTTCTAGTGAGGCCATATCCTCTTCTATCATGAACCCTGCAATTCATTGCCTTGTGACCAAACTCATTGCATGAGTAGCAATATCCTTGGAAAAGTTATCCTTTCCCATAATCTTGTCTTTCATGTGTCCTGCACTATGAAGCCATGTGCCCAAACCTATGACATGAAAAACATCTTCCATTGAAGAATCCTTGCCTTGACCTCATTGGTCTTCTAGTTCCTCTTGACCTATTCTGATTGTTGTTCCATCTGAATCTTCTTTGCCCATTGTCCCTGTTCCTACTGGACTCACTACAATCTGACTCATCCTTAGGAGTTTCACTTTCACTTCCACTCTCATCTGAGAAACCCTCTTCTAAAGTATCCTCTTCTTCTGAAGTGTCTTCAGAACTGGTAGTTAACTTATCTTCTTGAACTTGTTTGCTTCCAAGACCTATCTTGTTTGTTGCTCTTCTTTGTATCTTGACTATTTTATCCACACTCTTTGCACTGTTTACATACTTGTATAGCTTATTCTTGGAATCCTCTAAATCTTCCTTTAGTAGGGCCACTTCTTGTGTTAACTTTTCACATTCCAAGATCTTTGCTTCTAACTTATCTTTGAACTTGCTTGCCTTAGCCTTTGACTTTTCTAGATCCTCTATGAGCAATAATATTTCTTCATCACATTCTTGAAACTGACTTTCAAGCTTAGAGTGTTGCTTTCTTACCTTCTTTACTATGTCAAGGGCATAGATAAGTTCTCCCTTGAGATCATAGCCATTCTCTGCTGAATAATCCTCTATTTTTTTACCTTTGTCCATATCATTTCTTTCTTTTGGCTTGTCTTCTATAGGATCACTCACTTCATCTTCTAATGCCATTAGAATATTTTCATCTAGTCTATCAAGTGCATCTTCAAAATCATCATCACTGAAACTATAACCATCCCTTGTGCAATCATCTTCAAGATGTCCAAATCTACCACATCTAAAACACTTGAGAATAACTAGAGTCTTTCTCTTGACTGGTTCTTTCTCTTCAACCATAAATAGGACTTCATCTCTATCATTGTCTGAAAAACTAGCATCACTATCAATTGAGTACTTACTTGCATTATCCGCATAGTAGCTTCTCTTTTGCCTTTGGAAGAACTTCTTCCCTTGTCTATTTTGTCCATCCTTGCTTTTCTTCTGGTACCTGTGTCTTTCTGATTCCCTGTACCTATGATCCTATTTTTCTTCATCATTGTTGCTCTTTGGTTCTTTGCACTCTGTTGCATAATGTCCATACTTTCCACAATTGAAACACTTAATAGATCTTAGATCTATAGGTCTTCTGGAACCTTTATCTCTTCTACCATAATTTGCTTCTTCATCACTAGATGACTCACTACTTGATTCTGTCTTCTTACCCTTTTTATTTTTGTCCACTTTGAATGCAACTTCTTTCGGAGGAATAGGATCTTTTGTTCTTATCTCAAAAGTAGTAAGCATGCCAAGCAAAGAATTCCTTGTCAAAGAATCACTATCAATTGATGTTTCTATAGTAGAAACCTTTTCACTGTACCTTTTTGGAAGAGTTCTCAAGATCTTATCACAAGCATCAGATTCATCAACCTTCATTCCAAGACCTTTCATCTCATGTATAAGTTCGTCAACCTTGTTGAGATAGTCATGAATGTTTTCATCATCCCTCATTCTTAGGTTCTCAAATTCTCCTTTGAGATTTTTGATCTTAGCTTTCCTGACACTTTTATCACCTTCATATATGGTATGCAATAGTTCCCACATGTCTTTTGTTGTTGTACATTCCATAACCTTCATAGATTCTGATCTACGCAACCCTTTTATAATTGCATTCATAGCTCTTGAATTTGCATGCATTAGAAGCTTACCTTCCTTATCTGTAGGAGGATTGGCTGTTGAATCATATCCAAATTCCACTGCATCCCAAACTTCATTGCCAAGTGCCATCAGGTGAAATCTCATCAGCACACACCAATACAAGAAGTCACTTCCATCAAATACTGGTACTGCATTATTGAAGGACCCATATTTTTGATCCTTTTGATCCATTGTGTTCTTAGACCACTTTTCCTTCAAGCTGTCAAACTCTTCTGAAGGAACCCACTCTGATACCAATTGAAGAACACAAGCTTATACTTAGAGGGGGGTGAATAGTATAAGACCACTTTTTACTTTTCTTTTCAATTCAATATTATGTAGTGTATAGATAGCAGTATCAATAGTAGTAATCAAAGTAATGCATAGAACACCATACACAATAGAGACACAGATTTTAATGTGGTTCACCCAATGTGGGCTACCTCCATAGAGAAAATATTTCTTCTAAATATTTCTCAAATAATATCTTGGGAATCCTTCCCAATTACAATGTTTATGGACCTCTATCCAAAGGAGATGTTGATCCCCTAAATCTCAAGTTTATGGATCTCTTCCATAGGAGAACTCTTTCCCCTTCAACTCTGGCTAGTGATCTTCTAGAAGACTCTGTCTCTCTGCTACATTGATTGGTGGATCTCTCTCCACTTGAAGACTCCTCACTTAGAATATTTATCTTCAATTGTCCTGGTTATTGGATCTCTATCCATTGAGACTCTATCCTCTATACTCTGTCACCTCCAAAGCTCTATCAATAGGTTCACTCAGAACCTTCTTAAATCTGCTCAATAGGTTCACTCAGAACCTGCTCAAATCTGCTCAATAGGTCCACATAGAACCTGCTCAAATCTGCTCAATAGGTCCACTCAGAACCTGCTCAAATCTGCTCAATAGGTCCACATAGAACCTATTCAAATATGCTCAATAAGTCCACTCAGAACTTGTCCAAATATGCTCAATAGGTCCACATAGAACCTGTCCAAATATGCTCAACAAGCTCACTTAGAACTTGTCCAAATCTTCTCAATAAGTCCTCTCTAGGACTTGCTCAAATCTGCATTGCAAGCTTCCACAAAAGCTTACACAAAATCAGTCCACAAGCCTTCTCAAAGACTTACCTCAAATCTGCTTAACAAGTCCACATATAACTTGTTCAATCTCATAGAATCATAAAGAGAATTGTTAGAGACTCAATATGTTCTATACTCAAAGCTCAATCTCAACTCAAATCAATCTCATAGAAGCATAAAGAGAATTGTTAGAGACTCAATATGTTCTATACTCAAATCCCAATCTCAACTCAAATCAATCTCATAGAAGCATAGAGAGAATTGTTAGAGACTCAATATGTTCTATACTCAAATATCAAATC
Source organism: Wollemia nobilis (assembly GCA_028583015.1). Lineage (NCBI taxonomy): Eukaryota > Viridiplantae > Streptophyta > Pinopsida > Araucariales > Araucariaceae > Wollemia > Wollemia nobilis. Next base: position 14,774,879 of record JAQPPZ010001870.1, on the reverse strand, counting down.
AAAATAAAAATATAGAAAAGTTTGTTTCATGGAACTTGAACAACCACTTCACACAAACACTTGACTAGGCTCAATCAACTCTACTCAACCAATCACCTCAAGGAACAACCCTTTCTCACAAACCCTAGTCCAAGCATGTATCAACCAACTCAAAATATTTCCAACAATTCTCAACCACAAATCTCACATAACAATGATACTCATGTTCTTTTCTAACTCAAGTTCAAGTTCTTTGCATAACCAATTGGCTTCAACAACAATGCTTATAAAATAAGGTTTAATCACAACTCTCAATCCAGAAAACCTTGAAGCATTAAACCAACCACTTTCAAAAAGGAAACCACAATCAATCCTTTTCTCTCCAATGATATTTTCAGAAATCAATCACCCAATCAAGTCAATGGAGAATATTGCCCATACCTTTTTGATGCCAAGTAGTTGTCCACAAAATCTGTCAAACTCAACACACTTTCAAATATTTCCTTATCAACCACAAGGAGGTTAGAGGACTTGAGTAATATCACAACAATAAAAATAATATCCCAATAACACCTTATTACTCCTACTCAATAAAATTCACCATGTCCTCTCATGAAAGAAATAATCCCCTTTGAAAAAGAATAAATCAAACTCACTTTTGAACCTCTTTTACAAAACTAGAAATATCTCTTTACACACACCTTATTTCTCCTTCTAAGCAAGTTAATCAAATAGCCCTTGAAAAATGCTTTCCAATGATATATAATATGCTACCCTTCCAAAAATAAAACCATCAAAAATTTCCCAATTTTCTAGGGCATAACATAACCCTTATTTCTCCTTAAGGCTATTTAACAAAAATTAAAACATAAAAAATTAACTTGCCTTTGCCTCTCGGAGGGATTCGATCCCCTGACGTCCTCCTTCCCAATGCCTTAGCTATAGCCAAGCCATCATTGGGCCATGCGCCCTCACGTGCCTAAAAAGGCATGACCAACATCAAATACCTCACAAACCAATGCTTTTCAAAATAATCAAAATGTGCTTTGAGCGCTTTGTCCTTGCAAGCAAACCTCAAGCGAATCGAACATGGGACCTCCTCTCTCTTGCCAAGCCAACACACCACTAAGCCACGCTGGCCTATGTGCTCAACAACTCCGCACGTTCTCTGCTTCCACTTTTCATAAATCATCAAGCCTTTAAGAATCACAAGCCTTTTCGCATGCGCTCAACGAAAATGCAAGGGTAAGTGATTAATGTCTTTGATGGCATTATATATAATGCCCTTGTCTTCTTATGCAATCACGTCGGCGCTTCGAATAAATTCGACGTCGATGTGGTTTTAATTTATAATATATTTAAATTTAAATTAAAATTTAAATATTATAAATTAAAACAAACCAACCTTAGGTTTTAGTTTAAATAAACCTTGGAGCCTTGTCTTAATGCACAACCTTGGTGAAATCAAATATTATTTATAAAATTTAAATTCCTTGTGAATTTAAATAATTTATAAATAATTATTAAACCTCCTTTTTAACTTTTGCAATAACCCATCTTGGGTTTTTATGGACCAATCGCTTAACCTGTGCTCCCATTAATATTAAAATATTATGGAGCCTTTTTCCTTTCACTTTTGCACTGATGAAGCTTTTTCCTGGATGAATGTGACAACCTTGAATGACTTTATTTCTTGCCGAATTCTTTGATAAGAGTGATAACTCTATCAGGTGACATCAATGACAACTTTGACTTAGAGGACTCAAAATGTCCAACATTAGGATGCATTATTCTAGGATTAGTTATTACGTACATCTAAGAAATATTATATTTATTCCTTTGGTGAACGAACATGCTTGTAAATAGGAGAATAATATCTATTATTCTAGGATTAGTATTTACGTACACCTAAGGATTATTATATTTATTATTTTGGTGAACGAACATGCTTGTAAATAAAGATAATAATATCTATGTACAAATAAATTGTAACAAATCACATTACGTGATTAAAGGAGTTCATTTTATTATTGTAACATGATCTAGCTGTGTTCTATATAAGAACGCGAGCTAGATAAATGCATCAGTCAATCAAAGGATCAGAGAATCATTTTATGCAGTCAATAAAATAATTCTATTTCTATTATTCTACAGAGTTGCAAATACTCTAATTTTTCTTGAAGCAATATTCATGTAATTAGTCGGGAGTACTATCTACGGGAGCACGGGCCCACTCCCTATAGTAGTCCTCCCTATTTTAATTTATATTATATATTTTTATTAGTTAGATTTCCTATTTTATTTACAACTTTATTTTAATTTAGTTGTGTGTTTATTTTTTTGTACTTTTATTTCCTATACTTTTATTTCAACATTTTAATTTTAGTTTTAGTTTATAGTTTATTTTTCTACACTTTATTTGGTTTGGCTGAAATGAAAATACACGAACAACACCCCCACCAAACCAATAGGTACAGAGAATTAATTCCCCATGCTATAGGCATATACTATGCATGACACTCAAAAGTTTATGATTTGTCCTGGATTGACAAATTAAACGGAGGCAAGAAATTAAACCGTAGATTAACCAATGTTTTTCCCAACAGATCTCAATCGGATACCATATTTATGATCCTTGGGTGCACTATATATACATGGAAGGATGAGAGCACCATGCAATAAAACATATTTTTTAATCTTTGGATGATTTATTTATTACTTTGGTTATTTTGTTAAATTACCTTTGGCATTGGATCTTCTAAAATTCTTCAATGACTCACATTTTTTTAGGTGATAATACATATTGGCCTCATAAAATTCCTTATCCAAAGTCATTGTGGCATTAACCTTGTCTACTTTTAGTATAAGAGTATCCTTATTTTCTTTTAGCTCTTTTAGGGTTTCCCTCTCATTTCTAGATAAGTTATTTCATCTTGGTAGATTTTCCTTCTATAAAATATTGGTGACTAAACCCTTATGCTTTTCATTTTATCCTTTGATAAATATTTAATCTTCATTTTTATACTATAAGTTAATTCTTCATAGGGGATGGACTTCAGGGTTATAACATAACTAAGGCCTTTCTTTAATATATTTAAAGATGAGTCATCCAATCAAATCTAGATAAATTGATCACAACTTCAATGATTGATAATGTTGACTCTAAGATATTTTCATTATCAATATTATACTTGATAAAATATTTACTGATAGGTTTGTTATTATTCATAGAGTGGTTAGTGCTAGTATTCATGACTATTATTCACCTTATTTTATACTTAAGTGAATGCTGGATTCGATATTTGTGTTGTTAGTGCAATTAATGTTCGGTTTTATATTAATACAATTATATTTTTATTGCTTGTGGCATTATATGTTGGTAGGAAACTAAGAATATGCCAGAAAGTGGATTGAATGACTTGGTGGGATGAATATTGGTATCTTATTAAAAAATATTTAAATGAATATTATCATTCACTTCCAGTTTATTCTACTCATTGCTATGTGATAAAGATGTTGAAATATGTGTAACATGATCTTGTTAGGCCAAGGCCAAAAGTGTGGAAGAATGCTTATGAATATTATTAATGTATCATACAGGTGTATGTGAGCCTATGAGCATTCTTCATATAAATATTGTAGGCATCATTTATGTAAGCCTATAAGTATATTTGTGTATGCTTGAGGGAACACTTCACATTTCACCCTTAATGATATTGGTTAATCCACCTTTATGGGTAAAATTGATTAAAGAGTGTATTTTAATACTACATTATTATAATTTAACCTCAAATTCAAGTTAATATTGGCTTGAGGTTAACTACTAATGGAGGTTTTGGTATCACTATAAATAACCCCCAATGATTGATCATTTAAACAAGTGATATTATATTAAATAATGGGGTGTCTATGGGCAACCACCTATTTTTTCTTCCCAATTGTATCCTCTCTCTTACAGACACACACATTTATCTTTGTGATATTTAATTTTCTCTTACTTCTTTTCTACATATGATTATGGTGGATGCATGTTTTGAAATGTTTCTAGAAAATATTGTGAATTTAAACATGGTATCATATCAAGAACCAAAGCTATGCTTGTAGATAATTTAAAAGAAACAATCTTCTAGGTAATTGAAGATATTGCTACAAAAAAAGGACAAATCCCTCCAAAAGCTTCAATTTGTTGGTTGTTAAAACCTTACTACCATAGAATATCATAGGTCCCAATATAAAATAGCCACAAAATTAAAGGTCAAAAATAATAATATAAAAGTATAATAATTTTGGACATTTTGAGCTTATTTAGTTGTCATTGATGTCAAGGTGAAAAGTCGTCATTAATACCATGGAGCACACCATCAATAGCACCAGGAACAATGCGAAGAGTTGAAGAGAAAGTTGGCAAAATAATATTTTATGAAGGTTTATGGTAAACCCATGGTGGAAGATTAAATGGTTTCATTAAAACCATTATAGTTGGCAAAATAATATTTTATGAGGGTTTATGGTAAACCCATGGTGGAAGATTAAAAGGTTTCATTAAAACCATTATAGTTGGCAAAATAATATTTTATGAGGGTTTATGGTAAACCCACGGTGGCAGAATATATTACATTTAAAGGTTTAAGTTTAAACCCAAAGTTAAAGTTTATAAAAATAATTTATAAAATTTAAATTCCTTAGAATTTAAATAATTTATAAATTATAAAGGTGGGAGCACGACGTCATGCAATAAAAGGAAGCACCGACGTCCAAGCAACAAAGGAATTTGTGTATAAATAAATGCCAAGGAGGCATTCGAAATTTATCCCTTCGATTGATTAATGCATGCGATAAAAAGTGAAAGGTTTTTGTGCTTGTTGATCGTGAGGAAGAAGACAAGAAATTTTACTTGTCTTTAGCACCAGGTAGAGGACAAAAGAGGAAGGGCACATTGATTGAAATGCATAGGACACGGTGGTCCATTGGCAGCACACGTTTTGCGAAGGCATTGGGAGTTGAGGAAGCACACGATCGATTCGCGTGGAGTGGTGTGTCTTGAGCACCAAGGGAAGTTCATTTTGCACATGGTTTTTGCGCGCCAACCGAGGATAAAGAAGACGAAGAGCGCTTAGGCTCTTAACCGTGCGTCTAGCGCACACGACGGTCATAGCCATGGCTAGAGCACTCACGGAGGCAGAGATCGTGGGTTCGAAACCCACTAAGAGGCAAAGGTAATTTTTGATAATTAATTTTTGCCTAAGGTTTTTCTAAAGGATAATGTGGAGTAATAAGGGTTTGTGAAAAGTTGTGTGTTTGATTTATATTATTGTTGGAGTTATAAGGGTTTGAGAAAGGTTGTTGATTTGATAATTGATTTTTATTATTGTGGAGTAATAAGGATTAATGAGAGGTTGTTTTATTGATGAGTGATTTATATCTTTGGAACTATAAAGAAAGTTGATTTGATTTTTATCAAAGTTTCTCTTGCCATTAAAATAAATTAAAGAGGTTTGAATTAATTTTTGGTGGATGTTAAGTTTATTCTAGTTGGGAGTTTATAAGGTGTTATTGGATAAATATTTTATGTATGTTGATGGTTGTTTTTGAAAGGTGGAGTGATAAGGTGTATTTGAGTATTTACATTATATTGTGAGAAAGATTTATCTTCTAACCTCTTTGAGATTGGCATAGAAGTTGTTGTGGTTGTGGTAGATTTATGAGATCCCTTCATCATCAAGAAAAAGGTATGAGCACATTCTTCCATAGTTGAGTTGATTGATTGGTTTTCTGGAAAATAAGTTTGGAGTGAAAAGGACTTGATTAGGGTTTCCTTTTTGAGAGTGTTTGAGTTAATGCTTCAAGGTTTTCTGGAATAAAGAGTTGTTGTTAAAACCTTGTTTTATAAGCATTGTTGTTGAAGCCATTGGTTGTGTGAAGAACTTGAGTTAGGGTTTGAAAAGAACATGAGTATCATTGTTATGTGAATATTTTATAAGCATTGTTGTTGAAGTGAGTTGTGCAAAGAACTTGAACTAGGGTTTGAAAAGAACATGAGTATCATTGTTATGTGAGATTTGTTGTTGAGCATTGTTGGAAACATTTTGAGTTGGTGGTTATATGCTTGGACTAGGGTTTGTGAGAAAGGGTTGTTTCATTGAGTGATTGGTTGAGTAAAGTTGATTGAGCCTAGTCAAGTGGTTGTGTGAAGTGATTGTTCAAGTTCCATAAAACAAACTATTCTATATTCTGATTTGAGTTGAAAAGGTGATTGAGCATTGAGTGTAGAACATATTGGGTCTCTAACAATTCTCTTTATGTTTCTATGAGATTGGATAAGTTTTGAGCTTGTTAGATATTTGAGAATGTTTGAGAGATTTGGACAAGTTCTGAGTGAGACTTGTTGAGTAGATTTGAGCAAGTTCTTGAGTGGACTTGTTGAGCATATTTGAGCAAGTTCTGAGTGGACTTGTTGAGCATATTTGAGCAAGTTCTGAGTGGACTTGTTGAGCATATTTGAGCAAGTTCTGAGTGGACTTGTTGAGGTTTGAGCAAGTTCTGAGTGGACTTGTTGAGCATATTTGAGCAAGTTTTGAGTGGACTTGTTGAGCAGATTTGAGCAAGTTCTGAGTGGACTTGTTGAGCAGATTTGAGCAAGTTTTGAGTGGACTTGTTAGAGAGATTTGAGCAAGTTCTGAGTGGACTTGTTGATTAGATTTGGTGGATTGTTGAGCAGATTTGAGCAAGTTCTGAGTGGACTTGTGAGAGATTTGAGCAAGTTTTGAGTGGACTTATTGAGCAGATTTGTGCTAGACCGAAGGACTATGTTTAGTGTAGATTTGAGATAGAGCTTTGGAGGTGACAGAGTAAAGAGGATAGTAGTCTCTAGTGGATAGAGATCCATCATCCAGGGTAGTGAGGATAGGTCTTCTGAGTGGGGATAAGAGTCTTCAGTGGAGAGAGATCCACAAGCTAGTGTAGTGGAGGTAGTAGTCTTCTAGAGGATCACCAGCTAGAGTAGAGGAGAAGGAGTTCTCCTCTGGATAGAGATCCATGAACTTGATTTAGGGGATCAATATCTCCTTTGGACAGAGGTCCATAAATATTGTAATAGGGAAGGATTCCCAAGAGATTGATTGAGAAAATTTTAGTGAAATATTTTCTCCGTGGAGTAGCCCACATTGGGTGAACCACGTAAATTATGGTGTCTCTATTGTGTATGGTGTTTTGTGCATTGCTTTGATTACTATTATTGATATTGCTATCTATTCATTGCATAATATTGATTGGGAAAGAAAAGTAAAAAGTGGTCTTATACTGTTCACCCCCTCTCAGTATAAGCTTGTGTTCTTCAATTGGTATCAGAGCGGGTTCCTTCATAAGAGTTTAACAACTTGAAGGAAAAGCTAACAAGAACACAATGGATCCTAAGGAGGTGTCCTCAAATAATTCAACACCAGTATTTGATGGAAGTGACTATATGTATTGGAGTATGATGATGAAGATCTACCTGATGGCACTTGGCAATGAAATTTGGGAAGTAGTGGAATTTGGATATGATCCCTTAGTCAATCCTCCTACAGATAAGGAAGGTAAGCTTCTACAACACTATAATTCAAAAGCAATGAATGCACTTGTGAGAGGTTTACGTAGAACAGAGTCTATGAAAGTTATGCATTGTAAAACTACAAAAGAGATGTGGGATAAATTGCAAAATATATATGAAGGAGATAAAAGTGTCAAGAAAGCAAAGATGCAAAATCTCAAAGGACAACTTGAAGCATTAAGAATGAATGAAGAGGAAAATATTAGTGCTTATCTAATTCGAATTGATGAGGTTGTTAATGATATGCAAGGGCTTGGAATGAAGATTGATGAATCTGATATTTGTGATAAAGTATTAAGATCTCTTCCAAAAATATTCAGTGAATAGGTTTCTACTATAGAAGTATCAATGGATGGTGATACTTTGACAAGAGATAAGTTGCTTGGTATGCTCACAACATTTGAGATAAGAACAAAATATCCTATTCCCTAGAAGGAAGCAACATTCAAAGCAATCAAGAAGACAAAGGGTAAGAAGTCAGAATCAAGCAATGAGTCATCCAATGATGAAGAAGCTAATTATGGTAGAAGAGATAAATATTCTAGAAGATCCAGAGATCTAAGATCTGTTAAGTGTTTCAATTGTGGAAAGTTTAGACATTTTGCAATAGATTGTCAAGAACCAAAGAACAACAATGGTGAAGAAAAATAGGATCACAGGTACAGGGAATCAGAAAGATATAGGCACCAAAAGAAAAGCAAGGATGGACAAAGCAGACAAGGAAAGAAGTTCTTTCAAAGACAAAAGAGGAGCTACTATGCGGATAAGGCAAGTAAGTACTCAAGTGATAGTGATGCTAGTTTTTCAGACAATGATAGAGATGAAGTCCTATTTATGATTGAAGAAAAAGAGCAAGTTAAGAAAAGGACTCCAATAATTCTCAAGTGTTTTAGATGTGGTAACTTTGGACATCTTGAAGATGATTGTACAAGGGATGGTTATAGTTTTAGTGATGATGAATATGAGAATGCACTTGAAGGACTAGATGAAAATCTTCTAATGGCTTTAGAAGAAGAAGTAAGTGATCCTATAGAAGACAAGCCAAAAGAAAATAAATATGTGGACAAAGGTAAACAAATAGAGGAATATTCAGAAAAGGATGGTTATGATCTCAAGGGAGAACTTATCTATGCCCTTGACATGGTAAATAAGGTAAGGAAGCAACACTCTAAACTTGAAATTCAGTTTCAAGAATGTGATGAAGAGAGAAGATTGCTCATAGAGGATTTAGAAAAATCAAAGGCTAAGGCAAAGAGGTTCAAAGATAAGTTAGAAGCAAAGATCTTGGAATGTGAGAAGTTAGCACAAGAAGTGGCACTACTAAAAGAAGATTTAGAAGACTCCAAGATCAAGATGAAAGGGTTTAAAAATAACTCAAAGAACTTGGATAAGTTCATCAAGACACAAAAGACTACATCAAGCAAGACAGGTCTTGGATTTGAACAGGTTCAAAAGAAATGGGAAGGAGAGTCAACTTCAAGTTTTGGAGGAGAAGAAACTTCAGATGAAGATACTTTAGAAGAAGACAATGTAAAAGAAAGTGAGACATCTAAGGATGAGTTGGACAATAGAGAGTTCAACAAAAATAGGAACAATGCACAAAGAAGATACATATGGAACAACAATCAGAATAGGAGACCAATGAGGTCAAGACAAGGAAACTTCAATGGAAGATGCTTTTCATGTCACAGGTTTGGGCACATGGCTTCACAATGCAGGACACATGTAAGACAGGAATATGGGAACAAATAACTTTTCCATGGGTATTGCTACTCATGTAATCAGTTTGGTCACAAGGCAATGAATTGTAGGGTTCATGATAGAAGAGGATATGGCTTCACTAGGAGAAATCCTAAGACATTTGCACCTCCAAGGAATAATAACATTAAGTGTTATAAGTGCAATAATGATGGTCACACAACAAAATGGTGTAGAGCAGACATTCCAAAAATAGGTATGAACAGGAACAGGAATAGGAACATGAATATGAATAGGAATAGAACAAGAATAGGAACATGGACATGAATAGGAATAGGAACAGGAAAAAGAACATGAATAGGAAAGGAAGAAAGGAACAATGAATAGGAATAGGGAAGGAATGTAGACATGGACAAGAACATGGACATGGATAGAAACAGTCAGAGGAATCAGAAAATTCAGATAAGAAGAAAAGAGGATAAAGGTAAAGAACAATGCTTTCTGGGAGTAGAAATACTCCCACCCCAAAATTAACCACCTCAATAGAAGGTGGGGGAGGGGCTAAGCTAAGAGGCTCATTCTTAGCCCCGAGCCCCAAAGGTGACCCTTTGCCATTGATGTCAAAGGGGGAGAGATTTGAGTAAGGGGGAGAGATTTGATATTTGAGAGAGCATTGAGCCAAGGGGAGCAATGTCCCAGGGGGAGCAAAACAAAGGAAAAGTCAAGTTTTCAGTAAAAGGAAATTGGGTTGCCATCAATGACAAAGGGGGAGATTGTTGGACATTTTGAGCTTATTTAGTTGTCATTGATGTCAAGGTGAAAATTCATCATTAATACCATGGAGCACACCATCAATAGCACCAGGAACAATGCGAAGAGTTGAAGAGAAAGTTGGAAAATAATATTTTATGAAGGTTTATGGTAAACCCATGGTGGAAGATTAAATGGTTTCATTAAAACCATTATAGTTGGAAAAATAATATTTTATGAGGGTTTATGGTAAACCCATGGTGGAATATTAAAAGTTTCATTAAAACCATTATAGTTGGCAAAATAATATTTTATGAGGGTTTATGGTAAACCCACGGTGGCATAATATATTACATTTAAAGGTTTAAGTTTAAACCCAAAGTTAAATTTTATAAAAATAATTTATAAAATTTAAATTCCTTAGAATTTAAATAATTTATAAATTATAAAGGTGGGAGCATCGACGTCATGCAATAAAAGGAAGCATCGACGTCCAAGAAACAAAGGAATTTGTGTATAAATAAATGCCAAGGAGGCATTCAAAATTTATCCCTTCGATTGATTAATGTATGCGATAAAAAGTGAAAGGTTTTCGTGCTTGTTGATCGTGAGGAAGAAGACAAGAAATTTTACTTGTCTTTAGCACTAGGTAGAGGACAAAAGAGGAAGGGCATATTGATTGAAACGCATAGGACACGGTGGTCCATTGGTAGTGCACATTTTGTGAAGGCGTTGGGAGTTGAGGAAGCACACGATCGATTCACGTGGAGTGGTGTGTCTTGAGTGCCAAGGGAAGTTTGTTTTGCACGTGGTTTTTGTGCACCAATCGAGGATAAAGAAGATGAAGAGCGCTTAGGCTCTTAACCGTGCGTCTAGCGCACGTGGCGGTCATAGCCACGGCTAGAGCGCTTGCGAAGGTAGAGATCATGGGTTCGAAACCCACTAAGAGGTAAAGGTAAATTTTTGATAATTAATTTTTGCCTAAGGTTTTTCAAAGGATATTGTGGAGTAATAAGGGTTTGTGAAAAGTTGTGTGTTTGATTTATGTTATTGTTGGAGTTATAAGGGTTTGAGAAAGGTTGTTGATTTGATATTTGATTTTTATTATTGTGGAGTAATAAGGATTAATGAGAGGTTGTTTTATTGATGAGTGATTTATATCTTTGGAACTATAAAGAAAGTTGATTTGATTTTTATCAAAGTTTCTCTTGCCATTAAAATAAATTAAAGAGGTTTGAATTAATTTTTGGTGGATGTTAAGTTTATTCTAGTTGGGAGTTTATAAGGTGTTATTGGATAAATATTTTATGTATGTTGATGGTTGTTTTTGAAAGGTGGAGTGATAAGGTGTAATTGAGTATTTACATTATATTGTGAGAAAGATTTATCTTCTAACCTCTTTGAGATTGGCATAGAAGTTGTTGTGGTTGTGGCAGATTTATGAGATCCCTTCATCATCAAGAAAAAGGTATGAGCACATTCTTCCATAGTTGAGTTGATTGATTGGTTTTCTGGAAAATAAGTTTGGAGTGAAAAGGACTTGATTAGGGTTTCCTTTTCGAGAGTGTTTGAGTTAATGCTTCAAGGTTTTCTGGAATAAAGAGTTGTTAAAACCTTGTTTTATAAGCATTGTTGTTGAAGCCATTGGTTGTGTGAAGAACTTGAGTTAGGGTTTGAAAAGAACATGAGTATCATTGTTATGTGAATATTGTTTTATAAGCATTGTTGTTGAAGTAAGTTGTTGTGCAAAGAACTTGAACTAGGGTTTGAAAAGAACATGAGTATCATTGTTATGTGAGATTTGTTGTTGAGCATTGTTGGAAACATTTTGAGTTGGTTGATATATGCTTGGACTAGGGTTTGTGAGAAAGGGTTGTTTCATTGAGTGATTGGTTGAGTAAAGTTGATTGAGCCTAGTCAAGTGGATGTGTGAAGTGATTGTTCAAGTTCCATAAAATAAACTATTCTATATTCTGATCTGAGTTGAAAAGTGATTGAGCATTGAGTATAGAACATATTGGGTCTCTAACAATTCTCTTTATGTTTCTATGAGATTGGACAAGTTCTATGTGGACTTGTTAAGAATGGAAAATTTATAAGGTGAGCTTGTTGAGAGATTTGAGCAAGTTCTGAGTGGACTTGTTGAGCAGATTTGAGCAAGTTCTGAGTGGACTTGTTGAGCAGATTTGAGCAAGTTCTGAGTGGACTTGTTGAGCAGATTTGAGCAAGTTTTGAGTGGACTTGTTGAGCAGATTTGAGCAAGTTCTGAGTGGACTTGTTGAGTATATTTGAGCAAGTTCTGAGTGGACTTGTTGAGCAGATTTGAGCAAGTTTTGAGTGGACTTGTTGAGCAGATTTGAGCAAGTTCTGAGTGGACTTGTTGAGCAGATTTGAGCAAGTTCTGAGTGGACTTGTTGAGAGATTTGAGCAAGTTTTGAGTGGACTTGTTGAGAGATTTGAGCAAGTTCTGAGTGGACTTGTTGAGCATATTTGAGCAAGTTCTGAGTGGACTTGTTGAGCAGATTTGAGCAAGTTTTGAGTGGACTTGTTGAGTAGATTTGAGCAAGTTCTGAGTGGACTTGTTGAGCATATTTGTGCTAGACCGAAGGACTGTGTTTAGTGTAGATTTGAGATAGAGCTTTGGAGGTGACAGAGCAGAGAGGACAATAGTCTCTAGTGGATAGAGATCCATCAGCTAGGGTAGTGAGGATAGGTCTTCTAAGTGGGGATAAGAGTCTTCAGTGGAGAGAGATCCACAAGCCAGTGTAGTGGAGGTAGTAGTCTTCTAGAGGATCACCAACCAGAGTAGAGGAGAAGGAGTTCTCCTATGGATAGAGATCCATGAACTTGATTTAGGGGATCAGCATCTCCTTTGGACAGAGGTCCATAAACATTGTAATAGGGAAGGATTCCCAAGAGATTGATTGAGAAAATTTTAGTGAAATATTTTCTCCGTGGAGTAGCCCACATTGGGTGAACCACGTAAATTGTGGTGTCTCTATTGTGTATGGTGTTTTGTGCATTGCTTGATTACTACTGTTGATATTGCTATCTATTCATTGCATAATATTGATTGGGAAAGAAAAGTAAAAAGTGGTCTTATACTGTTCACCCCCCCTCTCAGTATAAGCTTGTGTTCTTCAAAATAATATATGAGCAAATTAATATGTATATCAAGGCCAATATAATAAAGAAAATAACATTCACTTATATAATCAAATATGAATGTAAATAGCCTAAATCATTCATGAAATATGCATGAAGAAAAACTTACAATATTAATTGCTCAAAAATTGTATACAAACTTTATTCCAAATTGGATCTCTTAAACAGATTACACTTTTATTTCTCCTCATTGGATTGCTTTCTCATGGAGTATTATCTCCATAATATAGCCATAGTAATATGACTCTTCAAGTACTTGACTATTTATCTCCAAATGACAAGTCTCATGACCTTTGGCTTATCATCTTGCCACTTGCATACTAGACTCTTCAAGTTCTTCTTACATGGACACTTGACTCTAAGACACTTGCACACATCTACATGACTCTTGCACTTCTACATGCACTCCTAATCTAAGACACTTGTGCACATCCTCACATTACATATTTGCACTCTTACATACATGACACTTGTGCACATTCTCTCAATATACACTTGCACTCTAACTTACATGACACTTGTGCATTTCTTGCACATTGCACTCTTACATGACACTTGTGCATTTCCTGCACATTGCACTCTTAAATGACACTTGTGCATTTTATGCACATTCACACTTACATGAAAGGGGAAATATAAATCACTCACCTAAACTATAGACTCAACCCTAATCTATTACATATTTATAATTGTACCATGAAGGTACCATGGGGTACATTAGCATGTACCAAATAATATAATATTCCTCAACACCCCCTCTGTATTACATTATTTGGTTATTAAAGACTTTAGTCTTCAATATTGGTCTTTGTATTTGTCTTCAATCAACTTCTTTTAGACCTTTATTTGAATCTTCAGTGTATGAACCTTCTTTGATTTTTGATTCATGTCTTCTATTAACCTTTCTTTTGTGCTTTCCTCTATTCTTCTTCCTTCCTCTTCTCTTCTTCATATTTAGTTGTGATGTACCTGATGATGTGCCTTCTAAACATTGAGTTAGTAAATCATCACAATAATACAACCTTGATTTCAATGATTCCTCATTGAAGCTAACATAAGATTCATTCAAGTTGTATGTGCCATATTTCTTTTCTTTGTCTTTTTTCTTGAAAGATCTCAAAGATAAGTAATGCCAAATGCATCATTGAGTATTATTATGATGAAAGTACAATGGTGTTTTGTGAATTTCACCATGTTCTAAACTGTTTTTCATGAAGATAGCTTATAAGTGTTGTGAATTTTTCATATTTTGCATCTTTGAGAAATAATGATAGTTTTTCTTTTAAACCATTTGTCATTTGCTTCTTTCCATAAAAATCATCTATTAAATTTTGAGAATAAAATTATAGCTTATTCACCATTTCTTCACTATCTTCATTGAATGCATTCCTAATAATTTCTTCCATGATATGCAACTCAATTCTATGACTTATTTCCTTTGAAGTAGAAAACCTTGTCTCCCAAAGTAAGTATATAACTCAGATATGAAATTTGTAAATTTTGGTTTTCTAATCCTTTGATGTAGAAAATATTTTGACTCCCTAATTTTATATTTGCATAATTTCAAATTTTAACATTTTAAAATTCAAATTTCAAATATTTGAAATAAATAAAAAAACCTTCAAATTTTCAAAAGTTTAAAAACTTTAAAATGCTTTTAACTCCCAACTTCTAAATATTTTGAAGTCCTAAATACTTCAAAAACTTTTAAAAACATTTAACGTATTTGTATTCCTTATCATTCCAAATCTTATGAATTAAATTTAACTTCAAATAGTTAATTAAAGTAAATAAATCTTATAACTTCTTTCAAAGTTAATTTCCCTCCAAAAATGACTAGCACTAAAAAAAAGGAAGTAACGTAAAGAATGTTGCCTATATTGTATCAATGAGAATGTCACGCTTCACATGCACATTTAGAGTAAGTGTTTTTAAAATGCTTGCTAGCTCATTTTTCTAAAGAGAAAATATTCCCTTCATTGTTGCTTACTCATGCAAAATGATGATAAAATATTCTATGTTGCTCTTGCTCGTTAGACATTTACCTTAGGTGCCTTGGAAAAATGCTTCAACTCCCTCTTAGCTCAAATATTTTTTATTTTCCTCTTGACTTAGGCACTTTAGCTCCTTCTAGGTACTTTGGCTATCTCTAGTTCAAGTGCAATGGCTTTATTTTGACTCAAGAATTGTGACTTGCTTCCAACTTGGGCATTGTATCTTCCTTCCAGCTTGGGTGCTATGACTCTTTTTGGATTGGTCTCTTTTTATTCTTTCCAACTTAGTTCCTTTGCTTCCTTTTAACTGAGACATTATTACTTCTTTCCAACTCGAGTGCTATGCTTCCTTTTTGCTTGGACACTATTGTTTCTTTCTAGTCCTTTGGTAGCAATGCACTATACATTTACATACATTGGCTTCTATAGCATTTAGCTTAGAATATTGACAATAAAATATCTTGTAGGCTACCTCGCGTACTATGCTAGCTAGCTTCTTTTCTTTCTCTTTGTTGTATTATTGAATTGGGTTCTATAGATTTACTCTTTACAAATCCACTTAGTCTCTTTACAAGGCCAATTGGGCTTTATCCTTTTTTTAAGATTTCTTGAATCTTATTCTTTTACAAGCCCGCTTGGGCTTTATCCTCTTACAAGATTGCTTGAATATTATTATTTTACAAGGTTGCTTGGGTTTTATCCTTTTACAAGGCAACTTAGACTTTGTCCTTCTATGCTTGGTTGCTTACATGGAAGGGTCATTATGAGGAAATGGTAAATACCATGTGAGTGCATACAAGGGGTATTTTTAATATCAAGTTGAACCATCGGTAAATTGGTAAGTATATTATAGGGGAGGGGTATTTAAAATTTATGCATACCTACATATAGATTACACCGGTAAAAAAGGGGTTGGAGAAGAGGGGGTGGGGGTTATATTTGAGTTGCATACCAAATATTTATAAATATGTTAGGAAACTTCTTACAAGGACTAAAATAAAAATAATTACATGCATAATTAAAGTGAGTTTATAACCTAGATTAAATAAAAATTATAGCCATAATTAAAGTGAGTATCTATTTAATTTTTGTACAAGCTCTATAAGTAAAATATTAAAGTATAGATTTGTGGTATCAAATGGCGTTAGTTTAGTTGGTTAGATTCCTAATATTTCAAGAAAGAGACCAAGGTTCAAATATTGCCAAATGATACATGCATAATTACCAAGTCGTTGTAATACTACTATGCAGTCATGATGTAATATGGGTAGGGCCGTTTGAATTCCATATAACCCATTAAATAATAATAATAATAATAATTAAAAAAAGTATAAATTTGTGGTGGCATTGATAGGGGCGAATCTGTTTCAATTCCATATAACCCATTAAAAACTAATAATAATTTAAATTTTTTTATAGATTTGTGGTGGCATTAATAATTTTTTTCTTATGAATACTATTATATAAATTTCAAATAACTTTTTAACTTTTATTAACCTATAAATAAAAAAAAAATTATTTAAATATAAAATATCACATTTATGATCTAAAACCTATATAAAAGAAATATAGTAATGTAGAATGAAATTTTATAATAACTCTTATCAATAAAAAAACTTGCATTAAAAAAATTACAAGTAAAACATCACAACAAACCAACTACCTTCACAATAAACCAAAAACAAATACAAATGACTATAAAAAACATCACAATAAGACCTTCCCAACTATCATATCTTACACGTGTCACAACTATAAAAAAAAAATAAACCCGTGAAGAGTTCCTGCATGGTACGGTAAGCAGATCAAAGAAAGAGAAACTTGACTTTAAATCCTGTCAGGAAAATGACATAACAGGTACATTGTAAAAATTTGGATCACTTTGGAATTGAGTAAAAATGATGAAACTTTAAAAAGAACTTAATGGAATGGGATTATATATTTTCTTAGGAGTTGTAAGTACAAAAATATCAATTCTTCACCAAACCAAGCTATAGATATTTAAAAACTTATAAATTGTGTCCTTTAAGCAAACTAGATGATAACAGACACATGCATTGAAGCCATGGTTTCTTGTTGCACATAAAACTAGACCATAATTAAAAACTTTTTCTAGTGATTTTTCAACTTACAACATTATTTGTCTTGATAAAATATTTATTCTTGAAGGTGGATCCGTGACTAACCACCTTGGTTGGACCTACAAAACCTTGATGTTTTGGGGGTTCATGAAAAGACAAGGAGGATATATTTAAAAAAAATTAAAAAGGGAGGATCACATTTTTGAAGGGATTCTCAGGAGAGGGGCACACCAGGGAAGCACAACCAAAAAGTAGGAGAATAAAATAGAAGCACAACCAAAAAGTGGGAGAATAAGCTAGAAGCACATTCAAAAAGCATACAGGTATGACCCTCTCAAATTGATGGTAAAAAAATTGGACCATACTGATTTCTTGTTGCACATAAAACTGGACCATAATTAAAAAAATTTCTAGTGATTTGTCAAATTACAACATTATTTGGCTTGATAAAATATTTATTCTTGAAGGTGGCTCTGTGACTACTCGCCTTGGTAGAACCTAGAAAAACCATATGTTTTAGGTGTTCATGAAAATACAAGGAGGATATATTTAAAGTAAATTAAAAAGGGAGGATCACTTTTTGGAAGGTATTCTCAGGAGAGGGGAAGATTAGGGAAGCACAACCAGAATGTGGGAGAATAAATTGGAAGCACAACTAGAAAGTGGGAGAATAATCATAAGAACAATCGGAAAGCATACAGGTATGACCCTATCAAATTTATGGTAAAAAAATTGGACCATAATGATTTCTTGTTGCACATAAAAATGGACCATAATTATAAATTTTTTCTAGTGATTTTTTAACTTACAACATTATTTGGATTGATACAATATTTATTCTTTAATGTGGCTCTATGACTACCTGCATTTGTAGGACCTAGAAAACCCTGATGTTTTGGGGGTTCATGAAAATACAAGGAGGATATATTTAAAAAAAATAAAAAAAAGGGAGGATCACTTTTTGGAAGGGATTCTCAATAGAGGGGCAGACCAGGGAAGCACAACTGGAAAGCAAGAGAATAAACTGGAAGCACCATTAGAAAGTGGGAGAATAAACCAAAAACATAGTTGGAAATCATACAGGTATGACCCTCTCAAATTGATGGTAAAAAAATTGGACCATACCTGATTTCTTGTTGCACATAAAACTGGACCATAATTATAAACTTTTTCCAATGATTTGTCAACTTAAAACATTATTTGGCTTGATAAAATATTATCTATTCTTGAAGGTGGCTCTATGACTACCCGTCTTGGTAGACCTGGAAAACCCTAAAACTAACTATAACAAAAAAGGACAATGTTATGGAGATTTTTCTTATCCTATGGAAATATTAGATAATTGGGCCCATCCCACTTTTGTTTACAATTTAGTCCATTTGAAATATTTGTATGTAAGATGTTTGTGGGGTTCAACTAGTTTATTTTTCACTATGGGCACTTATTCAATGTGAGCTACTAATCCAACATGCACCATGAAATAGCTAAAGTGGGAATGCTTATATATAGAATGAACTATTGGAGGTTATATTTTGGTAGAAGAAAGTTTCTGTGCACAATTGAAGTTGTGTTCTGGCCAAGGTGTGACCACATTGTTTTTGGGTTCAGGATTGGGCTGGTGCTCATATCCTTATAGGAAAGTTTATTTTAGCTACTTCTGTATTTTGTCAGTTATTTTTTATAATGGTAATGTCATGTTTTATTTCCAAAATATTTAAAAACTTAAGTGTTTAGAATCCTCAAGGATATCATGTAAGTTCTTTTTGCAATTTTAATATTCTGTTTTAGTAGTTTCCAGGAGTTTCTTATTATAGCATGGCTAAATAGCTATATTTTTAGGGTTTTTAGCTTTATAATTAAAAAAGGAGGAACATCTTAGATATTTAAGATTTCAAAATTGAATTTACCAATTCCAAATTCTAAAATAGAACTTGCCCAGTATATGATTTGAAATTTTTTCAGATTGTTCATAACCACATAATTTAGCTTTTAAGTTTCCAAATATAAAATGCAACAATGCTACCATAACCCATTATTCGGGCAAATTATGCTAAGTTGTAGTTTCATATTTCATGTTATATTTAGAACATAACATATAAGAACACTTTATGAACTTGAAGACCTCTTATTTCCATAATATGTTGAGCTTTATAAAGTAGATCATAAGAAAAGTGGTTATTGGTACTTAACAAAGTGACAAAGGATGCAAATAGTTTAGTCCAAGAAGGTGTGTTGACTTTGAAAAGGGGTTTAAGAAAGCATACCAAATAGATGACAACATTTGAATTGCCATTGCTATCTTGTAGGGTTTTCTTGGTTCTTAAAGTCTACAATGGATTCATATAGAAGGAAACTCCTTATAAAGTTCATATCTATGAAAGTCTTAAAAAAGGCATGCCCATTGGGTTTCCTCTTGTGTGTCTCTCAAGGAATATCTGAGTTATTGGTTAAGCAAGATATATTAGTAATTCACTAATTTATCTAACCATTTTATGTGCTGCATTAGTATTCAACATAATGACACCTTTGCATTGCTGTCTAATTGATGACTTAGTTGGAAAATATTTTATTAGTTTTGAAGTTTTTCACAACAAAAAATATCCCTAGATATTAGAATTGAATTTATCACAAATGATGAGAAGTTTGCATCACAATTTGTAGCTTCTGGGTCAATGGTTGGTTAGATTCTTGGTATTGTAGTTGTTTATAAGACTGCATCTCAAAGATTGCAGGTTGAGTATGAATAATTGCTAGTAGACATTCTTCAAGTTGAGAGTTCTCACACTAATACCCAAAAAATCCTTCAAGGGTACAATATTGATGATTTTGTAGATAAATATTAGGACATACCACATGGTCTAGCATATGATAGAGGCAAGGATAAATCATGATTCACAATTGCAATTGCTTTGGGGAGAAATCAACTCAAGTAGGGGAAATTGTTATGAACCTTTTCTTATTCTATGAAAATATTAGATAGGTGGGACCAACCCACCTTCTCTATACTAAATTTCATATGAATATTTTTCATCTAAGTGGTTTGTACGGCCTAGTTAGTCCTTTGTCACTAATTTTCCATGTAACCTAATAATATCGTATGTACCCCACAAAAGGAGCTAATGTAGGAAATTCTTAAATAGGATGTTGCTTTTAGAGGAGGAAAAATCTTTGTCAAAAGAAAGTTTCTATGCATAAGTTGAATCTATGTTTTTTCCTAGGCAACATCCACTCTTTTCTTGGATTTGTGCCTGAGTTGTCATCCATATCTTCTGAATTTTTTTTTTTTTTTTATGTTATGTATTATTTTGAGTTATTTTCTAGAAATAATATAGTTGTTTTTTTTGAACTTATTGCTAAGTTTTTCAAAGATAATTTAGAAGGTTTCTTGCTTCAGATTAGATTTCAATATTTAGTCTATTTCAAAATTTCATATTTAAGTTGAAATAGTAGTTTTTGAGAATTGAATAATGATTACTGGATTAGATCATAAGTAAAGTTTTAGCTTAGAAAAATCAGATTTCCATTTCAAAAAATTATAATTAAGAATTATATTTGGATTTCTAGTTATTTACAGATATAAAAAAATGTATTTTCTTCCAAGCAAGTAGCCATTTTCAGATTTGGGACCATAACAGTGGTATCGAGGCACTTTTCTTGACCTTGTGGAGAAGTCCTAAAAATGTCAAATTATTTAAGAGAAGTATGACATATATTATCCCTTGTAACTGAATATCTAGACTTATGGGATACTTATAGGATAATCCCATGAAGCCATTGAAGACTTATCCTTTCTAGATTTTTTTTTGACTTATGAAGTAGAATTGAAGAGTCAGTTGTTGGAGATTGAGAAACTAGATAAGGGAATCATTAGTAAGGATGGAGATAATTTTGTCCATGAATATATTAGTGAAGAATCCTATCAAGATAATAAAGCATTACAGGTGGTTTGGAAAGAAAGTCTTTATCAAGATGTTGAAAAATCACAAGTAACATAGGATGAGGATCTTCATAAAGAAGAAGAATGAATGACATTTTTGGATGAGGATACACATGAAGGCAATGGAAACATGCAAATAGATGATCATTATGAAGATATCAATCATCATACAACTGATACTTTATCCCATATGTCCAACAATCCTTCAATACTATTGCAAGAAGGCATTCCACATATGAGAGAGATACATTAAGCTACTGCCTATAAAGATTGTTATGAGAAAGTTGTATATTTTATTTCATTGAAACCAAAGGTAGAACCAAATGAAAAACATTGAAAATATCAAATTTGGCACGTCATATTGCAATATGACATGAAATGCATGAAGAAGTAGAAGCAACAACAAGAACATGGAAGATATTTTTTGTGGTCTCTAAGATTTGTGAACAAATATTTTCAAGGAAGGTAGACTTCCTAGGTTTAGTTTCAGGTTTTAAGTTATAGATTTAGAGCAGAATTTGGTCTAGAAATTGGCTATGGTTGAAATTTGGAACAAGAACATTCAACCATGAAATCTAAATTTTTTAAAATTTCTTATTTTTTTAATTGTAAAATTAAAAACCCTAAAAATATAGCCATCTAACCATGTGAGAATTAGGAAATGCTGGAAACCACCAAAGAAGAATATTAAAATTGCAAAAAGAATTAACATAATATTTTTGAGGATTCTAAAAATTTAAGCTATTTTTTGGTAAGTAGATTAATTTATATACAAAATGGGTTTTTTAAGAGGATCCCAAAACCTTATAACATGAGAGGTCGTAGCCTTTACCATTAGAAGGAGCCCATTGGGAAAATACATTAGGTATCATATGAAAACTTTCCAAAAAAAAAACATATTGATGCCCATGAGGGCTACATCAAAACCCTCCCAATAGAGGTCAAAACAATTGAAAAAAACATAAAAGAACACATAAGCATCCATTATATAGATCGTTGCCACTAGAAAACAAAAAGGATCATGTCCCAGGAACCTCCCTTACACGTCTAGATCCTCCTGATCCTTCTGGGCCTCACGCCTCTTAAAGCACTTGAGGATCCTCACCATTGCATTGGTAGAGGAGAGGATGTTGGTTGTCATGTCTAATAGGAACTGGGGGGACAACCCCTCTACCTCACTCTTAGTGTCAGAGTTGATTTACTATGGCAGAGTCCCTTTCTCCTTCTTCACCTTCTTGAGCCATAGAGATGATCAGGATGGGATCGGGGCGTCACTCAGCCCTCTCTTGGCTGGCTTGCTATGAGAAAATATTTGGAGGGATGCAGGATTAGTTACCTCAGGGAGGCTACTTTGGACAGGGCTAGAAGTACCATCATATTGAACAAGCATAGGACTACCTGAGGATTGGGTAGCCATAGGATGGACCGCCTAAGGCAGAGGACAATTCGTAGCGACATGGTGAAAGATGATGCTCATTAACCCATGGTGGATGGGAGGGTATGACAAATTCTTGCTCTTTTCAATAGTGAGGCCAAGGGAGTAGACAAGATAGTCAAGAATATAGACTTGCTTGGCATCCCTCAGATGGTTCACAAAACTAATGTGGAAACTGCATAGAGGCTTGTCGGGATCATCACAAGTAACATACTATAGGATAGGGATGATGGCAAGGTTCCAAGGCTTAGGGAGGGTAGAGCGAAGGAGGGCCAACTTATCCCACCCAAGGTTTTGTCCTTTGTCTGGGAATTGCTCCAATTCCTCTTCCCAATTGTGACGACCGCGCCAAATGTTACGACCTACCATCGGCAACCTAGTGACCTCACTCAAAAGCTTAATGGAGATTTTAAAATTTAGCCCCCTCACCACAACCTCGCCCCGATTCCAAGAGTCCACAAAATCTTGGGTGATATCATCTTCATGCCCTTGGAATTTTTGGAGGAAATTGAGCATACCCTTGGCCTTCATAAACATCATGGCTTCATCACACAGGGAAATCTAAGTCGGCTCGACGTAAGGAGAAGCCATTAATTCAAGAAACACATGCCAAGAGCTAGGACAGGGAAGCCAGATGACTCTGCACCACACTCTAGGGGACACCTTACACAAAAAAAGACAAAGGCTCACCAAAAACACCACTAAATTAAATATATTTTCTTTGGAGATGAGCCTCACATGCATGCAGGGAGGGCCATCATTACGAAAGATAACGTTAGATCTAGGGTGGTGGCAAGGATTGATGCTGAGGTGGACACACAATCTCCAAAGGTGCCACACGTTGCTGGAGGTAGTGGCACCTTTGGCAGATGTGTCTAGAGAGGTGGGTCGAAGCGTCCTATCAAGGTGAAAATTTAAGCTATTTTATGAACCCTAGAATACAACATAATATTACCATTTCTAGAAAAATAGCTAAAAAATACGCAAGTAGAAAATAGAAACTTTCCTGAGAAGGTATTAGTGACAACTTGGGACCAAATCCAAAATTAGGTTAGATGCTGCTATGGCAAAAATAGAGCTTCAATCTGTGCACAAAACTTTCTTATACCAAAAATTTCCCCTATGTAATAGTTGCATCATATGTATGATTGTTCTGCACTTCAACTCTTTTTATGGCATACATGTGGGATTACTAGCTTACATTAAAAAAGTACACAGTGACAAAAAAACAAATTGGGCCCCATTGACCACTTTTAGTATATTCCTAGTGGACTGAATCATATAGAAAGTGGGATTGGCCCAACTATCTAATATTTTTATAGAGCCTGGAGTGAGCCTCACAGTTTCTTATTTTAGAAAGCAAGTGTTGCAAGTGCAAGTAGGAAGCAAAGTGCAAGCATCACTTTTTCTTATTCTAGATCTTAGGGAAAATTCAAAATCTAAAGGATTCTTATGAAGAAAATCTAGGTAGCATAGTGGGAAAGTCATTTTTGAAAGTCCTAATTGGAAGCATGGATGCTGTATTTAGGAACAAGAGAAGAGCAAATTTGTGGTAAATCTAACTAGGTAGAAGATGTTACCCCCCAAAAGTGATTATCAAGGATGCGATTCTTGAGCATGATGTAATTGTTCTTAAAATTAGAGGTCTAACATGCAATTTATAGGCCAATTTTCAAATATTTAAAATTGGATCAAGTGGAAGTGGGGATTAAATTCAAATTACTCCATGATTTTTTTTCGAAAGGATTTTTGCTCATCATCTCCTATGGTTAAGAAATTAGGAATAAAATAATGGATGGTGGTCAATGATCTAAGGGGAGAGATGCATTATATTTAAGACCATGGAGTGAAAATTTTTCTATGGACACAAATACTATTAAAAGGCTTCTAGTTTGGATTAGGATTTTTGGACTTCTGTATCAGTTTATAAAAAAGGAGGTTTTGAATAATATTGACAATACTCTAGGTGAATTCATCCAGGAGGGACTAACTATTAAGGAGCTAAGGCATATTGTATACAATTGAATATGTGTTGCCATGGATTTTTCAAAACCTTTGTTGCAATATGTTAGAATTAAATGTGATTCAAGAGAATGGGATCAACAAGTGGATTATGAAAGCATTGCATTATAATATTGTCAATGTTATAATGCTGGACACATGAAAAGATATTGCAAAGCAAGAATGATGGATAAAGAGATGGTAAATTTTGGGCATGAGACAAACTTAAACATGAAGTGAGGAGAATATCATAGTAGAAGCTGATTTAAATCAAGAATTTTCCACTGCTAAGAATGTGGTAAAGAAAGCATGTTAGCATCATCAAATGATAAAGACCAATATGGTTTACTCGGATCCACTATTAGAAAAAATGACACAAGGGATGAGAAAGTACAATGCGTAATTTCAAAATTAGGAGTTAAACATGTGAAGGAAGATGAGGAGGCAAATTTTAAAGCAAATGAGTTGAAAGAGGTCAAGGTTAGTCTAGGTAAATTATTGTGATTTTCCTTGAGTAGTATAAAATCCTTTCCTTGCAATAAAAATGGTAGTAGTATAGGTTGTATCCCTTGCACTTTAGGTTTTCAAGAGCAAAATAATAAAGTATATGGAGGATATACATTGATAAAATGGTAAACCTATCAAGGGATATTAAAAATTGATTCAAATATTTGCGGTAAAATGGTAAGTTTTGAAAAGGGGTTATTATTTATTAGATAGGGGTTTACCACTAGGTGTTTAATAAATTATAAGGGGAGGTGGTAAATTTTAAAAATAGGGGATTTTTTAAGAATCCCATGAATGCATGTGTTTTGAATGATTTCAACTAAATGACCCCCCCATGGTTGCTTAGGTTAGTCTTATTAAGCTTGGTCTCTTGTTCTATGTGCATGATGACTCCACATTATTATCCTTTTTTGTTGTAGATTTCACTTTAATGCTTTCTTTTTCCTCTTTGTACTTTCTCCATTCTTCTGGTTTTTTCTCTGCTTATTTATTTATTTTAGGAAGATTGAATGTATATCAATATCTATAAGAAGCTTTCAATGCTTCTAAATCCTTATAGGAAGATTTGAATGCTTCTCTATCTCTTTCTCAATATCTGTAGCAATGTTGCTCCTTTGTACCATAACTCTAAAATCTTCAATATATTAGGTCACACCTAAGAATTTAGTATGATTCTCCTTATTAGAGAACCCAATATCAATGTCAGGGTGGCTCTGAATGTCCTTGAAAGACCAAATTTCTCCTAAGTTTGTTCTTCCTCAATATTCAATATCCAACTTTCTTCTGAGTTGGATTCCTTTATGAATGCCCAACTTCTCTTCTAAGTTGACCCTTCCTATCAATCTAGCTGATTCCTAGTATTCACTGGTTTTCCTTCGACCAAGTGGAAAGACCCTAGCATTTAAATTAGGATGAATAAGTATTTATCCCCTTAATATTCTACTTAATAAGACCTTTAAAAATTAGAATCCAAGTTTGTACTACCTTTAAAGTGGGAAAACTCTAAATTAAATTTATCAAAGTGAATAAAATTAATTAATAATGGTGGCTCAATGAACTTGTAGACACCTAAAAATATCACATTATCCCTTGTACAATGCTAATATTTAATTGATTTGCAAAAATCTCCCAAAAACCATCAATTTTGTATTAAAATACTAATTAGCCATATTAGCCCCTTTCCCCACTAAGCCCCATCCTACACCTAGCCCATGGTCACCATGTGACCATCCCATTCACCTAGCCTAGGTCCACCTCACCCTAGTCTACCCTTTGACCCTAGCCAAGGTCCACCTCACACTTATCTACCCTTTGAACCTAGCCTAGGTCCACCTAACCCTAGTCTACCTTACACCCTACTCTCCACATTCCCATGCTCATTCAATGCCTTAAATGGGATGAAGACTTTCTCCACCCATGTGCATTAATGACATGAAGACTTTCATCCACATGCCATAAATGGGGTGAAGACTTTCTCCACCCCTATGCATTGATGAGGCATGGTGCACCCATGCTCATTTAATGCATATGGGTGGGGTGAGGACTTTCTCCATCCAAAAACATTGATGAGGTATGGTGCACCCATGCCACCTTACCCCCCAAACCTTACCAAATTATATAAATAGGACCCCATTTATTTTATTTAGATGAATGTGATAAGTTCTTAGAGAAACTCTGCCAATGTCACTCTAGCCTCCATTTGCATGTACTCCCTCTCTTGTGCTAACCCCATGGATATCATTTAGTGCCTCTCTTTGTATCTACTTATTTTGTAAATAGGTTGTAACTTTAGATTTAGATAGCCACCAAAATTGGAGTAGAGCTACCTAGGCATCATATAAGATTTACATTGAAGAAATTTTCATACAGGTCAACACAATAGATATCGTCTAGGAAAATCAACTAGAACTATACCAAATAGGATGGTTCCTATAAGGATCCAGTTTCAAACATCTATAAACCATAAAACTAGTCACAAAGGTGAGTAAAATATTTTCACGTGCTTTTAAAATTGTTTCAAGTTTTTTTTAATGCATTATACTAAGTTTTATTATTTGCACTCTTTTATAAACTTGGGTCTAACTGAGGTGGGTCCACCTGTGATATTAACTACTTGTATTGGTTGTGTAGGTGTGAAGATGCTTTATTGAACTAGTGATGGTACACACACATAAACCCACCCTTCCTTTAACACTTGTGCATTTATTGCACATTATCACTTACATGAAAGGGAAAATATAAATCACTCACCTAATCTAAAGACTCAAAACTAATATATTACATATTTACAATTGTACCATGAAGGTACCATGGGGGTACATTAGCATGTACCAGATAATGTAATATTCCTCAAAACAATTTGAAAGTTTAAATTTTTAATTTTAAATTGGCCTTGGTGTTAGTTTTTACTACCTTTATTTTTTGCTCTTTCATGCCAAGATTCATGCATTTTATGTGTTGTCTAAGTTGGTCCTCCCTAATTTATGTACCAAATAAGTTTAAAATGTGGCTACAAGGACAATGCAATAATAAAAGTATTTGCTATTTGTTAGAAGATCATTGTTTTGAATTCATTCTTGTTCCAATTTTTTATATTTTCTAGGTTGTGCATATTTCATACCTTTAGGATTTTTTGTGAATCCTCCATCTACATCAAAAATATTGACATGATGATAGTAGTGTTTGTTTTTAAGGCAAATATCCTAAGTTTGAAGCTTTAGATTTGGTAGGATGTAAGGAAAATAGTTTTTGTGTTGGGGTTGGCATACGTTCCTCCATCATTCCAACATAAAGTATTATCTTGTAACTCTGTTTCTAGTTTAATGTTTTGGCACAATGGTTGGATCCCTTCATTGTTTGCTTGAGGTCATTGGTTTGAATATCAAAAATATTTTTTCTTACATGATATTTTCACCTAAAGGTATAGAAAAATAAGATTATCCTCCCCTTTGGCTCAGCCAAGCATAATGGTACAATGGCTAGACAACTTATTTATAACAAGTGGGTTGGTATTTTTATTCCCACAAGCAATCCTTTTTCTCTTAGAGAAGCTATTTCTAAAGTAATGGACGGAATATGATGAATTACATGGTAAATCATATTTTTGCAACTCAAGCAATGACATTGTCATACT
The DNA here is from genome assembly GCA_028583015.1 of Wollemia nobilis. Lineage (NCBI taxonomy): Eukaryota > Viridiplantae > Streptophyta > Pinopsida > Araucariales > Araucariaceae > Wollemia > Wollemia nobilis. Next base: position 14,746,611 of record JAQPPZ010001870.1, on the reverse strand, counting down.
AATTGGTAATATTTCTTATGGAAGTCAAGTCCCAAGATCAAATCTCAGTGTTAACATTTTCTTTTGAGGTATGCTACACCCAACAAATATTTTTATTATAATAATGTAGATTGTGTCCCAAAAGTGTGTATGGTGTATTGGTCCTTTCACTCACTTAAGTGATTAAGGTCATTGGTTTGATCCTCATCAGCTATGAACCTATTGAAATTTACATTATTTTAATGTATATATGATAATTCTTAGCCAATAATATTATTCAAAGTGTCAATCCATGATTTACAAATTGAAAAATATAGTATCCAATCTGATCCAAACAAGTGTCAGTTGAGAGTTTGCCCCAAATGATCAATTTCGATTCAACAAAAAAAAATCTAAGGTTTGACAATTTGATTTTTTCTAATTAAGTGCTAATATTCCAAACCTTTTGGAGGCCATAAATTTTGTATACAAAAGTGTTTGGGGCTATTTTTTTCTAGATTGTATAATTTTTTGAGCTCTATGTAGTAGTGGCATTAGTTTATGGACTAGTTGTACTTCTACATAGAATTTGTGTGTAAAATAGATTCCCTAGGGTATGTTACTAACCTCAATCAAAAAAATTATAACACTTGGTTAGTTTATATGGTTGGATTACACAAAACAAGAATGTTTTGTTTATTTTTAAGGATGAACTAGAAGGTCTTAGTGATCATAAAATTAGTAAGAATAAGGAGGAAGCCCTTGGTACTTTTTTCATATTAGTTGAACTAGATATAATTTTCCACGTTAGAGAGAAAACCTATCCTATTGAGGTATGGACTAATTGAAAATATCTCTATGGAAATGTAAGCTCTGGTGAAGTTAACAGAATATAGACAAATCTTTCCAATCTTAAAATTATAGATTTTAGTATTGATGACTATGTGTCTCACTTCAAAGCCCTCAAAGCTAATTTAGCTATGATATAAGGTAAGGTAAAGGGTGATGAAAAGCATGTCAAACCTATTGCTTCCAATATTTATTTTGATTTTATTATAGTTGGATTGGTTATTTATGTAAATTTTATGACTATAAAGGATCCACAAACTATTTCTCTTGAAGGACTTTTTAACATTCTTATTCATTATGAAGTTGCAAAAATAATTGTGGAGCTCTTTCTAATACACATTATCATCCAAATATATTCAATTCAATGGAATATAAGGCTTAGTTTACCAAGAAAAATTATAAGTTTTAAAGATATCAAATACTTACAAGTATTATAAAAGGGAAGGAAACTCCAAAAATTGTATAACAAGATTGAAGAATATTGAGACATAATTTTTAAGATCCAAACACAAGCTTTGTGATGATGAAGATAAGGATGAAGTTGATAAAGAGAAGTCTCACTAGAGCATCCATTATAAGGAGATATGATACCTATAATTTCTCCTCTCCTTGGTATCTCAAGGTAAATTATGGGAGGCATTGAAATATATGTAATTTTATCTTGTGAGGATAAGACCAAAAGCGTGGAAGAGTTTGTATGAGCACTAATAATTTAGTCTAAGGGCATGTGTGTATGTAATAATATTGGTATTCTTAACATTAAACCTATAAGAATCATTTATGTAAGCATATGAACATGTTAATGTATGCCTAAGATCACCCTTTACATTTTACCCTTAGTGACCCCTCATATTTCACTCTTAGTGATATTGGTTAATCCACCTTTATGTATAACCTTAACTAAAGGGTGTGTTTTAATACTATATTATTTTAATTTAGCCTCAAGGTCAAGTTAATGTCTGCTTAATGCTAACTACTAATTGGGGTTTTGATATCACTATAAATACCCCGAATGATGATCATGTGAATAAGTGATGATATGTTAAATATTGGGGCAACTAAAAGCACCCACCTTCTATTCCTTATTTTAAATCATGTCGTTTGTCTCTCTCTCACTCTCTATTGTTTATATTTTCTATATTTAATTTGACCCTATTTATTTTTTGTATATAATAATGGTGGATGCATGCTTTGGAATTCTTCTAGAAAATATTATGAATTTGAACAAAATAAGCATATGCTATCACTTCTAGAATGTATTATACCTTGTAAACGTTTGATTCATTGAGTCCAAACTTTTGGAAGATATTATAGAGATGTTTTTACCAATTATCTTATTATATTTTTTGAGGTTCCATTTTAAGTCATTCAATTTTTTTAATATGCCTCACCTTTGATCTCAATAATTAATTTTTTATTTTATTTACTATGCAATGATCTATCAGATCTTAGATATCCTTTAGAAGTAAGGAAATAAATTTTAATTGTAGATGGTTCAAGGAATATGTTGTACATTCAACTCTCTTCTAGTGTTTTTCATCTATAATCATACTAGGAAAATACAAGTTTAAGAATAATGTACCCACTCTTCTCAATATTAAGCTTGTTATTCACTCTTGTGACTTTGAATATTTTGAGCAAAGTAATTCTAGAAAAATTATGGTATAATTTCACACATTTAATTTCAAATATCCACAACTCCTCTGCCTATTACTTTCTCTATGAAGATTAAATTTACCATAGCCCAAACTTAATTTATCTTAGTAACTCAATTTAGACATGTAATTTAATTTTGTACAACAAATGACTATGATGATCTAGATTATTATGGATTAACATGTGAAATAGAATTTGACCATTTATGGAAATATTCTCATATTTGCTTTACATGCAATTCAAATTGAACAATTATATATATAAAAATTCTCACAGAAAATGTGGTTTGAATGCTTGATAGGGGTTGCCCTTGATCAATCTCAATAAGGAGAGTATCATCATGGAGAGGATCATAGATGATAAGCAACAATGTGCATGGAAATAGAATTTCATAAACACACCACCAATTTGTATATGCATATTAAATATAATCAATTGCTTGTTAACTTTGGTGCATTTTATTTTGCGATTTGTATGTAGTTGCTTTTTAGTTTCATATAAGGTGAATGCATGTTTATGGTGTATGTTACATAAAGAAAAATGCAATTGATATATTATACAATTATGATAAAATCCTTTGACTTAAACCAACTATGGATTAAGGGAAAACATGCAAATATGTTTATTTACCTCCTTGGATAACCTAGGTGGTATTCCTAGTTCAAAATACCATAAGACACCATATTAGCACTTTTTATGGGAAAAAATATTCATACAACCCTATGGTATTAAAATATTTTTGTATCCCCTTTGAATTAGCCTTGGTGGGCAATGGTTAATTTGGGTGCCAAAATCCTAATCATTATAATAAAAAAAACCACTCTTTTGGTATGCTTCCATATTTAGAGATAAAAATTGGGAAAAGAGGAGACACTCACAGTAATTAGGAATATGTTGCATGAAAATAAACAATGATGTAGTTGCATGATTTTGTCTCAAATATTGATGACTCCATTTTGGGAAAAATTGTTCTATTATGAGATTGATATCCTAAATTAGGAGTTCATCCAAATAGGATGAAGGTAAAATAAAATTTCAGTGGAGAAAATTACAAAAATCCTTTTTGGGTATGGATAAAGGGAGTCACCTAATAGAAATAAATCATTGATGAAAGGATAATAAAATGGAACTTTGGGAAAGGGGACTCTAGGACATAAATTTGGAGGCACTCTTATTTATTTGTCAATGTTTTTTTGGGACTTGAATAGGTAGTCTAAAATATTATTTTCTTATCTAAAAATAATGTAAAGGATTGTTATCCTCCATGTATTTCATTTCATTCTAATATGTGATAAAAATTATAAATTTTTTGTTTTATTTGCAACCAAGTTATAGGTTTGGCTAATTTAGTAAAATGAAAAAAATAGGAATACTTGATGAAATAATTTTGTAAAACAAATTTATTGGTTTCAATTTTTTGTTCATAGAAAATTTTGCCTCTCTTGTGAATTTATGTGTAAAACCTCATTAAAACTATGATTCCCTATGTGAATTTTTAAAATGTTAAAAAAATCCTTCCTTGATGTTGATTGCTTTGAAAAATCAAACCACCATTGTGGAAATTGAATGATGCACATGACTTGTGTAAAAAACCTTGGTAGCTATAATTAGACTAGTTAAACCTCCTTTATTCAAGGACAAACTATGTTTATATATGGGATAAGGTGATTATACTTTATTTTTAAGCTTATACATGGTATCCCAAATGGAAATCCTTATAAATCTCATGGAACATACACTTTTATAGAACTTGTCAACTTCTCATTGATTGTTATTTTATAGAACTTTAATTTATAATGATTATAGTTTTTATTGATCCTTCATAAAGTAATTTTGTAATTAAATTAGGCTAAAAATACTCTATAAAATGAAGTATAATATGCACTCAAGTAATCTCTTGATATTGAAACCCACATTGATTTAATAACTACTTGATTGATATGATGGACTAGGTTGTTGTATTTTTGGAATACTTCAACTATAATTAATCTAAATTTGATACTGCAAATAGAGGCACTGAAATTTTTTACCAATCTGTGTAGGAAATCCAAAAATTTTGTGTAAACCTAATTAAATTTATCCTAGTGCTATGCTCTGCAATGCCCTGAGTTTCTTCTACGATTGACGAGGCGGGTGACAGGAAAAAATTGATTGAGAGTAAATTACGTGAGGTGGCCACGACTTTCTTCTACGATTGCGATAGGTGATAGGTTAATATTTTCTTCTTTCATATAGATGAGGAGTGATGGAGGAAGCGAAGGAAGTGGAGGAGGAGCAAAAACGGTAGGAAAGAATTTTGAACCAAAGGAAGGAGAAGATCCAAAGGCAGGGTAGAATGTTGTAGATGGAAAGGAAAAGGATTCCCTGTTAGCTTAGTTCAAAAATGATAAAGGTATAGATCCTCCAGATAAACCATTAGACAAAGGGTCCCACTGGGGTTCGGGAGCTAGCAACAAGGGCCCAACATTTTTGGAAATGTTGAAAGGGAAAAATAAGGAGCCAGTCAGTGAACTACCATCCCTAATACCAAAAAATAATAGGTTAACTACACTAGTGGAGATTATGGAAAGATTATTGGATATGGAGGCATCATCCTTAGTTGGCAAGTTTTTGGGAGGAAGGCCAAAAATTGAGACTATTCACTCATGGGCTACGAAAAAGTGGAAAACTTCAAGAAGCTTAGAAATCGTAGCCATGTCAAGAGGGTTTTTTATGATAAGACTCAACAACAAATATGCTGCAGAGCGCATCTTGACAGGAGGACCTTGGTTTCTAGGAAGGTGTAGCCTCTTTCTAAGGAAGTGGGGGGAGGATTTCAACCTTGAGAAGTAGAACATTAATATAGCACCCATTTGGGTCTGCTTACCAAACCTCCCAACCCAGTTTGTTAATGAGTACTGGCTTAGTGGCATAGCAAAGATGATAGGAGAGCTTGTGGCAATAGACCATTCAACCCAAGCAAGGACTAGACTAATGCATGCCAGGATCTTTGTAAATGAAAACTTGGATTCTGATCTACCTTCTCAGGTGGAACTAGCATATGAAGAGTTTCTAAGGATTCAGCCTATGGATTATGAGAACAAGTCGACATTTTGTAGCATGTGCAAAAACCAGGGCCACCTTCAAGCCCAATGTCTGACAATAACTACAAACAAGGAAGCCACGAGCGAGGGTTTTATGGGGAAAACTAATGGGATATGGATCCCAAAGTTTCAAGGACCACGTCTTAGCTTGGAAGGATACGGACAAGTTAAGAATAACCAAGCTGACCAAGACAACACAGAACTAGAAAAAATCTAGGAGAAAGGAAAGCAACATAATGAGGGAGGCAAAAATCATAAGGTATGTAATAAAGATCCCAACTTGAGCATGTTTGATATCCTAGAAAATCTAGAAGTTGAAAAATAAAATAGTAAGGATGACACCATCAGTGTCAAGTTTCCTAAAACCCTAGACTCCCCATCTAAATCGGGACCATCCATAGTTATGACAAAAATCCCCAAAAGGTATGCTCAAAATGAAGAAAAATTGCCAGTCATTTTAGTTTAAACATGGAAAAAATAGAGTCAAGAGTCAAAGTTGTGGAAACAAGAGGTAGGAATGTAGCTCCTAATCCAGTAGTGGAGCAAATTATCCCTTATCATACGAGCCCAACGGTAAAAGGTTCCTTGAAGGAAAGCCCCCTGTTTAGGAACCAGATAGGAGAGGTGAACCAAAACAAGGTTGAGGATGAAGAGGGAATTGAAAACCCCCAAAATGAGGAAGAATGTTCAAGCCCTAGACTATCACAGTATATGCCCCCTCATTTCAGTCCAAAATAGACTAGAAGCACCACCAAGCCTATGATATATTATGGAAGTGAAAGAAAGAAAGGGAGAATATCTACAGTAGAGCACTATAGAATGAGAATCAATGAAGAAATTGCAAACAAAAAGCAAATAACATTGTTACAACAAGCTATTCTTGGCTAGGATAATAGCAAAATTGACAAACCCCCTTTGGCTCAGGGAAGGGGGCGGGGAAAAAATATCAAATAGTCTAAATGAAGGTTCTCTCATGGAATGTGAGAGGCCTAAATGACCCACCAAAACAAAGGATGGTGAAGTCTATAAGGAAGGATTGGAATCCTACTATCATTTTTCTTCAAGAAACCAAAACAAATGTGGCACAATCAACACTTATAGCTAGAAGGATTTGGAAGCAAGGGGAAGTGGCATTTCAACATGCGAGAGGAGCATCTAGGGGCTTCATGATTTTATGGGATCCTATTAAAATAGAAGGAAGTATTATTCAAGAAAATGAAAGCGTATTAAGCATATTATTTCATGATTTTGATACTAATAAGAATTGGATTATGTCAAATGTTTATGCCCCCACCTCTGTCCAAGGGCGGTCTGAACTGTGGGAGTTTTTGGGGCATTTGAGCCAAGCTTTTAAAGACATTCCTTGGGTGATTGGGGGAGATTTAAATACCCCCCTTTACCCATTTGATAAGAAGGGAGGATCTGGGTTACCCTCAAGGAGCATGGAGGACTTCAACGAATTCATTAACACAAATGAATTGATGGATGTAAGACTAAAAGGAGCCAAATTTACATGGAGTAACAAGAGGATAGGAAGTCAACTGATTCAAGAAAGGTTGGACAGGTTTTTTTTATCCAAGGAAGCTACAACAATGTTTGGTGATTTAGTGTTACAAGCCCTTCCTAAATGCACTTCAAACCATAATCTTATTCTATGGGAGACATTTCAGGATAAATCATTTAAAAAGCCATTTAGATTTCTGTTAATGTGGGTTAAACATCTGAACTTCAAGAAACGAATAGAGGAATAGTGGCAGCAGCCTATCCAGGGAAGTGCTTCCTTCAAACTATCTCAAAAACTTAAGATGGTGAAAAACAACCTTAGAATATGGAATAAAGAAGTCTTTGGAAATATTTTATAGAATAAGAGAGTAGCGAAAAACTAAGAATAATAGAAAGCAAAATCCAAAATGGAACCTATGATGAGGCGACAAGGACTGAAGAGAAGGAAACCCTTTGTGAGTTTTATAATATTTTAGCTTGTGAGGAGATGTATTGGAGGCAAAAATCAAGGGCATTATGGCTAAAGGAAGGGGACTCTAATTCAAAGTTTTTCCATGTTACCACATTGAGAAATAGAAGCAACAATAATATTAGAAATTTAACTAAGGTGGATGGATCCTCAACTCAAAATATTCAGGAGATCAAGGACGAGGCTGTTAATTTTTTTAGTTCATTATTGGGTGAAGAACGGGCCTGTAATGCCCAAGCAAAGGACTCTCTCCTTCAATTCATTCCACAACTCATTGATGAAACGATTAACAAGTCTCTTACAGCAACTTTTTTAGACGAAGAGATCAAGGAGGCTTTGTTTAACATGGATCCTGACAAAGCTCCTGGGTCGGATGGGTTTTCACCATGGTTTTTCCAAGTTTGTTGGGATATTTTTGGAGCAGAAGTTATTGCTGCAATCAAGGAGTTCCAAAGTTAAAATCATATTCCAAGGGGTTTCAATTCAACTTTCATGGCTTTGATCCCTAAAGGCCCCAAAACCAAGACTATGGCTGACTTTAGGCTAGTTAGCCTGTGTAATATATCCTATAAAATTCTGTCCAAAGTTTTAGCCAATAGTTTGAAGAAAATTCTACCAGTTATCATTGATCCAAGTTAAGGAAGTTTTGTTCAAGGAAGATCAATATTATATGGATTTATTACTGTTCATGAGGCTCTTCATACAACCGCTCAGACCAAAAAAGTAGTCATGGCTTAAAGTTAGACATGAAAAAATCTTATAACAGGATAAATTGGGAATTCCTAGAGGCAGTTTTATTAAAATTTTGCTTCAACATGAAATGGGTCAAGTTAATAAGAGAGTGTATTTCTAAGACTTGTTTTTTAGTTTTGGTTAATGGGTCTATTGCAGGTTTTTTTTCAAAGCAAATGTGGTCTAAGACAAGGAGATCCCATAAGTCCTATGTTGTTCATCATCGTAGCTGAGGCCTTGGGAAGAACCATTAAGGCAGTAGCGGTAGTTGGACTCATATTAGGTATCAATGCCATGTCGCTAACTACCCCGGTGACACATCAACAATTTGTTGATGATACATTGCTACTAAATTTGGCTTTTGTGGTTGAGGCAAGAATGTTTAAAAATATTCTCATAATGTATGAAGAAACGACTGGATAGAAAGTGAATTTTGATAAAAGCAAACTTTATTTCATCAATACTATTGGCAATTTTGGGTACTTTGGGTACATTGCCTTTGCTCAAATGTATAAGTTGTCATTGATGTCAAGAAGCTCTTGAAGGAATTTGATTTAATGTCAAATAATTTGTTTTGATGAAGGTTACGGCATGACAAGTTCAAAGGTTATTCAGAGCATGGACAGTGAGTTTCCAAGAAGACCATAGTAGCCCTTTTGCAAAAGATCAAAGAAAATGACAAGTAAGAAAAGTGTCACGATATCGTGACATATACAGCAGGCAAGAAAAATAGTCACGATTTCACGACATGTTAGAGGAGAGAGAAAGAGCTAGAAAAACTATCGCGATTTCACGACATGTTAGAAGAGAGAGAAGAAGTAGGGAAAACTGTCATGATTTCGTGACATGTTGGAAGAGAGAGAAGAAGCAAGAAAAACTATCACGATTTCGTGACATGTTGGCAGAGAAAAAGGCAAGTGGAAAAACTGTCACGATTTCGCGACATGTTGGCAGAGAAAGAGAGCAAGGTGGAAAGTGTCGCGATTTCGCGACATGTCGCATTTTCGCGACTTGAAAAGAGCAAGAAGGCAGAGAAGGAAAAGTGTCACGATTTCGCGACATATTGCAAGGAAGGTTGTACGAATGAAAAAGTGTCACGATTTCGCGACATAATGCAGAAGAGAGAGTCCGTAGTGTGAATTGTCACGATTTCGTGACAAGTTCGAAGAGAGAGAAAGTAACATGAAAAGTGTCATGATTTCGTGACATGCTGCAGAGTTCAAAGTGAGAACCGTCATGATTTCACGACATGCTATAGATGAAAATGTTCCAAGTAAGAACTGTCACGATTTCGTGACATGCAGCAAAGGAAAGGTTTCAAAGTAAGAAATGTCATGATTTCATGACATGTTGAAGAGAAAACGTATGGAAGCTGAAAGCGTCACGATTTCGTGACAAGTTGCAAAGAAGATGTACGAAAGCTGAAAGCATCATGATTTCGTGACAAGGTTGCAAAGGAAGCGTACGGAAAGTTGATAGCGTCATGATTTCGTGATAGGTTGAAGAGAAAGCAAACAGATGCAGAAAGTGTCATGATTTCGTGACAGATTGAGATGGCAGCGTTCGGTTGGAGAAAGTGTCACGATTTCATGACAGAAACAGAAAGCAGGTCTTCAATAGGAGAAGTGTCACGATTTCGTGACAGAAGCCAAGTTGTGAACTATGAAGACAGAAGTGTCGCGATATCATGACAGAAGTGAAGACGAAGTCTGCTGAGGCAGAAGTGTCGCGATTTCATGACAAAAGCAGAAAGGAGGTCGACGAAGGGAGAAGTGTCGCGATATCATGACAAAAGCAAAGTTGATGCTGCCAAAGGTAGAAGTGTCACGATATCATGACAAAAGCCAAAAGAAAGTGTACGGATGCAAAGGTGTCGTGATATCGTGACATGTTGTATTTTCGTGGCAGAAGCTACAGAAGAGTTACAGAGACAGTGAAGCCGACAAAGTCAAATTTTAGCCGACGAAGATTAGGGCTTGCAGTCGATGAAGATTAGGGTTTGCATTTGTTATAACAGCTGACTAAGATTAAAGTTTTCATCATGAAAATTCTATTATAAAAGGAGGGCTATTTGGAGAGTTGATGTGTCGATGAATGTGTTGTTGAAGTGCGATGTTCACAGATAGTGCACAGAGCAAGAAGTTCGATCACCGAGAGCAGAGTGCAAAATTCGATCATAGTGTGCAGAGTGCATTTCGTCGAATCATTCTAAGTGTGAAATATCACAAAGGAAGTAGAGTGTGCGAAGATGATGCCGTTGTGATTGCGCAGAGGTGCAAAGGTTGAAGTTTGATCAAGTGCGGCTATGATTGCGAAAAGAGAGCAGAGGGCGTAGAGAGCACAAAGGGAAAAGACGAATGCGAAGTGCTGTTGCTTGAGGACAGAGGTTGCTGAGCTGTTGTGGATGTGATCATAGAAGGCAGAGGTCTCTTAGGCTAAGCATTGAGGATAGGAGGTCTTCGGTGGAAAGGAGTTCCACGTGCTTGGCAAGAGGTAGAGGTAATTGATCTTCTGAGGGATCATTTCCAGAGTAGAGGGGAAGGTATCTCCTTTGAGCAGAGGCTCATAAATTATGATTGGGGGAAGGTATCTCCTTTGAGCAGAGGCTCATAAAATTTAGATTGGGGGAAGGTATCTCCTTTGAGCCGAGGCTCATAAACATTGTAATTGGGAAGGATTCCCAAAGAACTTTGAGATAACTTTTAGAGAAAGGTTTTGTGGACGTAGCCCGACCATTCTGGGTGAACCATGTTAAAATTGATGTCACTTTGTGGATGATTTTGTGCATTGCTTTGATATTGCTTTGGGTATATTGCTTTACTATTTTTGAAATATAAAGGAAAAAGTAAAAAGAGGTCTTATACTTGTTCACCCCCCCTCTCAGTATAAGCTTGTGTTCTTCAATTGGTATCAGAGCGGGTGCCTTCGAAAAGTTTAACATCTTGAAGGAAAAGCTAGTAAAGAACACAATGGATTATTCAAGTGGCAATGCAGCACCTATTCTTGATGGGTCAGATTTTGGTCTTTGGAGTGCAAGGATGAAGGTTCATCTAATGGCACTTGGTAATGAGGTATGGGAAGTAATTGAAGATGAGTACACTATTCCTATACATGGTCCAAATACTAAAGAAGAAAGGCTCCTACATCACAGCAATTCAAAAGCAATGAATGCAATCTTGAAAGGCTTACAAAAAGCAGATCTCACCAAAGTGATTCACTGCAAGACAGCTAGTGAAATGTGGAAACAATTGCAGGTGGTTCATACAGGTGATACAAATGTCAGAAAGGCCAAGTTGAGACACTTCAAAGGTATGTTTGAACAACTCAAGATGAATGATGATGAAAATATTAGTGACTACATGCTTCGTATGGATGAGGTTGTTAACTCCATGAAATACTTAGGTCTTGAGCTTGCTGAAAATGATGTTTGTGATAAGATTTTAAGATCTCTTCCGAATAGATTTAGTGAAAATATTTCTGCTATTGAGGAAGCTAAATATTTGGATAAGTTGAAAAAGGATGAGCTCCATAGTATACTTGCAGCATTTGAGTTGAGAACTCAAGTGAAGGTTGATGTCAAGAAAGAGGCAGCTTTCAAGGCTACCAAGAAATCCAAGGGTAAACAACTTCAAGAGAGTGATGAGTCTTCTAGTGATGAAGAGGCATATTACAAGCAAGAAAGGCAAGTTCTCTAGAAAGCACAAAAGCATGAAAAATATAAGATGTTTCAATTGTGGAAAGTTTGGTCATTATGCTACTGACCGTATTGTTCCCAAGAATGAAAGTGATGAAGATAAACAGGATTCTGAAAAGCACAAGCATCACAGGAAAAACAAATATGAGCACAACAATCAAGGAAAGAGGTATTCTCACAAGCACAAGAAGAGTTTCTACCTAGACAAAGCAAGTAAGTGTTCTAGTAGTGATAGTGAAAGTTCTTCAAGTGATAATGAAAATGAGATGTTGTTCATATCGAGAAAAGAGGAAGAACCGAAACATAGATTCATTATCATGAAATGTCTTAGATGTGGAAATTTTGGTCACCTTGAGGATGATTGCACAAATAATGATTTGGTTTCTAGTATGTATGAGGATGCTTCAGAAAACTATAAGGAAGATGCTTGTATGGTTTTTGAAAAAGGTAGCACCTCTAGTGATAAGAAATCTGAAAAAGGCTTTGATGATTCAGAAAGCAAACAAATAAAGGATCTTGAAAGTGAACTTACTAACACTCTTAGTGCTTTGAAAAAGGAAAGAAAGAAGAATGCTAGACTCAAGGATAAGTTAGATGAATGTTGTATGGAGAGAGATGATCTTATAGAAAGTCTTGACTTCTCTATGGCTAAGACACAAGAACTCAAGGATGAGTTAGAGTCTAAGGTTCTTGAGTATAGTGAGTTAGAATAGAAAATGGCTTCTTTGAAAGAGGAAACTAAAGAGTACAAGGATAAGCTTTACAAGTTTCAAGATAGCTCCAAAAGGGTTAAGTCACTCATCAAAGGTCAAAGAAAGACAACGAGATAAAACAGGCCTTGGTTTTGTTAAGCCACACAAGGAACAAGGAAGAGAGTCTTGATGAGGAAAGTATTTCAGATCATGAGTTCTTGAATGATAGATGCGCAGAAATAGAAAACAGAATTCAGGATGAGAAGAAGAAGTTTTTAGGACCCAAGAGGTCAAATAAAGGAAAATTTCAAGGCAGATGTTTTGCGTGTCACAGGTTTGGTCACATGGCTTCGCATTGCATGACTCAAGTAAGGAAGGTAAATGACAGTTTCAGAGGTGGTAATTTCTTTCAAGGGTATTGCTACTCTTGTAAATAGTTTGGGCATAAGGCAATTTTTTGCAAGGCTAATAACAGGAATAGGGTTAGTCAGAACAGAGCGGATTCAAAGAATAGGTATGCCTAAAAGAAATAACATTGTTACTTGTTATAAGTGCAAAAATGAAGGTCACACAGCTAGACAGTGTAGAGCTGAACTTCCAAGGTACAGGAACAAGAACAGTGGTATGAACAGGTCCAAGGATCAAGGCATGGATAAGAACAGGAATGATAACAAGAACAGGAACAGTGACAGGAACAGGAACAGGAATATGGACAAAGAGTTCAAGAGAAGGCCCGACAAGGAAGTGATAGACGCTGATGATGATCAGTGCCTAATGGGAGTTTTACTCCCACCCAAGAATTAATCACCTCATCGGGAGGTGGGGGAGGGACTAAGCTAAGAGGCTCATTCTTAGTCCCGAGCCCCAAAGGTGACCCTTTGCCATTGATGACAAAGGGGGAGAGATATGAGTAAGGGGGAGAGCTTCAAAGTGAAGAGGAGAACTTCAAGTCGTGGGGAGCAAAACTTCAAAGGAAGATTCTCGGTTGTTAGCACAATTGGTTTCAGTTTTGGCTCTTGAGAAGTGTTTTCAATAAAGGTTTGCCATCAATGACAAAGGGGGAGATTGTTGGCAATTTTGGGTACTTTGGGTACATTGCCTTTGCTCAAATGTATAAGTTGTCATTGATGTCAAGAAGCTCTTGAAGGAATTTGATTTAATGTCAAATAATTTGTTTTGATGAAGGTTACGGCATGACAAGTTCAAAGGTTATTCAGAGCATGGACAGTGAGTTTCCAAGAAGACCATAGTAGCCCTTTTGCAAAAGATCAAAGAAAATGACAAGTAAGAAAAGTGTCACGATATCGCGACATATACAGCAGGCAAGAAAAACAGTCACGATTTCGCGACATGTTAGAGGAGAGAGAAAGAGCTAGAAAAAATGTCATGATTTCGTGACATGTTAGAAGAGAGAAGAAGCAGGGAAAACTGTCACGATTTCGTGACATGTTGGAAGAGAGAGAAGAAGCAGGAAAAACTATCACGATTTCGCGACATGTTGGCAGAGAAAAAGGCAAGTGGAAAAACTATCATGATTTCGCGACATGTTGGCAGAGAAAGAGAGCAAGGTGGAAAGTGTCGTGATTTCGTGACATGTCGCATTTTCACGACTTGAAAAGAGTAGGAAGGCAGAGAAGGAAAAGTGTCATGATTTCGTGACATATTGCAAGGAAGGTTGTACGGATGAAAAAGTGTCACGATTTCGTGACATAATGCAGAAGAGAGAGTCCGTAGTGTGAATTGTCATGATTTCGTGACAAGTTCGAAGAGAGAGAAAGTAACACGAAAAGTGTCACGATTTCATGACATGCTGCAGAGTTCGAAGTGAGAACCGTCATGATTTCGTGACATGCTGCAGATGAAAATGTTCCAAGTAAGAACTATCACGATTTCATGACATGCAGCAAAGGAAAAGTTTCAAAGTAAGAAATGTCACGATTTCGTGACATGTTGAAGAGAAAATGTATAGAAGCTGAAAGCGTCGCGATTTTGCGACAGGTTGCAAAGAAGATGTATGGAAGCTAAAAGCATCATGATTTTGTGACAGGTTGCAAAGAAAGCGTACAAAAAGTTGATAGCATCACGATTTCGTGACAGGTTGAAGAGAAAGCAAACAGATGCAGAAAGTGTCACGATTTCATGATAGATTGAGATGGCAGCATTCGGTTGGAGAAAGTGTCATGATTTCATGATAGAAATAGAAAGCAAGTCTTCAACAGGAGAAGTGTCATGATTTCGTGACAGAAGCCAAGTTGTGAACTATGAAGACAGAAGTGTCGCGATATCGCGACAAAAGTGAAGACGAAGTCTGCTGAGGCAGAAGTGTCACGATTTCATGACAAAAGCAGAAAGGAGGTCGACGAAGGGAGAAGTGTCGCGATATCACGACAAAAGCAAAGTTGATGCTACCAAAGGCTGAAGTGTCGCGATATCATGACAAAATCCAAAAGAAAGTGTACAGATGCGCTACAGAAGAGTTACAGAGACAGTGAAGCTGACAAAGTCAAATTTTAGCTGACGAAGATTAGGGCTTGCAGCCAACGAAGATTAGGGTTTGCATTTGTTATAACAACCGACTAAGATTAAAGTTTTCATCATGAAAATTTTGTTATAAAAGGAAGGTAGTTTGGAGAGTTGATGTGTCGATGAATGTGTTGTTGAAGTGCGACGTTCACAGATAGTGCGTAGAGCAAGAAGTTCGATCGCTGAGAGTAGAGTGCAAAATTCGATCGTAGTGTGCAGAGTGCATTTCGTCGAATCATTCTAAGTGTGAAAGATCGCAAAGGAAGCAGAGTGTGCGAAGACGATGCCGCTATGATTGCACAGAGGTGCAAAGGTTGAAGTTTGATCAAGTGCGGCTATGATTGCGAAAAGAGAGCAGAGGGCGTAGAGAGCACAAAGGGCAAAGATGAATGCGGAGTGCTACTGCTTGAGGATAGAGGTTGCTAAGCTGCTATGGACATGATCATAGAAGGCAGAGGTCTCTTAGGCTAAGCATTGAGGACAGGAGGTCTTCAGTGGAAAGGAGTTCCACGTGCTGGCAAGAGGTAGAGGCAGTTGATCTTCTGAGGGATCATTTCCAGAGCAGAGGGGAAGGTATCTCCTTTGAGCAGAGGCTCATAAATTTTGATTGGGGGAAGGTATCTCCTTTGAGCAGAGGCTCATAAAATTCAGATTGGGGGAAGGTATCTCCTTTGAGCCGAGGCTCATAAACATTGTAATTGGGAAGGATTCCCAAAGAACTTTGAGATAACTTTTAGAGAAAAGTTTTGTGGACGTAGCCCAACCATTCTAGGTGAACCACGTTAAAATTGATGTCACTTTGTGGATGATTTTGTGCATTGCTTTGATATTGCTTTGGGTATATTGCTTTACTATTTTTGAAATATAAAGGAAAAAGTAAAAAGAGGTCTTATACTGTTCACCCCCCTCTCAGTATAAGCTTGTGTTCTTCAAATACCCCCATTCCTAGGCAAAACAACATAGCAAGGATCATGGAATGTCAGATTGCATCCCTTCCCACCTCCTATTTAGGTCTTCCCCTATTTACAGGGAAACCTGAAGGATCAATGTGGAACATAGTTCTGGAGAGGATCCAAAAAAAGCTAGCATGTTGGAAAGGACATTTGTTATCTCAAGAAGGTAAAGCAGTTTTAACTATGACTTCACTTCAAAGTATACCCATTTACCTCCTATCAGTGTTTAGAGCTCCCAGCAAGGTGTATCACAAAATTGAGCAGCTTCAAACAAATTTTCTTTGGTCAGGGAATGAGGATAAGAAAAAGATCCATTTAGTAGGTTGGAACAAGGTTTGCAAACCTAAAGCTGATGGGGGGTTAGGATTAAGGAGAGTTGCTCATCTCAATATAGCTCTGTTAGCCAAAAAAGCATGGTGGTTATTGACTAAGGTTGATAATGAATGGACTGCCATAGTTAGAAGGAAATAACTCCAAGGTGTGAACTTCCTTAATGACAACTTAGAAAGTAGGGGGTCTACTTTTTGGAAGGCAATCCTCATAAGCAGGGATCTTGTCAAGAAAGGTCTTAGATGGATTCTAGGAAATGGGCAAATAATAGACTTTTGGAAGGATCGATGGGCGAGAGCTGAGGAGTTATCCCATAATCCTCATTTGGCTAGGATTCAAGAGCATATGGAGCAACATATTGGGAAGGAGGTTGTAAATTATATGTGGCAGGATATAAATATCAACAGGTGGAAACACATCTGAGTACAGGGTTTTGAAGCAGAGTCTGAAGAGCTTTATAACATTTTAACTCAGTAAATTATTCCGTTTGGAGAGGATGAAGATCACATTGTTTGGGTTGATACTGAAAGTGGTGACTTCATAGTTAAGTCTGCCTATAATTTGCTTCTCAATGTGGAAGGTCAACAATTTCAATCGAGTTTGGTTTGGATCAAAGGCTTAATTCCTAAAATATTTTTTTTTTTCATGGCTGATGATTCAAGGAAAAATCCTCACTATGGAAAATATGTTATCCAAAGGTATGGTTATTGCTAACCATTGCTACATGTGCAGGGCAGGATGGGAGACAATCCAACACTTGTTTCTAGAGTTTTCGGTAGCAGAGTCCATCCTAGATGAACTTTTACAAGCCTTTAGGATCTCATGGGTTAAGTCTGCTCTTATATCCGAAGTGTTCCATCAATGGCCTCAACCCTTTGTTAGCCTAAAACTTAAGTACCTATGGAAAATCTATTGGCATCATTTTCTCTGGCATATTTGGCTATAAAGGAACCATAGAGCCTTTAAGGATACCATTCACAACCCAAAAACCATCCTCAATAGGATTATTGTCTTTGCAAAAGAAAACCTTAGCACCTTAGTGGATGAGAACCACTCAATTCCCCCTAAGAAAAAAAATTAGCTCGAGCCTTAGGTATTGAGGACAAACCTTCCATTCCTTTGCCCAATCCCAAAAATGGGATTTCTTGGGAGCCACCCCCCAGGGTTGGTTTAAACTAAATTTTGATGGTGCAGCCAAGGAGAACATGGGAAGAGCTGGAGCTAGAGGAATAATCAGGTATCATAAGGAAATTTAGTCAAGGCCTTCACTGAACCATTGGGAATAAGAACTAATAACGAATTAGAAGCTAGAGCTCTTTGGAGAGGATTGAAAGTAGCCCAAGCAAATCAAGGTAACTTGATGATTGAAGGTGATTCGATGAACATCATCAACCTATTAACCAATGGCAAAAAACCTCCATGGATAATCAAGGGATTCATCCATGAAGTGAGGATCCTTTTTGCAACAAGACAGAATAGGAGGACTCGTCACATGTACCGTGAGGCCAACAGGTTAGTTGACAAATTAGCCAATATAGGTGTTAATGTTGGTAGTTTGATGACATGGACACAAGGTGTGCCATGTGAAGTGGAAAACATTATTAGTCATGAAAAGAAACCTACTCGTTAAGGAGAAATATGAATGGGTGTTCTTTCCCCATGGAGCTGGTAATAACTATGGGGTTTCCCTCTAAATCATACCAAATTGGAAATGAAGGTAATAGGGTGTAAGCCTTGGAGGATTTTGACAGAGAATAGGAAATGGGTAAGCAACAGGTTTCACAAGTGCAAAGTTCCAAACTTCAATTTCTGTCAATGTAAGTAATGTTTACAGTTATGTTTAGGTATGGGTGTGCCTTGTTAGTAAGGTGTTGTAGGGGATTCAACACAATTTATGGTAAGAAATTTTCAAGGATGACTAGGATCTACAATCTTAGCAGAAGGCTAGATATTGTAATAGGTTCTGGGTTAACCTGCAAAACCCGGTAATTAATGAAGACTTTTATTTACCAAAAAAAAATCTAAATTTGATACCATAAATTGATCTCTAAACCAATTATAGTTTAGCTATAAGTTACCCTCTAGATATATACACATTTGATGCTCTAAAATAGTAATCTTTTGAATGTAGCTTATCCTCTTGATATATGCATATTTGAAGTAAATTGGTAATCTTTTGTCTATAGATTATTATCTTGACACGTGTATATTTAATGCTATATATTTTCAATATTTTAGTTTTATATTATGCTCTTGATATATGCATTATTGATGCTATAAATTGAAAATCTTTTGGTTGTATCTAAATTTCTTAACTTATGGGTTTTTAATATTGTTATTTGTTCCTTGAACTAACAATGCTTATGAATGTAACAAAGAATTTCCAAACAAATAAATGATGAGACAAAATAATTATATCTATTGTGTCTTAAAATCATTGGAGTAATTAGTCCTTTTAATTTATTATTAATGAACATGATGAATGGGTATTTATTTGGTCACAACCTTACCTTTAATATATTATTCATAACATCCATTCATGTTGCCCATAAAATTGAGAACCTATGTAAGCGTATAAAATTAATGGTTAAAGGGTAGATGGATGTGATTAATTGTTATTGCTTTATGTTTGGATGAATGTGTTTGAGTGTCCATACAATCCGTCATGCTTAGTTTATGACTAGACATTGCTTGATAGGTTTTGGAGGCTAAAATTATTGTAGTGACCAAAGAAAAATAAGAATGACTCTAGGGTAAATGGTTAAATATGATCCTTGCTTTATTCATATGTCACTACTTTAAAAACAAAATCTTCTATACTAAATTTTGTCAATATTTATTCACCCTAGAATGTCTCATCATAGAGTAAAAAGTTACATGATTTCATGCATGTGATATAAAGTTTTCTCGAGTCATATGAAAAATTTTTAGTAGACAAATTTCTTTTATCTTTATTAAAATAGTTGTTATTGGTTATTGCTCATATTTAATCAACTTATGTTCCATTTGATAGAGAGCAACATTGAATTTACGAGAGAATTTTATTTCACATATTTACATGGTATATTATCTTAGTCATGGCCAAACTCATGAAACCTTAAAAGGGAGTGTGAGCCATAAATATGATAGATTTTGTAGCTCAATACTAAATGTAAATAACCACAAAATTGTATATAATAAAGTTGCAATAAATGGACTTAATAAAGATAATTCAGAAAATAATATCAACATATAAATACTCAAAGAATGATCACTTGCAAATGCTCACAAAAATATTGAACATGTTATAGAATAACGGTCTACTAATGCATGCTATGTGTAATGCATTTTTGATAACAATTACAATGCTTCATCACAAACATATAATAGTATGTAACTTTTCATATGAAGTACTCTTTGACCTTCACTCTTCTTTGAAACTCTTCACTTTTCTATTCTAAGGACATATGTTCACTCTTACATAATGGATACTTGTGCACATCTGCACTCACAACACTCGCACACTAAATTACATGACACTTGTGCATTTCTTGCACATTATTACATTACATTAAATATAAAATAACACTATAATATAATACATACACCTAATATTGTACCAAGGTGATACATAAGCATGTACCAAAATAATGTAATATTCTTTAACACCATGCTGTATTATATTATTTGGTTATTGAAGACGTAGGTCTTCAATACAATCTTTGTCCTGAAATAATTTTATAATGGACTAGATCTTGATATGGTTTATCTTCCTCTTGATAGCCTTCAATATTTTCTTGTATATGACTTTGGTGTGCAATTATTTTTTTACCTTTCATATTTATATTGAATTTCAAATTGACCCAATGCTATCTCTTAGAATATTCAACAATATTATTTTAAATTAAAACAAGGTCTTGAGATAATCTAATTGAGTCTAAAGTATATATTCTATTATTGATTGATCTTGTAGCTTCTAGGTATGGCTTTATCCCAATACCATCATAGGTAGGTATGGCTTTGATAACATCTTGATAGATATTATGTGTAGATTGAAAATATAATGGGGTAGGAGCATTCCAATCTAGATAATTATGCTAAAATTTATCCCATTCTTTGGCCATATCGGCTTGGGCATAGGGAGTATCAGTATCAGAAGGATCTACCATTTGAAATTATTCTATGAAAGTCTCAGAAGATGCGTATCTTGAATGCTTGTATTTTGGGAATAGTTTGTAAAAATTAGCAGGTTTATTACATTTCTTTATGACACTTTTGAGAAACATGGAAATATAATGGTTAGGAATAAGGTTTTAATGGATCTTATTCTCAAGGAGTCACCAAGTGAATTTATTCTCTTCGCTCATGAGATCAAGATAATTCACTAAATATTGATTCCTTCGAGAAAAATGTAAAATATATGTATAGTGGAGTCAGTCCCACCAAGCATACCAAAATTGTTGTAGTCCAGTTTATCATCTAGCCAATGCTAGAACTATGATCATCATCTTTAAGAATTTAAAGGTAAGCACCGACTAATCATAACCTATACTAAACATTGGAATAATCAAATTACTTTAATTCAACCTCTAGAAAAGGTTGGTATACCTTGTCAACTTAATGGATGATGACTCTATTTAGCTCAAATAGTGAAAGTTTAGAGATAGAAATGGTAGGGTTAGAAATATGTGAATAAATAATGGATGGATGAAGCTAAAAACATAGACATCCACAAAATATCCCTTGATAGATTGAATTTTATAAATAATATCCAGGACTAACAACATTCAAAGCTTTATAATTGCTGTATTAATAACCCTTTGCATGCTCATAGAATTATTCCAAACATCTAAAGAATTAATTATCCAAATTAAAATAATAAGATCAATGCCTTGAATAACATAAATAGAATTCTTGAAAGCATGTATGCAAAAACAAATTATCCCAATTTACTCTAAGTTAGTTGTCCAAATTAACAAAATGGACTAACCATAGCAGCAAAGGTAGAGTTGATTTCATAAAACTATATCAACCATTCAATACAAGTGCAAGTTTGAGGTAAAAATCCCTTGTAATACTTTATTCATCAATTTTCAATAAATATACACGTAGTGCAAGCAAACACTTCAGAGCTGAGCCTTTGAAAGGAGGTCATTGCCTTTATTTATAGATTTTACAATGATATTCGTTTCTAAGAATTAGAGGAATTTTAATTTATTAATTTTCTTGGCTAATTGCCATTCATGGTGCCTTCCAACTGCATCTTCTTGATCTATTACAATTGAATTCTAGCATAAGACCATCGTTACCATCAATGGTTCTTGCAATCTATTCTCATTTGCTAATCTACAAGTGAATCTGTTTCATTAGAATATTCTAGAAGTTTTTGGGTTGGTAGCAATGATTCGACTTCTATGGCATCAAATTTTAACTCTCCCCTATTATCTATATTGGACACACAAAAGTTAACCAAAAAATTGTATAGAAAAAAGGGGCTTGATATCCACTATAGATATGTTACTCGAACGACTGTGGTTGACCATTTATAGCGTTGTTTCATATTTGTGCAATGATGGTGAAGGGGATAGAGAATCGTAAATTTTTATCCTTTGGTCACTTTTTCTCCATTTTGCACCTTATTCTATGCTTTTCAGTTTGACGCACTATTAAAAAAGTTGGAGAATAGTAGCTTTGTGCATTTTAAGTTTCTCAATTTTCTACATTTTCTTACAATTTCCCATTTTTTAGCACTTTTATGTTTCTCAGCACCATGGGGGGGGTCACTCTAAGGAAATGGTAAATACCACGTGAGTGCATATAGGGGGTATTTTTAATATCAAGTTGAACCATCGGTAAATTGGTAAGTATCTTATAGGGGATGGGTGTTTAAAATTTATGCATACCTAAATATAGATTCTACCGATAAAAAAGGGGTTGGAGAAGAGGGGGTGGGGGTTATATTTGAGTTGCATACCAAATATTTATAAAGATGTTAGGACACTTCTTACAAGGACTAAAATAAAAATAATTACATGCATAATTAAAGTGAGTTTATAACCATAGATTAAATAAAAATTATAACCATAATTAAAGTGAGTATTTTTTTTTTTGTACAAGCTCTATAAATAAAATATTAAAGTGAGTTTTGGAAGGTTATTTTTATAAGTATAGATTTGTGGTATCAAATGGCGTTAGTTCAGTTGGTTAGATTCCTCATCTTTCAAGAAAGAGACCAAGGTTCAAATCTTGCCAAATGATACATGCATAATTACCAAGTTGTTGTAATACTACTATGCAGTCATGATGTAATATGGGTAGGGCCGTTTCAATTCCATATAACCCATTAAAAATAATAATAATAATTTAAAAAAAAGTATAGATTTGTGGTGGCATTGATAGGGGCGAAGCCATTTCAATTCCATATAACCCATTAAAAAATAATAATAATTTTAAAAAATTATAGATTTGTGGTGGCATTAATAATTTTTTTCTTATGAATACTATTATATAATTTTCAAATAACTTTTTAACTTTTATTAACCAATAAATAAAATAAAATTTATTTAAATAATAAAAGATCACATTTATGATCTAAAACCTATATAAAAGAAATATAGTAATGTAGAATGAAATTTTATAATAACTCTTATCAATAAAAAAACTTGCATTAAAAACATTACAAGTAAAACATCACAACAAACCAACTACCTTCACAATAAACCAAAAACAAATACAAATGACTATAAAAAACATCACAATAAGACCTTCCCGACTATCATATCTTACATGTGTCACAACTATAAAAAAAAAATACACCCCTGAAGAGCTCCTACATGGTACGGGCATGCCGCCACGCCATGGAGAGGTGCGTGTCCTATGGACATCCCCTAAGCAGACCAAAGAAGGAGAAACTTGACTCTAAAGCCTGTCGGGAAAATGACATAACAGGTACAATGCAAAAGTTTGGATCACTTTGGAATTAAGTGAGTAAAAATGATGAAACTTTAAAAAGAAATTAATGGAATAGGATTATATATTTTATTGGGAGTTGCAAGTACAAAAATATCAATGCTTCACCAAACCAAGCTATAGACATTTAAAAACTTATAAATTGTGTCCCTTAAGCAAACTAGACGATAACAGACACATGCATTGAAGCCATGGTTTCTTGTTGCACATAAAATTGGACCATAATTATAAATTTTTTCCAATGATTTGTCAACTACAACATTATTTGGCTTGATAAAATATTTATTCTTGAAGGTGGCTCTGTGACTACCCACCTTGGTAGGACCTAGAAAACCTTGATGTTTTGGGGGTTCATGAAAAGACAAGGAGGATATATTTAAAAAAAATTAAAAAGGGAGGATCACTTTTTGGAAGGGATTCTTAGGAGAGGGGTAGGAAGACAATCAAAAGTAGGAGAATAAATTGAAGCAATAGAAAGTGGGAGAATAAACTAGAAGCACATGAAAGCATATGGGTAGACCCTCTCAAATTGATGGTCAAAACACTGGACCATACTAATTTCTTGTTGCACATAAAATTGGACCATAATTATAAACTTTTTCTAGTGATTTGTCAACTTACAACATTATTTGGCTTGATAAAATATTTATTCTTGAAGGTGGCTCTGTGACTACCCGCCTTGGTAGGACCTAGAAAACCCTGATGTTTTGGGGGTTCATGAAAAGACAAGGAGGATATATTTAAAAAAATTAAAAAGGGAGGATCACTTTTTGGAAGGGATTCTCAAGAGAGGGGTAGACCAGGGAAGCACAACTAAAAAGTGGGAGAATAAACTGGAAGCACAGCTAGAAAGTGGGAGAATAAACTAAAAGCATAGAAAGCATATAGGTATGACCCTCTCAAATTGATGGTAAAAAAACTGGACCATACTAATTTCTTTTGCAATAAAATGGACCATAATTATAAACTTTTTCCATGATTTGTCAACTTATAAATTATTTGTCTTGATAAAATATTTATTTTAAGGTTTATCTCTTGTAGGACCTAGAAACTGATGTTTTGGGTTATGAAAATCAAGGAGGATATATTTAAAAAATTAAAAAGGAGGATATTTTTGAGGATTTTAGAGAGGTAGGGAAGCAATAAAGGGAGAATATATATAGAAAGTTGGAGAATAAAAAGAAAGCATAATATGACCCTCTCAAATTGATGGTAAAAAACCTGGACCATACTGATTTCTTGTTGCACATAAAACTGGACCATAATTATAAACTTTTTCCAGTGATTTGTCAACTTACAACATTATTTGGCTTGATAAAATATTATCTATTCTTGAAGGTGGCTCTATGACTACCCGCCTTGGTAGGACCTAGAAAACCCTAATACTAACTATAACAGACAAGGACAATGTTATGGAACTTTTTCTTATCCTATGGAAATATTAGATAGTTGGGCCCATCCCACTTTTGTGTACAATTTAGTCCACTAGAAATATCTGTATGTAAGATGTTTGTGGGGTTCAACTAGTTTTTTTGGTCACTATGGGCACTTATTCAATGTGAGCTAGTAATCCAACACGCACCATGAAAAGAGCTAAAGTGGGAAATGCTTATATATAGATTGAACTATTGGAGGTCAGTTTTTGGTAGAAGAAAGTTTTTGTGCACAATTTGAAGCTGTGTTCTGGCCAAGGCAATGACCACATTGTTTTTGGGTTCGAGGTTGAGCTGGTGCTCATATCCTTACAGGAAAGTTTCTTTTAGCTACTTATGTATTTTGTCAGTTATTTTTTATAATGGTAATGTCATGTTCTCTTTCCAGATTATTTAAAAAAACTTAAGTGTTCAGAATCCTCAAGGATATCATGTAAGTTCTTTTTGCAACTTTAATATTCTACTTCAGTAGTTTCCAGGAGTTTCTTATTCTGGCATGGCTAAATGGCTAGATTTTTAGGGTTTTTAGCTTTATAATTAAAAAAGGAGGAACATCTTAGATATTTCAGATTTCAGAATTGAATTTGCCAATTCCAAATTCCAAAATAGAACTTGCCTAGTTTATGATTTGAAAAATTTTTAGATTGTTCATAACCACCTAATTTAGCTTTTAAGTTTCCAGATCTAGAATGCAACAATGCTACCATAACCCATTATTCGGGCAAATTCTGCTAAGTTGTAGTTTTAGATTTCATGTTATATTTAGAACATAACATATAAGAGCACTTTAGGACCCTGAAGACCTCTTATTTCCATAATATGTTGAGCTTTATAAAGTAGATCAGAAGAAAAGTGGTTATTGGAACTTAACAAAGTGACAAAGGATGCAAATAGTTTAGTCCAAGAAGGTGTGGGTGACTTTGCAAAGGGGTTTAAGCAAGCATACCAAAGAGATGATAACATTGGACTTGCCATTGTTGTCTTGTAGGGTTTCCTTGGTTCTTAAAGTCTACAATGGATTCATATGGAAGGAAACTCCTTATGAAGTTCAGATCTATGAAAGTCTTAAAAAGGGCATGTCCATTGGGTTTCCTCTTGTGTGTCTCTCAAGGAAGCTCTAAGTTATTGGTTAAGCAAGATATACTAGTAATTTACTGATTCCTCTAACCATTTTATGTGTTGCATTAGTCTTCAGCAAAAGGCCACCTTTGCATTGTTGTCTTATTGATGACTTAGCTAGCAAATATTTTCTTAGTTTTGAAGGGTTTTTCACACCAACAGATATCCCTGGAGATTAGAATTGAATTTATCACAAATGATGAGAAGTTTGCATCACAATTTGTAGCATGTGGGTCAATGGTTGGTTAGGTTCTTGGTATTGTAGTTGTTGATAGGACTGCATCTCAAATATTGTAGGTTGAGTATGAGAAATTGCTAGTAGACATTCTTCAAGTTGAGAGTTCTCACACTAATACCCAAAAACTCCTTCAAAGGCACAATATTGATGATTTTGCAGATAAATATTGGGACATACCACATGGTCTAGCATATGATAGAGGCAAGAAGAAATCATGATTCAACATTGCAATTGCTTTGGGGAGAAAGCAATTCAAGGAGGGGAAACTGTTATGAACCTTTTCTTATTCTGTGAAAATATTAGATAGGTGGGACCAACCCACCTTCTCTATACTAAATTTCATATGAATATTTTTCATCTAAGTGGTTTGTGCAGCCTAGTTAGTCTTTTGTCACTAATTTTCCATGTAACCTAATAATCTCGTATGTGCCCCACAAAAGGAGCTAATGTAGGAAATGCTTAAATAGGATGTTGCTTTTAGAGGAGGATAGCTCTTTGTCAGAAGAAAGTTTCTGTGCACAAGTTGAATCTGTGTTTTGTCCTAGGCAGCATCCACTCTTTTCTTGGATTTGTGCCTGAGTTGTCATCCATATCTTCTGAAAAAAGTTTTTGTTATGTTATGTATTGTTTTGAGTTATTTGCTAGAAATAATATAGTTGTTGTTTTTGAACTTATTGCTAAGTTTTTCAAAGATAATTTTAGATGGTTTCTTGCTTCAGATTAGATTTCAATATTCAGTTTGTTTCAAAGTTTCATATTTCAGTTTTATTGTTTCAGTTGAAATAGCAGTTTTTGAGAATTGGATAATGATTACTAGGTTAGAGCTCATAAGTAAAGTTTTAGCTTAGAAAAATCAGATTTCCATTTCAAAAAATTATAATTAAGAATTATATTTGGATTTCTAGTTATTTACAGATATAAAAAAATGTATTTTCTTCCAAGCAAGTAGCCATTTTCATATTTGGGACCATAACAGTGGTATCAAGGCACTTTTCTTGGCCTCGTGGAGAAGTCCTAACAATGTCAAATTATTTAAGAGAAGTGTGACATCTATTAGCCCTCATCGTTGAATATCTAGACTTATGGGATACTTATAGGAGAATCCCATGAAGCCATTGAAGACTTATCCTTTCTAGACTTTGTTTTGCTTTATGAAGTAGAATTGAAGAGTCAGTTGTTGGAGATTGAGGAACTAGCTGAGGGAATCATTAGTAAGGATGGAGATAATTTTATCCATGAAAATACTGGTGAAGAACCCTATCAAGATAAGGAAGCACTACAAGTGGTCTGGGAAGAAATTCTTTATCAAGATGTGGAAAAATCACAAGTAACGTAGGATGAGGATCTTCATGAAGAAGAAGAATGAATGACATTGTTGGATGAGGATACACATGAAGGCAATGGAAACATGCAAATAGATGATCATTATGAAGATATCAAGCAACATACAACTGATCCTTTATCCCATATGTCCAACAATCCTCTGGTACTATTGCAAGAAGGCATTCCACATATGAGAGAGATACATTATGCTACTGCCTATAATGATCATTATGAGAAAGTTACATATTTCATTTCATTGAAACTAGAGGTAGCACCAAATGAACAACATTGTCAATATCAAATTTGGCACGTCATATTGCAATATGACATGAAATGCATGAAGAAGTAGAAGCAACAACAAGAACATGGAAGAGCTTTTTTGTGGTCTCTAAGCTTTGTGAACAAAGCTTTTCAAGGAAGGCAGATTGCCTAGGTTTAGTTTCAGGTTTCAAGTTCTAGACTTAGAGCAGAATTTGGTCTAGAAATTGGCTATGGTTGAAATATGGAACTGGCAAATTCAACCATGAAATCTAAAATTTCTAAAATTTCTTCCTTTTTTAATTGTAAAATTAAAAACCCTAAAAATCTAGCCATCTAACCATGTGAGAATTAGGAACTGCTGGAAACCACCAAAGAAGAATATTAAAACTGCAAAAAGAATTGACATAATATTTTTGAGGATTCTGAAAACTTAAGCTATTTTATGAACCCTAGAATACAACATAATATTACCATTTCTAGAAAAATAGCTGAAAAATATGCAAGTAGCAAATAGAAACTTTCCTGAGAAGGTATTAGTGACAACTTGGGACCAAATCCAAAATCAGTGTAGATGTTGTTGTGGCCAAAATAGAGCTTCAACCTACGCACAAAACTTTCTTATGCCAAAAATTGCCCCTCTGTAATAGTTGCATCCTATGTACGATTGTTCTGCACTTTAGCTCTTTTTGTGGCATACATGTGGGATTACTAGCTTACATTAAAAAAGCACACATAGTGAAAAAAAAAAAATTGGGCCCCGTAGACCACTTTTAGTATATTCCTAGTGGACTGAATCATATAGAAAGTGGGATTGGCCCAACTATCTAATATTTTTATAGAGCCTAGAGTGAGCCTCACCGTTTCTTGTTTTAGAAAGCAAGTGTTGCGAGTGCAAGTAGGAAGCAAAGTGCAAGCATCACTTTTTCTTGTTCTAGATCTTAGGGGAAATTCAAAATCTAAAGGATTCTTATGAAGAAAATCTAGGTAGCATAGTGGGAAAGTCATTTTTGAAAGTCCTAATTGGAAGTATGGATGTTGTATTTGGGAACAAGAGAAGAGCAAATTTATGGTAAACTCTAACTAGGTAGAAGATGTTACCCCCCAAAAGTGATTATCAAGGATGAGATTCTTGAGCATGACGTAATGGTTCTTAAAAGTAGAGGTCTAACATGCAAGTTCTAGGCCAATTTTCAAAGATTCAAAATTGGATCAAGTGGAAGTGGGGATTAAATTCAAATTACTCCATGATTTTTCTTTCAAAAGGATTTTTTCTCATCATCTCCTATGGTTCAAAAATTAGGGATAAAATAATGGATGGTGGTCAATGATCTAAGGGGAGAGATGCATTATATTTAATACCATGGAGTGAAAATTTTTCTATGGAGACAAAGACTATTAAAAGGCTTCTAGTTTGGATTAGGCTTTTTGGACTTCTATATCAGTTTATCAAAAAGGAGGTTTTGAAGAATATTGACAATACTCTAGGGGAATTCATCCAGGAGGGACTAACTATTAAGGAGCTAAGGCATGTTGTATACACTTGAATATGTGTTGCCATGGATATTTCAAAACCTTTGCTGCAATATGTTAGGATTAAATGTGATTCAAGAGAATGGGATCAACAAGTGGATTATGAAAGCATTGCATTCTAATGTTGTCAATGTTATAATACTGGACACATGACAAGAGATTGCAAAGCAAGAATGATGGAGAAAGAGATGGAAAATTTTGGGCATGAGACAAACTTCAACATGAAGTGAGGAGAATATCATAGTAGAAGCCGAGTCAAATCAAGGATTTTCCACTGCTAAGAAAGTGGTAAAGAAAGCATGTTTGCATCATCAAATGACAAAGACCAATATGGTTTACTCGGATCAACCATTAGAAAAAAATGACACAAGGGATGAGGAAGTACAATGCATAAGTTCAAAATTAGGAGTTAAAGGTGTGAAGGAAGATGAGGAGGCAAATTTTAAAGCAAAGGAGTTGAAAGAGGTCAAGGTTAGTCTAGGTAAATTATTGTCATTTTCCTCGAGTAGTATAAAATCCTCTCCTTGCAATAAAAATGGTAGTAGTATAGGTTGTATCCCTTGCACTTTAGGTTTTCAAGAGCAACATGATAAAGTATATGGAGGATATACATTGATAAAATGGTAAACCTACCAAGGGATATTAAAAATTGATTCAAATATTTTTGGTAAAATGGTAAGTTTTGAAAAGGGGTTATTATTTATTAGATAGGGGTTTACCACTAGGGGTTTAATAAATTAGAAGGGGAGGTGGTAAATTTTAAAAATAGGGGATTTTTTAAGAAGCCCATGAATGCACGTGTTTTGAAGGCTTTCAACTAAGTGACCCCCCGTGCTCAACATTTTATTGTTTGCACGGAGATTACAAAGTGGACTAAAAAATCTCGATGCATTCTCCTTCTCTATTTTAAGCACTTTTTCATGCTTTCTTGTTTCTTAGTGCTTTATTTTTTGCATGGATATTACAAAGTGATAGGAATATTTGACTCGTTATACTTCTCTATTTTGGTCGTCTTCTAGCGCTTCTCTATTTTTACTCATTTTTAGTGCTTTTTAGATTTACGCACTTGTTGTAAAGAAAAAAGAAATCTTAGCTCATACGACTTCTTGATTTTTAGCTATTTTCAATGCATCTATGGATTTAAGCACTTATTTTTTTACTTTCTCCATATTAGTCAAATTTTGTAAAATTTTTGCTAAGTAGAGATGTAGACGATTTTGGCTAAGTAGATATGTAGCCGATTTTGGCCTACATGTTGTACTTGTCTATATTTTCTTCTAACTTCTTTATGGAGGCCTTTTATTTCTTTTGGAGCCTATAATATTTTTCTTTGGTTCTTGAGGCTTCAACTTGCTACCACTTTTAGTTCTACCTAGATATTCTTAAACTTTGCCTTGCTTAACATTGCTTGTTATTCTACTTTAGCATTCTTAGATGCTTCGTAGTGCTATTTACTTTACTAATGCTTTCTTCCTTTGTTGTTTCACTTTCTTATGCTCTTGCAGGTATAACTGCAAGAAACTCAAGCATTGGATAACTGGTGTAGGATGCTCTCCAAGATTAAATTCATACTATGTTGTCCTCTTGAATACCTACAACCATTAATAATTTAACTTCTTAAAAATGCACTTAATCACCTTTAATTTGTAATTTTATATGCCTTGTTTATGATTCTAGACTTATTTATTTCTTATAGTTTCTTTGAGCCTTAGTTATTTTCCCTTATCATAGAGCATTACTTGTCTATTATCTATGGGTTTGTCATTGAATGGTGATGATTTTCCCAAATCCTATGAGATATTTATTGAAAATCCTTTCTTTCTCTTGGAACTATTTTCTATCTCTTTCTCTATCTTCAATTTTGTTCTTGAGGATTTCAATATTTTTCTTTACTGAATATGCTACCTTCTCTAGCTTCAATTATTTTGTCTTTAATGCTATTGTAATGCTTCACTTGCTTTCAATATTTCCCTTATGGTATTCAAATGCTACCTTTCTCTTCAATGCTATCCTTGTAACATCCAAATAATTTTAATATTTCCCTTATGGAATTTACTCCAAATACTACCTTCCTCTTATGCTATTTTAAATTTTCTGACTTTGGTATCCAATATGGAATACCAAAATGCTTCCTTTGATGTGTTATATGCTATCCTTTAGCTAGGAATACCTTAAGTACTTTCTACTATCTTGAATTTTTTTGAAGTCCTTTTCTACCTTCAAGTTTTCTTTATCTATCAAACTTTTCAATAGGACCTCTTTCTTGGGTCTCTTTGCCTTCATTAGAACGTTTCTCAAGTCTTCTTTGTTTGATTCTATAATACCTATTTTCTCTTGGGTCTTCTGTCTCTTGTCAATATCAAGGTCTATCTTTAAGACATGAAACTATACTTTAGATTGCCTTCTAATCCAGATTTATTCTTGGAATAGGTAAACTTAATATATCTAAAACTTTTCAATATTGAATCTTTTATCTTCACTAGTTGTCTTTCAACCTAGTGGTATTGATTTTTTCCTTCACTAATATTTCTCTTAGCTAGTGGAAATACATGTCTTCACTAGTTTTTATTCAACATAATGATAATGTCCTTAACTTCACTGGTCTTTCCTTAGCTAGTAAAAATACTTGTCTTCACTCATTGTTATTATCCAATAGTAATATTCTAAAATTCACTGGTCTCTCCTTAGCCTGTGGAAATATCCTTAGACTGTTAGCAACTTTAAAAACCTATGCAATAAAAATTGTTGTGGCTCTGATACCATTTATAGGTTTTGTAGCTCAATACTCAATGTAAATAACCGCAAAATCATATATAATAGAGTTGCAGTAAAATGAAATTAATAAAGGTAACTCATAAAATAATATCGACTCAGAAATACTCATAGAATTATCACTTGGAAATGGTCACAAACATAGTAAAAATGTTATAGAATAAAGGTCTACTAATGCATGCTATGTGCAATGCATTTTCGAAAAAAATTACAATGCTTTGTCATAAATATTTAATAATATATGAATCTGCATATGAAGTACTATATTACCTCCACTCTTTTTTGAAACTCTTCACTTTCCTATTCTAAGGACACATTTGCACTCTTACATAATGGACACTTGTGCACATCCACACTCACAACACTTGCACACTCAATTACATGACACTTGTGCATTTCCTACACATTATTACATTACATGAAATATAAACTCACACTCTAATATAAGACACACACCTAATCTAATATTGTACCAAGGTGGTACATAAGCATTTACCAAATAATGTAATATTATTTAACACCCTGTTGTATTACATTATTAGGTTATTGAAGACATAGGTCTTCAATACATTATTAGGTTATTGAAATAATTTTATAATGGACTAGGTCTTGATCTGGTTTATCTTCCTCTTGATAGTCTTCAATATTTTCTTGTAGATGACTTTGGTGTGCAACTTGTTGTTGACCTCTCATATTTTTCATCATCTTGAATTTTAGATTGACCCAATATTTTTGTTGATGGATAGATCCTTGGTTCTCATTTCCTATAATATATCTCTTAGAATATTAAGCAATATAATTTTAAATTAAAACAAGGTCTTGAGAGAATCTAATTGATTCTAATTTATTGATCCTAGCTTAAATCTCATTTTTATTTTTAATGATATTCTTATTGACTCTATTTATATATCTAAACTCAATCATCATTTTGCTTTCTATAAATTTGATCATTAAATGATATTTGATGTTAATCCAAGAATGTACATCACATCATGTAACACAAAATTTGAAAATGATGTACTAGGTGTCACACAACCACATCCATGAACAAGATAGGTTTTACCATATGCAATTTTCAAACTAAAGTTGTCTTTGAATTCTAGACAATCAAACCACTATAGATTGTTTGTCATATGATGACTGGCACCAAAATCTATGTACCAAAGGTCTTTACTTTTTGAACCATATGGTTATCACTATTTGATGTTGTCTTGCATTGTTGGTAGGAATTATGAAGAATATAATGATTTTTAATTCTTCCATAATGTTTTCTATGTTGATAAGCCCCTCTTGATAATTTCTCCATTAATTCCTTTGGTGTAGACTTCCTTATGTCTCTCTAAATTTTTGAATGAAAAAAATCACTTTTCTATGTAAAAATTGTTGTTGTAAACCTTATGACTCCCTAATTGAATATAAACTAGAATATTTACAAACTTATGAATTCCTAAATTTTAAGTAGAATTTCTTATCTCTCCATGATTAAATTATTGCAAATATTCTATGGTCGTAGAATTTAAATAAATCACTAAAGCTATTATTTAATCTTTTGAAAAACAATACTTCAAAATAATAAAGCCTACTTATCACTCCAATCAAGTAGTTAAAGAATTATTATTTTTATTAAACTACTTATCTCTCCACTAGAATTATTTAATCTTAGAAAATAAATAATAAATTGAAATATATACACCTTATTTCTCCTTTTAACCTTAGAAAAAATTAATAATATCTAAAAACCCTAAATTATCTCCTTAGGGTGTGTAACTTGGGGAACAATTTTTGGTGCTAAGTATGCTCTTCCCTTGACTTTGAAAATATGGCTACTCTACTACAATTGTGTGAGGCTTCAATACTAAATTTGTATTGGCCTTTCACTTTGCTTCAGTGTGTGAGAAGTGGATTGTAATCTCTTCACCTTATTTGAGAAGTGAGAAGTGGATAGAGAATATGTTAGTTTTTTATGCAACATGTAATGGGAGATAACAAACACAAGATGTTGAATAATATGAAATAAAGTAACTACAAGATGACTAAAAATATAATAGAAATATAAATGATGGAGATGTTTATAAAAGTAGTTGTGGAGGAAATGAACACTCCATGAATATAGCTACAACTCAAGAATGGGTATTAAGCATATTACAACCCATAACTATATCACACTGCTACATCATACCACTTTGGTCTATACCACACAATGATTGATGGCTATGATTATATCTTATGGCCCTTTATATAGGAAATAAGTGAAACATACAAAAGCTACAATTTGCTCAAATATAAGTACAAAGTAAATGCACATGTCTAGAAAATTATTCTTTATTCATTTGAAATGGAATTCATAGCTTACAATAAGGATTATAAGGAATCCTTTCATAATTAATATCAAATAGACTGATATCTACTCTTGGGTTCCTTGATGTATGTGGGCTTGCTACGTATGTGGGACACCATTTTTGTTTATGTGGATGCTTTGTTACCTATTTTATGACCTAAAAAACATGTTTAGAGTGTTTGGGGGCTTCCCTTGGTCAGGCCTCGTATTGATGAAAGATGATGAAAAAAGGAAATAAAACTATACTAAAATACATTAAAAACTATGGGATACATCATAAAAACATGAAATGATGCTTACCTAACAAATTTGGGATGATTTGAGACCTATAGACCCAATTCATAGGCCAAGGAGTGAATTGGTGCTAGATTCACAAGTCGGGGGGTAAATTTAGCTGTAAGCACTTTTTGATGGAAATCCTTGCATGGATGGGCTCCTCAGGTGCTGTATTGTTGTTGGTACAAATTATATATCCTTTCTTGCATGCTTGGTTGCATTTTTATAGAGTTTTTGTACTTTGGCTAAAAGGAGAAAGAGAGGTAGAATGAGGAATTAGGTCCACTATTTATAGATAAACCTAAGGTGTAGGGGGTGTGGTTAGGGGAACTAAACCCTAATGTTAGGTTCTATGGTGGTTAGGTTAGGGTTTGTGAGGTGTCATCCCCACATTACCTAAGTAAATATCTCATCCTCACACATGTGTGAGGAGAGATTAGGGTTAACTAGGATTAGTCAACTCTAAGGTTAGATTAGGGTTAGGTTAGGGTTTCCTAAGAAATATCCTAACCAAATTTGTGCACACACATGTGGGAGGGAATAATTAGGACTAATTAGGGTGTACTTGAAGTGAAGTCACTTTAAAATTAGAATTTGAATTAACTTTAATTAAAATTTTTTGGAAACTAATAGTCCCATGGGGTCCTAATTAAGTCTAGGAAGGTCTTAAGTGGCCTTAAGTGATTGATGAGTGATTATTTGATGGATGCAAAGTGGTTATGATGTGGATTGAGTAGTTTAATAAGATTTTGTACCTATAAACTAGTGAAATGGTCTATGCAAGTCTACGATATGCTACGCTAGTCTACGCATGTCTACGATAGTCTACATTGGTCTATAGGGATATACAATAATAAACATTGGTCTACAATAGCCTAGAGGTTTCTAGGATAGTCTATGTAAACCTACAAGTATCCAAAAGGATCTACAAGTACGTAGAGGTAGCTATGTGCAACTTTTAGGTGTCTACATTTTGTTCCTTTTTTTACTATACTGTGTGAAGTATAATTTAATATAAAAATGTGAAGGGATGTGTATAAGACGAGGAAGGGAAAATAATGGAATACAATCAAAGGTATGTAGCCACTCGAAGCATGACCATACAACATTGATTGATAGCCAAGAGAAGAAGGGAAAATAATGGGATCTAATCAAAGGTATGTAGTTGCTCAAAGTGTGACCATACAACATTGATCGATAGCCAAGAGGATAAGAGAATGGAATCCAACCAAAGGTATGTAGCTACTCGAAGCATGACCATACAACATTGATCAGGGATCCAGAGAGAAGAGAAGAGAAGAAAGAAAATAAAATAAAATATAATTCTGGTGAATGGAAATGGATGATTGTAGATGCAATGCGATGGTTTTACTGAGTCTATATGACATTTCTCAATGTCACACTAGTTGCTTGGAGGTGGCAAATTTTGACTGCTTTGATTTTTCTACCAATGTAGGATGGTCCAAAATATGAATAGAACAAATACTTATTCAATTTTTTGCTATTTATTGATTGATGAGTGTATGGTGACAAATGTCAAACCATTTGAGCTAGTTAGCATGAAACATGTCATTCATTATGTATCATGAATGACAGAGTGACATATCTAAGTGTTATGTTGAGTTAGTCAAGCGTGTCATTCATTGTGTATCATGAATACCAAAGTGACCTCCCCATTATTACACACAACTCTCATGATCTAAAAAATATTTGGTTGGGATTGAGATTATAATCATAAGATAATCTTCAAAAATATTTTTTCTATAGACAAATGTGATATCCATGATTTGGATGTTTAGTTGTTTGGTTGCATGCAAAGCTAATTTTTGGATATGAATAACCCCTCAAACGAGGAATCAATAATGAGGTGAATGAAATGTGGTGATGAATTAGTTGATAGAAGAAAAATGCATGATAAAATTGATGAAAAATCAGATGGGTAGGAAAGGGGGAAAATTTTCTAGGGTTTAGGATCAAAATTGGGTCAATTTGGGGGGTCTAGGCTCAATTCGTAGGCCAAGGGGTAAATTGGGCTAATTCACAAGTCGGGGGGCAAATTGGGTCAAATTTGCAAGTCGAGGGTGAATTAGACCTAATTAGGTGTACTTAAGCTTTTTTGGAAGCGTGGGGGGTTTATTTTGATGACGATAAACTTGGAGATTGAGGAGTGAGTGATGATTGGCATTGTGGAGTGCTTGTAGTTGACCAAATTGAGTGGTATTATAGTGAGAGGATGTAATGGTACTGGGGATCAATGTGGCGATCCACCATTAAGTGCTCTTTATTCTTTTTATTTTTCAATTTTGTTTCTCAAGAAGCATGAAATAGGGGGGAGGTTTTCATGTTATTTTAAAAATTTAGGCAAGTTTTAATTTAAAATTGGAACACAAAGTGATAACAGGCTTAATGGGTACCCAAAAATGTGATCGATTTGTAGGTTTGACTAATTTTCACTGTAGTTTGATCGAGTGACGGGTAGGGTAGTCTTGTAGTTTGAATTTCCATTTTTGGAGCGATGGTGCACTTTTTTTGAAATGTGGTTGAATTTCATTCATAAAAGAAGGAAATGGGTATTTGATTATGTGACTGTATTTGTGTTTTATCCTTATTTGATGTGTTATCTATATGTGATTTTTTAGGATATAAATTAGAAAACTTTGACTGCTAAGTTTTCCACTATAGGTATATTATATTTGGAAACCGCTGACACTTTCATTGTAGAAGGGTGAAATGGGTATCCAAAAATGTGATTTTTTTTGGTATATGATTGCATTTGGTGTATGTTTTATTTATGTGTCATAGTGTAGATAGGATTGAATTTAGCATTTGTTGTTGGGAGCCCGATATGTAGTTTTTTTTATTATTTCTGTTTGAACTTTCATCGCGAAGTGGGCAAATGGGTGTCCAGAAATGCGACTTCTTTTGTGATGCTATGTGATTTGACATGTGTACTATTTTGGTGGGGTTGTGGTAACTTTAACCTCAAACTTTGTACAGATTTGTATACTATTTTTGAAACTTGTCAACACTTTCATCGTGAAGTGGGAAAATGGGTATCCAAAAATGTATTTTATTTTTGTATGTCTAATAGATTGATGTGATTTTGAATTTTGTGCCATAGTGAGTATGTGGATAATTTTGAATTTGACTATTGGGAGTCAAATATGTACTTTTTTGCATATGTTTGAAATTTTACCATGAAATGGCCAAATGGGTATCCAAATATGTGATTGTGTTTTTGATCTGGTGTGATATGTGGATTGTGTATGTTTTAATATCTCAATTTGCATGACAAATTAAATTGATTAATTTGTGTGTGAAATGTGTTGTTGAAATTTAAATTTTGTTTAATTCAAAGATTGTATATTGAACTAATATGAATTTTTGTTGTTGTTGTTTGTGTATGGATAGGTGAAGATGATTGAGCCATGTCATTGTGTCCATACGATGAAGGGCAAATTGGATAAGCTTATGAACAATGAGGATGATGAGAAGTGGTTGGATTTTGTATGGTTTAGAGGTGTGTGGGAATGCAAGAGCATTCACACCAATAGGGCGTACATATATACTTTATGTGAGCGATGAGATGCAGATCATAACACTTTTTATTTTCCAATGGGTGAGATGACCATCACCTTGGAAGATATATATAAAATATACAAATTACCGCTCAAGGTTGTGCTAGTGAGGGTAGAACTAGATGATACTAATGAGGTTGTGATAGAATGATTATTTGGTGAGAAGTGGGATATCAAGAAGATGGATTATAAGATATTATGGAACAATGAGAAGATATCTAAGCACCAGTGTATGATGATGATGATGGTCTGCTTTACCTGACACTTTCAGGGTATTATTTACCTAGAATATGTTGGATATTGTGAGTGATTTGGTAGAGTGCAGTGTTGTGTTTGCATGGGCACATATATTGTTGGACTAGGTGTATAGGGAGTTGCACGATGTGGTACATACTGGAAAAAAAGGATTGAGTTGGACTTTATTGTTGAAAATATGGGTATGGGGGCATATATCTATTGAGAAGCCATCCTTGTTGCCTTGTAAGCTGCATGCAAAGTAATGAACATATTTACATTATGCTCTAATATGGAGTACTAATGATGAGAAGGGCATTAAGATGTTACATGAGGGTGATCCTCTATTTTGGAGGATCAATTTTGGGGAGTTGATGAATAGTGCCATTGAGAGGAGGCCTTTGATGGGTGGGGTGACATAGGAGAAGGATGGTAAGTAGTTGGGAGTCATTCATCAAGGGAGGTGGGTGGTGGGATGATATACTTGGTAGGCTAAGTTATTTTAGTTTTAGTGAGTTAGGTGGTAGTTTGAATTACGATAGGACATTTCAAAGACACCTATTTTAGACTATAGGTGATGGGGTGACAGGGGGAAACCACCTATAGTTTTACCATGGCTCGATGAGAGGGACCTACCGATGGTGATCCTAGATGTGAGTAATACTGGGAAGACACCAGATTTTGATGCCTGGTGGGTGATGCAAAGCTGTGATCTAGGTTTTTGTGTGGTTGACCAATAGGTACCACCTGGTGGTGAGGTAACTACATAAGAGGGTAGGGCAGTGAGAGGTACTCAGGCCAGGTCATAGGTTAGAGATAGTAGTGAGATAGTGGTACCTCTATGAAAATCCAAGTGATGGTTGGGTGGTGCATTGAGTTCATCTTTGGAGAGAGTGGAGGAGGTTCCTACGAGTGGTGGAGCAAAACCTATAGAGGAGAGAGTAGTCATGGAGGAGTTAGGTAGAGGCATGAATATGGGTGGTTTTTATGACACCCTAGAGATGGGTTTCTTTTATGGGATGGAGGATATTCCCATAGAGAAATAGGAGAGGCAGGAGATTGAGGAGGAGGTATTGTTGTTATGTGATCATGTATGACAAATGGGGGGAGAGCTCAATGAGAGCAAGAGCTGTAGGCTGGCAGAGGTGATGGATTTTGAAGAGAGATTGATATCCCTACAGACTGGTAATAATATTTCTTAGAAGGCCCTTGAGGATAGGTGTGCTAGGATGGCAATAAATATGGAGTAGCTGAGGGCAGGGGTAGAGAGGGATCAATCTACATTGGCCACTCGAGATGCAAAGATTATAGAGATACGAGCCAAGATTATGAGTTAGAAGTAGACGTGGCATGGTGTTGAGGGAGCCCAAGTTATAAGGGAGGTTCTAGTTGATGTGGCTACTTTGAGAGTAGATTTAGAGTAGATTTAGAGGGGTATTGAGTTTGGGAGAGGGATGCTAGCTATGGAGGTAGCAAGGTGGGTGTCTTGTGAGTATTCTATAGGGATTAATGGGATCCCACTCCATGATTATGACCAAGTGGTGTCATAATATGGGGCATATACATGTGGACAAACATAGTCTTAACAAATCCATTAGAATGTATCTTCAATTGGTTAGAGAGGCACGAGAGCTGAGATATAGGATGTGGTAGTGGGTAGAGATGTCGTTGCTTGTTCAAGAGTGATGTTATTTCCTATAGAGGTCCATATATAAGGATAGAAGATAGAGTCTAGTAGATCTACAACAACACATGGGATAGCATCAGGGAGAGCAAGCCACAATGGGAATGGAGAGGATCCTAGTGGTAGTTAGGTTTGATTACCATTGTAGCCTACGAGTAGTTTTATATTTTGTATGATGGGCATGGGCCCATGTTGTAGCCTATAGGCATTTTTGATGGATGACATATATATATATATATATATATATATATATATATATATATATATATATAGATATATATATATATATATATATATATATATATATATATATATATATATATATATATTTGTTTTAGCTATTATATATACATGTGTTTTTGATGTTGATTGTCATGTGTTTGAATTGTGTTTGCATAGATAGCATAGTATAATGTTTGAGTAAATGTATAATGTATGGATATACATATGTGGTAGGGTGTAGAAGTATAATCATACTATAGTGTAGATATACTATAGAATTATGTGAAGGATTGTATGTTAAATGTAATGCAATGTGATGTGATGCAATTTTTAGTAAATGCATGTAATAGGGATGCACTGATGCAATGTGAGAGAATACATGTAGGATAAATGCATTGATGTGATGTTTGATGACTCTACGTAACATAGATGCATAGATATATGTATGATAGGACTAAGATGTGTAAATTAAGCACTTGTATCATTGCATGTACCTATGTGAATGTGATTCATTCCATGATATCAAATATTTAGGATGGTATAAGGCATATGTAACAACTTTGACCAATGTAGTTTTGGGAACAAAATATCAGACCCAAAACTATATAAGTTTTTGTGGCAACTCATAACTAATATGACTGGTTTAGAGTCTATTATGGACCTATGTGTGTAGATGAGTGAGGTTCAATTATCTATTTTTAAGGGAGGTAGGATTAACCCATTGTAGACATGGCCAAACTAGCTAGCTCATCCATAAGAGAACAATGATCTGTACAAAAGAAGGTCGCTAATATGAAAGATATATCACCACTTATAAGACTATTCCATTGGTAGGCAGGCTCTTGGATCCTATTACTAGTGATGGAAATCATCCCATGATGTTATGTTAAATCTAAGGACCAAATGTAATGAAGCATAACAATGATGATATCTAGAGGCTTTTTCTTTTGTTTTCTTCCCCCGGTTTATTGTTTGTCTATGTTTTGTGGTGCTCTTTTTTTTGTATGGGCATTGTCTTTTGTTTTTTTCCCATTTTTCTAATTCTTGCTTATGCTTATCCCTTTGTTTATCCCCAATTTGTATGTTTACCATGCAAGTGATAGGATGAGTAGGGGAAACTGTTCACTAGATGGTAATATCTACACAAGGTGTTATATTCCCTAGAATAAAAACTTATTTAATTTGTAACCTATGTGAATTTTTTGTGAGAGAATTTGAACTAGCCTAAAGAACTATAAGGAGTTTATAAAACCTGTCAGCTAGAGGTGACATTTTATTGAATGAAATAGTGAGTGGTCAAAGATTAATATGAAACCTATGTATACCCTAATCCTGCAAAGGGGGAATGGACATCCAGGTGTTGATGCTAACAAGTGTATATGTTACTCCTATTGGAGGTGCATTTTTGGGGGAAGAATATACAAAATTGAAATAAAATTATAATGAAAAACATATGGATATATAAAATGGGTGTAATGTAAATGAGGCAAGTGGGAAATGCAATATCTACAAGAGGAATTTCATGAAGTGTAGAGATAAAATTTTGGGAAACTTATCTAGAGATGAGTATTGTGTATCATCATGATAAACTTGAGATGTTGTGATAATGGTTGCTCCAGTGTGTGGGGTGTGTGTGTAATAGATGAGTAAACTGTGACTTATTGGAATGTATGTAGTAATGAAAAAAGATGAAGGATGAGAAGGTGGGATTTACAAATAGAAGAAATGAGAAGAAATATGCATTGATAACCAATAATTTAAGGGGATTACCAATGACCATTGAATATAGAAGAAGGAAAGTAGATCAATGTAGGTATGTAGCTTCTCGAAGCATGACCATACCACTATGCGAGGAAGTAAGAAGAAGAAGTAGAAGAAGAGGTATGGAGGAATATGAAGAGAAACTACTAACAAGCGAAGTGATGTGGATCAAGTCATGACCAAGGAGGTGAATCGATGATGTTACTTGGGATTTGATGGTTTGTGTAGTTGGACATATTGTGAATATCGCAAGATGGCACTATCAAAGATTCACATGATTGAAAAGTTTAGGGGGCAATGCAATGTGGGAGACTCTAAATTTGGGTGGATGAACGGGAACGCTTAGATGATGGGACATGATCACCAATCAACATATTTTCTACTAGGGTTTCAAATATACGATAAGTATCAATGTCATGGCCTAGTTGTTGATGGTATATAAAAAAATGGTGTTCATGGTAATTTCATGGTTTGGGATGTGATGGGTCAATAGGCCTGATTTTAGGTAATACTAGGAGGGCTCAAGTCTTATATTAATATTAAGAATGATTACATTATGTGTTCATATTTGCCATCCAATTTGATAGGGATCTACTACAATAATTTATCTCTAAGGGAAGCTCTTCAAGTCTCTAAAATATCTCCTCAATGATCCAACCTATTTGATATTCTGATGTGTGATGTTCTCTCTCCCTTCGATTGATAAAATAAAGTCCCCTAGTGCTTTTAGGTTTACTCCTTATAAAGTGTTTGAAGCCCTAGGTCAATGTTCAAACCCTAGGACTAAATCCCTCATGCGTACTAGGTGTTAGCATGAGAAGCTCTTTGTTTTTCTATGTTTAACTAAAGTCTAAATTTGGACTTAAGACTCCCATGTAAATTGGTTGTGAGGAGAAATGCAAAGTTGTCCCCACTCATACTTATTGCATGTAGACTACCACTTCCACCCAATATTAGGCTAGATGGGTGGAAAAATGCATTTAAATCTTAGCCTTAGTCATCTACAGTGGCTAAGTTTTGGCCACTTTGAGCTATAGTGGCTATATTATGGCCACTCTGGTCTACAATGGCTAGGCTTGGATGGGCTGAAAATGGCCCAAATGAGTGGTAAAAACCAATTTTGATACTTGGAAGGTCCCCAGGTTTAGTCACATGACCTATGAGTGTATCCATGTGAGTAGTCTCCCTGAAAATGACACATTTTAGGTGTCTACAAATAGCAGTAATCAAGGAATGCACAAATCATTACACACATGAGAGACACAAATTTAACATGGTTCACCCAATGTGGGTTACATCCATGGAGAAAATATTTCTTCTAAATTTTATCAATAAATCTCTTGGGAATCAATTCCCTATTATAATGTTTATGGACCTCTATCCAAAGGAGATCTCAATCCCCAATGCTCTAATTTGTGGATCTCTCTCCATAGAAGAACTCTATCCCCTTTTACTCTGGTTTGTGGATCTCTCTCCACAAGAGAACTCTCTCCCATTCTACTCTAGTTTGTGTATCTCTTTCTATAGGAGAACTCTATCCCCTTTGATTTGGTTTGTGGATCCCTATGCATAGGATAAATATATCCCCTCTATGTTTCATGGAACTTGATCGAGGATAACTCTATATCCTCAACTGGATAAAAGAAATCTATCTCCCCAGTTGGTTCATTGATCTCTTTCCATAGGGAAAATATATCCCCTCTATTATCTAGTTCATGGATCTCTCTCCATAGGAGAACTCTATCCCATATGCTCTT
The DNA here is from genome assembly GCA_028583015.1 of Wollemia nobilis. Lineage (NCBI taxonomy): Eukaryota > Viridiplantae > Streptophyta > Pinopsida > Araucariales > Araucariaceae > Wollemia > Wollemia nobilis. The sequence continues at coordinate 14,702,695 of JAQPPZ010001870.1, read as the reverse complement.
ATTTGTGGATATCTCTCCATAGGATAAATCTATCCCCTCTACTTTGATTTATGGATATATATCCATAGGATAACTCTATCCCCTCTACTCCACTCAACTCTACTCCAATATACCCCAAGCCTTAACACAAATCTTGATAAAATCAGCAATCAAACCCACTCTCAACTCTATCTCAAATCTACCCCAAGCCTTAACACAAAGGTTGATCAAATCAACAAAAAAACTTGCTCTTAACTCTTTCTAAAATCTGCTCTCAACTCTATCTTAAATCTACACCAAGCCTTAACAAAAAGCTTTATCAAATCAACAATAAAACCTACTCTCAACTACTTCTTCAAATCTTTTCATAAGACTTTCTCAAATCTACCTTAAATCTACTTCAATTCTTCTCACAAGACTTTCTCGAATCTACCTTCAAGATACTTCAAGTATTCTCACAAGACTTGCTCAAATTTGCCTTCAAGCCTTCCTAAAAGACTTGCTCAAATCTGCCTCAATGCAACTCACTCTATCTTTCAAAAATACTTTTTCAACTACGAAATTTAGACATATTCTACCTAGAATTATTTTATCCTCTGCAACATATAGAGAATGGTATGCACTTATCAAAACCCCAATATGTTCTTCACACTCACAAATATTGCATTCAACTAGTCCAATCTCTCTCTCTTGAAAAACTATTTAATAATAAAATCAAAACAATGTATTACTTGCTTCAAACAATTGTTCTATATTTATTACAAATTTTCTCTCAAACATCAACCATACTAATGCACAAATTTCTCAATCTCTTTCAAAAATGGAAGCACACTTGTTCTCAAAATCTAACCCAAATATTTCCAAAGCCATTCAACAATTAAGTACAAGATGATCTTCAAAATATAATGCAATTGATTCAAATTTCTCTTAATAATTGATGCACATGCAGGTCTCAAACCCTAACTCAAATATTTCCAAAAATGCATAAAAAAAAACACTTTTATCTCCACCTTATGTTCTAGAAATATTTACTCAAAAAACACCTCAAATAAGTAATGATATGCCCATACCTCCCATTTTACTCTGATGAAGATATGTCCTCAAAACTTGTCTTACAAAAAAATTATCCTCGTTGTGCCACTACAAGGGTTAGATAGCAAAATATTTTCTCAAACCATCCATATGAACTTCCTTCTCAAAAATATATGCTTAATGAAATCTGAAATTGATGTTCAATGAATTTTATCTTATTCTCAAAAGATAGGACATTAATAATTATCAAAGACCTTCAACCCCAATTTCATCATACAAAAACTACAATAAAATATTAGACCACTATAATACCTTATTACTCCTATTCTTGCATGTAAAACATATCCCCTTTGTTTTACTTAATACTTTTTGAATAAATAAAATATATAAGGCACTCTTTGTAATTTATGTTAGCTAAATAAATAATTTTAAAACAAATCCTTGCACACAAAAATTTATGACTTCACAACCTTATGACTCCCTAATTATAAAAACAAATATTTAATAAATTCAACCCTTATAACTCCTAATAGCAAAAATTAATTTCAACCCTTATGGCACTTATAATAAAACCTAACTCTTATGACTTCCTAAACTCAACCAAAAACTTAATAGAAATTTTACCCTTACTAAATTTTTCTATCATGGGGCTTCAAGCACTTGACCTCATGGAACCCATGCTCTAGTGTGTGATAGAGCACCATGTGGACTAACTACCCACACAAGACCTCAAGGCACTTAACTGCCCTTTAAACTATCACTGCCAAAAAAATTGTTACTACTCAAAAACAAAACATGAACATCCTGTCACTACTGCATCTCGAACTTGAGACCTCATTTGTGCTACTCCTTATGTAGGGTTGTAGTAGGATGTGCCAAAAGTACCATTTTTGTAAAAGTGCATCGAGAAAGAGAGAAACCTCCCTCCCTGATAGGTTATAGAGTTAGTTGATGAGGAGGATGCCCCAACTGTTGATGTTGGAGTGGCTAGGGGAGTCACAAATGTATTTGTACGGTGGTGGGGTGACATGATGTAGCATGGTGAGGGTAGTTTGGGCCGAGAGGATGATGGCAGATATGGGGCAGATCCATCGGGTCATAGGGTTCATGCTAGGACTACGACGTGGGGCCAGCAGGCAGAGTAGGTGGCAGTGGAGGAGCAAGAGGCTCCTGAGGAGACGGAGGGGGAGATGCTAGCTATATGATGTGGAGGCTGAGCTCTAGTTGGCCATGATACAAGTACAGTAGCATGATGCCATCATATCTTAGTGGGATACCACTATAGCATAGCTTTTAGACCAGATGTAGGCTTTGTAAGCTAATATGGGAGGAGTTACCTGAATGCAGGTTGTTGTTGCTCCTACTCTCGAGGGTCCTTTGAAGGTAGATCTTGAGGATGAGATCAGGTATCTATAGGGTTAATTGGATGAGAGTGATGTAAAAATTATTGAGGATGCAACCCATATTACCACTCTCTCGAGGTAGATCAGGAGGCTAAGAGCCATTCTTAGGGAGAGAAGAGCCACATGTGGGTCACAAGTCAGTAGGATCTCTACAGTAGGGCAGTATTCCATCTGGACTGGTCATGGGACCCAGACTCGTACTGAGAGAGCAGTAGGGTCCAACTCGCACCATTATCCTAGATATCTGTACATAGGAGGTGGTGCTATAGGGGGTGCAGGACTAGTATTTTATTGATGGTGCTCTTGGTTTTGTTTTTGAGGTTGGATGACCTATATGACTATAGCCCATGGATATTTTTGTATATCCATGGACTTGACACACATAATTTTATGATATCTTTGCATTATGAATCATTATGTGTATCATTTATTGCTCATTTTTTTGTTATTATTTTATTTTATGATGTGATGTGATGATGGCATTATTATGATTTGATGTATATGTTAGATGATAGATGATATTGTAGATGCTTAGATGGATGTGTATATGCTTATATGGTTTAATGATATGATGTGATGTATTTTGAGTTGATAAATGATGAATTTATGATTGTATGCAAATGGATATTGCCTATATGTTTTATGATGTGCTTTATGATGTAATGATGGGTGATTTGGTTTTTGTGTTTATGGATGCGATATTATTGTTAAATGCATGTTTAATTTTTATTTAATCGTATGCATCTAACTTATGTGATGAGATGGTATAAACGAACCGGTATGCTCTAATCACTTAAAACATAAGGAATGCATATGACATTGACAATCTTAATGGGTGATATCATAGAAAGTAAAAAATTAATCATGAATTTAATTAATCATTCTTATCATAAGAATTGATTAAGTATTCATATATGAGATGTAATGGTGTGAGATGTATTTTCTTGATAAGATTTTGTAAATTAAAATATATAAAGTAGTCAGTGGTCGTCTATATACTATTTCTAATATATATGCAGTATCTGTCCTACTATGTTGATACCCCCTAATTTATAGAATCTTGTAAATAAAGTTATGGTGTGAATGATGATATGATTTGTTGCTATCTAAGAATTTTAGGGCTTTTCGAAGATTAAAACACTCTAGTTACTCTATCAATGACTATGTACTGATCATTGAAGGCTTTTGAAACTTAGGCTTTCATCATGGTCCTAGATACTCATTCTCCCTGTGTGTGCAAATAAATATATTTAGATAGAACCCATGAATTTCCTCTAATTTTAGGCAATATTCTTTCATCCCATTGCTAATATCAGGGATCCTCAAGTGTTCATCTTATTCTTATGTTGGACTCAATTGGACTATACTAGTAGGTAGTTTTGGATTACCTAAAGCTAGTTCATATGCATTCAAACATTGGTCTATACAAATGCATAGCATTTGTGATAGACATATCATCATGTTTAAGGATTTATCCTTCCAATCCTGTATAGTATCGATAATACCAAGGATTCAAGCTCTAATCCTTTCTTTTCTTCATTATGACTTGGGATACTTGCTCGTATTTAGTGATAAAATTACTGTTTATTTTTGACTAATTTTTTTTTTGAGCAAGGGATTCTTGTAGTGATAATAATCACTGTTTATTTTTCTTTTTTCCTTTTGATAGTTTGAGTTATTACTATGGGTGTTTATGTGTGACTTTTGAATATTTTGAACTTTGAACCTAGGATTTTTTCTTGTTGACTTAAGCAAGGAATTTATGGGTAGGGTGGAGCTTGTCCTTTTTTCAATTCTCAACATTTTTGAATTTTTTGCATAGGGGGATAAGCAAGGATGTCTCTTTTCTCTTTATGTAACCTAACCACTTAACAACTTTCATCTTCCTATGTACCAACTAGAATTTAGTGTTTGTAATTAGTGGTGGGATCCTGATATATGCTAGGCTTTGTCACCACTAGACCTTATTCTCTACTAACTAAGATGGTTTTCCATAAAAGTTTATAAGATCACTAGATGTGGTTGAATAACCTAAAAACCTTAGTATATTATGTATAGCAACTGATAATGGTTGTGTTAAAAAACACAATTACACACGTGTTGATGGAGGTATGGATTTTGAATGGTTTGTGAGAAAAACTGTGGCATCTCTTTTAAGGTTCTCATGACATATGCGAATGTAATGGATATGAAAATATAATGCAATTATGTGGATGAAAGATGTGAGATGCAATTGTTTTTGTATTTTTTGCTTAATTTGACCAAAGTGTGTATTATGCCTTTGGGGATTTTTTATTTTTGATCAAGTAGCATGAAATACCCTTGGAGCTTTTTGATTTCAACCAAGTGGAATGAATTACACTTTGGAGTGTTTTTTTGATTGGAGTTGACCAAATGGTTTGAATACCCTTGGAGCATTTTTGATTAGAGTTGACCAAGCGACTTGAATACCCTTGGAGTGTTTTGATTTGATTTTAACCAAGCGGCTTGGATGCCCTTGGAGAATTTTGATTTGAATTTTGACCAAGCGACTTGGATGCCCTTGGAGCATTTTGATTTGAATTTTGACGAAGATGCTTGGATGCTTTTGGATCATTTTGATTGAATTTGACCAAATGGTTTGAATACCCTTGGTCACTCTTGCCCCTAATAAGGTGCCAAGTTATATATATTATTGTCCACATCATACTATCATCCACTAATAGTTTTCTATGACTGCACTTACTCTATGTAAGGTGTAATATTGATCATACTATCAGTCACTAATAGTACCTATGATCACACTTACTCCATGTAAGGTGTCATACCAGCCATACTATCACCCATCGATAGTACCTATGACCAAACTTACTCCATGCAAAGTACCATACTAATCATATTATCACTCACTAATAGTATGTATGACCACACTTACTCATGTAAGGTGTCATACCAGTCATGATTTCTTTGATTTTAAGATAGGATCCTACACTCTTCTTTAAGGATAGATTCTATTTCTATACCTCCTAAGAGTGTTCCAATATTATCTAGAAATTTTATGTCTAACCTTGTTCATGTAAGTTAGTTTTAAATCTTATCTAGAATAAGATTTTCTTTTATTAAGTTCATTGAACTTACACATAGATGCATCCTGACACATCCTCTTAACCTCCAAGACATTCCTCACTTGAGGTCTAGTCATTGCAGATGACTTTCAAGTGATCAATATGTTAGATAGAGTATTTAGTCCAAGTTTTTCCACTTAGGACCTTCCAAAAGCTACCTACTATTTGGAACCCTTTGAGTCACTACTTAGGAAAAGAGGACTTCAAGTGTTGGGATAATCCTATCCAACATATAATGAAAGTTAATCAGGAGAAATTTTCATGCTCAAAATTACTCATTGTATAAACATTTCAAGGATATATATATATATATATATATTACATAAGAAAAAACCCTATTGGGTTACAATTATCATTGTTATAACATACAATGGATGAATTTCAACCATTTCTATTGCCCTCAAGTCTACTACATTTAAGTCCTATCACTATTCTATGAGGGACCTAAACCTTTAGCTAGAGAAGGTGGTATGATGGTTGTTCGAGCAACTACCCAACCTCTACCCAAGGTTGTTTTTTGAGCTACTCATGTAGTTCTCCCTCACCCACATTGTGCTCTAGATAATGGTAGATATGGGATGATTAATCCATGCATTACCAATGCCCTAAAATAGGTAGTCAAAAATGTAGTACTATATTCATCCCTAGCATACTATAGTTATGCATTTTTTGTGTATAAAGCTACCATGGTTTATGGCTCTCTAGTCATTTCTTTAAGCTTCCACTAACCCGAGCCTATCAAATTTTACTATGGGTTCATCCCTCTCAACTTCTAGTCTCATTATTTCTTGGATATATAAATATTCTTGGATCTGCTCTCTTTGTTCTGGTTATTCAAGAAGATCTACTTTAATAGTAGCCTTGATTGTACATTCAACTATTCTACCAACCTCCTGCATAACCAAATCCTTTTTGGTAACTGCATTGTTTCCTCAACTCATTCTGGCACCATCGAAATCCATTTTATTTTTTCATATATTGTGTACCAATAGATCAGAAGGCACTAGGAGTATGATCATAAGGATAACTTTGGGGCTTGCTCCTATTGATCCCATAAATAGCAATTCCAACCCTAACATAAGAGCTACCATATTGCATTCCATTGGTATAACTCTTTTTTGAGTGCTTTTGGAATAATGCATCTTTAGTTCTCCCAAATGTTCAGCTGGTTGTTAGTTTATGGTACATAGATTTTTATCAAAAATATGATCGAAAGTACCCTGATTATTCAAATTCTATTCGACACCCACCATTGATCATGTATCAATCGATGTGTATGTACTATATGATCAATACCATCTTAGTTTTTTTTCAAGTTTCCAAGGTAATAATTTTTCTTACCAAAACACTTGTGGATGTATCACCTCCTTACGGGTGTCCCATTAATGTAGCCTCAAGATGTCTTATCATTGCCCTTTTGGAGGCTCCATATGATGAGCACACATTTACCTATACATATTACTTTTAGAAGTTGCATCAATTATCATATTATTTCCAACTATCAAGGTTATGTTCATACATACATAGGGTACTATCGCAAAACCTCGATCATGGTTACTTATTTGATTATAATTCAAATTTGTGGTAAATTGAGTTTAATCATCAACTCATCTTGGCGTAGTTTATAGTCCTTCCTATGTTATGCAAAAAACTATTTCTTGGTATGCATATTTATCGGATCATTTAATTAAATGAGATGCACGCTTGCCTTATCCAAGGGGTTCTTTGAGTTACTTGAGTTCTAAGGTATCTCCTATCATCTAGGAAGTCTTCCAATGATCACATACTTTCCAAAAAATACTCTTTTATTGGTTTTTGTAAACTTTTCTAACCAGGTTCATCATACATTTAATCATTTATTACCACACTGCTACTTCAAATCTCTTAACACTAGAATTTTGTTTCCTTTTTATATACAATAGAGATTTTTATGTGCTGTAAGTATTTATTGAAGGTTTATGCCCTAGTTTACCTATGTGGACATTAATACCACATGTATTGTGTAGAGGGTAGTCCCTTGTTTAAATAATGTAGTGCATCTTATTATACTTGACCACCACCTGGGTGGTCGGGTGGTATAATTTTCTATGGAGTCAAGTTCCTACTTTGTGGAGACCATATATGATCCCTAAAAACTATGCTTGGTGATTCTAGGTATGGAGTTTCTCCATCCTTTATCTCCTTCACATATCAGGGTATCATGTTAGAAGATGGTTCTAGTGATACTTGGAAATTTTCCATATCTGATTAAATGGAATCTCTAGTGGTTTGACCATTTCCTACACCATATCCTCTGGTTGATCACCATGTCTGATTAAGTGGATTTTCTAGTGGTTCCATCATTTCTTTTATGGCCCTCATGATCTCATCCCAACTCTTGCCTTAGTGCAAGATAGTAATTACCATTTGTAAATTTTGAATAGGATCTTACCTTCCCATTTCCCTATGGATTGTCCCTCCATAGATAACTTTCAATTCCTAATACTTTTGGGAAAATTTTGTAGCTAACATAGCTATGTTTATGATCAAGGAATTTATTTAGCAAAGTCTCTATGTGGTTATCTTATAGATGAATACTCAAGTAAGTCCAAGGATGCACTTCATAGAAATCAATGTGGTCAATTTCTATTCTATGGATAGGATTTGCCAACCCTCCTATTAAGACCAAAGAGTAATTAAACATACCACGCTCTTGGTAATTCTCCTATCTATTTCAATAGGAATACCCATTTTCCTTTATAACTTAAGCTAGACTCATGTTAGGTCTCTTTCAACCCATACATTAGGCTTATACCTTGAATATTAAATATCCTATCATAAATATAGAACATCAATCATTTGCAATGCTTAAATTTCTTTCCATATCACACAATGGGAGTTAAGGGGGTTATCACATAAACCCTCATATGCACTCCAATGTCCACCATTCTACCTTACTTGTTCAATTCAACTTTTAATCTCTATAATATGAGACACAATATAAGCTTTTCCTCCACTTGATCATTATTTAATTCGTTCACCACACAATACTTTAGTAAGGAAGAGGCTTAGATTCATACCACAATTATGAAATATCTTTCCTCAATGATATCTTAGGTACTCCATAAGTTGTGGGATGTTCCCTCACTCTTCCATTCTGATTCACTATTGAATGCAATTATAGGAGAAAATATTTGCATATTAGTAGCTTCTAAACACTTATTCTTCCCTTACTAAGTATTTTCTAGTTTTATAGTTCATAAACAATAGGTATAGGTTTATAAATAAAGCCCACATATTTTCTAGCCTAGAAAAAGTATTAGAGTCCATTTGCTAGCTTGGGATTTGATACCAACTGTAACAACCCCACATTACCAACCAAACCTGAGATAGAATTTATTTTTATACATATGTAACATGTCAAGTTTTGAAACCAATTATGTTTGGATCAACATCAAGCATGGTACCAAGTAACCGATATTATTACGACATGGTCAGTTTCAACTCTCATGATAGGAGTAAACAAATTCTATATAATATTACATCATATCGTGATATTTATGATCTCCTCAGTTTAACTGTTTCTATCTCTAATTTCATTAGAAAGTTTAATTAATTAACCAATTGAATGTAATTTTAAATCTTACTTCCTAATTCTATCATTTGCAGTAGAATACCACGCATGTATTATTTAAACAATACATAATAAATTCTCTACTCACATAAATGCTTTCAATTGATTCAAAGAATAAAATATTACATCATATTAGGAGCACCATTCATAGGAGAATACAATGACACCAATTATCATAACCTCAAATTCAATCATAATCCATCCTCACCCATGAAACATTGCCTATTAAACAAATTTTGTACCATATAACATTCTAGTGATCATATTATAAGAATGTAAATGCATCATTCCATTGGAAAGAAAATAACATTTAATTTCCATATTATTCAATATCCACAATCTAACTAATCATAATAGAAAGCAAGTATAACATCCATGCATAACAATAATTGCAAAACACAAAATAGAGTTTACACAACATATTACCTAGGAACCCTCATGGGGAATAAACCCAACCTCCAAAGTATGTTTCTCCTCTCATTTCATAAACTTAAATTTTCATAAATACAAGTATAGAAAGTCATCCCATAGATCCTTTTCTAAATAAAATATGCAATTAAAGGAACCAATTTGTTCCTTGTTCAAATCATGATGCAAATAAGGAAATGCCACATTTTCTTTCTCTAAGCCATCAATACAATATATAAGAATCTCACAAATTATTATATCTACATGTTTATGAATGATAATTTCTTTAATATTAAGAAGAAATTTAATCAATTTTCAAGAGGAAACCCCATAACTCCCTCAAGAATGAATCCCACGTTCATTATCCAACCTAGATGCTATTATTATATTTAAATCAATGTGATTAGTAATTTTATAAGGTTTCATAACATATGGAGAGATCCCATACTCTCTCCAATATTAGACTCCCTATCTAATCCCCCACATTCTTCCTCCAAGGTTGATAAACATCCAACCCTCAATATTCTAGTTATAGTAGAAGAGTTCATTAGACAATCATGCTTACATCTACATTATATGTATATAGGCATGTAAAGAGAAAATGTATTCCTCAAGATAATATCATCAATCATAATATGTCAATATGGAGGAAATTAACCCAAATATAACAACTTTCCCATGTAATAGACCCTTGTCTATCCTTGTAATTACCCTTCATCTTATAAGGTTAAGATTGTAATAATTTTACCAACCCATTTACCCTAGAAATCATAGCTAGGAAGAAATGTCATTTAGAAATATTAATTATATGATCAAACATAGTGAGGAAACCCCAACATTTCCTCAAGAAATGAGTCCCGCACTCAATTCCTTCCTTGAATATACTCTTTCCATACAATAGCCTTTCTAAATATCCCCATATGTGAAAATCTACTTTATTCATTCCTTTGACAAGATTTTTAATAGATTTTATAGTAGAATTATCTATAAATTTGTATTTTCTTTGTATAAAATTATAGTGTGGATTATTATCAATTTTCTACCAAAAATTGGTCTCGAATAATAATGATTTTCTATGTAAAATTCTTTGATTTTATTTGAATCACTAGATCCTTTTTAAATGCCTCACAATTGATTACCAATTTTCCAAAATTACTTTAATAACAAAAGATATCCAAATTATACTATCAAATTTTATTCCAAAATTTGATCCAAAATTATATCCCTTGGTTCATCAAAAATTTATTCTATTCTCCTTATTTTAGAGGTTCATAATAACTATGATTCCTTTCTTTACATAGTAGAAACTTATTTCCCTTAATTTAAGGTATACAAAGTAGAAGAGGCTCATATCTACTTAATTAAATGAGTAATCATTCTATTTACCCCCATTTAGTCAATAATAGGGAGAGCCATATTTTTCCAAAGGGATCGTCGGATCCCTTAATGCCCCAAATCACACTATAATTCAAGAGAGTTTTTTTTAGTAACATTGACAAGATAGACTAATAGTCACAAAGTGTGGATGACTATCTAATAATAGTAGAAGTCAATAACCCAACTACAAGGCTCTAGAAGAGCCTCAAAACCACCATCTATACCCAAACCATCAGCATCCTTGACGAGGATAACCCAATAATTATAGTGGTTACTATACTATGGGTGAGTTTCCATTCTATAGACATTGCTAGATGATTTGGGATACATAAACCTAAAAAGGGGATATTCAAACTCTCACGAGAAACTACGAATGACAAGCCCATATAGGGCATCACCATCGAGTCTGCTCATGCCACCACTATCCGACCAAAAATATGACTTAGAATTGGGATAGCCAAGTGCATGGGGTTTTTGGCTACCCCTTATGTGGGTGTTCACTCTTAAAGATCATCCTCTAGCCCTAACATATCCCATGTGGTACTAAATCATGATTTATGTAGTGAAGGTGCATTCCTGAGAACCTTTATGGTTACCACATGTTCGCAAACCCCTAAATTCCCTTAAAAGGTATGATTCCAAAAGTCCCATCTTGGTTTTAATAAATCACATGCAGGGAGAATGTATATCATCAATTTATGAGGTGGGAAGAAAAGTAACATAGCTAAAATTTCTGCCTTTCTCTTAAGATTTTTCCCAATGATCACCCTAACATATTCAAATGATATGCTATTATAAATGTTGAGGTTGCATACCAGAGATAATGCCATAGTTACATTTATTGGATAATTGTAGGAGGTTCATGGTGCATAAATATCCATAATTTTGATGATCCCTAAATGATATTTCAACTCATAGCGAGTTTATATCATAAGGGATTATATTTGAGGAGGTAATGAATTTAATGGAGTCATCCTTCTAACACTTATGACTAACAATAGTTATTGGTAGATTACTATGAAATAGAGTCTAGCTTTGTTTTCCTTCTAGAACAAAGCACCAAGTCATCCTCATTCATCCAAGCTCGACATGTGGCAACTCATTGGGCTCCATTCACAAGGTCCACTATTTCCTTCAAAATCCAGGATGGTATTTTCTTTTCAAATGCCTAAGGGGATTGAATTAGAGCTTCATCAATGATTAATGGAGACACCAGTATCAATAATAGTGTTATGTAGGAATATAAGGTCACCAATACTAATATCCTTTATTGAAAGGTGAACCAGACATCAACCTAGACTTAGTGGTCAAAACAAAGGGATGTCGATAGTACAAAGGTTCTTGATGATAATTATTCCACTTGTGTTGTGGTTATTACTTGACATAAGAGTACACACCAATAGATCGATGGCCACCCAATAGTGGTTGATAGGGCTCCATGGTTGGAGGTGGAAGATATTTAATAAATCTGAAAGATTTAGAAAAACTTGATTAATAGTCCTTCGAATTATTTCATGGTGTTGCATTCTAGACCACTTATTTTGACACCCAAATAAAAAACACAAGCCAATATGGATTTTTTTGGTAAAATAGGGTAATTTTTATCTACATTATTCCAATCATTGTGAGTGGGGAATTAATACAGATCATATATTGACCTAATGCCATACTAAGCATAATTTAATCACCTTTCCAAGGTATTATATACATATATCACTCAATATCCCTAATGATATCATCCATTTTAAATAGAGGGCCTCCAAATCATAAATAAAAGCACAACACCAAATAATTATTAATAAACAACACAAGCACCCTCTTGAAGGAAATATATAAGCATTCATAGAGATAAAATATAACCTAGAGAATTTCATTTCTTTCAAATATTTACTCTTCTAACTTGTTCTCAAACTCCTTCCTTGATTGCATAGACTCAAATTTATCTTCTAAGTTCACTCATAAGGACCACATTCATTAGTACTCTCCAAAATCCTTTTGGTTTCTAATCTATCAATGTAGAGAGAATACTCCCTAAGCCCAAGATTTCCTCCCCTTATCCATTGCTTATATCCTCTTATATAATTTTTCCCAGCTCTTCTTCCCCCAATGAGTAATAAGGTGGGTATATTATTAAAATATTAAAAGGATCCTTCTTGGGACCAAACCAAATAGTGAGATTCCTTTTTATTATTTAAAAATTAGGGATAAGACAAGAGGAGATAAGGTGGGAGTACCTTGCTTATTTTAGACCTTCTCTTTTTCTTAGTGCAACTGCAAAGACTACACTATTACTATTGGGAAGGTGTCATGTGGAATGGAGAATAGTCCATCCACTAGTCAAATATGTATATTTTTATTATTAAAATATGATCTTGCTCTTTTTAGGTCCATTTTGAATTTGGATAAATTTTGTGGACACCTAATTGTAATAAATTAGGTTTATTTACTAAGTCACTTTTTGTAAAAGATAATTTTCCCAAATTAATATTTTCTTAAAATCCTTATTTTGACTTATCCAAACCTTTCAAAATCCCAATTGTATTCCAAAACTATCCCAATTAATATAGTAGAGTATAATTAGTTTTTAATTAGGGATTTCATAGGATATTTGGGTTTTATCATCCCCTAGATTTGATCAATTAGATCCTGTTTATTAATTCTTGGAAAAATTAGTAAGGTTTGGTTAATTTTAAAATTTAAGTATTAATTGATCCCTTTGGATCAATTAATGTCTTATAGAAAGTCCAATGGGTGGGATGTGACATACTTCCCCCCTGGATTAAAAATAGTCCTATGTGTTTCTTGTTAATTCCTAGCTTAGCTAATGTAGAAGATCAATAAAATTAGCATTAGTTCTTTACAAATCTTATAGAATCATCATCCTTTTCCTTAGTGTATTGATATTTATGGTAAGAAATATCTTCCATCCATGAGAGTCTTGGACCTGCAAAAGTTTAAACTATCAGTAGTACCATGCTCTTAAAGAATAAAACATCCATATTGTATCATTAATAAGTATAGAAAACATCATAAATACATAATTTTCATCATGAAAACAAAGCATAAAAGCATCTATCACTACATAGTCAATAATAATAGAGTACTACAATAGGATAACTATAGAAAATTTCCATAGACATGACATGAATTTATGTTTTTATGATAAAATTAGACTCCATCTGTCTAATTAAATGCATCAAAAAATCTCACAAAGGAGTATCACACTATGCCTTGATATCCCCTTTTTATGAGTTAACTTGATATTCATAGGTGTCATCAAAGACAAAGACATAATTTCATACTCCCTCCAAGATACCCATATATCTTGAAATCATCTTGGCAAACTCATTTACCACCACTAGTGCATCACTCTTGATGTCCCCTAGTAAACATATTTAATCATCCTATTGCAAGATTCATATCTCAAGAGATACAAATGTCAAGTGTAATCCTCAAAAGAGCCTAAGGTACACCACTTAAGACCCACAAAATATGAAGGGTTCACATAGCTCTTCCATTTTGATTCACCAGTGGCTCAACAATGGGAGGTGAATAACTTGAACACATGTAGTCTCCGAGTAATTAAATCCAATACCAATAATTATTTTTACTATGCTTATGATGTCATATAAATATTCAAGGTCACTCTTACCCCCTGTAAGGTGCCAATTTATACATATTATTATCCACACCATACTATCATCCACTGATAGTTTTCTATGATCACACTTACTCTATGTAATGTGTCATACCGATTATACTATCATTCACTAATAGTACCTATGATCACACTTACTTCATGTAAGGTGTCATACTAGTCATACTATCACCCATTGGTAGTACTTATTATCACACTTACTCCATGTACAGTGTCATACCAATCATACTATCACTCATTGATAGTACCTATAACCACCCTTACTCCATGTAAGGTATCATACCAATCATACTATCATTCACTGATAGTACCTATGAGTACACTTACTCCATGTAAGGTGTCATACCATCCAAGATTTCTTTTATTTTAGGAGAGGATCCTACACTCTTATTTAATGATAGATTCCATTTATATACCTCCTAACAATGTTCCAATCTTATCTAGAATTTTCATGTCTAACCTTGTTCATGTAAGTTAATTTTAAATCTTAGCTAGAATAAGATTTTATCTTATTAAGTTTGTTGGACTTACACATAGGTGCATCCTGAAACACCTCATCTTAACCTCCAAGACATTCCTCACTTGAGGTCTATTCACTATAGATGACTTTCAAGTGATCAATATGTCGGATAGAGTATTTATTCCAAGCTTTATTGCTTAGGACCTTCTAAAAGCTACTTGTTATTTGGAGACCTCTGAGTCACTACTCAGGAAAAGAGGACTTCAAGTGTTGGAATCATCCTATCCAATAATTAATGAAATCTAATCAAGAGAAATTTCCATGCTCAAAATTACTCATTGTATAAACATTTCAAGGATATATATATTACATAAGAAAAACTCCTCTTGGATTACAATTATCATCCTTATAACATACAATGGGTGGGTTTCAACCATTTTTGTTGCCCTCAAGGTTGCTACTTTTTGGTCCTATCAATATTCTATGTTGTACCTAAACCTTTAGCTCGAGAAGGTGGTGGGGTGGCTGTTCATAGTGGCTACCAAACCTCTACCTTAGGTTGTTTTTTGAGATTCTTGTATAGTTATCCCTCACCCATGTTGTTCTCTAGCTATTGGTAGATATGGGATGATTAATCCATGTCTTACTAGTACCCCAAAATAGGTAGTCAAAAATGTAGTACTGCATTCATACCTAGCCTAATGTAGTTGTACATTTTTTGTGTATAAAGCTACCATGGTTCTAGCTCTCTAGTCATTTATTTGTGCTTCAATGGACTTGATCCAGTCATGTTTTACTATAGTTGCATCCCTCTCAGCATCTAGTATCATTCTTTCTTGGGCCCATAAATCTTCTTGGGCCTACTCTCTTTGTTCTGGTTGTTAGAGAATATCCATTTTAATAGCAATATCGATTGTAACTTCAATTGTTCTACCAACCTCTTACATAACCACATCCTTTTAGATAACGGCATTGTTTCCTCAACTCGTTTTGACACCATTGGAAGCCATTTTCTTCCTTCAAAGAGTGTGTACCAATAGATCAGAAAGCACTAGGAATATAATTATAAGGATCACTATGGAGCTTGCTCCCATTGTGCCCATAAATAGCAATGCAAACCCCAATATAAGGGCTACCATATTGTATTCCATGGGTAGAATTATTTTTTGAGTGCTTACAAAATAAAACATCTTTGGTTCTCCCAAATATTCAACTAGTTGTCAGTTTGCGATACATGCAAAATAATGCATCTTTGGTTCTCCCAAATGTTCAACTAGTTGCTAGTTTGTGGTACATAGAGTTTGATAAAAAATCTGATCGAAAGTACCTTGATTATTCAAATTCTATTTGATACCCATCATCAATAACATATCAATCGATGTGTATGTACTATATCATTGATACCATATTATTTTTTTTTCCAAGTTCCCAAGGTAATAATTTTCCTTACCAAAATACTTGTGAATGTATCACCTCCTTATAGATGCCCCACTAATGCAGCCTCAAGATGTCTTATCATTGTCCTTATGGAGGATCCATCGAATGAGCGCATGTTTACCTATGCATCTTAATTTTATAAGTTGCATCCATTATCATATTGTTTCCAACTATCAAGGTTGCATTCATACATATGCAGGGTACTATCACAAAACCTTGATCATGGTTACTTATTTGATAATAATTCAAATTTATGTTAAGTTAATTTTATTCTCAACTCATCTTGATGTAGTTTATAGTCCTTTCTACATTATGCAGGAAACTATTTCCTGGTATGCATCTTTACCAAATTATTTACTTAAATGAGATGCACACTTTATTTATTCCAGGGGTTATATGAGTTAATTGAATTCTAAGATCACTCCTATCTTCCATGAAGTCTTCCAGTGTTCACATACTTTCCAAAAACTACTCTTTTATTAGTTCTTGTAAACTTTCCTGACTAGGTTTGTCATACCTGTAGTCATTTATTACCACATTGCTACTTCAAATCTCTTAACACTAGAATTTTACTTCCTTTTTATATACAACATAGGGGTTTCTATGCTTCAAATAGCTATTGAAGCTTTATACCATAGTTTATCTATGTGGACATTAATACCACATGCATTGTGTAGACGATAGTTTCATATTTAAATAACGTAGTGCACCTTATTATACTTGACCACCACTCGGGGGTCGGGTGGTATACTTTTCTATAGAGTCAGGGTCTTACTTGGTGGAGACCATATATGATCCCCACAAACTGTTCTTGGTGATTACAGGTATGGAGTTTCTCCATCCTTGCTTATCACGACCTGTTATCCTTGAATCCTATCAAAAGGATATTAATTGATCTTGGGATCAATTAATGTTCAATAGAAAGGGGTCATAGACCCTAAGGAATTCTACAAAATTCCAATTTAGGGATTTTGAAGGAGTTAGGAGGAAAAATAATGAAAAATTAATTAAGCATGTTTGATTAGGTTAATTGCATTTGATTTTTAATGCAATTAAATGTCCAATTCTTATTGGACCAAACTACGCACTAGTTTTTTTAATGCTAAAGGCCTATCTTATTCCCCCTCATGGCATAAGTTGGTTGGTGGAGAGAAAAGTGAGATTATCCCCTCTATATTTAATTAGGGATGAAGTGGTAGCACATGGGCACAAAACAAAAATAGGGCCACCTACCTTATCCCTATGTGGACCCTCTTACTTTTTAAGATTACCCTTCACATGGCATGATATGTTTTATTTGGCCCAAGGTATATTTTAATGTTATAATAATACAACCATTATTTGGCCCATGAGGGAAGGAATTTCCCTATAAATAGAGGCAATATTAGAAGGAAGGGCAACTAGGAAGTCTGGGAAGGCCTAGGGAGTATGCTCTCCATCTTGGGTGGATCAAAAACCAGAAGGCTTGAGAGACTACTTAGTTATAGAAAGAGGTAATATTGGGAGACTAGAAGGAGATAAATCTTGAGGAGAAGATGAGTACTCAAGAAGTAGTGGAAGGAGCTTAAGAAGGATATGGATCAAGTTGGATCCTTGAATTGCTATATTAATTGGTTATTAGGTGATTGCTAGTCCTCTTAGACTTCCCTGAACGCTTTTAAATTTTCTTTGATTTAATCAAATTTTACCTTTAACTATTCCATGAAGTTTAATTTGTTATACTTTTGGAATCGTTGATTAAATATATAGTTTTAATGAAGGATTACCTAGAATTAATCAATAAGGTTTGGTGAATCTGTGTATATTCTAGGTTATAAAGGAATTTGATTAAATACCTTGATTTAATCAAGGATTTCTAGGGCTAATAAATGAAGTTGACTAAACATAATGTATGTTAAAAAATGATGGCTCCTATGTTATAAAATGATGGTTCAGCCTGAATACTGACCTGTATGGATTAGATCTAATGCTAATTAATAAAAGACCATATATGTTTGGAATGTCATATACCATTGTGAGCTCTACAAAATAATCCCCATACTAGTCATAAGCAAAGATGACCTGGTGAGCTGATTGTCCATGATTACCATTAATTATGGAATTGGATGTCATAGGTCATCCAGTGCCAATAGACTCCTATAGGTTGAAACCTGTTTCAGCCTTACAATCCACCCTTACAAAATGAAGCTCCAATACTGTTGTCATCATGAAGGGAGTGTCTCAGTCCATTAGAGACATTGATGATTTTGGGGTTTTAAATTGGGCGATTATTGAAATATGTTTGATAATACTTGTGTACTATAGAGGTAGTTGTCAAACCCTACACCCTTGGTCTAAGTCGGGGGTCATGTCGCTCAAATGACCAAAAAACCAAACCTTGCCAAATCATTACTAAACCTTATCAATGCATGGTGAGGGTTAGAAAACATGTCAAGGACTTGCATGATTAGTTATGATAAGGGGCATATTACAATATAGTACCATAATTCTAGTAGATATAAAAGAAACCTGAGAAGTACCTCACACTTGAGATGTTTACCTATAGAAGAAATCTAAAAACTAGCCTATGGTATTACACAGATTTAGAATGTGTTAGTATTACAATGACACTGAGAGGGGGGGTGAATCAGTGTAGCTCTTTAAACTTGAATTTATAACTCTTAATATCGTAGCAATTAAAACTTATTACTAGATACAAGTATAACAAAAGAGCATCACACAACACAAGATTTAACGAGGTTCACCAATGTGGCTACTCCTCAAAAATTGATTGCTTGTACTACCATCCAAATCCAATATTTGCAAAGCACAACTTTACAATCAATTTACCATCACCCACTGGAAGGAGCACCAACCCCTGATTTATCTGCACCTATAGAAAGGAGCACCAATCCCTGATTTATCTGCACCAATAGAAAGGAGCACCAACCCATGATGCCAAGCTACAACCTAGACTTCAATTTGAATCTATTAGTTTTTTTGTAAGATACCTTTGCTTTTGCAAGACCCTGACTGGTCTTCTTCACATTTGCATTCTCTGCGGACTCTGCTTTCTCTATGCAATCATAGCAGCACCTGGTTAAACTTCAATATTTTTTCTCTCTACACACTCTGCTCTCTTTGCGCAATCACTTCGCACACTCTGCTTCGTTACAGTAAAACTTCATGATCGTCTTCTCCCTTTTGCGTACTCTGCTCTTTTTACGAATTTTGCACTTAACACACTCCACAACCGTCACATCAATTCTTCAAATAGTTCTCATTTTATAATAATATTTTTATGATGAAAACCTTAATATTAGTCGGTTGTAAACCCTAATCTTAGTCGGCTTTCATAACAACTGTAAACCCTAATTTTAGTTGGTTGTCATCCTTCTCATTTTAGTCGGGTTCTCCTTCTTGACTTGCATATTTACGACCTATCGTGAAATCATGACATTCCTGCCTTTGTAGATTCTTTTGTTGTTGTTGCCATGAAAATACATGTCACGATATTGTGACACTTTCACCTCTGTACGCTTTCTCTATTCTTTTGTCATGATATCACGACATTTTTGCCTCTACAGACTTCGTCTTTTCTTTTGTCGTGATATCATGATATTTCTGCCTCTGTATACTTCATCTTTGCTTTTGTCATGATATCGTGACACTTCTGCTTCCATAGACTTTGACTTTGCTTTTGTCGCGATATCACGACACTTCTGCCTCCATAGTATTCAACTTAGCTTTTGTCGTGAAATCGTGACACTTCTGCTTTCGTACTTAGCTTCTTTGCTTTTGTCATGAAATCGTGACACTTCTGCCTTTGAAGTATTCTTCTCTACTTTTGTTGCAAAATCATGATACTTCTGCTTCTAAAGTCTTGCTTTCTACTTTTCTCATGAAATCGTGACAGTTCTACTTCCATACGCTTCCTTTATTTCTCTTGTCGCGAAAATGCGACATGTCGCAAAATCGTGAAACTTTTCAAACTTACTTTCTCTCTCCTATTTTAGTCATGAAAATGCGACATGTCATGAAATCGCGACACTTTTCAAACTTACTTTCTCTCTCTTGTTTTAGTCACGAAAATGCGACATGTCTCGAAATCGTGACACTTTTCCAACTTACTTTCTCTCTCCTATTTTAGTTGTGAAAATGCGACATGTCACGAAATCATGACACTTTTCCAACTTACTTTCTCTCTCCTATTTTAGTTGTGAAAATGCGACATGTCACGAAATCGTGACACTTTTCTTACTTGTTCTCTTTCTTCGAACTTGTCACGAAATCATGACACTTTTTCCTGCTTTCTCTTTCTCTTCCAACATGTCATGAAATTGTGATAGTTTTTCCACTTGCATTTTTCTCTTCCAACATGTCACGAAATCGTGATAGTTTTTCCTACTTTTTCTCTCTCTTCCAAAATGTCATGAAATCACGACAGTTTTTCTTGCTGCTGTATATGTCGCGATATCACGACACTTTTCTTACTTGTCTTTTTCTTTGATCTTTTGCATATAGGCCACTTCGGTCTTCTTGGAAAATCACTATACATACTCTGAATAACCTTTGAACTCCTATCTTCTACATCTGAATAGCTTTTGAACTTCCTATCCACTGCATCAACAGATCTATCTGACTGTGTTGACAATAATGACAATACTGTTGCTGCACCTTGCTCAACAATCTCCCCCTTTGGAATTGTTGGCAACACATGTGCAATTTCCTATAACTCTTCTCCCCATTTGACAATAATACCAAAGGGCTACTACAAAATCCCCTGAGTCCATTCACAACATTCTCAGGCAAAATTTATTACACTTAGCAAAAATCATGAACATGAGCAAAAAGATAATCAAATACTTAAATGCTCCCCCTGAGAATGTGATCCCTATAGCTAGTCAATTCTTGGGAAGTGTGACCACTCCCAATTTATTGTGAAGATACTCAAAAAATTCCTTGGGCAATGGTTTTGTGAAGATATCTGCTACTTGCTTTGTAGTTGGAACAAAATCCAATTTAACCTCACCTTTCGCAACTTTCTCCTTTAAAAAGTGATACCTGATAGTAATGTGTTTTGTGCATGAATGCATAACCGAATTCTTGGAGATGTTAATGGCATTGGTGTTATCACACTTAACTGATATTGGATCACTGAAGCTAATACCAAGATCTTTTAGGATTTGTTTCATCCACAATACCTGTGTATAACATGTTGTCACTGCAATATATTTTGCCTCTGCTGTCGATAAAGAAATTGACTCTTGTTTCTTACTGTGCCACACAACCAATCTGTCTCCAAGATAGAATGCACCTCCACTGGTACTCTTTCTGTCATCAACACATCCTAACCAATATGCATCTGAATACAAAATAAGGGTGAAGTCTTTACCTTTTGGGTACCATAACCCATACTCCATTGTACTCTTGAGATACAGAAGAATCCTCTTTACTGTTGTCACATGAGTCTCCTTGGGATTAGCATAAAATCGTGCTACCTTGCATACTTCCTGTAAAATATCTGGTCTGGTATCTATCAAGTACATTAAGCTCCCAATCATAGATCTGTACATGGTTTGATCAATAGGTGGAGATTTTTCATCCTTGCTCAACTTGCAACCTGTCATCATGGGAGTGCTAATTGGCTTACAATCCTCCATTGTGAACTTTTTTAACATCTCTTTCACATATTTAACTTGAGAAATAAATATGCCCTTCTTATTTTGATTAACTTGCAACCCAAGGAAATACGAAAGTTCACCAATCATTGACATTTCAAATTCTTTCTGCATCTTATTTTCTAAATCTTTACATGACTCATCTTTGTTGCTACCAAATATGATATCATCTATGTATACAAAAAGAACAATAAGATGCCCATTTTCTGTTTTGACATACAAATTACTATCCGCCATACCTTTCTTAAACCCTTGTTGAGTGAGATAGTTGTCTAGCCTTGCATACCATGCTCGGGGTGCCTGTTTTAAGCCATATAATGCTTTCTTCAACTTGCAAACCAAGATGGGATAATCACCAAGTTGGAAACCATATGGCTGCTCAATATAAACCTCTTCTTCGAGTTTCCCATTCAAAAATTTTGATTTCACATCCATTAGATAAAATTTGAAATTCTTGTAAACTGCTAAAGCCAAAAATATTCTAATTACGTCTAGTCTAGCCATATGTGCAAAGGTTTCCTCAAAGTCAATACCTTCAACTTGTTCATAGCCTTTACATACCAATCTTGCTTTATTCCTGACTACCTATCCTTCCATCCTTAGATAACCAAATAAATACATAGGAGCATTAAAATAAAACTTTAAGATTGCTCCCCCTGAGGATGTGCTACCTGGATTTGCTTAGTGCAATAGAGGAGTAGTCTCCTTCAGTCCAAGGAGACATGATTTCCTTTCTTATTTCTTTCTCCACTCTGGTTTGATTATCATTTTGGGCTATTTTTTTTTCTTTCCCTTATCAATAGCTTGTGCATGTTTTTCGGGAAGTTTTCTATTTTGTCTCATCCTATTTGGTTGAAATTTTCTTCCTTGAAACTGATTTGATGCAAGTGTACTTCTATAGTTTCTTGCAATGTGCCCAAAATTATGACAGTTATAACATTCTACTATATAATTCATCAGAGGAGAAAAAGCATTTCTACTGGTGAAATTCCTTGGTCTTACATTATATTTATAGACTGAGATTTTATGTCCATAGCCATTGCATTTAAAATTGTAACTAGAAAAGGGATAATTGAACCTGGGTGATGGTCTTTGCCATGTTGCCATAGGAGCCATAGGTCTTCTTCTTATTTGATGTGTGACATTGGTGAATCCATCATTGTCAATTCTCCTTTCATACCTGGCATTATTGCTTTATTTTGCATGAGATGTTTTTCCTTGATCAACCTGTTTCTTATCTTCATTCTTTATGGATTCTACATTTCTGGCCTTTGATCCATTTGATGATTCTCCTTCGATGAAACCTAGACCAAATTTGATGCTTGCAGGCCTTTGGTCATTTATAATCTTATCCAACTTCATAGAAATTTCTTCACGTTTGTGATAGCAACTAATTTTGTGATTCATCTCTTCTATCTGCATCCGTAAACCAACATTCTCTTCTTCTAGTTTGCAGCAATAATCTATTTTCATGGTAATTTGTACTTCGAGATCTTCAGATATTTTCTTGTATTCTTCTGTCTGTGCTTTCAGACTGGTTATGATTTCTTTGCATCCTCAAGCCTTTTTGAAATTTTCTTATTCTTTTTCCTCTCTATTTTCCACTCTTCAAGTGCAGAGATCAACTCACCTTCTAGATATACTTTAGCCTTAGGGTTTTCACCATATACTTCAGAGTTCACTCCTTTTTCCTTTTCTGATTTTACTTCTTCAAATGCCATGAAAAGAGCTTCACAACATGCCATTGTGTTACTTCCAATATCACCCTAGCCGGTTAAGCTTGTACAAAAACTTAGCTTTGATACCAATTGTTAGTCTTACAATGACACTGAGAGGGGGGGTGAATCAGTGTAGCTCTTTAAACTTGAATTTATAGCTCTTAATATCGTAGCAATTAAAACTTATTACTAGATACAACAAGTATAACAAAATAGCATCACACAACACAAGATTTAATGAGGTTCACCAATGTGGCTACTCCTCAAAAATTGACTGCTTGGACTACCATCCAGATATAGACTTTGCAAAGCACAACTTTACAATCAATTTACCAGCACCCATTGGAAGGAGCACCAAACCCTGATTTATCTACACCAATAGAAAGGAGCATCAACCCTTGATTTATCTGCACCAACAAAAAGGAGCACCAACCCCTGATGCCAAGCTACAACCTAGAATTCAATTTGAATCTATAAGTTTATCTATAAGATACCTTTGCTTTTGCAAGACCCTGACTGGTCTTCTTCACCTTTGCATTCTCTATGCACTCTGCTTTCTCTGTGCAATCACAGTAGCACTTGGTCAAACTTCAACATTTTCCGTCTCTGCACACTCTGCTCTCTCTATGCAATCACTTCGCACTCTGCTTCGTTATAGTCGAACTTCACGATCATCTTCTCCCTTTTGTGCACTATGCTCTCTTTGCAAATTTCACACTTAGCATGATTCAACATGACTTGCTGTCTATGCACCACGACCCTATTTCACACACACTCCACAACCATCACATTAATTCTCCAAATGGCCCTTCTTTTATAACAATATTTTTATGATGAAAACCTTAATCTTAGTCAGTTGTAAACCCTAATCTTAGTCAGCTTTCATAACAATTGTAAACCCTAATTTTAGTCGGCTGTCATCCTTCTCATTTCAATTGGGTTATCCTTCTTGACTTGCACATTTACGACCTGTCACGAAATCATGACATTCTTGCCTCTATAGCTTATTTTGTTGCTGTTGTCACAAAAATACATCATGTCGTGATATCGCGACACTTTCACCTCCGTATGCTTTCTCTATTCTTTTGTTGCGATATCACGACATTTCTGCCTCCGTAGACTTCGTCTTTTCTTTTGTCATGATATCGTGACATTTTTGCCTCTGTATACTTTGTCTTTGCTTTTGTCATGATATCGCGACACTTCTGCTTCCATAGACTTTGACTTTGCTTTTGTCGCGATATCACGACACTTTTGCCTCCGTAGTCTTCAACTTAGCTTTTGTCACAAAATCGTGACACTTCTGCTTTCGTACTTAGCTTCTTTGCTTTTGTCGCAAAATCGTGACACTTCTGCCTTCGAAGTCTTCTTCTCTGCTTTTGTCATGAAATCATGACACTTCTGCTTCCGAAGTCTTTCTTTCTACTTTTGTCACAAAATCATAACAATTATGCTTTTGTACGCTTCCTCTCTTTCTCTTGTTGCAAAAATGCGACATGTCATGAAATTGCGACACTTTTCAAACTTCCTTTCTCTCTCCTATTTTAGTCGCGAAAATGCGACATGTCACAAAATCGTGATACTTTTCAAACTTACTTTCTCTCTCCTATTTTAGTCGCAAAAATGCGACATGTCACGAAATTGTGACACTTTTCCAACTTACTTTCTCTCTCTTATTTTAGTCGTGAAAATGTGACATGTCACGAAATCGCGACACTTTCCAACTTACTTTCTCTCTGCTGTTTTAGTCGTAAAAATGCGACATGTCGTGAAATCGTGACACTTTTCTTACTTGTTCTCTTTCTTCAAACTTTTCACGAAATCGTGACACTTTTTCCTGCTTTCTCTTTTTCTTCCAACATGTCGCGAAATCGCGACAGTTTTTCCACTTGCCTTTTTCTCTTCCAACATGTCACGAAATTGTGACAGTTTTTCCTGCTTTTTCTCTCTCTTCCAACATGTCACGAAATCACGACAGTTTTTCCACTTGCATTTTTCTCTTCCAACATGTTGCAAAATTGCAATAGTTTTTCCTGCTTTTTCTCTTTCTTCCAACATGTCGCAAAATCGTGATAGTTTTTCTTGCCTGCTGTATATGTCGCAATATTGCGACATTTTTCATACTTGTATTTTTCTTTAATCTTTTGCATATGGGCCACTTGGTCTTCTTGGAAAATCACTGTACATACTCTGAATAACCTTTGAAATCCTATCTTCTGCATCTGAATAACTTTTGAACTTCCTATCCATTGCATCAATAGATCTATTTGATTGTGTTGACAACAATGACAATACTGTTGCTGCACCTTGCTCAACAGAATGATACATCGCTAGGTTAATCAACATTAATTTCTCACTATAATGTGATGTAGACTACCTTGAAACTATCAAAATAAAACACCTTCAACTATGTGATTACTATCTCCATATAAGGGTGGGAAATGATGATTATCAAATTTTTAGGAAGATCAAGTGACCATTTGGGTTGCATTAATATTCGAGTACTTTTTTGTAGTTTAAATATTAACTGGAGTATTCCCACTTTATAAACACTAATTGAATGCGAAGGGAATATCTTTATATTGGAATATGAATAGGGTTAGTTGATTTGCCCTTATAGGATTATTATAGTTGTTTGTTTTGAATGTATGGTTAGGTTTATTAAACCAAAAGTCATGGTTTAGTTGATATCTAAGCCAAAATATTTAGAGAAATAAGCCAAGTAAAGTTTGACTATTAAACCATAGTGAATTAAAAGGGTTAATCAGTTTAGTTTTATGTTAAAATTAGAGGTATTGAATGTATATATAGATATAAATACATATAATATGTAAAATAAGGTAGGGTAACCAACCTTTCCTTTAAAGGATATGAAACTTTCCTAGATAAGGATTAAGGAAGGAAATATCATATAAATAAATTAAATGGTTAGTCTATTTGGTGTTTAAGAGAAAGATCTAAATTATGGTATATTATAATATGACTATGTTATGAGTAAATTTCCTAGACTATACTGTATAGGAAATTAATTGAAATTGTTGATTAAATTAAAAGAATGAATGCTTCATGAATTAGGGGTATGGGACCTTAATTTATGAAGTAAAGGCTGACTGTATATCAATGTTAAATAATGTATATGGAATTAATTCTTGAGGTAAATATGGATTTCCTATTAAAAGAATTCTCAAAAATATGATTCCTATGATTATCATAAACCTATATAATCAATTATAAATTCTTAATATGGCTTAGATAAGGGAATTAGTAGATTCCTTAATTACCTCATGTATTTTTATGGAACATATGGGTCCCTTATTGGTATGAGAAATACCTTAATGTTATATTGATGACTTAGAGAAAGGAATTGGAAAATTACTTAATTGCATCATGAACTTGAAATGGTACAGTTGTATTCCTTGACTTGTATTTTATTAAAAGGAATTTGTAGATGCCTTCTTTAATTGTAATATTAATACCTTAATTTTATGAATATGAGGAAGGTACATATTTTGTATGCTAGGTTTATTCCCCTTGAGGGTTCCCAGGATAAACAATGTGTCATTTATTTGTGGTTTGATGTGTTAATTCTTGTGCATATTGCTTTTACTTTCAAAATGAAAATGATATAAGTGGATGAAATGATTAAATTTTTAGATGAAATAGTTATGCACACCTTTAGATTATTTTTTTGGTAAGTTAATAATTTTTCATTAAGGGGGCATTTGAAAGGCACCCCAACACCTTGATACAACAAAAAGGAAAGGGATGCAAAAGAAGAAAAAGTGCATCCTAGCGAAGCATAAGAAAGGGAAGAGGATGAAAGGAAATATAAAAAATTATCCTAAGCAAAAAGAAAAATACATAAATACAAAAAGAGGAAAACCAGAGGGACAAGAAACCCCATAGGGTCAACAACAAAAAATAGAAAGTAAATTACTCCAAATGAGGTGCAACAATAGTTTCCTATTTGCCTTCCATGATTTCATCCTTGGGAACTTCCTTGAAGACCTCCTTAGCGATTTCAACAACATCATCCTCATTTACTTCAAAAATACCAGTGGCAGTAGAGTTAGCAGGGACCTCCTTATCAAAGGTATCATAGAAAAATAGTAGATTTAATGCATTCCTCTGATCCTTTAATTGTGAAATGGTCTTTCCAAGATCATCCCAAGTAGTTTCCATGTGGGCAATGGTTGCAGAGGTGGATTGGATGACCAATTTATGTAGGTATTTCTCTACAATGTCATTGGAGTCATCCTCAGCACCGTTTTTGGCCTTCTTAGGGCTTAGGGACACTTTTCCATTAAGCCTTTGGGAACTCCTAGTGGGAGTAAAGTCCACCTTGACATTTTTCTTTACACTAAGAGATCCTAAATATTTTTCAACATTGGCCTTCCTTTTGGCCCCTCTCATCCTAGGGCCAATTGTGGATGATGTATCATCCTCTGTATTTTCCTGAGTGATGATATTTTCTTTGGGAAAATTTTGTAGTAGATAAGCATACAAATTTTTAATAGGCCCTGATGGTAAGGTCAATCCTACTCCTTCTTGGCATGGGTGGCATACCTTTAGATTATTGCAATGTTTACATTTGAATACTATTTATTCGGCAGTTCATTTATGATACAATAATGTATGTTTAATTTCCAATATGTTGATGATTTAATGATATACAATTATGTCTTTTACTTTCTATAATGTAATGGTTAATTATGAATGATATAATTAACTAGTTTTACCTTTCAACAAATAGCACTTGATGTATTCAATGGTTGTATGGATTCATAAAGTAGAATGTAATGGAATGTAATTCTTGCTCAAATAGATATCTCATGTGTTGTTTCAAACTTAAGGCTATAATGTAATGGATTCTATTCATAAAGGCTTCATTGCTTTATGTTCACCTCATAAACACTCATGGATGGTTTAACTTGAAACACATGAGTAATAAAATGATCCAAGATGGAAACTCGAAGTGGGTTGGAACCCATGAAAAGGCAATTGGGACTTGAGTTGTAGACCAAGTCAAACCTTACATTCTAAGTTGATAAATGAATGTACATGAGGAGTAGGTACTCCCATGATGGTTAAATAATACCCTTTTGTAATGAAATTAATTGATTCATGTGTATAAAATAAGGGTATGCCTAAATAAAAGGGTGGAATAGTAAGCCTTAAGAGGTATAAGGTCATATAATCATGCTTAAGATGAAATTCCAAGGATTCTATGAGTTGATCACAAATAGTTATTTTGTTATCTTAGTGAATCCATCAAGAAGATGTGGATTAGATATAAGATACATGATAAACCAATGTTGAGTTTATTTAAATTATGATGGTTTTCCATCTTCAAGGCATTCACCTATATACTAGTCTTGGTCGACAATATTTTTAAGGGTGATTTTCCCTTTTATGTGGGATGAAACCTATCACTTGGCCAATGCTCTCATATCCAGGTGGTATGAAGGGTTTGTAGAAGCTGATCACTTCTACTCAAGAGTGACTCTGATCAAGTATTAATATCTCTTGATGTTATTTGCATTGATAACTCACAATCTTGTTGGAATGATTCTATCTTAGATAATGATTATGTCCCTTGCCTCATGAAATATGAAAATGTATATTTATATATATAAATTATGGTAACAATGGGGATTGTTATAGTTGGTATCATAGCCTAGACTAACTAATAGATTCTAGTTAGATCTAGGTTAGCTAAATATTTGGGCATGAAAAAAAAATTGAGACATAAATTCCACAACTCTAAATAATGCACACTTGGTAAGGACAAGGTTAGTACTTGAGATTGCTGATGTCTAAGTTCTTTTCTCCCACATATAGATCCATAGTCATTCGAAAGTGGAAGAGCTAATAAAACCCACCTTCTATGGATTTTAAGTGGTGTACCTTAGACTCTTTTAGGAAATTACTTGGTATATATATCTTTTGACTTACTCCTTATTTTTTAGTGTGTATGAACCGAAGGTTCAGATTTACTAAGGGATCACTTGAATTATGTTTGTCAAACTATAGTCATGTATAGAAGTGAAACCTTATGGGATACAAGTGAAAATTAGACCATGTAAGTTAGTTAAAAACTAACTAGTGAAAATTCAAGATCAAAAGCTAAACAAAATGATGTTTTCTTTATTTTTTTATTATTTTTGATCAATGTTACAATACACTTTAGATTTTTCCAATTAGAGGTTATGGTGTAATGGTAGAATAAGTCACTCGACAACACTAGAACCTGAAACTCTGATATGTTGGAGGAGAACAAGGACGTTGAAACCTTACATATAAGTATGGAAATCCCCCAAATCTCACCAAACTCATCTTTGACATGAGTATTAGGGAACTCCACCAAGTAAGCCCTAGAATCCCAAGTATCACCGCCACATGTAGCTTTGCCAACCTCCCTAAGTATACCGACTCCTTAGAAAAGTATGCACCCGACCACTCAGGTGGTGGTTGGAAGAAATAATGGGTGCTAAACTATTTAAAATGAGAACTGACCATTATGTCATGAATGTGGTATTAAACTCATCAGAAACTAGAATGTACCTTTGCAATAGTTGTTGGAAGTGCAAAAAACTATGTATATGAAACCAGTGTGAACCAAATACCGAAGATAGAAGTAAAATAATATGGGATTAACTGTAATTCTATCATATGATAATAAAGTCAATATGGTTACACTTTATAGTAATGACATCGTGTGATAGGTGTGCTTTGTCAACAAAGTAATAAAGTATGAAATCATTCGTTGGAGTCATCGAAGGGTCGATGATGGGACATTATACAAATTAGAAATCATAATGGAAGGACACGTGTGTCATGATGATGTTTTCTATGGCACATAGAAAGAAGTTACTTCCTTGTAAATTGGAGAAGGATCCAATAACTCAATATGATTGATCTACAAATCTACAAAAATAAATAGACCTCAAAATAACATCTAGTAAATGAAATCGAGGTAATAACTCCAACATAATAGAATCGATAAAATGGTGTAGATTTTATCTTAGTTTCAAATATAGAATTAACCTATCCACTCTTCATGGTAGTGTAAACCCTACTACTTGTATTAGAGTTTACCCTATTAATACTGATGATATCAAGATTGAACACCATAGTGTATCTCATAATTATCCTATTTTTGCTATCTAATCTATTGGTACATACTCTTTGAATTATGGCTTCTAAAAATATTAGAATCAACAGTGGTGATCCTATGGAAACATAAAAAAATTTACCATTAAATATCATTAGGGTGTGATATACTTTGAAAATTATCTTTCAAAATACCATGGATAGGTTGGATGTGAACGACTAGAAATGGTTGTAAGAAGTTGGATTTGAAGGAGCAGCTCGACTAGATCCAATACATGTAGATAGATGCTAAATGTCCACCCTACTAGAAATATGGGATTATAGTAGAGGAAAATTCTAGTTACCCACTAGATAAATGACTGTTACGTTAGAAGATGTATACAAGATATACCGAGTACTAGTAGAAGGTCACATAGTAACCATTGCTAATAAAGCAAAAATGGGGCATATTTTGGAAAGAGTGTTTGGAGCAAAATAGATAAGTGTGAACATCGATAAGGTGTGTATAGGACATGAACTACACTATGTGTAGGGCAGACTGACACATAAGCATGCTATTATAATGGAGCTTTTATCAAGTGTCATTTTTCCTAAATCAAGAAGTGCATGATTTCCTTGGAATTTATTGGAAATAGTGCAAGATATAATTGAGGATTCAGTGGTGTATGCATGGGCACCAACATTGTTCATCCAAATCTAAAGATATTTTTCCTACTTAAGGACAATGATGAAAATTGGATTGAACTATAGTACCCTACTACAAGTCTAGGTATGGGAGCACATAGAAATAACAAGACCCCAAGGGATACCATATGATGCACACAAATTTATGGGACCAAATATGCCTTATGCGTTGAGGTGGCAATGGGAAAAGGAGTTGTCTAGCCATATACCACTTGAAGGCAATAGAGAGTGATTTTGCTCTATTTGGGAGGATCTATACTCTTGAGACATTGTTTGGAGACCTTGGAGAGAGGGCCCAGTATGGGAAAAATATGGAGTACAACTCGCTCATGTAAGACAAGAAAGGTGGTTTATTGGACGTACAAGTATATAATTTGAGTATTTCTAGTATACTCGGGTACTATGACAGTTCGATATTATGCAATGAATATTGAACCCATACAGGGTTTATACAAGGAAAGGGTGAATAACCGTAATACCTCCACCATTGGAACCATTAGCCTTAGAACTTGATGAGGCTATATGGACACTAGAATAGGATGATGTGGGTACAACCCCTGATTTTGATATTTGGTGGGCTACACAATGATGACGCCAAGAGGAAGATTCTGATGAAGAAGAAAATAGTAGAGAAACAACCAAGGTTGTTGAGGAAGAGCATTCATCTATGGGAGTAGGGGAAGAATATCCCAAAATATGTGTACACCAATAGTTGGATACAGGAGCTAGACCATCCAACATAGGAGGATATGAACCTATGAGAAAAGTGCAATACAAAGTGGAGGCACTGAAGAAGCAAATTTGAATATTAGAGACCCAACAGTTGAAACTAGTAGATAAATGGGCACAATAAAGGTTTAAGTTGGATACTGAGAAAGAAGCTACCATTGCAGAGAGAGAAATACTTCAACTAGAATCAACACAAATGTACAATTAGAGAGATATAATAGTAACAACCTTACAAGTAGAGAATGCACAGTTACACCAAGAAAGGTACGACTACAGAGTTGCATTCTTGACTTCTTGTATGGATGCACTCATAAGCCATGGTTTACTTCTCCCATATCAACCAACTATTGAGGTACAACATGAACATGGAAGTACAACTTGAGAAAATTAAGCAACTAACCAAAATAGAACTTGAGCTACTTCTCAAGTAGTTTCTCCAATAGTTTCTCAAATTTGTAATGTAGGTGTAGATCCAACTGGTGAAAGATCTAAGGAACAACTTTGAGATCTAAGGCCATTAATCTAGGGACTATATGTATGTAGTATGCCAAGGTATTTGGCAAATTGTAATTAGAAATCATTTGAATTATATACTTCTATTGTAGAAATGAAATACTATGTGAACTTAACTAGTTTAAAGTTTTTATTGTGAAACTCAGAGTAGCTTATGAATGTTTGTGATTTATAGATTTTGTTTGTATTCATAAGCATGAAAAGTAAACTTATTTAATTAAAATAACACTAAATGAATTTGAATAATGGATTGGTGTCCATTCTTGGAGAAGGTATGGGACTTCTCCATGATGATATAAACTAGGAGACATCTGGGTGGATGCTCTGGTATTGACAAAAAAATTGTCAAAATGCATATTAGGATATATGTGAATATCCTAAATTGAGATTCTAAAATTATGATGTGTCTTTGTTGACACTTAATTTTATGAGGTTAACTCATGTTAAGGGTTAAAAAATTATACTGTGGTACTCCTTGGTGGGAGTATTGATAAAAATAATAAGACTTTTTATGACTAATATAGTACAAAAACATAATTTAATGATATCTCAATAACACCATTTTGCAAATTCTATTATTGTAGTGCTTAAAATTCAGTATTTGTGTGGTAATGGATGGTTTAAAACTATGATATTTGTGATGAGATTATGTATTGATGTTATTTTCAATACTTGTTATGCAAAATGGATGTTATGTTGTTTATATGGACATGGTACTATTGATATTTTACATTTTTGTAGGCCCAGGTACTCTCATGGATGGATGATGTAGCTTACCATCAAGATTGAGGTGTTGGAAGAAAGAAAAATATGATGTTTCAATTGTAAAATAGTAGGATGAATTCTAGCTTTGCTAGATACATATATTCATCAAGGTAATTGTTCAAACATAGAGGACTATGTTTAATCTAAGGGGGGGTGTATGTCATGACCCGTTACCCTCGAACCCTATCAAAAGGATATTAATTGATCTTGGGATCAATTAATGTTCAATAGAAAGGGGTCATAGACCCTAAGGAATTCTACAAAATTCTAATTTAGGGATTTTGAAGGATTTAGGAGGAAAAATAATGAAAATTTAATTAAGCATGTTTGATTAGGTTAATTGCATTTGATTTTTAATATAATTAAATATCCAATTCTTATTGGACCAAATTAGGTACTAGTATTATTTAATGCTAAAGGCCTATCTTATTCCCCCTCATGGCATAAGTTGGTTGGTGGAGAGAAAAGTGATATTCTCTCATCTATATTTAATTAGGGAGGAAGTGGTAGCACGTGGGCACAAAAAAAAATATGTCCACCTACCTTATCCCTATGTGGACCCTCTTACTTTTTAAGATTACCCTTCAGATGGCATGATATTATTTGGCCCAAGGCATATTTTAATAATATAATAATATGGCCATTATTTGGCCCATGAGGGAAGGAAATTCCATATAAATAGAGGTCATATTGAAAGGAAGGATAGATAGGAAGTCTGGGAAGGCCTAGGGAGTATGCCCTCCACCTTGGATGGATCAAAAACCAAAAGGCTTGAGAGACTACTTAGTTATAGAAAGAGGTAATCTTGAGATACTAGAAGGAGCTAAATCTTGAGGAGAAGATGAGGACTCGAGAAGTAGTGGAATGAGGCTAAGAAGGATATGGATCAGGTTGGATCCTTGAATTGCTATCTTAATTGGTTATTAGGTGATTTCTAGTCCTCTTAGACTTCTTTGAATGCTTTTAAATGATATTTTATTTAATCAAAGTTTACCTTTAACTATTATATGAAGTTTAAGTTGTTATACTTTGGAAATAATTGATTAAATCTTTGGTTTTAATGAAGTATTACCTAGAATTAATCAATAAGGTTTGGTTAATCTATGTATATTCTAGGTTATAAAGAACTTTTATTAAATACCTTGATCTAATCAAGGATTACTAGGGCTAACAAATGAAGTCAATTAAACATAATATATATTATAAAATTATGGCTCCTATGTTATAAAATGATGGCTTGTCCTGAAGACCAACCTAGGACAAGGGAGGTAAAACTAGTCAAGCAGGTGAACCCTATGTTATAACTCGGGCAAGTCAAATCTATGCCAAGCCAATGTCATCATCAGTGAAACCTTTATGGCCACTTCTTGGTTGTTATCTCTTAAATAACACATAATCCCTTTTATATTGTTGAATGCCCTCATCATGACCTATGTGGGATATATTTCCATGCATAGAATATTTTCTTATTAACACTTTCAGGTGTTCTTTATTAGATTTATTGAACATGGCTAAGTAGACCTACCCTAAACCTTGGTGAATGAACCTGACCATGGGTGGTTAACTTTCGAGCATAAATTGAATAGGAAATTAAAATTTAACTTTGGGATACTCTTTGAATTGTTCCATGATCAATTTTCCATCCTGTTGCTACTTGTGTAGTTACCTATACGTCACAGTCCAATGATGTAGTAAATCAAGTTTAGGGATAACCTCTATCAGGATTCCATAGGGAGGAAACAAGATTTAAACCTTTAAACATTGCCTTGCTCAACGTTTATAGATAGAGGATACATTTACCCTAAATCGATCTGAAGGAATCGATTTGTCACCATCCTACCACTTCATCTATTTTTGAAAAATATACGAACTCGATGATGATGGAATAAGATCGATGTATTATAAATGATAGGTGGTTGATATGGATTGATTTAATGAGGATAATGGTAATTTGCATCATCAAAATTACTCCCTACTACTTATATGTGTAGCGATCCTAGGACGTACGCACTACTCTTTTTACTCTTCTTGCAATGTATTAAAACACAAAATGAAATGGAAGACAATGAAAATCATATAACACAAAAATAACAAAGATAGATCTCTTTATTTGGGTTGAAACCCAGTTACATTCTAGTCCCTCTTAGGGATACCCATTTCGATACAATAAGGTTATAAATAGGCAAAGAGTGTCCCTTTCACAAAGATATGGTGCACTTTCAAAAGCTTCCTGGTTTTGCACACAAAAATATATGAGGGCTTACAAGTGCCTCCTTATCTAGGCCTATTTCCTAGAGGGATCCCTTTTGCTCTCATATGTTGTTAATTTCGTATGATGAACCTGTGGCCCTGTAAGCAATGAAACAACAACACACACTTAGATGTTCGAGAATACCTCCCCAGATGAGGTTGTTAGCAATGAATTTAAAAAATGAAAGCAAGTGCAAAATTAAACTAATGCTATGAATGTGAATGAATGAAATGATGCTATGCTAATGATATGCTAAACAAAAAAAATGAATCTGATGTCTAAAATCCTAAGCTAGGCCTGCGGGTCACTATCCAAGATAGCGGCCGCTAAAGTGAATCTCATTCTCTTTGATCTAAAGCTATGGATCAAAGCTTGTATCTGATGTTGAAATAATGGTTGCTACGATCTCCAATTTGTTAGGGCTTCACCATAAATGTGATCTCTAAGGGAAACTCTCCAAGTCTCGAAAGCTCTCCTTAATGACCTGTATTTATAAATTTAGGATTACTTGGATATAATATGATCTTTGGTGCTCTTAGGCTTGCACCTTTTAAAGTGTGAAACCCTAGGTCTATGTCTAGGCCCTAAGAATGAATTCCTTATGCATAGTGAGAGTTAGCATGAGAATATTTTTGTCTTTTCTATGTTTAAATACTAGTTAACTAAAATATAAATGTAAACTCAAGTCTCCCATGTGAACTGGTTATGAAAGGGAATGCAAATTTACTCCCGCTCACATTTATTGTATGCAGACTGCCACTTCCACCTATGATTAGGCTTGTTTGTCAACAAAACTACTATTATGGTTTAGCCTCTATCATCTGTAGTGACTAATATCTGGCCACTACCGTCTGTAGTGACTAAGGTATGGCTACTCTAGGTTTGAGTGGCTAAGATATGGTTGCTCTAGGCTTGAGTGGATAGGCTTGGATGTCTTGAAAATGCCCTAAATGAGTGGTGAGAACCACTATTGATTCTTTGAAAGTACAATATTATGTCATATGATATTATGAATGTGTCTATGTGAGTAGCTCCCCTAAGAATGACACATTTTAGGTGTCTATAGATACCCCTTTTTGTGATGAGCTGTGTGGAAAACACAATGCTGAGCAAAAACATAGACTGATATATTTGTAGGGTGTATGGTGATAAATGGTCTGATCAATGTCTGATGGCCCAATAATGCAATATGACATGCATCCTTCGAATCATCACCTCAACATTCAGAGGAATTAGCTTAGTGGCTTGGGAATGTTAAATTGCACTCATTCCTCAAAATCAATCGGGTAGCTTCAACTGCTACAACAATTCTAACTGGTAGGAGAGCTACAATTGAATATGTCATGTCTACTTACGTTCCCAAAAAACAAGGGAAATTTGTGATTGTTGTATGCAATGATTCATAGGACGAACATGATTTTTATGTGATCAAGTGATATTTTGTTGATTTGATTATGATTATGTTGAATCTTTGAACTACCATGAAGAAATGACAATGAATGAAGTGACAAGTCTCTTGACCAATATGACTAATCTAGTTCCTTTCTAGCATTTGTTGCTTTTAATGGGCAATCCCACATCCAAGTGTGATTCCAATTGTTTATGATAATCATACATCCCTATCCCGAGGAGTGATCTAGCTATCAATAGCCTTATTAGAAAGTTAGGATGAGTGATTCTATTTATGTTCATATTGTATCACTTTGGATTAATTTTTTTGGTATCATAGGAGAATTAGGATGATCCTTTTACACCTGTGGAGCAGTCCAACCATATTGGTCTTCTTTGGGATTGAATTATGGCACATCGTAATTCCAAAACGAAATGTATTTGCCCCAAGCGGTCTTATGGTAACCTACTCATCTTATTGAAGTGCATGGAGTGTGAATCACTACAATCATCGAGTGGATAGAGTAAGTAACTGGATACGAGGCCTACTTGATATTATGGTTGTATGTGATTTTTTTTATTATTTTTATCATTAGGATGATTTTATTTCATCAAAATGTGTTTATTTAATGTTTTTTTGTTATCCCCCATGGAAGGAATATTTTGTTTTTATCTATGGAATAGGCTGCTGTTAGGTCCAATGGCCTCTGAGTCTCTACATGTGGTCAATATTGTCTTGAGTGGCCATGAATTTTGGGCCACTGACATCAACAACGACCAAGGCATAATTTGAAAATATAAAAATGCACTTTTAGGGCTTTTGACCTATCATTTTCTTTGTTGATAATTCACTTTTTAGAGCTATGGTGAGATAGCAACAGTTGCAGTTTTGGAAGATACCTACATTGAGGGTATGGTTGCATAGGGTGAGGTATTAGCTACTGGAGGAGCTAGAGCTTCTTGAGTATTCTTTCAAACCCTACGCTCTTTTCCTCTCTTGGGTAAAACTAGATCTCACTAACTAAATGGTAAATGAACCTCACTAAACCTGTTGGTAATGAATGGAATCCGTAGCTAGGCTTAGTATAGGTTTTTATATGGTGGGTTGGTCTCTATTTTTGATGTTTTCAATTTTTTTTTCATTTTATAGCCTAGGGTTCATGGGTTTTTCGTGTCGCCTTTTGGCTACTGTCACTCAAAGCGATGAAAATTTGGCTGCTATCATTTAGAGAGGCTAGGTTTGAACCCCAATGATCAAAATTTTTGACCATTGGGCTTTGGTCACTGCTGTCTCTAGTATCTAGATTCTGGACACTATGAGCAACAATGGCTAAATCCCTTAGCAAATTTTACAAATATTTTTGGATTTTTTAAGATAGGTTTTTAATCTTTTTGGAATTTTGAATTTATTTTTAGCATGTGTTGCATGCCTAGGTGTATTTATCCCTCTCTTTGCTCAGATTTATGAGAATATCAAAATTTTCATGTCTTATTGGAATATATGCCTTAGATGCACTATAATTATGTTTCATATTTATTTTTCTTTGCTTATATCCTTATTGCTTGGGCTCGGGACCCGAGGCTCATGAATGACCTTCTACCTATTTTGGATGACACAAACTAGAGGTGGCTTAAGGATCACGAGCTCTAGTATGTTACCAGACTACCTCACATCATGTCGAATCAGGCTTACCTTATGGATTTGGCCCATCATTGGGACCCTCAAAGTAATACCTTCCACTTCCTAATTGGTTAGATGACCATTATGCCAAAGGATGTGTACAAGATCTTTCGAATCCCTTTTGATGCAGTGGCAATTGTTTCTTTTGCCACTAATGATCAGGTGGCTATCTTCACTTGGGTGTTCTAAGGATGCTCTATGATGGCCCTCAAGGACACCAAGTCTAGGGGAGTGTCCATTATCCACTAGTATCAAGAGCATGTTTTCATAGTGAGGCATACGGTATTTTTGATGGTCATTAGCAACGCCCTTATCCCAGACTGCTCAGGATTTAGGTTCCCTTGAAACCTCCTCACAATGGTTTAGGACCTAATGAATAGTGAGGAGCCTATCATATATGCATGGGGTAGTGCTCTATTGGCTTAGTGTTATGACAAGTTGTACCACATCCACCAGAGGGGTCATGTCAGTATCACCTATAGTTGGATTTTGCAGATCTGGGGATGGGAGCACATTAAGGTAGATCATCCAAAGGGGCTTCCTATTGAGATCATAGCTGTGGATGGGCAGATGTAGTTCTATACCACCAGATGGGCTATAGAGAGTGAGGAGTGTTAGAGCCACACTTTTGTAGGGGAGTTGTCTCATTATACTAATACTTTTATTGGACTCCAGGATGGAGATGTCATATGACGCCCGTATCATGAGTGTATCGCTTGGGATGACCCAACCAGTTTTACTACTAGGATGTGGCATGAGTGATGGCTCATCAAACATAATATTAGCATCTAAGAGCACTTATTCTACTCTCAGGTTCTTCAATAGTATGGGTTGTAGTAGGATGTGCCACAAGTACCATTTTTGCATAGGTGCATCAGGGCAAAGAGAGACCTCCCTCCTCGATAGGTTACAAAGTTAGCTGATGAGGAGGATGCACCAGCTGTTGATCCTGGAGTGGCTAGGGGAGTCACAGATGCATTTGTATGGTGGTGGGGTGACCTGATGTGGCATAGTGAGGGTAGTCTAGATCGAGAGGATGATGGTGGAGATGGGTTAGATCCATCGGGGCACAGGGTTCATGCTAGGATTGCAGCATGGGACCAACAGGTAAAGCAGGTGGTAGTGGAGGAGAAAAAGGCTCCTGAGAAGGTGAAGGAGGAGATGGAGCCTAAGGAGAGAGATTATCCTCTTAGGGCATAACTACATGATGTGGAGGCTGAGCTCTAGTCAACCAAGATATAGGTACAATAGCATGACACCATCATAGCTCAGTAGGATACCACTATAGCATAGATTTTAGACCAGATATAGGCTTTGTAGGCCACTATGGGAGGAGGTACCTAGATGTAGGTTGTTGTTTCTCCTCTTGCTCCTAAGGTTCCTTTAAGGGTAGCTCTTGAGGATGATATCAGGTATCTATAGGGTTTGTTGGATGAGAGTGATGTATAGATTGCTGAGGATGCAACCCATATTACCGCTCTATTGAGGCAGATTAAGAGGCTAGGAGCCATCCCTAGGGAGAGAAGAGCCACAGGTGGGTCACAGGTC
Source organism: Wollemia nobilis (assembly GCA_028583015.1). Classification (NCBI taxonomy): domain Eukaryota; kingdom Viridiplantae; phylum Streptophyta; class Pinopsida; order Araucariales; family Araucariaceae; genus Wollemia; species Wollemia nobilis. The sequence goes on along the minus strand of JAQPPZ010001870.1, from coordinate 14,662,173 downwards.
AACAAGAGCTATACAGTAGGGTAGTCTTCCATCTGGTCTGGTCATGGGGCCAAGAATCATACTGAGAGACCATCAGGGTCCAGCTCACACCATTCTCCCAGAGATCCGACCACAGGGGATAGTGCTGCAGGGGGTGCATGCCCAGTATTTGATTGATGGTACTCTTGGTTTTTTTTTTAGGTCATTTAACCTATATGACTATAGCCCATAGTATTTTTTGTATATCCATATACTTGACACACATACTTTTATGATATCTTTGCATTATGACTCATTATGTGTATCGTTTATTACTCATATTTTTGTTGTTATTTTATTTTATGATGCAATGTGATGATGGCATTATGATGACTATGTTAGATGATAGATGATATTGTAGATGCGTAAATGGATGTGTAGATGCTTATATAATTTGATGATATGATGTGATGTATTTTGAGTTGATAAATGATGAATTTATGATTGTATGCAAATGGATATTTCCTATATGTTTTATGATGTGCTTTATGATGTAATGATGGGTGATTTGGTTTTTGTGTTTATGGATGCAATGCTATTATTAAATGCATGTTTAATTTTGCTTTAATCGTACGCATCTAACTTATGTTATGAGATGGTATAAATGAACCAGTATGCTCTAATCACTTAAAACATAAGGAATGCATATGACATTGACAATATTAATGGGTGATACCATAGAAAGTAAAAAATTAATCATGAATTTAAATAATCACTCTTATCATAAGAATTTATTAAGTATTCATATATGAGATGTAATTGTGTGAAATGTATTTTCTTGATAAGTTTTTGTAAATTAAAATATATAAAGTAGTCAGTGGTCGTCTATATACTATTTCTAATATATATGCGGAATCTATCCTACTATGTTGATACCCCCTAATTTATAGAATTTTGTAAAGAAAGTGATGGTGTGAATGATGATATGATTTGTTGCTATGTAAGAATTTTGGGGCTTTCTGGAGATTCAAGCACTCTAGTTACTCTATCAATGACTGTGTACTGATCATTGAAGGCATTTGAAACTTAGGATTTCATCATGGTCCTAGATACTCATTATCTCTATGTGTGCAAATGAATATATTTAGATAGAACCCATGCATTTCCTCCGATTGTGGGTAGGATTATTTCAGCCCATTGCTAAGATCAGGGATCTTCAAGTGTTCATCTTATTCTTATGTTGGACTTAATTGGACTATACCACTAGGTAGTTTCGGATTACCTAAAGGCAGCTCATCCTAATTCAAACATTGGTCTATACAAATTCATAGCATTTGTGATAGAAATATCATCATGCGTAAGGATTTATCCTTCCAATCCTATATAGTGCCAAGAATTCTAGGGATTCAAGCTCCAATCCCTTCTTTTCTTCATTATGACTTGGTATACTTGCTCGTATTTAGTGATAAAATCACTGTTCATTTTTGACTGATTTTTTTTTTTAGCAAGAGATTCTTGTAGTGATAATAATCACTGTTTATTTTGCTTTTGTCCTTTTGATATTTTGAGCTATGAATATGGGTGTTGATGTGCGAATTTTGAATATTTTGAACTTTGAACCTAGGATTTTTGCTTGTTGACTTAAGCAAGGGATTTTTGGGTAGGGTGGAGCTTGTCCTTTTGTCAATTCTCAATATTTTTGAACTGGTTATACAGGGGGATAAGCAAGGATGTCTCTTTTCACTTTATGTAACCTAACCACTTAACGAATTTTATCTTCCCATGTACCAACTAGAATATAGTGTTTATAATTAGTGGTGGTATCCTGAGATATGCTAGGCTTTGTCACCACTAGACCTTATTCTATACTAACCAAGATGGTTTTCCATAAAAGTTGATAAGATCACTAGGTGTGGTTGAATAACCAAAAAACCTTAGTATTTTATGTATAGCAACTGATAATGGTTGTGTTACAAAATGCAATTACACACATGTGTTGATGGAGGTATGGATTTTGAATGGTTTGTGAGACAAAATGTGGCATAAATCTTAAGGCTCTCATGACATATGCGAATGTAATGGATATAAAAATGTAATGCAATTATGTGGATGCAATATGTGAGATGTAATTGTTTTTGTATTTTTGATTTTTATGTTTTTTTTGTATTTTTTGCTTAATTTTTCCAAAGGGCTTATTATGCCTTTGGGGCTTTTTTATTTTTGACCAAGTAGCATGAAGTACCCTTGGAGCTTTTTGATTTCAACCAAGTGGCATGAATTACCCTTGGAGCATTTTTTTTATTGGAGTTGACCAAGCGGTTTGAATACCCTTGGAGCATTTTTATTGGAGTTGACCAAGCGGTTTGAATACCCTTGGAGCATTTTGATTTGATTTTGACCAAGCGACTTGGATGCCCTTGGAGCATTTTGATTTAAATTTTGACCAAGCGGCTTGGATGCCCTTGGAGCATTTTTATTTGAATTTTGACCAAGCGGCTTGGATGCCCTTGGAGAATTTTGATTGAATTTGACCAAGCGGTTTGAATACCCTTGGAGCATTTTAATTTGATTTTGACCAAGCGGCTTGGATGCCCTTGGAGCATTTTGATTTGATTTTGACCAAGCGGCTTGAATGCCCTTGGAGAATTTTGAATTTTTATGTTTTTATGATTTGTTTGTATTTTTGACATATTTGATTTTTTTTGTATTTTATGTGTAGAATGCCTTCAAGTGAATGATATATTTGAATGTTTTTGTATTTTTGACATATTGGAATGTTTTTGTGTTTTTGATATATTTGAATGTTTTTGATATATTTGATTTTTTTTGTATTTTATGTGTAGAATACCTTCAAGTGAATGATATTGATAGGTTCAGGATCTTCAACATCATGTAATGATATAAGGTGATATGCTCTAGGTCCAGCTCTTTGTGAAATCAAGTACAGTCCTATCCAATTTGCCATGAACTTGTCTCATAGGTGTGATGATAGATTTAAATTATGTTGGTTTTCTTTGAGCATTAGATCTCCAACCTTGAATTCTATTAAGTGGACTTTACTATTGTAAGCTCATGCAAGGTGATCTTGGTAAATGTGAAGATACTCTAAAGCATTGACTCGACATTCATCAAGAAGCATCAACTGATCAAGGTGGCCTTGTCACATGAAATAATCATCTATGAAGTCCTTTAATGCTATTCATAGAGTTGAAATTTATAGTTCCAGTGGAATGATGGCCTTAGTGCCATATACTAGTGAAAAGAGTGTTGCCCTAGTGGGCATCCATATACTAGTCCTGTATGCCCATAGTGCAAGAGGTAACTGCATGTGCCAATCCTTGTGATTATCTTGCACCATATTACTCAAGGTGGAGATTATTGTTTTGTTTGAGGCTTCTACTTGCCTAAAAAAACTATGCTGAATATGGTATATTTTTGTTAAAGCACACACATTTTTGTTCTTGAAAAATGGCCCATTATCCAATATTATCTTTGAAGGGACCCCAAAACAACTTATGATATTTTGGAGTATAAAATCCACAATCCTCAGTCCAATTTTTGATGTTAAGGGGATCGCTTCAACCCATTTAGTGAAGTATTCAGTGGCCATTATGATGAATGTGTGTCGGCCTAAGGATGGGAGTGAGATATTCCCAATAAAGTCTAGTCCTCACTGTGATAATGGCCATGCTGCCTGGATGGGTTACAAGGATTATGATGGTAAGTGCATTAGATTTGTATGATGATGACACTTAATGTATTTCTTGACATACTTGTAGTAGTCCTTTTCCATGCTGATCCAATAGTAACCCATTCTAAAGATGCGCTTAATTATGGTCATGCCACTGAAATGCCCTCCACACGTGCCATCGTGAGCTTGCAAAATTATGCAGGATGCTTCCTAGGGCTCAAGACAATGGAGTAATACTCCATCATATCCTTGTCTATAGAGGATTTACCCTAGAAATATGTATCTTTTTGCTTTCTATTTGAATGTTCACCTTTTAGTATGCGACAAACCATGAGGTACTATTCTAAGTTTTAGGAAGTCGCGCAATTAGGAAAGCCAATCCTGATAAGCCATGGCTTCTATAGAAAAAACAACTTTCTCTTCCTATATTCCCAAGCTGGTGAACATGGATTGAGGAACAACTATATGGTGTATGGTTGCACCACACTCCATAGGTCCTTGGGATATCAAAGACCCCCAAGGTGCCTTTTGCAAGAAAAATTTGGCTACAAAGGACCAATCTTGATTTGGTTCGATGTAGATCATGTTGACTGATTCTTGATTTTCAAAAGATTCATGATGTATTGTTGAGTGCGAAAGCACTTTCACATGAATGGTTGTAAAATTAGTAGCTATATTCTGAGGGATTAATAATCCCAAAGAGACCATGGTGTCTGTAAATCTATTTTATGTACGAGATATTTCCTCGATGTCATACCATTCTAGCCGAGCTAGGTAGGTGTCAACAAGTTCCTTGTAAGTCTTTAGGAGTGGGCACCTGCATTGAAATAGTCCTTTGACCTGGTTTACTATGAGAAAGGAGTCACCAAAGATATTCAATATTTTAATGCCCATTGCTATGGCTATTTGGAGTCCCAATATCAATGCCTCATATTCTATGTTGTTGTTTGTGCAAGGGAAGTCTAGTTTGAATGATAAGGGCAATGGAGTGCCCTACGGTGTGATAAATACAATCCCTACTATGAACCCTTGTTCACACTTCAAATTGTTGAAGAAAATGACATGTCTCTTTCTTTCTTAGGTTATTCAATTTATGGTGGATGTGATAATGCAAAGACCACATCATCAGGCAATTCTATGGTGAGAGGCTTGTTATCCTGAAGAGGCACCTCTTCTAATTGATCTACTATGACTTATCCCTTAATGGAATTTTGGCTTATGAACTCTAGATAAAATTATATAAATGGCATGATCCACTTTGTGGTACACGTATTATGATATTTCTTGCTCATCATGTACTACAAAGGATTTTGTTTTGATATGATGTAGATCGTATGGATCAACATGTAGTGTCTCAAATTTTGAGTTGAAAAGACCACTCCTAAACACAACTTTTCGACATACGCATATCCTAGCTCATAAATTACCAAGGTGCGACTAATGTAATATATGGTTTTCTCTTTATCTTGTGCATTATTTTGGGCTAACATGGTGCCCAATTGGAAATCGGTAGCTTATATATAGTAAAAATAGTATGTAATGCCTTGGTGGAGCCAATACTAGCGATGTTGCTAGATAAGTTTTGATCTCTGTAAAGGCTTGATGGCATTATTCGTCCCAATAAAAGGGAACCTCCTTTCATAGCAACCAATTCATGGGTCGATATTTATCTAATAATTGCATGATGAATCTTTTAATGGATGCTATCTTGCCTTGTAGGCTCCTTAGCTCCCTAATGTTGGTAGGGGCGGCCATTTACAATATAGCCTTTACCTTTGTAGGATCAATTTTAGTGCCTCTCTTGGATACGATGAATTCCAAAAGCCTTCTAGAAGTTACACCAAATATGCACTTTTTAGGATTCAATTAGACATTGTGCTCAATGAGGTGGTCAAAGACTTTTCTAAGGACTTCAACATGCTCTTATCGCAACATGGACTTGGCCAGTAAGTCATCCATATAATCCTCTAAGATATTATGCATATAGTCATGGAATATGCATGTCATGGCCCGCCGATATGTGAAACCAACATTTTTGAGATCGAATAGCATCACTTTGTAATAGAATTTTCTCCACAGAGTAATGAAAGCAGTTTTATGTTGATCTTCAGGCTTAATCTAGATCTAGTTGTATTCAAAAAAACCATCCATTAGGGAGAGAATATCATGACCTACTATTTTATCTATAAGAGCATCTATGTTTGGCAATGGGAATGGATCCTTTAGTGTTTCCCTATTTAAATCTCTAAATTCAATGTGGATACAGACTCTTTCATCGGGTTTCTCCATGGGTACCATGTTTGACACCCACTCAAGGTAGTCGATAGGAACTATGAACACTACATCTAGTAGTTTTTGCAATTCATTCTTCACCATCAAAGCAATGGTGGGATGCATTTTCCTCAGCTTTTGCTTGACTGGATTCTTCATGGGATCTAATGAAAGGTTGTGAATGACTAAATTTGGATCTATCCCTGGCATATATTTGTAAGTCCAAGTAAAAATATTTGGCCTCTCTTTAAGGAGAGGAATTATGATGGCTTGTTCCTTTGGAGATAGAATTTCTTCGAACTTGAATTTCATTGGTTGGGTAGGATCATTGCTGATGTCCACCTTCAAAGTCACTTCTATAGCCACATGTGACCCATCCTCTAGTTGATGAGGTGTGGGTATAAAATGAATGTAATTGGTGACATTTACAGGACCTACTAACTGAGGATCCAAACCAACATGGAAGATGTCATACACACAACCTAATGCAAAATGGAAAAACTATAACATCTCTTCATTGGGGAAGAGGTCTTCAGGCTCTATGGGTGAATCAACATGATCCCAATCAATAGCCTCTACATCAAGATGCAATGATTTGGTAGGATCTGTTGGATTATGAAGTGGAGTGGACAAATCAATGGAGATCATATTGACAAATGGGATGAAATCTCGAGGACCACATGAGTGTAATCTTATTTTAGGGATTTTCCTTCCATACTCATGATGAGGTTTTGGTAGTTTGGGGATGAATGGATCCTCTATTGGAATATGTAATGCAAAAATATGTAAATTATTCTTAGACTAAAATATAAAGTCTAAAGAATAATATTTGAATTAGAAAATAATTCTATTTTTTGTAAAAATATTCCCACCTAATTAATAAATAAAATAAAGGGTGCTAGGAATATTTAATTTATGGAAAAAAGTTATTTTCTATTTTATAGCAAATATTAGAAAGTAACTAATCACTTTCTAATATTTGATAGATGCCACTTATCACACATCTCAAAGATTACATTGTGATAAGATTAGAAAGTAACTAAGCACTTTCTAATATTTGATAGATTCCACTTGTCACACATCTCAAGATTAGATTGTGAAAAGATTAGGTTTGTAGTATAAAATTTTCTTTTAAGATAGGGATGTTGTCTACTACATCAAAATATATCTTGTCATATCGACTTGTGTTGTAATATCATGTTGATGCATATGTTGCATAACATTGAAGCATTCTTGTATTGTTGAATCAAATGAGTAATATAGTGAGCTTCATAGTGGATGTTTCTCTTATTCATTTGAAGTAGGGTTTTACCACTTAATATTGGTGTTGTGGGATTTTATATTTTGTATGTGATTGATCTTGTGGAGCATTCTTCGATCTTAGGGAGACTTTTCTTGTCTCACATTTGGTATCAGAGCGGTTGGGATCTCCATCAAGTGTCTTCAATCCTTTGAGGTGAAAATCCCATTAAGGTATATATATGTGTTTTGCATGCATTTGATACTTGGGTATTTTATGCAAACTTATTTTGCAAATATGCCATTAGGGTTTATAGATTTATTGTGTTTTTAGATCTAGTTAGATATTTTGCAAATAGTATTTTAATTTTAAATCTATAAATATTTTTTTTTGGAATTGAGCTTTTGATGGAAGGGTTTTGGAGCCAAACAGACCCCATGGTTGTGTTCGAAGACCCAAAAACCCCTATTTCCATATATAGTCATTTTTTTTTATTTTTTTAAATAAAAAAATAGTCAGCTATATATATATATAAATAAAAAATAGTCAGCTATATATAAAAAAAAAAGTCGACTATATATATATATATATATATTAAAAAAAACAGTCGGCTATATAGTCTGAAAAACTTTTAATTTTTTTTTTTTAATTTTTGCTTTATAAAAATATTTAAACTTTTTCATGCGATTTTTTTTATTAATTATTTAATAAAATAAATTTTATTAATTTAATTGCATTTTTTAAAGCAATTTTTGTATTAAAAATTTATTATTATTTTACTTAAAATGCAACATTTTTTTTTTTTATCTCACATTAACAATGGTTGTTTGTGAGTTTGCTTGTTTTGCAAGGTTATCCAAGTATGTTTTGGAATATACAAGGCAATTTTGGATCAACTTTTTCACTCTCTTCAGTTATTTTTATTAATTTCTTCTAAGCTCTCTCAAGCATTTGCTTGAAGCATAATGTAAATTAATGTAACTTGTGTCTCTCATAATGAAAGTAAAAGAGAATGAAAGTGAGAGTGAGAGAGAGAAAGTGTGTATTTATATTTTGCTTTGTGTCTCCACTATATCTTGTTCATATTTCTTATGTTTTGTTTTTGCATTTTGCATCTCAAATAATATAACTACTAACTTACTAACTTGCTACTAAACAATATACCAAACAACTAACTTGCAATTTACTAATTTTCATATCAATAAAGAAGGTTAAAAATTAATCAACTTACTAACCACAAATTTAGTATTTGATTAAAATTTACTTAATATAGCAACACAGTTTATATTTTCTAAAAACCTATTGAATACAAAAGAATCTGCTCTATAGGTAGCAAGTCCTTTTTGGGTCCTCGTACCCATACCATTGTGTGTAGCTTGGTTGACCTTGGGTGAGATGAATTGGAAATTCATTAGGTTATAGCAAAACCTTAAAATGAACACTAACTTACTAACTTATTGACTATCTAACATTTAAAAAATGTTTTATGGTTCAACTCAAGTTAGTTTATTTTGTTGCAAGATGGTTGCTATGATTAGTTACCTTATTATTTCAAGTTAATCTATTGCAATTTGATCTTGATTTATTTCCTTTATTCAATTGCAATATGGTTATAGTTGTTTATTGCAATATGGTTATAGTAGTTCATGATAATGTTGATTATCTTTCATGATGATGCTTATATCTCTTGATGATGCATAATTTTAATTATCTTTCATGATGTTTGTATTTCATGATGATTATCTTTGATGATTGAAAAGCAGATTACTTGAAAGTTATGTTTTTTTATATATGCAAGTATGTTTATCTACTTTCTTATTGCATCATTTACTTCCTTTGTCAATGCATCTTATGTTTTGATTATGTTCACTTTATAGAATGGATGATCATGGAATATCCTTCACACCTAAGAACATCCTTGATGGATCAAATTTTGGAATATGGGAACCAAGGATGAGGGCTGAATGTCAAGCAACAAAGTTATGGCCCATTGTGAATGGATATGAAGCAATCCCAAAACAAGGCAAGGGCACTTGAGATATACACCAACAAGATTCACCTTGCACTTTACATGTGTAGCACCCTAAAATTGGTGCAGTAAAACTTAGCAATAAGTAAAATTACCTTAGTAATAATTCAAATTCAAATTCAAACCCTAAAACCACTCCAAAATCGCCTGCTACCTGTTTCCTCATTTTTCATGCCATTTTTAGGATTTTTTGTGACCGTTGGATGATATCATCGTCGATCAGACGATATCACCTCAGATCGGATGATTTCATCTGGACTAGGACGTCCAGAAGATTTCGTCCCAAAACTGATTTTTCATAATTAGCTTCTGTTTCAACGGTGTCTCTAACCTGGGCAAAAGCATGTCTACTCGGTTAGAGACTTACCCCATTGGAGATCTCCTAAATTGGGATGATCTCCAACCTCCCAACATCCTTCCTAATCCTATTTAACCTTAATATTTTCCCCTAACCTTCCCCCTAGCTGAATTTTCCTATAACTTGACCTTTATGTGCATTAGAATACCCTGGATTACCATCTGCATTTGTGCTTTCCAAATTTTGTTGTAGGAACCTTGTCATTCTTCATCCGGAGCAAGCTCAGATCGTCACAAATGATCCTGTCCAATTCGAGATGATTTCATACCAATCTGAGATGATTTCGACTGCAGTCTGCATTAGGGGCAATCAGTTCCCAGAGTTTGTGCTTTTCCTATACTTTGCTACTATTTTATTCTGTATTTAGTCAGTTTTATTATTATTTCTTGTTATCCTGCATCTTGGAGTTCACCCATGTAGTTTAATTGCATAATAAAATCATGATTAGCTATTAAAGTATCGTAATTTACTTGCATTTCTATTCAGGATTATCTTATTAACATCCTTATTATTAATTTACATCATTTCCTTTATCAGAATAGTTGCATTTTTGGTATTTTGTATCTATTTCTCTATTTGCAGGTCTCTGACGAATTCATCTGACAAATTCGTAAGATCTTAGACGATCTTGACAGATCAGAGACAATCCTGTCAAATTCCAGACAATCTTGATTGCTTCAAAAATTAGAACCTCCATCAGACATTCGAAACCAGGTATGGCTTTCTTCACTTAATTTATTCTCTGTGTTTTCTATTAATTCTATTTTCTGTATTCATTTAAAACTAAATTTCATATAAAATAACTTAGATTCATTTGGCCAAACCTAGGATTTGAATGTTTAAAGATAAAATTTAACACATAAAACACATTCCCAACCTAGGCGTGGAAACTGCCATTCAAAATTTTCCTGGTGAACCCACCATCCATAAAAAAATCTCCTTAATACACCTCTCTCGAGAGGTGGGACCTTCCAAAGGCCTCTTAGTCCGAGGTATTGTCCCATCCTTTTCACATCCCCCTTCCGAGCACGAATCCTATAGCCTAAAGGTAAGGGTGTGAAAAATTTGGAGCGATACATTTTGGTGATGAAGTCCTCGACGACCCAACCATGATCGGATCTGTAATGCCGGCTAGCAGCTATACCCTCTGGCCCTATGGCACTAGCTAGAAGTAGATACCCTGATAGAACGTGGTCTGAGCAATCAACCATGCTAGATCCTGAGTGCTCGCTCCTCCGCTCTGTACTTTGAGGCATGCAACCTCATATATGAGCTGTGTAGCCTCCACTCAGTGACGTGTAGCCTCATCCTGTAAAGTCTGCACCTGTGCCTGGAGATAGACAATCTCCACCTGGATAGTAGCCATCTCACTACTCTCTCCTATGTCCACACCCTTGCCCTTATTGGGCGATGGTGACCTCTCTCTTCATGGAGAAGGGGGTCTATCCTCTCTCCTCTCCCATTGTTGTGGCCTCTGTTGAGCCTGTGGCCTCCTTTGATCTCTCCCACCATGACCCTATGCTGCCTCAATGGTCACCTGGCACCGCCTCCCCATCCAATGCACAATTGCATGAATCAAACCCTAAGCCCTCGTCATCCGAGGAGGGCGGATGCCTACGTACCAGGCATCATAGCCGTCTGCAACCCCTACATCATCCCCATCCACTAGATGAATGGGGGCATCATCCACGTCCTAACTCTAGAATTGCTACATATCTGGAGCCCCACTAACTACAGTGTTATCCTAGACATTTCAAGAAAACTCGTAGTCTCTAAGAGATGGGATCCCATGCTGTAGATCGAACTGCCTCAAAATTCAGTCGTACCGATGGAGCTCCACCTCTCCCCTCTCCATCCTCAGCCAGCAGACTCACCTGACATGATCCAGCTCCTGTCCATCCTTGGCCCACCCTAGATGATCTTTCCAAGGCCTCCAGGTGATCTGGTCAGAGAGAAGGTCATCAAGTAGTCTCTGGGATACTGGCAAATCTATCTGCCACTATGATTCTCTCTGGAGCCACTAGTAGAAAACTCAGGGCCTCTCTCCATCAATCCCTATCAGTGGGAGCCCTACCGGCCTCTGCACCATGATGTGCTCCCAGCACCAAACTTGTAGTAGCGATGTCATGACTAGACATCGACCACATTTGTATACGACCCATGCAGGATCCTATACAATCGGCATAGAACAAAGCTCCCCCAAGAAAATCTGTATCCATGGTCTCTCATGTTGTAGACCACATCTATCAGAACCCATGGTAGCCTAAATCCACTCTAATGGCATAGTAGCAGACCACCTACCACCCCAGCCAAAACCTGTGTCAGCCTAGATGCCCCAGGCATCTGGTGCAGCGACTTGATGTTCACTCTGCCCTTCTCCAGGGTGAAGCTCAGATCTCCGCATAGTCACATCATCACGTGGCCCTGATTTGCCGTGGGAGTAATTAGTCATACTTGTATGGGGATCCTCAAAATCCTCCATACATCCTCCAGTGTGGGAGTCATCTCCCCTATCGATAACTAGAAACAAGAAGAACCCAAATACCATCTCTCTGCTAGGGCTGTCAGTAGCCCCATGTCTGTAGACACTTATGGCATGTCTGCCACGTGTTGCAAGCCGACATGTGCCAACTTATCTCGCTCTTCATAAGATAGAGCAGCCAAGTCATCCCTCAGTCCATCGTATTTCCATTATCGGCTCTTTAGTAATCCTCTCTGCAACATAAACATTAAAAATCATTAATAAATCATTAATCAAAAAAAAAATTCCAGAAAAGCAAGTGCAATTTCACACAAATGATGATATCGTCCACTATTGGATGATATCATCCTAAATTTGAGAAAATTCATCTCCGATTTTGCATGAGGGAATCATCCCTTATTAGACGAAATCATCCCCCTATCGCTGATTTCACCCTTGGACAAAATCGATGATATTGAGACGATTTCGGCAAAATTGAGACGATTTTGTCCCGACGATGTCGATGGCCCAAAAATGGCCGTGATGCTCAAAAATTAGTCAAAATTGATCTAAAAAACATGAAAATATAAATTAAAGCATTCTAAACTAAGTTTAGACCCTTACCCGTAGCCCGCACCGGACCTCTGTTAATCTGTGCGCTGTATCAACCATCTTGTCTGCAAAGCTCTAAAAACCAATGAAAATGAACAGTAAAAATGAATTAGGGTTTTCCCTATTTTTCTTAATTTTATTCACAAACAATTAAAAACATTTTAAAATTTAGCTTTTCCACGTTTTTACCTCAAATGTTCGATTTGGGTAAAAACACGGAAGGGGTGACATAGTAAGCTGTCGTACGATTCGACCTAGAATCGTCGCCTAAAAATGGGAATAATTTTTGCTTTCTCGTAGATCGAGAAGAAATCATCTTTAACGCATTTTCTTCAGAAAATTTGCTTAAGAGGGGGCAAAATGTAGCACCCTAAAATTGAACAGTAAAACTTAGAAATAATTAAAATTACCTTAGTAATAATTCAAATTTAAATTTTCAACCCTAAAGCCGCTCCAAAACCGCCTGCTACCTGTTTCCTCATTTTTCACACCATTTTTAGGATTTGTTGTGACCATTGTATGATATCATCGTCGATCAGACGATATCGCCTCAGATCGGACGATTTCATTTGGACTAGGATGTCCAGATGATTTCGTCCCAAAACATATTTTTCATAATTAGCTTATGTTTCAATGGCACCTCTAACCTGGGCAAAAGTGTGTCTGCTCAGTTAGAGACTTTCCCCATTGGAGATCTCCCAAATTGGGATGATTTCCAACCTCCCAACATCCTTCCTAATCCTATTTAACCTTAAGATTTTCCCCTGACCTTTCCCTGGCTGAATTTTCCTGTAACTTGACTTGTATGCGCATTAGAATACCCTGGATTACCATCTGCATTTGTGGTTTCCAAGTTTTCTTGCAGGAACTTTGTTATTCTTCAGCTGGAGCAAGCTCAGATCGTCACAGATGATCCTGTCTAGATCGGAGACGATCCTATAAAATTCTAGATGATTTTGACTGCAGTCTACATTGGGGGCAGTCAGTGCCTAGAGTTTGTGCTTTTCCTATACTTTGCTGCTATTTTATTCTGCATTTAGTCATTTTTATTATTATTTTTTGTTATCCTGCATCTTGGAATTCACCCATGTAGTTTAATTGCATAATAAAATCATGATTAGCTATTAAAGTATCGTAATTTACTTGCATTTCTATTTGGGATTATCTTATTAACATCCTTATTATTATTTCATATCATTTTCCTTTATCGAAATAGTTGCATTTTTGGTATTTTGTATCTATTTCTCTATTTGTAGGTCTCTGACGAATTTGTCTGACGAATTCGTCAGATCTCAGATGATATTGACAGATCAGAGACAATCCTGTCAAATTCCAGACGATCTTGATTACTTCAATAATCAGAACCTCCATCAGACATCCAGAACCAGGTATGGCTTTCTTCACTTAATTTATTCTCTATGTTTTCTATTAATTCTATTTTCCGTATTCATTTAAAACTGCATTTCATATAGAACAACTTAGATTCATTTGGCCAAACCTAGGATTTGAATGTTCAAAGATAAAATTTAACACATAAAACACATTCCCAACCTAGGCGTGGAAACTGCCATTCAAAATTTTCTTGGTGAACCCACCATCCATCGAAAAATCATCTTAATACACCTCCCCCGAGAGGCGGGACCTTCCAAAGGCCTCTCAGTCGAGGTATTGTCCCATCATTTTCACATCCCCCTTTCGGGCACGAATCCTATAGCCTGAAGGTGAGGGTGTGAAAAATTTGGAGCGATACAACATGATTATAAATAGTATGAGTAACAAGATATTGCTCACTATAATAAATTGTGAGCATGCTAAAGATGCATGGGATTTGATAAAATGAGTCCATCTAGGGTCCAACACATTAAGGAAATTCACTTTATTGTCTAAAATTCTTAGCACCATGCAAGATGAAGAAGAAAGTGCCTTGATCTTCCTTTCAAAGATGAAAGACATGATAACTCAACTATTGTCTTGTAATTATGATTGGATAAGTGAGAATCTCTTAAGCTTTATCATTTTGAGGAACTTGTCAAGAAATTTCAATAATTTTATCACCATTATTGAGACTAGGCTAGAGCAAGAAGAGTATGGCATTCCTCTCATCACTCTTTCACAATTATTTATTCAACATGAAGAGTCTCTTAATAGAGACAAAGTAAATGGTCAAGTTTTCAAGAAGAAGAATGTTGCCTTGAGTGCCACTAAGGCTTCCTTCAAGAAGAAATACAAGGGAAGGAAATATCAAAATTTCCAACCCAACAAGTCTAGAATTGATTTCAATTGAAACTTTTGTGGCAAGAAAGGCCAAAAGGAAAAAAATTATTTCAAGAAGAAGAAGATTACAGAAAAGGACCAGCAAGAAAAGGCTAAGGGACAAGGACCTAAGAAATGGTTTGGCAAGGGAAAGAAAAAGAACAACAATGTAAAGCAAAATTCTAATAAAAATGCCTTTGTTTGTGCCCTCTACTCCATTGAATCATCTACTTCCAATGAATGGGTGTTAGATACTGGAAGCACTAACCATATGTGTTTTAAAAAGGATAAGTTTGTAAACTTTCATAATCACTCTTCAGATTCAGTTGTCATTAGTGATAATACTAGACTTCAAGTAGAAGGTGTTGGCAATGTTGTAATTGAAGGGAAATTACTTGATAATGTCCTATATGTGCCTAAACTTAGGAGAAATTTAATTTCCATTTTACAAGTTGCTAGAAGTGGTCACACTATTGAGTTCAATGCAACTTCATGGAGCATTAGGAAAGACATGCTACCAATCGTTACAGGTTATGTGAAGAATAATTTTTATGTGTTAGGTGATGCTCCTCCTAAAGTGTGTTTAGCAACTAATGTTTCTCCTAGTAGCAATCTTTGGCACTTAAGGTTAGGCCATAAAAAATATAAAAATATTCAAATGATGAAGTCCAAAAATTTGGTTGAATGCTTGCCTAACATTTCAACTATTAGTGGTTTGTGTGAAACATGCATCTTAGGCAAGATGAGAAAACAAAAGTTTGTAAATGACAAGTCAACAAGGGACACACAAATTCTTCAACTCATTCATGCAGATATTATGGTTTCATTACATGTTACATCACCTGGTGGTGCATCCTATATTCTCACCTTTATAGATGATTATTCAAAAAAGATCTTTGGGTATCTACTTAAAAATAAATTACATTGTTTTGAGACATTTAAGGATTTCAAAGCTTTGGTAGAAAATAAATAGGGAGCAAAGATCAAAATTATTAGAAGTGACAATGGAGGGGAGTACAATAACAATTATTTCAATGAGTTTTGTTCTTCTCATGGAATAAAAAGGTAGTTTACTTTTCCATACACTCCTCAACAAAATGGCGTTGCAAAGAGGAAAAATAGGACAATCATGGAGATGGTAAGATGTATACCTCAATTTCTTTGGGGTGAAGTAGCCAGTACAACAATCTACATTCTTAATAGGTGCCCTTAAAAATCAGTTGAGGGGAAGACTCCTTATGAGGTTTGGAATGGTAAGAAGCCAAATTTGTTACACTTAAGAGTGTTTGGATGTGATGCATTTTTATATATTCCTTCAAAAAAGAGGAATAAATTGGACAAAAAGTCTCAAAATTGCATCTTTGTTGGCTATGATGCAGAACATAGGGGCTACAGGTTATACTCACCTTCTTCATGCATTGTATTTATTTCAAGAGATGTCAAATTCAATGAAGACCTTCTTGAGTTAGAAAAGGGTGGGACTTGTGTCAAAAGGACCAAGTGGTTGGATCATTCTAGGGATCCTAAAGAGCAGAATTTAGTTAGCCAAAGGATAACTAGAAGTATGACCCTTAACATGTCTCTTCTAGCTAATATAGAGAATGATCATGAGCCTACTTCTTACCAAGAAGCTTCAAAACACTCTTGTTGGATTGATTTCATGAAGGTTGAGATGGATTCTCTTATAAAGAATAAAACTTGGGATATAGTTCCTTATCCTAATAAGAGAAATATTATTGGGAAAAAGTGGGTCTATAGAATCAAGTACAATTCTAATGGAGATATAGAAAAGTATAAGGCTAGATTGGTTTCTAAGGTTTATTCTCAAAAACATGGCATTGACTATGATGAAATATTTGCACTAGTTGCCAAAATTCCCACCATTCGACTTCTCATTGCTTTTGCTGCTACTCAAGGTTGGCAGATTTTTTAGCTTGATGTGAAAAGTGTCTTTCTAAATGGTGATTTGGATGTGAATATATACATGAGCCAACCACAAGGATTTGTTGTACAAGGTAAGGAAACACTTGTGTGTAAACAAAAGAAAAACTTGTATGATCTGAAGCAAACACTTAGAGCATGGTACATGAAGATTTCAGGTTATTTATTGTCTCTTGGTTTTGATAAATGCCATTCAGATACAAATCTCTATGTGCTTAGGAAGGATAACTTGGTAATTTTAATTGCTCTATTTGTTGATGACCTTTTTATGACTAG
The DNA here is from genome assembly GCA_028583015.1 of Wollemia nobilis. Classification (NCBI taxonomy): domain Eukaryota; kingdom Viridiplantae; phylum Streptophyta; class Pinopsida; order Araucariales; family Araucariaceae; genus Wollemia; species Wollemia nobilis. The sequence continues at coordinate 14,645,083 of JAQPPZ010001870.1, read as the reverse complement.
AAATGAGAATGAGGCCATTTTTTATTTCATCTCCAAATTAAAGTCAGAGTATGAAATGACTAACCTTGGTCTTCTACGCTACTATCTTGGCATGCAAGTTTATCAGCATGAGTATTGTACCTTTTTGAGTCAATAAAAGTATATTGGAGATCTTCCTAAGAGGTTTGATTTGAAGGATGGTAATCCTACTTCCATTCCTATTTCTATAGGTGTTAATTTGGAAGTAAGTACATAATCTCAATTGGCTAATGCTACATTGTATAGGCAACTCATTGGTAGTCTTATTTATGTTACCATCACAAGGCTAGATATTGCTTTTGCAATTGGTATGATGGCTAGGTTCATGCAGAAACCTTATATTGAGCACTTGCAAGCTACCAAGAAGATTCTGAAGTACATTTTAGGTACTAGATATTTGGTACTCAAGTATTTTAGGCTTCATTCCTTTGCTCTTTCTGGCTATACTAATTCTTATTTTGGAGGGGATAGAATAGAAAAAAAGTCTACCACACCATATGTTTTTAGTATTGGGTCCACAACTATCTCTTGGTCTTCCAAGAAGCAAGATACGATTGCTCTTTCTAAAATGGAAGCGGAGTATAAGACTATGACAATAGCTGTATAGGAAGCGGTTTGGCTTCGTAGCCTCATGAAGGAAATTGAAATTGAGCAATTTGGTCCTTCAAATTTTCTCTTTGATAATAAATCAACTATTGCCTTGGCTAAAAATCTTGTAATGCATAAAAGGACAAAGAATGTTGAAATCCAAGCCCACTTTATCAGAGAGAAGGTATTGTATGGGACTATTCAGTTGGAGTATTTCCCATCATCTTCTAATTCTACCAATTTTTTCACAAAACCTCTTCCCAAGGAATAATTTTGTAAGCTGAGGGACTCACTTGGTTTGGTGAAGTTGTCATCAAGGGGGAATGAAGTGTAGTTACACTTGTGTGATGACAAATTCATCCTTATAAGGTGTTTTGTGCTATATATATGAGTTTATATTTTGTGGTATAATTGCTTTTTGCATCTCTTTTGAACATGATACTTTCTTGTTTGCCTTGTGCAACTTTTTTACATGTTACTTTGTAGATGGCATTGTGCAATTATGGTATATTATGCAATTACTTTATGCAACTCTTTTACATGGTACTTTCTTGTTGCCTTGTGCAAGTTTGTACATGTTTTTACGTAGTTGGCATTATGCAATTGGTTTATCATGGTACATTCTTGTTAGCATTCATGCTACTTTTGTACATGATATTTTATGGTTGGCTTTATGCAACTGGTGTGCACACTTTATTATTTTCATATACCTTATGCAATTCTTGTACATGGTAATTTTTTGTTAGCCTTATGCAACTTTTGTACATGGTACTTTAGAGTTTGCATTATCATGGTACTCCTTGTTTGCTTTATGCAACTTTTATCATGATATTTTTTGATCAACTATATAGCACGTGACTATAAGTATGGCTTGGCATATTTTTGTGATGAATTGTAGTTCACTATTTGTTATATCAGTTTTGTTATCATATTTGGATATTCATATATGTTGTGGTTAATCTATTTGAGTTTCTTGTAGCTTGCAAGTAATTTCGATTGGGGTTTTACAGGCTTATTGAATACACCCTTGTGATGTTTTCTTCTTTTCATTTGCAACCACTTATGGTTGATGGATGAATTTGTAAGCTTCTTGTATCTAAAGCTACTCCATAGGGGGCTTGCAGTCTATTTTGGCTCATTTTGTATTGGTGCCTTATTGTAGACCATTGTTGGTCATATAAGCTCATTGTAACTATATTACTCATTTGATTCTCATCCCCATTTGTATATTTAGGGGGAGAATGTTTCTTTATTTCATAATTCCTTTCCCCAATATTAAATTAAGGGGGAGTGTTGGAATAAGTAATGCAACATTGTGTAAATTATTCTTAGACTAAAATATAAAGTCTAAAGAATAATATTTGAATTAGAAAATAATTCTATTTTATGTAAAACTATTTCCACCTAAATTAATAAATAAAATTAGGGTGCTAGGAATATTTAATTTGTGGGAAAAATTTATTTTCCATTTTTTGGCAAATATTAGAAAGTAACTAATCACTTTCTAATATTTGATAGATGCCACTTATCACACATCTCAAATATTATATTGTGATAATATTAGAAAGTAACTAAACACTTTCTAATATTTGATAGATGCCTCTTGTCACACATCTAAATATTATATTGTGATAAGATTAGGGTTGTAGTAGAAAAGCTTCTCTTTAAATAGGGGTGTTGTCTACTACATCAAACCATATCTTGTCATATTGATTTGTGTTGTAATATCATGTTGATGCATATTATTGCATAACATTGAAGCATTCTTATATTGTTGAATCAAATGAGTAATATAGTGAGCTTCATAGTGGATGTTTCCCTTATTCATTTGAAGTAAGGTTTTACCACTTAATATTGGTGTTGTAGGTTTTTCTCTTTTGTGTGTGATTGATCTTGTGGAGCATTCTTCGATCTTGGGGAGACTTTTCTGGTCTCACATCCTCCCTATGCAGTATGCAAGTGGTTGGATTATATCTATGCATAGACTACAAAATGGGGTCATTTGGCTTAAGGATCTCTTAGAATGCGGGCGGAGGGGTATTGACCATGTAGTGAATAACCCCTAAGTCAATAGGTCTTTCAAGAAACCTTAATCTAGGATATATGGTACATAATACCACCTCTCTTTCTACTATCTCGTTGACTTGTTGCAAGTGGTGAGGCCCAAGATAAGCCATCTTGGTCTCATCCTCAAAGTTATCATAACTTATCCAAAAACTATTAGCATTGGTATGTGTCCCTAGAATAGAAGGCTCATGTGTTGGCCCCAAGTAGGCCATCTCTATTTTATCTTCATATTATTCGTTACTTATGAAGAATCCATTTGCATTTGTCTCTTGTCCCAAAGTCAGGTGTTGATGGCTCAGGCCTAAGTAGGCTCTTTCTGTTGAGTCCTCTGATTCATAGTAACTTTCATCCAATATGTACCCACTCTCATTGTGGATGGACCATGTGAATCTTTGTAAATAGTGAGACCCATGGTAGACTAAGCCAATTTGTGCCTCATTGTCACTTGCTTCATATCCATTCTCTTCATCCCATGAGTTGTGCCCTATTGGGGTGGAATCAATTGAGAAGTTTGGATGATAAATTTTTGGTGGCAATACGTTCACCATGGCCACTTGTCTGTTGCTCAAATTTCTTATTCTTAGAGGGTGATAAGGAATGAAATCAATGTATTCTCCTAACCCTAAGATTAATATATCCAATGCTATTGCAAGAGAGTCATATCGACCTCTAATATAATATCCTAACCCAAACTTGTCAGAGAGAAGCTGATATTATGGCTCGTATGGTCGCCTACACCCCTACTCATATATACCAAAGCCATATCCGTGCCAATGGCAATGCTCAAAGTAGCTTAGAGAAAAATTGGTATTAGATAAGTAATGAACATTGACCATGAATAATTCATCATAATCCTCTACTATGTCTGAAGACTTATGGGCACAGTCTAGGCTGGCATAAACAAAATTGGTTTGGTTGGGAGTGATTCCAAGTGGAACCACTATTTCCACTGGCGGTATCAAGTCCTTAGGTCTTCCCATGTCTTGTGTAGAATCAATGATAGCCATAAAGGTAATGTTATACACAAGGTACTCCTTTATGCCTATTATTTCTAAGTGTATTTATGCATGCGATGTGGATGACCCTATGGATGACATTGGCAAAGCAGGATGGTAATCACTATCTTCATCTTAATCTTGAAGATCTTCTTATTACATAGGACCTGGAATTTCAGAAATGGCTATAGTTGGCACTTCTGTGGGAGTTTCTTCCTTGAATAAGGGTGCTTTTAGCTTCTAATTGTCTTTTGGTTTTGGTGTGTATGGTAATTTAGAAGCATTGACTATTTTGAGTGCACCAGGAGGTTTTGATGTGCATGGGTCTTTTCTTACCATTTTACCTTTGTTATCCAATTGTGTGGTTGGATATGAAGGCACCACGTACATGTGGGTATAAGGATTTACAAATTCTCTTAGAATTTCCACCTAATGGACATATTTGAATGGCTCTTCATCAGCTAGAACCACATAGACTTTGTTTTCATGCACATACTTGACACACTAGTGCAAGATCGAAGGAACACACTTCATGTCCCTTATCCAAGGATGCCCTAGGAGGATGTTGTATTGCATAGCCCCTTCCAAGAAATGACACATCATAGGGATGGTATTATGCCCCACCTTGATGGGTAGGACTATCATTCCCATAGTATTGCGTAAAGCATTATTAAAATCTCTCAATGTGTAGGATTTTGGAATGATATTGGAATTGGGGATCTTAAGGTGCTCTATTGTTGTTGTTATAATGATGTTTATTTATGAACCTTTATCGAACAAGACCCTATTGAAAGGTAAATAATTTATTGATGCCACAATATTTAGTGGAGGGTATGGTAAGGCAGTAGGTAATGTCTTAATCTCATAATCATAGAATCAAATTACAATTTCTTGGCATTATTGTACTTGTCTTACAAAATGAGTGAATGCATTCACATCTTGTGGTTGGAGATTAATTGTCCTTAAAATTTCCATTAAAGTCTCCCTATTATTTTGGGACTATTGTATGAGCTCATAAATGGATAGCTTAGCTGGAGTTGTTTGTAGTTTTTGTTCCAATCTACTTTGGATAGTGATCACAAGTTGTGTTGGTGGATATAGAAGGTTTTCTTTCCCTTGCCTCTACCTAGGTGTAGTTGGGACATTCATGGGAGTTGTAGGATGTTGTGGTTGACCATACCATCTAGTCCTAGTTGCTATATTAACAATATCAACCATCAGTTGAAACCCTAGTTGCTATATTTTTGGACCGAGTTGTTGCTAGATTTCATCTTTGGTGCTCTTAGGGTTGCACCTTTTAAAGTGTGAAACCCTAGGTCTATATCCAAGCCCTAAGAATGAATTCCTCATGTGTAGTGAGAGTTAGTATGATAATATTTTTTGTCTTTTCTATGTTTAAAGACTAGTTAACTAAAGTCTAAATACAAACTCAAGTCTCCCATGTGAACTGGTCATGAAAGGGACTATAAAATTACTCTCGTTCACCTTTATTGCATGCAGACTACCAATTCCACCTATAATTAGTCTTGTTTGTTAGCAAAACTACTTTTATGGTTTAGGGCTCTTTAAAATGTGCAACCCTAAGAGGAATTTATTCTTAGGGCTTGGATATAGTCCTAGAGACTTTGAAACATTCATTCATCTTTGAAGTGGAGAGATCGTTCATCAGCACTGGTCTCCTAGTTTGGATGGTCACGGTGGGATTAGGCTTTGAACATGGCTTTGATGATGTGATTCCCATAAATCCTGTGGTTCCTCAAATTTTTAAACACGTATGTTTTGTTATATCTGAGGCTCGATTTCCCTTCCAAAGAAGAGTAAGCTTGAGTTACTGAAAAAAATCTACCCAAAAAAACTCTAAAATATGGCATTGAATTTGAGATGGACACTCACAAAGCTTTATATTTTGTCCATTATCTATGATTTGTTCCAAGTTTTTGTGAACCAAATTAAAGACGTGAACCAGTATTTTATACTGTCCACATTTTTCAAAACTAAAAATTGATGATGAAAGGATTCATACTGAATGTCACTAAGAATGAATGACAGTGCATGGCGTTGGTCCTCACATGTAGATTCAAAAAATTTTGACAAGTCCTTCACTTTATGTGCCCAATTGTTTGAATTACCACCAAACCAAGTGACCATTTCAATCAAATAGAAAGGATGGTAATGGTACTTTATAAATTTTAAATACGAATTCAACTACAGCCAGACAATTCCACAAAGAAATATCATTGCCACTGCATAGAAAATGGGAAATGGCAGAGGTGGCCATGGAGGCGGATGGGAAGGGCTACATTCCTTGGATTTTGTTTCTTTTGCTTTTGCAATATGAAATTAACCTACAACTAATTTTGAGCTATGAGAATACTCAAATGTAACCTCACTAGGAATGATGTCCTTCATGAGGATTGGACCTCCTAAATTTTGAGAAATAGTTTTAGTAGCACCAGGTGAAGGAGAGATATAAGGAGCTTTAGTCGATGTTAGTGCAATGGAAATAACTTTATGATACTGAGCACCTTGAGCCTCTATTTTGTTTGCATAGGTGATACTATGTCGGCTTCCACTTTGATATGCATTGTAATTTTTAGAAACTTTCATTTCTTCCTCTGCATTAAAAAGAACATTGCAAACAACATTGGAGATATTGCAAACAATATTGGAGATATTTTTAGGGTTTGGAATATTTTTTCGTTCTTGGGGAGTGCAATGGGTACCCTCTAGGATTCCCTGGCTATGGGCTCTTCCTCCACCTGGGATTCCATGGCTATGGGATCCTCCTCTACTTGAGATTCCATGGCTAGGGTCTCCTCTTGCATTTCCATTAAATATTGTATAATAAGATCAGAACGTTCCATTTGTTTTTTTTGTTTTTTTCAATCATTCTTCTAATTTATGTAATGTCATTTTTCATTTCCTTGACCAATATGGTTGGATCCATAAGGCTCTGATACCAAATGGTAGGAACCTAGGGTTCCTACCACATAAAATGATAAATAAATAATAAATAACCTAAATCTAAAAGAATCACCTTTTGATATTGTCGGGAAGTCCCTTCAATAAATTATATTATATTTTATATTCATGGATGTCTTAAATGATAGAATCACATAGTGTCTTATACCCCTTTAAGGTTATGAGTGAAGAGTCACCATGCTTCCTAACCCTAACCCTAATATTATAATAATATAATAATTAATATAATTAATTATTATATTATTTATTAATATAACCATAGGATAACATGTATTATTATTATTATTAATTAATGTTAGGATAGTATCCTAATAGAATATGAAAAGGGTTAGTTGATTTGCACTTATAGGACTATTATAGTTGTTTGGTTTGAATGTATGGTTAGGTGTATTAAACCAATGGTCATGGTTTAGTTGAAATCTAAGCCAAAATATTTAAAAAAATAAGCCATGGAAATTTTGGCTATTAAACCTTGTAGACACCTAAAACACGTCATGTCAAGGGCGACTACTCATATGGACATGCTATAAGACCATATGGAATATCTTGGATAGAATCCAAGATAGAGTAGTGGTTCTAACCACTCAATTTGGGCTCCTTGGCCTAATTAATTTAAACCATAGACCAGAACTATGGTTTATAGCTGAACAATGGCTAAGACTTGTGGTTTGTAGTCTAGACAGTCGATGTGACCTACGGTCTTAACTAAAGTTCAGTTTGCCTTCAATCCAAGCCATATTGATTGAAATAGCCATTGGATCTATAATAAGGTGGTTAGAAGGTGGAAGCTTCCATTCCAACTATCCTAACCACCCCTTCTTGATCTTGGCTTCTCCAGGAAGCCAACCCTAGACCTTGGATAGTCCTATAAGTACCCCTCAAAATTAGGGTAAACTAAGAGGGAGAGCATTGGAGATTTGAGCAACAGATCCCTATCAAATTGTACACACAACTGGGTATATTAAGAGAGAGATATTGCACTTATCCCCTATCTACTTGTCAATATTCATAATGAATTGCATTATGGATGCCCTAGGAGCCTAGGAGAGCCAAAAAATGCAAATCCAGGAAAACAAAAGTCCATCATAGTTATTTGATCACAAAACCTATCAAAAGGACATCAGAGGTGACCATTAAACATCAATTGGATAAGGATGTTAAGCCACTACCCTTGGAATTGAGAGCAAGCCTATCAGAGTGCTAACCATGACTGTCAGCCACAATTTACAATGTATACCATGCACCAGAGCTACAGTTTGTAGTAGAGGTATAACCGCCTTCCTATTTCTATTTTTTTTGGCTAATTAGGTTATATTAGATTTTTTTATGGTTTACTAGCATTTTAGAAGACTTTGGACTGTAGAACTAGTTTAGATTTACATTTTATTCTTATGCTTCAATTAGGACTTAAATGCTTTCTTTATGCAAGTTTATACTTCACTTTTCATATCTAATCCATGCATAGTATAGCTGATACTTTTCTTTATGTTATTACATGAATTTTGATTCACTTTGCATAGCTTAGAAGACTTTTTTATGTTAACTTGATTATGCATGTTAATGGTGTCATTATGCAAATTACCTAAAAGGGCCTCATCATGAGAGGTTGCCTATATTTTTGACATTCTTGTTCTTTCTTAACCATAGGGAAAAATTTCAAAGGAAAGCAAACCATCAAGTTCCTTCCCCATCACGAAGAAGAGGGAAACTCCACCCTAGAGTAGTTTGTGCCATTTTGAAAGGCATTTGGAAATCACACCTACCCATAAGAGGGAAAACAATTATGCACTCCTATTGTATTATTGTATCAAAATGAATATCCCTAAGAGATATGTACTCATAATTGGATTTTGGATTTGAATACAATGGAATAAAGTATTTTCTTTCTTGTTTCATTTATTGTCAATTTTGTTTTCTTGTATGCATGTTATATCTTTACCATTTATCACAATAGGATCCGCTATTGGGTGTGACCTTTTCTGGTGGTTACAGAGGTGATCATGGCGGAACCCCATATTTTTAGGATCTGATTGTGCTTTGTTGGTTTTTGTATTTGTAGGTACAAACCATAGCTATCAATTTTATCCCAACAATTGAACCGTAGGTACAAGGCACGATTCACAGTCATAACCGTAGGTCAGACCTGCGATTTCCTGCTCACAACACATACAAATAATTTTAGAACTTAAGAAAGTGCAGGACATGAGGTAGGTTCTTTTTACAGACCTTTGTCACTTTTCTATTTTATGTGTTTTTATAGTAGGTCAAATTTGAATGCACATTAGGAAAAGAACTAAAAAAATGGTAAATCAACTATCCTAGTTTTCTTTCATACTTTGCTTTCCATAGAAAGGTGCTACTGAGAACAACGGACCTCTGATTGTAATCTACCCTAGAATACAACATGCTTGATAGAGATGTGTTGATGGTTTGCATGTGTGAGGCCCAAGTAGTGGCTGTTTAGCATCATAATATGCATAGTCTTAAAGAGCATCTAGAGTAACTTGCAATTTTTGAATTTGAAACATGTTTCATTTATATAGCATTTAGAAAATGAGCATGTGTGCTATATGATGCATTTATTTTATGTACATTAAAAGAAACCACTAGTAGGGGTCAACGACGATGTGCATAAATTCCATTCATTGTCTCAAATCCTATGAACCCTTGATACATAGACCAATACCGAATTCAAGAACCATATGTAGCCCAAAAAATTTGCATGTACTCCTTTTCGGAGGGTATAACACTGACTGGATGAGATTGGATGATGATATGGTGGGACATGTGCTCCTTATTTGGGTGTGGGCTTCATTACCACACATGGGGGATTTACATGACTTGGAGTTCATAGCTAAGTTGTCGAGCTATGAGCATATAGGTTAAATTCATTAAACCAAGAATAAAATCCAACAAGTTTTACAAAACATGATAAGAGTTTCTACAACTGATACAACACATATTGAAAACACATCAAACAACTTAGAAATCACTTTAAAACTTAAAATGAGATAATCATTGTTGTATACCTTGTTTGCTTAATAATAATACATTTATACTCTAGGTACACAATGGTGGACACATGGGGTGGTCGATAAAGGTCCAAATCCAACACTGATGACCAACCCCTACCTAATTCACAATAATACGTGTCGAATCCTCAACCACATGAGCAAATAAAACATCATTCAGATAGTATTCGAGGAGACAAATCGACATGAGGGGAGCCAATAGAGCAAACCCCAAATAGAGGAGATTTAGTACACTCATCTAGGCACATAGTAGAATAGGAAACCTTCTAGCATGAGGGTGTTCCACTTGAGAGCCATTACCAAGACCGCAATGCATGCGCATCCATAGGATCAAATAAAGAGTTTATTGTGCAAGGGACCAGATTGGTGCCCCTACGTACTAAGTCCACTAGAGGATTTATAGCTCCACCTTCTAAGTATAGGACTAGAACCCATCCATTTAGGGATAGGCAAATAGGCTCACAACCGAGCATATAACTAACCATACTCCTATGCATGGTCCACCATATAAAATCACCATTGTCATATCAAAGGTGGGAGATAGTGGCACATCATCACATGAGCAGTGGCAGTCTAGGTAGTTAGAAGGTCTAGGTAGTGTTCTATAGTAGCTAGGCTACAAGCCTTCTGCTCCACCCACTCGATCCCCAAGTGAGCATAGTGTGAGTGTCATCCACACTACTGGAGAATATGGAGAGGCTTCTAAATGTTTGTATGTCACACACCCACTATATGTACATGGTAGGTCACAATATAGGACACAGTAGGAGGCCAATGCCATATTCACAAATAGAGGTAAAGGCACAACACATTAGTCCAATGGTATAGAACCCACAAAGTTGCTCGTACAGAGTAGGGATATCAAATGCCTCCCACGATTGACTAGATCGATAGATAACATTGATTAGAATTAGAGCAAAAACACCAACTCCTCCAAGATCAATTAGAGAATGCTCATCTAGAGAGGCAACGTATCGAAGATGAAAATATTCAAGTGCAAAGGCTCATAATATAGATATTATATGAGTAGTGTATGCACGAAGAGCATATCCTTTCCCAAAAGGAACACGTGGAGCAGGAGGATCGGTTAGCTAGGGCTGGCCTATATCCTCAAGATGAGCATCAAGAGCATACACATAGGAAGGCTTTCTCACAAGATAAGATGCACCAAGAGCATAGAGATGCTCATACTCATGTTACTGCCAAACAAAGAGAGTGGCTACCATCGCTTAATAATCAAAGGTAGAGACAACATGAAGTAGTAACAGGAGATGGATACGAGCAAGAATATCTTGAGAGCTCCTGAGCTAAAGAGGAGGAAGAGCAAAGACCTACATCTCATGCAAGGAAGATAGTACCTCCTAATCCACGTACCCATCAACTTAGGGAGGAGGAATTTTTGTATTTAGAAACCTATAAGGCCTTGGTCAAAAAAATTAAATCCATTGAGAGACAAGGCGCGGCTATTCAAAAGTCAAAGTGGAGGAAAATCTATAATGAGCCTTTGGATCCTTTGGTGCCTACTCTGGCTTAACCTAAGAATTTTGATATGCCCGAGTTAGATAAGTTTAAGGGTGATGAAGATACACAAGAACATGTAACGAGATTTCTAGAAATTTGTTTTCAGATAGTAAGCAATGATGCATTATTGTTGCACACATTAATCATGATAGTTTCAGGGATTTCCTGAAAGTGGTTTAATCAGCTAAATAAACATAGTATAACAAGTTTTGAGCAATTAGGTGATGCCTTTCTTGAATGCTATTCCATTGGCATCAAGAAACATGCCAAACTTTACGATCTGGCTACGCTAGCTCAACACAATGACAAGCCAATAGAACAATATATAAAGAGGTGGAGGAGATTAAAGGTAAAGTTGCCATTCCCCATTCTTTCCATGGATTTAACTTAGATGTTTATGAATAGTTATGCCAAGAACATCTTGTTATTACTGTAGCTGCAACAATATGCTACATTCAAAGAGGATTTGGCACAAGCCAAGGTGATTGAGGACATCAAGTTGCAGGAAGGTAACTTGAAGCTCAAAAATAAGAGAGAGGGACAAAAGAAGAGTACCACAAAGAAATAGGTCAAGCAGGCCCACATAAATAAAGTGGTATTGAATATCCAATGAGAGGACAAGGGGTAGAAAAATCAGATATATCAGGACCAACCTCCCCCTACGCAGTATGACAAACGCAACAACTACAAGAGAAAAAATAAAGAACAACACCTACATCACCAGTTCAAACCATTGAAAAAATTGTTGATGATGATTTTCCATCAGTTATGCAAGGCCAAGGCAATAATATTTCCCAAAGTCAAGATGATAGACCTCAATAAACCTAAACCAAAGGGGTTCCAAGACAATCTATTTTGCATCTTTCATAGAGTGAAAGGTCATGACATCAGGGTGTGTTGGTATTTCAAACACCTAGTACAAAATATGATCGACAACGGTGAGCTTGTAGAGCCTTGCAACCCATAGGTGTAAGACAAACAAAATATGGGGATTTACAAGAACCCCTTATAGAATCATGAGGTGCCTCGAAACAATGTTGGTCAATTTAACTAGGTACGATTCGAACCACCTACCCAAGGGTTCGTAGGCATGGTCAATGTTGTCACTAGACATGGGAGATATGAACAAAAAAATCAACCTCGTGCTCCTATCTAGATATAAGCCATACCAAATCAATGGCTAGCACAAAATATTCTAGGCCCATCAATAATATCGATGGTGACCCTAAGGAGCAGGTTGGTCCAAAACCTACAGACAACTCATGTGAAGTTGTCAATATATGAATAATTTTAGTAGTACCCGAGGCATAGGGAGACTCTTATGGACATTTTAAGTTCCATTGAAGTACAGGCCCAGGATGTGCAGGAATTCACAAATTTCATGGAACATGTACAACAGTGTCAGGAACCGATGATCCAATTTTATGATCATGAGATAAGGATGGTTTCTACAACTACGACTGACCCATTGTTACATATAATTATATGTGTGAATCACATACCATTTAAAAGGGTCTTGATCGATACTAGTTCATTAATCAACATAATAACGACAAAGCTACCTAAATCACATATTGTGCCAACTACATTTACATTGAAAGCATTTAACAATGCACTATGTTCGACAGTCGACACAATTATCCTACCCATACAAGTAGGTTTGAAGACCATTTTGGTAATGTGTCACCTGATAGAATGGGCCATGTAGTACAATATTTTACTCAGTAGGCCTTGGATTCATGAAATGCATTGTGTCCCCTTGATACTACATCAATGCGAGAAATATATTCATGAGGGATTGGTTCATGTAGTGGCATAAACTGAGGAGCCATTTAAGTTTGTGAACCTAGCATATTTGCCTAAGGGTTTCATACTCCCATAAATGCACCTAGATTTTTAGATTTCATCACCAATAAGGAAACCAGGAGGTAAACCAGTAGTGCAGGTTCAACCAATGCCATCTGTGTCACACTGATCGGAGCATACTGCTATCACTTCCTTGAAACTGTCGACATCAATCATGCCTCGAGATGACAAGAAATTAAAGGTGAATATGATCCAAAAAGAGAAAGAGCTCAAGCCTAAGAAAAGCATTGAGGATGTTTCCATTTCCATGGAATTTGAGGAACCCCAAGAAAAATCCGAGGATGCACCTAAGCTTGCCTCACTTGCATCTTTAGCAGGGTCATCCACACCGTAGGTGATGGTACATCTCTCTAATATTGGATAAGGTGAGTACCTTGTGTAAAATGTGACCTTCAAACCAATTTTGAATACTACGTAAGAGATGGGCAGAACTTTCGCTCATCGTTATCCAGTTGGATCAGTTGTTCCACTGGGAGAGCTACCTAACCAAAATAACTTCATCTATGCGGGGCTAGATCAGCTTTCGATGTGAGAGCCCATGGATGAAGATGACGAGGAACATTTCATAGTAAAAAATTGTTATTTGTCTAATCTGGAGTATGCCATGCATATTTTTGAGCTATATCATTGGTATGGATACAACCTTGGTCTCTTTGAACAAGGACGAAGGACTCTGCTGGAACCTCATTATCAGTTAGTCACTGATAGATTTAGTCTAGGGTTACAGATACGTGGATAGGACAATTTTCTCATAGTATCCCTAGATCATTTATACCTTAGCATGGTGGACGATGTGGATTTTAATCCATATCATCCAAATCCTTCCAAGTTCTAAATGAATCACCCTATGATATCTGCCATCACCTTTGAGCCACTCGAAGATCATCATTAAGGGACCTTTAAGTAGACTAAGGTAGAGATGAAACCTAGAGATCAACTAGGATACCAAATTTGTGAGGTAGTCGACAAAACAAACATGCAGGGGTGCAACCCCATTACTACAAGTGATCTCGAGTTAGGAGATATTTGTAATGAAGATGAAGTAGAATCCACCTCCGATATGAGTGGACCATGCTATGATGCAGACGAGGATTCCTCAATCGACGATGAATATAGGGATGAAGTCGAAGGTGTTTATGTAAGGCCTTTGTATGCACATAATTTATTGCTTAAGAAATCAGTACAGGATATCGAAGAGATCCTTCCCAATATTGATCATCCAAGGGAAGAGACCAAGCTAGTTTTCTTGATAGCATCATACATGAGGTATAATTATCTAGTTTTTCTAGATAGTAATGATAGTATGTAAGAAGTAAGATTCATGGGGCCTCACTTAGAGGAGTGCCCTCTAGGAGTGGGGGTGAATGAAGGATTCTATTATGATAGTGATGAAGAAGATGAGCTAGAGAGGGCCTACCTTGGTCCTCCTTATTTGCATCATCGTCATCAACCCATTGACATCGATGAGGTATATAGGCAACTACATGTTGTTCCGCATATGAGAGTGAGATAGTTAAACCTAGATAAAATCCATCAGTTGGTTAATTACCTTTTGCTGACCTACATGCAACTCCAATGAGCCAAATGATCCTATTTTTCATGTAGTGCATAGGGAGGATCTAGTTATTTGTAGTCCTCATAGGGAAGACCCTTTTGTGCCTATGCATTAGAGCCAAATTATGGGTATGAGGACTATGTAGATTTCATAGAGGTCAGTCTGTGTGGTCCTAGAGATCAATTCTAGTCCATAAACATGGTCTCCATTGATTTGACCACTCCACTCCGCAATCTAGTAGATCCTTCTAAACCGTCGTGTCTAAACAAAGATGTTATCAACTGGAATCAAATTGATTCACCCATTGAGCCTGAATATTTCTTCCCCAATGAATAAATGTTACAACCTTTCCATTTTGCACCAGGCTATGCATATGATGTTTATCATGACAAAAATGCTTCAACATGGAACCACTCAACCCAGTCAATGACATTCATCTGATTCCTATGCCTCACCAGCTTAAGAAGGGATCACATATGTCGATAGAGCAAACCTTTAAGGTGGATATCAGTGATGATCCCACCAGTGTAAATAAGGTTAAATCTGGAGACAGTCTCACTCCAGATGAGTGGGCCACCCTCATCCCTCTACTAAAAGAGAGACCAAATTTGTTTTCTTGGTCATACAAGGATATGCCAGGTCTAGACCCAAAATTGGTTACTCATAACCTTTTGCTAGACTTAACAAAGAAGTCGATCAAGCAAAAGCTTATAAAAATGCATCCAATAGTAGCCTTAATGGTGAAATATGAGCTATAGAAGTTGTTGTATGTGGAATTTATGATTTCCATAAATTACCTAGAATGAGTGTCCAATACGGTACCCATGGGAAATCTCGATGCAAGGATCCATATTTGCATGAATTTTAGAGACTTGAATAAGGCAACACCTAAATATTCATTTATGTTGCCAAATATTGATGCTATCCTAGATGCAACTGTAGGTTACAAAATTCTCTCCTTAATGGATGGTTTTTTGGTTATAATTAAATTCGGATTAAACCCGAAGACCAGCACAAAATTGCATTTATAACACCATGGGGAATATTTTTCTATAAAGTTATGCCATTCGGTCTCAAAAATACTGGTGCCACATACCATCAGGCCATGACATACATTTTTCATGACTATATGCACAAAATTATTGAATATTATATCAATGATTTGTTAGCCAAGTCATTGCTATGAGAAGAGCATGCAAAGGTCTTAAGGAAAGTCTTTGATTGCTTGATAGAGCACAACATTAGGCTGAATCCTAAGAAGTGTGTATTTGGCATAACTTATGGAAAATTACTAGGGTTCATCATCTCAAATAGAGGCATTGAAGTAGACCCATTGAAGGTCAAGGCCATTTTGGAAATGCATCCTCCCACAAATATTAATGAATTAAGGATCCTTCAGGGTGAGGTAGCCTCAATAAAGTGATTTATCACCCAAATATTGAATAAATGTTGACCCATGAATCAAATGCTACATAAGGATGTCCTATTAAACTGGGATGAGGACTGCAAGGCAACATTCACTGAGATAAAGCAATACCTAGCAATGCTGCCAGTGCTAGCTCCACCAAGGCTAGAGATGTCTTTTCTACTATATATATCAGCAACTGACTTTACACTGGGAACCATGTTGGCTCAAAAGAACATGCAAGGCAAATAACATGCCATATATTACATTAGTCAAACTTTGGTGAGCTATGAGCTCAGGTATGCATACATGAAAAAGTTGTGTTTAGCAGTAGTGTTCACTATAAAGAAATTGTGACACTAGATGCTAAGTCATACGACATATGTTATATCCAAAAAACATCCTTTGCAGTACATGATGAGTAAGACTTATCACAATACGCATACTACAAAGTGGATCATGCTTTTGATAGATTTGATCTAGAAATCATAAGCTAGAAGTCCATTAAGGGATAGGTCATAGCAAATAAATTAGCTGAGGTGCCACTATCAAACAGTAGTCCTCTAATAATTAAGCTTCTAAACGATGTAGTTGTCATCGTATATGAAGCTCCCAAAATTGAAGAGCTAGAGAACAATTCTGATATGACTTTTTTCTTTGATAGTTCAAAGTGCGAACAAGGGGGTGGTATCGAAATAGTGTTCTTCACACCGCAAGGATATCCAATACCCTTGTTGTTCATGTTGGATTTTTTGTGCACCAACAATAATGCTGAGTATGAATCCCTACTGCTAGGCCTCCACACAAATGTCACCCTGAATATTAAGATATTGAACATCTTTCATGATTCCTTGCTCATAGTAAATCAAGTCAAGGGGTTTTTTAGTGTCAGTGTCCCGTAATGAAAGCCTATATAGATCTAGTTGACACATATTTAGCCAAAATGGAATGTTATGACATTGAGGCAATCCCTTGATAATAAAATAGATTTGCAGATACCATGGCTTCTTTGGGATATCTAATCCCTCAGAATCCATCTATCAATTTCACTACCATCCATGTCAAGATGCTCTCTCATCTAGCAGTAGAGCGTGCACCCTATGATAATAGAGAATCAGTCAACATGATCAATGAAGAACCACAAGCTGAAGGGTTCTATAGAGATGAAGACTTTCTTAAGAAGGCAACCTTGGGGTCATTAACCTCTCAGAGTTCCATGGGGAGTGGTACTACCATTCACCATAGGATTGTTTCTAAGTCTGCATTTTCAAAAGTAAATACACAGGGGGAGCAAGCCATCTTGGTAGTCGAAGCTGAGATTTATCAAAATTGAATGTCACAAATTAAAGACTTCCTAAATCTTAGTATAATTCCAAATGGATTTCCACATGTCGTAAAGTGCACATTTAAATAGAAAGCATCCAAATGTCTTCATAGGATACATATTATATCAAAGAAGCTATGATGGAGTTCTCCTTCATTGCTTAGATCCCCAAGAGGCATCATGGGCAATTTTTTAGGCCCATGATGGTACGTGCAATGGCCATTTCAATGGCATGGAAATAATCAAGCGCATCCTTCAAATGGGTTACTATTGGCCCACTATGGAGAAGGAGTGCAATGCGTATGTCAAGAAATGTGTTAAATTCCAGCATCACGCTAATCTTACACACTTGCCATCATAGGCCTTACAACCCATTCAAGCGGCTTGGCCATTTTCTCAGTGGGGATTGGATCTTATAGGCAAGATATCTCCTCAATAATTGAGCCGACATACATTCATAATCATGGCTACTGAGTATTTTAAAAAGTGGGTAGAAGTAATACCCTTAACAATGACAACTAGAGCCCATATAACAGAGTTTATACTGGAGCATATCATAAGTCATTTTGGGATTCCATCCAAAATAATATAAGATAATGGAACATCTTTCAAGAAAAAAATTATGAGAGCTTTGACATCTAAATCTAGAGTCAAACATAGTTTTGTGAATCTATACTATCCATAAGAAAACGGGCAGGCTAAAGCTTCAAATAAGATAGTGGTGGCCATCTTGAAAAATATGGTACAAGAAAACCACAAATACTAGTACATCCAGCTACCTCTTGCATTATGGGCTTACAAGAATAGTATTCAGACACCCACTGGGGCAACACAGTTCTCACTAGTATATGGCACTGAGGCCATTATGCCCTTGGAATTAGAAATTACAATGCTGTGTGTCACATTGAAAGAGTTCATCGATGATGAAACTGCTTGGCAAGCTCAATTGGATCAACTAACACTACTTGATGAATGTCACGTGAATGCCCTAGAGCATCTCCGCATTTACTAGGAGTGACTAAAATGAGCTTACAATGTCAAAGTCCATCAGAAAAACTTTGAATTTGGGGATATTGTCTTGAAATAAAACCAATTGAACTCTAATTTATCGCCAGATATGTGAGACAAATTCACGGCTAACTGGCTATGATCCTACATCATATCTAAAAATATTGGTCTAGGTACCTATCACCTAATGTCGCTAGGAGGTGTTTAAGAGCCAAAACCTCTCAACATCATCCATATTAAGGCGTTTTATACTTAAAGAGTATAGTAGAAGGCTTTGAGAGTTGGTTGTAACTGCTCGGTCATCCTAAAATGTGCCAAACACTCTCATTAGTGATTTGGTCAAGTTAAAAAGCTCCAAAGGCATCTATAAGCCCTTTGATCAATCTCAAAAGCTTCAAGGGTTTGCAAAACTACTCGGTCATCCCAAAAGGCTCCAAAGGTCCCTAATACGATTCAGTCACGTTGGTTGAAAGCCTGAGGATTTGCATATAATCGCTCGGTCATCCTAAAAAGCTCCAAAGGCACCTGTTAACACTTTGGTCAAATGCAAAAGGTACCAAGAGTTTCTAAAAAATTTCTTGGTCAACCCCAAAGGCTCCAAGGATTCTCAAAATCGCTTGGTCATCCCAAAATTCCCCAAAGGTACCCATAATCCCTTTGGTCAATCCCAAAAGCTCCAAGGATTCTTAAAAAATGCTTGGTCAATCTAAATGATCTATAGGCATGTACTCGTCGTTTGGTAAATTATGAGGTTCAAAACCCATAAAAATTAAAAAATCAATAAAATCCAAAAAAAATGTTAAAGCATAAAATCCAAAAAACATTTGCATTTGCATTTGAATTTCACATTTTCATTTTTCATTTACACATGCATTCGTTGCATTACTGCATTGCATATAGGCATTCATCATCCCTTGCATTCCATAATAGAAGGCATTATGTTTGTTAGTATTACAAATGACACCATGTTTGTGTTCAAATAATGCATATCTGCATTTATAATGATCCATCATTCAGCCATGTGAGTAATTGTGTTTTTCAACACAACTTATAATGTTGCTATGGACATATACTATGATTTTCTGGTCACTCAACCATACCTAGTAGTCTTATCAAGAGTTGGTAGAAATCTTGCTTTGATTTTGTAGCTAAGGTTCAGTTAGTATAGCCCTTAGCATATCAAAAACCTATCACTAATCAATAAATTTAAACAATCCTAACAAGTACTAGGGGAAGATGAAATCCATGAAGCAAGACCGGGTATCCTAAAGTGAAAAGAGTTATTCTTGCTTATCCCTCTATGTGAATGGTATGGGAAATGTTGGTAGTTGGCAAAAGGATAGGTTAGTTCCCTATTCAGAATCCCTTGCTTACAATAAAATGATCATATCCCAAAGAGATATCCCATATCAATCCTCATGATTGATACCTTAGATCGATATCATAGATAGACTCCCCAGAGTGATATCCCATATTGATATCACAAGATCGATATTCTCAATCGATATACCAAAAACATTTTTTCCAAATAAATCTTCCCAAATGAAATTTTCTGAAGAAGATTATCAAATGTAAATGCCAAAAAGTAAAGATCAAGTGAAGATCAAAAAATAGGCTTAAATCAAAGTTCAAATTGAAGATCAAATGAAGATCATAAGTCAAAAGTTCGAGCGAAGATCAAATAGAGATCCAAAATACATTTCGAAGGGAGATCAAATGAAGATCCAAAGACAGTTAAAAAAGAAGATGAAATCAACTACCTTGCTTCACTACATATGAGCAAGTATCCTAAAAATTGAAGGATAGAAAGGAATGAGCCTAAATCCCTAGAATTATCAACACTACTATACCTTACGCATGACGATATGTCTGATGCATTAGCATATCACTTATGAATAAGACCAATGTTTGAATGTGGAAGAGCTAGCTTCAGATTTCCTTCATTGCCTAGTGGCTTATTCTAATTGAAATCTAAACTTGAGATTAGATAAGACATTTGTGGAACCCCTATCTTAGAAATGGGCCAAAAGAATCCTGCCTGACATTGAGGAACACTCATGTCTTCTTTTAAAATAATAATTTACACACACAGGGATAATGAACAGTTAGGGTCTATCCTAGCAAAAGCATTTTATCTCATAAGTCTAGCGTAGTTAGTATGCAAATTTTGATAAGTCTATTAGGGTGTTTGAGTCTCATGGAGAACCTCAAAAATTTCTCCCTTAGCAACAAAGTGCCAAAAATGGCAACCATATAAATCATCAAAGTGCAAAGTATTAAACCCATGATACATCATTATAAAAATCACAATCAACATATAGGATAGATACCGTATGGATATTAGCAATAATATTTAGATGGCCATTGACTATATAATGAAAAATATTCAAAATGGCAAAAAAAAAATGAATGACACATTATATCATTCGCATCATAAAAATTGCATACCATTGCATTTCATATATGGGTGATTAATTGATTAAATTATCATATTAAGGATTTTCAATTACATTCATGATTTTTATACATTCTGTGGTGTCATCCATTATATTGATAAACATATTGGCATTCATTCCTTATGTTTTAAGTGATTAAAGCATAGAGGTTCATTTACATTAGATTAGCATTGTGTAAATAAAGCATTACATACATTAATGCATGAAAATAAAGCAATATCAAATATGTGTTAAGAGAAAAACATCGCATCCATATGCATCCATCAAAAAGAACATCTAATAATCTAAGATCACTGTATATCATCATCATAAATCAAATAGCTATCGAGTGCATGTCATCCATACATCACATCATATAGCATCAACATAACATAAGCTTTGCATCCATGTGCATCACATAAAAATAAAATTAAAAATAAACGAGTACACAATAAATGAGACATAATAGTTATCATATCATATATAATATGTGTGTCTTAGAGTATATAGGGGGTAAAAAAATGATTGCAGGATACAAATGTGTAGGTCCTCGACCTTACACCAAAAATGAGATATATCAAAAATGTATCCTGTAATAGTAGATCTCTAGCTTTGATCTACTCACCTTGTACCAATGTTGTCACTACCTCCATCAGTACTATGCTCAGGAGACTGCTTTGCCTACTACCTTGATAACTCCTATGGATCTTGCTGAGCACCTTGAGTACCTCATAGCCCGAAGAGGCATAGCACTCCTCCAACTACCCCCTATGCTATGGGCACCTCTGTGCATCAGGACCTATGACTGGATGTTGTATAAGACTGCCCTGCCTCCCTAGTCCTGGTATGACTGTTGTCGCCATATGTACTAGAGGACCTATGTGTCCTCTCACTCCAATGGGTGCAATGGCTAGAGCTAGTAGTGGACTATCCTATAGTTTGAGATCTAGTCCATTGGGACTCTATAGCATATGGATCCTCAGGAACCTCTACACCCAATATATGAATGTATCCAACCAGCTGGTCTACCCAATAAACCTTGGATGCGTGCCTCTCATTAGAACTCATAAGTAAACATTTTAGGCATTGAATCTCTACCATAGGATTCTGACCACCTAGTAGTACTACTGCTGGTGTCATTGGAGACCCCATAATCATCTAAGATGATGGAGGACCCCCCAACTATGCCCTGAGTAGATCTTGCTATGCTACGACTGCATCCCTTTATGCCTCTGCCAAATCACGAGCATGAGTGAGCTTGCTAACCTGGGTCACTACTATGGTCACCTATGTTGTTATGCTAGCAATCTCTTACTTTGCCTATGTCAATCGATGATCTCTCTCTATCAACTATGCTTGCAGAGTAGTGATAGTAGTATTATGCTACCTCTATTACATCTGGAATCGACCAAGCTAACTCTACAAGTCAGTAACCTATACTAATAGTAGTCCCACTACACTGTCAGGAGGGACCTCACCCTCCTCTAGAGCCTCCTAATCAGGATCAATCTCAAGAGCATCCTCAGTAGTAGCTACTATGCCCCAGCCACCCTTTGTCCATTGGTGCACCTTGCACCCGTCAGGATCGACGTTTTCTTTGGATTGATCTATCACTCGGCCTAGAGTCCCTGTCCCATACCAATGGAATAGAGACCACCATCCATCATACTCTGGAGTGGTCATCGCTATGTCAATCCCAGTATCCTAGAATTCATTTGGAGCATCACTTAGAGTCAAAGGTTGGATCCACAACAAATCCCTCTCCAAAGCCAGATGCTTGTAAGTGAATGGGATCTCCGGGATGTCCTGCACCATGCCAAACTACCATAGAACACAATAGAAAAAACTAAAACTCTCTGATATCAGCCTTCCGACCGCGTAGCCATTTGTCCCGATGAATATATATAGTGAATTAAAAGGGTTAATCAGTTTAGTTTTATGTTAAAATTAGGTGTATTGAATATATATAGATATAAATACATATACTATCTAAAATAAGGTAGGATAACTAACCTTTCCTTTAAAGGATATGAAAATTTCCTAGATAAGGATTAAGGAAAGGTCGTATAAGGAAATTAAACGGTTAGTCTATTTGGTGTTTAAGAAAAAGATCTATATTATGGTATATTATAATATGACTATGTTATGAGTAAATTTCCTAGACTATATTGTATAGGAAATTAATTTAAAATGTTGATTAAATAAAAGAATGAATGCTTCATAAATTAGGCTTATGGGACCATAATTTATGAAGTAAAGTCTGATTGTATATCAATATTAGAGACTTAAATGCATAAACTAGGTGATTAAATGGATAAGAAACTCAAAAATACAGTGTAAATGTGTTACTAATATCATATTTAAGCCAAAACTAATTAATAAATTAAGTACTAATGTATCTAAGCTAGAACAAAGGAAAATAATGTCTAATGCCCTAAGATATGCCTACGGGCCACTATCCGAGACAATGACTATGAAATAAAGCTCTTCTCCTAGCGAACCAAGGATTGCAGCACTATCTTTCTTGCTCCAATTGATGTTCAAGGATCACCTATTATGTCTGATACATTGATGGGCAGTGAAAAATAAATGAATCTAAAAGTAGGTGCATAGATGTGGCTTAGATGAATAGTTTTTCATTGCTACTCAAAGGGGGTATAGATTCAGTCTCTGATCGGCCAGGGATTCGCTACACAAGATTTAAATATTTGTGGATCTTTTTGCTTTGCTTTTGAGAGTCCAATGTAGACCTCTATGAGATCTAGGTCTAGATATTGGTTTCCTAGAGAAGCCAAAATACAAATTGCATTATACTAACAATATTGAGGGGAAAGCATCAGTCACAAATTGGTATTGAAGGGGAAGTTAGGACAAATTTTGGGAGTTCCTCACCAAAATCTGCTCAAAAGTAATACAAGGTGTAGTTAAACTGCATGATCTGGGCCCATATTCATGGCCAAACTGTATATGGTGCTAGCTTATGTTCATATCAATGGCTAGGTGTGATCGTTGTCAGCTTTAGTGGCTAGATGTGGTGACTGCTCTTCCTAAGAGTGACTAATATTGGATAGGCTAGAACTGCCCTTTTTGAGTGGTTAGGACCACTACTAGCTCTTGGATAGGTCCAGGATGATTCATTTGGTCTCTGAATGTTTTTGTATGGGTAGTCTCCTAAACATGATGCATTTTAGGTGTCTATAGATACCCCTTTTTGGGATGCATTGTGGGAAAACATAGTGTGGAGCAAAAATAGACCACCTAGGACCACATTGTAGGTTGTGTGATGATCATTGATTTGATCAACATTGGATACCCTAGTCATGATAAAGGGTGAACATCCTAGAATCATTACTTACAATAGGGTGGAAGGCTTAAATTTGTAAAATATTACACTTGTTCATCAAAAAATTGGGTAGCTTGAGTGCTACTATAGGCCTCAGTGTGCTATAGATCTGAAAGGAGGAGAGCTACAAACTTAACTATCATATTTACATTTTTCCTTAGCAAAGGGTAAGCTTATGATAGTTTTTGTCAATGATTCGTAAAACGAACACAATTTGACATGATAAAGTGATATTTTATTGATTTTTATTATGATTGTTGATTTTATGACTACCCCCTCAAACAACGAGTCGATGAGGGAAGGACAATGAAATAAGCAACAAGTTGCTTGACCAATATGAATTATTTGGACTCTTTTAGAGGTTTTCTTTATTGTTATAGGGTAGGTCCCATATGAAGTGTGATTTCAACCATTTTTAGTAGTTGTACATCTCTATCCCATGGAGCAGTCTGGTTGCAATGGCCTTCTTAGGAAATAAAGGTGATAACAATTCTATTTAAGCTTGAGTTGAATCACTAGTTTTGAATAATGTTATAGAAGAAATGAGATGAATGTTCATTCCCGTGGGGTAGTTTGGTTGCCATGGCCTTATTTGGGATTGAAGTGAAACTTATCAATTCTACCATAACTAATTTACCCCAAGTGACCTTATGGTAATTTACTCATCTTTCTAGATTGCATGCAGAGCTAGTCGCTGCAACCACCATGTGTATAGAGTAAATAACTAAATATAAGGCTCAATTGAGGATTTTTTTGTTATTTGATTATTTTGTTAATTTGAATTTTTTTTTTTTATGTTTTTTATTTTTGATATTTTCATGTTGGGAGGTGCAGTGTTAAAGATAGTTTTGTTGGCTCTTCGCCATGGCATGTGACGTCCTCCTAACGCTATTGCACATGCATGTGGAACGATATCCTCGAATAAATTTTCCTGGTGCTACAATTTATATTGTTTTTTATTTTTATTTATTTGATTTTTTGTTTTTGTTCACCTTTTTTATTGTTCTAGACCGATAGGTTTGTTTATGGGCCCATTTTTAGGTGCCTCATGGAGAGAAATTGAGTGAATTTTTCTTCTCTTCCTAGCTGCTATCAGGTACAATGACCCCTAATTGCCTCTTCATGGCCATTTTTAGGTCCAGTGGCCAGAAAGTGTGGGTCACTAATGCCAGCAGTGGTCGAGGTGCAAATTGAAAATATAAAAGAATTTTAGGGTTTTGAATTTTCATTATTCCCACTATCAATTATACTTTTTGAGCCTTGAGGTGAAAGAAGTTGATTGTGACTTGGAACACTATCAAAAATGGACACCATGGCTGAGTAGGGTGAGGCTTCAACAAGTGGAAGAGTCGATGACTCATGTGTATCTCTCAAACCCTCAATCTATTATTTTTAATGGGTAAAATGAACCTCACTAAATAATCGGTAAATGAACAAAACTAAACCTACTGTTAATAAACTACAATAGTAGGTAGGCTTAGTTTTAGGTTAATTTTAGTGGGTCTAGCCCAGTTTTAGGATTTTACATTTTTTTTTGGCTTAGGGGGGACGTCATTGGCATGCTGCTCCGTGGTCATGATGCTCAAAGCATCCCCTAAATGCCAAAGAGGTCTTGATGTCACCGTCAGCGACCAGCCTGAATTCCAACAATCAATTTTTTTACCATTGGTGGCTAGCCACTATCGACTTTAGTGGCCACTATGTGGCTGATCCTAGCACAAGCAACTATGCGACCTTAGGATTATTCTTGAAAATTTTGAATTTTTAAAGGTTTTAATTGATTTTTTTGCTTTTTTGAAGTGTAGAATTTGATCTTTTTGAATTTTTAGGTGCATTTAGTCATTTTTTTCATAGCCTTAGGCTTATATTAGATTAATTTTACATCATTTTTGTTTTATTGATTATTTTTGCTTTTAAGTGCATTTAACTTAGGCATTTACTTTGCACTCTTAGATTTCGTTTGCACAGACTCGGGACCCTAAATTGCTTGTGGATCTTCTGCCCAACATGGATGACATAGACTGGGGTTGGGTTGATGCTTGTAGATCCAGTAAAGTACTAGGATTTTTATGATCATGTTTGATCAGGCCTACCTTACTACCCTAGCACATAGGTGGGAATATAGGACTAACACTTTTCATCTCCCTATGGGCGAGATGACTATCACATTGGAGGATGTCTACAGGATCTTCTGGATCCATTTTTATGGAGTTCCCATTGTTTATTCCCCTAATGATGCCAAAGAGGTAGTCTTATCGAGGTTATTTGGAGCACATGAAGCTGCTGTGTTCTAGGATACTTGGTCTAGCAAGATTTTTGTGGCTCGGTGGTACCGAGAGGATGTCTTTTCTTGAAGATATGATTTCTTGTTGATGGTCATCTGTAATATTATTTTTCCTAACTACTTTTGAGTGAGGTTCCCATATAACCTCTTGGTGATGGTTCAAGACTTGATTGATAATGCATAACCTATCATCATGGCTTAGGGAGTGTATTGTTGGCTCAGTGCTATGATGATATCTATAGGATCCAGTGATGGGGATGAGCTAGAACTGCTTGTAGCCTACTCCTAAAAATTTGGGGTTGGGAGCATATCAGGGTGGACCACCCAGGAGGGTTACCTATTGATATTACTTCCATAACCAATGTTGCTCAGTGCTATAGATCTAGGTGGCCCCAAGAGTGTGAGGAATGCAAGAGTTGGTGATTTTTAGTGTAGCGACCCTAGGGCGCATGCACCACCCCTTTTTAACCCTACTTGCAATGTTATTAAAAACCTACGATGAAATGGAAGACAATAAAAAAATAATATAACATGAAATAACAAATATGGATCTCTTTATTTGTATTGAAACTCGATTATATGTCGATCCCTCTTAGGGATACCTATTTCGATACAATAAGTTTACAAATAGGCAAAGAGTGCCCCTTTTGTGAAGAGGTGGTGTGCTTATAAAGGCTTCCCTATTTTGCACACAAAAATGTATGAGGGCTTATAGATGCCTCCTTCTCCAGGTCTGTTTCCTAGAGGGATCCCTTTTGCTCTTGTATGTTGTAGATTCCATCTAATGAACCTATGGCCCTACAAGCAATAAAATAACAACACACACTTAGATGTCCAAGATTGCCTCCCCGGATGAGGTTGTTAGTAATAAAATAATGTAACAAAAATATGATGAAACTATGCCATGAAATCATGTAAATATATGCTAATGATATGAAAACATGAAGAAACAAAATAAAAGAAGCTATGTCTAAAACCTAAGCTAAGCCTACGGGCCACTATCCAAGACAACAACCGCTAAGGTAAACCTTGCTCTCTTTGCCCCAAAGCTATGGGTCAAAGCCTATATCTGATGTCAAAATAATAGGTGTTATGCTCCTCAATCCGTCAGGGCTTTGTCATACATGTGATATCAAAGAGAAATCTCCAAGTCTCGAAAGCTCTCCTCAAAAATATATCTCTCTGATATGATTTTCTATCTGATATCTTGTCTCTCTATATCTCTTTGTGCTCTTAGGCTTACACATTTTATAGTGTGAAACCCTAGGTCTATGTCCAAGCCCTAGTAATGAATTTCTCATGCATAGTGCAAGTTAGCATGAGAAGATTTTGTCTTTTGTCTATGTTTGAAGGCCAGATAACTGAAATCTAACAGCCCACTTGAGTCTCCTATGCAAATTGGTCATTAGCATGAGAAGCTTTTGTCCTTTTTTTATGCTTGGAGGTAAGTTAACTAAAGTTTAAATACAAAATCAAGTCTCCTATGTGAACTGGTCATGAAAATGAATGCAAAGTTACTCCTGCTCACCTTTATTGCATGTAGACTACCACTTTTGCCTATGATTAGGTCTGTTTGTTGACAAAACTACTTCTTATGTCTTAGCCATTGTCATATATAGTGGCTAATATTTGGCCGCTATCATCTACAGTGGCTAAGGTCTGGCCGCTCTAGGCTTGAGCGGCTAGGATATGGCCACTCTTGACTTGAGCAACTAGGCTTGTATGGCTTGAAAAGACCCCAAATGAGTGGTGGGAACCATTGTTGATGCTTGGAAAGTCTAATATTATGTCTTATGATCTTATGAGTGTGTCTATGTGAGCAGATACCCTAATCATGATATGATTTAGGTGTCTACAGATGCCTCTTTTTGTGATGCACTATGTGGAAAACACACCATTGAGAAAAATGTAGACTGATCTATTTGTAGGGTGTATGGTGATTAATGGTCTGATCAACGTCAAATGGTCCAATCATGCAAGATGGAATGCATCCCTTGAATCATTGCATCAATGTTCAGAGGACTTGGCTCAGTATCTTGGGCATGTTAAATTGTACTCATTCCTCAAACTCAATCGAGTAGCTTTAGCTGCTACAACAATTTCGATCGGTAGGAGAGCTACAATTGAAGATGTAATGTCTGCTTACATTCTCAAAAAACAAGGGAAATTTATAATTACTATATGCAATTATTCATAGTATGAACATGATTTTGCTATGATCGAGTGATCTTTTGTTGATTTTGATTATGATTATGTTGAAGTTTTGAACTACTTCCTCACACAATGAATTGGTGAAGAAATGACAATGAATGAAGCGATAAGTCGCTTGACCAATATGACTAATCTGGTTCCTTTCTAGCATTTGTTGCTTTTAATGGGTAATCCCACATCCAAGTGTGATTCCAATTATTCATGATGATCATCCATCCTTATCCCAAGGAGTGGTCTAGCTATCAATAGCCTTCTTAGGGAGTTAGGATGAGTGATTTTATTTATGTTTAGATTGTATCACTTTTTTCTTAATGTTTTTGGGATCATAGGGGAATTAGGATGATCCTTTCGCACCAGTGGAGCAGTTCGACCATCTTGGTCCTCTTCGGGATTGAAGGGTGGCACATCATAATTCTAAAATGAGTTTTTTTTACCCCAAGTGGCCTTATGGTTGTCTTCTCATCTCACCAAAATACATGGAGTGTGAATTGTTGCAATCACCAATTTGATAGAGTAAGTAACAGGGTACGATCCCTACCTAAGATTATGGTCTTATGTAATTTTTTTTTTTTTTTTTACCATTATGATGATATTAAACCACCAAAGTGTGTTTATTTGTTGTTTTTGTGGGATACCTCAAGGAGGAAGTCCCTTATTTTTCTCTGTGTATCTGGTTGTTGTCAGGTCTAGTGGCCTTTGAGTTCTTGCCTATGATCGTTGTCACCTTGAGTGGCCAAAAATTTTGGGCCACTGATGTTAGCAGCAGCCAAGGCATAATTAAGGAATATAAAATTTGCATTTCTAGGGTTTGACCTTTCACTTTCACTATTGAAGATTTGCTTTGGGAGCTCTGGTGTGACAATGATGATTATGACTTTGGAGTTTGCTGGCATTGAGGACATGGCTACGCAAGGTGAGACATCAGCTGTTGGAGGAGCCAGAGCTTCTTGGTAATTTCTCTTTTCTAAACCCTAGCTCTCTTTTCTCTTGTCTACATAAAACTAAACCTCACTAAGTAATGGGTAAAATGAACCTCACTAAACCTGTTGGCAACGAATAAACTCAGTAATTAGACTTAGCTTACCCTTTGCTATGGTAGTTTAGTCCCTAATTTTATTTTTTGTTAGTGGCTTTAGCCCAGGGTTTTTGAATTTTTCCATTCACCTACTATCGCTATTTTGAAAATTTTTGAACTTAGATTAGTTTTTGATGCTTAAGTGGGAATATTTGCTTTCTATTTTTTTTGTTTTTCCTTCTCTTTTGTGCTGTTTAAGTTATTTTGCAAATTTTGCAATTTCTTTTTTAATTTTCTAGCCAAGGGTTCATGGGTTTTCCATGTCACCCCTTGGCCGATGTCGCTCAGAGCGGCTAGTTCTAAGCTGTTATCGCTCAGAGTGGCCGAGTTTGAACCCCAATGGTCAAAAATTTAACCATTGGGTCTTGGCCATTGCTGCCTCCAGCAGAAAGGTTTCGGCCACTATAGGCGATAGCGGCTAAACCCTTAGCCTTATTTTCTTGCATTTTTTTCTATTTGTTGGATTTTTATGACATATTTGATTTTTTTTGAAATTTTTGAATTTTTGACTTGTTTGATTAGGTGCAATCTTGTCCTTTTGTTTAGAATTAGAATAACCCATACTCTTTTGTACCATCTTCATGTTTATTGTGAATTATGCCTTATATGAATTGTAGTTATATTTTGTCTTTCTTCTAATTTTCTTAGATCCTTACTGCTTAGGCTTGGGACTCAAAGCTCCTGCTTGATCTACTTCCTAGATATGATGATACAATTGGGCATGGTTCAAAGCCTATGGATTGTAGTATGTCATTATGCTACCTTACATCATGGTAGATCAGGCTTACCTTATGGCTCTGGCCCATCGTTGGGACCCACAGACTAATACCTTCCACCTCTTGATCGGTGAGATGACCATTACATCGAAGGATGTGTATAGGATATTTAATATTCCATTCGATGGGATGGCCATTGTCTCTTCGACCACTAATGATTAGGTGTCTATATTCACTCAGGTGTTTAGAGGACGCTCTATGGATGCTTTTAAGGACAACAATTCTAGAGGAGTGTCCATTATCCATTGGCATAGGGAGGGCATATTTATGGTGAGGCATGCCATAGTGTTGATGGTGATCAACAATGTTCTTATCCTAGACTGCTCGAGTTTGAGGTTCCTATGGAACCTTCTGGCGATGGTGTAGGATTTATTGGATAGCAAGTAGCCTATCATCTATGCATGGGGTAGATTGCTATTGGCTCAGTGATAGGATGAGTTGTACCACATCCACTGGCAAGGACGTGTCAGCATTGCTTGTAGCTTGCTCCTACAGGTTTTAGGATGGGAGCATATTAGGGTAGATCACCCTTAGGGGCTTTCGATCAAGATTATAGTGATTAATGCTCAAACACAATGCCATATTGCTAGACGGGCTCGATAGAATGATGAGTGCAAGAGCCACACATTCTTAGGGGAGATATCCCACTACACTAATGATTTCACTAGAATTTTGGCCAAAGATTTCATATAGCGGCCTTACCATGAGTATCCTACTTGGGATGAACCAGCTAGTTTTACTGCCAGGACACAACGTGAGCGATGGCTCATTAGCCTAAGATTGCCATTCGAGAGTATTTCTTCTACTCACAAGTTCTTCGTTAGTATAGGTTACAGAACGATGTGCACTTGATACTATTCCTATACATGCACCTCACAACAGAGAAGGACCTACCTCCACAACATGTTATAGAGCTTTTAGACAAGGAGGATGCCCCAAATATTAACCCTAGAGTGGATGTGGAGTTAAAAAGGTGTACACTTAGTGGTGGGGTGATCAGATTTGGTATGATGTCAGTAGAATAGGCTGCAAGGATGATGGTAGGGGTGATGGTGCAGATTCTACAAGACGTAGAGTCTAAGCCACGATCGAGGTATGGGGCCAGCCAGTAGAGAAGGTGGAAGTGAAGGATCCTGATGTTCCTGATGAGGAGGAGTTAGAGCTCAAGGAGAGAGACTCTACTCTAAGAGCACATCTTCATGAGGTCGAGGCTAAGATTCAAGTGGCTAATATCTAGGTACAGTGGCAAAGATGCTACCATTGAGCAACACACAATACAGGTACAAGATTTATAGGCTACTATTGGGGGTGGATATTTGTTGTTCCTCCTTCTACACCATAGGAGGTTCTATTTGCAGGCTCAAGAGCAGATATGGGATAGCTTTAGTATTTGTTAAATGAGCATGATGAGCAGATCTGGGGACTTATAGATCATGTCACCATTATTCAGATGTAGCTCAAGAGGCATGGGATTGTACCTAAGGATCCAACTGGTGTGGGTGGTTCACAGGTTAGTGGGTGCTCCACTTCGGGGCAGTCTTTCGCTCATCCTAGCTATAGGACCCAGACTCAAATAGAGAGATTGATAGGATCACATTATTGATTCATGACACTGCCATAGGGGGATGTGGCACTAGAGGAGGCGATGCAGGGGGCTTAGGCCTGATACGTTATTGATGCTTTACTTGGTCCTTGATCCATTTTTGAGGTCGACTGACCTATATGATTGTTAGCCCATGGGCATTTTTGTACATCCATTGGACTTGACACACATACTATTATGATATCTTTGCATTATGACTTATTATGTTTATCGTTTATTGCTCATGTTTTTGTTGTTATTTTTTTTATGATATGATGTGATGATGGCATTATGATGATTTTATGAGTATGTTAGATGATAGATGATATTGAAGATGCTTAGATGGATGTGTAAATGCTTATATGATTCAATGATATGATGCGATGTATTTTGATGATGAATGATGAATTTATGATTGTATACAAATGGATATTGCCTATATGTTTTATGATGTGGTTTATGGATGATTAATGACTTGTTTTTGTGAATGTGATGTTATTGCTAAAGTGCATGTTTTAACTTTGCTTTAATTGTATGCATCTAACTTATGTGATGGGATGGTATAAACGAACATGTATGCTCTAATCACTTAAAACATACATAATGCATATGCCATTGATAATATTAATGGGTGATACCATAGAAAGTAAAAAAAATAATTATGAATTTAAATAATCACTCTTATCATAAGAATTGATTAATTATTCATATATGAGATGTAATGGTGTGTAATGTATTTTCTTACTGAGTTTCTATAAATTAAATATATAATGTACTTAGTGGCCGTCTATATACTATTTTTAATATATATGCGGTACCTATCCTACTATGTTGATACCCCCTAATTAATAGAATCTAATAAATAAAATGATGGTGTAAATGATGTTATGTTTGTTGCTATGTAATAATTTTTGGGGCTTTCCAGAGATTCAAACACTCTAGTTACCCTATCAACAATTCTCTACTGACCACTTAGACTTTTGAAAAGTAAGACTTTTACCATGGACCTAGTTTTTCATGATCCCCGTGTGTGCAAGTGATTGTATATTTTGAGGTAGAAATCAAGCATTTCCTCCGATGTCAGGCGGGATTCTTTCAGCCCATTGCTAAGATCAGGGATCCTCAAGTGTTCATCTCATACTTATGTTGGACTTAGTTGGACTATACCACTAGGCAATATTGGGTTACCTAAGCTAGCTCATCCACATTCAAAATTTGGTCTACACAAATGCATGAAGCAATTGTGGTAGACATATCATCATGCGTAAGGATTTCTCTTTCCAAATTTGTACAATACTGAGAATTCCAGGGATTCAAGCTTTATTCCTTTCTTTTTTGCTTCTTTTTGGCTTTGGATATTTGCTCATATGTAGTGATGAAAATCATTGTTAATTTTGATTGATTTTTCTTTGATCAAGGATTTTTGTAGTGATGATAATCACTATTTATTTTGCTCATATGTAGTGATGAAAATCACTGTTTATTTTTTATTGATTTTTTTCTTTTGAGCTATGTTTTTTTTTTGAATTTATGATTTGTGTATCAGATTTATTGCTTTGAAATATGGATTGTATGCTTGGCCTTTTGAATATGTACTTTGCTTTAGGATTTTGATTATTTTGATTTAAGTAAGGGATTTGGATAGGGTAAAGCTTTTCCTTTTGCCAATTCTCAGCACCTTTAAACTGGTTGCACAGGGGGATAAGCAAGGAAGATCCTTTTTGCTTAAGGTAACCTAGACCGCTTTGTAGCTTTCATATTTTCCTTGTACCAGCTAGGATTTTAGTGTTTCAATTAGTGAAGAGATATTGAATATCCAAGGTATTATCACAGCTAGACCTTACCTTTTACTAATAAAAGTTGTTTTCCTCAAAAGTTGATAAGATCACTAGGTGTGGTTGATTAACCAAAAAACCTTAGTATATTATGTATAGCAACAAATAATGGTTGTGTTGAAAAACACAATTACACACTGGTGTTGATGGAGGTATGGATTTGAATGATTTGCACAACAAACTATGGTATCATTTTTAAGGCTCTCATAACATATGCAATTGTAGTGGATATTAAAATGCAATGCAATGATGTGGATGCAAAATGCGAGATGCAATTGTTTTTGTATTTTTGATTTTATGTTGTTTTTGTATTTTTTATTAATTTGACCAAAGGGCTTTAAGTTGCCTTTGGATATTTTGTTTGATTTTGACCAAGTGGATTGGGTACCCTTGGAGATTTTTGAATTGATTTTGACCAAGCGGTTTGAATTACCCTTGGAGCCTTTGAATTGATTTTGACCAAGCGGTTTGAATTACCCTTGGAGCCTTTGATTGATTTGATTTTGACAAAGTGGTTTGAATACCCCTGGAGATTTTTCAATTGATGTTTTGAATAATCTTGGAGAATTTGAGTTGATGTTTGACCAAGCAGTTTGAATTACCCTTGGAGCCTTTTCAATTAATTTTGACCAAGCGGTTTGAATACCCTTGGAGCATTTGTAATTGATTTTGACCAAACAACTTAAATGCACTTGGAGCATTTTGAATTGATTTTGACCAAGTATATTGGGTACCCTTGGAGCTTTTTGAGTTGATATTGACCAAGTAGTTTGAATTACCCTTGGAGCCTTTGAGTTGATTTTGACCAAGCAGTTTGAATTACCCTTGGAGCCTTTGATTGATTTGATTTTGACCAAGTGGATTGAATACCCCTGGAACTTTTTGAATTGATGTTTTGAATAATATTGGAGCATTTGAGTTGATGTTTGACCAAGCAGTTTGAATTACCCTTGGAGCCTTTCGAATTTATTTTGACCAAGCGGTTTGAATAACCTTGGAGCATTTGGAATTGATTTTGACCAAATGACTTAAATACCCTTGGAGCATTTTGAATTGATTTTGACCAAGCAATTTGATTTACCCTTGGAGCCTTTTGAATTGATTTTGACCAAGCGATTTGATTTACCATTGGAGCCTTTTGAATTGATTGGATTTGACCAAGTAGTTTGAATTACCCTTGGAGCCTTTTTGAATTGATTTTGACCAAGTGGCTTGAATTACCCTTGGAGCCTTTTATTGATTGGATTTGACCAAGTGGTTTGAATTACCCTTGGAGCCTTTTTTAATTGATTTTTACCAAGTGGTTTGAATTACCCTTGGAGCCTTTTATTTATTGGATTTGACCAAGCAGTTTGAATTACCCTTGGAGCCTTTGATTTTATTTTGACCAAGCGGTATGAATTACCCTTGGAGCCTTTGATTGTATTTTTGAAATTTTATGTTTTTATGCTTTGTTTTGTTTTTTTGAAATATTTGAATGTTTTTTAATTTTAGGAAATATTTGAATGTTTTTTTAATTTTATGAAATATTTGAATGTTTTTTGAATTTATGAAATATTTGAAAGTGTTTTTTGAATTTTATGAAATATTTGAATGTTTTTTGAATTTTATGAAGTATTTGAATGTTTTTGTGTTTTATATGTAAAATTCCTTTAAGTGAATGATATTGAGAGGCTCAAGATCTTCAACACCATCTAATGATATAAGGCAATATGATCCAGGCCCAACTCTCTATGAAATAATATATAGATCTATCCAGTTTACCATGAACTTGTCTTGCAGATGCGATGACAAATTCAAATTTTGCTAGTTTTCTTTGAGCACTAGATCTCCAACCTAGAATTTCCTTAAATGGAATTTACTATTGTAAGCTCATGTAAGTTGATCTTGGTAAATGCAAAGATGCTATAAAGCATTAACTTGACGTTCATCAAGAAGCATCAACTGATCAAGCCGACCTTGCCGCTTAGCATCATCATCTATGAAGTCCTTTAATGCTATGCGTAGAGTCAAAATTTCTAACTCTAGTGGCATGATGGCCTCAGTGCCATATACAAGTGAAAACGGTGTTGCCCTAGTGGGCATCCGTATACTAGTCCTGTATGCCCATAGTACAAGAGGCAACTACATGTGCCAATCCTTGTGATTGTCTTGCATCGTCTTCCTCAAAATGGAGACTATTGTTTTGTTTGAGGCTTTTGCTTGCCCGTTTGCTTGTGGATAATAAGGCATTGAAAAACTATGTTGAATATGGTTTTTTTTCATTAAAGCATGCATATTTTTATTCATGAAAGATGGACCATTATTTGATATTGTCTTATAAGGGACCCCAACATGACTTATGATATTGTGGAGTATAAACTTTGCAATCCTTGGTCCAGTTTTTGATGTTAAGAGGATCGCTTCTACCCATTTAGTGAAGTAATCTGTGGTTTTTATGATGAATGTGTGTCGGCCTAAGTATGGTGGTGAGATATTTCCAATCAAGTCTAGTCCCCACTATGAGAATGGCCATGCTTCCTGGATGGGCTACAAGTCTTACGATGGCAAGTGCGTTAGATTTGCATGATGCTGGAACTTACTATATTTATTGACATACTCACAACAATCCCTTTCCATGGTGGGCCAATAGTAACTCATTCTCAATATTCTCTTAATGTTTGTCATTCCACTGAAATGGCCTCCACATGTGCCATCGTGAGCTTGTAAAATTGCCCAGGATGCTTCCTAAGGCTCAATAAAATGGAGTAATACTCCATCATATCCTCGTCTATAGAGGATTTATCCTAGAAAGATGTATCTTGTTGCTATCTATTTGAATGTTCACCTTTTATTATGTGAAAAACCTTGAGGTACTATCCCAAGCTTTATAAAGTTCCATAGTTGGGAAAGCAAATCCTGATAAGCCACGACTTCTATAGAAAATATAGCTTGCTCTTCCTATATTTTTTATCTAGTGAACATGGATTGAGGAACAACTCTATGGTGTATGGTTGCACCACAATACATAGTTCCTTGGGATATCAACGATCCCCAAGGTGCTATTTGCAAGAAATCTCTAGTTGTGAAGGACCAATCCTGATTTGGCTCGATGTCGATTGATTCTTAATTATCAAAAGCTTCACGATGTATTGCTGAGTGTGAAAGCACTTTTATATGAATGGTTGTAAAATAATCAAATGAATTCTAAGGGATTAAGATCCCAAAGAGGCCATAGTGTCTACAAATATATTCAATGCATGAGGGATTGCCTTGATGTCATACCATTCTAGTTGGGCTAGGTAGGTGTCAACAAGTTCCTTGTAAGTCTTTAGGAGTGGGCACTTGCATTGGAATAGTCCTTTGACCTAGTTTACTATGAGCAAGGATTCACCAAAGATATTCAATATTTTAATGTCAATTGCTATAGTTTTTTGGAGTCCTAGGATCAATGCTTCATATTTTGTATTATTGTTTGTGCATGGGAAGTCTAATTTAAATGATAAGAGCAATGGAACACCCTATGGTGTGATACAAACAATTCCTTCTCCACCTCCTTATTCACACTTTGAATCATCAAAGAACAGTGACATGTCTCTTTCATTCTTAGGTTCTTTAAGTTTTGGTGAATCTAATAATGCCAAGACTACATCATCAGACAATTATATTGTGAGAGGCTTGTTATCCTGAAGAGGTGCCTTTGCTAATTGATCTACTATGCTTGTCCATTGATGGAATTTTGGTTTATGAAATCTAGATCAAATTCTATTAATAACATGATCCACTTTGTGGTATGTGTATTGTGATATGTCTTGCTCATCATGTACTACAAAGGATTTTGTTTTGATATGACATAGGTCGTATGGATCAACATGTAGTGTCACAAATTTTGAGTTGCAAAGACCATTGCTAAACATAATTTCTTGAC
Source organism: Wollemia nobilis (assembly GCA_028583015.1). NCBI lineage: Eukaryota > Viridiplantae > Streptophyta > Pinopsida > Araucariales > Araucariaceae > Wollemia > Wollemia nobilis. The sequence goes on along the minus strand of JAQPPZ010001870.1, from coordinate 14,607,274 downwards.
ATACACATATTCTAGCTCATATCCCACCAAGGTGCGACTAATGTAATATATGGGTTGCTCTTTATCTTGCACATTATTTTGGGCTAACATCATGCCCAATGCAAAATTATTAGCTAATATATATAGTAAAAATAGTATGTCAGGCCTTGGTGGAGCCAATACTTGTGATGTGGCCAGATAATTTTTGATCTCTGCAAAGGCTTTATGGCATTCTTTGTCCCAATAAAATGGGGTCTCCTTGCATAGCAACCGATTCATAGATTGATATTTGTATGATAATTGCATGATGAATATTTTGATGGATGTTATCTTGACTTGTAGGCTCTACAATTCCCTAATTTTGGTAGGGGTGGAAATTTCTAGTATAGACTTTACCTTTGTAGGATCGAATTTAATGCCTCTCTTGGATACGATGAATCCCAAAATCTTGCTAGAAGTTACGCAAAATACACACTTCTTAGGATTCAATCGAACATTGTGTTCTATGAGACGATCAAATACTTGTCTAAGGACTTCAACATGCTCTTGCCACAATAGGGACTTGGCCAGTAAGTCATCCATGTAATCTTCTAAGATCTTATGCATATAGTCATGGAATATGTATGTCATGGACTACTGATATCTGGAACCAACATTTTTGAGACCAAATGGCATCACTTTGTAACAAAATGTTCCCCATGGAGTAATGAAAGTATTTTTATGTTGATATTCAGGATTAATCTAGATCTGGTTATATCCACAAAAACCATCCATTAGGGAAAGCATCTCATGAACTGTGTTACATCTACAAGAGCATATATGTTTGGAAATGGGAATGAATCCTTTGGTATTGTCCTATTTAAATCTCTAAAATCCGTGTAGATATAGACTCTTCTATCAGGTTTCCCCATGGATACCATGTTTGACACCCACTTAGGGTAGTCAATAGGAACTATGAATACTGTATCTAGTAGTTTTTGTAACTCATTCTTCACCATCAAAGTGATGATTGGATGCATTTTCCTCAAATTTTGCTTGATTGGCTTCTTCATGGGATCCAATGAAAGGTTGTGAATGACTAAATTTGGATATATCCCTGGCATGTCTCTGTAATTCCAAGAAAAATGTTTGGTCTCTCTTTGAGAAGAGGAATTAGGATGGCTTGTTCCTCTAGAGATAGGCTTTCTCCAAACTTGACTTTCCTTGGTTGGGTAGGATCATCGTAGATGTCCACCTTGAAAGTCGCTTCTATAGCCATATGTGACCCATACTCTAGATGATGAGGCATGGGTATCAAATGAATGTCATCGACAAGATTTACAGGACCTAGTGACTCAGGTTCCAAACCAACATGGAATATGTCATACGCACAACCTGATGCATAATGGAATGGCTATAACATATATTAATTGGGGAAGAGGTCTTCAGGCTCTATGGTAAAATTAGCACGATCCCAATCAATAGCCTCTACATCAAGATGCAATTATTTGGTAGGATCTGCTGAATTGTGAAGTGGAGTGGTCGAATCAATGGAGACCATGTTGATGGATGGGATGAAGTCTCTAGGACCACATGGGTGTAATATTATCTCAAGGGTTTCCCTTCCATACTCATGATGAGGTTCTGGAGGAATGGGAATTTTTGGATCTGGCCCATGAGCAGGGTAGATAATAGGATCATTGGGCTCTAATCGCTCTCTAAATGTAGGTGAAGGGGGATTTATCATTTAATGAATGACAGCTAGGTCAATAGGTCTCCCCAAAAGTTTTAAATGAGGGTCTATAGCACAGAGTGCCGCCTCTCTCTCTACTAGCTCGTTCACTTGCTACAAGTGGTGAGGTCCAAGATAAGCCATCTTGGTATCATCCTAAAAATCATCATCACTTATCTAGAAATTGTTAGCATTGGTATGTGGTCCTAATAGAAGTGGCTCATGTCTTGGCCCCAAGTAGGCCATCTATATTTCATCTTCATATTCTTCATCACTTATGAAGAATCTATTTGCATTTATCTCTTGCTCAAAAGTTAGGGATTGATGGATTAGACCCAAGTGGGCTCTTTCTATTGAGTCTATTGATTCATAATCACTTTCATCTGATGTATATCCACTCTCATTATGGATAGACCATATGAATATTTGTAAATAGTGAGGTCCTTGATAGGCTAAGCCAAGTTGCACCTCATCATCACTTGCTTCATATCCATTCTCCTCATCCCATGAGTTGTACCCTGTTGGGGTGGAATCAATTGAGATGTTTGGATGATAAATTTATGGTGGTGATATGTTTATCATGGCCACTTTTTTATTTCTCAAATTTATTTTTCTTAGGGGGTGATAACGAATGAAATCAATGTCTTCTCCTAACCCTAAGCTCAATCTTTCCAATGTCTCTACAAGAGAGTCATATCGACCTTTGATATAATAGCCTAAGACAAATCTGTTAGAGGGAAGCTGGTATTGTGGCTCGATTGGCTGCCTGCACCCCTGCTCATATATGCCAAGGCCATATCCATACCAGTGGTAATACTCAAAGTAGCTTAGAGAAAAATCAGGGTTAGAGAGGTAATAAAAATTGATCATGAATAATTTGTCACTATCCTATTTTATATCTGAATACTTATGAGTGTAGTATAGGCCGACATAGATAAAATTGGTTTTGTTGGGAGGGATTCCAAGTGGAACCATTGTTCCTACTCTTGGCCTCAAGTTCTTAGGCCTTCCCATGTCTTGTGCAAACTCAACGATAGGTGTAAATGTAATGTTCTACACAAGGTACTCCCCTATGCCTGTTCTTGCCAAGTGTATTGATGCATGCGACATTTATGACCCTACGGATGACACTAGCAAAGTAGGGTGATAATCACTATCTTCATCTTGATCCTGAAGATCTTCCTATTATATAAGACTTGATATTTTAAAAAATGAATACAGTTGGCACTTCCTTGGGATTTTATTTTTTAACTAAGGGTGCCTTTAGCTTTTGATTATCTTTTGGTTGTGATGTTGATAGTAATTTAGAAGCATTGACTACTTTGAGTGCATCAAGATGTGTTGAAGTGCATGGGTCTTTTCTTACCTCTTTGTCTTTGCTATCCACTTGTGTTGTTGGGGATGAAGGTGCCACGTACAGGTGAGTAGATGAGATTAAAAATTTAACTAGAATGTCCACCTGATTGATGTATTTAAAATGCTCTTCATTGGCCAGAACCACTTAGAATTTGTTCTCCTGCACATACTTGACACACTGGTACAAGATCAAAGGCACACACTTCATGGCCCTTATCCAAGGGTACCCTATGAGGATGTTGTACTACATAGCTCCTTACAAGACATGAAACATCACGGGGATGGTCTTGTGCCCCACATTGATGGGTAGTACTATCACTCCCATAGTATTGCATAAAGTATCATTAAAATATCTCAATGTGTAAGCTCCTGGAATGATATTGGACTTTGGGATCTTGAGGTGCTCTATTGTAGTTGTTATGATAATTTTTATTGATGAACCTATATCGATCAAGACCCTCCTGAAAGGTAAGTTGTTGATTGCTGATACAATGTTTAGTGGAGGGTCTGGTAAGTCAGCACGAACTGTATTAATCTCATGGTCATAGAATTGGATTATAGGTTCTTAGAATTCTTGTACTTGTCCTACAAAGTGAGTGAATGCATTTGCATCTTATGATTGAAGCTCAATTTTTCTTAAAATATCCATTAGAGTCTCCCTATTCTTTGGGGACTATTGTATGAGCTCATATATGGATAATTTAGCTAGAGTCATCTATAGGTTTTGCTCCAATCTACTCTAAATAGTCACCATAGATCATGTCGGTGGACCTGGAAGGTGGTCTTGCCTTTTCCTAGGAGCATCTAGGATGTTCATGGGAGCTACACGTAGTTGCGGTTGACCATATCGCCTAGTACTTGTTGCTATGTTAATGATATCAACCATCCCAATGCATCCATGGGTAGGTATGTTAGCTTGAGCCTGATTGACTTGGGCCTCTTATTCTCGAGGAGCCTCATGATTGGGCAATGAGTTTTATTATATGCCCATGTCTCTATTATCGGGAGCTAGTGGGTTGTCAACTTTGAGTTCTCCCACCTCAATCATATTTTGTACTTGATGCTTAAACCCAACGCAAGCATCAATGTTATACCCCAGTATCCTATGATAAGGGCAAAATTGATCTTCCCTATATCTATTTGGCTTAGGATGGTTTGGATATATAAGAGGTATATCATAAAATCTGATCCTCCTAGTCTCGCTCAACTGATTAAATATTGATTGCATTGATTCTGTGAGAGGCATAAAATAATTAGGTGGCTTGCATTCTCTATTTCTTACCTGATTGTTCTTTTGGTCGTAATTGGCTAGCAAGGGATGTGCTTGATAGTTCTGGGGTTGTTGTGCACCCCCATCCTTGGGTGTATCCAATACGACTTGATTGACTGGAGTAGGATTGCCCTACTTTTGCTTATACTTGTCATTCTTACCATTATTGTTCCACTCCTTTTTGTTTTGGAGTTTAATGGTTCCATCATCTACTTTTATTTCTTCTATGAGCTTTTCCTGTGCCAAAGCTTCCTCAAATGAAGGATATTGCTAAAGTTGTAGCAATAGGGAGATGTGTTTAGAAATTTTTTTGGTGAACATGTGAATGATCTCTTATGTGGGAATAGAGAATGATAATTTTTCCATGATTTTTCTCCATTTATTACCATAATCCATTATTGGATCATCATCATACTATTTCAAGTTGGCCACATCTAAAAGGTTCACCTTCTTCTTAGCACCAAAGGAGAAATGCTTTAAGAATGAGTTTACTAGTTGTTCAAAGTTGGTTATGATGTGCTTAGGTATTTGGTTGAACCATTGAGTGGTAGCACCTAAAAATTTCATTACAAATTTTCTTAGCATGAGAGTGTCACTTTGAGAAACAATGGTGAAATTGTTATATTTATCAACAATGCATTACATAGTTTTATAGTTCTTGAAAGAACTAAAAATAGACATGGTGGTTGAGAGAAATCCTCTCAAACTTATTACAACAAACTAACTTAAAGATAGCTCTTATCCTAACAACATTCCAATATTGTACTATGGTCAAACATTGACCAACCAAGCCAAAAACTCAATATATGCTAATCAAATTAACTAGAAATATGTAAATCAAAACATTAAACTAAAACTAAATACTAGGACTTAATACTTAGGATTAAGGAGGTAATGTTGAAAATATTCCAAAATTCTCCCCCTTGATGCTAAAGACAATCATGCAAGAGTTATTTAAGCATCACATATTTGAAATAAAAATTTTCTCTTACATTTCCTCCAATCTTGAGTCAAGAAATCAGAATTTGCAAAATAATTATGGTGGCACTCCTTCCACTCTTCATGTGGAATATCCTGTGAATGCTTGAGTGCCTTATTTTTTTGATTAGCTCCCCCTTCAACAAAAGTATCTCCTCTTGCGGTTTTCAGCAACCACTCTCTTACATATTTATCATTATTATATTTAAACCATGCTTTCATATTTTGATCTTCTTTTATATCTTAAACACTAAAAAATACTCCACATGAGTATTTACAATTAATCATCTCACATAGATGATTATACCATACAACTCTTTCACATATTTTCACACAAAAAATCACAATAAATATGGCTATATAATGACCAACTACATATGCAACATAAAGTTGCTCCTCACACAAATATTCTCTCACAACAATGACTTTACAAGAATCCTTCTCCCAAGGAATTTTGAACATATAATTTTGATCCATGTGACCCAAGTTATCCATAACTGTATTCTCTCCAAGAAGACTCTTCATCAAAGTTGTTTCAATGAGACAATTTCCTTTCTTTTCATTCCTGCTCACAAAAAACAAATCATTAATCATAAAAACATTACCTTTAGTATGAGTATATTTGGTGCTTCCCATAAAGCTATTTTGTAGCAATTCTCCTTCATTGTATGGTGCTTTAAGATCAACCATCAACTCTTCACTATGAGTTCTCCTCCTTTTTTCAATCCATGTTGGTGTGTTGAAACACCATTTATTCAAGCAATCATACATAGTTGCCTTTTCAAGACAACTCTATTTCTACAATGTAGTCACTCCAAGTGAGTGATATTCATCCATGAGTCATGTTTCTACAAGAAAATCAGCAATCTCATTTCCATTTTCTATTTCTATCCCATTTTCCCTGTCACTTTCCATATACCAAATGAGAGAGTCTTGTGTGTTCTTTTCTTCACACAACACATCCTTCACCCTTGATGAGTGATCTTCAAACAATAAGCCTATCACCTCCATCTCTCCTTAAAATTTTTCTTGTGGATCATCATCCCACATTACTTTATTTTTTATTTCAAGAGAGCACACATCCATTCCAATTGAATGGTATTCAAGCCAATGATCATCCATGAATATTGATTCTCCATCATCATCTTCTTTATTCTCCTTCATGAGAATTGTAGATGCATTATCCATAATACACTCTTCATTTATCTCCTCCATGAGACATTCTTCATCATACATTTCACTTTGATGGTCTTCAAGAAAGGAACACTCCAATGTGAGTGTTTCTCTTCCTTCATCTTCAAATTCTTCTTCCACTTTTGAGTGGTCTTCATAACAAAGTCCTTGAGCAATTGTATCTCCATTGAGACATCCATCCTCTTTGCTATCAATGTGAATGCTTTAAAAAATTATTAGTACAATTTTTATTTTCATATTTTTCTCCTCCTAAAATAAATAATTGACTATTACAATTTTTGATGCCATTAAAAGACATGTCTACAACTATGGGTGTCTCACAATAAATCTCTCCAATGAGAGCTATACAAGGCTCCTTTGCCTTCTCATCCTCTTCTCCATGAAGGGATTCATCATATTCATATATCTTCTCTTCAATAAGTTCTTCATAACTCTTTTCTTCAAATATGGCTTCCTCTTCAAGGAAGAATTCACCATCATAAGAATGTATGTCTTCATATGAGTCTTGAAAAGACTCTTCAAAAACTCCTTCAAAAGGATCTAATTCAGAAAATTCTTCAAGGAATCAAGACTCCTCTTTGCTTAAACAATTTTCATGATTGTCACACATGGCTTTATGGGTGTCCTCATAAAACCCATAAGCATCCTTCAACACTTTCCATGTCATTGTAGCTAATCTACAATTGGTTGTGAGAGGATTTTTTTTTTTCCATTCCTCTCCTCAAATCCATAAGAGCTAAGCAATTTGCATATTGCTACTCCTTCTTCTCTTTTCTCTCCTCACCTTGTAGCTTGCTCCAAGAGGGTTCCTCATAGACTTATTGAACTATATCCCATAAGTCTTGAGCCTTCAATAAGGTCTTCATCATTATGCTCCAAATAGCATAATTATATCCATTGAATTTTGGTACAACCAAGCCTACATACATGGCTTCTTTTTATTTACCAAAGTCTCAAGCACCCAATTTATCATAAATCGGCCAATACTGATTGAAACAAACTGAAATTTTTTTTGTAGACTTTTGATATACTTATCTAAAAATCCACTAAATTTCAGATCCAAATTCACACAAATGAGAAATATGTGATCAATTTACTTTTGCCATTTCTAGATCTTAGAGTGTTTTTGAGACGACCTCAATGTTATTCACATACATCAATACATTCACATAAAAAAATTATGAAAATTAAACTCTGTATTCCTGAGATAATAATATAAAACCCCTATAAATTTTAGAAGAAAATTCACAAAGGTGAAAAAGTTGTGATCATTTAATTTTTCCCTTTTTATCACAATTCTGGATATAGGATTTTTTGAAGAAAAAATCAATATTCACATAAATCAATCAATACAAATCCAAATGACCTAAATTTTTTTTTGAATTATGATTTTATCTAAATAATATTTCTATAAAAATTTTAGAAGCAAATAGCCTGTATTCCACCTTATACAACCATTTTATTGAAAAACTCAAAATGCTAATAAAATTAAAAAATTAGCTCCAAATAACCTAAAATTTTGAAAAAATCCTCTTGATACAATTATCTAACAACCCTAAAAATTTCATAATAAAATAACTTATGATGCATGAGATATTAATGATATACTCGAGATCTTCCTTGCAAATCTACTGAGTGCTGGCTACTTGAGTTTCTCTAACAAAGTGTGTGCTTCATATCTCTTCACGCCACTCTTCACAGGTTTTGATCCATCTGAGAAAACCTGATCTGATACCAAATGAGAAACAATGGTGAAATTGTTTTATTGATCAACAATGCATTACATAGTTTTATAGTTCTTGAAAGAACTAAAAATAGACACGATGGTTGAGAGAAATCCTCTCAAACTTATTACAACAAACTAACTTAAAGATAGCTCTTATCCTAACAACATTCCAATATTGGACTATGGTCAAACATTGAACAACCAAGCCAAAACCTCAATGTATGCTAATAAAATTAACTATAAATATGTAAATCAAAACATTAAACTAAAACTAAATACTAGGAATTAATACTTAGGACTAAGGAGGCAATGTTGAAAATATTCCAACACACTTTTTTCAAGATGAAAATAGGAATTGATAAAATTGGTGACATGCTCTTGTGCATCCTCTTCACCCTTAAAATTTTCTAACCTAGGCATATCAAAGTGCTTAGGATATGGAGGTCTAGGGATTGATGGGCACAATGGTTGGATGTGTATTTTGCTCAATGTTGGCGGGTTCCCAGCTTCTTCTTGTTTCTAAAATGTTTTCATATTTTAAACAAGCTCTTGAAATACCTTTGATGCATAGATTTCCTCCTTTTTTAAGCCTATTTGCACTGGAAATGGAGGTAACTCTTTATCCATTTTAATTGTTTTGTTTTCCTCCCTTCTATGAGGGGACTCAGGATTATGATCTTGGTTTTTTGTGTTTGCCATTCCCCCATTATTTGGATTTTGTTCATGATTCGATGGGGGATTTTGTTGTGGGATATCTTGTCTAGTGTGCCTCTCCTTAGGTGAGTCAGCGTGTCTTGTTATTTCATGGTCACCACCTTTTGTCTGTAAATTTTTAAGAGCCAGCCACTTGGGCTGCTCTCTTAAATGCTGCTCATGTTTGCGCAAGAGTCTTTCTCTTTATTTATCTTGTTTGAGAGCTTCCAATAGCTCTCACTCCTTGCATAATGCATTTTCTAACTACCTCATTTGGTTAGTTTATGCGATTATAGAAGAATCATGTTTATATGACTCTATTCTTGTTGTCTTGACTCATAGATTCCTTGAGGAGGTTTTTGTTGTATCTATACTCTTGCTAGCTAATGTGACTTGTTTAGTGTATTGTTGAGTATCCCTATGATCAAACTCCATGCGTCTACTTTGAGGTCACTCTAAGGTACCCCCAAATTGGGATATGTGTTTAGAAGTTACAGTTCATGAGCTTCCAGATGCAAAATTCTCAGTAGCTATAGTTCTTTGAGTTGGTCATGATGGAAACCGATCTAACCCATCTAGCTATCTTATTTTCCATGGCTGGTCCCATGGGGTGCCATTCACTCCTATGAGGTCATAGTATATAGAAGTATTTCCTTTTGTGTGAAGGGTTTCTTCTATATGATGCCCATGACTAGATGTAGCTCTATATTCCTACCCTTCAGTGGGCATACATGTTTCATATATTTCTTGTGAGTCTTGAGGTATTGCAATTCTTGTTTTCCTTCTTGATGAACAGGAATTTGTGGTAACATGTTTTCTCCATGTGGATGGAGATGTATCAGTCTCGTCATCCCTATGTGAATAATAAGTTTTAGAACCTTATTTATGTCCATGTGAGGAGGAAGTCCTTGAAGCTTCCTCATGTCTTTGAGATGTTTATGTGTGTTTAGAGGAGCCCTTGAGGTCTCCTCATGCCTCCTTGATGAGGATGGCTGTGAAGCCTCTTTTTGTTTATGTGACTTTATTCCATGATGTGGCTCCTTACTTGGGGTTTCTCAAGGAGATCCCCCTAGGGTTGAATTATCACCCCTTAGGCTCATGGATCTAAGTCTCACGGTCTTACGGGTAGGTCGTTCAATGTTACTACAACTCTGCCTATGGGTATGAGTTGCTTTTTTCTCTTCCTCAATATCATACTGAGGGTGATTACTTTTTGTTTTGACTATGTTGTCTATGAATTTATATTTGCAAGTTAGAAATAGCCACACAATACCAAACAAATGTTTATCTTGATTACCGATTTAAGTGTGCCCTAAACTATTTGATGTGTTTTTATGTGTTGTTCTTTCAATTTCTTTGCTTTTGTTCTTGGATTAAGAATGAGAAGACTCATCCATAGTGACAATCAAGTACACCCATGCCAAACATAATTTTATCAAAAGAAGCTAGGGTACACCACTAAAGACCCAATGGAGGGTTCACCTAGCTCTTCCACTCTAAACCAATGATTGTTCCAATAGTGGGAGACAATTTGAGCACAAGTAACTTAGTATCACTATAAATAAGTTTCCCAATCTATTTATAGGAAGATCTAGGGGGAAAACCAGTGGAAGGAGATGAATTCCAATGTCACTAGACTGAATTGAAGGTTGGTGATGAAATATAACTCCCCAATGTTTAAATGATACGTGCGTGTGTGGTGTTTATTTTAAGCTTGCATAACATGAAGTGCATCATATAAAAGCAATGAATCTTTCCTATATGCCTAAGTGCAAAAATACATTTCAATATTAAAAAATATGCATGAACTACTATGATTTGTATGAGCGCACTTCACTTTGTGTAGCTATGGCCTCTAGCAGGGTCTTAAAGCAAGCAAACAACATACAATGTCTAGAACATTGGATTCTAGGGTGAAATTTTTAGGCATAAGCCATTGTTCCTAGCAAATCCTAGTGAAAATTTTAAAAGATCTAAGATATGTGAAATGCTTCACTATTTCTCCTTTTATTCTTTCAATTTACAAACATAAATGTGCTTTAAGTTCTCTATTTTAGACACACAAAAGTAGATAGAAAGTTGTAAAATATCAGAGAAGCTATACCAACCTTTGATCCAGCTCAAAGGGTCAGTATTTTGTACCTCTATTGTACTCCATTTTTGGCTATTGTTGATCAAAGCGGCCAGTTATTGGTCATTTTAGCTTAAAGTGGCTAAGCTCTATTGGCTACTGTAGCTTAGAGCGACTAATTTTTTGCCATTGTAGCTCAGAGTGGCTAGACCTGCACACAAAATTAAGTTAGTATTCTAGTATAAAATTAAAAAGTAGTGGATGTCCCACCATGATCACCATCTGTATTGACCTCGGGGCACACGGACCACCCCTTTTTAATCCTACTTGCAATGTTATTAAAAATCCAAGATGAAATGGAAGACAATAAAAAAATCATATAACACAAAATAACAAATATGGATCTCTTTATTTGTATTGAAACTTGGTTACATGTCGGTCCCTCTTAGGGATACCCATTTCGATACAATAAGTTTACAAATAGGTAAAGAGTGCCCCTTTCATGAAGAGGTGGTGCACTTATAAAGGATTCCTAGTTCTACACATGAAAATGTATGAGGGCTTACATATGCCTCCTTATCTAGGTTTGTTTCCTAGAGGGATCAATTTTTCTCTCGTATGTTGTAGATTCTGTCTGATGAACCTATGGCCCTACAAGTAATGAAACAACAACACACGCTTCGATGTATGATATTGCCTCCTTGAATGAGATTGTTAGTAATAAAAGAATGTAACGGAAATATTATGAAACTATGCCATGAAATCATGTAAATATATGCTAATGATATGAAAACATGAAGAAACTGAATAAAAGAAGCTATGTCTAAAACCTAAGCTAAGCCTACGGGCCACTGTCCAATATAGCAACCGCTAAGATAAACCTTGCTCTCTTTGTCCCAATTCTATGGGTCAAAGCCTATATATGATGTTGAAATAATAGGTATTATGCTCTTCGATCCGTTAGGGCTTTGTCGTACACATTATCTCAAAGAGAACTCTCCAAGTCATGAAAGCTCTTATTAAAAAGATGTCTCTCTCTCTGATATGATTTTCTATCTGATCTCTTGTCTCTCTATATCTCTTGGTGCTCTTAGGATTGCACCTTTTATAGTGTGAAACCCTAGGTCTATGTCCAAACCCTAGGAATTAATTTCTCATGCGTAGTGCAAGTTAGCATGAGAATATTTTGTCTTTTGTATATGTTTGAAGGCCAATTAATTGAAATCTAATTGCCCACTTGAGTCTCCTATGTGAACTGGTTGTTAGCATGAGAAGCTTTTGTCCTTTGTTTATGCTTGGAGGTTAGTTAACTAAAGTTTAAATGTAAACTCAAGTCTCCTATGTGAACTGGTCATGAAAAGGAATGCAAAGTTACTCTCGCTCACCTTTATTGCATGCAGATTGCCACTTCCACATCTGATTAGGCTTGTTTGTCAGAAAAAATTCTTCTTATGGCTTAGCCGCTGTCATATACAATAGCTAAAATTTGGCCACTATCATCTACAATGGCTAAGGTCTACCCAATCTAGTCTTGAGTGGCTAGGATTTGGATACTCTTGACTTGAGCGGCTAGGCTTGGATGGCTTGAAAAGACCCCAAATGAGTGGTGATAACCACTATTTATGCTTGGAAAGTTTGTCTTATGAGTGTATCTATGTGAGCAACTCCCCTAATTATGACATGATTTAGGTGTCTACATGTAGGAGATATCTCCCACTATACATCATCTCTCCCACTATACATCATCTTTGACTAGCCTATAGGCCAAGGAAATCATCTGGAGGCCATATCATGATTTCCCCACCTGGACAGATGCATATAGGTTCATGACCAGGACTAGGTGTGACTGATAGGTTATTAGCTACAAGGATGGAATTAGGGAATTTTTCCACTACTCTAGGATAATTCAATAGTATGGCTTGTAGTAGGATGTACCTCTAGATCTCGTCTTGTATAGGTGGATGACTATAGAGAGGGATATTCCATTACCCTAAGTTATAGAAGTTTTAGAGGATGATGATCCTCCAATAGTAGACATTGGAATTGTAGATGGTGAGGTGATAGTTGCCTACACTCAGTAGTGGATCACACATCTATGGTAGGGCAAAGGTAGCTTATAATGGGACCGAAATAAGGCTACTGCAGGGGAGGGTCCTGATGGGTGTCGAGTGCAAGTTTGAATAGAGGATTAGGGAAGCAGGTTTCTCCTAATGAGGAGGAGTTAGCTCTAGAGGATTAGGAGTCCCCACTCTAGGCTTAGCTGCACCATGTGGAGGCTGAGCTTCAGTCATCTTGGATCCAGATCTTCCAAAGTGACTCTACCATTTCTAGGATTTAAGCACAAGTTAGGAGCTTTGAAGAGGAGAGCATTAATCTATATATATAGATAGAATTTGCATAGCTCAGGATAGATGAGCTCACTTGTAAGAGGGATTATTATATGGGACAGGTTGTTCTAGCTATGCCAATGCCTTAGGGACCTAGTGGGATAGATGCATATGTAGAGATCAAACATTTGCATGGATTGTTATCAGAGGATTTAGAGTAGTGCAGCCTATATAATGCTTACATCCTTGCATTGGAGCATGAGGTCAAGATTTGGGGAGGTAATCTACCAGATAGGCCCACAATAGGAGGGTTACACAGGACTGGGTAAAGCACATTAGGGAAGTCATCAGTGTAGTTGATCCACAAGACCAGGAATTAGATAGAGTATACTGCAAGGACTAGCTCCAACCATACCCAAAGGGATAGAGCCAAGGGTGGAGGCAAGGTAGGGGGCATAGGCCCTACTTGATGGCTTTGATTGTATTGGCTTTATTTTTTAGTGTAAGGTCATCTGAAATACACAGTTGTAGCCTGCAGGTAGTTTTGTACCCTTATGTACTTATTTGACACACATATATATATGATATCTACACTTTGAGAATTAGTATGTGTATCTATATATTTTTATTTTTATGTTTATGTGATGCAGTATTATGATTTTATGTTATATGATGTGATTTTATTGATTTAAATGCTCTAGCTATGTGATGGATGATTTATTTATATGGTATGATCTAGATGTATAGATGCATTATGGTTATGTGTGCATATATGGATGCAATGCTTATTGTTAAATGCATGTTTAATTTTATTCTATTGTATGCATATAACTTATGTTTTTATTGTATGGTGAATGCAATATGTGTGATGCACTATGATGATGATATAATGTAAATGAACATGTATGCTTTAATCACTTAAAACATAAGGAATACATGTTATATAATTTTAACAATCTAATGGGCGTCAGCATAGAATGTATAAAAATCATGAATAAATAATAACTGTTATAATACGAACTAATCATTAAAAAATTCAAGTGTGATATGAAATGATGTGATATGTATGTACTTTCTTCATAAGCTTCTATAAGTTAAAATATATACCAAAAATAGTTAGTGGCCATCTAAATGTTATTGCTGACATTCATCCGGTATCTATCATATTTCATGGAAATCATTTAATGAACACCTCATAAATAAAGGTGATGATGCGATTGATGATATGATTTTTTTATTTTAGAGGATTTTTGAGGTTTTCCATGAGACTCAAACACCCTAGTTACTCCATCAAAGGTTGTATACTGACCATACAAAGATCCTAAAAGATAAATTTCTTGTTATGAAGACCTAGATACTGATATATCCATGTCTATGCAAATGAATATATTAGATAAAACATATGAATACCCCAGTTCTAGGTGGGATATACACAACCCATTATTATAATAGGATCCTTAGATGTTCATATTGATCCTAAGTTGGAATGAGTTGGATTAGACAACTAGGCGATATAGGATACCTAAATCTAGTTCTTCCATATGCAAATATTGGTCTTTACAAAAGTAGGATGCTAAGGTGATAGACATATCATCGTGCATAAAGATACCATGAGGATCACCTTAAAGTTTATCAAATGCTAATAATTCTAGGGATTCAAGTTCAAAACTCCCTTATTTTCTTCATATTTATTTGGGATACTTGCTCATACTTAGTGATGTAAACCACTATTTATTTTGAATTTTTGTTTTTCTTTGAGCAAGGAATTTATGTAGTGATGATAATAACTGTTTATTTTATTTTTTAATTTTGCTTTGTTCAGTATTTTTACTTGTTTTGATTAAAGTAAGGAATTTATCTAGGTAGGGGGTAACCTGTCCTTTTCCTAATTCTCAGTGTTTCCAAACTAATTACATAGGAGGATGAGCAAGATAAAATTTTCACTTAAGGATGCCTAGTACCACTTCACAACATTCATATTTCTCTTGTTACGATGAGGATTTTTGTATTTTGATTAGTGATGGGATTATGAAATATACCAAGTGCTATCAAAACCAAACCTCATATATTAAAAGCAAAGATAAATTTCTACAAATTTTGATAAAACCACTAGGTATGGATGAGTGACTGAAAAACCCTAGTATATTCCTTATAGCAACAGGAGGGGTTGTGTTGAAAAACACAGTTACACACATGGGTTATGGATGATGATGGATTTTGATGATGCATGATTGAGGTACAAACATGGTGTCATTTATAAGATTATGAAATGCAATGGATGCAAATGCCTATATGCAATGCAACTACATGAATACAAATGTTTTTATATTTTTGATGCTTTCAATTTTTTTTGAGTTTTGATTATTCTACATGTTTTTGAACTTTTTTTTTACTTTAAACCATTTTTGTGTTTTTATATTTTTCTTTTGACCAAAGGAATTATGGTGCCTTTAGGGCCTTTTATGATGTGACCAAAGGTCTTTAAGATGCCTTTGGGGATTTTTTGAGGTGACCAAAGGTGCTATGCTACCCTTGGAGCCTTTTGTGATTTGACCAAAGGGCTTTAAGATGCCTTTGGGGCTTTTGTGAAGTGACCAAAGGTGCTATGCTACCCTTGGAGCCTTTTGTGATTTGACCAAAGGACTTTAATATGCCTTTGGGGCCTTTTGTGTTTTGACCAAAGGGCTTTAAGATGCCTTTGGAGCCTTTTGTGATTTGAACAAAGGGCTTTAAGATGCCTTTGGAGCATTTTGTGATTTGACCAAATGGCTTTAAGATGCCTTTGGGGTCTTTTGTGATTTGACCAAAGAGATTTAAGATGCCTCTGGAACCTTTCGTATTTTGACCAAAGAGATTTATGATGCCTTTGGAGCCTTTTGTGATTTGACCAAAGAGCTTTAAGATGCCTTTGGAGCCTTTTGTGATTTGACCAAGGGCTTTAATATGCCTTTGGGACATTTTTTGATTTGACCAAATAGCTTTAAGATGCTTTTGGAGCCTTTCGTATTTTAACCAAAGGGATTTATGATGCCTTTGGGGCCTTTTTTTTTTACGATTTTCTATTGTTTTAGTGATTTTAAAATTTATGAACGTTTTTGATATTTTGTTGGTTTATTTGAATGTTTTTGTGTTTTGTTGTGGTTATGTGTGAAACACCCTTAGATGAATAATATTGAGAGGATCTAGCTCCTAAAATCCTTCTAGCAATATTATGTGATATGCCCTATGTCCAATCTTATAAGAGATGATGTAGATACCTATCCAATTGGTCATAAATTTGTCTCATAGGTGCAGGGGTAGATTTGAGTTATGTTGGTTTTCTTTAAGCACAAGATACCCAACCTTAAAGTCTCTTGGGTGGACTTTATTGTTATAAGCTAGTGTTAGATGATCCTGGTAAAAACAAATATGCTTAAGAGCATTGATGCAATGTTCATCCAGAAGGGTCAACTGATCCAGGTGAGCTTGCTATGTAGTGTCATCATTTATGAACTCTTTTAATGCGACACACAATGTTGGAATTTCCAAATCTAAGGGCATAATGGCCTTGGCACCATATACAAGAAAAAATTATGTTGTCCCAGTGGGTGTTTGTACACTAGTCCTGTAAGCCCATAATGTCATGGGCAATTGCAGATGCCAATCCTTATAATTTTATTTCACTATATTTTTTAAGATGGCTAATATTGTCTTGTTTGAATATTTCGCTTACCCGTTTGCCTATGGATAATATGGTATCACAAAATAATATTGAATGTTGTATTTGGTCATTAAATCTTGCACATTTTTGTTTTTGAATGATGGACCATCCGATATTATCTTAAAGGGAAACTCAAAATGATAGATGATATTATGAAGTATGAACTCCGCAATTTTTGACATTTTGAGTAGATGAGTTGTCATTGATTTCAAGAGTGAGTGGTCATTGATGTTAAAAGTCAGTTTTAGTGAGAAGTACAAGGAGAAGTAGTTCTACAATCAATGCAAAAAGGAGAGTTTGATCAGATATGGTTCTAGGTAGTCAAATGTGGTCCAAAGTGCAAAGAAGAGGCCCAAGCAAATAATATTATAATATTAAAAAGGGAAATTTAAATTAATTATAAATTAATTAATATAATTTTATTATAAATAAATTTATTAATTAATTTAATTAAATTCCAAAGTTATTTAAGTTAATTATAATTTAATTTTAATTTAATTATAAATTAATTTTTATTAATTTAATAAACCCTAAAGAGGGTTATAAGGCTAAGTCAAAAATTGAATTTGAAATTTGATTTAATAGCATCGACATGTTATGGCATAAAGCATCATGTATAAATGGTGGCAAAGACCTTTGCCTTACATCCCTAATGCTATCGATCGAATTCCTATGCTCCAAGAATCATGCACAAAAAGGACATAATTTTTTGTGTTTGAAAGGTCTCCGATGGTAGAAGCATGAATAAATAGGAGTGAGGCTCCTCTTACCTCACACAGTGTTGTGTATCATATTTGGAAATGATATATAGTACTAATTCATGTGGTAGGCAAGGTGTGTAGGGTTTGGATCATGTTGGGTTCATTTTGCAAGGAAGAGAGGGCAGTTTTTATTTTTGAGAAGCATCGAACAAAGGGATAAAGGGAGGCTTGTGACTTCCCTTCCCTATGGAAGTTCTTAGCCCACATGGTGGGCTAGCATCTTGATAAAACACTTGGTAGGATGTGGTATCACATTTGAAACCCACTGAGTCATTTTGGTAATTTCAAGGTATGTGTTGATGTTATTTATGTTGGTTACTTTATTATTTTGGATGTGCTAAGGTTGAGAAAAGTAAAATATTTTTTATTGTTATGAAGTTTAATTTTTGCTTGAATTAATTTGGATATTGAGTATTTTGAGGGAGATAAAAGGGTAGGCAAATACTATTTTGAAAGGTTAATTTTTGGAGATTGATTAATTAAAATTGGATATTATAAGGAGTAATTGAGTAATTATTTTTATGTGTGATTTGATGATTGCTAATTTCAAGGAGTAATAAGGTGTATTTGAGTTTGATTATTTTTATAATTGTGGAAATATTTTGAGAGAGTGTTAGTGTGATATTTTGTCATCTAACCATTAAAATTTTCAA
This sequence comes from Wollemia nobilis, assembly GCA_028583015.1. Lineage (NCBI taxonomy): Eukaryota > Viridiplantae > Streptophyta > Pinopsida > Araucariales > Araucariaceae > Wollemia > Wollemia nobilis. The sequence goes on along the minus strand of JAQPPZ010001870.1, from coordinate 14,588,855 downwards.
AGAAAGAAATTGTGATTGAGACAGTTTTTGAAGGACACTTCTACATCAAGAAAAAATTTATGGGCACATCTTCCTAATGAGTGATTGTTGGATGTTATGAATGCTAAGTTGGAGTGAAAAGGATTGTTTGATAAGAATTGTTGATTTTTATTGTTGAAGTGATTGGTTGAGTGAAGAACTTGAACTAAGGTTACCAAAGATCATGATTATCATTGTTATGTGAGATTGTTTGATAAGCATTATTGAAAACAATTGAGTGAGTGCTCATATTTTTGGACTAGGGTTTGTGAGCAAGGATATTTTCATTAAGTGATTGGTTAAGTAGATTTGGTTGAGCCTAGTGAAGTGGATGTGTTGAAGTTATAGTTCAAGTTTTGTGAAACAAATTGTTCCATATTTTGAATTGATTTGAGAAAGAATTTGAGTGTTTGTGAGTGTGAAACATATTGAGTCTCTAACAATTCTCTATATTTTTTTGTGATAAAAAGAGAGATTGAAAGTAATTGAGCATTGTGGTGAGTGTGAAGCATATTGATTCTCTAAAAAATCTCTATATGTTTCTATGAGATTGGAAAAGTTCTAGTGAGGACTTGTTGAGCAGATTTGAGGCAAGTATTTGAGAAGACTTGTAGATAGATTGATGTGAGATTTTGTGGAATCTTACAATATAGATTTGAGGATAGAGATTGAGAAAAATTTGGACAAGTTCTAGTGAGGACTTGTGCAAATTTGAAGCAAGTCTTTGAGAATACTTGTAGATAGATTAGTGTGAGCTTTTGTGGAATATTACAATACAGATTTGAGGATAGGTTCATTCCAAACTAGAGATAGAGATTGAGCATATTTGTACTAGACTGAAGGACTATGTTTAGTTTAGATTTAAGATAGATATTTGGAGGAGGTAGAGTATAGAGGATGATAGTATTTAGTGGATAGAGATCCATTAGCCAAGGTAGTGAGGACAAGTCTTCTAAGTGAGGATAGAAGTCTTTAGTGGATAGATATCCATTAGCCAATGCAGTGAAGGTAGCAGTTTTTCTGGAATATCACCAACTAGAGTAGAGGAGAAAGGAGTTATCCTATGGATAGATATCCATAAACTTGATTAGGGAATTGGTGTCTCCTTTGGATAGACATCCATAAACATTGTAATAGGGAAAGGATTCCCAAAAGAATTTATTTGAGAAAAATTTATAAGAAATATTTTCTATGTGGAGTAGCCCACATTGGGTGAACCACATTAAATCATGTTCTTCAATTGGCATCATAGTGGGTCTCTCTATAAAAAGACTAAAATATTGGAGGAGGATCCATCAGAAACACACATGACTTTAGAAAATGAATAAGAGACCATGTTTGATATAAAAGAGGAATTCTTTACTGCTCTTAGAAATTTGGAAAGAATTAGAGAGAATAACTCAAGCTTGAAGGAACAAGTTTGAGATGATGAATAAGTAAGGATGGAACTTCTAAAAAGTATCACAAAACTCAAGATAAAGGTAGAAGAGGGAAATAAAATTAAGAAGGATATGACAGATCTATTAAGAGAAAGAGAAACAAAATAAGAAATATTGGAAGAAATTTTTTTTTATCTAAGGAATGAAGTTGAAAGGACCAAGGTACTACAAGGTATAGAGTATGGGAAATAGAAAGAGGAGTTAAGTCTTCAAGAAGTAGAAACTTCAAATAAAGATAGGCAAGTAAAAGATACTTCAAAAGGAAAAGACATAAAAAAGGAAGAAAGTAAATAAGAGAATTGGATAAGAGTTAATCACAAAGGGAGAAGCACTCAACCACAATCTCAAAGGCATCCAAATAGGTTACATAATTTCTTCCATGGTCATTGTTTTTCTTGTAACAGATATGGTCATGGAGTTGTATATTGTATTGGTCATGCAAGAAACAATGTCAATAGAAATTCCAATTCTTTTTCACCTCTTATGGATGATGATATTATATGTTACAAATGCAATAATTTTGGGCACAAGGCTAGATGGTGTAAAATGATACTTCCTAAGTCTAGTAAAATAAAAATAATTTCAACAACTAGGAAAGAGGAAATGAGGAATTTAAAGGCTAGATAAATGTTAGTTCAAACAACCCTTCATGATAAGGATAAATAAGAAAAATGGTATCTTGATAGTGGTTTTTCTAGACACATGATATGAGATAAAGAAAAATTCATTATACTAAAAGAAACCAATAGAGGATAATTAATTTTTTGTGATAATGGATCAACAAAGATTGTTGGAAGAGGAACTCTGAGTTTAGAAAATGGGAAAAAAAGAATAGAAAATATATTGTATGTCAAAGGATTAAAACATAATCTACTAAGTGTAAGTCAACTTTGTGATCAAGTTCATATGGTTACATTTCACCCAAATAGGTATGATAAGAAAATTAGAAATTGGAAAGGTCATTGCAAATGCAAGAAGAACTCCAAATAATATCTACATGCTTAATGATATCAAAGGAGAAAAGTACCTTCTATCATAATAATATGAGATTTGGTTTTGGCATAGAATATTGGGTCACTTAAATTTTGACAACATAGTCAACATAAGCAATAAGTAGGCTATCAAAGATTTACCTAACCTAAAAATGCCACAAAACACAATTTGTGCACCTTGTCAACATGGAAATCAAACTAGAATAAGATTTAAGTTAAAGGGATATATGTCATCTGAGCCATTAAGTATAATGCATACTAATATATGTGGTACTACAAGAACATAGAGTATTCAGGGTGAGAGTTACTTCATATTGTTTATATATGATTACTCCAAAAAAATTTGGGTAGCTTTCTTGAAAGATAAGTCAGAAGCATTTGAAAAATTTAAAGCATTTAAAGAAATGGTTGAAAATGAAACTAGCAAGAGGATTAAGTATTTGATATATGATAGAGGAGGAGTATTTACCTCAAATGAATTTGTATATTTTTGTGAACAACATGGGATCAAGAGATAATACTCAGCCACAAGAACTCCTCAACAAAATGTAGTAGCTGAAAGGAAAATTAGAACCATTGAGAATATGGCTGGAGCTATGTTAAATGAGTGTAGCGCCCTAAAATTGGTGCAGTTAAACCCTTAGTAAAAAGATAAAAATTTGAATTTTAACCCCGAAACCGCCCGTTAACTACTCTCCTCATTTTTTGTGCCATTTTTAGGAGTTGTTTTAACCATTGGATGATATCATCGCCGATCAGACAAAATCGTCCCAGATCAGATGAATTCGTCTGGAATAGAATGTCCAGATGATTTTATCCCAAAACCAAATTCTCATAATTAGATTCTATTTCAACAGACTCTCCAACTTGGGTAGAAGTGTGTCTGCACAGTTGGAGATTCCTTCGCTAAGGATATCCCAGACTGGGATGATCCCCAACTTCTTAACCTCCCCCTAATCCTATATAAACTTGGGATTTTCCTAGTTTATAACCCTGGCTGATCATTCCCCTACAACTCTAGTTTTGTTGTATTATAACATCCTCACCCCCATCATTTGCATTTGTATTTTCAAGTTTTTCATTGCAGGTTTTCATTGTGCTTCAGCTGGAGGAAGCTCGAATCATCGCAGGTGATTCCAAATGATTTCAGATGATCCTATCATAGATCAATGATGATCTTGTATGATTGGAGATGATATCGATAGCAGTTTATATTGGGGGCAACCAAAGACCTGAGTTTGCATTTCTCATATTTCTTCTTTATTTTACTATGCATTAGCTTCATTTATTTTCATTCTGCATCTTGGAGTTCACTTCATATAGCATAAATTTATGATAAAGTTAAAATAGGTTATTAAAACAATACATTTCCTTTAGTCTGCTATTTAGATTTACCAATTAAGCATTCATACTGTCATTTCTATTATTTTGCATTATTCTTGTAGTAGCATTTTTTATTTTTGTTGTCTATTTCTATGATTGCAGGCTTCTGATGGATTCGTCTGATGAATTCATCAGATCGACGATGATCTTTTCTGATCTTAGATGATCGACTGTAATTTGAGATGATTCTATACAATTACAGATGATTCTATCATTTTTGGGATGATTTGGACTCCAAGCTTCAGAATCTCCATCAGGCATCCAGAATCAAGTGCATTCTTTCTTATTTAGTAAATTCCTGGTATTTAGGATTCATTCATGCTTTCTATATTCATATAAATTGATATTTCATATAGAATAGCTTAGATTCATTCTGGATAACTCAGGGATATGAATAATTAAAGTAAAAAATGAACACATCAAACCCATTCTCAACCTAGGCGTGGAAACTGCCACTCAAAGTTTCCTGGTGAACCCCACCATCCGTTGAAAATTCACCCTTATAACCCTCCATCGAGAGGCGTGACCTTCAAAGGGCCTCTCAGTTCGAGGTATTGTTCCATACTTCTCACATCCCCCTTCTAGGAATGGATCCTTTAGCCTGAAGGTAAGGGCATGAAAAATTTGGGTCGATACATTTTGGTGAACCCGACGTGAAACTAAAAGCCTTCTAAAAACAAACAAAAATAAAAAATAAAAAATAACAATAAAAAAATAATAATAATAAATGAATTATTAAAAAAAACATCTATAATCATTAGACAAACAATTAAAGTCACATGTCATGTTTAGATGGTAGATTATAATAAAAAATGAGTTGTCACCATAAATGTTGAAAATCAATTAACAGCCATAGATATTACGTCTGTGCTTAGAGTACCTCAAACAAATAGAGTCCAACCTTTATGGGACGAATTTGATAGGAGATTAGATATTATTTCATCTAGATCAACCGAAATTAGGCAAATCAAGAGGTTTGTCCTAGATAGAATCCTGGATCCCGATCAGGTAACTTTGTACCATGAACTTTAGAGAGCTTGCCATAGGTGGTTAGCAGATAAAAGAGCACTTGTGTATTTAGAATTGTACACCTTTGAGGAATACCTTGAGAATGCAGTTGTAGTACATAATTTTCTATCTCCTATAGAGGATCAATAAAACGTTCTTATAGATAGAAAAAGATGGAATAGAGTTCCTAGAGCTGTGTTATATCGAGAGTATTGCCATGAAATTTATTTCTATAGGTCATAATCCGAGACGGATCATATTACTATAGCACACTTTGTCAAATTTTTGAAAAACCATTTTCAATTTGAAGAGGAGCATTTCATGACTCTTGATGAACTTGATCCCATAAACAATATCCATAAAATATTTATATAAAACTAAGTCATTTATGTTATTATTGTAACTAGAATGCTATTTGTTATCTTTATAATAATATTAAAAAAAAAAAAATCCAACATAAAAAAAAAAAATCAAAACATTTCCCTTTTTAGGTATATAATTAAAATATATACCTCTCAAACCTATCGCATATATATATATATATATATATATATATATATATTTTTTTTTTCTGAAATCTAAGTTTAAGCACAATGCCTAGACTTAGGAATGGAAAACAGATTGAAGAAGAAGAATATTGGTTAGGAAAACCATTAAATAACCCAGATGTCCTTCTTGAAGATCAAATTCTAGAAGAAGGAACCCTAGATCAACAAGAAGAAGATCTTGCTATAGGAAATGAACAAGAAGAAACTAATAGAGAGGAAGGATCCTCATCTCCTAAAATGTCTCTGGGAGGAGCTGTCACATTTGAAAACATGGATCAATTCTAGAAATTCATTAATACTAATATTGGTGTTCTTAATAGAGCAGTCCACATGGACAAGTATCGAATTAGTGACACTCAAGCAACTCTAGAAGATGTATTTCACACACACACTAATCCCTTGTCCTTTATTGAACAAGAGAGTGATCAACCTGGACCATCCAATTTGGATATGGCAGCTATAATTTAGAACATGCAACAACAACAGGTTACCAAACCATCTAAAGTGCCTGTTAGCAAGCCTAGGGTCATTCCCACACAAAAGAAACCCTCATTTACTGCTTTATTTTGCCAATCCATTGAGCAATATACCTCAAATCTGCAAAAACCCAAAACAAAACCAAACACCAATTACCAACAATCTGGAATACAACATAATACTATTACAAATCCTCTTCATAATACTCTTCCTACCAATGCTTTGCATAATAGCAATATAGCATCTAATCCTTATATCACACCGTCATACACTCATAAATCCCATACCTATGTCCCACCAAACCAATATGGTGGACAAACTAGTAATCTTGAAACCATGGTGATACAAGTAATCAGATAGATCCCTACCATCCCTCGTACAATTATTGAGATATGAGTAGTCAACCTCTAGATCCTATAGTTGTAGCACAACCGTATCCTAAACATTTTCCTATGCCTATATTGCCCATATATAAAGGAACCGAAGATCCCATAGAGCATCTTCATATGTTTAGGATAGCATGTCATGATATATCGTATGATGACTTATTATTCCTAAAAATATTCCCAAAAATTTTAGGAGGAATGGCATTGGAGTGGTATTATCAATTACCCACTAATTCTTTGAGGAACTTTGAAGAAACTGCTGAGTCTTTTGTGCATCAATTTAGTGCCTACATCGAAAGGCATGTGACAATTAAAGACTTGTACAACTTAAAACAAGACAAAGATGAATGTTTTATCGATTTCCTAGCTAGGTGGAGACAGTTGATAGGAAAATTGCACTTTGTGTTACCTTATAGGGAGATGTTGGACATCTTGATTAATAATTTACAAGACCAACTATCTTACAAATTATCAACTGATACCTTGACCACCTTCGATCAGGATATAGACTTAGCCAGACGAGTGGAAGATGCTCTTATTAGGAGAGGTCATCTTAAAAAGAAAGATGATGAGAAAACATCCAGAAATCAATATAAAAATAAACAAGTTGTGGGTGATGGAGTCACTGATAGTAGAAATATTGCTACTATTAATGTTGCAAATACAACGGAGAAGTTTATACTGAAACCTCCCGATAAACCTCCTTAAGAATTTACTAGATTAAATCAGCCGTTATCAACCATTCTCCCACAATTATTAGAGCGAGGTTTGATTCAATTACCAACTATCCGAGAACCTGATCCAAATATACCCGGATACAGAGTTGATTTACACTGTGACTTCCATAGAGGACCTAGACACACTACCAACTCCTATAAAAGATTAAAACATAAAATACAGGACCTGATTGATAACAATGAGATGGAGGTACAAGCCTTTCAACCTAAGAAAAATCCTCCTAATAATACTCAAAAGAACATTCCTCAAAACCAGAATTAGAATGCCAATCAGTCATTGGACATATTTCAACATCCTTTACCAAAGCATGGCAAGGAAGTGGCTAATCAAATTGAACATCATAATGTTCCACCTCCTACCCGATATGTAGGAACTATTAGTAGGCATTTACTTTCTCATGATTTGGAAATATTTGGCACAAATTTATCCATGGTTACAACCAGGCCTCTACATAATATTCAGACACTTGATCTTAGTGATACAGAATATGAGACTGAGAGTGATATGGAAATCACCTCAAATCAGTCGAATAGCTCTGAAGATGAATCAGATCCTCTTCTCCCTATCATAAGTCATATGGTCCTAGAAGAACCATTTCCAAGAAGAGTTACTACTTGACCATCATCTCACCAATTAAATTCTAATGTGCAAGCCATAAATGCTAGACCAAGACCCATTCATCATCTGCAGAATAATATTGTGGGTACCATCGGAGTTGTTACTAGACAACAGGCTCAAAAATCTCAACAAGATCAAATGCAGAACAATGGATCAAATCCATTTGTTTTGAAAGTTCCTAATAAAGGGAATCAGACACCTAATATGAAACCTAAACCTCCTTATAATATTAATGAGAAACTATCAAACATTATAGCTAGAATTTCCCTTTTGGACCTTTTAAGATTCTCTCCTACACATAGAGATGAATTAATGCTCACATTAAGCCAGATGATGGTACCACAAGACATTCAACCTAAATCCATGGCTAATACTATAATAACTCATTAAGTTTATTGTATTGACTTTTGGGATAGAGACATACCTCAACATAGTTTACATAAGGATAACCCCTTATATATTAATGCCTTAATTGGAGATGTAGTAGTTAAACGAGTCCTGGTTGATAATGGTTCATCTTTAAACATCTAGACTTTTGAATTCTACAAAATATTTGGGTTTAGAACTGATGAAATTAAAAGAACTGATATGATAATAAAAGCCTTCAATGACAAAACACAAGAAACATGTGGAGTTATTACCATCCCATTGCAAGTTGGTCCGAGAACCCTGGATACGACTGTGTTTATTGCACGTTGCCCTGCATCATACAATATACTCTTGGGTCACCCTTGGATCAATGCAATGCGATATGTTCCATCAAATTTACATAAATGTGTGAAATTCAAATTTAAGAATCAGTTGGTTACCATTCATGGTGATCCTAGACCCTTTGATATGTGTGCTTTGGAAAAACCTGTTGGAGATGAATTTTGCCCTGCTTTGTCATCCACACATCCTAATTCTCATTATCCATCTAAACATGTGAAACACACACCCATAATGCCATATACTTCTTCTCCATCAGTTCCACCTCTACATACAGCTCAACCATCCTCTAAACAAACTATATTAGGACCTCAGAAAGAACATAATCCCACAACCAAGGCTTCTTGTTCTACTCCTATAACTTCTATACCTATAATAGAATCATCCATAGACATATCTACAACATATATATCCACCAAAGGCATAGTTTCTGCATTAAAAGATGTAAGAAATGTTCCTTCTACCTCTTATTCTCTTACTGACGAGCTCTTACCCGATTTATCTAAAATTCTTATATCAGAGAAAACGAATGCTACTATGCAATATTCCCTTATTTTAAATAATTTACCACCATATCCTCATACCTTGGGTCTCCCATAGCCTAGGGGAAGTATTTACCAATTCGGGAGCTGCACTTTTATTTATAAGGGATATGACTAGGGTAGAATACCCAGAAACATCAAGACTCATTATGATGGATATGCTCGATGTTATTTTACTAATGAGTATATTAAAGCCAAATATATAATGCTTAAATTGGGATATAAAGGGAAAGGTTTGGGACCTTTTCAAAATGGTATGAAAGAACATTTTTAGGTAGCACCATGGCCCGCCCGATGTGGTGTGGGCCTATTTCCTAGTAAGGGTTAGCCCTTCCCATTTGAGGATGATGACCAACTCATGTGTTACCAAGATTATTTTGATGAACATGATTCTTTGAATTTAATGGATAAGCTATTTACATGTAATATGCTATCTATAGCTTACCCTGAGATGATCATTGAATCCAATGATGAGTTGAAGGGAGATATCTTCCATGATGTCTCCGTTGAGGAATTATTACATCATGAATTTTATTTTAATGGCTCCATACCCACTATAGCCTAGATTGAGGGCACAAATCCTCAAGACAAATTATCCAAACTAACCTTGGAAGAATTACAAGAATTGGGCGTTTCACCCGCCCCACCTAATTTTGAGAAAAATCTACACATGGAAGTAGAAAATATCATAAAAATTAACATTGGAACTGAGGATAATCCTCACATAATCAACATTGGATCATAATTGAGTCAAGAAAAATAGGATAAATACATTGCATTTCTTAAAGAATATGAAGATGTATTTTCTTGGACATATGAAGATATGTCAGGTTTAGACCCTTCTGTAGTTATGCATCACCTAGTAGTCCATCCGGGTGCTAAACCTGTTAAACAAAAACTTAGAAAAATGCATCCTAAAGTGGCCTTACTAGTCAAAGGGGAGTTAGAAAAACTCTTAAATTTTATTTTTATACAAGCCATTGATTATGTTGAATGGATATACAATGTAGTTTTGATAACTAAGAAAGAAGCTACTAAGGTTAGGGTTTGCACAGACTTTAGATATATTAATGTTGCATGCCCTAAAGATGATTTTACTCTTCCCAATATGGATCAGATCATTGATTTTACTGCTGGGAGTGGAATGATATCCTTAATGGATGGATTTTTAGGTTATAATTAGATCAGGATAGCTCCTGAAGATCAGGCTAAAATAGCCTTTATTACCCCTTGGGGGATGTTTTGTTGGAAAGTGATGCCATTCGGTTTGAAGAATGTGGGTGCAACATATCAATGGGCCATGACTTATATTTTTCATGATGTGATGCATGATATACTACATGATTATGTAGATGACATTATAGCTCGTTCCACTGATGAAGATGACCATTTAGATGATTTGAGAAAAGTATTTAATTGTTTAAGGGAATATCTTATCCGATTGAATCCAGCTAAATGTATATTCAGAGTTAAGTTCGGTAAATTATTGGGGGTTATAGTTTCTTTACATGGCATAAAAATTTATCCTCTCAAGATTGGGGCTATAACTGATATGCCCGTGCCCACAAATATATCAGAATTACAAATTTTACAAGGTAAGATTCAAGCTATCCGTCGCTTCATTGATAAGCTAGTGGATAAAACCAGACCCTTTCTTAAGCTTCTTAAGAAGGATGCATTTTTCCATTGGGATTATGAATGTTAGCAAGCATTTGACGTCCTAAAATATTATCTTCTTAACCCACCTATGCTTTCACCGCCTCGACCTGATCACCCATTTATCTTGTATATTTCTGCTTCAAATTTTGCCTTAGGAGCTATGCTAGCTCAACTTGATGATGAGAAAAGAGAGCGTGCTAATTATTACATTAGTAGAACATTAATTAGTTATGAAACCTGCTACACATAATTAGAGAATTTATGTTTAGTAGTCATATTTCTACACAAAAATTATGCCATTATATGCTCAGTCAGAAAACGTATGTTATTGCTAAATCCGATCCTTTGCAGTATCTCATGAGTCGACCTTATTTATCTGGTCGCACAGCAAAGTGGGTTCTTGCCCTAAGCGAGTTTGAACTTATGTTTATAGGATAAAAGTTTGTTAAGGGTCAAATCATAGTAGATCAATTAGTTGTTGCACCCTTAGAGTCTACCCATCCCCTCATAATTGAATTTCTTGATGACTGCCTTAAACTAGAGGCAGACCATCCAGAGCAATGGTCCTTATATTTTGACAGAGCCCGATGCATGAGTGGGGATGGTGCAGGTATTATTTTAATATCTCCATAGAAACATATTATACCTCTATCCTTTAAATTAATGTTTGCTTGTACTAATAACACTGCTGAATATGAGGCTCTAATCCTTGGATTACGAGCTGCCTTGGCATTGAAAATTAAAAATCTATTAGTTTTCGATGATTATCAACTTGTCATAAATCAAATTAATGATGTTTATAAAACCAAAGATGATAAATTGCATCCATATAAAGCATATGTATTAAAATTATTATCTTTATTTGATCAAGTTACCTTGGAAGCTATTCCTTGAACTAGCAATCGTGCGACTGACACTATGGCTACAACTGCATCTCTTTTACCCTTTGAGTTAGATGGCGAATATGCTACCATCATTATTCATCAACTCCAGGAACCCACTTCAAATAAATCATGCTTAGAACCTTTGAATGTGTTTCTAATAAATGAAACTACTCCTAAACTTTGGTACACTGATATATTCAATTTTCTTCAAAATGGGACCTTCCCCGAAGGTTTTAATAGAAACCAACGCTGGCTATTACGTAGACAAGCAAGTTGCTTTGTAATAATTGGAAATACGTTATATAGGAGATATTTTGAAGGTATCCTACTGAGATGTTTGAATCTAGAAGAATCTAGATCAGCTTTGAGTGAAGCCCATGATAGATCTTGTGGGGGACACTTTAGTGGTAGTGCCATTGCTAAGAAGCTCCTTAGGATAGGATATTTTTGGCCTACCATGGAGAATGATGCACATGATTATGTGTGCCATTGTGAAAAGTGCCAAAAACATGCTAACCTTGTCCATGTGCCTGCATAAGAGCTATAGGCTATTTCATCTCCTTGGCCCTTTTTAAAATGGGGCTTAGACATCATTGGAAAAATCAATTTTGTGTCATCTAATGGACACAAATTCATCATAACCATCATCGAGTATTTCATGAAGTGGGTTGAAGCTATGCCCTTAGCTTCTTGCATTGGAACCCAAGTTTCTAAATTTATTTCTAATCAAATTATTTGTAGGTTTGGAATTCTTGCAAATCTCATCTCGGATAATGGAACTTGTTTCAAAAATATAAAATTCAACATCGTTGGTCCACTCCCTATTATCCTCAAGGTAATGGCCAAGCAGAAGCATCTAATAAAAAATTAATTAAAATCCTCAAAATACTGGTCAATAAATCTGGCCGAGATTGGCACATTCAACTATATCCTGCTTTGTGGGCTTATCGAACTAGTGTTCGTACCCCCACAGGAACTTCACCTTTTGTTTTGGTTTATGGCGCTAAAGTAGTTTTTCCCTTTGAATTGGAAGTTCCTTCATTGGCTCTGCTACTTCAAGATACTGAAGTAGGAGATGACTATCATGCTAGCAGATTTAGTCAGCTGGAACTCCTAGATGAGAAGTGCATCAATGCTTTGGAACATCTTCGAGCCTCTCAGAACAAGCTTAAATGAGCATACCTCAAGAAAGTTCATCATCGATCCTTTGAGATCGGTGACCTTGTCTTAAAAGAAAATAAAAAACTACTAATGCAACTAAAGATCTTAAAGGTAAATTTGAGCCCAATTGGCTTGGACCGTTTCTTATTACTACCAAATTCGGCTCGGGAGCATACCGATTAGCTACCTTAGATGGTAAAGATCTTAAATAACCTATGAAAATTATGTATATTAAGCGCTATTATGCATAATTATGGTCATTTCATCATTGTATATATTGTTATTTTGCATATTGTTTCATTTTAGTCATCCATATAAAAAATTTCAAAAAATAATCACATTGTGTATCTTCCCAATTCATGAATCAAAATCAAAATATAAAAACATCAAAATCATCAAAATATTCAAAAACATCTTTTATTTTTGCACCTGTCAATTCTTGAAGTATTGCAGTTATATTTTTAGTTATTTTGGATAAATTAGCATTTATTTGGAATCCCGCACTTTCACACTCACATGCATAAATATCTTGATTTTATTTGATATGATTATTAATCTCTCTTATATCAAAGTCCAAATTTGAATTAAATAAATTTTTGAGCATAGAGAATTGATCTTGTTATTTACTTGAACCAAGTATATCTCTTCACATTAAAATGATTTCATTGCAAATTCGATATGATGCTACATAGTAGAAGTGGTTTCTTGAGTGAAAAGTTTCCCCTACTATCCTATCATGCACATGGTCTAGAATCTTTGAGAATTGAGAAAAGGACAAGCTCACCCCTACCCAGAATAAAAATCCCTTGCTCTACAGCCAATCCGAGCAAGTATCCCTAGTATAGGAAGAAAAAAGAAAATTCAAAGAAAATGAGAAAAAGAAAAATATCATTTTGTACCATCGTAGCAATATTCCAGCATTAATACAAAAAATACAAAAAAAAAAGAAAAATAAAAGAAGCAAGAGAAAAGAACAAGAAAAATGCAAATAAATCCCTTTCCCTACCCCTTGAAAAGAAAAGAAGGGTGAATGAGCTTGAATCCCTGGAATTCTCAATTATTCAAAAACTGTGAGGTAAGCCCCATAACAGGTGGTTTGTGCCCAACCCACTTGGCCTTGGGTAATTCCTAGCGTGGTGCTATGTCTATCACATTAGCGACCTTCTTTTGTACAGACCTATGTCTACCTATGGATCAGCTAGCTCTTGATGACCCGACTTACATAGTAGTCTGGTATGGTTACATGCATATAAATCATGGTCAATGAACACTTATTTGGTTAATTCAAATTACTTGTATCACATTATCTTGCTAAAAATTTGTAAATGAACAATACAATTGCACACACATTTGTATTTAAGAGATTTTGTATCATTATGATAAATCAAGATTGGCAATGAATTTACATACGCACATGAGGATTCCTTATAAATCTAAATTTTGTCTTTGAGATAATTCAAAATATTTATGCAAATCTTTTGGAATAATTTCATATTCTTATTTGAGAACATTTGCTTAGCATAAAAACAATTAAATATATTTCTTTCCAAAATCCAAAATTTTCTTTCAAAACATCTTCAAAAATATAGCAAATAAAGTCATGTTTATATATACTTTCGACTTACGCAACGATGGTATAGTTCCTAAAAACCTAAATTGGAATTTTATGCTTAGCGCAAGTCCTCATCTTATATATTTTCTGTTTATCTCAAAATCAAAAACCAATTATGCAATAAAAATATTTTTGGATTTCGCGATGATGGTATAAGTCTATACCTATAATTCTATGCCTAGCACAAACCATTGTTCCACTTTTGATTTCTCATTCATTTTAATTCATAAAAACATATGGATTACATCATTATGTTCCACAATTGTGCTTTAAAAAGAATGCACACTTTTTCTATTTCATTTCATTATGTCAACATTCAATTTTTTTTTGCGACAATGGTATAATTCCTATGAAAATTGTTCAAATTTCTATCACACTTAGGAATTTTATGCCTAGCAAAAAACACATTTTTTAATATATTTCATGCATAATATTTTCATGCAAAATCTGAAAACAAATCATCACCATCATCATTTTTCATCATCATAAACACAAAGTCTTAAGACAGTCTCTTAAGCACTCTTTTACTTTTAACAATATTTCTATACTGGGATTAGCTTGATGACCTAGCGAGCAGTGAATCCATGAAATGGTCTATAACAATGACAATGCCCTTTGAAATTATTATTAGAAGTCCCTTTATTTTTCATCAAATCATACCACAACAACCAGTTTGTTTACATCAGATTATTTCATTTAAATTTTATGGCATGACATAAAATTATACTATTGCCAAACGACATAATTACATGAATAATCAATAAAAAATTCAAAACTTAAAGCATCATAAAACATATAGAAAAGTCATATCACAAAAATATCATATATATATATATATATATATATCAAAATTATGTACATCATATCAAAACCGGATTGGTATGCGACAATCTATACCCTGGCATACTTAATGCTCTCAAAAATATACAATCTACAGTCTATAGCGGCTAGTCTCGAGAAGCCCTCGAGCTCTTAGCCTCATATCATCTCCCACCCTGGCATGGAGGAGGTGGTCCCATCGAGGTCCGTGCTGTATCGTGGGTCCTCATAGTCGATCGCGATGATGTCCTCGATGACCCCATCATAATTGGCTCTACAATGCTAGCTGGCAGCGGTATCCTCTGCCCCTATGGAACCATGTGATAGTACAATCCTTGGTATAATGTTGTCTAAGCAATAGACCATGCCAGATCTCAAGTGATCGCCCCTTCGATCTGAGCCCTGAGTCATGTAGCCTCATCCTGTAGTGTATGCACCTGAGCCCAGAGGTAGGCATTCTTAGCTTGAAGAGCCACCATCTCGTTGCTCTCCCCGACATCGATACCCTTGCCCTTATCAGGTGATGCTAGCCTATCCCTATTTTGATAAGGGAGGACCTCCTCTATCCTCTCTAGCTATTGTGGTCTCTCCAAAGACTGTGGTGATCTCTAACATATCTCCTGAGTAGACCGTCACTACTTCCTCCCCTCATGACCCCTCAGTGCATCAATGGCAGCCTAGCGTTGCCTCCCCATCCATCGCATAATAGTGTGAATCAGACCCTATGCTCTCATCATCCGAGGAGGGCGGATGCCTACGTACTAGGCATCATATTCGTCTGTGACCCCTGCATTGTCCTCATCCACTAGATGAATGGGGGCATCGTCTACATCCTAACTCAAAAATCATTGCATATCTGGAGCCCCAATCAGTGTATTACTATCTCGGATAGTCTGGGAGTACTCGTAATCCCTAAGAGAAGGGATACCTTGTTGTAGACCAAACTATCACAAAACTCAGTCATAGTGGTGGAGCTCTAACTCTCCCCACTCCATCCTCAGCTAGAAGACTCACCTAATATGAGCCAACTCCTGTTCATCCTCTCTCCACCTTGGATGCT
This sequence comes from Wollemia nobilis, assembly GCA_028583015.1. Lineage (NCBI taxonomy): Eukaryota > Viridiplantae > Streptophyta > Pinopsida > Araucariales > Araucariaceae > Wollemia > Wollemia nobilis. The sequence goes on along the minus strand of JAQPPZ010001870.1, from coordinate 14,572,803 downwards.
CTCTCCATGGCCTCTAGGTGATCTGGTCAGGGATGAGGTTGTCTAGCAACCTCCGGGACATCGACATATCTATCCGCCATTATGACCCTCTCTAGAGCCACCAATAGAAAACTTGGGGTCTCTCCCAGTCAACCCCTGTTAGTGGAAGCCCTATCGACCTCCACATCACAATGTGCTCCCAAAACCAAACCTATAGTAGCGATGTTAAAACCAGACATCAACCTCCCTTGTATACGACCTCGTACAGGATCCTATACAAGTGGCATAGCACAAAGCTGCCCCAAGAAAATCTGTAGCCGTGGTCACTCATATCATAGACCACATCTGAGAGCAGCCATGGTAACCTACATCTGCTATGGTGGCATAGCAGTAAGCCAACCACTACCCCTACCAAAACTTGAGTTAATCGATATGCCCCAGGCATATGCCTCAATATCTCGATGTTCACCCCACCCTTCTCTAGGGCAAAGCTAGGATCTCTGCACAGTCGCATCATGGTATGGACCTGATTGGCCATAGGAGTCATCAATTGTCCCTGTATAGGGATCCTCAAGATCCTCCATACATCCTCTAGAGTGGGATACATCTCCCCTATAGGTAACTGATGCGTAGTCGTTATACCATCATTAATTCTTAATGAATCTGTCAATCCAGGGTAGTGTACAAGGCTATCTGTGGGAGAAGAAATGAAACAACTATAACTTAGGTCAATCTAGGGCAACAAGTCTTATTGGTGGAACCAATTTTATGGTGGGTTTTGGAACATTCCTATCTCTAAATTGCATGAATTAAATCTTAATCTAAGTTGCAGAATTGGAAACTAATCACTAACTACAAAAATGAAGTCCTAATTACAATTGCAGAATGAGACCTAATTATATTACAGAATTAACAGTTACGAGAATTGAAAGTCTGATCCTAATTGCAGAAAGGAAATCTAATTACTTTTGTAGTAATGAAAGTCTAGATCTAATGTGGAAATAAAAACTATCAAAATTCTGTAATGAGAAGGTTGTCAATCTTCTGTTCATATTTTGACAGCAAAACATAAAAATGTAGGAAATTGCTGGAAAATAGTAAATTCTGAAAATAACAGTCTAAAAATAAAGTGAAAACTTTTTTGAAAGTAAGATTGCAACTAAAAATCTTTAAGCACAAGATTAAACTTAGCATAAATAAACTAATACTGCAAATATTGTCAACTATTCACAAGCAATTTACATAACAAGTCCTATAACTCATTCTGCTGCAGCAAAATCAGAATAAAAACCTGCTCTGTTAGTCCTCCTCCTAGGTCTGGAAGTGGCCAGCATCTTTGTCCAGAAGAAGGTGTAATTCTATCTCTCTTTCTAAATCTTAATCACACTCATTTACAAGTAATTTGAAATAGAACTGGTGCACTTTATTGATCAAAAGACATGATTACAAGAATTCTGCTGAAAAACTGTTACAGGACTGTAACAGTCAATTTCTAGTTATACTCTGTATTTTCTGCTAGCTTCCTTTCTCTATTTTCTATCTTCTGCTACTACTACCTAGGCTCAACCTGAATGGGAGCAATATTTATAGCTATCCTATGATCTGATTACAAATAAAGAATATCTCAAAAGATCTAATCCTACAATGCTGCAACAAATTCTGGTTTTATCCTAGAAGAGGACTAAAACCTGATCTTTCCCTTAATGATGGATTTGGTCGGCAATGACGACAAAGACAGATGGAGGATATTTCTCTTTACTTTTTCCAACCTTTAATTCCCTTTTCTTGGCTTCAAAAATCGGTCAAAAATGTCAAAAACACATTCTGTTCTTCATTCCGAAGATAAGTGGCTTCATTTCGAAGACAGTGCAGTTTTCATTTCGAAGATCGCTCATTCTGAAGATACTGCATTATCATTCTGAAGATCACTCATTTCAAAGATACTGCATGCTTCATTCTGAAGATCCGCTCATTCCGAAGACGCTGCATTCTTCATTTCGAAGATCCACTCATTTCGAAGATGCTGTGTTTTCTTCATTTCAAAGATATCTGTTCATTCCAAAGATACTTTAGAATGAACAAATGTATGCTTTTCCATTGATTTCTTCTGCATCTCTCAGGTGGGTTATCTCCTAAGATAAAATTCTAATGGTCTTCATCCCTTTCCTCATGTGAATTCCATGCCTTGCTATTTATGGACAGCTGGCTGGAATCTACATGGGAAAGACCAATTTTTGCACATAGACAGTTTGCTTGTATTGTTGCGATTTAGGTGAAGTAAATGCTTGAAACAAATCAAAATATGATTAGTGAAATGTTGCTATTATTCTAAGCATATCCCATTGTAGCAAATCATAGCAAAAATAACACAAAACTATGCAAAAAGCTGTAAAATCAACATATAATATTTCAAATACATTGATCATGCAAAATGGTTAATATACAGCATATTAAATCAACTTAAATAACATATCAGATAAGACATAAGAGTTTATAGGCATTTTTAGTGTACAAAACATGTTATGATTGAGGCATTTCCAGGCCTCATCATTTTCCCCCCAACTTATATTAATGCATGTCCTCATGCATTCTATTGGGCTATGGAATCACATATGTCTATGTTTAGATTCCATGACCTATAGAATAACTTCTTGCCTATGTAATACCCCCTGTTTTCCTGAATGTTTCTAAGCCAATATTCAAATTGTTCATTAGGCTGTTCATCTTATTCAAAGTAAAATGGAACTGGAGTAATGATGGTTGGAGGCCTGAACCTGAGACCTATCCAAGTTATCTTTGCATGATCTGGATCAGTTGGACTACACCTTCTGCTCTTCTTCTGGACCACTCTAGATTGATGGGGGAGATAGGTTCTCTTTTCCTCAAAGACATGGAAAGTTCATTCCATCTGTCTCTGCATACTGACAATGCTGGGAAGAAATTGTGATCATAGAAATTATTAAATCTGGTCACACAGTCCCTCAAATTGTTCAAGTACATTCTCTTGATATCATCCCTGTTCATCATTGAAAAGTGCTACTGAGTGATATTTAGGTGATTTGGTTGGATTGCTCTGACTAACAACTCAGCCCTTGTTTCAACCACTTTATTCTGCCTTTTCTCATGATCCCAATAAAGCTGATTTTGCAAGGTAGACATAAATGCTCTCAACTGAACATCTCCAATGTAGATTTGAGGATGAGAGTCAACTTCCTCTGGTATGAAGAAACTGTGCAAAAATAGTTCACACAGGAGATTTTTCTGCTCAAAAGGACTGTCAAAATATGCCTCTAGAAAATCTTCAATAGTGTCCAATTTGTATGGAAGGTTTGAAGTAATCCTCATGACCTGCCATCTAAGGTATTTTTTCCTTCAAAATAAGGCTGTAAAATCTAGCTAGCCGTCTAAATTGGACTAAAAACTCAGCAATTTGGCACAAGTCAAATACATTTTCTTTCAATGCCTAAATTTCTGTGTCCTTGGCTTCTAGCTGTTTTGCTTCTAGTTTGAATTTTTCAGTTTTATTGGCAAGCTGTTCATATCTAATCATCCAGCTAGCTATGTCTGCATTGTACTATTCTAGGGACATAGTATTAGGTGGTCTTACTACAGGGGGGATCCTAGGCAACAGATTTGTCTGAACTCCTTTTTCTGCCACTTCCACTGGCTATTCATCTGTCAATATCTCTACTTGCACCCCCTTATTTGCTTTTTCTATGGGGTTGTCATCAGATAGTATTTCTACTTGTACCCCTTTATCTGCTATTTCTACTGGAAATGTAACAAGTTGAAATGCAAGGACCTCAGTAGGAGTACTTACTTGAGCATTTTCTTGTTGTTGGGACTGTTCCTGTGTTGGTTGCTCATTTTCAACATCCTCTGCAATATTTCTCACCATTTCTGAAGCATCTTCATAACAAGAAGGCACTACTTCAGAATGAACAGGCACTTCTTTAGAATGAAGGAGTGTTGTTTCAGGATGAAATTCTATGTCTGTCTCAACAGAGTCATCTGCTCTTGATAAACCCAGAAGCAATTGAGCCAAACTATCTTCATCATGGGATACAGCTGGCTGCTTTTCAGATTATGACAACTTTTTTAGTTCTGCCACTTCCTACTAAAGTTCTGCAATTTTTCTTGCTTGCATCTCAATGATGCTTTCTTTCTCTATGATCCATTTGGTCTGTGTTTTGACAACACTTCTTGCTGCCCTCAGCTGCTCAGTGATGTCTTCCACTTTTGTTTCTGCTTCAGAAGCTGATGCAGACAAATCAGTTGCAGTTGGCTGTTCAACCAAATTTTCTTCTTCTGCTGCAACAGTTTGTTCTTGTTCAGGAGGCTCTGTGAAACTGTCTATAAGGGTATCTATCATATCTGTAGCCTGTTGAACTGTAGCCTCCTCCAAACCAATTTGCTTAGTTTTTGCCTCAGCTATCTGTTCAGGGAATTCTGGAAAGTTATCAGATGCTGGTTGTATTTCTGTGACATCTGGGCTACTTGGTCTATCTTCTTCCTCCATGACCTATTCTGTAGTTTCTTTCAAATGAATTCTTGTAGACCTCCTAGTTCTAGATGCAAATTTCTTCTTTTTGCTCTATTTTCTGGTGACAGCAGGGGTCATGGGGTCAGTTTTTGATGCCTCTGTTTCCCTTGTTTCACTTCTCTGCTCTGATAAGTCAGTTGCAGCTTCAGCAAACCAAAATTTCTTTTTTTTTCTACTCTGCTGCTAGTTCCAGATCCTCTTCTCTTTTGTATATTAGCCTGTGAAGTTGATGGTTTAGGAGCAAGTTCTGTAACAGCTTCAGGGGCACCTTCTGTAGCTTCTTCTATAGCATCCTCTGCAACATTTTCTACAGTAACTTCTGCAATACTTTCTACAGCAGCTGTTTCCTCTTCTGTAGCAACATCAGCAGTATTTGGCTCTTCTTCTTCCTCACTTTCATCCCCAAAAATGACATCATTTAGGTTAGAGTAAAACCTGTCAAAACTCCTAGGGTTTCCTCTAAAATGATGTTGGCAAATTAATTTGATAAGGCCATGATGGCGAAGGCTTCCTTTACCCTCCTGATATCTTTTTGCCATGTTCTTTAGTTCTTGATACAAATACAGGGGAATATTTACCCTAACTTCTAGTTGTTGTCTACCATGTCTGAGCTGGTTTAAAATTTGCAGATGATGCCTTGAAAATAGCACATACTGCCCTTCACAGGTCAAAAACTTAATCACCCAGGTGGCTACTTCATCCCAGGGTTCCTGCAGGCTGGCCCTTTTTAACCCCTTGCATGTGTTGTTATGGGTTAAATATTCAGGTTCTCTATCATTTTATTCTACAAACTGATTAACTACATTTGCCAATGTGTTCTTGCCAGATCTAGTAATTGAAATTCCCTCTAATGGCAGCTCTGTAATCTGACTTAAAATTTCAGGGCTTACCTCAATAGACATGTCGTTGACATGTGCTCGGTTGTTTCTGAACGTATGGACAAACATGCCAGCTAAATCTTCAGAAGACCCATTGAATTTATCCAAAAATGTCATAAATCCTCTGTCTTCAAAAATCTGCACAACTGCCGGATTTTCTCGGAGGTAATTGGTGTCTGCAGGCTCTGTTCTGATCTTTCGCCCCATTTTTCTCTGTTTAAAAATCGTACACTACGGCTGCTATTCTACTACAAAATTTTTGGCTGTTTTCTGTTGCAAATTTGCAGAGTTTTAAGTTAGAACCCTCGTTGCCCTGTTCTTCTTCTTCTTCTTCAAAATGAGCCATATTCTGTGCACTGTACCTCGCAACACATCTTCGGAAAGAAGGATGGCACACATATCTACTTCTGCACTGTACACCTGTTCGTTGATAATTGCATGGATGTCCTTGCCGTCAGATCCACCTCATTAGTTTTGCAGATTCTCACGTGCATGTTAATTGACATTAAAAACTGGTGGCATATGGTTGCAGATTCTTCGTATTTCCAATGAGTGCAAAAACAGACCATGTGCTGATTGACACGTGTCCCTTCTTCGCATGCAATTAAGAAAAAATCTTGATTTTGTCGGACCTTATTTTTTTTTTAATGCCACGTGGAAATGCTCTTTTCGAAAATGCAATTAAAATTTCATTCCGAAGATTATGACTTCATTTTGAAGACAGGTCTTCATTCCGAAGACAAATCCTCATTCCGAAGATTATGACCTCATTCCGAAGACAGGTCTTTATTTCGAAGACAAATCCTCTTTGCAAAATTTTCATTTCGAAGATCAATCCTCATTCCGAAGATTAATCCTCATTTCGAAGATCAAGCTGTATTGTGAAAGTAAATCGTCATTCCGAAGACAGACCCTCATTCCGAAGATAGATCTTCATTCCGAAGATGATGCAGCAAATCGTCATTCTGAAGACCAAGTTTCATTCTGAAGACAAATTGTCATTCCAAAGACAAAGTTTCTTTCTAAAGATAAAGTGCAACATTTATTTTGCTATCATTCTGAAGACAATTTCATTCCGAAGATAATACAACAGGTATTGTTTTTGGCATTCTTGTTCCGAAGATTAGGCAGAAATCAATATTGTCATTCTTAAAACATGTTTTTAAGTATGCCAACTCTTATGAATACCTTTTATGCTAATGGTTAATTGTCACATACTATATACCAATCATTTTACAATGAAGAAATATAAGAAATATATACCTGATAAAAACAGTTAATGCTAGTTTTGAAGAATGACTGATTTTGTTGATATTCTGCTGAGATTTTCTGCAACATTTCAAAACAAGTGCACTAGGTGAATTTGTACAATGATGGTTCAAAATTTTTTCAAGGTTCTGCATGCCAAAAAACTGGTTTTCATGCACACCAACTCAGTAGTGCCTTAAGAAAAGGTTTTCACTGCTGAGTTATTCATTTTTCTTTTTTCTTTTTTTTTTCTTGATTTTCCCTTTTTTTTTTTTTTTTTTTTACCTCTCCTTTTCTCTCTTTTTTTTATTTTTTTTTTTCTTGATCCTAACTATGCCCATGAAGGAATTTCATGATTTCCCCTGAAACCATGCCCATGAAGGAATTCATACTCATAATTTATTCATATTTTTGTTTTCTATTTTTTTGATTTTTTTGTATTTTCTATTTTTTTCTTGAAATCCACTGATCATGTTGATTGTTTTGAAGTGGAAGAAGGATTCTCTTCCACCTGCTGTGTATCCAAACTGTCAAGTTGCTGCAAGAATTCTTCTTTAGTCAGAGGTGTATGGTATACCCTGAGGTGATGTCCATTCACTACCAACTTTCTTCGTGACCCATCAATGGGGGATAAATGAGCTGCTCCATTGTTGAATACCTCTTCAATCCAGTAAGGTCCCAACCATCTAGTTTTCAGTTTTCTAGGGAAGTCTTCATATTGAGAATCGAATAGTAAAGCCCAATCTCCTTGTTGAAGTTTCCTCTACTGAATGTGACTGTCATGCCACAGCTTCCTCTGCTCCTGAATTACCTCAGTTTGGTGCAGAGCATCCAATCTAAGTTCATCCAATGCATTCAGCTGCAGAATCTTGTCCTGTCGTGCTCGCGACAAGTCAATTCCAATTTCCGGTCTTGTGCGCAATGTTAGTAGCTCAAATTCAATAGGTAAGAGAGGCTTTTTACCAAAGACTAGTTCATAAGGTGTGAATCCAGTAGTGGACTTCCAAGTAGTATTGTAGGCCCAAACTGCTTCAGGTAATTTGTCTAGCCAATTTTTCCTATGAAAAGCTACTATTTTTGTCAAGATGCGTTCTAGTTCCCTGTTTGTGACTTCAACCTGGCCATTTGCTTGTGGGTGATAGGGTGATGATTTCCTATGTTTGATTTCATACAATTCTGTAAATACTTTTATGACTTTGGATGCAAATTGGGGTCCTTGGTCTGTGGTGATAAACCGTGGAGCTCCAAATCTCTAAAAAATCTGAGTATACAAGAAATCAGCGACCTTCTCTTCACGAGCATGTTTGAAAGCACGCACCTCTACCCACTTTGTCGGGTAATCAGTGCATACTAGAATATGCACCTTTCCTTGAGAAGGTGGATCAATAGGTCCTACAAAATCAAGCCCCCACTTCTCAAATGGTTCTAAAACCATTTGAGGCTACAATGGCATCTCATTTGTATGAGTGGGTTTCCCCATTATTTGGCATGCATCACAATGCTTGATGTACTTTTTCACATCCTTGTGAAGAGATGGCCAATAATATCCTATCCCCAAGATTTTTCTAATTGTGCTTTTTACAGAATAGTGTCCACCTGAGGGTTCATCATGACAGGCTCTAAGGATATCATACACTTCATCCTTTCGGATGCACCTACGTAACACATGGTCAGGACTGCACTTAAAAAGCATACCCTTAATCCATTCAAAAGAAGAACTTTGTTTGATCAATTGTTTTTTCTGTTTTGAGGTGAAATGTGGAGGAACTTTCCTCGTGACCAAATAATTGTCTATATCTGCAAACCAAGGTGATTGAACTGATATAGCAAATAGTTTTTCATCAGGAAAAGTGTCATCAACTAATTCCCCTTCATCTGTGTTCGACAACCTGGACAAGAAATCTACAACAACATTAGCTTTTCCTGGTTTGTTGATTATGGTGATATCAAATTCTTGCAGCAAAAGCAACCAATGAATAATTCTTGCACTTACCATAGTTTTATTCATCAAATACTTAATTGATGTATGATCTGTGTGAATAAATATTTGATAACCTGTGATATAATGCCTAAATTTGTTGATGGCATAAATCACTGCTAGGAATTCTTTCTCAGTTGTTGTATAATTTTTCTCTGCTTCTGTCAAGTTTTTGCTAATGTTGTAGATGGTATAATGTTCACCATTATCAATTTGTCCTAATGCTGCTCCAATTGCTTGTATTGGAGGCATCGATCTGAATGTGAAATGGTAATGTCCAATTATGTCCTCTAAGCACAGGTGGAGTTATCAATTTCTCTTTCAGAGCTTCAAATGCTTCCTGACACTTTGCAGTCCAGGAGAATTCAGAATCTTTAGTCAATAATGCAAACAGAGGACTTGCTATTGTACTAAAGTTGGGAATAAACCTATGATAAAAACCAATGTGTCCTAGGAAACTTCTGACACCTGATCTGAGTTTTAGGAGGAAGGAGGTTCTTGATAATTTCAACTTTCTTTGGATCAACTTGGATCCCTTCAGGAGAGATGTGATGACCAAGAACTATCCCTTCCTTCATCATCATGAAGCATTTATCTGGATTTAAGGATAAGTGGTATGTTTCACAGCGAGTTAAGACTTTGTCAAGATTTTCCAATGTAAAATCAAAAGTTTGTCCACATACTGTGAAATCATCCATGTAAATTTCAACACTTTTGGTGGTCAGATCAGCAAAAATTGCTAGGACTGCTCGCTGAAAATTCGTTGGGGCATTACACAAACCAAAAGGTAAAACCCTATAGGCAAATGTTCCCCATGGACATGTAAAAGTTGTCTTTTCTTGATCTTCAGGGGCAATCTGAATTTGATTATATCCACTGAATCCATCAAGAAAACAAAAGTATCTTTTTCCAGCAAGAGTATCTAACACTTGATCTATGAAAGGTAATGGAAAATGGTCTTTGTATGTCACCTTATTCAATTCTCTGTAGTCTACACATACTCTCATTTTTCCATTTTTCTTAGGAACTATTACCAATGGAGAAACCCATTGACTATCGAAATTGGGTAAATGAATCCTACTTCGAGGAGTTTTTCAATTTCTTCTTTCACAATATCTCTTAAGGCAGGATTCAATCTTCTTTGAAATTGTCTGACTGGCTTGACTTCTTCAGTATAGATCTTATGGGTACATATATCAGGATGAACTCCTGACATATCTTTGTAGTTCCAAGCAAAAGCATGAAAAACTCCTGGAAGTAGGATATCGTCCCCCGTATTTGCCTGGTCAAGTGTGGCTACATCTCTGAGTCCCCCGTATTTCCACTCCTAACCTTTTAGTAATACCCTCTACAAAATAAACAATAAAAAAACAAAAATCATCAATAAATAATCATTAAAATCAGTTAAATCAATTTAATCTCATAAAAAAATGATATTGTCCATTATTGGACAATATTGTACTAAATTGAGTCAAATCCTCCTTTGTAGGATGAAATCATCTCTGATTTCTCAACTTGGGGATCGCCCCTTGTTGGACGGGATCACCCCTATTTCACTGATTTCGCCCCTAGACAAAATTGGTGATCTAGGGATGATTTCGTCCCGACATCGTCAACGGCCTAAAAACGGCCGCAATGCCCCAAAAACAGTCAAAATTTAAATTAAAAATCACACAAATAAAATTAAAAACATAATTCACTAGGTTTAGATCCTTACCCGCAAATCGCGTTGGACCTCTGTCGATATGTGCGCTATTTCTACCATTTTTCCTTCAGAACTCTAAAAATAGCCAAAATGAACAGTAAAAATGAATTAGGGTTTTGCCCTATTTTTCTTAATTTTATTTAAAAACAACATTTTTTTTAAAAAATTTTTTTTTGCTTTTCTGTGCTTTTACCTCAAATGTTCGATTTGGGTAAAAACATGGAGAGGGCACCATAGCAACCAGTTGTACGATTCAACCTAGAATCGTCGTCTAGAAAATTGAGTAAATTTTTGCTTTCTTATAAAATGGGAAGAACTCGTCTTTAACACATTTTCTTTAGAAAATTCGCTAAATATGGGGAAAAATGTAGCACCCTAAAATTTGCACAGTTAAACCCTTAGTAAAAAGATAAAAATTTGAATTTTAACCCCAAAACCGCCCGTTAACCACTCTCCCCATTTTTTGCACCATTTTTAGGAGTTTTTTTGACCGTTGGACGATATCGTCGCCAATCAGATGAAATCGTCCTAGATCGAACAAATTCATCTAGAATAGAATGTTCAGATGATTTCATCCCAAAATAAAATTTTCATAATTAGATTCTGTTTCAACAGCCTCTCCAACTTGGGCAAAAGCTTGTCTGTGTAGTTGGATATTCCTCCACTGAGGATCTCCCAGATTGGGATGATCCCCAACTTCTTAACCTCCCCCTAATCCTATATAAACTTGGGATTTTCTCAGTTTATACCCCTGGCTGATCATTCCCCTACAACTCTAGTTTTTTTGTATTAGAACATCCTTGCCCCCATCATTTGCATTTGTATTTTCAATTTTTTCATTGCAGGTTTTCACTGTGCTTCAGCTGGAGGAAGCTCGGATCTTTGCAGTCGATTCTAGATGATTTCAGATGATCCTGTTGTAGATCGATGATGATCTTGTACGATTGGAGGTGATCTCAATAGTAGTTCAGATTGGGGGCAACCAGAGCCCTGAGTTTGTATTTCTCATCTTTCTTCTTTATTTTACTATGCATTAGCTTCATTTATTTTCTTTCTACATCCTGGAGTTCACCTCATCTAGCATAAATGCATGATAAAGTTAAAATACGTTATTAAAACAATGCATTTCCTTTAATATGCTATTTAGATTTACCAATTAAGCATTCATACTGTCATTTCTATTATTTTTCATTATTCTTGCAGTAGCATTTTTTGGTTTTTGTTGTCTATTTCTGTGATTACAGGCTTTTGATGAATTTGTCAGATCGACGATGATCTTGTCTGATCTCAGATAATCGACTGTAATGTAGGATGATTCTGTACAATTGTAGATGATCTTATCATTTTTGGGATGATCTGGACTCCTAAAAAATTTAGAATCTCCATTAGGCATCCAAAATTAGGTGCATTCTTTCTTATTTAGTATATTCCTGGTATTTAGGATTCATTCATGCTTTCTGTATTCATATAAATTGTCATTTCATATATAATAGCTTAGATTCATTCTAGCCAACCCAGGGATATGAATGATTAAAGTACAAAATGAACACATCAAACCCATTCTCAACCTAGGCGTGGAAACTACCACTCAAAGTTTCCTGGTGAACCCCACCATCCATCAAAAATTCACCCTTATACCCCTCCCCCAAGAGGCGCGACCTTCAAAGGGCCTCTCAGTTTGAGGTATTGTTCCATCCTTCTTGCATCCCCATTACAGGCATGGATACTTTAGCCTGAAGATAAGGGTGTGAAAAATTTGGGTCGATACAATGAGTCCAAAATTTTAGATGGATTTTAGAGGGAAGTAGTCAACATATCAGTATATATAATCACTAGGGCTAAAATGAGGGTAAACCATCACAAGACTCCATATGAGATTTGGAAAGGAAGACTGACCACTGTAAAACACTTCAATATTTTTGGAAGGAAATGCTACATAAGACGAGAAGAGCAAAACTTAGGCAAGTTTGATCCAAGATGTGATGAGGAAATATTTCTTGGTTATTCTGCTAAGATTAAAGCTTATAGATACTTCAACAAGAGAAAACCCACTATCGTAGAAAGTATAAATGTAAAAATTGATGAGAAGATAGATTCAAGAGAACCAATTCAGCAAATTATGTATCAAGAAGATGGAAGTTGTCAAGAAGAGTTTCATTAGGAATCACATGAAAAAGAAGAAGAAACACAAATACTTCTTTCTAAAACTCCATCCAGGTATGTACAGAAGAATCATACAATATATCTAATCATTGGTAATCCATATGAAAGATAGAGAAGGAGAAGGATAATAACACCATCTCAACAAGCAACTTTTTCTTTACTATTTAATATTGAACCAAAGGACTTCAATCAGACAAGTGAATATGAGTTCTGTATTAAGGCAATGGATTAAGAATTAGATCAGATAGAGAAAGGCAAGACTTGGGAACTTGTTCCATGACTAAAGGATAAAAATGTGATCAACACAAAATGGGTATTAAAAAATAAATTAAATGAAGATGGATAGGTAGTCAAGAATAAAGCAAGGTTAGTGTGCAAAGGTTATGCACAAGTAGAGGGAATTGACTTCGATGAGACATTTGCTCCAGTTGCACGACTTGAAGTCATAAGAATATTTTTAGCCTTCTCAAGTTTTAAAAACTTCAAGGTATATCATATGGATGTTAAGTTAGTATTTGTAAATGGCGTTCTAGAAGAATTCTATATTGAACAACCAAAGGGATTCATATTAATAGATAAACCAGATCATGTATGCATATTGAAAAAGGCACTGTATGGTCTAAAGCAGGATCCTAGAGTGTGGTAATCAATATTGGATAAGTATCCTCACGAATAGGGATTCAAAAAAGGAATAGCGGACAACAAATTATACATCACAAATGAAGGGAATAATATACGAATTGTGGTTGTTTATGTTTATGACATCATTTTTGGGGTAAAAATGATAAGATGTGTAAAGAATTTATAAAAAATATGCAGAATGAATTTGAGATGTCTATGCTTGGTGAGTTGTCCTTATTTCTTGGAATTTAGATTTCACAATCAGATAAATGAGTATTTATTTCACAAACCAAGTATATAAAAAGATATTCTAAAGAGTAGACACCAAATCCTAGCCACTTGTACTTCATCCTGGTCATCCCACTACCCACTGGTCCACCACATTCCTTTCCTGCCATTCAATTGGCCATTCCATGCCTTTCCCGCCATCCAATGGTCCACTCTAGCCCTTTTCCATAATTATTTGATCCTTATTTGACTCATTTATATTTATTTTATATTATTTATATTTAAATATAATATTTTATATTATATTTTTATATATTTTTATAAAATATATATTTATAATCCAATTAACCTCAACCGTTCGATCCGATCTAATCTCAACCATCCATCTTCCTTAATCTGTGTCACACCTAAAGTTTAATATTAGACCTTAGATCCATTTTAATATTATCCACATGATAGAAAGTGTTAAGCTAAAACCCTAATAAAACCCTAGGCTTGATAATAAGTAGAAGCATTCTCAATGCTCAACCCCTAAATCCTAGAACTTTTGCTAACTAGTTCAAACTAACTTTGACTAGAGCTCTTGTTAATCAACCTTCATGAGATTACTTTCTGAGTAAATTCGACCTACCTTGCCTTAGTCATGCCCTAGCCTAATCTTCCTCAAAAATATCTATATTACCCTAAGATTTTACTTATCCCTTCCATACTTATAGCTTGTTTATGCCATCACCATCATCTTCCATCTGCCAAACCCTTTGCAACCCCCCAATCTACCTCTATATATCTAACCCTACCCACAGGCACTCTTGGGTGCCTAGTGCATCCCACAGGTGTAGTAGCATTCGTAATGCATTCTATAGGCACAACATAAAGCTTACCATCCCCATAGCCACAAACCAGAGCCTACAACATAATATCATCAAGTGTCATCAGGGCACCTTGCCATCAATCTACAATAGAGCAACATAATAACATCATCAATAGAAAAGTAAGTATTTTATGAATTTTTATTTGATGTTATTTAGATTCTGTATATTTTTTTTTATATAGATCTAGGGTTTTTAGTTTACATTTTTGAGGGTTCACACTATGGAACCCTCATTTTGTTTATTGATTGCTTTATATTTGTTGTATGTGCAGGATCAAATAGCATTAGTCAAGAGGATTTGAGTAGTTGTTGAAGCTAGAGTGGCCTGATTATGGATAACAAGAAGCCCACTCAATATTTTGGAAGCAAGATACATTGAAGACACTACATATTTTGTAGCTAGGGTTTTGGAGAACCCTAGCACCTGTAACTATTGTATCAAAATAATTTTGTTGAATAGATCAATTGTAACAAAGGAGTTTCTCAGCTCCCCCCATTTATTGAATAAAATCATCTTTTGTGCAATTTACTATTCATTCTGAGTTATTTATTTTCATATTTGCTTTAGTGTCATATTTTTGCTTCACAAATGGCGATCATGATGGGACCCCACAAGGGTTCTATTTTTTTATTTACTTTACTATACTAATTTCATTTTGTTGTTCCATTTTATAGGGTTTTCTAGAGTGAAAAATCATCCAAAATTATAGGTTAGGGTTTCTGGAAGGTCCTATGATAGTTTTTAGGAGGTCCATAGATGCTCTACATCATGTTGATCCCCATAGGCACCCTGATATGCCTATAGAGGCACCCTAATACACCTACATATGCACTCAACTATGCTTGGTAGTGATTTGAAGTAGAACATAGGATTATGGGTAAAGCCCTATAGCCATTCTATTTCAATTTCTTTTTTTTACGTATTTCATTATTTCACTATTTTTTTTTTCAGATTTTAAGCTTAAAATGAACACATTAAGAAATCTAGAAAAGAGATCATTTTAGATGGCATCTATGGCATCTGTGTATTCATTCATCATATATTTTGAGTTTTCTATTTTGAAAATAATTACAAATTAAAATAATTCCTGCATCTTTCTGTTTGCATTTGAAATTAAAGAGCATTCATTAGAATTTACATCTTAGGAGTTAAGGGTTGCTTATTTTATTTATCTAAGTAGGAACAATAATTAAATGTAAAAAGTACTCTTGCCCTTGGGTGAATCCTTTGGAAGAGAGGTGGCTGAAACCTCCAGTTGCTATCTAGGTTGGGGGTTTTAAGCGATGTAGTTCACACTTTTTAGAAGAAATTTGCATTTATGTGTTGGATTCTAATTTATATTTGTGAAATTTTTTACCTTTAATATTTTTTTCCACAATAGAAAATAGAAAATTTAAAATTAATCACACACAAGCATGATTCATTCTAAATAGTAGTAACTAGATTTTTATCATCGGTTGTTGCTTGAGGTTTGGTTATGGTGACATTCATCTCCATCCACCAAATATATACCCTTATACACCTTAGGAACACCCCCAAGAAAACTTGTTGGATTTCATCACCAACAAGAATCTTGTTGCCCCATCCAACCATAGTTTTGTTACCTTTATTTTTAATTAAGTAATATTAGGACACATCAAGCACACAAAACTATCATTTTTAAACGGAATTTACACTAAAAAGAGATAATCAATGAACAAGGTAATCCACACAAGGTGAAACTTAGGATTGATTGTTTTCATTGTTTTTTAAATTCTTTATCTCTATTTTTGAGTTTTGGAGATTTAATTTGACAGTCCTAAGATTGTATTTTGATTTAATTACTTTATGGTTCTAACTAAAAATAAAATAAAGATATTAAGTCAAAATAATTTAATGGAAAATACAACATACCTGCTACTTCAGTAGCCAACCCTTCCAATTCTATCCAAACTAGTCCATCTAGGCTAATTTTCCCATCTCTCCCGCAAGAGAAATACCTTCCCCAAAACATTGAGAAACCATCCATTCAAATTGACATGGAAAAGGTAGAGGCCCTCTATAGGTCTTCTAACTATGTCCTTGAACCCATTAGCCAAGACTATGTTGCACAACCAGAATTGGGTACATCCTATCCATCCAACCCCAACCAAGGATATCCTAATTCTACCTATGAATATGGTATGCCCCCTTCTCCTAGTCCATCCCAACAAAACCCAAGTGTTTTTAACACTCATCCTCCATCTAGCTATACCCAAATATGTTCCAATACTTTGTATGAGGAGTATGTTAATGTTGCCTCATAGGTACCAACCTCCCAAGTTGCCACATCAGGTGTAACTTTCTCCATGCCCATTTCCTCCAATCCATCCACATCCATACCTGCATCTTCTAATCTATCTACATCCTTATCAATTTATTCTATGTTCGAACAAAAAATTCATGACACATTGGATATCGTTAATAGATTGCTTCTACAACATCAAAATGCTATATAGCAAGTTCATGTAAATCCTACACTTCCTATAGTATCAACCCAACCAACCATGGCCAACCAAAATTCCACTTGGACACCCCAATATTCAGTGATATCCATCCCCAATCTACCTCTAATTCAAAATCCAACCCCTCCAATCATAATTTCTTCTATCCAACCCAATAAATTTTGCCAAAATCTTCCTCCTCATCAATATTCTCTTCTCAACCATCAATATTCCCCCCATAAATTTCAAACCAATCAATTCCATCAAAACCGTCTAATCACTCCCCAACATTTTTATTCTAGTATATCTCCAAATAATTAGGTTATACAAGGCTTCCACATTCCTGGGGAAGATATTAGGATTCAATCCATGCAAAAATAAATAGATTAGTTGATGCAAAACAATCTTGGCATGTCAATCTAAAAATTAACTTTAAGCCAACTGATCCATCAACCAATCCATCCTTTGGTACCATCCCCACCATATTTAGTAGACTTTACATTACCAAAGTTTGAAAAATTTAGGGGAACCAAGGACCCTAAGGAGTATGTTAGATTATTTGTTCATGCATGCTTTCAGATTCAAACTGATGATGCTATTATGCTCTGAATTTTTCCTCAAAAATTAGGAGGAGACACCATAGAGTGTTTTAATCAGCTACCAACTCATAGTATTTATACTTTTGAACAATTTTTTTTTAAATAAAGGGGTAAAAATTTATTGATAAAAATTATGGATTATAGAGTACAACTGAGCTTCCAACTAGGACTCAAATAAATAGTCAAATAGGCTAAAAACACTAGACTATAATGAAACCCAAAAAAGACAAGAAGAAAAAACCACATTAAGTCTATACATCCTTGTGGATCAACTCCCACAGGTGATGAGAGTCCCCAGATGGGAGACTCTCCCAATTATTGATACTCCAAGGATCCAGCATCTCAGAAGCCCTTTTGGCCAGGTAATAAGCAACCACATTCCATTACCTTAGAATGTGCATAAAGGATATAAATTTGAACTCTTCACTCATTCTAAGAATCTGAATGACTATAAAGTCCAACTTCCAATTAACTTCCTCCACCCTTTTACTGTTTAAAATATTAACCATAATTTGAGAGTTAGACTCGCTGATAATCCAATGCCATCCAAGAGAAAACCCCCTTCGCAAAACCTCAATAATTGCAAGAGATTCCATAAAATTTTTGGAGTGAACACATTTCTAAATAGAAAAGAAAAAATTAACACCACTAGTAGAATATCTCCCAACACCGCCAATGCCAGCATGTCCAGGATTACCCCTGGACGATCCATCAGTATTAATTTTTAAAAATCCTCTAGGGGGTGGCCTCCACCTACCATATCTCCTAACCTTCTTGCTGAGTTGAGGAACCCCCTAGGGCTAGAAGAGTTCACACCATCCTCAAAGAGACCAAGGGCTTGTTTTACCTTCTCCTCCCTAGAATATAAAAGAAGGTCCACATCATATTTGCTATGTATGGTTTCCTGAACCATATACAAGATCCTTTGCCAGATCTATTGAATAACCAAATAACTTCCCTAAAATATTTGTCAGTTTCGTTTGAGCCAAATTTTCTAGATGATGCAATAAGGGCCCAAATTCCAAGCCACCCGAAGGAAAGGGGCCTTGGCTAGAGGTCTGCCCAGACTACTCCAAAACTCCACTAGGGATAGCACATGAAAACATGGATGATTCCAAACACTCCACCAATGGTGCCAAATATCTCTGGCAAAGGAGCATTGGAAAATAAATGAGAAGAGTCATCCTCATTCTTACTATAAAGGACATAAAAAGAGGGACCTTGGAATCCCCTGTTCCTCACATTATCCCAAGTAAGGCATTTATTACGAGCTAACAACAAGAGAAAGAAGTTACGTTTTGGCCAAGAAAATTTGTTCCACAACTTTTTCCACCAAGTGACAAGAAGACTCCCATACTTTTGCTTATCAAGAACCTGATAACCATAGGATACTGAGTAGGTTACCTTAGGATCAGGGTTCCAATCCAGAATATCTTTACCCCTCAATGAAGAACAAGGTCTCCTTGTAAGAATAAGAGCAAGCACCTCTCTATCCTTGGCCAGTACCTCTTGGGTCGATTCTTGTGGATATTTCCACCATATTTCCAAAAGATTGTATTTTTTAAAAGTCCTCCACATGAGAACAACATTATTACAAGAAAAAATGCTTTGGGAATGTAACCTAGGATATTGATTCAATATAGGAGGGTGACCATCCCAAGAATCCTCCCAAAAAAGAACATTTGATCCCTAATTGCAAATCTAGAACAAACCCTGCTTGATTAAATTAGCTCCTCTTTTTAGAGTGTCCTAGATAACTGAACCTTTCCCAATCAAGCTGACTCTAGGGATCTCAACATCAGAAATACCTCTCAAGTATTTACAAGATAATATTTTATCCCAAATTTGATCTTGAGAGGTACACCATCTCCAATAAAGTTTTGCAGCCAAAGCCTGCACAAAAAGAGTTTTCTGTCATAACCCAAGGCCTCCCTCTTACACCAGCCTACATATAGAATCCCACCTAACCAAACTCCATTTAGATTGATCAATTTTTCCTGTATCGCTCCAAATTTTTCACACCCTTACCTTCAGGATATAGGATCCGTGCCCAAAAGGGGGATGTGAAAAGGATGTCGTGGTACCTTGGACTGAGAGGACTTGCGAAGGTCCCGCATCTCAAGGGAGGTGTATATTGGTGATTTTTCGATGGATGGTGGGTTCACCAGGAAACATTTAATGTCAGTTTCCATGCCTAGGTTGGGAATGTGTTTTATGTGTTCATTTTTAGCCTTAAGCATTCAAATCCTAGGTTTGGCCAAAATGCGTCTAAGCTATTCTATATGCAGATGCAAATTAAATGAATACAAAAAATAGAATTAAAGACAAAAAATAGAGAAATTACAGAATATAAGCGAAGAATACCTGATCCGAATTTCTGATGAAGATTCTGATCTTGAAGTAGTCAGGATCTCCTCTAATTTGACAGGATCGTCTGAGATCAGACAAGATCGTCTAAGATCTGACAAATTCGTCAGACGAATTCGTTAGAGACCTGCAAATAGAGAAATAGGTGCAAAATACAGAAAATACAACAATGATAACAGAGGGAAATAGTATAAAATGACAGTAGCACTATCAAACTGAAACTTAAACACAGAAACAAGAATGAATTATGCTAATTTAATCACAATCATGGCTTAATTATGCATTTAATCTAGATGGGTGAACTCCAAAATGCAAAATAGTATAAAATACTGAATAAAATAAGCTAATTGCAAAATAAAACAACAGAGAAAAGATAGAGAAATACAAACTTCAGGCACTGATTGCCTCAATATTTACTGCAGTCGAAATCATCTCGCATAGGTATGAAATTGTCTCTGATTCGACAGGTTTGCCTCCGATCTTAACAGGTTTGTCTACGACGATGTAAGCTTGCTCCGGCTGAAAAATAGTAATGTACCTACAACAAAATTGATATAGAACTAATGCAAATGGAAACTTAGGATGTTTTATCGTATGAGAAGTCAAGTTACATAGAATTTCAGCCAGGGGGGTGCTAAGGGAAGGGCTTAGGATTAAATAGACATAGGAGAGAGGTTAGGAGGTTGGAGATCATCCCTATTTGGGAGATCTCCAATGGGGGAGGGTCTCTAATGGCGCAGACACGCTTCTACCCATATTAGAGGCCCGTTGGAACAAAAGCTAATTGTGCAAAATTAGTTTTGGGACAAGATCGTCTAGACGTCCTAGCCCAAAAGAAATCGTCAGATCTGGGGCGATATCGTCTGATCGACGACGATATCGTCAAACGGTCAAAACAACCTCTAAAAATGGTGTAGAAAAGGGGGAAACGGATTACCCGATGGTTAACGGGTGGTTTGGGAGGTTAAAATTTGAATTTAAATTATTTACTAGGATGAATGTAATTATTACAATTTCACTGCGCCAATTTTAGAGTGCTACATTTTTCCCCCTCTTTAGCAAATTTTCCAAAGAAAATGCGTTAAAGATGAGTTCTTCTCGATCTATGAGAAAGCAAAAATTATTCCCATTTTTAGGCAACGATTCTTGGTCGAATTGTGGGACAGCTTACTATGGTGCCCCCTCCGTGTTTTTAACCAAATCGAACGTTTGAGGTAAAAACGCGGAAAAGCAAAATTATTTTTGAATAAAATTAAGAAAAATAGGGTAAAACCCTAATTCATTTTTACTGTTCATTTTTCTGGTTTTAGAGCTCTGGAAGCAAAAAATGGTGGAGACGACGCACAGATCGATAGAGGTCCAGCGCAGGCTACGGGTAAGAGTCTAGACTTAACCTAGAATGCTTTAATTTGATTTTACATGCCTTTTAGGTGAATTTTAGATGAATTTTGAGCATCACGACCATTTTTGGGCCGTCGATGTCGTCGGGATGAAATCCTCCCGATTTCGACGAAATTGTCTCAATTTCATCTAGGGGCGAAATAGGCAAAAGGGGGACGATTTCATCAAACTAGGGACGATTTCGACTTGCGAAATCAGAGATGATTTTGCTCAAATTGGGGACGATATCGTCCAATAGTGGACGATATCATCATTTGATTAAAATTGAACTTATTTTATCTTGCATTTTTGATTACTTGAGTTGTTATTAATGATTGTTTGTTGTTTTGTTGTTTATGTTGCAGAGAGGATTGCTAAAGAGCAGGGAATGGAAATATGGAGGTTTGAGAGATGACTTGGCCACTCTTACACAGGCAAAGCGGGATCAGCTAGCATAGGCCGGCTTACAGCATGTGGCAGAGATGCCACAAGTGTCTACAGACATGGGGCTACTGACAGCCCTAGTAGAGAGACGGTATTCGGGTTCTTCCTATTTTTGGCTATCGATAAGGGAGATGACTACCACACTGGAGGATGTATGGAGGATTCTGAGGATCCCCATACAAGGACGGTTGATCACTCCTATGGCCAATCAAGGCCATGCTATGGGGCGATTGTGTGGTGACCCGAGCTTCGCCCTGGAGAAGGGCGGAGTTAACATCGAGGCACTACGTCAGATGCCTGGGGCATCGAGACTCACACGGGTTTTAGATGGAGTGGTTGGTGGACTTCTACTGTGCCACCAGAGTGGGTGCAGGGTGCCATGGATGCTAGCAGATGTGATCTATGATATGTGAGACCATGGCTACAGATTCTCTTGGGGCAGCTATGTTCTATGTCGATTGTACAGGATCCTACATGGGGTCGTGTACAAGGGCGGCCGATGTCTGGTTATGACATCGCTCCTACAGGTTTGGTGCTGGGAGCACATTGCGGTGCAAAGGCCGATAGGGCTTCCTCTGATAGGGATTTATGGGGAGAGGCCCCGAGTTTTCTACTGGTGGCTCCAAAGAGGGTCATAGTGGTGGATTGACCTTTCGATGTCTCGAATACTGCTGGATGACCTAGTCCCAGACCAGATCACCTGGAGACCATGGTGAGAGGACCCAGGGTGGGCCAAGGACAAACAGGATTTGGCTCACGTTAGGCAAGTTTTTTGGCTATGAATGGAGAGGGGAGAGGTGGAGCTCCATCGCTACGACCAAGTTTTGTGATAGTTCGGTCTACAGCAGGGGATCCCATCTCTCAGGGATTATGAGTTTTCCTAGATTATCCGAGATAACACCATAGTTAGCGGGGCTCCAGACATGCAGCGCTTTTGGATTCAGGACTCAGATGATGCCCCCATTTAGCCAGTGGATGGGGACGATGCAGGGGTAGCAGATGGCTACGATGCCTGGTACGCAGGCATCCACCCTCCTTGGATGATGAGGGCTCAGGGTCTGATTCACGCAGTTGTGCGTTGGATAGGGAGGTGGTTCCAGGCGGCTATGGAGGCGACCCAGGGTCATGGTGGGAGAGAGAAGAGGAGGCCACAGGCGTTGGAGAGGCCACGACAAAGGGAGAAGAGGGAGGCGAGACCCCCTTCTCCATAGAGAGAGAGGCCACCATCGCTCGATAAGGGCAAGGGTGTCAACATAGGGGATAGTAGCAAGACAGCTACTCTTCGAACAGAGACAATCCATCTCCAGGCACAAGTGTAGCATTGGGGAGCTGACACGGCTATTGCCCAAATTACTTTCTATCAAACATTGTACTATCAGTTGATGCCAGAGGAGGATAGACTACCCCTGCCAGCTAACATCACAGAGCCGATCAGGATTGGGTCATCTAGGACTTCATCTCGATCGAGGACTAGGACTCACAGTACTACACAGACTACGATGGGGCCACCTCATCCACCTCAGGGTGGGGTAGGAGATGAGGCTGAGAGCTCGAGGGGTTCTCGAGGCTAGAGGACTGCACGACATTGTACAGATTGAGACATAGAGTATTTATTATTTTTGATAGAGGATTGAGTATGCCGAGGTACAGATTGTGGCATACCGATCCATTTTTGAGATGATGTACATATTGTTGATATATATAGATGAGATATTTTTGATCATATGACTTGTGTTATGTGTATGTTTATGATGCTTTTATGTTTGATTGATTAATTTGATGATTGAATTGAGGATTCATGAAATTATGTCGTTTTGAAAATTTATAATTTTGATGTCATGCTGTAATATTTTAAATGAAATAATCTGATGTAACAAATTGGTTGTTTGTGATGTGATGATGAAAGAATAAAAGGGGACTTTTAACAATAATTTCAAAGGACATTGTCGCTATTATAGACCATTTCATGGAGTCGCCGCTCGCTCGGTCGTCAAGCTAATCCAAGGATAGAAATATTGTTAAAAGTAAAAGAGTGCTTAAGAGACTGTCTTAAGACTTTGGTGCAATGGTGCAAATGATGATGATGATGGTTTGTTTTTCAGATTTCCATGAAAATAGTATGCATGAAATATTGTTAAAATGATTTTTGCTAGGCATAAATTCCTAAGTGTGATAAATTTTTTGGATAATTCCTTAGAAATTATACCATCATTGCAAAATTGAAGGTTGACATAATGACATGAAATAATGAAAAACATGTTTGCTTTTGAAAAGCATAATTTGTGTAACATAATGATTGAAGTCATATGGTTTTCATGATTTTTAAACAAATGGGGAATAAAAATTGTTACAATGGTTTGCGCTAGGCATAGAATATGTAGGTATAGACTTATACCATCATCGCGAAAATCAAAGAAAAATAGATAGTTTTATTGCATGGTTGATTTCTAATAATCAGAAAATATGAAAATGAGGACTTGTGCTAGGCATAAAATTCCAATTTTGGTTTTGGAACTATACCATCGTCGTGAAAGTCAACAAGATATATATGTTTTGATTGTATAGTTTTGAAAGAAATTTTGATTTTTCTATTATATAGTTGTCTTTATGCTAAACAACTGTACTTGAATTATTCCAAACAAGTTGCAAAAAGAATATTTCAAAGTATTTTGAAGACAAAAGTTAGATTTATAAGGAATCCCATGTGCATATGTGAATTCGTTTCCAATCTTGATTTATCATAATGATACACAAAATCTCTCAAATACAAATGTGTGTGCAATTGCTATGTTCATTTACCAGTTTTGAGCAAGATAATTTGATACAAGTGATTTGAAGAAACCAAATAAGTGTTCATTAACCATGATGTAGATGCATATAACCATACTAGACTACTATGTAGGTCGGATTATCAAGAGCTAACTAATCCATAATCAGACATAGGTCTATACAAAAGAAGGTCACTAATGTGATAGACATATCGCCACGCTAGGAGTTACCCAAGGCCAAGCAGGTTGGGCACAAACCACCTGTTATGGGGCTTACCTCACGGTTTCGAATAATTGAGAATTCCAAGGATTCAAGCTCATCAACCCTTCTTTTCTTTTCAAAGGGTAGGGAAAGGGATTTTATTGCTTTTGCTTTTGCTTTCTTTTCTTTTTCTTTGCTTTTTTTTCTTTTCTTTTTCTTTTTGTATTTTTGCTTGATTTTTGAGATAGTGCTTGAAATATTGCTGTAATGATATAAAATAACATTTTTTTGTCCTTTTCTTTTTCTCTTTTTCTTGAACTTTGCTTTTCTATCTGTGCTAGGGATACTTGCTCGGATTAGCTGTAGAGCAAGGGATTTTTATTCTGGGCAGGTGTGAGATTGTCCTTTTGCCAATTCTCAAAGATTCTAGACCATGTGCATGATAGGATAGCAGGGGAAACTTTTCGCTCAAGAAACCACTTCTACTATGTAGCAAAGCATAGAAATTACAAATATAATCATTTTATTGCGAAAAGATGTGCTTGGTTTAAGTAAATAACAAGATCAATTCTCTATGCTCAAACTTTATTTAATTGAATTTTGTGAACTTTGATATAAGAGATATGAGTAATCATGCCCGATAAAATCAAGATACTTATTTTTGTGTTTGCAAAAATGAGAGATTCCAAATAAATGCTAATTTATCCAAAATAATTTGAAACATATAACTGAAATAATTGTAAGAAAATATATATATAAATGATTTTTGAAAATTTTTGCGAATGTTGACTCTCTCTTTCTTCTTTATATTGTTTTGGTTTTGAAAGAGTCAAGAATATTGCTATTTTTATACTTTTATCATTATTTTGTTTGTTTTTGAACAAAATTAACAAGTGCCATAAATAAATACAACAAATATTTTTGAAGATTTTGATGATTATGAATGTTTTTGGTGTTTTTGAATTTATAAATTGAAAGAAATACAACATAGTGATTTTGAACAAATATATACAAAGATGAAGTAACCAAATTTATACATAGTAACGCTTAAGATGCAAAATATTCATGGGTTCTTTAAGTTCTTTACCATCTAAGGTAGATAATTTGTATGCTCCTGATTCAAATTTAGTAGTAATAATGTATGGTCCAAGCCAGTTGGGCTCAAATTTACCTTTAAGGTCTTTAGTTGCATTAGTATTTTTTTGATTTTCTTTTAAAACAAGGTCACCGATTTCAAAGGATCGATGACGAACTTTTTTAGCATATGATATTTTAAGCTTGTTTTGGTAGGCATGGAGATACTCCAAAACATTAATGCATTTTTCATCTAGGAGTTCCAGCTGACTGAGTCTACCAGCACGATATTCATCTCCTACTTCAGTATCTTGAAGTAGTAGAGCCAAAGAAGGAACTTCTAATTCAAAGGGAAAAACTGCTTCAGCACCATAAACCAAAACAAATGGTGAAGTTCTCGTGGGGGTTCGAACACTAGTTCGATAGGCCCACAAGGCTGGATATAATTGAATGTGCTAGTCACGGCCAGTTTTATTGACCAATATTTTGAGGATTTTGATTAAGGTTTTGTTAGATGCTTCTGCTTGACCATTACCCTGAGGATAATAGGGAGTGGACCAGCGATGTTGAATCTTATATTTTTGGCATAATTTTTTAACATCTTTATTTTTGAAACAAGTTCCATTGTTGGAGATGAGATTTGCAAGAATTCCAAACCTACAAATGATTTGATTAAAAATAAATTTAGAGACTTGTGTGCCAGTGTAGGAAGCTAAAGGTATAGCTGCAACCCACTTCGTGAAATACTCAGTGGCAGTTATGATGAATTTGTGTCCATCATAGGACATAGGATTGATTTTGCCAATAATATCTAAGCCCCATTTAGAAAAGGGCCAAGGAGATGAAATAGCCTGCAGCTCTTGTGCAGGTGCATGGACAAGGTCAGCATGTTTTTGGCACTTGTCGCAATGGCACACATACTCATGTGCATCCGTTTCCATGGTAGGCCAAAAGTATCCTATCCGAAGGAGCTTTTTAGCAATGAAACTGCCACTAAAGTGTCCTCCACAAGATCCATCGGGGGCTTCACTCAAGGTTGATTTGGATTATTCTGAATTCAAACATCTTAATAGGATACCTTCAAAAGATCTCCTATACAAAGTATTGCCAATTATTACAAATCGACTTGCTCGTCTACGTAATAACCGATGCTAGTTTCTATTAGAATCAGCAGGGAAAGTCCCATTTTGGAGAAAATCAAATATGTCCGTGTACCAAGGTTCAAGATTAGTTTCATTGATTAGAAACACATCCAAAGGTTCTAAGCATGACTTATTTGAAGCGGGTTCCTAGAGTCGATGAATAATGATAGTGGCATATTCATCATCTAACTCCAATGGCAGGAGAGATGCAACTGTAGCCATAGCATCAGCTGCACGGTTGCAAGTTCAAAGAATAGCTTCCAAGGTAACTTGATCAAATAGGGACATTAGTTGTAAAACATAGGCCTTATATGGGTGCAGTTTATCATCTTTGGTCTGATAAACTTCATTAATTTGGTTTATAACCAGTTGAGAATCACCAAAAACTAAAAGGTGTTTAATTTTTAGCGCTAAAGTAGCTCGTAATCCAAGGATTAGAGCTTCATACTCAGCAGTATTGTTGGTGCAAGCAAATGTCATTTTGAAGGAAAGAGGAATAAGATGTTTTTGTGGGGATATTAAAATAATACCCGCACCAGCCTCACTCATGCATTGGGCTCCATCAAAGTATAAGGACCATTGTTCAGTATGGTCTACCTCTAATTGAATGCATTCATCAGGAAACTCAATGATGAGGGGATGGGTAGACTCTAAGGGTGCAGCAGCTAATTGATCTGCTATGATTTGACCCTTAACAAACTTCTATCCTATGAATGTGAGATCAAACTCACTTAGAGCAAGAACCCACTTTGCTGTGCGACCCGATAAATAAGGTCGACTCATGAGATACCTCAAGGGATCATATTTGGCAATGACATAAGTTTTTTGACTAAGCATATAATGTCATAATTTTTGCGTAGCAAAAATAACTGCTAAACATAGTTTTTCTAAAGCTGTATAGCGGGTTTCATAACTGACAAAGGTTTAGCTAATATAATAATTAGCCCATTCTCTCTTTTCATGATCAAGCTAAGCTAACATAGCTCCTAAAGCAGAATTTAAAGCTGAAATATACAGGAGAAATGGGTGATCAGGTTTAGGTAGTGAAAGCACTGGCGGATTAAGGAGGTATTGTTTGAGAAGTTCATAAGATTCTCTACATTCAGCGTCCCAATTAAAAGGGACATCCTTCTTAAGGAGTTTAATAAAGGGACCAGTTTTGTTCGCCAGCTTATCGATAAAGCGACGGATGGCTTGAAGCTTACCTTGTAAACTTTGTAACTCAGATATATTAGTAGGTACGGGCATATCAGTGATAGCCACAATCTTGAGAGGGTCAATTTCGATACCATGTAAAGAAACTAAAACCCCTAATAGTTTACCGGACTTAACTCCGAATATGCATTTTGCTAGATTTAATCGAATAAAATATTATCGTAATCGATTAAAAACTTTTCTCAAATCATCTAAATGATTATATTCCAAAATAGAGTGGGTTATAATATCATCTACATAATCATGTAGGATATCATGCATCATATCATGAAAAATATAGGTCATAGCTCGTTGATAGGTTGCCCCTGCGTTCTTTAAGCCAAATGGCATCACTTTCCAACAAAAGGTACCCCAGGCGGTAATAAAGGCTATTTTATCCTGATCTTCAGGAGCTATCCTGATCTGATTATAACCGGAGAATCCATCCATTAAGGACATCATCCCACTCTCGGTAGTAAAGTCAATGATTTGATCCATGTTTGGAAGAGGAAAGTCATATTTAGGGCATGCAGCGTTAATATCTCTAAAGTCTTTGCAGACCCTAACTTTAGTGGCTTCTTTTTTGGTAACTGGAACTACATTTGAGATCCATTCAGCATAATCACTAGCTTGTATAAAAACAACATTCATGAGTTTTTCTAATTCCCCTTTGACTAGTAGAGCCACTTTGGGATGCATTTTTCTAAGTTTTTGTTTAACAAGTTTAGCATCCGGATGGACCACTAGATGATGCATGACTACAGAAGGGTCTAGACCTGGCATATCTTCATATGTCCAAGTGAAGACATCTTCATACTCTTTAAGGAATGCAATATATTGCTCTTATTTTTGTTGACTTAATTCTGATCCAATATTGATTATGTGAGGATTATCCTCAGTTCCAATGTTAATTTTAATGACGTTTTCTACCTCCATGTATAGATATTTTTCAAAATTAGGTGGGGTAGGTGAAATGCCCAATTCTTGTAATTCTTGTAAGGTTAATTTGGATAATTCATCTTGAGGATTAGTGGTATCAAGTTGGGCTATAGTTGGTATAGAACCATCAAAATAAAATCCATTGTGTAACATCTCTTTAACAGAGATGTCGTGGAAGACATCTCCTTCCAACTCTTCATCGGGGTCAGCAATCATTTCAGGGTAAGCTATGGATAGCATGTTACATGTAAACGAATAATTTTTTAGAGGCAAATCAACATGCCTATCCAAATAATCTTGATAGTATATGAGTTGATCATCATCTTCAAAAGGAAAGGGTTGACCCTTACTAGGAAATAGGCCCACACCACAACGGGCAGGCCATGGTTCTACCTCGAAAGGTTCTTTCATGCCATTTTGGAAAGGTCCCAAACCTTTCCCTTTATATCCCATTTTAAGCATCATGGGTTTAGCTTTAATATATTCATTGGTAAAATAACACCGAGCGTATCCCTCATGATGAGTTTGAATGTTTCGAGGGATTCTTCCCTAGTCATATCCTTTATAAATGAAGGCAAAACTCCCAACTTGGTGAGTACTTCCCATAGGTTATGGGAGGCCCAAAGTATGAGGAGATGGTGGCAAATTATTTAAAAGATTTGAATCTTGCATGAAAGCATTTATTTTTTTTTATATTAAGACTGTGGATAAATCTGGTAAAAGTTCATTAGAAAGAGCATAAGATGTGGAAGGTATGATAGAAGTGTCTATAGGTTTTAAATTTATAGGGATAGAACATGAAGGATTGGTTGTAGATTTAAGATCTTTTTGAGGTTCTAGAGTGATTTGTTTAGAAGATTGTTGATCTATATAAGAGGATGAAATTAATGGAGGGGAAGTAGGTGAGGCTATGTGTGTGTGTTTCACACGTTTAGATGAAAAATAAGAACTAGGATGTGTGGATGACAGAGCGAGGCAAAATTGCACTCCAATAGGTTCTGCCAAAGCACACATATCAAAGGGCCTAGGGTCACCATGGATAGTGACCAACTGGTTTTTAAATTTAAACTTAACACATTGGTGTAAAGTTGATGGGACTGCTCACATCGCATTGATCCAAGGACGACCCAAAAGTATATTGTACGATGCTAGGCAATGTACAATAAACACAATTGTTTCTAGGGTTCTAGGCCAACTTGCAAGGGGATGGTAATAACTCCACACATTTCTTGTGTTTCGTCATTGAAAGCTTTGATAATCATATCAGTTTTCTTCATTTCATCACTTCTAAAGCCAAACCATTGGTAGAAGTCAAAAGTGCAAATGTTTAGAGATGAGCCATTATCAATCAGGACTCGTTTGACAACTACATCTCCAATTAGAGCAGTAATATATAAGGGATTGTCCTTATGTAAACTGTGTTGTGGGATATCTTTATCCCGAAAGTCAATACAATCAACCTCTCGAGTGATGATAGTATTGGCCATAGCTTCGGGTTGAATGTTTTGAGGTACCATCATTTGGCTTAATGTAAGCATCAACTCATCCCTATGGGTGGGAGAAGATCTTAACAAATCTAAAAGGGAAATTCTGGCTGTAGTATTGGATAATTGCTCATTAATATTGTAAGGGGGTTTAGGTTGAACATTTGGAGCATGATTCCCTTTATTGGGGTTTTTAAAAACAAATGGAGCTGATCCATCATTCTGATTTGGTTCTTGTTGAGAATTTTGAGCTTTTTGTTGGGTAACGACTCCAATGGTACCTACTATGTTATATTGAGGACGTTGAACTGGTCTCGATATAGCATTTATGGCTTTTTCATTTGAGAGGAATTGATTAGAAGAAGGTTGAGTAGTAACTCTTCTAGGAAATGGTTCTTCTGGAACCATGGCATCTGTGACGAGTTGAATAGGATCTGATTCATTTTTAGAACTATTCGATTAGTTTGAAGTGATGTCTATTTCACTTTCAGTATCTAATTCTATATCACTAGAATCTAGAGTTTGAGAATTATGTAGGGGCCTAGTCGTAACCATGGATAAAGTTGTGTCAAATATTTGAGGATCATGATTAAGTAAATTTCCGCTAATGGTTCCTACATATCGGGTAGGAGGAGGAACATTATGATGTTCGATTTGATTGGCTACCTCTTTACCATGTCTTGGTAAAGGGTGTTGAAATATGTCTAATATTTGATTAGAATTTTGATTTTGATTTTGGGGAATGATATTTTGAGTGTTATTAGGAGCGTTTTGTTTAGGTTGGAAGGCTTGCACCTCCATTTCATTATTATCAATCAAATCTTGTATTTTATGTTTCAACCTTTTACAAGCATTGGTAGAATGTCCAGGTCCTCTATGGAAATCACAGTGTAAGTCAGCTCTGTATCCGGGTATAGTTGGATCAGGTTCTCGAATAGCTGGTAATTGGATCAAACCTCTTTCGAGTAATTGAGGTAAAATAGTTGATAAGGGTTGATTCAATTTAGTAAATTCTCAAGGAGGTTTATCAGGAGGTTTCAATATAAATTTTTCTGTTGTCTTCATTGCATTGATATTAGCAACATTTCTGCTGTCGGTGACTCCGTCACCAACAACTTGTTTGTTTTTATATTGATTTTTGGATGTTTTCTCATCATCCTTCTTCCTAAGTTGGCCTCTCCTAATGAGGGCATCTTCTACTCTTCGAGCTAAATCTATAGCTTGATCGAAGGTAGTTAAAGTAGCGATTGATAGCTCATAAGATATTTGTTCTTGTAAATTATTGATAAAAATGTCCAACATTTCCCTATAAGATAGCACAAAGTGCAGTTTTCCTGTCAATTGCCTCCATCTAGCTAAGAAATTGGCAAAACATTCATCCTTGTCTTGTTTTAAGTTGTATAAATCTTTAATGGTCACATGCCTCTCGATGTAGGCACTAAACTGATGGACAAAAGATTCAGCTGTTTCTTCAAAGTTTCAAGGAATGAGTGGGCAATTGATAGTACCACTCTAATGCCATTCCACCTAAAATTTTTGGGAACATTTTTAGTAATAGCAAGTCATCATGTGATATATCGTGACATGCTATCCTAAACATGCGAAGATGCTCTATGGGATCTTCGGTTCCTTTATATATAGGCAAGATAGGCATGGGAAAATGCTTAGGGTACGGTTGAGCTACAACTATGGGATCCAAAGGTTGACTACGTATCTCTCAATAATTGTATGAGGGACGGTAGGGATCTATCTGGTCCATACGCGAAGCTAACTGTTTCACCATGGCTTCCAGATTACTAGTTTGCCCCCCATAGTGGTTTGGTAGGGCATTGACATGGGTTTTGTGAACATATGATGGAGGGACATGAAGATTAGATGCCATGTTGCTATTGTGTAAATTATTGGTAGGAAAAGTGTTATGAAAGAATTTTGAAGTTGTATTATGTTGTATTTCAGATTGTTGAAAATTGGTGTTTGGATTCGTTTTAGGTTTTTGTTTACTTGAAGCATATTGCTCAATAGTTTGGCAAAATAAAGTAGTGAAGGAAGTTTTCTTTTGTGTGGGGATGATTTTAGGTTGAATAACAGGTTCCTTAGGAGGTTGGGTAACCTGTTGTTTTGACATGTTTTGCATCATAGTGACCATGTCTGTATTGGATGGCCTAGCCTTATCACTTTCTTGATCAATGAAAGACAAAGGATTAGTGCGCACATCATACATATATTCCATGGTTGTTTGAGTGTTACTAATTTTCCCTTTATCAATACGAACTACCACATTAAGGGCGTCGATGTTATCATTGAGAAATTTCCAAAAATGATCTACGTTGTCAAAAGCAATAGTTCCATCTGGAGCTACTCTAGGGGATGAGGGTCCATCCTCTTTAACACTTTCTTCTTGTTCATTGTCTTCACCTAGGTCATGTTCTGGTTGATCTACAATTTTTCCTTTCGAAATTGGGTCTTCAGGAAGGACATTTGGGTCTCTAGTTGTATCTTGTAACCAATCTTCTTCTTCTCCTACAGTTTCTTTACCATTCCTAAGTTTAGGCATGGTGCTTTAATTTCAGATTTC
The DNA here is from genome assembly GCA_028583015.1 of Wollemia nobilis. Lineage (NCBI taxonomy): Eukaryota > Viridiplantae > Streptophyta > Pinopsida > Araucariales > Araucariaceae > Wollemia > Wollemia nobilis. The sequence continues at coordinate 14,539,958 of JAQPPZ010001870.1, read as the reverse complement.
AGAATATATATATATATATATATATATATATATATATATATATATATATATATATATATATATATATATATATATATATATGCAATAATTTTAAGAGGTATATATTAACTATATACCTACTACAATATTTAAAATGAAATGTTTTAAGTTTTTGCTATGTTTTTTAGTTTTTTAGTTTTTGAAATAATATTGTAAAGACAACAAATAACACAATAAATGCAAGAAATAATACTGAAAGTAATAATCTAGTTTTCTATAAAAAATTTATAAATATCATTAATGGGCTCGAGTTCTTCAGGATTCATGAAGTGTTCTTCTTCAAATTGAAAGTTTTCTTTTAAAAATTTAATGAAAAGAGCTATAGTGATATTATCTGTCTCAGATGTTGGTTGATAGAAGTAAATCTCATGGCAATACTCTCGATATAACACAGCTCGAGGAACTCTATTCCATATTTCCCTATCTATAAGAACAACCTCTTGGTCTTCTACAAGACCTAGGAACTGGTGTACAATGGCTGCGTTCTCGAGGTATTCCTTGAAGGTGAACAATTCTGAAGATACAAGAGCTCTCCTATAAGCTAACCATCTATGGCAAGCTCTCTGAAGTTCATGATAAAAGACAAGTTGATGAGGATCTAGGATTCTATCTAGGACTAGCCTCTTGATTTGTTTAATTTTGGTTGACCTAGATGAGATGACACTAAGTCTTCTATCAAGTTCGTCCCACAAAAGTTGATTTCTATCTGTTTCAGGCACACTAAGTACATAATTGATTTCTATGGCTGCCAAATGGTTTTCTACATTTATAGTAACTGCTAATATTTTCTTAGGAGCTACCATCTAAACATGATATTAAATTTAAATGATCTGAAAATGCACCTATGTTTTAGTTGTTTTATTTTTATTTTTATGTTTTTGTTTTCAAAAGGTTTATAATGCATTCACTTCGAGTTCACCAAAATGTATCGCTCCAAATTTTTCACACCCTTACCTTCAGGCTATAGGATCCATGCCCGAAAGGGGGATGTGAAAAGGATGTCGCGGTACCTCGGACTGAGAGGACTTGCGAAGGTCCCGCCTCTCAAGGGAGGTGTATATTGGTGATTTTTTGACGGATGGTGGGTTCACCAGGAAACATTTAATCGCAGTTTCCACGCCTAAGTTGGGAATGTGTTTTATGTGTTTGTTTTTATCCTTAAGCATTCAAATCCTAGGTTTGGCCAAAATGTGTCTAAGCTATTCTATATGCAGATGCAAATTAAATGAATACAGAAAATAGAATTAAAGACAGAAAATAGATAAATTACAGAATATAAAAGAAGAATACCTGATTCGGATGTCTGATGAAGATTCTGATCTTGAAGTAGTCAGGATCACCTCTAATTTGACAGGATCGTCTGAGATCAGACAAGATCATCTAAGATCTGACGAATTCGTCAGAAGAATTCGTCAAAGACCTGCAAACAGAGAAATAGGTGCAAAATATAGAAAATACAATAATGATAATAGAGGGAAATAGTATAAAATGATAGTAGCACTATCAAACTGAAACTTAAACACAGAAACAAGAATGAATTATGCTAATTTAATCACAATCATGGCTTAATTATGCATTTAATCTAGATGGGTGAACTCCAAAATGCAAAATAGTATAAAATACTAAATAAAATAAGCTAATTGCAGAATAAAACAATAGAGAAAAGATAGAGAAATGCAAACTTCAGGCACTGATTGCCTCAATATTGACTGCAGTCGAAATCATCTCGCATTGGTACGAAATCATCTCTGATTTGACAGGTTCGCCTCCGATCTTAACAGGTTCATCTGCAATAATGTAAGCTTGCTTCGATTGAAAAATAGTAATGTACCTACAACAAAATTGATATAGAACTAATGCAAATGGAAACTTAGGATGTTTTATCGGATGAGAAGTCAAGTTACATAGAATTTCAGCCAGGGGGTGCTAAGGGAAGGGCTTAGGATTAAATAGACATAGGAGGGAGGTTAGGAGGTTGGAGATCATCCCTATTTGGGAGATCTCTAACGGGGGGGGTCTCTAACGGCATAGACACGCTTCTACCCGGATTAGAGGCCCGTTGGAACAGAAGCTAATTATGTAAAATCAGATTTGGGACAAGATCGTCTGGATGTCCTAGCCCAGACGAAATCATCAGATCTGGGGCGATATCATCTGATCGGCGATGATATCATCAAACGGTCAAAACAACCTCTAAAAATGGCACAAAAAATGGGGAAATGGATTACCCGACGGTTAACGGCGGTTTGGGAGGTTAAAATTTGAATTTAAATTATTTACTAGGATGAATGTAATTATTACAATTTCACTACGTCAATTTTAGGGTGCTACATTTCCAGACCATAAAAAATGTCTTGAGAAAGCATCCATGTCCTTGATAAAGTGAGAGGGAGCTATTTTTATAAAAAATCTATAAATGGGTAAAGCTTGAACAACATATTTGAAAAGAAACACTCTACCTACAGTGGATATCCATATAAAAGTCCAGTGATTCACCTTCCTTCTAAAATTATCAAGCATAGACTGCCAAGAAGATCTAGGTAGAGGATGAGATGAAATTGGAATATCAAGATAAATTAAGGGGGGAGTCCCAAAATGGAATCTTAGAATGCGAGCAATCATATATTGAATAAGAGGAGGGGCATTGGATAATAAAATAGAAGACTTGTCCTCATTAATCAACTATCTAGAAGCACCAAGATATATGTCAAGAGACTGTCTAATATTTCTAGCTTCCCTAATAGTGGCAACTCCCAAAAAAGTAGTATCATCAACAAATTGAATGTGGGAAAGAGGTGGAAAACTACTATCCCACTTCCACCCCTGAATGAGACCCTGCATGACTTGAGACTTGAGCAATCTTCCCAACCCTTCTGCCATAATGATAAAAAAATAAGGATATAAAGGATCTCCTTGCCTTAATCCCCTTGAGGACTCAAACAGCTCTGATGGCTCATTATTAAAAAGAATAAATAATGATGAAGAAGAAACATAGCTCATCACCCATATAATACATTCCTCCTCAAATCCAAAAGCATAAAGAACTTTCTTAATAAAGGACCATCTAACCCGATCATAGGCTTTGGCCATGTCCAACTTAATGAACATAGTTTTCTCCTTAGAATTTTTCATTGAGTGAATAGATTTTGTAGCAATAACAACCCCATCCAAGATTTTTCAGCCAGCAACAAACCCTCCTTGCTCCTCAGAGATTATTTTGCTCAACCATATCTTCAACCTCTCAACAATAATTTTTGTGATGATCTTATACACAACATTGTAGAGAGCAATAGGCCTTAACATATCCAAGGAATTTTCTCCCTCTTTTTTGGGTATAAGAACCACAAAGGTAGAATTTAGGGTCCTTAGCATCTGTTTGTTCTTTTGGGACTCATGGACCACCTCCAAAAGATCAAATTTGATTAAATTCCAAAACTCTTGATAAAACACAATAGAGAATCCATATGGGCCTAGGGATTTTCCTTTTTTCATCTTGAATACAACATTTTACAACTCCTAAAAGAAAATTGGACCCATCAAGTGCTCATTCATCTCTCTAGAAATAATCTATGGAATACAATTTAGAATAAACTTTTCATTCTCATAATCTAATAGGGAGCCCTCATTGAAGAGAGGAAAAATACCTCTTAGTCTCTTTTGAAATATCCTTGAAAGAAGAGAGCAGGGCACCCTGAGAATTCACAAGAGAGGTAATCAGGTTACCATTACGATGAGCCTTAACTGAGTTAGAAAAGAATGTTGTATTCCTATCCCCTTCCTAAAGCCAATCTACTCGAGCTTTTTATTTCCAAAAAAATTCTTCCCTTAGTTCCCATTCAACAAGGTCTTTCACAGCCTCAGATTCCTCAACAAGAAGCTCCTTCATGAATCCCTAATCTCTAATATTCCTTGAAGCTTCTTCCATCCTCCTAAGAGCTGCTAGCTTAGCCAAGGAAATGTTCCAAAAATTTAGTCTATTCCATCTCTTCAATTTATGTTTTATAAATTGTAGTTGCTTCATAAAGAAATACATAGTGGTTCCATGAGGAGGTTTACCAGTGGTCCACCAGCCTCGCATGAAATCATGAAGCTTAGGATCACGAAGAAACATAAGTTGAAACTTAAAGGAGGAATTATTTTTTAGCCCTTACTCCAAAGAAGATATTTTTATAGGCCAATGATCAGACCCCCTACCCTCTAGAATCATAGAACTAGCACTTCTATTATTAGCCATCCAATAACTGGATATCAAAAACCTATCCAGTCTCTCTGAGATGGAAGCTTCCCCACACCTTATATTGTGCCAAGTAAAGATCCCATTATCTAGCTTGATGTCAACCAATTTTAGGGCCTAGATATGAGCATTGAAGATAGAATAAAAAGGCTCGAGACGGTCCACCCCACCATGTTTCTCCTCCAAACAAGTGATAGAGTTGAAGTCTCCAACCAAAATCCATGGGTATAGGGGAACCAAACTTCTCACAAAGCAAATGTGCTCCCAAAAATTTTACTTTACCATTGTAATAAATAGGAGCATACACATTTGTAAGTAGGATGGTTTCACCAGATTCATTATCATGCCCGACCATCGAAATAGACCATCTGCTAGAAATCCAAGTAAGAGGGGATATCTTAACTAGATCCCATAAACAAGTGATGCCACCAGCATATCCACATGCACCAATCCACTGGCATTACCCCATTATCCACAACTTGGGATAAATATTTAACATACTATCAATAGCCAATCTAGTTTCCTAAATAAACACCACATGCGAAGAATGCACACAAACCAAATCACGAATAGCTTTTTATCTGGGGATGTTGTTCAACCCCCTTACATTCCATGAAAGGATAATTATTTTTGGAGGTTATAAAAATGGGAGTCCAATTTTATCACCAAGCCTAACTCCACAAAAGTCTCCCCCATTAACTTAATTTTATCCTGGTCCTTCTCTCGACCCACCTTCATATTCTTATCGAATTTTTTTTTATAATTATTTTCTGTTGCAATCCCAACACCATAGGAGTTTTGCAGTCCAAGGATGACTGCATTAGTGACTGCATAGGAGAGGGCATAACTAAATCTGTACCACTTTCTAAAATAGTTTACCTTATACGGATAGACCAAACCATGTCCCCTATACTCATATCCACAGCCCTTTGTTCTTCATTTAAACACCCTAGATCTGATTCCTTAAGTTCACCCTCAAGAAGAGACATCTGATTCAGCCTTATGATATTTGCATCATGTAGAAACACTTTAGGTATCTCCATGCACTGATCAAGATCATCTAATATTTCAAAATTATTGAGTAGAGCATCTGGATGGCTATCCTTAAGGTCTTTGTTTGCCTTTCGTCCTCTATTTTGGGCTTTTATCAGAACAAAACCTTCCTTATCTCGTTCCTTTTCCTTTATCGAGGTTTTTCCTTTATCCAAACTTTGTCCAAACTGAGAGGGCCCAATATTTGAAGCACCAGGAAGGATAAACTTAGGGTATTTGCTTTGCAGGTGGCCATATTCATGAAAAATTCGGCAATGAAATGGAAGAGCTTCATAGTCAAGTTTTTGAACCCATGTAGTTGATCCAAATTGTATTTCAATAGAATCTAGAATAGGATTATTTAAGTCAATTTCAACACAAATACGAGCAACAGAGATTACATTTTTATCCATTGTCTATTGTGACGGTCCAACCGGCTTCCCAAGAAGAAGGAAAATCTTATGCAAGATATCAGTTCTCTAAATTCCAACGGGAGCCATGGAATTCACACCCATACTGGAACTCGCGATGGTCATTCCTTTGATGGGTTGAAAACCACATTCCAGGGTTCAAGAAAGAGTCCCACTTGGTTATAGAAATAAGGATCCCCTTCAAATTCTTTGTTATGATCTGCAATACAAGAGAAAACCACCATAAAATAGTTGTTCGCACTTAGCATCACCTCCACATCGCCTTTAGGATTCCAAGTCTTCATGACCCAAGCCTCCACAAAGGGGAGAGAAATTTATATGCCCAAAAAAATTCCAATAAGGGCATGTTTGGTTAGATACTCCACATATTCCACCACCGAGTCTGGTTGAACCACTAGAACTGGCCTGGCTTCACATCATTCCAAACATCCATTGTTCTTTAACAAGTAGTTCTTGACATGCACTAGAAAATCCTATTCCTTCCAGTCATTTTCAAATGAAAAAACATCATGAGCATGCACTCTCTTTGCCAGAACCGATGCCATCATGACATTCCTGCAATTTTTTAGACCTCCTCTGAAAGTTGCTGCCATCCCCACAGAGCAGTTTTTCTTCATCAAACCCTAGTAGAGTAATTTTTCCTCATAAAGCCCTAGCAGACCAATCTTATGCTCTGCTTAAGTATGGTTGTATTTCATCAATTATATTTTGAACAATTGCTTGATCTTTTCTTTGAGTGTTTTATCCTAAACATCAAAAAGGAGGGTGTCATTATTAGATGTATATGCCTTAAGAAAATGGGATGATGAACCTATCTATGACTTTGGAAACCATTGGAGGGTAGCCATTACCAAATTTCCATTCTCCTTCCAAATGGATTAAATCATCAAATTATTTACCAATAGTTGCTTAAAACCCATCTCTTGGATGCTTCAGCTTTATACCTACCATTCATTTGAAGAAGCCTTAGCATAGGCTAGAATCATTGAGGATATAAAAACCCAAGAGGGTGTAATTAAGCCTAAAAATAAAGAATGGAAAAACAAGGGACAATTTAGAAGTAATCAATTAGGCCAAAATAAGTCATCACAAACCTCTTCAGCTAGTCCTTATAATAAAGTAAATCAAGTAATGATGAGCCAGCCCATAATGGCTCAACAACTTGTGCAACAACAAAAAAAAAATGGTTATCATGCGGTCCCCTCGGTAACTCAATCACCCATTATGCAAAACACAACACCAATTATGGAAAACCCCTCCCATCAAAAATATGCTTGACATCAACATCAATACACTCCTTTAACAAAGTTGTATTCTTCCCTCTTCTAAAGGTTGTATGTCACAAACAAGTTGGCTTTGCCCAAAATCAAGCCCGATGACCCTACCAAACATAGAAAAAATTATAAAGAACATTTATTTTACCCATACCATAGGCAAAATGGTCATGATATCAAAACTTACAACATTTTTAAGAACATCATTCAAGACCTCATAGACTTGGGGGCCATTAAGGTGGATAACCCCTTAGCTCCACAAAATCAAAACTTGGGAATTTTTCAAACACCTCTTCCTAATCATGAAGAGGCCCAAATTAATGTATGATGTAATAATCATCACACACCTCCTAACCAAGTTAATCATGCCCAACATTACCAAAATTTTGTAGGAGCAGTCCATGTGGTCATAAGAGGTCAAAGGCAAAATCAACAAAATGCCCAACAACCAATAGTTTCACATCATTCAAATCCACCACCCATTCAAACCTCTCCAAATCCATCCTTGTCAATCCATCTTTGTAGTCCACCCAATCAGCCCATCTGTTATCCTCTAAGACCAATGGTATCCCTAAGCAGTCGATTAACTACAAGTTTGAAAATAGCTTCAGCCAAATTGTCCATATATAAGCTCATCCAAAAATCCCCTAGGCATAGAGAAGCCCTATTGGAAATTCTTAAAAATATTTGTAGACACCTAAAACATGTCATGTTTAGTGTAACTACTCATATGGGCACATTCATGGGCCATGTGACTAAACCTTGGGACTTTCCAAGTATCGAAAATGGTTCTTACCACTCATTTGGGGCATTTTCAACCCATCCAAGCCTTGTCACTATGGACCAAAGTGGTTGGATACTAGCCACTGTAGCTCAGAGTGGCCAGACCTTAGCCACTATAGATGGTGGTGACTAAACCCTAAAAATAAACTTACCTTCAAATCGTCCCAATCATAGGTGAAAGTGGTAGTTTACATGTAATAAAGCTAAGTAGGGATAACTTTACATGATTCCTCATAGCCAGTCTACATGAAAGACACATGTCTTGATTTAGACACCAATTAACTGGCCCTCAAGGGCATACAAAGACAAAACTTCTCATGCCAATGTCCAGTGTGCATGTAGAAAAGCAATCCTAGGGTTTTGATATTGACCTAGAGTTTCAAAAAATTTACAAGGAGCAAACCTAAAAGCACTAGGGGATATTCTTCTAGGACTTCCTTTGATGATTATTGCAAGGAGATACCGAAGAACCTTTGGAGAGCCTTTCTTGGAGAGCATACACAATGAAGCCCTATCATATTGGAGAGAAAATCTAATCACCCTTAAGGAGCAACAAAGTGCTAGCCATATGAGAGGTAATCACCCATGCACATATAGTAAAAATTTAACATTAGTAGTAAACTTAAAACCATAGCCTTTGGATTAATAGATATGAATTTCAACTTAGCGACTGTTGTCCTAGATAGTGGCCTGCAACCTAGTCTAGGGTTCTGGTGATAGTTTCTTTTATTCTATTTTCTCCGTGTTTTCATGTCATTAGCATAAGCTTTATTTTAGTTATTTGCATTCATAGTACTAGTTTTATTACATTTGTTTTCATTATGCTAACAACCTCATCCAGGGAGGCAATCTCGGACATCTAAGTGTGTGTTGTCATTTCATTACTTGCAGGGCTACAGGTTCATTGGACATATATGCAACATACGAGAGTAAGAGGATCCCTCTAGGAATCAAACCTGGAGGAGGCATCTATAAGCCCTCATACAGTACTATGTGCATCATTCAGAAGCCTTTGAAAGTGCATCACCCTTTGTAAGAGGATATTACACATCTACTACCCTCTTTGTGTAAATCTATGTATAAAATGAAAGGTATCCCTTAGAGGGATGAATGTGTAATCAAATATTGGAAATATCAATGAAAAACATTCATTTATTTTTTTCTTTGTATCTCAGCTATGTCTTATTTTTATATCTTTCATTTAATGCATATTAAATATTTAGAGATCACATTAAATCGCAAATAGAGTAGTGGGTGGTGCACCGCTTCTCCAGGGTTGCTAAAAATATCGATCAAGGTGGGACCCCTGCCTAGTTTTTATTTTTTTGGGGTTATGGATCCATGTTTTTGTGTGTAGGTTTAGTTTCTCTAGTCTAAAATGGCCATAAATTAGTTGCCCTATTCTACAATGGCTAGGAGTCAACCGCTTTGGTCTATAACGACCAAAAATCAGTTGCTCTAGTCGACAGTGACCAGAATTGGAGTGGAGCAAAGGGCAAAATTTCTATCATCCAAGTGGTATTCCAGGTTAGTACTCCTTCCTTGTATTTATCTAATTTTCTATCTGTATTTGATATCTATAAACAACAAGAATAAACATAGAATAATTAGGGAAAATGAAAGGAAAATAAATAAACATTGCATTTTGCATTTCTTAGGTTTCTTTTGGATTTCCTCTAGGTGCTTCTTGGAACAGTGGACCTCTTCCTGTAAGGTCCACCCTATTCTCCAACATTCTAGGCCATTGTATTTTGGTTTGCTTGCATGTGGCCCAATCAGTGGTTGTTTTATCATAGAGTAGGAGAATGCATCAAGGTCATGTGGAATAGTTGTAAATGCATCTGTCTAAAAATAAAACATTCTTTTTAGGTATTTTAGGAAAGTAGTCATGAATGTTGGTTGATGCATTGATTTCTATTTTTTTTTAAATCTAAAAAGAACCCCACACACTTGCACGTATCATAATAAACATTAGGGAGTTGGATTTAATCATCGAATCCCAATTCAGTCCAATGACATTGAAATTCACCTCCTTCCATCTGCTTGCCCCCTAGATATCCTAGATAGAATAGGGAACTCCTTCAAGGAGGTGTTGGTCTCTTGTGTTCAAATTGTCTCCCACTATTGGAACAATTATTGGTTCAGATTGGAAGATCTAGGCGAACCCCCCATTGGGATTTAAGCGGTGTACCCTAGACTCTTTTGAGAAATCATGTTTGACACTAGTGTTCCTAATCACCACTATGATTGAGTTCTTTTATTCTAAGTCCAAAGCAAGAGCAACAACACATCTAAACACACTAGAACCAATTTTAGGACACATTTAATCCTTAAAAGAGATAATCATATTGTCTACTTTGTGTGTTTCCTTGATATTTGGGACCAAACCCTAACCCTAATTTTTGGAGAGTTTTATTGAAAACCAAAACAATTAAAAAGCTATTTTTTTATTATGCATCCAATGGATCGAGAATCATGCAAATTGGAGCTATAAAGAAAATTTATTTTGGTTTTATTTTACTCTATTTTCAAAGCTAAAAATAAGGAAAATCTGCACTAAAACAATCATAAAATAGGCTAGACAACTCCCAAAATTGCCAAAATAGTTTTTTTGTCTTAGTTAGCCCCTGGGGAATATCTCCTAGAAATTTCAAGTCCTAACTCTTCATGGTTCAAAATATCCCAAAAAATCCTAAAAGTGGGCATTTCCCATAGGCCCTGGTTAGCCAATTATTTCAAAAATACAAAATTTTAACCCAAAAGTCATTTTTTAAAGTCATAGCCCATTCTAATCAGCTTGTTGCACTGATTGTTTTGATATATGACACTTAAAACATTTTTACGAAAGTCAACATTTTTATTATGGCCGGGAGACCTCCCATGATGAGCAAGACCTCCAATATAGAGAGGGAATCAAGTTCCATGACCACGGGACATATACAAATTAGTCTAGAGGACATGGCCATCCCTGAATGGCATCCCGGGTCTTACCATAACATAAATACCATCCATAGTGGGGAAAACCTTCGAGATAGCCCTATTATGGAGGCACATATAGGTCCTCCAGGAAACCTACCAGACTGGAACACCTTGATGGAATTATATGTAAGGAATAATCCACCCATTGAGGGGCCTAGTAGGAAAATATTACAGGTTCACATACGAGCTTTCTCAATACATCAATTAGAAAATGAAAATGAGGGCACACCATGGCCAAGACTGGATGAGCAAACCACTCCGGTTGATCAAGAAAGTCATTCCTCTACTCCTCATAAAGAGCATTATGCATATACATGTTTTGCTTCTGTGTAGTTTGAATACGTAGAGCTTACATCTAAGTCTGAATATGTGTCCTTCCTCATAGATGAGAAAGAGGACCCAAGTGATCATCCTACTTCTTTTGAAGACCATGTGGGGTAGTCACATTGCATGTCTACATTGTCAAAATATACAGAGTTCATTCATAAACTAGAGTATCAGGCTAATGCAACCTTTAAAGAACATGGAAAACAACTAATAAATCCTACTTGAGGAAAAATATATGACAAAACTGTAGATACCTAAATTGTGTCATGCTTAGGGGAGCTGCTCACATAGACACACTCATAATATCATAAGACATAATCTTGGACTTTCCAAGAATAAATGGTGGTTCTCACCACTCATTTGGGGCCTTTTCAAGCCATCCAAGTCTAGCTTCTCAAGCCAAGAGTGGCTATATCTTAGCTTCTCAAGCATAGAGCAACCATACCTTGGCTATTGTAGATGACAACGACCAGATCTTAGCCACTTTAGATGAAAAAAACTAAGATATAAAAAGTATTTTATCAAAAATATGCCTAATCATAGGTGGAAGTTACGGTCTGCATGCAATAAAGGTGAGCGGGAGTAACTTTGCATTCCTTTTTATGACCAGTTCCAATAGGAGACTTGAGTTTGCATTTAAACTTTAGTTAACTAACATTCAAGAATAAACAAAGGACATAAGCTTCTCATGCTAACAACCAGTTCGCATAGAAGACTCAAGTGGGCAGTTAGATTTCAGTTAACTGTCCTTCAAACATAGACAATGGACAAAAGCTTCTCATGCTAACTTGCACTACGCATGAGAAATTCATTTCTAGGGCTTGGACATAGACCTAAGGTTTCACACTATAAAAGGTGCAAGCCTAAGAGCACCAAAAGAGATATTTTTTTATTATATCAGAGAGAGACATATTTTTGAGGAGAGCTTTCAAGACTTGGAGAGTCCTTTTTGATATCACATGTACGGAGAAGCTCTGATGTATTGGAGAGCATTGCATCTATTATTTCGACATCAGATATAGGATTTGACCCATAGTGTTGGGGCAAAGAGAGCAAGGTTTACCTTAGCAACCACTATCTTGGACAGTGGCCCGTAGGCTTAGCTTAGTATTTAGACATAGCATATTTTATTCTACTCCTTTATGTTTTCATATCATTAGCATAGATTTACATGATTTCATGGCATGGTTTTCATCATATTTTTGTTACATTATTTTATTACTAACAACCTCATCTAGGGATGCAATCTCGAAAACCTAAACAAACATTATTGGTTCATTTCTTGTAGCACCACAAGCATATCGAACAAAGTTTACAACATATGAGAGCAAAAGGTATCCCTATAGGAAATAGACCTGGATAAAAAGGCATTTGTAAGCCCTCATACATTTTCGTGTGTGGAACTGGGAATATTTTATAAGCACACCACCTCTTTGTGGAAGGGGCACTCCTTGCCTATTTGTAACTTATAGTATAGAAATGGGTATCCCTAAGAGGGACTAACATGTAACCAAGCTTCAATATCAATAAATATATCCATCTTTGTTATTTTGTGTTATATGCTTTTTCATATTGTCTTCCATTTCATATTGGGTTTTTAATAACATTGCAAGTAGGGTTAAAAAGGGGACTGGTGCATGCATTCCTAGGGTCTCTACAGATGGTGATCACGGTGGGACCACCACTAATTTTTTATTTTCTAGAAGAATACTACACTTAATTTTGTGTGCAGGTCTAGCCACTCTGAGCTGCAATGGCCAAAAACTAGCCACTCTGAGCTACAATGACCAATTAAGCTTAGTCGCTCTGAGCTATAGTGGCCAAGAACTAGCTGCTCTAGTCAACAATGGCTAGAACTAGAGTGCAACAGAGGTCAAAATACCCAATCTCTGAGCTAGATCAAAGGTTGGTATAGCTTCTATGATATTTTATAGTTTTTTGTCTGCTTCTATGTGTCTAAAATAGAGAACTTAAAGCACATTTATGTTTGGAAATTGAAGGAATAAAATAAGAAGGAATTAAGCATTTCGCATATCTTAGATCTTATTTTAATTTTCCACTAGGCATTGCTAGGAACAATGACTTTATGTAATAGACAAGATTAAATTGAACACCACACACACACATCTCATTTAAACATTGGGGAGTTGGATTTCATCACCAACCTTCAATTCAGTCCAGTGATGTTGGAATTCATCTCCTTCCGTTGGTTTATCCCCTAGAGCTTCCTAGAAATAGATTGAGAAACTTACTTATAGTGACACTAAGTTACATGTGTTCAAACTGTCTCCCACTATTGGAATAATCATTCGTTTAGAGTGGAAGAGCTAGGTGAACCCTCCATTGGTTATTCAATGGTGTACCCTAACTTCTTTTGAGAAAATCATGTTTGGAATGAGTGTACTTGATTGTCACTATGGATGCGTCTTCTCATTCTTAATCCAAGAACAAAAGTAAAAAATCAAAAGAACAACACGTTAAAACACACCAAACAGTTTAGGGCACACTCAAATCAGTAATCAAGATAAACATTTATTTGGTATTGTGTGGTTATTTCTAAATTGCAACTCAAAAGATCAATTCATAAAACAACATGGTCAAAACAAGAAGTAAGCACCCTTGGTATGATACCGAGGGAGATACAAGAGCAACTCATACCCATAGGAAAATTCGTAGTAACATTGAACGACCTACTCGTAAGACCATGAGACATAGCTCTACGAGCCTGAGGGGTGATAATTCAACCCTTGGGGCATATCCTCAAAAAAAATCAAGTAAGGAACCACATCATGGAACAAAGTCACATAAAAAAAAGGCTTCACATCCATCCTCATCAAGGAGACATAAGGAAACCTCAAGGGCCTCTTATATACACATAAAAACCTCTTAGATACATGAATAAGCTTCAAGGGCTTCCTCCTCACATGGACATAAAGAAGGTTCTAAGACTCATTCTTCACATAGGGATGAAAATACTGCCACATCTCCATCCACGTGCAAAAAACATGTTACCACCAGGCCCTCTTCATCAAGAAGGCAAACAAGAATTGCAACACCTCAAGACTCACAAGAAACATATGAAACAAGTTTGCCTACTAAAGGGTAGGAAACTAGAGCTACATCTAGTCATAGGAATCATATAGAAGAAACCCTTCACACAAAAATAAATATTCTCGTAGACTATGACCTCATAGGAGTAAATGACACCCCATAGGACCAGCCATGGAAAACACGAAAACTAGATGGGTTGGATTGATTGCCTACTTGACCAACTCAAAGAACTTTAGATACTAAGAACTATGCATCTAGAAGCTCATGAATCATGACTTCTAAATGTACCTCATAGTCTGGGGGTACATTAGAGCAACCCCAAAGTAGACACATGGATTCTAATCATAGGGATACTTAACAGTACACTGAAGAAGTCACATTAGCTAGCAAGAGTACAAATACAAAAAAAACCTCCTTGAGGAATCTATGAGTCAAGACAACAAGAACAGAGTCAGATATACATGAGTCTTCTATGATAGCACAAATTGATTGAATGATGTGGTTAGAAAATTCATTACATAAGGAGCGAGAGCTAGTGGATGCTCTCAAACAAGAGAAACAAAAAGAAAGACTCTTGTGCCAACATGAGCAGCATTTAAGAGAGCAGGCTGAGCAGTTAGCTCTTAACAATTTATAGATAAATGGTGGTGATCACCAAAGAACAAGACATGTTGACTCACTTGAGGAGAGGCACAATAGACAAGGTATCCCACAACAAAATCCCCCACCAAATCATGAGCAAAATCCAACTAGTGGGGGAAGGGCAAACACAACAAACCAAGATTATAATCCTGAGTCCCCTCATAGGAGGGAGGAAAATGGAACAAATAAAATTTATAGATAGTTACCTCCATTGCCAATGTGAATAGTATTAAAATAGGAGGAAATTCGTGCATCAAATGCATTTCAAGATATTTTTGAAAATATGAAAACCTTTGAGAAACAAGAGGTAGCTGGGAACTCACCAACATTGAGAAAAATACACAACCGACCATTGTGCCCATCAATACCTAGCCCTCCATATACTAAGCACTTTGAGATGCATAGGCTAGTAAATTTTAAGGTTGAAGAGGATGCACAAGAGCATGTCACCAACTTTATCAACACCTATTTTCATCTTGAGGACAATGACGCTCTCATGCTAAGAACATTCATAATGACATTTTTAGGTGTTGCCACTCAATGGTTCAACCAACTACCTAAGCATAGCATAACCAACTTTGAACAACTAGTAAATGCATTATTGAAGCATTTATCCTTTGGTTCTAAGAATAAGGTGAACCTTTTAGACCTGGCCAACTTGAAACAGTATGATGATGAGCCAGTAATGAATTATGGGAATAGATGGAGAAAATTCATGGCAAAATTATCATTCTCCGTTCACATAGAAGATATCATTTGCATGTTCACCAAAATTTGTTTTAAACACATCTCCCTCTTGCTACAACTTCAGTAGTATCCTTCTTTTGATGAAGCTTTGGCATAGGCCAAGCTCATCAAAGAAATAAAAGTAGATGAGGGAACCATTAAACTTCAAAATAAAAAGGAGTAGAACAAGAATGGTAAGAATGACAAGTATAAACAGAAGTATGCCAACCCTGCTCCAGTAAATCAAGTCGTATTGGCTACACCCAAGGATGGGAGTGAACAACAACCCAAAAACTATCAAGAACATCCCCTGCTAGCCAATTACGACTAAAAGAACAATTAGGTAAGAAAATGAGAATGTAAGCCACCTTGTTATTTCATGCCTCTAATAGAAGTAATACAATCAATATTTACTTAGTTGAGTGAAGCCAAAAGGATCAGATTTATTGATATGACTCTTATAGATCCCAACCATACTAAGCCAAAAGGATATAGGGAAGATCAATTTTACCCTTATCATAGGATACCAGAGCATGACATTGAGGCTTGCATCGGGTTTAAGAATCAAGTGCAAAACATGATTGAGGTGGGAGAACTCAAAGTTGAAAATCCACTGGCTACCAATAATAGATACATGGGCATATATAGAATTCCATTGCCCAATCATGAGGCCCCTCAAGAGCAAGGGGCCCAAGTCAATCAATTTTGACCTGACATACCTACCCACAAATGCATGGGGATGGTTGATATTGTTAACATAGCAACAAGGACTAGGTGGTATGGTCAACCAAAACCACCTACAACTCTCATGAACATCCTAGATGCCCCTAGGAAAAGGTAAGACAACCTTCTAGGTCCACAAACAAGACCTGTGGTAACTATTCATAGTAGATTGGAGCAAAACCTATAGATGACTCCAGCTAAGTTATCCATATATGAGTTCATACAATAGTCCCCAAAGCATAGGGATAATATAATGAATATTTTAAGATCAATTGAGCTCCAACCAAAATATGCGAATGCATTCACTCACTTTGTTGGACAAGTGCAAGAATTCCAGGAACCTATAATCTAATTCTATGATCATGAGATTAAGAAAATTCTTGTTGCCTTACTAGACCCTCCACTAAACATTTTAGTGGTGATAAATGAATTACCTTTCAAGAGGGTTTTTTTTTATATAGGTTCATTTATAAACATCATTACAACAACAATAATAGATCACCTCAAAATCCCCAAGTCCAATATCATTCCAGGAGCTTACACATTGAGATCTTTTAATGATGCTTTATGCAATACTATAGGAATGATAGTCCTTCCTATAAAGGTGGGGTACAAAACCATCCCCATGATGTGTCATGTCTTGGAAGGAGATATGCAGTACAACATCCTCTTAGGGCACCCTTGGATAAGGGCCATGAAATGTGTGCATTCGATCTTGCATCAGTGTGTCAAGTATGTGCATGAGAACAAAGTCTATGTGGTTCTGGTTGATGAAAAGCCTTTTAAATATGTCAATCAGGTGGAAATTCTAGGAGAATTTATAATCCCTTATACTCACCTATACATGGCACCTTCATACCCAACCACACAAGTGGTTAACAAAGACAAAGGGGTAAGAAAAGACCCATGTACATCAACACCTCCTGGTGCACTCAAGATAGTCAATGCTTCTAAAGTACCATCAACGTCAAAACCAAAAGACAATTAGAAGATAAAAGCACCCTTATTTAATGAAGAGAGACCCAAAGAAGTACCAACTATAGCCATTTCTAAAATGCCAAGTCCTATGGAAGAGGAATATCTTCAAGATCAAGATGAAGATAGTGATTATCACCTTGCTTCACCAATATCATCCGTGGGGTCATCCACATCACATGCATAAATACACTTGGCAAGCATAGGCATAAGGGAGTACATTGTACAAAACATTACATTTATGCCTATCATTGAGTCTGCACAAGACATAGGTAGGCCTAAGGACTTGAGGCCACCATTAGGAATAGTGGTTCCACTTGGAATCCCTCCCAACCAAAATAATTTTATCTATACCGATCTAGACTGCGCTCATAAGTCTTCAGACATAGAAGAGGATGGTGATGAATTATTCATGGTCAATGTTTGTTACCTCTCTAATATCGAGTTTGCTCTAAGCTATTTTGAGCATTGCCATTGGAATGGCTATGGCCTTGGCATATATGAGCAAGGGCACAGGCGGCCATACGAGCCACAATATCAACTTCCCTCCAATATATTTGGCATATGCTATTATAGTGTGGGTCGAGATGACTCTCTTGTAGTGGAATTGGAAATATTAAGTATAGGGTTAGGAGAAGACATTGATTTCATTCCTTATCATCCCCTAATAATAGAAAATTTGAGCAACAGACAAGTGGCCACGGTAAACATACCACCTCCAAAAAATTATCATCCAATACAAATTTATTTGAGACATAAATTTTATACACTTGCTGGAAAGTTGTAGGTCCTAAAAATTTCAAAAACCCTAAATATTCGACAACTTTGCAATGAAAACAACACTTTGTCTAGCAATGATTATTTAACTAGTTAATGAGATTTTTATTTCCAAAACTTGCAACAAAGGTAGAAAAGGTGAGCATACCTATATTCTAATGCTAAGGGGGATTTTATTGGCCCTTGAAAAGATCACTCCAGCTGATTTGGGGGTTTTTGAGGCTTTTATGTTCAAAACATGACCTGAGAGGTGAATTTGACCCAAATCGTGACCCGGGGGCGAATTCAGACTGGTTCATGGGGCGGGAGGTGAATCAGGTTTAGAGGCTTCAAATCAGAGATCTGATGGCCTAGGATGGTTCCTAGGGCTTTCGAGGTCTCAGTGGAATACAATTTTGGTACCTACAAAACATAGAAATAGAGGACAATGTCAAATTTATAAAGAAAATGAATCTAGCACTATCCATTGTGGGGGTCCCACTAGGTGTGCCAGAATGAAATGACCTATTGGAACAAATTCTTACATTCATAGGAAATAAATTGTCATGCTACAAAAATATATTTGAAAACAATGAGCTATTATAGGCTCTAGTTGACCTGCCTCATGTTCTGCTAAACCTAAATATTGCTAAAGAAGATGACAAAATGGGTAAGGAAACCCCAACGACAATTTTTTAATTAAACTTCTAATTTGCATGCTCCAAATTTATATTAAACTATGAGTATTCTTATTAAAATTACCAAGCATGCAAATAACCAACTCTTATACCTTATGTAGATCGGTGCCTAGATTCATTACGCTGTTATAGCAATTTAACAATAATTTTAATTATGAATAGAGAGAAGGGGAAAAGGAAATTAGCGTTCTTGATTTCATTCAAATGTTGTAACAAAACCAAAATTTAACTAAAAAAAGAAATGTGTATAATGAATTCAAATAATGTAACCCATTATATAGATACACACAATACTAAGACAAAAA
The DNA here is from genome assembly GCA_028583015.1 of Wollemia nobilis. NCBI lineage: Eukaryota > Viridiplantae > Streptophyta > Pinopsida > Araucariales > Araucariaceae > Wollemia > Wollemia nobilis. The sequence goes on along the minus strand of JAQPPZ010001870.1, from coordinate 14,520,983 downwards.
AATTATAGGAATGAGATTCAAAATTATATTGATTCATGGAAAAATTACATGCAGAGTGGGAAAAATGTCTTTTAACTCTATTTTTCTCAAAATAATACAACAATACAATGGAGAAGACTTTATTAAAATGATGTAACATGTCTCTCCTACTATCCTTATTCCAATATGGTAACAGAAGAATCTCTGAATCCTAGGCTCAATAAGACTGGAAATATTCTCAGTTTCTTGAATGCTTTCCTATCATACAATCTTGCACAACAAGGGGAGGAAGAAAGAATGAATACAAGAAAATAGACACAAAGGAATACAATAACACAACTAGTAGGGCACTCAAGTATACCTCTTAGCAAAAATTCTATTATATAATTGCTTGATGCAGAATCTGACCTGCCTACTTCCTTTTATAGTTTTTGGTTCTTGATTATGTTATTTTTGGTTGAATTATGGTTGTACACTTGGAAGCATCTAATTGAATCCATTATGCATGCTATCCAGCTGGTGTGGCTCTAAAATAACTATTAAGGTTCTTCTCTAGATTGAAGGGAGCTCTTTGTTATTTTAATTTTTCCTTTTTGCTCTCTTTGGTTGCCCCTAGAAACTAAGGATTCAGCATTATATTTTTTCTTTTTTAAATGCTTTTCATGGCCACTATGCTTGGTTGTTAGAGATCGGCTAGGCCGTCATCATGAATTATAGATGAGGAATAGAGGGGTACTCGACATAATGGTGAAGATAAGGGATGGCACGCCAATGGAAAACAAATGGAGTTGCACTAATCACAAGATAGAGTGAAGAAGTAAGGATGGTGAGGGTTTGATGGATGGAATGAAAGTGGTAAATGGTAAGAAGCGATAGTGGATGAGGGTGATATACTAGGAAAAATGTAAATATGGTCAAGGAGGAATACCTAGGAGGAGGAGGGCAGTAGTAAGTAGGAAGAATATGGGAATGGACAACAAGATTTGGAAACATTTATAATTTTCTTCCATAACTATACTCTGTCTAAGTGTTCCCTTGGTAGATATATTCCGTCGAAGTGTGTATTGAATTATTTTTTGAAAATCGAAACCATGCTTTTTCTTCATGCGTATCCTTCACCTTAAGTATTTTCAAAAAAAAAATTAATACATTTTTATTCTTTTTATTCCATTGTTTCTCTTTACTGATGCTCTTAGCTCTTCCCTTCTGTCTTTTATTTATAAGTTGGTGACTATGCTTTGTAGTCTTATCTTGTGGTACACCATTATTCTTGTGAGATATACATGATCTGGTGGCATGCTTGAGCATCAGGATTTGTCTTTTATTTGGTAACTTTGTTCTTAACAAGGTATTGTACACGTGATATTCTATGATTTTCTTTGAATTTTTCCTCCCATGAGTATTCTTTTGGATTCATGGCTTCTATGCGTACTATTTTGACTCCATCTTGGCTATTGATTTTCATAATGTATTTTAGTGTACCTTGCTATGAATGAGTCACTTCTTTGATTTCTACTTTGAAAATGTTGAAGGTATTTCTATGAAGCAATCACCTTTCTTTGAAGGCTTGGTCCTTTGAATCTTTCTTATGGGTGATTTTACTATTTTTTCTCGTTCGTGATCTTCACAGGTTTCATCATGGCAATTTTAGGTACTTTTTAAACCTTTGAATCATGCACTAACATTGGATTGATCTGGGGTGAAGCACATCCATCGTTGTTCTAAAACCTGTATGATATTTACTATAACTATTGCATATAAACACTTGACATAACATGTTTTATGGTCTTCAATTAATCATGATTATCCAATGTTTAATCCTTATATTTTCAAACGTTAGCAACTTGTATTAATTGATGGTAACATATGATACGGGCATTTTTATTTTGTGATCACCATTAGATTTTACTATGGTGAGGCACGACCATCATATCATATATATACACATGGTTTTTAATAAATGGGAAACACTTATACGTACCTTGGTTTAATTAATCAACCTTTTGAAATAATAATTCTTAGATTAACCTTCGGTTGATTTTTTGTATGCGCACCATTGGATTTTAGTGATCAATGAGTGCTGTCGTTTAATTTGTGTATCCTTAAAGCATATTTATTTAGCTTTGGATCTTTTGCCACCACTACAAGCCTTCACAACCATCAATTTTTGGATTAGTTCAGGCACCATCGTTAGATTGCCAATAAGATGCCCACCATAATATCAATGTAATTTTTTTTTATTTTCTATTAATCATGATTAAGGTGAATTGGGGGATTAGTCAATGTATTAAACCCTTACTAAGAACAATTAATATTTGTCTTTACCTTAGCATTTCTTTTACCATTTGTATTTTTGGCACGACCGTTGGATTTCGAGTGTAGGCAAGCGCAACCATTGGATCTAGTCAACCTGCAAGTTAGTTTAATCAAGCACATATAATATTAGTTGTTCTTAAGGTGAAAGGGGGAAAATTATCCGATGTATTAAACCCTTTTTAATTACATGATTAAAATTAATTAATTTTTTTGAACCTTAACACTCTTTAATGTATCTTCAATTAGTGCGCCACCGTTAGATTAAAAATTGATCGAGCGCAACCGTTCGATCTTGGTAACTAGCCCGATGATTAATCAAATGGGGTGCATCCTTTTTAATATTGAATTTTAAAGTTAACTTTAATCGAATCAATCACAACCTTTGATCTATACTTTTTTTAGCATGATCATCCGATATGTCTGACTTACTCACTGTTTAATCAAAACCTTTGACCATCAAGTCTTATATTTAAATTTTTTACTCTCCAAACAACGCATGGTCATTGATTTGATCTTGGGGTCAGCACATCCATTGATATTGTTAAAGGTGTAAGGAATTTAATCATATTTTTTATTAGTCTATGACTTAACCTTCAAAATATTAGTGAGTGTGATTCCGTTGGATTTACTCCTCAATGAAGCACTGTCGTTAGATCGAAGACAACTTGCTCATTTAAAAACCTTGGGTTAGAATATTTTAGATCCTTTGTCTTATTATATGGGTTCTTTTAGAATGTGCATCCTTTAAATATTTTTATGATGAATGTACAATCGTTCGATTAATTTTAAGATGCAAACTATTTAACTCTTACCACGAATTTAACTTTTTATTTATCCCTTGGTCAATTTTGTTAAAGCGCTATCATCTGATTTCTTTTGGATCGAGCGTGGCCCTTGGATTAAATCTAAGATGCTTGATTTTTAGCTTGGTGGGGTACATACCCTTAGGTTTTGATTAATTAATATTTGCTTTATCCTTAGACCTTTCAAATTTTGAGACCATGGTGAATGCTTAACCGAATTATGATTTAAGGACTTTATTAATCGATTTTAGGCCCAAGGAAAGACTTATGAAGGTCAGACTTTGGATTTAGATTTTTAATTTAAAAATATATTCCCTAACCATTTGAGGTACTTTGATTTATACCATGAATCCCACATTATAAAAAAGGCTAAGGTTAGACTTTATCAAACCAACCAATGAAAAATTGAATTACTCACAACAACTTAAGCAATGACCAACAGTAAGGATACTTTGATTGAAACGAAAAATTTAAATTTGGGGGTTTCAAAGTTGAGTCAAATTTTTCTCCAACATGACTAGAAGTTAAAATTTGATCTAACACCAAGTAATAAACACAAGTCATTCAAAAATATATGCTTTATTCATGATAAATTTGATATGGTTTACAAATAGGGTGAATTCCCTTTTCTTCTTTCATGAATACACTATATGCCTGATGCCTTCTTCTAATGTCCCTCAGTGTAGGTGGGCTTCTTTGTATGTGGGCCACCACCAGGTTGCTATTGATTTGATGCTACTTTCCCTCTTCATATTTGTTGCATAACCTATGATTAACCTACAAAAGGGTGTTAGTACGATGGGGGGCTTGCCTTAGTTAGGCCCCATGATTATGAAGATGAAATGACTATAAAAATAGAGTAAAACATGTGATAAACTATGCATAAGATAATAATAGGATGAAATGGAGCTTACCACCCAAATCTAGAGTGATTTGGGGCCTGTAGACCCAATTCGCTACCCGAGGGGTGAACTGAGGTCGAATTCGTGGGGCAAGGGGTGATTTGAGCTGTGATGCCTTATTTTGCAAAATCCTTCTAGTGGGTCGAATCCTAGGTAGTTTGGGTGCCTCTGTGTATCGTTGAAATTTGGTTGTGTGTGCTAGAAAGTGACTGTTCAATATTGGCTTTCCATTTTAGCAGAGTAACTATGCTTTGTTAAATTTGTGAATCAAGATCAATTAGGGGTTTGGGACCCATTATTTATAGGCAAAGGCAAGGTGCAGGGGTGGGTTAGATATACTATACCTAGGTTTGATTCTAACTAGGGTTGAGTTAAGAAATGCAATGTGGTAACATCATATTCCTTATGAGAAATGTCTCATCCTCACACGTGTGAGGATGGATTAGGGCTAATCCTAATTAGGAGGTTCTTAAGCCAATTTAAGACATAATTAAAGAAAAATCTCAACAAACCCTAATTTCACACATGTGGGAGGATGTAATTAGTGCTAATAAATATTAAGGGTTATTTTACTCAAATTTACCCTAAGAAGGTGACTTATGTGAATTCAACATTAAATTATAATTTGGTAATTGACTTATTAATTGTTTTGGCCAACTAATACCCTGTGGGGGCCTCAATTGTGTGTGAATAGACCATCGAATGATATCCCAATGCATCAGATGTAATTTGGAAGGCTTATGAGGGTTTAGGACCTAAAATCTAGTGAAGTAGTATATGGGAGTCTACACAATGCTATGACAATCTATGGTGATCTATGCACAACTACACATGACTACAACCGTCTATGTATGACTACGCATGACTATAGAAATATACACATGTCTAGGAGGATCTATAATTGTCTACACTAGTCTACAATAGCCTAGGGGTACCTAGGATGGTCTATGTAAACCTACAAGTGTCTAGAAGGATCTAAAAGTACGTAGCTATAGCAGTGTGCAACTTTTGGGTGTCTACAATCATATGGAGGGATAACGTGTATCATCGATTCCTAAGGTGGGAAGAAAAGTAACATGGTTAAAATTTTTGCCTGTCTCTTGAGATTTTTTATAATTATCATCCCAACAAATTTAAATGATATGGTATTCAAAATTTTGAGTATGCCTATCAGATATAATGCCATAGTCATATTTCTTGGATAATGGTATGAGGTTCATGGTGTGCTAATTACCATAATTTTGGCAAACCCTAAATTAGATTTCAACTCATAGCAATTTTATATTATAAGGGCTTATATTTGAGGAGGGGTAATACATTTAATGGAGTTTTCCTTATAACACTGATGACTGACAAAAATTATTGGTAGATTGTTATGAAACATAGTCTAGCTCTGTTTTCCTTATAGAAAAAAACACCAAGTCCTCCTCATTCATTCAAGGCCGACATGTGGCAACTCATCGGGATCCATTCACAAGGTCCACTATTTCCTATGGAAATCTAGGATGGTTTTTTCTTATCAAACTCCTAAGGGGGTTGACTTAGCGTATATCATCAATCATTAACAAAGACACCAATATCATTCACAATGTTATGTAGGAATCTAAGTTCACCAATACTAATCCCCTTTATTGAAAGGTGAATAACACATAACCTAGAATTAGTGGTCAAAACATAGGGATATCGATATTATAAAGGTTCTTGATGATCATTATTGTACCTGTGTTGTGGATATTTCTTGACATAAGAGCATTCTCACACCAATAGATCAATGGCCACCTAGTGGTGGCTGATAGGGCTCCATAGTTGGAGGTGGAGGATATTTAATCGATCTAACTAATTTAGTGAAACTTTATTACTATTCCTTTGACTTATTTCATGGTGTTGCATGCCATACCACTTCTTTTGACACCCAAATAAATAACATAGGCCAATAAGAATATAATTGGCAAAATAAGGTAATTTCTATCTACATTACTCTAATCATTATGAGTGGGGAATTGATACAGATCATATATTAATGTAATGACATACTAAGCATAATTTAATCACCTCTCCAAGGTATTATATACATATATTACTCAATTTCCCTAATGATATCACCTATTTTAACTAGACGGCTTCCAAATTGTAAATAAAAGCACAACACCAAACAATGATTAATAAACAACACAAGAATCCTCTTGAAGGAAATACATAAGCATTCATAGGGATAAAATCTAACTTGGAGAATTTCATTTCTTTCAAAGCTTTACTATTCCAACTTATTGCCAAACTCCTTCCTTGATTGCATAGCCATAAATTTGTCTTCTAAGTTCACTCATAAGGACCACATGCCTTAGTACTCTCCTAAATCCTTTTTGTTTATGATCTACCAAGGTAGAGAGCATACTCCCTAAGCCCACAATTTCCTCCCCTTATCCATTTCTTGTATCCCCTTATATAATTTTTCCTAGCTCTTATTCCTCAATGAGCAAGAAGGTGGGTATATTATTAAAATATTAAAAAGAGCCTTCTTTGGACCAACCCAAATAGTGAGAATCTTTTTTATTATTTGAAAATTAGGGAGAAGACAAGAGGAGATAATGTGGGAGTACCTTGCTCATTTTAGGCCTTCCCTTTTTCTTAGTGCAACTGCAAAGTTTGTACTATTACTATTGGGAAGGTGTCATTTGTAATGAAGAATAGTCCATCCACTAATCAAATATGTATATTTTTTATTATTAAAACATGACCTTGCTCTTTTTGGGTCCATTTTAAAATTGGATAAATTTTTTGGACACCTAATTGTAATAAATTAGGTTTATTTACTAAGTCAATTTTTGTAAACGATAATTTTCCCAAATTAATATTTTCTCAAAAGCCTTATTTTAATTTCTCTAAACCTTACAAAATATCAATTGTATTCCAAAAATCTCCCAATTAATCTGGTAGGGTATAATTAGTTTTTAATTAGGGATTTTATAGGATATTTATGTTTTACCATCCCCTAGAATTTATCAATTAGATCCTTTTTATTAATTCTTGGCAGCATTAGTAGGGTTTGTTTAATGTTCAAATTCTAGTATTAATTGATCCCTTTGGATCAACTAATGTCTTATAGGAAGTCCAACGGATGGGTTGTGACACTATGGGCTTCTATGTATAAATTTATAAGCATTTTTATATAAGCCTATGGGAAATCTCATGTATTCACCCATTGTGGTATTTTTTAATCCACCTTTATTGATAACATTGCTTAAAGGGTATTTTATTATTATTTTATTATAAGGTTAATCTCAAGGTTAATATCAACTTGAGTTTAACCTCTCATTAGGGTTTTGGTATCACTATAAATACCACTCAGTGAGTAATAATTTAGATCATTTTTTTATAAAAAAAAATATTGTGGGGGTTCCCATGAACACCCACCCCTTATTCCTTCTCTCAAATAGTGGTATTTATCTCTCTTTTTTTTCTATACACTTTTTTTCACTCTTCTTAATTTTTATGCATATGATTATGGTGAATGGATTTTTTGGGATGTTTCTAGAAAATATTGTAAATTCTAACATGGTTTCAAAGCCAAATCAAAGCAACTTCACTCAATTACACAAAAAGTATGTATAGGAAAAACCATGATAGATATGAATAAATTATCAATTCCATTGGTTTCCTTAAAAAAAATTACAGTAGTCCTAGCTTGGTACTTTTAGATAATCTTCCATTTTGATGCCTATTTTTCATTAAAAAATATGATTTTTATCTCTAAAAATTTGAAATTGAAATTAGGAAAAAAAATATTACATGGAATATTTCACTGTGTAATGGGAGGAATTAAGGATACACATGTAGCTATTTCGGTACCAAATTTGAGTCATCATAAAATTTTATATTTTTCTACAATGGTTTCACCAATAAGTATTATTGTAATGGTTGGGCATATTTTTTGTAGTATGGATGTCCCTAGCTCAATTCATAGGTCACATATTTTTTGAAATCATGTTTCGACATGCTATTATGTGCACAACTTGTTGAGATCCCATGCAACTCATTATTTAGTGACTCGTTCACATGTGCCATTACATGAATATGATGATAAGGGCCCCACATATTGTACCAATATGGGCATGTAATATGATGATATGTGTGGGATATAGTTGACTACCATAGCCACTTGCCTAAGCCTTAGTAGGTCTTGAGCACTTTAAGAGGTAGAACAGTCTCATTTCAAGCTTTTAGCATATCAATGGCACAATAACAAGGGTACTACACTAAGAATATAAAGATCCATGTTCAAGTTCTACTATCACCAATCATTGAAAAAAATCAGAGGCCAACATGATTTCCATGTAAAATATTTTTTTACCTATATATGCGTTATCATCCAATCAAAGGAATCAAAATGTTGAATTATTAGTGCAGTAGTCAAGTCCATGTGGTAAAGCATGAATAGTAGTAATCAAAAAATAAATATTCAACACATGGTGAATAGTGATTGGATGTCACCTTTCCTAAGGTTTGGAAAATTAGTTTTACATTTTTAAAGGGCTATTAGGGCAAAAAAAATAGAGACCATAACTTTTACATACAAAAGTATATTGAACCTATTTGTTTCAAGTGCATAGTTTTTTAGCTCTACATTTTGGTGACATTAGTTCAAGGACCTATTACATTTTTATGGGACTTTTTCTATCCAAAATAGAATCATAATGGATTTTTTCTCTAACTATGGGTCAATGCAATTTCCCACGTACATAATTCCTTGCAAAACAGTGCCAAACTATAAAATTTTCTAAAATTTGTCCAAGGAAAGAGTCCAAAAACATGGTTGGGATTATTATTTTTTAATATGTAAGCTTCAAAATTCCAAATACCCTATGTCTTTTTCCTATGTAACCAACCTCAAATTACTAAGATGCCTAGGATACCCTATTTCTCCACTTGACACATGTCCTAGCCACCACTACCCCTCCCTTGCCACATCTCACACGTCACTCCACTTGAACCTACCCACTTGTCACATCTCACACCTCACTCCACTTGCACCTACCCACTTGCCACATCTCTCTAGTTAAGTGAGGCACTCCTAGTAACTCACTACAACTACCCAGGATAGGTGGCTACCTAGTTCCTACCACTTGGCATCCTTGGATTTCCATCTATCCTTCCATCTAAAACCCCAAAAGGTCATATAAATATTACATAATTCCATAAAACAAAGAGGCTATAAAATACACTTCTATGCTGCCAAAATACCCATAGGAAGTTACTTGTACACTTGGATATCCCTTTATTGAGGTCTCGGATCAAATCCTGAAGCTTTTTTTCCTATCTGCAAAATTGTCCATTGGTTTTTACATTGAGGCAACCACCCTTTTATGTTTTCTCAACCACCCTCTTGTGGTTTGCCAACCCCACCTACGTGCTTGTGGTTTCTCAGGAGCGATATTTTGGCCACAAAAAAATAGATTAAGAATGGTAAGTCAGCAAGGCATCCATTTATGTTATTTTTTTGTTCTTTACACATTGTTCATAGTTCAAATGCATTCATTTTCAGGGTTTTTAAGTAGCCATTTCTATTCATATCAATAGGTGTTGCTAACTCTTTTGTTTGCATTCATGTGTGCATAGGTTACATGTCTTTGAAGCAGTTATTAAAGCTGGAGTGGCCCATCACTGGATACTTAAGACCACTCATTAAATAGATTGGAGCAAGATAAAACCAAATAAACCATTATTATTTGTATTTGGAAAAAATAAGCATTTCTACTTTTTCCTCCTATTGTAATCTAAAAAGTGAGCAAGTGAATTATGAACAAACCCTTGCAAACTCAGGGAAAATCATCATAAATGAATACTAAGGCTCCACTATTCAATACAAATATCATTTTTTATCATTGCACTTTCTTATATTTCTTGCATTATTTGGTATTTTCTATATTTTCTTACAACCATGAAGAAATATTCTCAACTCGCTTTGAACATTGTTTGGCATGTATGTTCATTGCTGCCACAAGGCAAGAGATTCACTAGATAGGGGTCACAGATAAAAATGACAATGAAAACCTTGTACTAATTTACACAGAGAAAAATTTTCTAAGGAAAGAGGAATCATATTATGACTTCAATAGGGAATTTTTGGGACCATCCCTAAAGATCATGTATGGTCAACTTCCTAGGATTCCTCCTTTGGCTAAGGAATTATTGAGAATAAAACAAGTTGAAGAGGTTGATTGGTACATTTTAATAGAGAGAACAATAATAAGACTATATGGCTTCACATAGAAGCTATTTATACTATCGTAGTTTGTCACTAACCAGATACTAGCACTAGAATATTGTAGGTAGGCTAATTTATTTAATGCCACTTTTATATTTGGGTAAAAGAAAAAGAGTACAATAAAATACCCTCATAATATGGAAGATATTACTTTGACAAGGAAGTGTCAATATGATCAAATCATCAAATCACTAAAAAAGTTAGAGCTCATAGAACTACTGTAGAGGACTCAAACAACAAATTTTAGAAAAGTTGAAAGCTCTTAATGCAGGTAAAGCTCCTAAATTTGAAAGGACCTTGAGGACCCACATCAAAAAAGATAGAAATCATGTAGAAGATGTTCTTTTAAAGTGAAATGTGCATAATATGGAACCATTTACCCCTTGGATGTATTTTTACAATCAATTGATTTACTATGATCCTAAGCACAAAAAGACTCATCAACTAAAGGAAACAAAGATCCAAGCCATTTAGGAAAAAATAGGTTGGGATGAGGTCAAGATCCTATATTGGTGGAAAATGAGATTAGAGAAAAATATCATAAAATCTAGGTATGGTCACAAATTAGATGATGATTTCTTATAAAGGTATGATAAATTTCTCAAAACTTGGAAGGCAAACAATAAGAAAAGTTTGGGATTGAGCTTCAAGAAGGCTGAAATAAAATAAGAGTCAAGGAAAACTAAAAATAAGGAAAAAATATTAGAGGTAAATAAACAAAAGGATATTCAATATCCTCCTCCTCCTCCTCAACCCCAATAGCAAGGTGATACCACAATACCTTTACCTCCAAAGGTTATAGAAACACAATATGCTTTTGAACCCACATAGGAACACTTACATCTATATAATATAGGGGATAGTATAATGAATAAGATGGGATATCCTAGTTTTTGACCCACAAATATTATTTAAGTTGAAATTGGATTGAAATATATATTCTTAGTGGTAGAAATATCATCACAATAACAAGGGAAAACTGATACCTCTTCTTCAATTAGTTTCACTACTATAGATCCTACAAAACCTCAAACTCCTCCAATTTAAAATTTTCCTTCAAATTCATAATAGAAACATAGCACTGAACCAATATCCAACCATACACCTCTTTTTGTGCTCAAAATAAAGTCTAAATATTTAGTTAGAGAATATTTCGAGAAGAAATATAAGAAAAATAATTAGATCTACCACCTACAAGCGGCTAAAAAAGAACATATCTCTATAACAAAGCAACTAACTCATCAGGAAAAACAACGAAATCCAGATGATATTTTCTAGAAAACTACTTTGGTAGGTGTAGGTATGTTTTCTAATATTTTTGCTTCTTCTCCTCCTATTTCCCCAGAATATTCTCCTTCTTCTTCATAACAAAAGTACCATTATCACCTTCACAAAATCCTCCTCCATCACCATCAAAGCCTCTTTCATATCATTCCATACCTTCTCCTTCCCATTCATAAAAAAATTAGGCTTCACCACCATTGAATCATGTACCTTACCCACCAATATCATTATCACTTATTTCCATCGAAGGAAAAATTTTACCACCTCCTTCACCATCTTTTGCATTGGAAACAGTTCCTACTATTGTAACATCTGTAGCTATCCTAGCCATAAACATAGATTCCACTATAATAATTATTCTATATTTTCCATCATATCTAATCCCATTCCTACCATCATTTATAACTAAATCTACACATTCCACCCATACCATTATGGTTTCCTTATAAAATTTTAAGGATGTTGAAATGAGCACTCAAAGTTATTGGAGCAAGAAATTTGCCCAACCATCTAAAAGGGTTGCTTTTTTGAGGAAGAGCATGATAGTTGATCCAATCACTCGAAAAAGGAAAAAACATCCCTTACTCCTCTAGTAAATAAAACCAAAGAATACATGATTTTTGAGGATTATCAGCTTTAAGATATCACTAAAGATATCACACAATTATCCTTGGAGGATGAATATGTTGTCGTCAGGGTGCAACTTGATACTATTTATGTTCAAAGTGATATTGCAAGGGAGAAATATGAAAAGTTAGAGGGAAAAGTAGAAAAGTTGCAGTCAACAATCAAGGCTCAAAAAACTATGGAAAAGGCTCTGAGGAATGAGATTAAAGGGTGGCAGGATAAATATCAAGAAATGGTCAAGTATAAACAAGAAGTTGAAGAAGTCAAGAAGCATAGCCAGGCTAAGGCTAAATTAATAGAGTCTCTACAACAATAGTTGTAGTTTGAAAAGGCTAGAGTAGCAATATTTTCCAAGGATAAAGTAAAGCAAATCAGAAAAGAGATATGGATAGAAGTCCTAGAAAAATATGCACTGGTCCACCCTGTACTTGATTTTTTAGATGAGGCTAGTCATCTATTAGTGTAGAAAAAAAAATTTTTTGTAAAGGCTCAAAGTGAAGTTCAACCAATGGTCTCAAGAGCCTCAAATATTTATACATTATCTCAATTAAGATGTAGCTTTGTTTCCAAGCCCATTCCTAGCAAAGAATGGAATACTACAAGATTGATAACCAAGAACATCTTAAGGAGATATAAGTTGATTCATAAGGGATGGTTTTTGATAGATAAGATTGATGGTAAGATCCAAAATATTTTTAATTTCACCCAAGAAATGATGAAAGCTGATTTCCAAGGATTTTGGGATGAATAAAATACACTTTTAACAATTGAGGATCTTCAAACATATGTAAAAGTAATTATCTAGAATGACTCAAAGGTAGACACTTGGCCAAAGCCCATTCAACATGATCAAGTAATAGATATGGTAAAGATCTAACTACAATCAATAATGCGATGAAATAACTTCTTGAAATGGGATAGTCCTTATATTATGAGAAGACCACCAAGCTAAGGTTAATTCATCAAAATATCAAATCCATCCCCAATAGCTTGGAATGAACCTTTGAAAATATTAAGCTTTATGGAATAATTATTTGATGGAGTAGAATGAGAAACTGAAAATAATGTGGAAGAGTATCCAAATGAAGAAGAGAAAGAAGAAGATAATAAATAATATCCTAATATCCAGATTTTTTAGGTGAGTTGGAGAGGAGAGGGCAATCCTCCAAGGGAAGTCCCAGGTTCGAATCTCCACCCTACCAAAAAGTTGAATTGGGTAACCAAAATCCAATTGATAATGTTGATGCATGCAGGGTCGGGTGTGACTCCCAGGTGACTTTGATGGTGTAGACCCCCATTTTCATGGTCTCTCATACCAAGGTGGCCTCACAAGGGGTTTTTTGCTTAATAAAAATAAAAAAAATAAATAATATCCTAATGAAGAAGAAGAAGAAGAAGATAATGAAGAAGGCGAAGGAGCAGATGATGAGGAAAAACAATAAAGTTATTGTCTTGATCAAGAACAATAGAAAAGTGCTGAGGAATAACATCAAGCAAAGCAAGAAGAGAATTTTGAAGAAGTCAACAAATAAAAATATTATAGTAACCTAGAAATAATTAAGAAGTACCAAGAAGGGTAAAATCAACAAGATGGAGGACAAGAAGAACTGAAATCACCTTTGTAGTAGGTTGAATAACCTTGATCACTAGGTTGAGCATATATTGTGAATACCTTTAGTTTGAAAAGTTAAAAAAGGCAAGAAAGCATGACCCTACAGGTGACATGAATAATTCATGCAACTGAGCTTTAAAAGAGTCATTTTTTATTGAGTGAACACATATTTTTACCTTTTTCCTTTTCTCCTTATGAACTGTTACCTTTTGAACCTATTTTCAAACGTTCAAGAGGGTAATAGTCATACGAAAATTATGTTTTGAGGTATTATTTTATAGAAAATTAGGGCCTAACGACCGATTCTACATCTCTTAATCTACTTGTAGTTGTAATTATTTCCATCATATTATTAGCCTCATATGTCCATTCTCTATTCCATCTATATCTTTCATTATCCATTTTCATTTTCTCTCTTATCTTTCATTTTCATTCAATTCATCCCATTTCATTCCATGATCATTCATCCATTCAAGTTTTGAATCCATGAGCCCCATGGATAAGGCTCTAAGTTCTTCAACTCTGTAAGAAAATTTCCTTAGGAGATGCCATAATGTAGGCCCAAAATACTACATAAAATTTGTTTTGCAAAAAATATAAAATTTTTGCTAAGTTTTGGAAGGAGTATCTAAACCATAATCTCACCCAGTTTCAATTAGCTCTATATCATAGTCAACATGGTCAAAATAAGGAGATTTAAGATCCAAAGTATAACCTAGAATTCATAGGATACCACATTGCGCTTAGCGTTTCATGCTCTATATCACATTCAACATGGTCAAAATTGTAAAAAATCATAGTCATAATACAACCCATCGCCAACATGTATCCAAGCCACACTCCAATGAGAGGGTGCTAGATCATAGTTAGGACAGTTAGACTTGCCAAAGTTGTAATGTAAAATATGACCCAATGGCAAGCTCAATGTTGCGATCAAATCTAAGTCTAAGGCAAATGAGAATTTGAAACTTGTGATCACATGACATCCTAGCTCGCTCTAGGTCATGGTAAAGCAAGTCAACATGCTCATTCTTGTAATTCAAAATGTGGCCTAGAACAAGGTTCTACACTGCTTACCAATTTTTTCTTTGGAAAAATATAGAGGAGTAAGCTACTGCCTCACGTTACAAATATGGGTTCTAGATCATAGTCACTTAGTCAAACTGATCATATCTAAAATTCTAAATGTGGCCCAGTGCTAATATTTTCCATGTTACTCTTAGCTTAGGCAGGATCCAAGTTGCAAGATGTCCCTAGGATGCAATAAGTCATAAATTCACTCTAGATCATGGTCAATATGGTCAAATCAGCCAGATCATCAATCTAAAGTTCAACGTATAGCCAATTTTTAAACTATAAATATTAAGGACCACTTAAAGCAAATATACTAAGGATGATTCTATATCAAATTTGGTTATATGTTGAAATCTAGTTCTATATCACAATAAAGTTAGTCAATACGAGCTAAATTAGTAAATGAGTTGCAATTTTTAGACTCTAAATCAAAGAATGATGAGTATCTCCATGTTGCAACCACTAAAAAGTGCAAGGATCTTCTAATAAGTTGACCTTGACTGCTTAAAGGTAGATCAATGAGTGGTATTGAATCTACATTTTTGTATGCATAAAATAAATATCTAAGTGTGGCATAGAGGTTATAAAGCTAAGCAAGGTTGTTGAGATGAGAATAAGATGCATCCATTATCCAAGGGTAGTTCAATTCTAGATCGATGACAAAAATAAGACTGCAATAACAAGGGATGATGTTGATGCATTCTTGGCAAGATCACATAGATGGAATACATGAAGAGCAAGATGTAGAGCAATTTCTTAAGATTAATGGAGTAGTATCACTCCCCTTTATTGAATCAAATATGAGGCCACCACATCAACATCTTGCTAGATAGACATTCAAATTTCCTTGTAATGCTCTATTTTCTAAAAAATCATTGTAAAACTATAAATAAAGGTCATGACCTCCTTTCAAAAGGTTATATTTGAAGTGTTTTCTTATGCTACTATTGTATATTTCTTGCTATTAATGAAAAGAGTATTACTTGGAATGTTTACCTTAGACTTGCATTTTTTATTAATTTATTACAAGCCTTGTGAATTCATTTTTGCTACTGCTTCTATGGTTAGTGTATTATGCTAATTTGGATTGCTAACTCAGATCAAATTGGAATGGTTCATGTTTAATTATATGCTTGGAAAGGATTATATTTTTTTTAGTCAAAGTATAAATATATTTCTTCTAGTTTGGATTATTTATACCTTTGATGTTTGAAATAATTCTTATGCAATTGATTTTAATGTTGAAGATGGCAAAGTTTTGAATATTGTTAGTTTCAATTATTTCTCTAAAATTTGAGTTGTTAGGTGGTCCTTTGTAGATGTGTATTTTGTTATTTATCCATTATTAATTCATTCTTTCTTAACCCTTTCATTTATATATGTATCCTTTATTCATTTTACTATGCTTAAGAGAGTCAACATTCAATAAGTTGATAAGGAATACTAGCCTAACATGGGGGTTGAATTGAAACAATTTAGTTCATCCAATGTGTGTTTTGGGTTATGATTAGTAGGTGCTCATATTTAAATTCCTTATAGATAATAGTCACAGTTCAATTTTATATCTGTGATAAACGAACCCATAATAGCTAACATTAGTGAGTAACGAATAAACAACATGGAAGGTATGTTCATGAGTAATGACAAGCAACACACAAGTGGGTAATGGATAACCAATAGTCTTTAATGTTAGAGGAAGAATAAAGGATCTGTTATAGAGTAATTTCTACCATATACCATTTTAAATGGCATGATAGAAGCCCTAAAATCTATCTCCACTCACCTAAAGATTGAACACTATGGAAATAAGATACTTGGTGGTATGTAGAGATCAACCAAGTAGGTTAAACCGGGTTGTAAAAAGTGGAACAAAATCTTAAACATTCATAGCATACATTATTTTCATAGCCTTAGAGAAGAGAAAGACACAACATTTTTTGAAGTTTTAAATTTATTTTTGATTAATAGGAGTGATAAGGTTTGATTTAATTTATTAAAGGATTTATTAAAGTGTTAACATTAGGAGCAATAAGGATAGGCATTTATTAAAGTTAAATGTATTTACTAAGGTTTAATTAGGAGTGATAAGGTAGAAGTACTTTTATAAAAAAATAATTTATTGTTAGATTTATTTAATGGAGGAATATTACTTATAAGTTTGGAGCTATAAGGATTTTTTATTAGTTTTTTATTAGATTTATTTTATTTACTATTTTTTGAAATGGAAGGTCATTTAATTTTTGCAAATTAGTTATTTGGGAGTCAAAAGGAGTTCTACTTCAAACTTAGGAAAAATAAAATTTACGAAATTCATTATTACGTAGTTTCTAAAAATTAAGGAGACATAAGGTTTACTACTTTATAAGATTCAAATTGAGAAACTTTTAGAATTTTCAAACTTAGGGAGTCACAAGGATGTCTACTTTAAAATAATCAAAATCTACAAATAACAATATGGAGTTTATGATACATAAAGAAAAAATAAATTTCATAAAATTTGGGATCAAGAATTTGGTTAAACATTTGAAGGAAAGATAGATATAGTCTCAAATTTAATCTATAGTGAAGCTATAGATGAAAAATTTGAAAAAATTGGATATTATTTGCATGCAACAATTGTTGAAGTAATTGATTATAAAAATAATAGTATTATGATACCTTTAGACATTGGTAGCATAATGTATATGGAATTACTTATACTCAAGTTTCATAAAGAAGAAAATGTGAAACAAAAGGAGTTAATTGAATATCTCAAGAAGAAAACAAAAGTAGATGAATCATTTCTAGTAAAAAAAATTCATTATTCAATAAAATATTGATATTCTATGTTCATTTAACTTAGGAACCTATTGTGATTCTTTAATTGAATTCTTAGAATTTTCTATACAAGAAAATGAGTCATATGATTCTAAGGACAAAGGAAAAGAAAAGTTTTTATGCAAGAATATACTGACAATGAGAAATATCAAGAGTCTCGTAATATTGAAGCTACAAAGATTGAAATACATGAAGGTGAATTCAAATATAAATTCAAGCAAGAATAATAACCAAATGAATGTTAAGACAAAATATTGCAAAGTACCTTGAAGGATGAAGACTATTATTGAAAACTAAAGTCTTCAATAACAAAATAATTTAATATAGGGGGATGTTGGAGTATATTACATTATTTGGTACATGCTAATTTACCCCCATGGTACCTTCATGGTAAATCTTGTAAATATTAGACTAGGATTGTGTCTTATTTTAGAGTGTGAGTAATATTTTATGTAATATTGTAATGTGTAGGAAATGCACAAGTGTCGTGAATATTTGTCCAAATATAATGTGCACAAGTTAATTATATGTAAATAGTGCACAAGTATCTTTATATTAGAGTGTACTAAGTGAAAAGTCATGTCTAGGTGTGCATACAAATTAAAATCATGTGTATGCAAGTGTCAAGTAGATAAGCGAAGAGTCATGATACTTGGCATAAGGAAAGGAATAGTCAAGTATCCAAAGTTTCATTCTAAAATGGCTATATATTACTCCATGGAGTATCATTAGATATATAGAAGTTATAAATATTATTAATGTAATCATCAAGAGTTATGTGATACATTTGTAAGAGAAAGAGGAGTAATAACATCCACATACATTTTGAGCAATTAATATTGTAATTTGTGCTACATGCTTTGTACATATATGATTTAGGCTATTACATTCATATTGTTGCTTATTAGTGAATGTTAGTTAATATATTTTAAGCCTTTATTTACATATAATTTTCTCATAATATTCTACTTATTTTATTATCTTGATCTTACTACATTGTGGCTATATTATATTTGATCTATGATATTTATCCTATGAGATTTATCTTAATATTAAGGTTTAAAAAGCCATCAGTTCTTACTTTAATTAGATAAAAATATCAATTTAATGGTAATATGTATGTGAATGATAGTGAACACTTGAACATAAACATACACTTGAATGACAAGTATCATTTTAATGATAATGATGATGATCACTTGTATGACAATATGCACTTGGATAGTCAATTGCTAATTCGGAAAACTAACTTGAATAATTTAAATAGCAAGGTATGAGTGCCAACACTTGAATTATCATAATTCCTAAATTACAACACCCAATTGATAATATAACTATGCTACAACTCTACACACCTTGATCACTAGCAACAACCATGCAATTCTCTAGATCATATGTTGCACATACAATATTTACAAGATATTACCCTATCAATACAACACATTCATCACACACAAGATAGCTTGCAAAAAAAATTAGTTGCATTATTCATATGCCTAAATGTTTATTATAATGACATGATCTACAAGTGTAGAATATGTTATTAACTCAATGTTATTTACTATTTCTTCACCTTCATACATGCATCTCTTTGTATGCCCTTTTCTCCTATGCACTCTCTCTCTCTCTATATCTATCTATCTATCTATCTATCTACCTACCTACCTACCTACCTATCTATATATATATATAGATATATATCCATACAAAAATGAATTGGGGGGCTCCATTTATCAAGAATCCTTGGCCATTGTGCTCAATGGTTTCCAAGACACCTCATCCTATAAAAATCACCTCCATTGGATGTAAAATAAACATCCTTACAAAATTTTATATTATTTTATAATTTATAATATTAATGACCAAATTGCATTTCATTTCATTCTGATTTAATATTAATGACCTACATCTACCCTCCCTCTTTGTTTATCTAATGTCCTCATTGAATTTTTCTATGGTGCATATGTACTAATTTACTAAGAGGTATGAGCAATACTCATCCCAATTCTATAATTTGAAGCTTCAATGTTGCCATCTCATCCTTGTTTTCTTGTCATAATTATAATATAGGGTGTATTCTAACCCATAGTGATTAGACTTATTTTCCATATCTATCAAATTTACAAGAATATATTTCTTCCTTTATGAATAAGAAGTATTTATCTTTTTTTTTAGTGTAGCCTCAGTCTTGGCTACAATAGTCAATTGTTCATCTCATTTTACAATCAACTAGTATTTACGTTATAGCTCTTTTTCTTTAGCTTTGCATAATTGTTATTGAATTGGCAATTACACATTGAACTCATATTTTTACTATATATTATCCTCATACTCCTATTATACTATAGCCAACTATGCATCAACATCTTATTTGGCTTTTGTTTTCTCAAATTATTTTCTTAATGGAACAATTTTTTTACTTTGCATCTACTTTCATTTTTTGTATTTCCTCAAGATATTGGCTAACATGTTTTTATTTGGATTGTTGTATCTTTTCTAGCCCTATTGTGAATCATTAAATTTAATAAACCAAGAAATTCATACATACATAAGTTTTGAATAGTTCTAGTGGAATATTCCTATTTTCCACTCTTGCTTCATCATTTTGATAAGGTGTGAGTGTACCTTCATCTATATAGACCTGTGGTGGTTGTCTAAATATAGTTGGTACTCCATATAGTAATTCTTTGATTCCAACCATAATTTTACACCAACAACCTCCATTTCCCATGTATGTTTTTAATGGATATCTATCAGTATTTTTATCCTCTGCTCATTTTGAATCCACTCCAACCTTTTCTCAAATTATCCATACACCATCAAATATCATTTCTTCAATTCTTCTATACAACCTATTTGAAATTCTAATCTGTATTTATCCATAACCTATATCATTTTTCTAAATAATCCATTCACTTGTTCTCTTGCTTGCTCAACCATTTCTAGAAAAATCCTAAAGTTTGGCACTTCCACTAGAAAATGTCTCATCAAATGTTGTTTTTCCACTTCTATACGTTCTTCATGGGTTTCTTAAATCACTATTTCTCCTTGTAAATTGATATTATTTTTTGTTATTTTCCTTCTATCATGGGTTGCTACTCTTGGTGGATTTGCTTTTGGATTCCACCACCTCTTATTATCAATATACATCTTATAGGTTGTTCATTATTGTCTTCCTCTTCTTCTACTTCCTTTGTAATTATGCATCTACTTCCTCTTCTATAATTTTTTTTATTATGGCTACAAAGTCAAAATTCATCGATTCAGGCATTGAAGGAGATGCTTATGGATCCAAATGTTGCCCTTCTTATAAAATTTTGGGTAAATCTACTCCAATATTCTCTATCCATACATCCTTTATATCCATAATATCTATGGATAATGAAAGTATAGTTTATTTTTCTTGTTATTATATCATTTCCTCAACTTCTTCCTGCTCAAAAAATTATTCATACTATTTCTCAACCATTTCCAATGTTACTTCTTATTGTTGTATTGGATTTTGGTATTGAGATTGAGTTTCAATTTTTGGTTCTAACCTTATCCTTATCATTCCTTTGTACATTGGTTGTATTTATTCCTCTAAATCTCCACTCTCATAATTTGACCATTTTTATTGGAGTGGTTAACTTGTTGAGTGGCACTATATACACCCATATCTAAATTTTTGGTTCCTATTCTAGTAGTTCTCTTGGGGATCTCAATCCTAGAAAATTTTACTACAAGTATGATACTACGTTAAATACCACTCCAATGACATGAAACACAATTGAAAAATTCTTAGTCTATCATCTTAAGAAATTATTGATATGATACGATAAACAGGATGCCCAAAATTAAGAAATTATTAGTACTTCCATGATGACTTGTACATACTATATCAACCAGATAAATATCTTTTTGGACCTTTATTTTCCTGAAAATTTAGACATACCTATATTCATGTCACATTATAGCTCTTCATTATTCAATTGTTGCTACTTTACCCCTTGGATTTTATGCTTCAACAATTTGGTTGCTTCTCTGGGATCAATATTGCTTATATTACTAATTAAATCATTCCACTATCTTTCATCTATTTATTTTTTGACATATTTTCTAACATGCAGTCTATAGCTTGGCAGTCTAAAGGCCTTTTGAAAATTATTAGCTAAAAAGACTACTTTCACTTCTTGATCAATAATTTGTACTATGCTAATATGTTTTTGTGGGCATATGTCCACAACATATAAAATAAGTACTATCTAAAATGCTCCTTATTAAAAAGTAGGACTTGTAGTATGCAACTCACTCCTACCTTTGTTACTACCACTCTTAATAGATGATTGAGTGCACTCTCTTGCCACTATTCCCTACAAAAGTCACCTGCTAGTTGAACAAAAATTTATTCTTGTAAAGGTATCATCCTCTATTCATTCTCCTTGCTCTCCTCCCACATTTGAGGTGAATCCTATCATATTGGTTGTTCTAGTGAGTATTGAGATTACATTTGACTTATTTGTTTCATGCCTAGATCATGTTCCTTTTCTTGCCCTTAAGTGTGATTCACAAATATTTCTATCCCACTTATACATACCTCATTTTCTCTAGCATGATATTATCTTTGGTGTAATAGTCCAGGTGAATATCTTCTCATTTTAGTTTAAATACTTGTGATGTGTTCATAAATGGTTATCCTCCTACTCACACTTCTTCAATTATCACTAATAACTCTAGTACTTTGTCATACATCCCCTCTTCTCATACATATTTTTTCTCAATATTTGTTGCACTTGTATGATATTTTTTCCATAAATTATACAAACTTTTACTCTATATGAAAACTCTTCTTAGGCTTGAATGACAACATTTCAATGACTTATACTATAGATTTCTTAGGCTCAAACAATAGCCTATGTTTATCTATGCCATGATCTTATGCCCTATTTTTGCACTTATATAATATTTCCCTTGTCTAGCCATCCATTCCTATATATTTCCTATCCAATTTTATTTTTTCTCTTTGTTAATATCTAGCTTTATTCTATTTAAACCCTTCTACCATAGTCTTCTTATTTTAGGGCTTATTTGAATTTCTCCTTTCCTTGATTCATACAACTATATGATCATTTGTAAACCTACAAATATTTTGAGGGTATACTTATTCAAAATTTTCTTCCTCCCTATATTATCTCCTTTTAGAGCATATTCCAATACCCTTCCTTCTTCTATAATTTCTCTTCTTATAGTTCCCCCTCAATCTTCTTCTAGTAGCACTCTCATTTTTGCTCACCCATGTATTTGCTCAAGGAGTCCTCCAAACACTCTTTTAAATGCTGAAAATGATCACCTTTAGCTTTATTTATAATTTTTATTATATTGAAAAAGAGGTTTTGAAAGGGTCCCCAAACCTTTTACAAGTCCAAAATCAAGGGAGCAAAAAGGATAAAAAAAATATACAGAACAAGATCAACCCACTAAAAGGGTTCCTCTAGAAAAAGCAATACAAAAATAGAAAAATATAAAAGACACAAACATCCACAAGGGAAATTGAGGTCCACCCACAATCCAACTTACTTCTCATCCTCAAGGAGATTCAAATCATCCCTTGATTCCTTCAATTTTTTGAAGGTCTCCCATTAAAATAGTAACCTCTTCAGCATATGTGGCAACCATCTTAATAGTTCTCCATAGGGAACTAATGCACTCTCTTATGCTTAAAAAAGTAATTTTGAGGGTCTTATAAGAATCTAGAGTCCCTACATGAGATGTTTTCTTCCTCGAGGAGACCCCACCTTGAGCTTGAGGTTTCTTTCTCGTTAATGAAGAGGGGTTAGAACCTCCAAAATCTTCTAAATATAGAATAACACATGGAGGTAATTTTTCTTCTTTCACTACTCTTAATATTAGACGCTTGGAATGCTTCATAGTCTCATCAATTCCTATGGGAGCTTCCAACTATTTAGCCCCAAAATCTAATTAATTCTTGATCTTCACCTCCTCCTTATTGGGAGTAGCAACATAATTATTTTCTATAGAGGGAGTGCAATAAGAGGAAGTAAGAGAGGGAATTATTTCTTCCTCATTACCAATAAATCTATTTATAATTTTGTTTTGGGATGGAAAATGGTTAATAACCACTTTTTAACTTACCACATCACCCTTTTTGCATGGTTCTTTGAATTTTATTTTTTACCTTTCTTTTAAAGTATTAATTACAATATTTATAACTTTTATATTTCATTCAGTATCTTACTGTCAAGGCATGATCCATACAACCATGTAAATTAAAACTTTAAATACATTTGTTGTTGATGAACCATTGTATTACTCCTCTTGATGATGATTTATATATTTTATCATACATATTCCTTCACCTATATAGTTAGCATAATTCCCTTTAGTTGTACGGCTAATTTCATTCCCTTTAGTTGTATGACCAATATCATTCCCTTTAGTTGTATAACCAACATAATTCCCTTTAGTTGTACAAAAACTTGTTGTACAATCCTCCTAATAGTCACCCATACAACACCCTATTATACATGTGGGTTGATAAAAAGGCACATAGGGGTGCTAGCCCTAAATGTGTTCCTTTTAGAGTTATCCACACTTACACAAGAGAATTTTGTTGCTAACTATAGATACCTAAATCATGTCATGTTTAGAAGACTACCCATATGGGAATCCTTGTAGATTATATGAATGATATTGGCCCTTTACATGGTAAAGTAGTGGTTTTAACCACTCAGTTTAGGCATCATAGGCCTATTCAACCTTAGCCATGGATGGCATATTCAGCTAAAATCTCATCCATGATTGACACCCGTGGATAGGGTTTTAGCCAAATTTAATAGTTTTGGCTAGCCTTGTAACTATCTTAACCTCCCGAACCAAGCCAAAATAAATTGTAACGACCATGAAAACTAATCTTGGATGATTTTTGATGAGGAATTTTCTGGATGCTTCCTCCCAATTGCTCTAGCCTATTAATTCTTGATATTGGATTCTCAAGGAAGGTAATATGAGGATTTGGATAGGCTATAAGACCCACCTTCATATTGGGGAGAAGGCCTACAAGATATTTTAATTTCAATGCAACAAAGCCCTATCAAATTGGAGAGCCAATTGTATCTTGTGAAGAGCAACAATATGCTACCAAA
Organism: Wollemia nobilis; assembly: GCA_028583015.1. NCBI lineage: Eukaryota > Viridiplantae > Streptophyta > Pinopsida > Araucariales > Araucariaceae > Wollemia > Wollemia nobilis. The sequence goes on along the minus strand of JAQPPZ010001870.1, from coordinate 14,496,165 downwards.
ATCCAATTTGATCACCAACCTTGCAATAGTGGACATCTCAAAAACTTGAGGAGCAAGCTTGATAATTGATACACATCCACTGCAAATTTTTATGATTTACATCACCAATCTATTTTAGAATACTGATGTGGCCCTTAATAATCAATTCTTCAAAGTAATTAAGAGTTTCTAACCCTGGTGGCAAGAGAAAAGGAGTTTTCCCTCAACCATGACTAACAAAGACAACTATGTTTAACACCCATGGCTAGGGTTTGATGCTCTTTTCCCTCCATTTTAGTTGTAGGTTTTCCATTTTAGTTATGCAAATAGGTTAATATAGCTTATATTAGTCTTCATTTACATATTTGTATGGTTAATTAGCAATATTAGAGGTAGCTTTACCTTCATTTGGTCATATTTGCTAGTTTTCAATAATATTCTTAGATTAGCTTCATTTCATGCTTTTATTACAAATTTCATGTTAGATTAGCTAGATCTACTTGTTTTCAAGCATGCTTTGCATTAATTCAGCTATTTTGTAAGCATGTTTGTATATATTTATGCTTTATTTCAACTTTAGCCTTATTTCTTGCATGTTCATGATAAAAGACTCATCATGAGAGGCCTCATATGTGTTTAATTATGCTTTGTTGTTTCTTGTATGCAAGTTACAGGTTATTTCAAGATTCAAAGCAATATCAACATCAAGTCCCTCTTGAAAAATGGATAAGGAGGTATCATTGTGAGCCTTCATTTAATTCATGTCGATCTAGAAGGTCTGTGGATTACATCACCCTTATTTATGGGTTTCACGTATTTATAATCATTGTATCAAAATTTGGTATCCCTCCGAGGGACGTACATTTAATAGAATCTCATTATGAATTAATAAAAGGAGACTTTATATTTTTGTTAATTCATTATCATTTCATGTTATCTTGCTTTATATTTGATATTATAATGCAAATATAATAGGTGCATGCTTTCTAGCATCATACAGATGGCGATCATGGTGGAAACCCAAAAATTTTGCTATCTCTGACTGATATTTGGTTGTTTTTGTGTTGCAATTCTTAGCAATGCTTGATAGCTATGGTGCATAGTCTCAATGATGTTTAACATCCGTGACTAGCATAAAGTAAATAAAAAGATAGTAGATAGCCTATATATTCATAATCTAAGGTATTCCAGGTAATATCCCTTCTCTATAATTTATTGTCTCTGTATTTTTCCTATCAATAGGCTAATTAAGTCGTCTAGATAAAATTTAAAGGAAAAATCATGGAAAATTATCTATCTATTGTCAACCGTGGCTAAAAACTATGGCTAGCATTGTTAGCTACGGTTTTCAACCATGACTAAGATTTTAGTTGAGTTTCTATCCCATGACTGAGTCTATTACCTATAGTACATAACAACAACTAGCATTTAAACTATGTGATAGGGTTTGCATGCTTGGGGCCTGTCTAAAGGCTAGTTGTTCATATAATTTTGCATTCTATTTATGAGACAAGCAAAGTCTCCCAAATATCGAAGAATGCTCCACAAGATCAATCACAAACAAAAGAGGAAAACCCACAACACCAATATTAAGTGGTAAAATCCTACTTCAAATGAAGAAGGGAAACATCCACTATGAAGCTCACTATATTACTCATTTGATTCAACAATACAAGAATACTTCAATGTTATGCAAAAATATGCATCAACATGATATTGCAACACAATTCAATATGACAATATATGTTAAAATGTAGTAGACAACACCCCTATTTAAAGATAAGCTTTTCTACTACAACCCTAAATCTTATCACAATCTAATATTGAGATGTATGACAAGTGGCATCTATCAAATATTAGAAAGTGCTTAGTTACTTTCTAAAATTATCACAATCTAATATTTGAGATGTGTGATAAGTGGCATATATCAAATATTAGAAAGTGATTAGTTACTTTGTAATATTTTCTAGAAAAGGGGAAATAATTTTTTCCCACAAATTAAATATTCCTAGCACCCTTATTTTATTTATTAATTGGGTGGGAATATTTTTACATAAAATAGAATTATTTTCTAATTCAAATATTATTATTTAGACTTTATATTTTAGTCTAAGAATAATTTACACAATGTTGCATTACATATTCCAACACTCTTTTCTAGAAATAGCATTTAATTTTGCATTTTTTCTTAAATTGAAACGTTAATTTCTTAGGCATGTAGGAAGAATCATTGATGTTCTATGATGCTTTTTTTATGCAAAATTAAAATCAACCACCATGTTGGAACAATTTCTTGCATCCATAGGATTTTATTGTCACACTACAAGAAATTGTTTGGAACCAATGAGCTATTACAAGCTTTGGTCAACTTGTCTCTTTATTATGATAAAAGATATATTGCTAAATAAAATAACCAGAATGGGTAAGGAAAACCTAGTGATAAAATTTAGATATTATAAGTTTAAGCACTCTAGATTTTAGTTATACACTACTTATATTAAAATAACCAAGCAAATACAACAACTATTATTATACCTTATGTAGACTGGTGCCTAGATTCATTGGGTTATTATAGCAATTTAACAACATTTATAATATGAACAGAAAGAATGGGGAAAAGAAGAAATTGGTGCTATTACATTCATTCGAATATCATAAAAAATCTAACAGTAGGCCAATGAAATAAAATGCTTGTAACACATTCAAATAATGTAATCTGCTACAAATTTACACATAGAACTAAAGATAAAAATTGATAGAATTGAACCCCATAATTGTATTAATTTTCAAAATGAATTACATGCAAAGTTGGAAAAATGCCATTAAACTCTTTTAAAAGCTCTTAATACAATAAGAAATATTTTTTTAAATAATGTAACAAGACTTCTCAACTTCTCCCATTCCAATCTGGTAATAGGAAAAATCTCTGAGTTTCAGGCTCAAAAAGGACTAGAAATATTCTCATCTTCTCAAGCACAATTCTACCAAACCTGCATAGCAAAGGGAAGAATGAGGGATGAACATAAAAAGACACAAAGAGGAATACAAAAACACAACTCATAGGGCACTCAAGTATACATCTTAGAAAAATATACTATCTCTAATGCTTGATCCATATTTTGATCACAACTAGTGTATTTAAAGCTCCATGTTCTTGAATATATTATTTTTGGCCTCATATAGGCCTTACATTTGTCGCAATTTCCTTCTAATATTATATATGTGCTATCCAGCTATTCTAGACTATGCAAAACTAGACTTTCTATCTTGCTTGCTCTTGGTTCAAAGGGAGCTCTCAAAGGTGGTGTGTTATACAATTTTGGAAGTATAAAATTGGTGAACTAGTATATACATATATACATAGATTTTTTGAAGAACACAAGCTTATACCAAGAAGGGGGGTGTATAAGACCACTTTTTAATTTTATTTATGAATAAATATTATGCAATATATCAGTAGCCATATCAAAAACAATAATCAAAGCAATGCGTAAATCACCACACACAATAAAGACACCAATTTAACATGGTTCACTCAATGTGGGCTACTCCATGGATAAAATATTTCACTAATTTTTTTTCAATAAATCTCTTTGGAATCCTTTCCCTATTACAATTTTTATGGACCTCTATCCAAAGGATACACCAATCCTCTAATCAAGTTCATAGATATATATCCACAAGAGAACTCCTTTATCCTCTGCTCTAGATGGTGATATTCTAAAAGAATTGTTGCCTCCATTGCATTGGTTAATGGATATCTATCCACTAAAGACTCCTATCCTCACTCAGAAGGCCTATCCTCATTGCCCTAGCTAATGGATATCTATACACTGGAGATGATCGTCATCTATACTCTATCACCTCCAAAGCTTACTTTTAGCTTTGTCTCAAATATGCACTAAACATAGTCCTTTGGTCTAGCACAAATCTTCTCAATAAATATCTCTGGTCTGGCACAAATCTATCATCAACTATGCACCAAAATTTATCCTCAAATCTACACTAAACAAAGTCCTTCAATATAGCATAAATTTATCCTCAATCTCTATCCTAAATCCTTAACATAAAGCTTGACTCAATTGCAAAATAAAATCTAGTAGATCTAACCCAAACCTTAACTCAAGGTTTGAACAAATAAATCAACCAACTAAAATCACAAGTATTTTCAAATACTTATCTCAAATCTGCCTTGTAAGCTTCTACAAAAGCTCACACTAATCTATCCACAAGTACTCTCTAGAACTTTTCTAATCTTCTCAATAATCTTTATTCTCAGACTTTGTATTATAAGCTTCCATAAAATCTCATGCAAATATATCCATAATTCTTCTCTAAGACTTGCCTCAAATATGCTCAACAAATCCTTACTAGAACTTGTCCAATCTGCTTAACAATCTCTATCCTCAAACTATATTGTAAGCTTCCACAAACACTCACACAAATCTGTCCACAAGTCTTCTCTAAGACTTACCTCAAATCTACTCAACAAATCCTCACTAAAACTTATCCAATCTCATAGAACATATAGAGAATTATTAGAGACTTAATATGCTTCACACTCACAACAATGCTCATATAATTTCACTCTCTCTTTATTTTTACCACAAAAACATATAGAGAATTGTTAGAGACTCAATATGTTTCACACTCAATCACTCTCAATATCTTTCTCAAATCAATTTAGAATATAGAACAATTTGTTTCACAAAACTTGAACTATCACTTCAACACATCCACTTGAATAGGTTCAACCAAATTTACTCAACCAATCACTCAATAAAATAATCCTTTCTTAGAAACCCTAGTCCAAGTATATGAACACTCACACTTATTTACAACAATTCTTATCAAACAATTTCATATAACAATGATACTCATGATATTTTCAAACCCTATTTCAAGTTCCTCACTCAATCAATCACTTAAAAAATAATGCTTATCTAGTAATCCTCACATAAAATGATACTCATGTTCTTTGTATAAATTCTAGTTCAAGCATTTGAAATATTTACTCAATATTTCCAACAATGCTTATAAAACAAGGTTTTTATCATCAACTCTCAGTTAGAAAAACCTTCAACAATCAAACTAAAAAATGCTTTTCAAAGAATATTTTTACTCCAACTTAGCATTCACAAAATTCAACAATCACTCACTAGGAATATCTGCCCATACATTTTTGTTTGATGTATAAGTGACCTTAAAAATTTTTCTTAATCACAATTTTCCTCTTTACCAATTTCAATGGTTAGATGACAAAATATCACACTAACACTCTCTCAAAAATATTTCTCAATTACAAAAATAATCAAACTCAAATACACATTATTACTCCTTCCTTAAATTAGCAATCATCAAATCAAACATAAAAATAATTACTCAATTTCTCCTTATAATCTCCAACTTTAATTAATCAACCTCCAAAAATTAACATTTTAAAATAATATTTTCCTACCCTTTTATCTCCCACAAATACTAAATATCCAAATTAATTTAGGCAAAAATTAAACTTTATAACCAAAAAATATTTAATTTTTCTCAACCTTAGAACATCCAAAATAATCAAGCGACCAAGATAAATGACATTAGTGCATACCTTTATCACTACCAAAAATCCCTGGTGGATTTCAAACATGAAAACTACTCCCAATCGAGTGCCTTATCGAGGTGCTAGCCCACCACATGGGCTAGGTGCTTCCATGGGGAAGGGAAGGCACAAGCCTCCCTTTATCCCTTTGTTCAATGCTATTTGAAAGAAACTACCCTCTCTTCCTTGCAAAAATGAACTCAGTGGGGTTTGAACCCTGCACTCCTTACCTATCGAAATACTTAGCACTATCATCTATCACCAATTGCACTACCAACTCCTTTGGTAATAAGTTCGGTTCTCCCTTCGACTTGTCTCTTCACCACCCAATGTGGATTTAGCACACGCAAAAATCCTTTCATCTTTTGCACTCGAACACTTACCATACATGGGTAATATTTCTCATGTATGGGTTAATTAAAATTTTAACCCCCTTTTATACACACTTGCATATGCACTTTCAAACGTTGGTGATAATATCAAATTTAAAATTTGATTTAAACATACAAACTTTTACTTTGGCACCTAAATTATTATTTAAATTTAAATTTTAACTTTAGTTAAAATATTTAAATTTAAATAATTTAAACATTATCCTTTTAAATCTGCTTCTCGGGTTTTTTAGAGAGCTTGGAGAATGACCACTTCATGGTCTTCAATTTTCTTCAAATCAACCTTTAACTGAAATATTATAATAATATTTTTCCTTTGGCCTTAATACATTCTTCCTCTTGCACTATTATGATGAGGCTTGGAAATGTCTCAATCATAGCATGTTTTGAATACTAAAACTGCCTAAAAACTCTTATGTTTAATCTGATATGCTATTTAAATTGATTCAATATGTTGTATATTAACTATTTGCATGATCAATGTATTTGAAATATTATATTATAATTTTTATAGTTTTTGCATAGTTTTATGTTATTTTGTTATGACTTGCTAAAATGAGAAATATGCTTAGGTTGATAGCAGCATTTCACTAATTATGTTTTGATATGTCTCAAGCATTTATTTTACCTAAGTTTAGCAAACAGTGCAAGCAAACTGTTACTGTGCAGCAAAAACTGGTTTTCCAATGTAAATTCCAGCCAGCTGCCAATGAATGGCAAGGCATGGAATTCACACATGGAAAGAGATGAAGACCATTGAAATATGATCCTGAGAGATAACCCACCTGAGAAATGTAGAGGAAATCATTTAAAGAGAACACATTTGTTCATTCTAAATTCTCTTCAAAATGAATAGACATCTTTGGAATGAGAAAACACAATCTCTTAAAAATGAGAAGATCTTCGGAATGATAATTGCAGTCTCTTCAAAATGAGGCACTTATGTTCGGAATGAAAACATAATGTGTTTTTGGACTTGTTGACCTATTTTTAACACTAGAAAAATAGAAAGAAATATTGAAAAGGGTAAGGGAAAATATCTCCCATCTGACTTTGTCGTCCTTGCCGACCAAAACCACCATTTATGGAAAGATCAAGTTTGATCCTCTTCTAGGATAAAACCAGGAAAAGTTGTAGCATAATAGGATTAGATATTTATGATATAAATGAGATATTATTAGTTTGAAAGTAGATCTTAGAAAATCTATAAATATGGCTCCCATATAGGTTGAGATAGGGAGATGGAGGAGAATAGGAGAAAATAGGCAAGTAGTGTAATAGTAAGAAAAGTGACTGTTACAGTCCTATAACAGGTTTTAGCAACAATACTGTAATCATGTTCTGAATCAATAAAAGTGCACTATTTTTATTCATGTTGTTGTGAATGAGTGTGAGTAATATATAGATAAAGAAAGACTCATACCTTCTTCTGGACAAGGAGGTTGGCCACTTCCAGACCTAGGAGGATGACTAACAATAGGTTTTTATTTTGATTTTGTTGCAACATAATGACATTTAGAACTTGTCATTTCATTTATTTGTAAACAACTAATAGTATTTGTAATATTAGCTTATTTTATGATTGGTATGATCTTGTGATTAATGGTTTGGTTGTAATCTCCACTTTCAGCAAGCTTTCAAAATATTGCAGATTATCATTTCTAGAATTTACTATTTTCTACAATTTGCTGCATTTTGTGTTTTTTTGTCAACCCCTACACAAAATATTGACAACCTTCTGTTACAGAGCATTGACAGGGCTTAATTTCCATGCTATAATTAGGTTTCCATTGCTGCAAAAGTAAATAGATTTCATTTCTGCAATTATAATCAGATTTCTAATTTTGCAACTGTTATTTCTGCAACATAATTAGGTCTCATTCTACAATTATAATTAGGATTTCATTTCTGCAGTTAATGATTATTTTCCTTTTATGCAACTATATTAAGGTTTAATTTATGAAATTTAGAGATAGAAATGTCCTAAACCCCCCACATAATTAGTTTCACCAATAATACCTATTGCTCACAGATGACCTAAGGTATAGCCTTGTTCACTCCTTCCACAAATAGCCTTGTACACTGCCCTGGATTGACAAATTCATTGAGAATTAATGATGTTCATAATGAAAACACATCATTTTGGCACCATTTCCAGGGAATAGTGTTGTTGGAAGGTGAAAATAGTCCAATAGCTGTTAATTAGACTGAGCTATGAAATTCAGGATAAAATCTGAATATAACAATTGGTTAAAGTAACAACTATTGACCTATAATTTATGTCTTTCAAGGGTAAACATGAATGATTAAGCCTAGGGATAAAAAAAGTAGAATTACTCAAAAGTATCCCTGGCTTGTTCCATTAAGAAGATCTTCATGCCTAAGGGGTGAATCACCTATGTTTGAACTACCATAAATATTGAAAGAAAAATCACCAGTATCATCATCATTAGAACATTCTGAGAAAGAAAAATCATTAGCTTCATCATCATTAGAACATCCTAAGAAAGAAAAATCATTAGACTCATCATCAACATAGGATCTTGGACCTTTTGAGAGTGAAATTTGGATAGGTTTTACTATTCCTAAGGAATAGGAAACTATGGCAGAGGGAGGCAATATAGATAGGGATGGCCAACATGGCTATGTCCATAATGAAGGAGATGATCAAGATATGCCCCAAAATTCCAAAAAAATTGAATATCCTATTCATTTGAGTCCAACACAAAACTATCCCATGAAAACCATTTCACCTTCAATACTTCCAACCTTCTGAGGTGTTGTATCTGAAGATCTTGATCAGTTTTTGTTTGAATTCAAAGTAGTGTGTGAAACCTATGACTATGTAAATGACAATCATAAACTTAAGGATTTTCCTTCAACACTCAAGGACTCAACATTACGTTGGTTCATGAGCTTAGAGCCAAATTCCATTCGAACCTGGGATCAAATGGAAACTATGTTTTTAGATAAATATCAGGAGTATTGCCGTGTAACGAACAAGAAATATGAGTTATTCAAGATTAAATAGGAAGATGATGAAACATTAGAAGACGATCTTGATAGGTTATCCTTGTTCAAAGGAGATGTGGACTTGTAGAACCAAATTTATGCAAAACCATATTTTTGAGAGGATTACAAGATGAATCCATAGAAGTATTGGATTTGATGGGAAAAGGGGATGTAAATACTCTCAGTAATGAGGAAATTGTGGGTCTCTATAGGAATTACTCTTGCACTAAGCAGGGAAGAAGAAAAAAAATACAAATGGCACTAATGTGAAGGACCTAATAGAGGAACTTGCAAATTTTAAAACTGATATTTTGGTACAATTGAACACAACTTTAGGAGAAATATTTGCAAAAGCAAAAACCATGGAACCTTTGGCAATTTATTGCCCAAGATGTAGAAATAAACATGCTTTGTAGGAGTGTCCTTTGAATAAAACATCTACCTCAACCATTTGTAGTATCTGTTCAAAAAAACATTTGACTAATAAATGCCACCTGCTACCACAACTCAAAACTATGTTAGAAATTTAGACTAAGGAACTCAACTATGTTGGACCAAAACAAGGGGAAATTTCTCTCAGAACCAAAATCCCCCTCATTTTCCTACAAATTGGGGGAATAATCCTTGGAATATGCCTTGGGGATAATCAAAACCACCCCAACATCCTTGGAATTATTATCAATTGACAAATTCCCAGGAATGGCCACAAAAAAGTTGGAGTAATCTAGCCTAGAATCAGAATCAAAATAACCCATCATGGAATCAAAACAATTCACCCTGGAATTAGAATCAGAATAATCCACATTGGATGCAAAATCAACCACAATGGAGTCAACAATACCAGTCCTATCCAAGGCAGCAAAAAAATCAAGGTAAAAATCAGCATTTGCTACCTGCACCTAATCAAAATATTCAAGAAAAATAGAACCAACCACAGCAAACACAATAGGTGAAACAGCCTCAACTTCCAGCTCAATCAGTCACTAATCCAAACAACATGAGATAGGCATCCCATGTCTATGTGGCTAAAGCTAAAGAAAATGCTGAAATAAATGTTCTTTACTGTAGTAACATCCAACTTCATTCAGGAAAAGTTGTACCTAAACATGTTTCAACTAAAATCAAGGAAAATTAAAAGCAAGAACCTTTGGAATCATTTAGAGTTAAACCAACAACAAAGAAAGAAGAAGAAAAAAAGAATCATAGGTAGAACAATTACCTTCATCAAGGACAATTCCATATCCTAAAATATTTAATACCACAACAAAAAATTTTGAGTCAGACCTGGTCAAGGAACTTAGAAAGTTAACTATATCATTGCCCTTATTGCAAGCCATTAAGGATATACCAATGATTAAAAGTACTATCTGAGATTTATGTAGTAGAAGAGCAGGAAGAAAAAAAAAACATTTCCCAAGACTGTTCAGGTTGAAGGAAAGATAGCTAATATCTAGTACCTCCAAAGTATAGTGACCCAGGGAGTCTAGTTATCACATTTACCATAGGCTCAATACCAATATCAAATGTCTTAGTAGATCTAATGGAACAATTACAGCTCAAACATCTCAGTCCCACATTTATAGTTTTAGAAATGGCTGATAGGTCAGTTGCAAAACCTGAAGGTATCATTGAATATGTCCCTATAGAAGTCTATTCCTAGGAATTCCTTGTAGATTTTTTGGTTTTATAGCCAAGAAATTCAACACATGGATATCCCATCATTCTGGGAAGACCTTGGGTTGCAACTACAGAAGCCTTCATAGACTGCAGATCTCAAAAAATGACTATTTCAAATGGTATTGATCTAAAACAAATCTCTCTGTATCCTCCTGAAAGACCCTCCAACAATTTTTTAGGTCGTTTATGGTTTCTTGATTCATATGAAGATCTAGAAGAGGTCATTTCCACACTAGCCACCTTGGTACGAAGGGAACACATAGAGACCCCCATGACATAGAAAATTTATAAAATGAAATGATCCTAATGAATGTTCTACATGAACAAGGGTTAGAAGAAGAAGTAGTAAATATCCATCAATTGTTAGAGAATGAGGAAAACCAAAATTCTGAAGGTGAGCCATCTGTACTATCATAGGAAACATTAGTTTCACTACCACATGGGTGGCACCATCACCTAATTTTTCCTTCTAACTATTCCATATAGGATATGATTCCATTAGAAATCAATGAAATAGAAACTTCTTATTGCCCTCTTAACTCCCTAATCACCAGGTATGAAGAAGTGAGTTCAGTGCTTCCAAATACAAAACAAATAGAAGTCCATCCAGGAAAATTACTAAACATTAATAGTTGGCTCACTAGGGAAGAGGAAGAAAAGTTGATAACAGTTTTGCAGAAGCATGTTCATGCTTTTACATGGGACTACAAGGATATGTCAAGAATCCACCCTGATATATGCACCCATAGGATTTATACTAAAGAATTCAATCCAGTAAGACAACCCCAGAGAAGACTAAATCCTGCCTTGAGAGATATTGTAAAGGAAGAAATTGAAAAATTTTTGGAGGTAGGATTCATTTACCCAATTTATGATAGCTAGTGGGTCTCTCCATTGGTTATAGTTCCTAAGAAAAATGAAAAAATGAGAGTATGTGTAGACTATAGAGATCTGAATAAAGTGACATACAAAGACCATTTTCCATTACCTTTCATAGATCAGGTGTTAGATACCCTTTTTGGAAAGAAATAATTTTGTTTTCTTGATGGATTTAGTGGGTATAATCAAATTTAGGTTGCACCTGAAGATCAAGAGAAAAAAACCTTTAACTGTCCATGGGGAACATTTGCCTATAGGGTTTTACCTTTTGGTTTATGTAATGTCTTAGCAACATTTTAGTGAGCGGTCTTAGAAATTTTTTCTGATCTGACTACCAAAAGTGTTGAGATATACATGGATGATTTCAAATTATGTGGACATACTTTTGACTTTACATTAGAAAACCTTGATAGAGTTTTAACTCACTGTGAAACATACCAGTTATCTTTGAATCCAGACAAATGTTTTATGATGATGGAGGAAGGAATAGTTCTTGGTCATCACATCTCTCCTCAAGGAATCCATGTTGATTTAAAGAATGTGGAAATTATCAAAAATATTCTTCCTCCTAAAACTCAGACTAATGTCAAAAGCTTCCTAGGACACATTGGTTTTTACCACAGGTTTATTCCCAACTTTAGCACAATAGCCAATCCCATGTTTGCCCTATTGACTAAAGATTCTGAATTCTCCTAGACTGCAAGGTGTTAGGAATCATTTGAAGCTCTGAAAGAGAAATTAGTAACTCCACCTATGTTAAGAGGACCTAATTGAACATTACCATTTCACATACAGGCTGATGCTTCCAATACTGCAATTGGAGCAACATTAGGACAAATTGACAATGGTGAACACTATGCCATCTACTACATTAGCAAGAATTTGACAAGAGCTAAGAAAAATTATATCACAATTGAGAAAGAGTTCTTGGCAGTAATTTATGCCATCAATAAATTTAGGCATTACATCACAGGTTATAAAAAATTAACCTTTCAAAATAATATTTTCCTACCCTTTTATCTCCCACAAATACTAGTTATCCAAATTAATTTAGGCAAAAATTAAACTTTATAACCAAAAAATATTTAATTTTTCTCAACCTTGGAACATCCAAAATAATCAAGCGACCAAGATAAATGACATTAGTGCATACCTTTATCACTACCAAAAAGCCTTGGTGGATTTCAAACATGAAAACTACTCCCAATCGAGTGCCTTATCGAGGTGCTAGCCCACCACATGGGCTAGGTGCTTCCATGGGTAAGGGAAGGTGCAAGCCTCCCTTTATCCCTTTGTTCAATGCTATTTGAAATAAACTACCCTCTCTTCCTTGCAAAAAAGAACTCAGTGGGGTTTGAACCCTGCACTCCTTACCTGTTGAAACACTTAGCACTATCCTCTATTGCCAATTGCACTACCAACTCCTTTGGTAATAAGTTCAGTTCTCCCTTTGACTTGTCTCTTCACCACCCAATGTGGATTTAGCACATGCAAAAATCCTTTCATCTTTTGCACTCGAACACTTACCATACATGGGCAATATTTCTGGGTTAATTAAAATTTTAACCCCTCTTTTATACACACTTGCATATGCACTTTCAAACGTTGGTGATAATATCAAATTTAAAATTTGATTTAAACATACAAAATTTTACTTTGGCACCTAAATTATTATTTAAATTTAAATTTTAACTTTAGTTAAAATATTTAAATTTAAATAATTTAAACATTATCCTTTTAAATCTGCTTCTTGGGTTTTTTAGAGAGCTTGGAGAATGTCCACTTCATGGTCTTCAATTTTCTTCAAATCAACCTTTAACTGGAATATTATAATAATATTTTTCCTTTGGCCTTAATACATTCTCCCTCTTGCACTACTCTGATGAGGCCTGGAAATGCCTCAATCATAGCATGTTTTGAATATTGAAACTGCCTAAAAACTCTTATGTTTAATCTGATATGCTATTTAAGTTGATTCAATATGTTGTGTATTAACTATTTGCATGATCAATGTATTTGAAATATAATATTCTGATTTTTACATTTTTTTGCATAGTTTTATGTTATTTTGTTATTACCTGCTAAAATGAGAAATATGCTTAGGTTGATAGCAACATTTCACTAATTATGTTTTGATATGTCTCAAGCATTTATTTTACCTAATTTTAGCAAACAGTGCAAGAAAACTGTTACTGTGCAAAGAAAAACTGGTTTTCCAATGTAAATTCCAACCAGCTACCAATGAATGGCAAGGCATAGAATTCACACATGGAAAGAGATGAAGACCATTAAAATATGATCCTGAGAGAACCCACCTGAGAAATGTAGAGGAAATCATTTAAAGATCACAAATTTTTTAATTCTAAAGTCTCTTCGGAATGAACAGACATCTTCGAAATGAGAAAACACAGTCTCTTAAAAATGAGCAGATCTTCGGAATGAGAATTGCAGTCTCTTCGAAATGAGGCACTTATCTTCGAAATGAAAATAGAATGTGTTTTTTGACTTGTTGAATGATTTTTAATACTATAAAAAGGGAAAAAAATATTGAAAAGGGTAAGGGAAAATATCTCCCATCTGACTTTGTCATCCTTATCGACCAAAGCCACCATTTATGGAAAGATCAAGTTTGATCCTCTTCTAGGATAAAACCAAGAAAAGCTATAGCATAATAGGATTAAATATTTATGATATAAATGAGATATTCTCAGTTTGCAAGTAGATCTTAGAACATATATAAATATGGCTCCCATATAGGTTGAGCTAGAGAGATGGAGGAGAATAGGATAAAATAGGCAAGTAGTGTAATAGTAAGAAAAGTGACTATTACAGTCCTATAACAGGTTTTAGCATCAATACTGTAATCATGTTCTGAATCAATAAAAGTGCACTATTTTTATTCATGTTGTTGTGAATGAGTGTGAGTAAGATATATAGAAAGAAAGACTCATACCTTCTTCTAGACAAGGAGGCTGGCCACTTCCAGACCTATGAGGAGGACTAACAACAAGTTTTTATTCTGATTTTGTTGTAGCAGAATGAGTTGTAGAACTTGTCATTTCATTTACTTGTAAACAACTACCAGTATTTCTAATATTAGCTTATTTTATGATTGGTATGATCTTGTGATTAATGGTTTGGTTGTAATCTCCACTTTTAGCAAGCTTTCAAAATACTATAGATTATCATTTCCAAAATTTACTATTTTTTGCAATTTGCTGTATTTTGTGTTTTGTTGTCAACCCCTACACAAAATATTGACAACCTTCTATTACAGAGCATTGACAAGGCTTAATTTCCATGCTATAATTAGGTTTCCATTGCTACAAAAGTAAATAGATTTTCTTTTTGCAATTATAATCAGATTTCTAATTCTGTAACTATTATTTTTACAACATAATTAGGTCTCATTCTACAATTGTAATTAGGATTTCATTTTTGTAGTTAATTATTAGTTTCCATTTTTGCAACTAGATTAAGGTTTAATTTATGCAATTTAGAGGTAGAAATTTCCTAAATCCCCCATAAAATTGGTTTCACCAATAAGACCTGTTGCTCCTAGATGACCTAAGTTATAGCCCTGTTCACTCCTTCCATAAATAGCCTTGTACACTGCCCTGGATTGACAAATTCATTGAGAATTAATGATGTGCATAACGACAACGCATCATGCTCATTGAAATTGACTTTTGACATCAATGAAAACTCAACTCTTGACATCAATGACAACTCATTTAATAAAAATGTCCAACAATATCCCCCTTTGTCATTGATGGCAACCCAATTATCTTTTCAAATTTTCTTAACCTTTTTCTATTCTTCTTCCCCTGGGAAACTGCTCCCCCTGAATCAATGCTCTCTGCTTAAATAAAATATCTCTCCCTTACTCAAATATCTCCCCTTTGACATTAATGGAAAAGGGTCACCTTTGGGGCTCGAGGTTAAGAATGAGTCTCTTAGCTTAGCCCCTTACCCACATCCTCTTGAGGTGGTTAATTCTAGGGTGGGAGTATTTATACTCCCATCAAGCATTGATATTTACCTTTGTCCACTTTCCTTCTCATACGATCCTTGTGATTCCTCTAACTGTTCATGTTCCTGCTTGTCTCTGGAATTTCTTTTCTACACCACTTTGTTGTATGTCCATCACTCTTGCACTTGTAACACTTAATATTGTTATTCCTTGGAGGTGTAAATGTCTTGGTATTTCTTCTGGTGAAACCATATATACTTCTATCATGGACCCTGCAATTCATTGCCTTGTGACCAAACTAATTATATGAGTATCAATACCCATGAAATAACTGCCTGTTCCTGAAGTTCCCATATTTCTATATTTCATGTGTCCTACACTGTGAAGCTTTATGCCCAAATATATGACATGAGAAAAATCATCCATTGAAATTTCCTTGCCTTGAACTCATTGGTCTATTAGTCTTTTTTTCTTTGTATTGGTTCCTATTCCATCTATTTTTTCTTTATGCATTGTTTCTTTCCTTGTTGAAATTTTTGTTGTCCAACTCATCCTCAGAAGTCTTACTTTCTCTTACACTATCTTCTTTTGAAGTTTCTTCTTCTTCAAAACTTGAGATTGTCTCCTCTTCTTATTTTTTTATACCTGTTCAAAACCAAGACCTATTTTGTTTGTTGACCATATTTATACCTTGATCATATTTTTTTTTTTTTGAATTTACATGGTGGAATCGGTAGCCACCATGAATCTGGGTAGGCTGTCCAGCTTTTATGGCTGCCACAGTATTCTATGTTGTTCGCCCTAGAAGCCGCCACACAGATCTTTGCGCAGTCCGTCCCTATAACGACCATGCCACAATCATTTTAAACCTTTTACACCACTGAAAGCACCAGGAAAGGGACAAGCATTTAGTCCAGCGAGGCTCGAGATTTGAACCTTGGATCTCAGCCCCCCTTATGGGATTTGGATGAACCAATTGGTCTACAGATCGGGTACCTTGATCATATTATCTATGATTTTTGAGCTCTTTCCAAACTTGTGTAGCTTATCCTTATACTTTTCTACTTCTTCAGTTAGTAGAGCTACTTCTTGTTCTAATATTTCACATTCTAAGACATTTACTTCTAAATTATCCTTGAACTTATTTGTCTTAGCCATTGAATTATTTAGATCGTCTATAAGCTTTCTTATTTCTTCATCACATTCTTGAAACTAAAGCTTAAGTTGGAAATTTTGCTTTCTTACCTTCTTCAATGTGTTAAGAGCATAGATAAGCTCTCCCTCAAGATCAACTTCTCCCTTTTTTAATTCTTTCTCTATTTGTTTACCTTTGAAAACATCTTCATTCTCTTCTGGCTTGTCTTCTATAGGATTACATCCTTCTTCTAGTGCCATTAGAATATTCTCTTCTAGTCCTTCAAGTGTATCTTCATATTTATCATCACTAATATTAAAACCATTCTTTGTACAACTATCTTCAAGATGTCCAAAATCACCACATCTAAAACACTTGATAATTATTGGCAACTTTTTATTAACTTCTATTTTTTCTTCTATCAAAAATAGAACTTCATATTTATCATTAGGTGAGAAACTATTATCACTATCACTTGAGTACTTACTTGCCTTGTATGCATAGTAACTCTTCTTTTATCTTTGAAGTAACATCTTTCCTTGTTTGACTTGTCCATCCTTTCTTTTGGTACCCATATTTTTTTGATTACCTATTCTTATGATCCTATTTTTCTTCATCATTTACATTTATAGCTTCTTGAAAACTAGTTGCATAGTGACCATACTTTCCACAGTTGAAAAATCTAACAAATTTTACATATTTAAATATTCTTGGATCCTTATTCCTTTTGCCATAATTTGCTTCTTCACCACTAGATGAATCATCGCTTGAATCTGACTTCTTACCCTTTTTCTTCTTGGTAGCTTTGAAGGTTGTTTCCTTTTAGAGATTAGGTTCCTCTTTTGTTCTCATATCAAAAGTTGTAAGAATACCAAGTAATACATATCTTATCAAAAGATCACCATATTTTGATTCCTCTATAGTAGAGATATTTTCACTAAACCTTTTTGGGAGAGATCTTAAGATATTATCATAAATATTAGATTCTTCAAAACCAAGTCCAAGTCCTTGCATGGCATTAACAACCTCATCTACATGAAGTAGATAAGTACCAATTTTTTCCTCATCCTTCATCCTTAATTATTTAGATTATCCTTTGAGATTTTGTATCTTTATATTTTTAACACTTTTATCTCCTTCATATATGATTTGCAACTTATCCCAAATTCCTTTTATTTGTTTGAAATGCATAAAATTTATGAAATCTATTCTAAAAAAACCTCTCAAAATTGCATTCATTTCTTTTGAATTGTAATGGTAGAAGCATAACATATTAATCTATAGGTGGAGTAGTTGGTGGTGTGCATCCATTTTCAACTGCTTCCCATATTTTATTACTAAGTTCCATTAAGTGAATCTTCATTCTCATACTTCAAAATATATAATCGTTTACATCAAATATTGGTGTTGAGTTATTTTATGACACATTCTTAGAATCCATTGTGTTCTTGTAAGCTCTTCCTTCAAGTTTTTAAACTCTTTTGAAGGAACTTGCTCTATACCAATTGAAGAACACAAGCTTATACTAGGAAGGGGGTGAATAGTATAAGACCAATTTTTACTTTTCTTTACCAATAAATATTATGTAATATATCAGTAGCAATATCAACAATAGTAATCAAAGCAATTCATAAACCACCACACACAATAGAGACACCAATTTAATGTGGTTCACTAAATATGGGCTACTCCATGGAGAAAATATTTCAGTAATATTTTCTAAATAAATCTCTTGGGAATCATTTCCCTATAACAATATTTATGGACCTCTATCCAAAGGATACATCAATCCCCTATTCAAGTTCATGGATATCTATCCATAGGAGAACTCCTTTCTCCTCTACTATGACTGGTAATATTCTAGAAGAACTACAACCTCTACTACATTGGCTAATGGATCTCTATTTACTGAAGACTCATATCCTCACTCAGAAGAACTATCCTCACTACCTTGGCTAATGTATCTCTATCCACTAGAGACTATCATCCTCTATACTCTATCACCTCCAAAGCTTGCTCTTAGCTCTATCTCAAATATGCACTAAACACAATCCTTCAATCTAGCACAAATATGCTCAATCTCTATCTCTAGTTTGGCATAAATCTATCCTTAAATATACACCAAAATCTATCTTCAAATATACACTAAACATAGTCCTTCAGTCTAGCAAAAATCTATCCTCAAGCCTTAACACAAAGCTTGAATCAATCACAAAATCAACTTTGTTGGATCTGCCCCAAATCTTAACTTAAGGTTTGAACAAATCAATCAACCATATTAGCTCACAAGTCTTTTCAAAGACTTGTTTAAAATCTACTTTGTAATATTTTACAAAAGCTCACACTAATATATCCACAAGTCCTCTCTAGAACTTGTCCAATCTTCTCAATAATCTCTATTATTAAAATTTGTATTGTAAGCCTCCATAAAAGCTCACACAAATCTATCTACAAGTCTTCTCTAAGACTTACCTCAAATCTACTCAGCAAGTCCTTACTAGAACTTGTAATCCACTCAACAATATCTATCCTCAAACTATATTGTAAGCTTCCACAAAAGCTCACATAAATCTATCCACAAGTCTTCTCTAAGACTTACCTTAAATTTGCTCAAAAAGTCCTCACTAGAACTTTTCCAATACCACATAAACATATAGAGAATCATTAGAGACTCAATATGCTTCACACTCACAATAATATTCAAATACTTTCACTCTCTCTCTATCTCTCTCTCTTTCATTTTACCACAAAAAAATATAGAGAATTATTAGAGACTCAATATTTTTCACACTCAATCACTCTAAATCTCTTTCTCAAATCAATTTAGAATATAGAACAATTTGTTTCATAGAACTTGAACTATCACTTCAACACATCCATTTGACTAGGCTCAACCAACTCTACTCAACCAATCACTCAATGAAATAATCCTTGCTTACAAATCCTAGTCCAAGCATATGAACACTCACTTATTTCCAATAATGCTTATCAAAAAATTTCACATAACAATGATACTCATGATCTTTACAAATCCTAGTTCAAGTTCCTCACTCAATCAATCACTTCAACAACAATGCTTATCAAGTAATTCTCACATAACAATAATACACATGTTCTTTACATAAATTCTAGTTCAAGCATAAGAAAGATTTACTCAATATTTACAACAATGCTTATAAAACAAGGTTTTTATCATAAACTCTCACTCAAAAATACCTTCAACAATCAAACTCAACAATGCTTGTCAAACAATCCTTTTCACTCCAAATTAGCATTCAAAACATTCAACAATCACTCACTAGGAAGATGTGCCCATACCTTTTTGTTTGATGTAGAAGTTCCCTTAAAAACTTGTCTCAATCAAAATTTTCCTCTTCCAATTTCAATGGTTATATGACAAAATATCATACTAACACTCTCTCAAAAATATTTCTTAATTACAAAAATAATCAAACTCAAATGCACCTTATTAATCCTTGAAATTAGCAATCATCAAATCACACAAAAATAATTCCTCAATTTCTCCTTATAATCTCCAACTTTAATTAATCAACCTCCAAAAACTAACGTTTCAAAATTGCCTACCCTTTTATCTCCTGCAAATACTAAATATCCAAATTAATTTAGACAAAAATTAAACTTTATAACTAAAAAATATTTTATTTTTCTCAACCTTAGCACATCCAAAATAATCAAGTGACTAAGATAAATGGCATTAGCGCATACCTTTATTACTACCAAAAGGTCTCGATGGGTTTTGAATGTGAAAATTTCTCCCAGTCGAGCGCATTATCGAGGTAATAGCCCACCATGTGGGCTAGGTGCTTCCATGGGGAAGGGAAGGTGCAAGCCTCCCTTTATCCCTTCCTTCAAAATTGTTTGAAAGAAACTGCCATTTCTTCCTTGCAAAAACAAACTCATCGAGGTTTAAACCCTACACTCCTTGCCTACCAAAACACTTAGCATTATCCTTTATCGCCAACTGTGCTACCAGTGCCTTTGGTACTAAGTTTGGCACTCCCTTCAACTTGTCTCTTCATCGCCCAATGTGGATTTAGCACATGCTAAAATCCTTTCTTCTTTTGCACTCGAAAACTTAGCATACATGGGCAATATTTTGCATGGATGGGTTAATTAAAAATTTAACCCCCCTTTTATACACACTTGCATATGTGCTTTCAAACGTCGGTGATAATATCAAATTTAAAATTTGATTTAAACATACAACCTTTTAATTTAGCATCTAAACTATTATTTAAATTTAAATTTTAACTTTAGTTAAAATATTTAAATTTAAATAATTTAAACCTTATCCTTTTAAATCTGCTTCTTGGGTTTTTTAGAGAACTTGGAGAATGATCACTTCATGGTCTTCAATTTTCTTCAAATCAACCTTTAACTAGAATATTATAATAATATTTTTCCTTTGGCCTTAGTACATTCTTCCTCTTGCACTGCTCATTGAAATTGACTCTTGAAATTAATGACAACTCAACTCTTGACATCAATGACAACTCATTTAATCAAAATATCCAAAATTTTTATTTCTCCTGCTTTTCCTAGTCATCTGATTTTATAAATTAGGATCAAACTAGGCTGTTGTAGTGAAATTTTGACATAATACGGGGGGGACTCGATGTGATAGTGAAGATAAGAGATGGAGTGTGGAAGATAAATAGATGGAATGACATTGATTACATAATGGTTATGGAGTAGGTAGGAGTAATGGGAGTTGATTAGTATAGTGGATGGTGGAGATATGACACTTGGTGGGATGAATGGTCATGATGGACAAGAGAAGATGCCCAGAAGGAGGAGGGCAGAGATAGGTAGGAATAAAAACAAATTGTAAAATAAGATTTGGAAGCATATATATGATACTTCCATAACTATACTCCATCATAGTGACCCATCTGTAACTATTTTCCATCGAAGCACTAGGTGAGCAGTTTTTTGTAATCTGAACAATTTTCTTATTCTTACAGTACTTTTTATGTCATTTGAATATGAAAAATAGGAATTGGTTGCACCATTGGGCCTTCTATATTTTACACTCCATTGAATTTCTCATGGATAGCCCTTTTTTACCTTTTACCATCCTTATTTATAAGTCGAGAAAAATATTGTATGAGTCTACTTCAAGCAAGATTATTTTATTTCTCGCATAGTACGTGATCACATTCTATAGATATTCAATGATCTGATTTTGTTCTTCATTATCAAGCTTATCACTCGACCAGTCCACATTATATTTATTTTGGTACAATCCATGGGATTTTGTTTGATCACCTGAACATTCCCCCTCCTCGACTACTACCTGTATTTGCAACTATTACTGGGCTTTCATTTGTATTTTTTAGTTTGATTTGCTATTGTATTTGTTTTTGTTTGTTGCATGCCTCTATTTATAGTAAATTTTGTCATGAAAGATCCACCACCTTGGTCTTGCACAAGATCCCTTTAAGATCAGAGTATTAATCACCATGCTTAACATTAAATCTTGTTTGGGATCAATTTCTACCATCGATATTTATGAATCTGGGTAATCGTTAGTCATACAACATAATAGATGTATGTTAGGGTAGTCACATGTATTAAGTCTAAAACTATCATTAGCAGTAAGTTGATCACAAACTTAGGCTCAAAAATATATTTTCCAAATTGATCTTACCAATGTATTAATCTCCATCTAACCCAAATTTATTAAGGTTAACATGGTATTTAGAGAAAGCTAATAACATTTCATATGGACATAATCTATTTATGAAAATATAACACCCCTATGCATTCACCTTTATATCAAAAATCAGATGTGTGCACCTGTTGGATTCTCCAAACATGCGCAAGTGTTAGCAGACTAAAAGGGAAAAAATACCCATGTATTAAAATCTTGTAAATCATGATTTAATGCTCTTCCTTATCCTAAATAATACCTTTAATTAGTTTTCCAACCAAGAACATCATGAACTAACATTTGATTAATTTTTAATAATGTGCTACCATTGGATCTGGGTGGAGATGAGGGCAACCATCAGATTATCCATAGAGGTGCACTTTAGAATACAAGGGAGGAAATTTTATCCTTTGATGAAGCTTGAACACTGGATCTGGGCATAAAAAAGCAAGACCATTAGATCTAGACTTGACTACAAATCCATTGATGATCACCTTGTTAAACTTTGATCACTTTCAAAAAAGCACGGCCATCAGATTCGATCAGGATCAAGTGCTAACATTGGATTAGACCATGATGTGTGCTTTATATTATTTATGTCATCCATATGAAGTGCAACCATTAAAAATATTGGAATCAGTGTAACCATTGGATTAATTTTTGATGTATGCTTTTACATATCCTAAGTTTGACTTGTCAAAGTCTAAACACTTCATAGAAGCACTACTGTTGGGTCAAATTTGGAGCAGGTGTGATCATTAGATCTTGCTAAATATTTAAGGTGGTTAACCCTTATTCAAATGAATAGATTTTATTGTTTGGTTGATCTACCATGAGCATCACCATTGGATTGAATAATGGCTAAGCCCTACCACCGATATTCTTTAACCTACAAGCTTAATAACCAATGAGGTGCATAATTTAAACCTTAAATCACTATTGATTAAATGAAATGGGGAAGGATTACTAATGTGTTAGGACCCTTACAAAGCTTGATTAGCAGTTTAATTAATTTTTGGGCACCTAAACCCTTTCAATGTTAACACCTCATTATTTCGAGTAAGCATGGTCATCGGATTTCATCCAAATGGAGTGCTTTCATTGGATCTTTTGGATATCTGCACTTCATACCTTTGTGTTATGACTCATCAATTTTTGATTACTTTATAAGAGATCTACCATTAGATCTATTTTAGAGCAAGCACAATTGTTGAATTCCATGAAGTTGTAGGCCTTTTATCAACCTATTAAAAGGAATATTTTAATATTCAGTTGGATTTCTTGGTGTATGATCATCATATCATCTTAGATTAAGTGTA
Source organism: Wollemia nobilis (assembly GCA_028583015.1). Taxonomy (NCBI): domain Eukaryota; kingdom Viridiplantae; phylum Streptophyta; class Pinopsida; order Araucariales; family Araucariaceae; genus Wollemia; species Wollemia nobilis. Next base: position 14,472,535 of record JAQPPZ010001870.1, on the reverse strand, counting down.
ACTGTTAGATCTGCCAAATATAGGAGGCATTTGACTTCAACTTAGACGTGATCCTTTAATGGTAGGTAAAATTGTTGCGAGCACTGTCATCGAATTAACTTAGGAGAAAGCACAACTGTTGATTCCTTTAGATCTACAATATTAATAGCCAAAAGGGTGCAAATTTTTTAATTATTTAATAATTTTTAATTAAGAGAGGGAGAAATCTTATCAATGTATTAATACCCTCATTAATTATGATTAGTGGATTAATTAATATTTGGGTGGCTAACCCACTCAATATTTAAACTTTGATATCTTGAGTGATGCGCGATCGTCCGATATTATCACAAATGAGTGCTACCCTTGGATATTTTGGACTTGTTGGATATTTAATTCAATGTACACCATACTTAGGCTTTAATTTATTTAACTTATAATTTGACCCTTGTTGACTCCTTAATTAATTTGACTTCTTTTATACCTTATGTTATAACCCTTTTTACCATGGCATTATGTTTTAGACCTCGATTTAACCTTTGGGTTAATTATGCGAGTGCATCCATGCGATCAAGGTGGATCCGAGTGCAGCCTTTGGATTAATCAAAAGTGTTTGATGTTTACACAAAATGGGAATGTGACCCTCACTTATATTTAATTAATTTAGCTATCTAAGACCTTAGGTTATACAAATTGAACTATGGTATTTTATTTTTACTTAAATCTCGGGTTGATTGCGTGAGTGCATCTGTTAGATTTCAAAGGGTGAGATTACCATCCAGATATTTGAACCTGCATGACCTTTAATCATAAAGGGGCACATGCCCTCAATTGATTATGGAATAATTTTAAAACCTTAGGTTTATATACTTAAGTTGGGATGATTTGATAAATTTTTATTAGTGACCCTAGGACTTAGGGGTTCACTTTAGAGGATATTTCAAAAATCAAATTTCATAACCCAAAGAAAAATTTCAATAGTCAAGGGTAATTTTGAATGCTTTATTAATTTAAACTTTAAAAGGATATTTTATTATCGGATAAGATTAATGGTCACAAAGGCAAATTTCTTAATGGTCAAGGCCACAACTCTAGATTTGATTAAGATTAATATTTTTATAGTTGCTTATTAGGGATCACACCATTGAAAATCAATTTCCTAGAGGGGAATGCAACAGAGACCAGCAACATTTGGTAAATTTATTGAAACCAAAAATTTAAAATTGGGGGTATCTGAAGTTGAGTCAAATTTGGCTCCAACATAGGCTCTGATTGGGAAAATGTGTTAAAAACTTGAGGCACTTGAGAATTCCATAATCTCCTGGTTTTATTTCTAGCTTTGGACAAAATCATAAACCATCAAGCTTGATTAGAAAATAAAAAATACAAACAAATAAAACATAAAAATAAAAATATACAATAAGGCAACAACAAACATGATATCACAAAAAAATAGAGTATTCAAAAATTGTTATTCTCTTTAGTCAAATTTAGGTCTAAGGATCAAAATTTTAAGTTCATATGAGCTTTTGAAATATTCTCATGATTTTTCAACAAAGTCCTAAGATATGATTATAAATTATGCATAAAATTTTGTTGTTCCATCATGCCTTGGCTTGAGTGTGTGTTAGTGTATTAATTTTAATTTTTGGGTCTTCTAGATCTTCATTATGATTGGAAAATAGTCAAGCCTAATAAGTAATTTCACCCTTTAATATTTTTGCCATTTGTAAGGCTCCACTACCATTCAAGCATCTATAGCCTTGATGGAGATGCTATTGATCCTATATGGCTTTAATCTATTGCCAACTAGATGTCTATAGCCTTAGTAGTGGTTTTCCAAGATATCTCAGATACAAATGTAATCTCCATTATTTAAATTTTTTTTCTCTTTTTGAGAAATATTTGGATATAAGCAAATTATGTAACAAGTGTACCTGAGTTGAGAACCAACTTTTGGCTAAATAATAGAGTGTAATTATTTTTAGCTCAACCATATTACCAAAGGTAACTCTGTCCCTTGGACCCTAATTTTTTTCTTTTAATGGTGTTTAGAAAGTGAGGCTTTGTCATTATGGACCAACAACTCTGATTCACTCTATTTTTTTCATATCGTATGACAGTTGCATGAACATTCAAATTTGAAAATTGTAAGCATCATCAAAAACTAATTTCCATTAGTGGATCTCACCATACAATAAGAGGAATGAGTGAGCTGAGGTTTAGCGGGTGCGGTGGGAGTGAGGGTTTGAATTTTTTGGGTAGGAATCTCAGCCAAGGTGGTAGAGGTAGAGCAGGTACAAAAGGGGCGGGTGGGAACCTCGAGCATGGATCAAGCGAGGATCCAGAGGAAGGCGGTCAAGCTACGGTAGATTTGGAGGTGGGCATCACACGGGGGCCCGACCCTCCTCAGAAAGACCCCGAAAAAAATATACGAAGGACAATGCGGGGCCCAAGAAGTGGCTATCTTTTGCTGAGACTCTTAGAGGAAAAAGAAAGGAGGTTCTCTCTCTTCCACCCCTAGTTCCAATAAATAATAAAATTTCAGCCCCGGCAAGTTCCATGAGCCCTTTTCTTTTAATGGAAGAATTCTCCCTGGTAGGCAAGTTTTTGGGAGGTAGGCCGGACATGGAGACTATCAGGGCTTGGGCGATGGGTAAATGGTGACTGGTAGGCAGCTTGGAGTTGGTAGCTCTAACTCGAGGGTTCTTCATTATCCATTTTAACAATATGGAGGATGCTAACCACATTTTAACAGGAGGTCCTTGGTTTCTAGGCAAAAGGAGCCTTTTTCTCAGATGATGGGGTGAATATTTTGACCCTGAAAAGAAAAATATTAACATTGCCCCTATTTGGGTTCATCTCCCGAGTCTACCTACCCAGTTCTTCAATGAATATTGGCTGTAGGGCATAGCCAAAACTATAGGGGACCTGATCTCCATTGACCATGCGACCTTGGCTAGGACAAGGATGACTCATGCATGAATCTACATAAATGCTAATTTGAATAATGAATTGCCAAGGTTTGTGGAGCTAGAGTATGGAGAATACTATAGAAAATAGTCGGTAGAATATGAGAACAGACTAACATTCTATGCAGAATGTAAAAATCAAGGACATCTATGCAATCAGTGCCCTAACCTAGCAATGAATAGAGAAAAGTAGAAGTAGGGAATGCTAGACAAAGGAAATTTGAGGAGTTTCCCTAGTAGAGGTGATTTCAATCAGGCAAACTATGTCTACCAAAAAATAAAAGAGAGGGTGCAGGGTCCCAGCAAGACAAAGGAAAACAACAGGTTGTTGGCAACCAAAATACTCAGGTAAGTTCCAATCCTCTAGTTTCAAATAAATTTTCAATTCTATCCAATATGGGAGTAGGAGGATTATCAGAAGACATGGAAGCCCAACACCTTCAGGCTAACCTTTCTGACTCTCTCGAATCCCCATCCAAGTCAGGATCCTCAAACCCTAATGCTAAAATTACTGTAAGCCCCATGGGCATCACAAATCCAAACCCTAATGCACGATCTCTAGAATCCACATCCAAGTCAGGATCCTTAAACCCCAATGCTAGAAATACTTCAAGCCCAGTGGGCATCCCAAAGCCAAACCCTAATGCTAAAGAACTTAGGAAGAAATTTGAGGCATTGGAAAATAAAAAATCTCATCTCCCTAACATCATCACTAGGAGCCAAGTGAATCCTACTGAGGGGCCATCCCGTAGACCAGGGGAATACAAGAAAAAAGGAGAAGATTTGGATGTAGGGGTGGAGATATGTGAAACTCTTCAGACTGAGGAATATGGCAGTCCGGTTCTACAACAAATTACCTCCCCTCAGTTTAGTCCTAAACAAACCAGGAGCACTGTGAAGTCTCCTATAGATTTTGGCAGTGAAAAAATAAGAGGGAGAATATCAAATGCTGAGCATCAAAAAATTAAAACTGATAATGACATTGCCAATGGAAAATAGAGAACCTTGTTTCAACAGGTTATTCCAGGTTCTGAAGACAACAAATTAGGAAAACCCCCTCAAGGGAGGGGGAGAGGAAGAAATCCCAAACAATCTAAATGAAGTTCCTCTCATGGAACGTGAGAGGCCTCAATGGCCTACCCAAACATAGGGAAGTCAGTGCAATAAGAAATCAAGTGAATCCAACTATTATCATGTTGCAAGAAACAAAAACTGATGAGATTCAGTCAAAAAAATAGCAAAAAAATCTGGAATCAAGGGGAGATGGTTTGCAAATCATCCAGAGGAGCATCTGGAGGCCTTATGACTTTGTGGGATCCCCGGATAGTAGAAGGCACCATTATTCAGAAATATGATAGGGTTCTTAGTGTTTTATTTAAGGAAATAAACAACAACAGGTCATGGATCCTTTCAAATATTTATGCCCCAACTTCAATTCAAGGGAGAGCTCTACTGTGGGAGTACTTAGGCAATCTGAGTGAAATCTTCCATAATGTCCCCTGGATTCTAGTTGGGGATTTTAACACTCCTCTTTACCCTTCAAACAAAATGGGTGGAAATGGACCACCTATCAGGAGCATGGATGAGTTCAATGACTTTGTGAACTCCAACATGTTGATGGATGTAAAACTTAGAGGAGCAAATTATACCTAGAGCAATCGATGGATAGGGTGTCATCTCATTCAAGAAAGGCTTGATAGGTTTTTTCTATCAAAGGAGGCTACAACTTTGTTCGATGATTCTACCCTACAAGCCCTTCCTAAAATTGCCTCTGATCATAATCCCATTTTGTTGGAGATCCCTAACTCTCTATCCTTCAAGAAACCTTTCAGATTTCAATCTATGTGGATCAAACATTCTAGTTTTAGAGATAACTTAAGTCAGTGGTGGCAGCAGCCTGTCAAGGGTAGTGCAACTTTTAAACTTGCTGGCAAATTAAAGTTTGTTAAGGAAAAGCTTCAAACTTGGAACAAAGAGGTCTTTGGGAACCTCTTTGAAAATAAAAAATAGGTTGTTGAAATTTTGAAGATAATTGATCAGAGGATCCAACATGGTGATGTTGATGAAACTACTAGGCAGGAGGAACGAACAAAACTAGCAGAGTTTCATAACATTTTGGCCTGTGAGGAAATCTATTGGAGGCAAAAATCAAGGGCTCTTTGGTTGAAATATGGAGATTCAAATTCCAAGTTTTTTCACATCACCACGCTTAGAAATAGAAGCAATAACAAGATAATTTTTTTAAAAAATTAGATGGTTCTATTACTCAAGACTTAACAAAAATCAGAAAGGAGGCAATAACTTATTTCAATTCTATCCTTGGTCAGGAATCATAGTGCAATGAGGAGGCCAAAGATATTCTCTTGCAATCCATTCCTAGCATAATAAATGAGGATATAAACCTTAAGCTTCTAGCTCCCTTTTCTGATGAGGAAATTAAGGAAGCCTTGTTTAGCATGGAGCCGAGACAAAGCCCCGGGACTCGATGGCTTTCCCCCTCATTTCTATCAAGATTTTTGGGACATCGTAAGTGAGGATGTAATTTCTACTATCAAAGAATTCCAAGCAAGCAATCATATCCCAAAAGGTATCAACTCTACTTTTATTTCTCTAATTCCTAAGAAGCAAACCCTTGAATCTATGGCTGACTTCAGGCCAATCAGTCTATGCAATGTTTCTTACAAGATCCTAACTAAAGCCATTGCAAATAGAATGAGAGATATTCTACCCCGCATCATAGATCCATGCTAGGGAAGCTCTGTCTAGGGTAGGTCAATCTTGGATGGAGTTATCATAGTTCATGAAGCTCTGCACTCTGCTCATAAGACTAACAAGTCTATTTTTGCCCTCAAGCTTGATATGAACAAAGCATTTGATAGGCTAAATTGGGACTTTCTGATTGTTGTCCTCCTTAAGTTTGGTTTTCACCACCAATGGGTTAATTTGATCAAAGAATGTATTTCTAAAGCATGGTTCTTGATTCTAGTTAATGGAACAACTGTTGGTTACTTTCAAAGTCATAGAGGAATTTAGAAGGGGGACCCTATCAGCCCCATGTTATTCATCATTGTGGTAGAAGCTTTAGGTAGAACCATAAAAAATGCTTGTAGTTCAAGGCTAATATTAGGAATCAAGGCAACATCTCTCACTAGGGCTGTTTCTCACCAACAATTCATCGATGATACCCTTATATTGACTAAGGCATCAGTGGTTGAGGCCAAAATAATTAAATACATCCTGCAACTCTACGAGGACATTGTTGGTCATAAAGTTAATTTCAGTAAAAGCAAGTTATATTTCTTGAACACCCCCATTCAGAGGCAAGGAAGGATTGCAAAAATTTTAGGGTGTGATATAGCAAACCTCCCCACTTCGTATCTTGGTCTCCCTCTTTTCATTGGTTCTCCGAGAGAGTCAATGTGGGACAGGGTTATTGAAAGAATTCAAAAAAAACTTGTTGGATGGAAAGGTCATCTTCTATCTCAAGCAGGAAAGTTGACCCTCACTAAGGCCTCTCTTCAGAGCATTCCAGTCTATTTCCTCTCCATTTTCAAAGCCCTTGTGAAGGTTTTCCAGAAAATTGAGAAACTCCAAAAAGAATTTTTATGGACTGGATCAGAGGAGAAAAAAAGGATACACCTTGTAGGATGGACCAAAGTGTGCAGACCCAAGGAAAATGGGGGCTTAGGTCTGAGGAGAATTGCTCATATAAATTTAGCTTTACTAGCTAAGCAGGCATGGCATCTCATTTCTGGTGAAGAAAATGAATGGACAACTATCATCAAATGAAAGTATCTTCAAAATATGGAATTTCTAAGTGACTCAGTTCCAATCAGAGGTTCTGCTTTTTGGAAAGCAATTCTTAATTGTAAGGAAATCATCAAAAAAGGTTTAATATGGGTTTTAGGCAATGGTGAGAGGATAAATTTTTGGAATGATAGGTGGGCTAAGGATGAACCACTGATGCAATATCCTAACTTAGCCCGAATCAGAGATATCACAGAAGAACTCATTGGTAGAAAAGTCTCCGATTATATGGTTGAGGATAGAGGTAGAATGAAGTGGAAACAAATAAGAATTCAAGGATTTCAAGTGGAATCAAATGATCTTTGTAACATTCTCGAGCAACATTTTATCCCCATGAGACCCAAGGAAGATCAAGTGACCTGGGCTCCTACATAAAATGGGTAGTTCACTGTTAAATCAGCTTACAAGCTTCTGCTTGATGACGAGGATTTTGTCCTCCAAAAGGACTTAGTTTGGATAAAAAAATTTAATTCCAAAAATTGTAGTCTTTTCATGGCTGGTTATCCAAGGAAGAATTCTAACCATTGATAATATGATGCGTAAAGGTATTTGTATCACTAATCATTGTTATCTATGCAGGGCTAATTGGGAGACCATTTATCACATTTTCCTTGAGTGCCCTTTTTCCTTGACTATCCTAAGTGGGGTTTTTTAGGCCTTCAATATTTCATGGGTTAAACTAGCCATCGTACTTGATTTTTTCATCCAATGGCCTTGCCCCTTTTCAATCCAAAGACTTAGATACATGTGGAAAATTTGTCTCAATCACTATCTTTGGCAGGTGTGGTTAGAAAGGAACCATAGAGTCTTTAATGAGTCTATCCATGATCATCAAACTATCATTGCCAGGATCCTATCCTTTGCCAATGAGAATGTGAACCTTATCCCTTTTGATAGCTGTAAACCTCATCTGCAGGAGACCATGATTGCTCAATATTTAAGCTTAACCTTGTTAGATGAGTCTGTGCCTAGGGTAGTCAACCCTAGAGCCAATGTTAAGTGGTCTCCACCTCCTACGGGTTGGTTTAAGCTTAATTTTGATGGAGCAGCTAAGGACAATCCTAGAAGAGCAGGCACTAGTGGCATTGTGTGAGATCATAATGGGAATATGATGCTTGCATTTTTTGAATATTTGGGAACAAGGATGAACAATGAAGCTGAAGCTAGAGCTATGTGGAGAGGCCTTCAAATGACTCAAGACTTAGAAGGCAATTTGATCGTAGAAGGAGACTCTATGCATGTTATAAATCTCCTCAATAATTGGAAAACACCTCCTTGGAGGATTAAAACAATTGTTGAAGAGGCTAGGATCCTTTTCCAGGGAAGACAGGATAGAAAAGCCCAACATGTCTTTCGAGAAGCTAACAAAATTGTTGATAAGTTGGCCAATTTGGGTGTCGATGGTGATAGACTTTTCAAATGGGAACATGGTGTCCCGAGTGAAGTAGAGGAGCTTATTCAACAAGAATGCCAAGAATGATAGTCAAATTTACCAACAGGGAAGGCACTGTAAGTTCGAAGGCTAGGAGTATTCCCATCTCTTTTTTGAATTGGACTCACAATAAAAATTATCTGAGCTATCAGTCTTCATGGATGCTGCTTGGAAATACCACAAAGACTAATGGGGATAGTCACATGTCAGATAACATGGCTCCTAGTCATCTTAGTAATTTGAGGTTGGTTGATAATCATAGGGAAGGAAAGAAATGATAATATAAGACTTCGAACCAAAGCCACGTGGACCACCAGATAGCCACCACCATAAATCTAGCCAGTAGGTTCACTTCTCCAAGGCTGATTGGCCAAGATAGTATGTGGTACCAAAGCATGTCATATATGAAAGAAAGCAATTACCAAAGAATTATTAAGAGTAACTGTCAATACAGAGCTTGTGGGAGTTTTTTTTAGTACTCTACTATGTGTGTCTGTAACTTTTTGTTTCTCCATTGTCTCAAGGAAGGGATCCGTGTCTGTTTCTTTTTTGTAATTATGATGCATGTGTGTTTTCTCGGGGTATACCCAAAATGTTGTATGGGAAGTTTCTTTTTGATAATAGGCTATGTGCCTTACCGGATGTAATGGCTTTGGCGGCATGTAGATTTTACATATATAGGATCCTTAGTAAGGATATGTTCATCAACAGCCCTAGGCTGATTTTTGTAAAAGGTTTTGGGTCAACCTAGTAAAACCCGGTATTAATGCTATAGTATCTTATCTACCAAAAAAAAACTAATTTCCATTTATCTATTTATATTTAGGAAAATAGATAGTAAGGAATACTTATCATCCTATGATAATCATAAAAAAAAACATGACTAAAACCACACAAAGCAAAATAGAACAAAACAACAAAAAGGAAAGTACTTAACTGACAAAAAAACAACATGAAAATTACATTTAAAAAAAAAAAAAAAATTATTAGGGCATTTACTACCCATTGACCCCATGGTAGGGGTTATAAATTTTTAGATGTATAGAATTGATAGGGATTATCATCAATTCACCCTCCAGGGTTTGTAACTTGTAAGTGCTTGGACAAATAACTTTAGCCATTTTATAGAGGCCAATCCACTTGGGTTCAAGCTTTCCTTTCTCCCCATGCTTATCATTTTTGGGATCCCATTAGACCACTACATCACCTTCACAGAAGGAAGTACCTTTTACTTTCTTGTTAAATTATTTTGTATTTTTTTTTTTTGATCAATTATTTTGTTTAAGGTCTCTCTTCTTAGTTCTTACAATTGTACAATTTGGTCTAATCTTCTCTATAAGGCATCAGGGTTCTCATGGTCTTGTAAAAATAGGTATAGTGTTATTTTTTCTACTCTAGGAGGTATCAAGGCTTTTTATCCATACACTAGTATGCAAGGAGTTTTCCCTATATTCATTTTAAGTGATAATATGTCTATCTATAGAGAAAATTTTAATTCACTATCCTAGATTCTCTTATTTTTACCTAATGATCTCTTAATTCTAGTAATTAAATCCTTATTTGATGAATCATCTAGACAATTTCCTTGTGGGTAATAATTTGCAGGGTGAGAGAGTTCTATTCCATACTTAGCACAAAATTCTACCATCTCAAATGATAGAAAATATTATTCATTATCTATCACTATATTTTGAGGAACCCCAAATCTGATTATAATACTTTATTCTAAGAAATTTATGATAGTTTGAGATGTAGAACTTATTAAAGGTGTAGCTTCTATCTATTTTATGAATTAATCTATTGCAGTTATGATCCATTTATGTCTACTTGATGATTTTGGATTAATTTCCCCAAATAGGTCAATGGCCCATTGTGTGAATGGTACTTCTATGACTACTGGCTTAATGGGCATAACTACCAAATGTTTCATACCTGTAAAAACCTAACAATTATGATAATTTCTAACATATTGATATACATATTTAAAAAGTAGAGGACAATAATAATATGCTCTCATAATTTTATTAGTTGTAGCTTTGGGAGAAAAATGTCCTCCATAGAAACCATCATGAAATTCTTTCATTATTTTTGGGACTTCACTTTCATACAAGCAGACTAATAACACACCATCAAGGTGTCTTCAATAGAGCACACCATCCTGCACATGATATTTCTATGTTTGCAATTTTATTAATCTCATTCTGTTAATTAGCATGTATAAATAGGCATGCATAAATTGACAACAAGAAATAACAACGGGTGTCAGTAGCGGCTAGCATTGACTAGGCAAAGATGCCCAAATGAGTGGTAAAAACCGCTACTATACCTTGGATATGTCCAAAGGTCCTCCATATGGTCTTCTAGCAAGTCCCATATGAGTAGTCAACTCAGAATTACGCATTTTAAGTGTCTACAAATGCCCATTTTGAGATGCATTGTGATTTTGAACAATGTTGAGCAAAACTAGACCTCCTAAAATGATGTCATAGGTTGTATGATGATCATTAGTCTGATTTACATTAGATTCCTCGAGTCTAGCAAAATGACGTGCATCCTTGAATAATTGCTTCTAACTTGATAGAAGGCTTAAATTTGAAAAAAATTGCACTTGTCATCAGACATTCAGATAGCATCAATGCCAAGTAGGCTTTCATACCTATCAATTCGAAAGGATGGGAGTTACAAACTAATTGTCATATTTTCTATTTTCCCCAAGCAAAGGGGTAAGCTTATGATAGTATTTGGCAATGATTCACAAGGATGAACACAATTTTGACAAGATCAAGGGATCTACTATTGAATTTGATTATGATTTGATATTATGAGTACCCCCTCAAGCGACGAGTTGATGAGGGTAATGATAATTAAATGAAGCAACGAGGTCACATGACGACTATGAATGATCTTGAACAAATTAAGATTTAGAATTTGAATACTTGGCAAGGCCTAATCAGCTATGATTACACCATTTAAAGTAATTGCATATTCCTATCGTATGGAGCGATCCAACCACGAAGGCCTTCTTAGGGAATCAAAATGATACAATGTCCATTAGGATTGTAGTGAATTATAATGTCTATGATATGTTGAAAAGTGTCATAGGAGAATTATGATGAATATCTCGTTCTCATGGAGTAGTCTAGCTATGTAGGTCTTATTATGGATTGAAATGAGATATAGCCATTCAAAAATGATGAATTTGCCCCAAATGTCCTTATGGTAATTTACTCATCTTGTCGGATTGCATGGATTGCAAGTCGCTACAATCGCCAAGTGTATAGGGTAAATAACTGAATACGAGGTGCATTTGGATTTTGATTTATTTTATTTTTTCATTAATTTTTAATTTTTTAAGTTATCTAGTCTAATTAACATCCTTGATTTAACCTTTTTAGGCTTTCCACGATGGGAATTTGGTGCAATTAATGTAATTTTCTAATTGTTCTTGTCAAAAGTGGGTCAATTTCTTAACCGTAGATGTCAATCGTGGGTGGCAAACCCTAATCTAGGGATCGTGGATGTCAATCGTGGGCCGCATCAAATTTGAAAATTATATAAGAATTTTTACTTTGTAAATTTTCATTATTTACCTACATCTTCCAGTAAATTTGAGAGCTCTGAGAGGTAAAAACCACTTTCTAACATGGAACACTGTCAAAAAACCTGATATACTTCCTATTTTCCACATCAATGGTGGATCAGCCGAGAGCCTCAACTAGTGGAGGAGCCAGTTATTCTAAGGTAAATTGCAAAATGATACCTTTCTTGTCATTACCAGATGTAAAATTAACCTTATTAATTAATCAGTAAATGAACTAAACTAAATCATTGGTAACAAACTTCACTATAGTTAGGTTTTAGTGTAGGTTAGTTAGACAGGGGGCTTTATTTTTAATTTTTTGGGTTTTTTTGGGAAGGGTGGACCCATTTAGAGTTTCGCTCCCTAGTTGCGGGTGGTAGTCGTGGGCCCCAATTGGCATATTTGGGGCTATGACTATCAGCCACGATGGGGTTCAAATACCAATGGTCAAATTTTGGATCATTGGGCTAGCTACGGTTCTGACCCGCGGTGCCCAAATTTTCTAGAATTTTACAAAAAAAAATTATTTTTTGATTTTTATTGAATTTTTCTAGGCACTTAATGCCATTTGTTGCATTTTTGGAATGCTTTTCTGATGTTTTTGAAATTGGTGATCATATTTTTATATATTTTTGTATTTTTATGCATTTTTTGATTTGTTTTAACATTTTAGAATTATTTTTTCATTATTTTTCTTGTTTATTATTTTTGTTATCTCTCATACTTTAACCAACAGAGTGAGGGAGACCGATATCCTTTGTGACCTCTATGGTGATCTCATTGATGGAGAGCAAGAGTGGTTAACTACTATGGGGTTCAGCTACATATTGGACCTCCCTACAATTCAGATTGATCAGGCATATCTAACTACCTTGGCCCATCACTGGGATGCACGGACCAATACATTTTACCTATCGATGGGTGAGATGACTATTACTTTGGAGGATGTGTACCACATATTCCATCTACCGATTGGTGGTAAGTCTATCACCTCTTCTCCTACCATGGCTAGGAGTATTGTATTTAATTCCATATTTGGTAGACGAAGTATAGAGGTTTAGGACCGTAATGTCCAAGGGGGCATCCATGTCGAAGAGTGGTTTGAGGCTCGATTCTTCTCATAGCAGGAAGTTGTATTTATGATACTAATTATTTATATAGTAATATTAGATTCTTTAGGTATGAGGTTCCCTTGGAACCTCTTAGATTGAACCTAAGAGATGATTGTTAGTTCAACCCAAGATCCTCTATCATGGGAGAACACCCTACTAGCACAACTCTATCTTGAGCTATATCATATCACACACTAGAGTAGAGTCAACATCAGCTACAATATCCTCCTCTAGGTTTCGGTCTAGAAGCATATATTTATTGAGCACCCTATTGATTTACCCCTATTGATCACTGGCATCGATGATTAGAGTCAGTGTTACATCACCTGCTATCTCTAGGAGAGAGAGAGCTTTAGGAGTAGGTCTCATGCAGGAGACCTAGAGCATTACATTGGTATATTTGCATAGCTTTGTCCTTATTATATATTTTGATGACTGTATATGGACTGCCCAGCTTGGATAGAGGCAGATAGGTACCTACATCAAGCATGCAGAGATATATGGATCATGAGTACCACATCATGAGTACCACATCTACTCTCATATGATGAGGTATTTTAGGGTCCAAAAGGATTTCCTAAATATGCCACTAATATATAGATGCCTGGTCCTTGAAAGGGACCTAATATGGCCCCAGGTTACTCCACTATGGGATGATGATGATGACTTCAAGAGTTAGGCCAAGCTGACGTAGACAGTACTCTTGAATATGATGGTTGGTGGGCAGAATTCTAGTGGTATGGAGAGGGTCCACTAGGCTGACCAACTGGAGGATTTATAGTAGAGTGCATAGAGGGCACAGAGGTAGACCCTCATGGGTGCAGGACCCACTAGTAGATAGAAGGCGCATGGGGTGCAAGGACCACTACAAATGAGGGCCCACAGGTAGAGGCAAAGGAGATGCATTAGAGGAGGGTGAGATACCTCTAGACAATGATATTATGTAGCTAAGATCCTAGATTTCTAACCTTGAGAGCTAGGTATATTTCTAACCTTGAGAGCTAGGTTAAGAGACTATAGACACAACTACTTCACAAGAATACTTTTATCATCACTCTAGAGGTGAAGCTAGCACATGAGGATAGGTAGTGGTAGGGATATGAGGAGGATAGGACATCTCTCCATGCACAGGCTACCACTATAGGTACTTAGATCACATAGCACACTAGCCAACAGTATGTGGCACAGACATAGCTGAGTGCCATGACTACTAAGAGGGACCTACTAAGGGAAGTGATGGGGGGTCTCTCATCTACAAATTTTGTCATGCCACCTTTAGCAGTGCCATATTATTTACTACCAGTAGGTCATGACCCCATGGTAGAGATCAAAAGGCTTCATTCCCTTGTGGAGGATGGTAATGAGTGAGATACAGTGCATGCATATCATATCTCCCATCTAGAGAGCTACATCAGGCTTATAGTTGGGGAGGTACTAGAGGATACCCACACTATAGGGACTCAACGGACTAGGTCTAGGACCAGGAAGATAGGGTAGTCTTCTGCTAGCTCGAGCCACATAGGATAGAGAGGACTCATAGGTCCTCAAGTAATCATGGTGCTAGATCATAGATGACTCATAGGGATGGCAGAGGCGATGGAGGTGCTTCACAACCTAGGGGATTAGGCCCTATTTAGTACAAATATTTGAAGATGATTTTTGTACTAGTTTTGAGTGTAAGTTCGAGGGCCTATACAGTTGTAGCATGCGGGCATTTTGGCATACCTTGATACTATGTACTCTTTGACACATATATTTATATGATATGAAAGTTCATCTCATTATATGTGTATTTTATTTTTGGTAATTTATGTTTATGTTATGCACATGGATGTAATGTATATATTTGATTTATTGCTATTTGAAGTGATGTATGGATGACATGCACTAGCTATATGATGTGGATGTAGTGATATACATGTGTATATGGACTACTTTATGATGTTATGTATACGAATGCAATATTTTATGTTAAATACAATTTTTATCTACTTCACTTGTATGCATTTACTTCATGTTGCTTACGACACAATGTATGCCATGTATGTACTGCATGTATATTTGATGGTATTTGATCTATTGTAAATGTACATGTATGTTTTAATCACTTAAAACACAATGTATGCAATATGATATGAGGTTTTAACAATCTAATGGATGACACCACATAATGTATAACAAGCATGGATTGTAGTTACTTTATCTCTCTGTGAAAGATAATACATCCATATGTGAAATGCAATGATGTATGTTTTCTGTTCATAAGCTTTTGTAAATTAAAATAATATGTATGATATAATCAGTGACCGTCTAAATATCATTTTTGACATCCATATGGTATCTAATTATATATTACAAATAATCCTAATAAAAAAACTTCAGAAAATAAATTTATGTTTGATGATTGCATTTGAAAAATTGATTGTTGCTATTTGGGAATTTATTTTTGAGGTTTACCATGAGACTCAAAAACCCTAGTTGATTGATCAAAAGTTGTATACTAACCACACTAGACTTCTGAAACATAATTTTTACACTAGGATAGCCCTAACTATTCATTATCCCTATGTGTAAAAATGAATACATTAAGATAAGGTACAAGCATACCCCGATGTCAAGCAGAATTCTTTTAGCCCATTGCTAAGATTGGAGGTCCGTAACTATCTTACCAAATCCTAGGTTTAGATTTTAGTTTGACTAGACCACTAGGTGATACAGGACACCTAAAGCTAGCTCTTTCACATTCAAACATTGGTCTACACATAAGCGAAATGCTAATGCATTAGACATATAATCTTGCATAAGGTATAGTAGTGCAAACAATTCTAGGGATTCAAGCTAACCCCTTTTTTCTTCAAATTTTTAGGATACTTGCTCATATAAAGAGATAAAAATCATAGTTTATTTTTGTACTATAGTGATAAAAATCACTGTTTATTCTGTACTTTCCTTTTTTTTCTTTATTTCCTTAGAAAGGGATTTGATACTGATTTTACTTCCTTTGTACAATTTATCTTCATTTGACTTGACTTTTTGGAATTTTACATTTGATACTTTGATTCAAAAACTTTCTTTGGGGATTTTACTTTGGGGAACTATTTTTGGGATATCAATTTAGGATATCAATCTTATGATATCAATATTATGATATCAATGTGGGATATCAATCTAGGATTTCTATCTATGATATCGATCTAGGGTATCAATATGGAGGATTGATCTAGGATATCACTCTAGGATATTTCTCATTTTAACATAAGCAAGGGATTCTAGGTAGGGAATAAACTTATCCTTTTACCAATTACCAAAATTTCCCATACCATCCACATAGGGGGATAATCAATAATAACTCTTTTCACCTCAGGATACCTGGTCCTACTTCGTGGCTTTCATCTTCCCCTAGTCCTTATTAGGATTTTTTAATTTATTGATTAGTGATATGATTCTGATATGTTAAGGACTATACTAACTACACCTCAACTACAAAAGCAAAGCAAGCTTTATATCAAATCTTGAGAAGACCTCTAGGTATGGTTGAATGACCAAAAAACCCTAATATATTCTTCATAGCAATAATATGGGTTGTGTTGAAAAAAACAATTACTCACAAGGGTGATAAATATATGAAAAAGATAGTGCATAGATGCATGATTGAGATACAAACATGGTGTCATTTGTAATATTGTAAACACAATTTGTTCTAATGCAAAGGTGACGGATGGAAATGCCTAATGCAATGCAAAGATGAAATGCAATGCAATGATGCAAATGAAATGTAAATATTTTTTATTTTTGATATTTTTCCAATTTGTTTATGGATTTTGATATCTTGGTTTGACCAAATAGCTAACAAACACCTTTTGAGCCTTTTGGGATTGACGAAGCGGTTTTGAGAAAACCCTTAGAGCTTTTTTGGGATTGACCAAGCAGTTTTTAGAAAACCCTTGGAGCCTTTTTTGATTGACCAATGTTGGATATTTTGAGTCCCTAAGCCAAATTTGTCATTGATTTCAAGATGCTAGTGAGAGTTCTTCTTCAGTTCGAGTGCAAAGTTTAATGGAAGTTTATAATGAATTAAAAAAATTATTTTACACCCAAAAATATTGGGTTAGAAAGAGGTTTTTACTTCTCCATGGAAGGAATTCATCCGAAGAATTGGAAGGATAAAAATATTATAATTGTTATTATAATATTTACCAAAGTGGTAAAAATCTAATTAAATATTATAATTTTTAATTATAATATAATTATATTTTAAATGATAAAGTTCATTTGATTAAAACCCTAATTTTGGGTTTTAGAGAAATAAAATATATTCGAGTGTAAAGTTTTTAATAATTAAAAACCCAAAGGTTGGGTTTTACTAAGGCTTTCAAAGACTTAGAGTTCCGATGTGATGCATTCAAATCAAAGATTCGACATATTAGACAAAGGATGAGGGAAATATAAATACATTCCCAAAGTCATTAATTAATTATCCTTGCTCAAATGAAATTTGTGTGGCATATGTGAAAACGAGATTGTGTGGTTTAAAACGACTGGCAAAGGAAGCATAGGATAAGATAGAGTGAGACCACCCCCCAATTTGCATTAGGCAGTGTGGCCTAGTTGCATCTTAGAGAGCACAAATGTGTGTTGGAATATGTAATGCAACATTGTGTAAATTATTCTTAGACTAAAATATAAAGTCTAAAGAATAATATTTAGAAAATAATTCTATGTAAAAATATTCCCACCCAATTAATAAATAAAATAAGGGTGCTAGGAATATTTAATTTATGGGAAAAAGTTATTCCCCTTTTCTAGAAAATATTAGAAAGTAACTAATAACTTTCTAATATTTGATAGATGCCACTTATCACATATCTCAAAGATTAGATTGTGATAAAATTAGAAAGTAACTAAAGCACTTTCTAATATTTGATAGATTGTGATAAGATTTAGGGTTGTAGTAGAAAAGCTTCTCTTTAAATAGGGGTGTTTTCTACTACATATTATCATATCTTATCATATCTTGTCATATTGACTTGTGTTGTAGGTTATGTTGATGCATATTGTTGCATAACATTGAAGCATTCTTGTATTGTTGAATCATTGAGTAATATAGTGAGCTTCATAGTGGATGTTTCCCTTCTTCATTTGAAGTAGGGTTTTACCACTTAATATTGGTGTTGTGGTTTTTTCTTTTTTGTGTGTGATTGATCTTGTGGAGCATTCTTCGATCTTGGGGAGACTTTGCTTGTCTCACATTTGGTATCAAAGCGGTTGGGATCTCCATCAAGTGTCTTCAATCCTTTGAGGTGAAAAACCCATTAAGGTATATTTTTTTTTGCATGCATTTGATATTTGGGTATTTTATGTAAACTTATTTTGCAAATCTGCCATTAGGGTTTATAGATTTATTATGTTTTTAGATCTAGTTGTTAGATCTTTTGCAAATAGTA
This sequence comes from Wollemia nobilis, assembly GCA_028583015.1. Lineage (NCBI taxonomy): Eukaryota > Viridiplantae > Streptophyta > Pinopsida > Araucariales > Araucariaceae > Wollemia > Wollemia nobilis. The sequence continues at coordinate 14,454,209 of JAQPPZ010001870.1, read as the reverse complement.
TTTTCATTTTAAATCTATAATTTTTTTTGGCATTAAGCTTTTTCTGGAAGGGTTTTGGAGCTAAACGGACCCCATGGTTGCGTCCGAAAGACCCAAAAACCTTTATTTCCATATATAGTCATTTTTTTATTTATTTAAAAAAAATAGTCGGCTATATATATATATATATATAAATAAATAGTTTTGCTTTATAAAAAAGTTTTGTTTAAAAAAAAAAATAGTTTTGCTTATAAAACTGTTTTGTTTAAAAAAAGTTTTGCTTTATAAAAATCTTTAAACTTTTTCATACCATTTTTTTTATTAATAAAATAAATTTTATTAATTTAATTGCATTTTTTTAAGCAATTTTTTGTATTAAAAATTATTATTATTCTCCTTAAAATGCAATATTTTTTGTCTCACATTAACAATGGTTGTTTGTGAGTTTGCTTGTTTTGCAAGGTTATCCAAGTATGTTTTGGAGTATACAAGGCAATTTTGGATCAACTTTTTCACTCTCTTCCCCTATTTTTATTAATTTCTTCTAATCTCTCTCTAGTATTTGCTTGAAGCATACTGTAAATTAATGTAACTTGTATCTCTCATTATGAAAGTAAAAGAGAATGAAAGTGAGAGTGAGAGAGAGAGAGAGAGAGAGAGAGAGAGAGAGAGAGAGTGTATTTGTGTTTTGCTTTGTGTCTCCACTATCTCTTGTTCATCTTTCTTACATTTTGCATCTCAACTAATCTAACTACTAACTTGCTACTAAACAATCTACTAACCAACTAACTTGCAATTTACTAATTTTCATATTAATCAAGAAGGTTAAAAATGAATCAACTTCCTAACCACAACTTTAGTATTTGATTAAAATTTACTTAATCTTGCAACACAGTTTATATTTGCTAAACACCTATTGAATCCAAAAGAATCCGCTCTATCGGTAGCAAGTCCTTTTTGGGTCCTCGTACCCGTACCCTTTTGGGTAGCTTGGTTGACCTTGGGTGAGATGAATTGGCAATTCATTAGGCTATAGCAAAACCTTAAAATGAACACTAACTTACTAACTTATTGACTATCTAACATTTAACAAATGTTTTATGGTTCAATTCAAGTTAGTTTATTTTGTTGCAAGATGATTGTTATGGTTAGTTACCTTCTTATTGCAAGTTAATCTATTGCAAGTTGATCTTGGTTTATTCAATTGCAATATGGTTATAGTTGTTTATTGCAAGATGGTTATAGTAGTTCATGATTATCTTTCATGATGATCAATCAGCTATTGCCTTGGCTAAAAATCTTGTAATGCATCAAAGGACAAAGCATGTTGAAATCCAAGCCCATTTTATCAGAGAGAAGGTATTGGATGGGACTATTCAGTTGGAGTATTGCCCATCATCTTCTAATTCTGTTGATTTGTTCACCAAACCTCTTCCCAAGGAGCAGTTTTGTAAGTTGAGGGACTCACTTGGTTTGGTGAAGTTGTCCTCAAGGGGGAATGAAGTGTAGTTACACTTGTGTGATGACAACTTCATCCTTATGAGGTGTTTTGTGCTATATATATGAGTTGATATTTGGTGGTATAATTGCTTTTTGCATCTCTTTTGAACATGGTACTTTCTTGTTTGCCTTGTGCAACTTTTGTACATGTTACTTTGTAGATGGCATTGTGCAATTATGGTATATGATGCAATTGCTTTATGCGACTCTTTTACATGGTACTTTCTTGTTGCCTTGTGCAACTTTGTACATGTTTTTTATGTAGTTGGCATTATGCAATTGGTTTATCATGGTACTTTCTTGTTAGCATTTATGCTACTTTTGTACATGATATTTTATGGTTGGCTTTATGCAACCGGTGTGCACACTTTATTATTTTCATATACCTTATGCAACTCTTGTACATGGTACTTTTTTGTTAGCCTTGTGCTACTTTTGTACATGGTACTTTAGAGTTTGCATTATCATGGTACTCCTTGTTTGCTTTATGCAACTTTGTACATGATATTTTTTGATCAACTATATAGCACGTGACTATAAGTATGGCTTGGCATCTTTTTGTGATGACTTATAGTTCACTATTTGTTAGATCAGTTTTGTTATCATCTTTGGATATTCATATATGCTGTGGTGAATATATTTATGATGATGTATCTAACTGATCTTATGTTGAGCTGCTTGTAGCTTGTAGGTACTTCCGTTTGGGATTTTGCAGGCTTACTGAAGACACCCTTGTGATGTTTTCTTCTTGTCATTTGCAACCACTTGTGGTTGATGGATGGCTTTGTAAGCTGCTTGTATCTGAAGCTACTCCGTTGGGGGCTTGCAGTCTCATTTTGGCCCATTTTGTATTGGTGCCTTATTATAGACCATTCTTGGTCATAGAAGCTCATTGTAACTATATTACTCATTTGATTCTCATCCCCGTTTGTATCTTTAGGGGGAGAATGTTTCTTTGTCTCATAATTCCTTTCCCCAATATTGCATTAAGGGGGAGTGTTGGAATATGTAATGCAACATTGTGTAAATTATTCTTAGACTAAAATATAAAGTCTAAAGAATAATATTTGAAAGAAAATAATTCTATGTAAAAATATTCCCACCCAATTAATAAATAAAATAAGGGTGCTAGGAATATTTAATTTATGGGAAAAAGTTATTCCCCCTTTTCTAGAAAATATTAGAAAGTAACTAATAACTTTCTAATATTTGATAGATGCCACTTATCACATATCTCAAAGATTAGATTGTGATAAAATTAGAAAGTAACTAAAGCACTTTCTAATATTTGATAGATTGTGATAAGATTTAGGGTTGTAGTAGAAAAGCTTCTCTTTAAATAGGGGTGTTTTCTACTACATATTATCATATCTTATCGTATCTTGTCATATTGACTTGTGTTGTAGGTTATGTTGATGCATATTGTTGCATAACATTGAAGCATTCTTGTACTGTTGAATCATTGAGTAATATAGTGAGCTTCATAGTGGATGTTTCCCTTCTTCATTTGAAGTAGGGTTTTACCACTTAATATTGGTGTTGTGGTTTTTTCTTTTTTGTGTGTGATTGATCTTGTGGAGCATTCTTCGATCTTGGGGAGACTTTGCTTGTCTCACAAGGCGTTGAGAGCATAGAGGTCGTGTGTTCGATTCTCGTGGAGTGGTTTTTCGTGGTAGTGTTGTGGAAGCACCCAAGGCACACACTTTATTACACATGGGCAAGGAGAAGAGCAAAGAGAAAGCACATGGTGCTTCCTCTTTTGCAAAAAAGCATGTAGCTTGTGTGGCAACCTTAGCCATGGATAAGGTGCTCGTGGTGAGGGCAAGTAATGGGATTGAAACCGCTTGAGCTAGGTACAATTTTTAAAGTAAAATTTTATGGTTTATGCCCTAAGGTTAGAGTGATAAGGTTGTTTTAGTGTTTATTAATTTTTAATAAACTTTATTAAATAAAGGTTGTGGTGATTTATTTTTGAAGGTGAATTGTTGATGATTATTTGAGTTTTATAATCTATAAATTATTATTTTGAGAGTTATGGTTTAGGAGGTATAAGGAGTTATAATAAAGTCTTAATTGAGATTTATTTTAAGACTTGTTGGCTATTATTTTTTATAAGGGTTTTATTCTAAAAGGACCTTGGTGGATGTTAAAATTAAGTTGGAGTAATAAGGTGTATTTAAAGTTATATTTTGCATTGTGATTTTTATTGAAGTCCTCTAACCCTTATTGATATTGGAAAAAAAAAATTTAAGTGTGGCAAATTTTGTGAACAACTCCTTGGCAACAAAAATGTATGGGTAATATTCTCCTTTGATAATTTGATTAGTTGGTTGAATTCTAAAAACATATTTGGAGAGAAAAGGATTTAATTAGGGTTTCATTTCTTGAAATATTTTGAGTTGATGGTTCAAGATTTTCAGAATTAAGAGTTGTGATTAAACCTTGTTTGATAAGCATTATTGTTGAGACCATTGGTTGAGTGAAGTGTTTGAGTTAATACTTCAAGGTTTTTTAAAATTAAGTGTTGTGATTAAAACCTTGTTTGATTAGCATTATTGTTGAAGCCATTGGATTGTGCAAAGAACTTGAACTTGAGTTAGGAAAGAACATGAGTATCATTGTTATGTGAAGATTGATTTATGAGCATTATTTTTGAAGTGAGTTGAACTAGGGTTTGAAAAGATCACGAGTATCATTGTTATGTGAGATTTGTTTTTTAGCATTGTTGGAAATATTTTGAGTTAGATGATACATGCTTGGACTAGGGTTTATGAGCAAGATTTGTTTCTTGAGTGATTGGTTGAGTAGATTTGATTGGACCTATTCAAGTGGATGTATGAAGTGGTTGTTCAAGTTCCATAAAACAAACTATTCCATATTTTGATTTGATTTGTGATTTATTTTTTTAGAATAGAACATATTGAGTCTCTAATAATTCTCTTTATGCTTCTATGATATTGAGTTGAGAAAGAGATTGATTTTTGAGTATATAAAATATTGAGTCTCTAAAAATTCTATTTATGCTTCTATGATATTGAGTTGATAAAGATATTGAGTTTTGAGTATAGAACATATTGAGTCTCTAACAATTCTCTTTATGCTTATATGAGATTGATTTGAGTTGAGAAAGTGATTGAGAAAATTTAGACAAGTTCTATGTGAGCTTATTAAGCAAATTTGGACAAGTTCTATGTGAGATTTTTGAGAAAATTTGGACAAGTTCTATGTGAGATTGTTGAGAAGTTTTGAGCAGGTTCTATGTGGACCTGGTGAGCATATTTGGATAGGTTCTATGTGGACCTTTTGAGCAGAGTTGAGTAGGTTCTATGTGGACCTGGTGATTAGATTTGGATAGGTTCTATGTGGACCTATTAAGTAGAGTTGTGTAGGTTCTGTATGGACCTATTGAGCTGATTTGAGCAGGTTTTGAGTGGACCTATTGACCAGAGTTGTGCAGGTTCTATGTGGACCTGTTGAGAAAATTTGAGTAGGTTCTAAGTGGACCTATTGAGTAGATTTATGCTAGACTGACTGGACTATATTTAGTATAGATTTGAGTGGACTTGTGCTATACCGACTAGACTATGTTTAGTGCAAGAGATTGAGAATATTAGTGCTAGACTGACTGGATTGTGTTTAATATAGCATTGAGATAGAGTTTTGGAGGTGATAGATTAAAGAGGATAGAGTCTCCAGTGGATAGAGATCCATTAGCCGGGACATTGAGGATAGGTCTTCTGAGTGAGGATAAGAGTTTTCAAGTGGAGAGATACCCACTAGTTAGTGCAGTGGAGGTAGTGTATTCTAGAGGATCACCAGTCATATCAAAGGAGAAAGAGTTCTCCTATGGATAAGAGATCCACAAATAAAATTTAGGGGATTATCATCTCCTTTGGATAGAGGTCCATAAACATTGTAATTGGAAAGGATTCCCAAGACATTGATTGAGAAAATTTATTGAAATATTTTCTCTATGGAATATCCATCTTTGGGTGAACCACATAAATTTTTGTCTCTATTGTGTGTGGTGTTGATTACATTACTTTGATTATTGCTATTGATATTGCTATATTTACATTGCATATATTAGTTTGAGATAAAAAGTAAAAAGTGCTCTTATATAGTTCACCCCCTCTTAGTATAAGCTTGTTTTATTCAACCAAAGGGCTTATAAATGCCTTTGGAGATTTTTCTAAATCACCAAAGGGATTACAGATATCTCTGGAGATTTTTCTAAATGAACAAAGGGATTACAAATGCCTCTAGATCCTTTTATAGTTCTTAGGCATAGAAAACTTTAATATGAAGGATATTGAGAGGCTCATGCTCTTCAAATCCTCCAAGCGATGTTAAGCGATATGTCCCAAGTCCAATATTCTCTAAGATCATATAAGGACCTAACCAGTTAGTTGTAAATTTGTCTCACATTTTTGGTGGTAAATTAGAGTTCTATTGGTTCTCTTTCAGCATAATATCAGCAACCTCAAAGTCTCTTAGATGGACTATACTATTGTAAGCTTGTTTTAAGCACTCTTGATAAAAGCAAAGGTGATTAAGGGTATTCATGTGATGTTAATCAAGTAGCATTAGGTGAGATTGCCACGCGATGTTGTCATCCATGAAATATTTCAATATGACATGTAGCATTGGAATTTCTAACTCTAGGGGCATAATGACATCAATGCCATATACTAGCGAAAATGAATTTTCCCTAGTGGGTGTCCGAATGCTAGTCCTATAAGCCCATAATGTAAGAGGTAGCTGGATATATTAATCTTTGTGGTACTCTTGTACCATATTTTTCAATATGGAGATCATTTTCTTGTTTGAAGCTTCAGCTTACCCATTTACTTGTAGATAAGAGTCACAAAACTATGTTTGATTCTATATTTAGACATCAAAGCTCTCATAGTTTTATTCTTAAATGACATTCCATTATTTGAAACTATCTTGGATGGTATCCCAAAATGACTAATGATATTGGTGAGTATAAACTCAACAATACGTGCTCCAGTTGTTGTTGTTAAGGGAATATCTTCCACCCACTTAGTAAAATACTTAGTAGCCATAATAATAAAAGTATGTCGACCCAATGATAGATGAGAGATCTTGCCTATGAGATCGAGTCCCCATTGAGAAAATGGCCAAGCTACTTGAATGGGTTGTAAGGCCTATGATGGCAGGTGATGGAGGAGAGATCTTACCTATGATATTAAGTCCCCATTGAGCAAATGGCCAAGCTACTTGAATGGGCTGTAATGCCTATGATGGTAGGTGCATAAGATTAGTATGATGTTGAAATTTAACGCATTTCATAACATACACATTGTAATCCTTCTACATAGTGGGCCAATAATAACCCATTCAAAGGATGCATTTAACGATAGCCATGCCACTAAAATAGCCACCACATGTACTATTGCGAGCTTTTAAAATTTCCCAAGATGACTCTTGGGGTTCAAGATAATGAAGGAGAACTCCATCATAGCTTCTATGGTCAAGATGTCTGCTAACAAGATATACTTAGTGTATTTCTATTTAAAAGTGCATTTTGTGGCATGCAATAATCCCTGAGGGATTATACCAAGTTTAAGTCATATATTTATGACATCCAATTTTTGTAAGCTTTGGATTTGATTGACAAGACAACATGCTCTCCCTGCGGTTCTACATTTGCAAATGTAGATGAAAAAAACCTATGGTGAATGGTAGTACCACTCCTCATCAGATATTGCAAGATCAAATATCCCCAGGACACTCTCTTCATAAATTATCTAGCTTTGTAGAACCACTCATGGTTTTTTTCTACATGAATCATGTTGATTGACTCTTTGTTATCCAATGCTTTGTGGTACATAGCAGAATGTGACAATGTCTTTACATGGATGGTAGTGAAATTGGCATATGGATTCTAAGGGATTATAGATCCCAAATATGCCATTGTGTCTATGAATCTATTGGATGAATGAGGGATTGTCTCGATGTCATACCATTAAAATTGAACTAGATATGTATCAACAAGATCCTTGTAAGCTTTCAACACTGAACATCGGTATTGTAATAGTTCCTTAACTTGTTTCATAATGAGAAGGAAGTCGCAAAATATATTTAGCCTTTTTATCTTCATGGTGAAAGCTATTTGGAGACCCAAAATTAGGGCTTCGTATTCAGCATTTTTTTTTAGTGCAAGGGAAGTCCAACTTGAACAACCAGGGCATTGGAGCTCCTTGTGGTGTGAACAACACTATTCCTACACCACCCTCTTGCTCACACTTTGAACCATCAAAGAACAAGGTCATATTAGCTTTGTTTTTTGGTTCTTTAGGTTCGGGTGTTTTTGATAAGGCAAAGACTGCATCATAAAGAAGCTCTATGGTGAGGGTCCTACTATTTTTGAGAGGTGCCTTAGCTAGTTGGTCTGCTATGACTTGTACCTTAATGGAATTTTGGCTTATGAATTCTAAATCAAATTCTATTAGTAGCATGATCCACTTTGCAATACGTGCATTATGATATGTCTTGCTCATCATATACTACAAAGGATTTTTTTGGATATGACATATGTTGTATGACTCAACATATAGTGTCACAATTTCTTTGTAGGGAACACTACTGCTAAACACAACTTTTCAACATATGCATATCCGAGCTCATAGCTCACCAAGGTTTTAATAATATAATATATGGCCTGTTATTTTGGGCTAACATGGTTCCCAGTGCAAATTTGATCACTGATATATAGTAAAAATGGTACATATGGCCTTGGTGGGGCTATTACTAGAAGAATCACTAGGTATTTATTTATATTAGCAAAGGTTGCTTGACAGTCCTTGTCCTAGTTGAATGAGACCCCTTTGTGTAGTAGTAAATTCATGGGTCAATATTTATCGGATAATTGAGCAATAAATAGCTTTATGGATGCTACTTTTCCTTGAAGGCTTCTTAATTATTTGATGTTAGTGGAAGGATGCATTTCCAAAATAGCCTTGACCTTTGATGGGTCAACTTCAATTTCTCATTTTGAAATGATGAAACCTAAGAGCTTTCCTAATGTTACACAAAATATACATTTCTTAGGTTTCAACCTAACATTGTGCTCTATCAGGCAATTGAAGACCTTCCTCAAGACCTCTACATGCTCCAAACACAATAATGACTTTGGCAACAAGTCATAAATATAATATTCTAATATTTCATTCATATAGTCATGAAAGATATATGTCATAGCCTACTGATATGTGGCACCAACATTTTTAAGGCTGAATGGCATAACTTTATAGCAAAATGTTCCTCATGGTGTTATAAATGTGGTTTTATGCTGGTCTTCAGGATTAATCTAAATTTGATTGTAACCAAAAAAAATTTCCATTAAGGAGAGCATATCATGACCTGTAGTTGCATCTCCAAGAGCATCAATATTCGAAAATAGAAATGAATCCTTTGGTGTTGCATTTTTTAGGTCTCTAAAATCTGTACAAATACGGATCCTTCTATCAGGTTTTCCTATAGGTACCATATTGGATACCCATTCTGGATAGTCTATGAAGATTACAAACTCTATGTCCAATAGCTTTTGTAACTCATCCTTCACCATTAAGGCTACTATTGGATGCATCTTCTTAAGTTTTTGCTTGACTGGATTCTTTGATAGATCTAGCGAAAGGTTATGAGTAACCAATTTTGGATCTAGACCCAACATATCCTTGTAAGTCTAAGGAAAGAGAGTAGTTCTATCTCTCAGTAGAGGGATGATGTGGGCATGCACATCAAAAGTTAAAATTTCTCTAAATTTAACCTTCCTTGGATTGGTGGGATCATTACTGATATCCACTTTGAAGGTTTCCTCTATTGACATATGGGATCCCTCCTCAAGATGATGAGGCGTAGGGATCAACTGGATGTCATCTACTAGGTTTATATGTTCCTCATTGGAAGCATCCTTAGAATTATAGACATCATGTCAATAGCCTGGTGTAAAATAGGAAGGTTGTAGTATTTCTTTGTTAGGTAAGAAATCTTCAGGCTCTAGAGGTGAATCAATGTGATTCTAATCGATAGCATCTACATTTAAATGTAATGGTTTGGATGGATTGGTTGGATTGTGGAGTGGAGTGGTCAAATCAATGGAGATCATGTTTATGGAATGAATTATGTCTCCAAGACCACGTGCAAGTGACTCATCATTAACAAAACTACCATCCCCAAGATGTGGTTCTAGGGGTATGGGGATCTTTCGATCCAGTCTATGAATAGGCTATAATATGGGATCATTGGGCTCAAGGAGCTCCATATAAATCAATGAATCAGGAAATACCATATGATAAATCATATTAAGATTTTGTGGTCTCCATCTAAGAAGAGGATGAAGATTTATCTCTCTTTGTAAATTATCTGTAGTGTAAGGTGCATTATGATAGATTAAGTAGGGAGGTCCCAAATAGGCTCTCTCCATATCATCTTATTCATCACTATCATAATACAGGCCCTCATCGCTACCAACTAGAGTTGAGAGATTTGGAATGGTCCCATGTATGCCCATACCCGATAACTACTATCGCTCATAAAGGATTGATCATCTTTGATGATTGCTTCCTCTAGTAATAGATGACATAAGTTACAAGGGCCCAGATAGACCACCTTAGTCTTGTCCTCATATAGCTCATTGCTTAAGGACTCATTATCATCATCGCTCTCATATATGCAACTTGGTCCACCTATTTTGTAGATGGATTTTGTTATATCCTCATCAGACTGATCTTCCAACTTAGAATTTGTCACTAGATTATCACTATAAACTTGCATGCCTGTATCACCGACTGCCTCGTAATTTTTTTTGCCCAATTTTTCTCTTGGTAAATCATCTATATCAGCATCCACTAATATATCCTCAAGATATGTCTCGGGTGGTGCTATGGTAATGTAAGATACCATCTGGTTATTGCTCTGGAATGTAGAAGGATTAGGGTGATAAGGATTGAAGTCAACCTCACACCCTAGACTAAGGTACAAGTAGTCTAGATATGCCATAAGGAGTTCAACCTATCGTCCACTATAAAATCCCAACCTGAACCTATCAGGAGGTAACTGATATTGTGGTTCTATAGGCCTCTTATGTCCCTACTCGAATAGTCTAAGACTATAACCATGCCAATGGTAACACTCAACGTATTGCATGGCATAGTTTGGATTAGATAGATAATGAATGTTTACAATGAATGGTTCATTATCATCCTCATTCATGGGTGTGGTAGATGCAGCTTGGTCTAACCCTCCATAGATAAATTTGGTTTTTTTGGGTGGTACCCCCAATGGTTCCACCATCCCTATAGGAAGGCGATGGGCTTGTGGTCGACCCATGTCATGTGTAATCTCAATAATTATTTTTAACATCACATTCTACATAATGTATTCCCATAACCTAGGATTAACCAAATGGAAGATCACCTACAGTGTAGATGACCCCGCTGAAGATGCAGGTAAAGTAGGCTGAGGTGCCTATTCGACTCTTCTTTGAATTTCCTCTACCTCCATGGGATCAGGAGTTTCAATGATATCTGACTAGGGATTTTTATTTATATTATTTTTCCCACATTTTCTTTCAACTTCATATCATCTCATTGTATCGTGGATGCAGTCGATATCATAGAAGTAGTTGTGTGCTACGATTTTTGAGATACGAATGTTGCGGGTCTAGCACACACTTATTTGATTATGCCTCTTGGATATTTGATTGGTGATGCTGGTCGTACATCCAATTTCATTGATGGAAGCACAAATTTCCCTAGAAATTCTATGAGATTCATGTATTTAAGGGGTTCTTCATCTGAAGGCACCATGTGAACTATCCCTCATGAATGTATTTTATACACTAGTGTAAAATAGAAGGGATGCAACATATTTCTCTGGTCCAAGGTCTACCTAGAAGTATATTATACTGCATAGAAACTTTGATTATGTGACATATCACCAGGATGGTCTTTAGTACCACCTAAATAGGTAAAACTATATTACCAATCATCGAGCATAATGCATCATTGAACGCTCTCAATGTGAAGGTGGAAGGGATGATATGCATCTTGGGTAACTTCAAGTGAGTTAACACCTTGGTAATGATATTGATTGATGATCCCGTGTCAATAAAAACCCACTATAATGGTTTGTGATTTACATAAGTGATAATATGCAATGGTGGGTCTACTATAATAGTGGAAACCATCTTGATTTCATGGTCATGAAATTGAATTACTAGCTCTTAACACTACTGTACATACCCCACAAAGTGTGTAAACACTTTGGGATCCCGATGCTGCACCTCTATGGACCTTAAAATTTCCATAAGTGTCTCCCTATACTCAGGAGACTATTGAGTAAGCTCATAGATTGACAACTTTATTGGAGTTATCTATATGTTTTGAATAAACCTACTTCTGATGGTCACCACCGATCTAGTTGGTGTGCCGGGCACATATTGGGCTTGTATTGGAGGAGGTATAGCTTAGAATATGATAGGCACTAGAGGTTTATTTTGTCATTCATACCTCATGTTCCTTGTGACAACGTTGACCATTCCAACAAACCCCTAGGTTGGTGGTTCGATGCAAACTTGGTTGACTTGGCCAACATTATTCTTTGGTGCCTCGTGATTAGGTAGAGGATTTTTGTAAATCCCCATATTTTTATTATTAGAATCTTGCAAGTTTTTGATGAGAAGCATATCTCTCTCAATCATATTTTTTGCAAGATGTTTGAAGGATCAACATACCTCGTTGTTGTGGCCCTTCATTGTGTGGAATATGCAATACTGATCATCTTTATAGACTTTAGGATTAGGCTAATTAGGGTCTATCATCTTGACATTAAGTAAGTGAATAGCCTTCACCTCACATAACTGATGAAATATCAAATTCAATGACTCTGATAACTGAGTGAATATATGAGGTGGACATTGTTCTTTGTTTTTACTCTTGTAATTTTTTTGTGCTATTTGAATTACGTAACTTGAGGTTGGGCCTAATAATTTTGCTTTTTTTGCCCCTTTTATCCCTTTTGAAGGTTAAACACTATCTTATTAACATGGGTCAGTTTGGCCTGATGTCTCTTAGTACTTTCTTGTGTCCCTCCTTATTCCTCAGCTTCAAGTTATCCCCCTATAACTTGATGTACTCAATTACCTTGGCTTGCACCAAAGCCTCTTCGAATGTCTAGTATTGTTGTAGTTGTAGCAACAATGAAATGTGCTTGGCATAATTCTTCATGAATATTCATGTTAATTCAGAGGACGAGATGGATAATGGTAGCTTTACCATCATTTTCCTCTATCAATTTCCATAATCCATCACTGTCTTATCATCATGTTACGTTAGAGTGTCTAGGTTGGATAAGTTTGCCTTCTTCTTTATGCTGAAGGAGAAGCTTTCAAGAAATACATTGATCAATTGTTTAAAACTAGTGATGTTATGTCTCTTTAGTTGGTTGAACCACTCTTGAGTAGGGCTTAAGAGGGTCATGATGAAAGCACGTAGGAGAAAAGCATTGTTGCTATCAATCTGAAAGCACATATCTAGGAAACTAGTCATGTGCTCATGTGCATCTTCCTCTCCATAAAACTTATCTAGCCTAGGCATATTGAAATTATTAGGATATGTTAGAATATGCACTCGTATGCATAGAGGTTCATTATGAATTTTTTTCAAGGTAGGCTTCTGATACACCATCCCTTTCTTTTGTATGGCTTGAACCTTCTCTCCTAAGGTCTTGTAGGCTTGTGAGGAAAGAAAATCCTCTTGATATTATTGTGGAGGTGGCTTTGAAGGTAGGTTCCTCCTCGATCAAATCAAGGGACTAGGCTCACACTCCTCTTCAAATTGGGATATTTTTGGATATTATTGTTCTAATTCTTCTCCCACTTAATTCTTATACTGCCTATGCTCATGTTGTTTGGATGTTGGATGTTGATATCTGTGTTGAGTTGTATGGCGAGTATGGGTGTCTATGTTCTCAAGGTGCAACTCGAGCTATGAAGCCACTCGTCTATGGACACATTCCCTGATATCATTGTGAGGATGTAAAATAGCACTAGCTAGTTGATCCTCCCTCTCTACATGCTCCTTATGATCAAGGATGCGTTGTTCATGCATGCATTGTTTATACAAATTTTTCTTGATGAATCTATACCTCTGATTATTCTCATTTCCTAGGTGTTCTTTCTCTACACAAACATCCTCAAATTGATCTTGGAGAATCTACCATCTCTACTCTAACAGCATTCTATGAGCCTTATCAATATGATCAGCCATCTGAGGCATCAAAGGGGTGTGATCTATTTGAGCAACTTTATGAGTATGTTCTCCAATGGACTGATTTGCCACACTCTTGCCTCTGTCTGTAAAGATGGCATTTGTGTTAGGTTGTATCTTATACTCAATGTGTGCATGTGATATAGGAGTACAAATGTCTTGAGAATGCTTGGAGCACTCTCCAGGTTATCGAGTGGTCCTAATGGTGCTTCTTCTACATATGATTTTAGTACAAGAGGGTGCAGGCGTAGGCTTATATCCTAAATTCCCTAGGACCTTATATAGACCATCCAATTTTTTGCTACACCATGGATCATGAGGTGGCATACTATTGGCTCCCACTTTTGATAAGTCTATGGTAAACTTGGTATGTTCACCCCAATGGGGAGTCTATGTGGGCCTATGCTCAAAATTAGCCCTCTCTACTTGCCCATGAATGGGTAGATATTGAAAATATCTATGCTCTAGAGTTGGAGGTCATGAGCCTCCCTTAGATACCTATCGAAGGGGTACCAATTTGGATATCTTGATGATGTATTCTTTGATAGAACCTATAATTCTACATGGAATATGGTCATGGTATATGTTTTCATATGTGGAACCCCTATGATAGGAAGTCCCATGATTTGATCAATGCCTAGAGGGATGTCTAGTACTTCCTCTAGTTGGGGTGTTCTCAATGGAATCCCCTCATGTAGAATTATCCCCTCTAATGCTCACTTAATGATGTCTAGGATGATTCTATAATTGAGGGTGTTCTACATCATGTTGTGCACCAGGTGGAGCTTGAGACTCGATCTTAGGTCTATGCCTAGATCGACCGCTTAGTTTACACACCATTGTGTATCCTATGTCTATATTTAACTTTTATTAGCATGCAAAGAATACAATGCTGATTATCTCTTTTATAGTTTTAAAATGAGTCCTAGACTATTTGATGTATTATCAATTTTTTATATCAGTAAAGTAACTTTTATCATGTTTTGCAAAGCGTTGATGATTTTATCAATTGTTTTATGGCTTTCAAATGTATGCTCATAGCTCGACAACCTAGATATGAACTCCAGGTTGTGTAATACCCCAAAAGTGTGACAATAAAATTCCACACCTAGGCAGGGAGCACAGGTCCTCCCAGATCCTCACTTGTTTTCACCTAGTCAGTGTCATACCCTTTAAAGAGAAGTACATGCAAATTTTCTAGGCTACAAAAGGTTATGGGATATGGTATTGGTCTCAAACATTGGGTACATGGGATTTGGACCAACAGATAGAAATCACCTCCACTGTCATTGAAGCCCTACCAGTGGTTGGATATGAATCCCAACTCACTAGCATTTACTTTGGAACGTGGTGTGTGTGTTCTTTTTAATTTGTATAAAAGGAAATATGCATAATATAGAACTCACATGATCATTTCCTACATGCATAAAAATAATATTTGACATTTCAGAAACATGCATGACTAATCTACATGATATTTAGAAAATGCATATTGATGATGAAGTGGCCTCTAATAAAGCCTTAAGAAAGTAATCCAACATACAAGGATACTTTAGCATGCTATATTCTAGGGTAGACTACAATCAGAGGTCCACTATTCCTAGCAGTGCCTAATGAAACCCTAGAATGAAAAACCTAATGGACCTAATTTATTTCACCCTTTTTCAGTGTTTGTCCTACTTAGGTTACCATTTTATGCTTTTTGGAAAAATATAGATAGAGAATATAGGAAAGAAAAATGATAGTGCAACCTACCTCAGGTCCACATTCGATCAAGCTTTATCCCTCTATTCTCTTATTGGTCTATTGGTGATCACGTCTTTGATGCGCAACTGCGACTGTTACCCATGCCTATCAACCATAGGCTAAATTTTTGACCATGGTTGTCAGATGTGGGAAGCAACCATAAAAAACATAAACATAGTCAGTTAATCATGGCTAGATATGCAGATTCCCACCGTGATCACCTATTTTAACCACCAAAAATGGCTCACACCTAGTCTAACTATTGCAATTGATGAGAAATACACAAATAGGCATGCATAAATTGACAAGAAATAAAGAAAATACAAGGAATCCTTTATTAATTTCAATGGAGTCAAATTACATATTTGTCTCTCTTAGGGATACCCATTTGATACATCAATTACAATAGTGTATAATCCCTCTCAAGGGTAGATGTGAATCAAATGCCTTCTAGGATGACATGAACTACTCTAGGGTGTTGATGACTCTCTTCTCCATGATTAGAGGCATTCACTATGTTGAATGACATGACCTTGTTAATCCTACATTCAAGAAACAACAAGAAGCATGTTAAAATCAAAGGTAGACTCTCTTGATGAGGCCTTTAGAAGGTATTAGCATAAAATATATCATGATTATCAATAATCAATAAGATGCAAGAAAGATGCTAAAACTATATAAAACATGAAAATATTATCATAAAACATGTAAGCTAAAGAACATCTAACTATCCATTAGTCTAATTACAAGATTGAAAGCATGGAGGCATGAAAAAGATCCATTAGAGTGTTAAACGCTACAATGAAAGCAACATGCATAAAAACTATAAATCTATCTATCAGGGTCTCTAAATTACTAATTAAAATAGTAATAAAGCTAATATAACCTAACTAAATAATATGCAAAAGAAAAAACAAGGGAATCTCCCCTAATTTTCTCACCATGGGTTTGATGTGCGAATGACACTGTTGACCACAACTGAGAGCCACAGTGGAGATCTGAGTAGGTTTGCCCTCCAAATCAAGGATTTCTTTCTAATTTACCTTGTCAAGTTGATTTCCAAGGGTCACCTCTATGTCCTCTGACAGGTTTGGTGGTTGAATTGGTCTGATGGTACATGTATTGCATGAATTGGCATTTTTTGGCTCTCCTAGACTCTTAGGGCTTCCATTATGATTCATCTCCAATTGGGAAGCAAAAGTATCACTCTCAATGCATCTAGGTGAGTATGTAATTTAAAAAATGTTCGCTTCTCAATTGATAAAATATCCTCCATAATTATCCTCAATTCATAGGGGGATCTTATAGCATTGGCCCAAGGCTAGGGATGGCTTCCTCATGAATCCAAGATCAATATTGGATAGTTGAGCCAGCTCGATGGAAGGATCCAGAACCTTCCTGGATCAAATCGATCCAATATGCAACCAATTGGTTGTTGCAACTAAATTTGGATCGAATGAAGGCTAACTAATTCTAAATGCTGACTGCGGTTGACATACACAATGAGCACTACTAACCATGGGTGTCAGCATTGGCTAGAATTGACTAGGCAAAGATATCCAAATGAGTGGTAAAAACCACTACTATACCTTGGATCTATACAAAGGTCCTCCATATGGTCTTATAGCATGTCCCATATGAGTAGTCACCTCGACATAACATGTTTTAGGTGTCTACACTATTTTTGCAGTTTTATTGATCTCATTCTTTTAATTAGCATATCCTTTGGAAAATACAGAGTTTGTAGTTATGCTAATATTTTATCATACCATTTACATTCAACATTATTAACTCTCCTGATGTAATGCATATCATCTAATGTAATGATATTATTAGAGTCTTCTCCTTTATGTGTCAAGTATTTTGCTAAGCCCTAACCTCTTACAATTTTGACTATTTTGAATTTTGTATCATACTGTAATAGTTTCACCATCCACCTTGCAGGTCTTCCTAGCAGTTCAGACTAGGTGAATACATCCTTTATTGTTATGAAAGGGATACATCAATAAATCTTGTTTGAACCAAATATACCTTTGAAATGTTCTAAATATTTAATCACTACATAAGCATATTTTTCTAATAGGGTGTATTTAAGGTGTGCTTCTTTCAATACTAAACTCATGAAGGCTATTGGCCTTTCATTATTTTCATCATCCTTTTGAGAAAGGAATACAACAATGGAATGTTTAAATGTGAAGGAATAGATGTTGAAATATTTTGAGTAATTGAGGCAGGTTAAGGCTGGGGCAGTAGAAATGACCTCTTTTATCTATTTAAAATCTTCTATATTTTTTGTTGTCCATTTTATTTCTCCAGTATTTTTAACCATGTCATTTATAGGTTTGGTCATCTCTATAAAATTGGGAATAAACCTTCTATCAAAATTGATTTTGCCAAATAATGACCTGACTCCTTTTATGTTTCTAGGAGGGGGAATTTTTGAGATAGCTTCTATTCTTTATAGATCTATACTCACCCCTTTTTTTGACATTATGTGTCCTAGTAATTTCCTTTGTGTTGTTCCAAATATACATTTTTTAGGATTTAGATAAATTCTAAAATCTTTACACCAGGAAAATACTGCAGCAAGATGTTCTAAATGGTCCTTTGGATTTTTAGAAAAAACTAGTATATCATCCAGTTACACTACTACTATTTTGAACATCAACCCTTTAAAGACAAAATCCATTGCTCTCTGAAAGGTAGAACCTGCATTCATTAGACCAAAAGGTATCCTTAAATATTCAAAGGTGCCCCAGGGTGTGGTGAATGCTATATTATATCTATCTTTTGGATTAATTTGTATATGATTATATCTAAAAAATCCATCTAAAAGGAATATTTTGGATGAACCAAATACAACTTGCAATAGTTGTTCCATATTAGGCAATGGTGAATAGTCCTTTAAGGAGATTTTTTCAAGTTTATAAATTCTACATAGAGTTTAATATCCCCATTTTTCTTTATGACTAGTACCAAGTTGGATATCCAAGATGAAAATCTTACCTTTCTAATAATTTTGGAATCCAATAATTTTTGTACCTCTTTTTGCATTATGGGATGCAAAGTAGGGTTATATTTCCTCAGTTTATATCTGAATGGCTTAGAATATTCCTTTACAGGTATTATATGTGATATTACATCTGTCTTAAATATTTTAAGATCCTCGTATATGACATGCTTTTGTACCACATAATATCTTGGCCAATCAGCCTTGGAGAAGTGAACCTGCTGGCTAGATTTATGGCGATGGCTATCTAGTGGTCCACATGGCTTTGGTTCGAAGTCTTATAATGTTGTTTCTTTCATTTCCTATGATTATCAACCAACCTAAAATTACTAATATGCCTAGGAGCCATGTTACCTAGGCCCAAATTTCAAAGTAGTCAAGTCTTCTTAGAATGGCTAGGATTACAAAAGTAGTCAAGAATTGAGAAGCACCCTATTGAGTTCAAAAAATGGCTAAGGCAAAGAATTTCAATCATTTTTCTTAGGTGGTTGAGGCTTCCAAAGTTGTTAGAGGTTTCAATAAATCAAAAGATAAAAAAAAATAAATCTAATATTAAAAGTGCTAATATTAGGCAAAAGGTCCAAAAATATTGTTCTAGAGTAATGAATACTAGAACAAAGTCTAAAAGTTCCAATAAAGAAAAAGTTTGGCCAAGAAAATATTGTTTTTTTCAAATAATAATGTTAACCAAAGTCTTCAAGAAGTCTAGCCTAGTAAATCAAAATCTCAAAACAAAGGAAGTCTAAAGGTTCTGGTAAAGAAAAGGTCAAGGAAATCAATATACCAAGTTTTTGCATGATGGAAACAATCCAAAGTATTTTTTATTAGGGTAACCCTTTAACAAAATTTTACAACAAGATAAGCCTAGAAATATAAATGTAGACATTACAAAAAAGCATCCTTCCATTTCAAACAAATATAAAAAACTTACAAAAATAACCTGCATCAAATAAAAACTATCACCTATTTAACACAACAAAAAAAATAGCAATTTGAAGCAATAGAGGAACAAAATTCCTTTTCCTATCTTGAGTATTGATTTCACTATTTGCACGTATGATTGAGTTTTATGGGTAACATACTTTGCACTAGTTCCAATAACCTACTATCCTCCAAAAAATGAATATGAGTTCCCCATAACCAAATCCAACCAACAACTAGATAGGGGTTGTTCTCCCAAGCCACCATGGGAATTACTACCAAGTCATTCTAGACACCACCATAAGCATAAAATCTTGATTTCATGGTAGCTTTATTCTAGATAAATTCTATTAGATAGTGAACCTTGAAGTCTTGGTAATATATTTCCATATACTCAAAGTCTCTAACCCATAGGAGATAGTCCCAATGTAGAACATCTAGTAAAAGACCATTAGTGAAACACATGGGCTTCATACCAACCAAAACAAGGATCATGAGATACAATATAGATAACACATATGGATAATATTTATGGAAAAAACTCTATGAATCTACCCCACCAACCTTCTATCCTTGGAACTACAACATACATTAGCCACTAACACAATCCAACTAGGGTGGAATACCCAGGTCAAAAGAACTTGTAACATAAGAAATGCACCATAAAAATGTAAATGAACAAAGGAAATTTTATATTAAAATATGAATTTTATTTTTGTTACAAAACACTACTTGGATTACAATAGACCTGCCAAAAGGGAGGGTTTTATTTTCAAAGGATTTTTAATGGTGCCACAAAGTATCTCCTCTATGACACTCAAAAATATTAGATAGATTTTGTAGTCTTATTCCTTGATTGCCTATGGCCTCATGCAACTACAAATGCCTTAATACATGCCCACAATAAATTACTAATAGAATCTATAGGGCATTTTGAGATAAGACCCAAATTCATGAAAAATATGTTACAAAACTCACTAAACCTTGAATAAATACTACAAAAATCATACAAGTTACAAAATCATGCAAGGATGTTTGTCTTACCTTCTTACATTATTGCTATTATGTTTGGATATCTCTCTATCTTCTGGTCTCAATCATAGTGGGTAGCTAGATCTATGTAGTTATAGGAGGTGACTGGATCTATGGTATTGCAAGGGCTGTGAGGTTAGGTGTGGGCCTTCTCAGAAGTGTCTTGAGCTCCTATGTAGGTCCTATGTTGTCTTTTTTTTTTAGGTTTAAACAACTACAAAACAAATATTAGTGAGCATTCCAAAGAGACTCCATTATTGATATGACCTTGAGCTCTCCAAAGAGGGTATTCACACTCACAAGTTCAAGCATTCATAAAGGAGGCTAATAAAATTTCAATAGAGTTTTGATATATTTTTTGTCTATTCACCATTTTTCATAGGAGGAAAAGGAGGAATTATTTATAGATTTTAAGGATGGTTGGTGAGGGATATGACTTGGCAAGTTAAGGCAACCAAGTGGCAAAGGTAGGTGGGATAGAAATTCTGAGGTGTTCTAGTTAGGGGGAGATGTGGCAAGTGAAGTGGTGGAGTGGTCTAGTTAGGATAGTTGTGATCTAGAGATGTGGCAAGTGAAGTGGGGGAGTGGTGTTATAGTGCACATGTGGGAGATGTGGCAAGTGAAGTGGATTCATTTTAGAGTGATGTGTGCACATGTGGGAGATGTGGAAAGTGGGGATGGGAGGTCACATGGTGGCTTAGATTTGTAGAGAGGGGCTAGGGAAATTATTATTAATTTATGTATTTTATAAATTTTTATTGTGCAAGAAGGTGGGTTTTTATTTATTATTATTCCTTATTATTATTATTATTATTTATTTATTGGGTTTTGGAAGATTTATATGGGAGATTGGAATAATTGAAAGAATTTGAGGAAATTGGAGAGGGCATAGGAGAAATGAAAGGAATTAAATGAATTTAAAAATAAATTAGAAGAATTGAAATAATTTGGGTCTTTTGGTGTATTTTGGAGATTTTGCAAATTTGGACGAAATGGCTTTACAAAATTGTGAACTTCACTCATTTTGGGTGTCTATAGATATCCCTTTTTGTACCTTGTTGTGGATAAACATATTTTAGTACAAAATTAAATGACATCGATCATTGTATTGATGATAGACAATGATGAATGGATGAGGAAGGTTGGTGAGTGTAAAAAATGGCTTATGTATTAAAGAGAGTGATGTAATATTACCTTAAATCAAAGGAAATGTAGGATTCTTTAGTTATGGAAGGGATAAATACCATTGAATATATACCTTTGATAGATTTAAGAGCTTACTTGACTTGGTGAGCAAGCCAGTTGTATGGTGGATGTTCTCATGATGCTGCACTTGATTGTAAGTGTTCTTACATGTTGTCACCTTAATTATACATATAAACACATACAAGCATAGACATGGGACATACCAAATTGGAACTAGATTAGAGTTTTGATTAAATGAAAATAAGTGTTGTAATTTTTCCTAGTAGAAGGGGTTTAAAGATAACCTTGGGCAAATATTCTTGGATATATGTGACTCCATATTTGAGTGTTTGAATATTGAACTGATTTGGGATATAATCTTATTGATATTATCTACCCTATAAATTAGCAAGTGGGTGGAAAAAATAGATAACCATGAGCCAATTGAAAAAATATGGATGAAAAGGGTGTCCATGATGGGATGTGGAATGAAGTTGCAATATTCCTATTTGGGTGACAAAAGCCAAAATTTGGAAAAATATGGTGATGTATGACCTTACCAACTACAAGGTACAACTTGTTGACCACTCTTGGTGGTTGCTTTATGCCTTGGTGACTACCTAAATTGGTTGGTGATCTTCTAGGGTAGTCACTAGAACTTAGGATATAAATAAGGTATTATGGGGATTATTTTGTAATTGTGCTTGGTAGGGGAGGAGGAGAAATAAGAAGAGGTGGTTGGAAAACAAGAAAATAGGAGAGGGTGCAAAAAAAAGACTCAGAGGGTTTTTAGAGAATGTTAGTAGCTTGTAGCCCTTAGGTAGTCAGTAATTTATATGGTAGGTGAATGTGTGGTTGGGGAATGGGGTTGGATGGGATTGTTATTTTGTGAATACTTTTGTTTGATTTATTTATTTATTTTATTATATATATTTGGATATTGTGTGTTAAAGTGGTGGTTTTGATGGATGATAGGGTGGGGCACAAAGATTTTTTTTTTTAAGTTTGGAATTTGAAATGTGAAATGCTAACATTATTTAATGGTAAAATGGGTGGGAATTTTTATTTATTTTTGTATTTTTTGAATTTTTAAATGTTAAAATTAGGGAATTGGCAGGATTTTGTTTTTGGACTTATAAAATTTAAAGTGTGAAAATGATGAATGATGGATTATTGGAAGGGTGGGAAGTAATTTTATTTTATTATTTTATTATTTATTTATGAAATGGTAAAATATGGACTAATGATGATGTGGTGATGTTTGTAGTTGAGATTATTATGACCATGGCATGGATTTAACAATGTATTTTTAGGTGTCAAGGATAAATTGGTCGAGGCATATTGGAAGTGGTTGCAAGCAATCATGGATAAAGCCTATATATGCAAATTGTGGATACTTATCCATAGTAGCAGAGCAATGGGACCATTCATTTATGGTTGTGTGTTTGGCCCCTATTGATAATATCATATCTTCCCCTTATAATAAGTCATGGTGATATGGGGATGCATCGCCCTAAGCTTCGATAATCAAGGTTCTCACACAAAAATAATATAAAATAAAATAAACAAAAAAAATAATTAGGAAAAATAATAAAACAAAGCAAAAACAAACAAAAAAAATATATATATTTATGAAGGCATCCTTTGAAGAATATTCCATTGAGTATTTTTATTTTTATTTTTTTCATTTATAAAAGGCAACCTTCATTTTTTAAAATACATGTTAGCACCATTTTTAGCATAACTTTCACTTGAAGCATCAGATTTTAGATTCAAAATTTGCACTATGGAACTAACTCTGAGACCTTTCCAAAAACTACTTGCATGATTTTATCACTTAAGTTACAAGGATTATTTTTATCCTTAAAAAAATCCTTCATTAGATCAAGTGTATCTAATTATTAGGATCATATTAGGAATCACAATTTTTTGCCTTGAATTTTGAATTCTTAGGAATAATTTTGCATTATTATCATTAAAAAAAAAAAACAATAAAATAACTGCACACATAATTGCACCATAATAATTTGCAAAGATTTTATAAGGACAACCAACTAGTGATGTTGGATTTTACCACCAACCGTTGGTTGAACCCTTATAAACCCTAGTCTAGAATGCATAATTTCTTGGACTTCATCACAAGGAAGTTGATTATCCTTGAGACTAGCTCAAGGTAATATGAGGTTAGATGCCCTTTTGTTCACAAGGCTTAATAATTATTGGACACATAGCTATCATATTTATTTAAGCCTAACCGAGGCTGAAGTGAAATCTTGGCTAGGCCAATAGCAGTCCTTAGACAATGTTAATTGGAGGTTTTTTTTACCCCCTTAGGATACTTGGAGCTAACCCCCATCTTAGGAAGTATTTTTAACCATTTTTTTAGTTCTCATAAGGGAGGTGAGCATAAAAACACCCTTGTATATTCCACTCCATCCACCCCATTTGTAGTCCCTAGGTTTAGGGTACATCAAACACACCAAAAAAAAAAAAAACACAAAACAAAAAAAAACAAACTACAAAACACCTCCTATATTGGCCATACCATTCCAAAAAAATAGCAAAAAATAAAAACAATAAAAACACAAAACAAACAAAACTTTCAAAACATAAAAAATCAAAACCAACATTATATGTTTGCTTGGTTTTTTGCATTGTTTTTTCTTTAGATAGCACCTCTCATCCACCAAAACCACCCAAACCCATTCCTTCACATCCTATTCCACTCCCTCTAGCCTATGGTATTGACTCAAATTCAATCTAAAGCCCAAGCCTATCCTCCCATGGACCATTTTGAGTTGGTTCCCAACCCTTTGGTAACTCCTCCAACCAATTTGGGGGAGATGTCTCCCATGTTGCCTAATACCTCCCTCATTATCCATCCTATTCCTTGTCCACCTACCAAGGCCTATTCTCAACCATCACATATTTCCTAGGGCATAGTTTCATAAACTACTCTGACCCAAATCCCTTCTAATCCAACCCCTTTATCCTCCTTTCATCAGTAAACCTTGTGTATTCAACCTATTTTTCCAACCCTACCTCTTCTACCTCTACTTCCAACCCTATATCTCCCTCCTCTCCACACAACTCCCCACCCTTTACCTTGTGCCCCTCATGTGACCCAACCCCACTCATTCTTACCACCTCAAATTCAACACCACCACAACCACTTCCTCTCCTCTTGAGTCCATACCCTTTACCTTGTGCCCTTCATGTATCCCAATGCTACTACACAATATTCCTTTAGTCACACTCCAATATGTTGGGTGGGTTTGAAGTTTTGTTGCTTGATGACCACCCTAGACTTGAAGCTACTCCAAATGCCTACACACAAGCCCACAAGAAATTATTAGTAGCATCTATTGGACCTTTCTAGATAAGGCCCAAATCCAAGAAAATTCTAACACAAAACTTACAAAAACTTAATTAAAAGTTATACAAGAATATAAAAAGGCTACAAAACCTTACAAACAATTTGCTTTCCCTAGCACAATTTTGGTAGAGTTTTGGTTTATGAGAGCATATGTTCCTTAAATGGAGGAAAAGGAGGAATTATTTATAGATTTGGTGAATTATTTGTGAGGGATGTGACTTGGCAAGCCAAGACAACCAAGTAACAAGGGTAGGTGGGATGGAGAGTCTAAAGTGTTCTAGTTAGGGGAGATGTGGCAAGTGAAGTGGTGGAGTGGTCAAGTTAGGATAGTTATGATTTGGAGATGTGGCAAGTGAAGTGGTGGAGTGGTGTTAGAGTGATGTGTGCACATGTGGTAAGTGGGATGAAAGGGGTTGGAGAGAATTTATTAATTTATGCATTTTTATAAAATTTAATTGTGCAAAAGGGTGGATTTTATTTTATGTGTTTTGGGGGTTTATGTGGGGGATTGGAATTTATGAAGAATGGAGAGGATTAGGATGATTAATAGGATATAAAAAAATTTAAGAATAATTAAGGGAATTAATGAAGAATTTAAGAATTTATAAGAAATAAAATAAATTAAAGAGGGATTAGAGGGCTTAGATGAATTGATAATGAGCATTAGAGGAATTGAGAGGTTTTGGATAGTTTGGTAAATTTTGAGTATTTTGCACAATCAAACAAAATTACTTTATGTGATTAAAAAATTGACACATTTTGGGTGTCTATAGATGCCCCTTTTTGTATTGCATTGTGTGTAAACATAATGCGATGCAAAAACAGATGACACTAATTGCTAGATTTATTATGGATAGTGATGAATCTATGAAGATGGTTGGTGAATGATGAAAGTGACTTTTGGCTCAAGGAGAGTGATGAATATTACCTCAAATCAAGGACAATATAGGATGATGAACAAATATATTTGAATCTTTGACTTCGATAGATTGATGAGATTATTTGATGTGGTAAGCTAACCAATCAAAGATAGGTGTTTTCAAAATGCTTTAATCGATTATAAGTGGTATTATGTTTTCCACATTAATTGTAGCATAGGTATATAAACCCCTACAAACATTGGCATGGTGCATACCAAAGTGGTTAAGTCATAGGTTTGATTGAAGGAGAGTACCCACTTGAGTGAGTCATTTTCCCTATATCCTTAGGGAGACCCTCCAACTTACCCAAATAAATTTTGGACCTCTATCCCCTTCCTTTCCCCCATTTTCCTAGTTCTATAAAAATCACGATCAGACCTTACACGGTGTGATTTTTCCTAGCTAGGGTTTTCTATTAGAAAATACTAATTTTAAAATTGACCTCTTTGTCATCGATTTTCCCTTGGTTTATTGCCCATCCTTGTTTCAAATCCCTTATAAAATAAAAGTTTTGAAGCCTTATTTTCACCTAGAAGAACTAGAAGAAGCAATCTAGAAGCTAAAAAATATAAGTTTAAGACAAGTGCCAATAAGATCATAGTAAAAGTGCCAAGTGATTTATGGAAGCTATTAAATATTTGTGAAGTTCTCTTCTACTACATTGACTGTGTATTACTGCCCTTGGTGGATAAGTTTTGAAGTCCTAAGGAGGAGTCTACTATATTCAAGGTCTTCATAATTTTGTCTACTTTTTTTCTACCACCAGTTTTTTTTTGCTCATTTGCATTCATATGTTATTATTTTTGCATCTTTCTTTAGCTTATTTGCATTATTCTATTGCATTCTCTTTCTGTTGTGAAACTACACCCTATAATTATGGCTCAATTTCATCAGTAGAAAAATCATGGTTACCTCATGCAGGGTTTAATTTCATGTGTGCCAATATTAGAGGTAGAAGTTTACCTCTAAGCCCTATATCTACATTTCATGTTATATTTAGAGTATAATAGCATAATTTGCACTTTTTTCATCATATCGTTCTATTGCAATATATTTTGTTTTTTCATTTTCTAAAACGGTCAACTTTTGATATTGCATTTTAACGGTCAACTAAAATAACCTAGGGGGATTAATTTTTGCATCTCCAAGAATAGTTGTATAGTGGCCTAAGTAGACCCCCTAACACAAATCATATTTTTTTAGGATTCTATGAAGTTATTTTGTAGGATTGAAACTGTGGGATATTACTGGATGCAATATAAAGCTTGGAACAACCACTGAATCAAATAAGTGACCTAGTATATCTCTAGGCTATTTTCTAATTGATTTCTATTAATTTTTTTTCAAAAAATAGACCACAATTAAGGAAAATAATTTGATCAAATTTCTAAGAATTTAAAATAATAAAGGCATATAGTGTGCATTTAGGTTTTTAACCTTGTTTCTGCATTTCTCTTGGACATTTACTTAAAATATTTTTTCTGTGTAATCCTAGGGTTAGTGATCATTCAAGAAAATATTCTTGGATAAATGTGACTCCATAATTGAGTTTTTGAGTATTGGGCTTGTTTGAGATAGGATTTTATGCATATTATCTATCCCCTCAAGCAATGAGTTGATGGAGGAAAGAATAGACAAAAATGTTGAAGAACTTGATAAAATGTGGAATGGGTAATAGGAGAATGGGGATGGTATGGTTTAAGAGTGAGACTTGGCATGAGAGAAGTAAAATAATTTGGGGTTGGTTTAATGTGGTGTATATTTTTTTAGTTTTTTTATAGGAGTGTCCTTATGGTAATCTATCCATCTTATCGGATTGTATGGATAACCAATCACTGCAACCAATAGGTGTACTAGGGTATATCATGAGTATGAGGTTCACTCAAAAACCTAGGCTAGGAAAACATGAAAGTACGATAAATATATCCTAAGAAAACAATAAAGGCATGCAAGTAAATCTAGTCTATGAAAATGACAAAGTGCATGAAAGTAAACCGAATCTACAAAAGCAAAAACTCTAATCTATGAAAGTGATAAAAGTGAATTTATGAAAGTGATAAAATCTAATTTATGAAAGTGATAAACTCTAATTTATGAAAGTGATAAACTATAAATTATGAAAGTGATAAAATGTAAGAACAAAAAATCTAGGTTTCAAAAATAAGAAATTGCATAAAAGTGAATCTATGCTATGTAAACAGGAAGTAAAATCAACACCAATAAAATAGTAAAGGACATGAAAATGAAGCTAATATAAGAAAACAATAAAATCTAGTATATGAAAGCAATAAAATATTGGAAAGTAAAGCTAATATTTGAAATAAATAAAATTAAATATAATCTAATAAATACACGTGAAGAAGCAAAATTTACAACATCGCCTTAAGGGCACTTTATTGCAATGTAAAGCAATTTGAAAGCATTCAAAGGGAAAAGAGCATAAAATTGTAATCTAATTAAATGAAGCAAAGTATGTAATAAAGAGGGTGGATTTATCCTTCTATTCATTCATTCATAGCTTCAAACATGATTACAATACATCCCCTCGAGGGCTTTTACAAATGTGATACATTTCAACATTACAATGTGCAAGGGATCTAATCCCTTGAAAGGGACTTAAAGTGATGTTCTATGGTGTGAATCTCGCATTCCCACAATTGAGAGCTAGTCTTGGGCTTCTATTCCTTACCTCTTTAGCTCCTCCCTCCTATATAGAATACCTGCACCTACACACAAGGGATTGAAAAGGGGTTAGTAGCACATGCGTTATAGAATAAAAGCCTTGAAAACATAGAAAAAGGAGTTAATCTAGCAACATCAAAACTAATCTATAACACATGGAAATTTTGTTCTAAATGCTGTATAAATGAAATATAATCTAATATAAATACTTTTGGAGAGATTTGAACATAATATTCAAGGTAAAAGTATGCAAAAATAGTGATCATCCCTGATAGGGACACCTAAACCTGCAACAATGGGGACCTCAAATGTGCCATCAAATCTGCTCCAAACTTCACCAAATTTGTACCATGGGTTGACCTAAGAATTCCTAAGGGGTCTATGGAGGAATTTTACCCAAATTCCATGTTTTTTTTTACCATCCCTAGGTGTGACACCTACTGACTACTAACCATCCCTAGGTGGGGCGGTTACAAATATGGCCTATTTTTGTCACCAATGCTATTGGGATTTGGTCCAAAACTGGTTTAGGGGTGTTGTTGACAGATGGGGCCAAATTTACCTTCAATTTGGCCAGTTTGGGATGGTTGGATTGGTTCCTATTGCCCCTGAAAGCACCTTCAAATGAAGAGGGTTTCAAGGTCAAATGGGGGTAAAGTTTGGTTTGCAAAAGGTGAGGATAGAATTGGGCAGCACTTCGTTGCTCAAATGCTTCAACTCTCCTCCTTTAAAATGGGTGAATGCACCTCTTTTTATAGCCCAAAAGGGCATCTAGGGAAAAGGGGCAAGTCTTTCCATGCGAGGCAAGTGTCGCCACTTGTCCAATTATTTGGCATGCATTGGTGAGGGAAGGTTGCCCATTTGGGGCTCCCAATTTGCAGTCCCTGACTCTAATGGCAGGTCCCCAATAAATTTGGGGTGATTAGACATGGAAATGGTAGTCCTTGATTGCCATTTCATGCATCCATTGACTTTTTCAAGGGTCTATTTAGGGACCATCCCACCCAAGGATGGTTATGGATGGTCATCCCTAGGTGGGATGGTCACCAACTATGACCATCCCTTGGTGGGACGGTCACAAGGAGGTGCCCCAAAACTGCCCTAAACTGCTAGGAAACTTCCA
The DNA here is from genome assembly GCA_028583015.1 of Wollemia nobilis. Taxonomy (NCBI): domain Eukaryota; kingdom Viridiplantae; phylum Streptophyta; class Pinopsida; order Araucariales; family Araucariaceae; genus Wollemia; species Wollemia nobilis. The sequence continues at coordinate 14,424,439 of JAQPPZ010001870.1, read as the reverse complement.
AAATATGTTTTGGAGCCTTATGCAAGCTTAGAGGGGTGCCCAATGGGGCCATATGATGTCGATAAGAGTGGCATATGTGATGCACTAGTAGTCTTATCCGATTTACGTGATTTAGGTGTCTATAGATGCCCCTTTTTGGGATGCGCTATGTGCAACAAAGCGCTGAGCAAAAATAGATCACTAAATCATCAAATGATTAAGGTTGTTCATTAACCTAATCAACTTTGGATGCCTCCATTGTGGAAAGAGCATACATTCTTGGAATCCTTGCTATTGACATAGTTGAAGGATCAATTTTGGGTATACCTTTCAACCGTGTTGTAGTAACAGTCTTATGGGGCTTAGGGTATACTAGGTCTTGGTGCCTTGTATTCTTGTAAACCTTTACATGGGTCAATTCCTAAGGTTTCAAGGAGGTCAAGCCTATTTGTTTGTTTCTTATGCTGATTCTTTGCCCCAACATGGGCTTGAAAATTTATCTTTAGCCAAGATTCTTTTGAATGCATGGAATTTACACTTTTGAGTGTTTTAATGTTGATTCGATTTTTGAATTCATTATTATGACTACCCCCTCAAGCGACGAGTCGATGAGGGCATGACCAATGATAAAGTGATGAGTCACTTGACTCATATGACTGAATTGGGGTAACTCTCTATTTTTCCCATGGTACTATATACCTGTTTGGAGGGGATTTTTGACTGTTTTGATGAATATTTCTGGAAGCAAAAGGCTAAAATTTTCATTCCCGTGGAGTGGTCCAGCCATGGAGGCCTTCTTGGGGAGTAAAATAAAGACTTTTTATGGATCCAAAAATATTATAGGTTCAATATTGATCCCTCCTAATTTGGTGACCTTTCTGCCTTATTTTTGGTGGGTTTTTGACCCTATTTTTGATGTTTTTAAGTTGTTTTTTATTTTTGATTTTTGGAGTGTGAGGTCTGAGGACCCACTTGATTGCAGCCCATGGGTAATTTTTGGATTATGATGTATCTTTTGGTCCCATACATACATATATATATATATATATATATATATATATATATATATATATATGAGTTTCTATTATCATCATATGTTTCCTTATTGCTTTATGAGATGTATGCAATGCTTATATTTGCTATATGATGTTATGATGGATGTCTAACATGGATGCATGTATTTATCCTATGATGTGATTTGATGATATGTAGATGTGTAAATGAAAAATGGATGATGTGATTTAATTTTGTATGATGGATTTATGATGACTATTTGACGCATTATATGCTAGCACCATAGACTGTACAAAATGTATCTTTGTTATTTTCATGTTATTCTAACACTTTATGTAATGGATTTTGTAATTTTGACAAATATGTGACAACATGATGTAAAATGAAATGGATAATGTAATGTGATATGATATTATTTGATAGTTTTGAAGAGACTCAAACACTCTAGTTACCTAATCAAAAGTCGTATAATAACTATGCAAGATCTTTTGACAAAGTATGCACCTACTAAGATAACCAAGATAATCAACATCCCTATGTGTGCATGTGAGTTCATTACCATGATAATGCATAAGGTTACCCTAGTGCAAATGGGATTCACTCAGCCCATCTGTACTAGAGATCATTCTGTGAGTCTCATTATCCTGAGTTTTGTACTTAGTTAGATTAGACTACTAGGTAATCTAGGTTACAACAAGCTAGCTCATCCACATTCAAACATTGGTCTATACCTAAGCAAGTTGCTTAAGTGATAGACATATCATCATGTGGGAGGCTACCACCATTGACAAGTAGGCTATCCACCAAACCTGTAATGAGGATCACCTTATGGTTCTCTAATGCTGAGAATTCTAGGGATTCAAGTTCAAGACTCCCTTCTTTTCTTTTAACTTTGAATTTCTCAAGGGAGTTGCTCATTTTTATTTGTTGAGCAAGGGATTTTAGTAGTGGTGAGAACCACTATTTATTTTTGCTTTTTCCTAGTGATAATAATCACTGTTTCTTTTTGCATATTTTTGAAGTGATAATAATCATTGTTTGAATTTTCTCTTTGGGATACTTGCCCCAATGTAGGGCAAGGGATTTTTGGGTAAGGAGGAACTTGTCCTTTTTTCAATTCTCAACATCTTTGAACCATTCACACAGGGGGATGAGCAAGATAACCTTTTTCACTTGAAAGTAACCTAGACCACTTTATAGTTTTCATATTTCCTTGTGCTAGACTTGGATTTATTAATGTGAAAATGTGTTGGGATTTTGATGTATATCAAGAATTATCTAAGCAGGATTCTACCTTCTAAAAATCATGATAGCTTTCTACAAAATCTGAGAAGACAACTAGATATGGCTGAGTGACCGAAAACTTTAACTATGTTTTACTAACAATGGCTAAGTGATGGGAAACAAACATATAATATAGAATGTAAATGTAAATGGTATATGTAATGTAAATATGTGGTAATATTGACATATAATAACAATGATTTTAATAGATGCCTAGTGTACAGACCTAGTGCTAGACATGTATGATCAATTTTGAATAATGCATAATGCAATGATGAGTATGCCTAATGCAATTTAGATGAAGTGCAATGAAGCAATATTTTTGTATTTTGATGATTTTAATGATGTTTTTATATTTTTGATATATATGTATATACATGTTGACCAATGGGCTTAATGAATGCCATTGGGGCTTTTGGGTGACCAAAGGGCTTATAGACACCTTTGGAGCATTTTGGGATGACCTAGACAACTATAGACTACCTAGGAATATTTTAGTTTGACCTAGATGGTCATAGACCACCTAGGGATGTTTTATGGGGACCAAAGGGCTTATAGATGCCTTTGGGGATTTTTGGATTGACCTAGATGATCGTAGATAGTCTAGGAATATTTTATTTTGACCTAGATGGTCATCGACCGCCTAGGGGTTTTTTAGGTGACCTAGATGGTCATAGACATTAAGGAAATGCCATAGACTACCTAGGGGTATTTTATGGTGACCAAAGGGCTTATAGATGCCTTTAGGAGCTTTTGGATTGACCTAGATGATCGTAGATAGTCTAGGAACATTTTCTTTTGACCTAGATGGTCATAGACTACCTAGGAGCATTTTGGGTGACCTAGATGGTCATAGACACTAAGGAAATATCATAGACTACCTAGGGGTATTTGGTTGTGACCAAAGGGCTTATAGATGCCTTTGGGGATTTTTGGATTGACCTAGATGATCGTAGATTGTCTAGGGATATTTTATTTGACCTAGATGTTGAACCTAGGTGCTGGCTGTTGTTCTTGTGTTTTGGTTTGGTTGTCTAGGGTATTTGGTGACAAAGGGATTATAGATGCTTTGGGGATTTAGGTTGACTAGATGATCGTAGATAGTCTAGGATATTTTTTTTGACCTAGATGGTCATTCTAGGAGTATTTTAGGTGACCTAGATGGTCATAAAAGTAGGACTCATAGACTATCTAGGGGTATTTTGGTTGTGACCAAAGGGCTTATAGATGCCTTTGGAATTTTTGGGTTGACCTAGATGATTGTAGATAGTCTAGGAGTATTTTTATTTGACCTAGATGGTCATTGACCACCTAGGAGCATTTTAGGTGACCTAGATGGTCATAGAAACTAAGGAAATGTCATAGACTACCTAGGGGTATTTGGTTGTGACCAAAGGGCTTATAGATGCCTTTGGAGCTTTTAGGGTTGACCTAGATGATCGTAGATAGTCTAGGAGATTTTTATTTGACCTAGATGGTCATAGACCACCTAGGAGCATTTTAGGTGACCTAGATGGTCATAGACACTAAGGAAGTGTCATAGACTACCTAGGGGTATTTGGTTGTGACCAAAGGGCTTATAGATGCCTTTGGAGCTTTTAGGATTGACCTATATGATCGTAGATAGTCTAGGAATATTTTATTTTGACCTAGATGGTCATAGACCACCTAGGAGTATTTTAGGTGACCTAGATGGTCATAGACACTAAGGAAGTGTCATAGACTACCTAGGGGTATTTTAGGGTGACCAAAGGGCTTATAGATGCCTTTGGGGATTTTTGTAACTTTGATTACTTTGTGATTCTAGGAGGAAGGTGCAATACCTTGTGTACCCCCAACATTTGTGGTGATCAAAGGAAGCGAGGAAGGTGCAATACCTTTAGGATCCTCAATTTGCTTCATTTCTTGTGATGTGATTAGTGGGGAAGGTGTGACACCTTGGATACCCCCAGCATGTACTATGTTTGATGCATTGTTATTGGCTTGGCTAGGAGGAGTGATAGAGATTGACTCCCCCTATTGTGGTAAGGAATTCTTGTTAATGCCAATGTCTTGATGGGGTAAAATGAGTGACCCACTTGTGGATACAACTTCCCTATCAATAATATCTTGGACCACATGTCTAAAATTATGACAATTGCTAATGTCATGCCCTATTATTCGATGATAGAGGTAAGAATGATCCTCCCTGTATCATCTAGATCTAGACCTATTTTGGTTGACCAGGGGTATGTCTGGCAAGATGATTGCCTTTGTTTCTTGCAAGTTGTGAAGGATGGTTGACATGGGCTCAGCTAATGGAGTCCAGGTATGATGTTGATGCTTTAAATGAGGTGAATGTGGTCGCCACATTTTATGAGGTGATGAGGTTGTATGCATCTTAGTCACCTATTTAGGTTTTTCTTCTTGACTCCCATCTATAGGTAACAAGTCCTGACATATGTCAATTTGTTGATTGTTGATTTGAAGATCATTCTTGTCAAGCATATCTTGTACCTTACTCTTGAAAGCAATACATGACTTAATGTTATGACCATTCACTTGATGATAAGGATAGTGTTGGCTCTCTTGATACCACATTGGTTTGTGCCTATTGGGATCCAAAGGGTGGATATCTGGCAATGTGATAGCCTTGGCCTCGCATAATCGATTAAAGAGTGACACCAAAGATTCAGGCAATGGTGTATATATGTGAGGTTGATGGTGTTGTTGCCTTTGCCCCTACTTCTATTGAGACTTAACATTGGATTGCATAGGAGGAGGTTGGTCCTGACAATCAAGGGGTTGAGATTTTGGATGACTCAACTGTAACTCAATGCTTGTGAGTCGATTTAATATCTATTGTAAATCATTGTGTTGGTGACTCACTTGTAACTCAACATTGGCTAGCCTACCCAAAATTGTTTGAGTAAATGTGGATGGTTCATGATGATTGTGGGTAGTGAGTATATCCACATGCTCTTGTTCTTGATTTAGCTCATGCTCTTGTTCCACCTCATAGTGTTCAATTATGGTAGCTAGATTATCTCCACTTTGGTGTAGTGGGTACACTTGTTCTTGATTTTGTTGAGATGTTGAATGAGATGGAGTAGGTGTGACCAAATCCATCGATGATATCTCTTGTGGTATGGATGGAATGTTGGATGGAGTCACAAGTGGCCTAGATGAATTCAGAGGACTTTGGTTCTCTGTCATCACATTGATCATTCCCACAAACTCATGAGAAGATGCATTGGCACTTGGACCAGTCATGGCTACCTCATCAACTTGTTCAAGGTGATCTACTTGGCCCCCATGCTCAGGGGGTGCATCAGAAATGCTATCAATGAGTGGCAACTCAATAGGAGGACAACCTAGATCCTTGATCAACTCGATGATATGCATGAATTTAACATCGGGTACTATGCATTCATCGAGTTCAAGATTGGTCAAGTGAATTGTGTCCTCAAGTGTGGTGGATGAAGATGGTATGATATGATCTGATTCATCCGTATCCACCATGGGTTCCTCCTTGTTGGTAGGAGTGGGAAGGTCTTCTTCTAATGTGTCAAAAATGGCTAAGAGAGCTTTTGCAGTTAGCCTTTTTGACTCTCCCTCATTTGAAGAAATAGAGGATGGTACTAGCGATGGTGGTGAAGGTAGCTTCACGACTAACCATGGGGTTGAATCTGGACTCTGGATAAGGTCATTGGGTTTAGTATCCAAAGGTGTGGATGGATGAGTAGACTCTTGTGGATGATCATCCTTATTGTAATACTTGAAGGGGTCTGGGTCAGCATCAACCACATGGACCTGACCTTCATGAATGTATTTAAGGCATTGATGTATAATGGAGGGGATACACTCCATGTCTCTCATCCAAGGTACTCCTAACAATATGTTGTATATTCTTTCACCTTCCAGGATATAGAACAATGTAGGCATAGTCTTTTGCCCCACTTGAACTAGTAGGATTATTGTGCCTACAGTGGAGGACAAAGCATCATTAAATGCTTTCAAGGTGAAATTGGATCTCGCAATGTGTGAAGATGGGATGTTGAGATGTTTTAGTGTGGTTGTGGTAATGATGTTTATTGTGGAACCTATGTCAACCAACACTCGCTTATAGGGGATCCTATTGATGCACGCAATGATGTGCAAAGGAGAGTCTGGTGAATCAGCAGACCTAGGTTTGATATCCTAATTTCAAAAGGATATAATAAGATCTTTATGCATTTGTATGTATCCCAAAAGTTTTTGGAAAACAAAATATGAGGTTGTGTTTTAATGTAGAGTTTTATGATTTGGGGATCTTTACCTCCCATGGTCATGTTGGTGAGTGTTGCATAGGCCTACTCTGGCTTGCTACCACTTGTTGGATGGGAGTTCTAGGTGGTGTAGAGGGAGTGTAGACTTCCCTACTAGGCCTCTTGGTAGGCTGGTTATCTTTGGTTTGGGCTTGGACTCGATGTTGGCTAACCGAATAGTCCACTTGATCACATGAATAAGCCATTGATGTTCTCTTGGTAGAGGTACCTCATGCTTGCATGGAATAATGTGATCGAGGGTAATTAGGATCTTCCTCAGGTCTTCCTTTATAAGTGAGGCATGGTAGGGCAGAATTGACTCGCCCACTATGACGAGTATCATACTCGTCTAGGTTTTGGTACCTTGGGGAAGGGTTCTTTAAAATCTTAAGATGATCATTTAACCCTACCCTAGGTATATCAGGTCCTCTCCTATAGTTTTCTGCTTCGCTGGCTCATGATTGAGCTCGGCTATGCATAGTTGTCATAATGTGTTGACTAGGCAAAACCCTGAAGGGAACCCATACTAAAGAAAATTTTGACTTCCAAAAAATGTTATAAGTGTTATATATCAAAATGATCTATGTGAAAAGCTGATCACAATGGGCTAGGTCTCCAAAATATCAACTTTTGGGTCAAAATTTTGTATTTTTGGAATATTTGGCCAACCAGGACCCATGGGGAAATGCCCACTTTTGGGATTTTTTGGGAATTTTTGAACCATGAAGAGTTAGGACTCAAAATTTCTATGGGAGGTGTAGAAGGAGCTAACTAAGACAACAAAATAAATTTGGCAACTTTTGGAGTTGTCTAGACCATTTTATGACTATTTTAGTGTAGATTTTCTCTATTTTTGGCTTCAAAAATAGAGTAATCATAAAACCAAAATAACTTTTTTGTTATAGCTCTGATTTGCATGATTCTTGATCCGTTGGATGTAGAATCAAAAAGTAGATTTTTATTATTAGGGTTTGACCCCTAGATCAAGGATCTTGGGTTGATTACCCAAACAATAAAGAAACACCTAAATTAGACAACATGATTATCTCTTTTAAGTTTTATAGATTCAAATACACAATCAATAGAAACACACAATAATACAGATGATTATCTCTTTTAAATATTTAAATGTGAATTCCTAAGTTGTTTGATGTGTTTCAAGATGTGTTGCTTTGTAAAGAAAATACTTGGCATGTTTGATTTGTTGATGTAATACTCAAATGTTTAAAGGTTTTCACCTATATACTCATAGCTTGACAATCAATATGGTGATTAATTCCATATTATTCTGGTCACGTAATCCAATCTAAAGTATGGTGATGAATTCCATACCCGATCAGGGAGCATAGGTCCTACCGATCCTCACCCAACACCCCGTGCACAATGATACACCCCTCCGAAGAGGGATGCATGCTATTTTGCATGGTTAGGATAGATCTTGGAGTCGGTATTGGCCAATAAAATAGGGTTCATAGGATTTGAGTCAATGGATGGAGATGAAACCCACCATCATTGTACTCTATCAGTGGTTGGGAATGAAGTCCAACTCACCAATGTTTAAGAAGATCATGGTGTGTGTGTGTTCCTTTTACAAATTTGAAATAAAATAAGAGAGCACTCAATGATGATTCACTAAATGCATGAAATTGCATTTTTCTTTCAGAATCGTTAGTAGCATAAAAGGAAAGCACTAGAATTAAGGACTTATATGAACTTAACCTTCTTTGGTAAGTTTCAATCATGCAAACCAGACAAAAAGCATAAAGTCTACTATTATTTTCCCTATTTTCTCTGATTTAATTAATGCAAAATTTTAGAAAGAGGATATCTAACCTTTCTATGCATAGAGAAGACAAGAAAACTATGAAATTTGACAAATTTGAACAACATATATGCAAATTGAAGGTGAAAATGGGTGTAATTTATGACCTAGAACTTGTTGTTTCTGCAAATTTTTGTAGAAAATCTCTGGTTTTGTGACCATCCCTAGCAGGGACGGTTAGCAGTTTGGGGGCCATCCCACCCAGTGACACCTAGCTGGCCATCCCACCCAGTGACACCTAGCAGCAAAGGGGTCGTTTCTGCTCCAAATGGTCAAAACCTACAACCTACAAAACAAAAAATGGAGGTCAAAATTGACACATTCAAAGGGGAGATAGAAATAAACTCATATACCATGATCGCCACTGAAGAAGCAAAATTTACAACATCACCTTAAGGGCACTTTATTGCAATGTAGGAGCAGTTTGAAAGCATTCAAAGGGAAAAGAGCATAAACTTGTAATCTATTTGAAATGAAGCAAATGTATGTAATAAATAGGGTGGATTTCTCCTTCTATTCATTCATTCATAGCTTCAAACATGATTACAATACATCCCCTCGAGGGCTTTTACAAATGTGATACATTTCAACATTACAATGTGCAAGGGATCTAATCCCTTGAAAGGGACTTAAAGCGATGTTCTATGGTGTGAATCTCGCATTCCCACAATTGAGAGCTAGTCTTGGGCTTCTCTTACTTGCCTCTTTAGCTCCTCCCTTCTATCTAGAATACCTGCACCTACACACAAGGGATTGAAAAGGGGTTAGTAGCACCTGTGTTATAGAATAAAAGCATTGAAAACATAGAAAAAGGAGTTAATCTAGCAATATCAAAACTAATCTATAACACATGGAAATTTTGTTCTAGATGTTGTATAAATGCAATATAATCTAATATAAATGCTTTTGGAGAGATTTGAACACAATATTTAAGGTAAAAGTATGCAAAAATAGTGACCGTCCTTGATAGGGACACCTAAACCTGCAACATTGGGGACCTCAAATCTGCCATCAAATCTGCTCCAAACTTCACCAAATTTGGACCAGGGGTTCACCTAAGCATTCCTAAGGGGTCTATGGAGGAATTTTACCCAAATTCCCTGCTATTTTTTGACCATCCCTAGGTGTGACACCTACTAACTGCTAACCATCCCCAGGTGGGACGGTTACAAATCTGGCCTATTTTTGCCACCAATGCTCAAGGGATTTGGTCCAAAACTAGTTTAGGGGTGTTGTCGATAGATGGGGCCAAATTTACCTTCAATTTGGCTGGTTTGGAATGGCTTGGATCGGTTCCTATTGCCCCTAAAAGCACCTTCGAATGAAGAGGGTTTCAAGGTCAAATGGGGGTAATGTTTGGTTTGCAAAAGGTGAGGATAGAATTGGGCAGCACTTCATTGCTCAAATGCTTCAACTCTCCTCCTCTAAAAATGGGTGAATGCACCTCTTTTTATAGCCCAAAAGGGCATCTAGGGCAAAGGGGCAAGTCTTGCCATGCGAGGCAGGTGCCGCCACTTGTCCAATTCTTTGGCATGCATTGGTGAGGGAAGGTTACCCATTTGGGGCTCCCAATATTCTAGTCCCTGACTCTAATGGTAGGTCCCCAATCAATTTGGGGTGATTGGATGTGCATTAATGGTAGTCCTTGATTGCCATTTCACACGTCCCTTGACTTTTTCAAGGGTCTGTTTAGGGACCATCCCACCCAGGGATGGTTATGGATGGCCATCCCTGGGTGGGACGGTCACCAACTATGATCGTCCCTTGGTGGGACGGTCACAAGGAGGTGCCCCAAAACTGCCCTAAACTGCTAGGAAGCTTCCAAAATGTGTTTTGGAGCCTTATGCAAGCTTAGAGGGGTGCCCAATGGGGCCATATGATGTTGATAAGAGTGGCATATGTGATGCACTGGTAGTCTTATCTGATTTACGTGATTTAGGTGTCTACATAGAGAAAGAAAATAGAACAAGAAGAGGAGCATAGTAATTTAGGATTTTTACTCCCATCTCATAATTTAAGTCTCAAAGAAGAGCAATAAGTAAGGGGGTGTTGTCAAGTGTCTTATATTTCAGCCCTAAGGAGACTTTTCCATTGATGTCAAATGGGAAGAGTTTCAGTAAGGGGAAACAGCTTGTTAGGGGGAGTAGTTTGTAATCATGTTGCAATAAAGGATAGTTTCATTGTAGGGTTGCTATTAATGAAAAAGGGAGAGATTGTTAGAAATATTGAGTTGTCATTGATGTCAAAGGTAGAAATATCTTCAAGGATGAAATTTTGAGTTGTCATTGATAATAAAGGTAGAGATATCTTCAAAGGTGATTTCATATGCTTTAATATTTAAATGAAATATTTAAATATTAAAGTGGAAGGTTTATATTTAAATCTATATATATATATATATATATAATTAAATCTACATGGACCGACCTCCTTGAGAACACCATAGAAAAGAGAGTTTGAAAATTCAAATATTCAAATAATGGGCTGACCTCCTTGACCGTGAATGACAAAAAGCATATTAATATAAGGCCATTAATTCACTTTGGCTATGGCATGAAATTCAAATATATCCTTTGTGTGGAGAGAGAGTAGTGGGTAGAAGACAAAGGATGAGAGGAGTGCAATTTTTGTAGTGTAGCAATAATTGAAAGACGAATTTAAATATTTGTATATGCCACTTCTATCTCAACCAAGTGGTTAGACTAGTCGGTATCCTAGCTCGTGTTGGAGTACTATGGTGCAGAAGGTCTAAAGGTAAAATTCCCTCAATGCCTATTTTGCTATGTTTTTTTGTTCAAAATAACATAAAGAAGGAGCTATATAGTTTATGGTTAACCTTTGGTTTCATCTACTAGGTTATCCCAATCATTTTCCTAGCCCAAGATAGGGAACTATGGTGCAAAAGGTTAGAGGGTTGATTTCCATAGAGACTGGTTTGAAAAATATCAACCATACTATGGTGGAAAGGTCTATTTGGGTGATGATCATCCTTTAGAAATTATGGGAAGAGGGGATATAAGGATTAGGCTGGACGATGGTAGAGAAAGAATGTTATGTGATGTGTGACATGTGCCCAATTTGAGGAAGAATTTAATCTCAATAAAAATTATGGATAAGCTAGGGCATTTTATCACCTTCTGAAACAACTACTACAAGATTATCAGAGGAGCTCTTGTAGCAGAAAAGGGAGAATCTTATGGGACTTTATACCATTTATGCAATGTTTTTTTTTTGAAAAAAAATGAAAAATATGTTATATTTATAGAAGCTGTATTACAAGGTAAAATGAACTGGACAGGCATCAAGGGAGATAGAAAATCCTCCTCCAATCCCTCCTAGCTCAAAAATTACCCATAAAACATTACCTTACATAATGCAGATATCCATACCCTCAGCACTACCATAGCTGAATTCCAGTTTATCCAATTTATCTGAATTTCGTAAACTATCCATTTATCTTCATGTTGTGTTGCTCTGTGGCCTAACTGTGATAGATTAATTAGACTCACTGTCTACTCTTCTTGTTCTACTATCTACTTGTATCACCTCCTGCATCCCTTGGATTCTTTGGCACAAGCTTATCTGATTTTCCATCTGAGAGTCCACATATTGCCCTTTCTCTAGATCTTTTCCCCATTTTGCTAAATATTCTGCCACCCTATTTCCCTCTCGCTTTATATGTGTAATAAAAACATCTTGAAAAACTTTCCAGATCTTCTGGATCGCTTCCACCTTCCTTCTCTCTCCAATTCCTAGCACCTGAAAGGGCCTTATCGGATCTAATATTCCAGCCCATACCTGAGAGTCTGTCTCTATCCACAACTTATGTAATTGTAGATTTGCAGCTATCACTGATGTTGACAAGATCGCCTGTCCTTCCGCTTCATTATTAGTTGCCTCCCCCATGCCTTCTGCTCTCCAATACACCTGTTCTCCTTTCCAATTTCGCATGATAATACCAAAACCAGCTTTCCTAGGATTTTTAGTAGAAGCCCCATCTGTGTTTGCCTTCACCCACTCTTTAGGAGGTGGCCTCCACTCTATGTTATTCAAGGGGATCACACCTGTGTACCCATACTTAAGTTGTTTCTCTCGTTACGGTTATTCCAAGGCTCCGTAGAATAATCACTTCCTCCATTTTTATATTTGTTTCCTCCTGTAATCTGATAAATAGTGTTTCTATTACCTTGCTCATAATACTCTCCCATACTTGCTCCCTTGTTCTGTGCTCTGATCTAAATATGCATGCATTTCATTCTAGCCATAACTGCCACCATATGAAGCTAGGTCCTAGTTTCCATGCAATTTTCATTGTTTTAGTCTTAAAGCTGCACTGTTTCCATTTCTCATAAAAGCTTTCTTGGCTCTCAAAAACTTCCCAATGTTGTCTCATTTGTCTCCACCAATTGATCCATATGTCTTTAGCAAAAGAACACCCAAAAAAGAGGTGATTCAAGGTCTCCTCTATCTTTCCACACAAAACACATTTAGAGGGCCCAAAGAAACCTCTTTTTATCAAATTATCAAAAGTCAAGCACTTTTTGTGGTTAATCAACCATGATAAAATGTTAATTTTTGGCCATACTTCCTTTTGCCAGACAAATGTCCATGGAAAGGGTGATGGGGTAATCTCGTATCCACAAACTACCTTGTATACCTCCTTTGCCTTATAAATTCCCAACTTACTTCCTCCCCATCCAAGTATATCCCTCTTAGAACCATCCTGAATTGGGTGTCTTTGAATATATCTCCACAGCTTTTTCCATTAGTTCCTCTGTACCCCTCACTGGCCATTCTTGGGGATGTTTCCACTGTAATAAATCTGGCACATGTTGATTCCATGATTTCATATAGTAAGAGGCTTTCCACCACCCTACTTTTTGGACCTCTGATTTCCAGCTCTCCATCTCTGGGAATGTCTGAATAATTGGTTGTGATTGATTCCATGAATCCTCCCAAAATAAAGCATCCTTTCCATCCCCTAACTACCAATATAGGTATGGCTTTATTAACTCTTGGCCTACTAACATTGTCCTCCATATGGTAGATCCCTCTCCTTCCACTTTGTATCTTGGAATGTTTTTCTCATCCACTCCTGGGTAATATTTAGCTTGTAAGAGTCTACTCCATAAACCCCCAGTAGTCGTAATCCATCTCCAATATAGCTTCCCAGCTAGTACCTTGCTGCTCTGGAATGCTGATCTTATCCCCAATCCTCCTTGTTTTTTTGGTTGGCATATCTTCTCCCAACCCACTAGTGCTATTTTTTGTTCTTCCCTTGCACCTGACCACAAAAAATTTCTTGTGTGTTTGTCAATATCTTTTAGAATTCTCTTTGGAGCCTGAAGTACAAAAAATTTATAAACTGGAAGAGCTTGTAGCACAGCTTTAATCATTGTCAGCCTTCCTCCTAAGCTTAGCCATTTATGAGTCCAGTTGCTCAGCTTAGCTTGAAGTCTATCCATCAACCCTTTCCACTCTTTACTTTTTGTTTTCTTTGCAGATAAAGGTACTCCTAAATACTGTATGGGTAAAGGAGTTTCCATGAATTTCAACAATTGTATAATTTTATCTCTCACCCTCTTCGTTGTATTAAAAAAAACAATTTGAGATTTTTTTTCATTAAAAGTTTGCCCAATAGCTTGAGTATACCCATCTAAAACTTCTTTTATGTTTCTTGCTACTATGATATTGGCTTGAATAATAAGAGCAGTATCATCCACAAACTGGATGTGATTTATCTCAATTTGAGAACTTATTTTCAAGCCCTTTAACCTCCCCTCTTGTCTCCATTTTTTTTGCAATGTTACGATGATAAACCACGCAATAAAAACAACTTATGTTCAAGATGCAGTAATGCTATGGCATCAACACCTAGGCCATATGAGTAAAAAATACCTAAAAATTCTAAATGATAGAGGTATGCTTTCTGGGATTAATTATTGTAATTTAGATTTATTTGAGCACTATATTTTTTGTAAACATAAGAGGGTTCAGTTTACTGCAAGTCCTAGTAAGAGTTATGCTTTTCTACAATACCACTTGATCCTTGAATGGTGCCATATATTTTATAACTTTTATAGATGATTATTTTAGGAGAGTGTGGGTTTATTTTTTGAAGAAGAAGTTGGAAGCTTTACAAAAATTTAAAGAGTTCAAATAATGGGTATAGAAGAGTTTGGGTAAGTCAATTTTATGTCTTAGGTCAAATAATGGGGTGAATATTTCTCCAAGGAATTTGATAAATTTTTTATGCAAGAAGATATTAAGCACCAGAATACTGAACCATAAACTGCACAAAAAAATGGTGTGGTTGAATGGATGAATCACACAATCATTGAACATGCAAGTAGCATACTTAGCGCAACCATTTTGGAGAAAAAGTTTTGGGTAGAGGCTTTTAATATAACTATTTATCTTATTAACAGGTCACCTACAGCTACATTGGATGGTTAGATTCTAGAGGAGGTTTGTTGTTGTAAGCCAGTTAATTACTCTCATTTGTGCACCTTTGGCTGTGATGCATTTGCCCATGTACCCAAAGAAGAAAGGTCCAAACTTGACCCAAAGTTAAGTAAACATGTTTTTCTTGGCTATGGAGATATAGTGAAGGGGTATATACTGTGGGATCCTACTTCCCACAAGGTAATTATTAGCTGATATGTAATTGTTGATGAAAAATACATGCAAAAAAAGGAGGTAAAAAAATTCTAAATGTTGTACCTATTGAAGTATAATTGAGTGAAGATGATTATGAATATGAACATGCTGAATTTTTTGTTTAAAATGCAGAATAGCAAGTAGAATAAGAAGTAGAGCAGCCAAAATGGTCATAAGGCCAAGAGCCACAATCGATAGATAATTGGGTTAGAATATCTACACATCCATAAAAGTGTCTAGAAAGGTATTCTTATGTGTATTAGTCCTATTTTGCTTTGTTAACTGATGATGGTGAACCTAGTTTATTTCAAGAAGCTAGAGAGTCTAAGAATGCAGAGAGGAAATCAATGGAGGAGGAAATCGAGGTACTTCATAAGAATAGAACTTGGGAACTTGTGGATATCCCACCTATAAGAAAGACTATTGGAAACAAGTGGGTGTACAAAGTAAATAAGAACAACGATGGGCTATTGTAATGCTATAAAGCTCACTTGGTAGCAAAGGGCTATGTGCAAAAGTCAGGTGTTGAATTAAATGAAAATTTCTCTCCAATTGTGAATATGACTACTATTAGAGTTCTACTTGCACTTGTAGTCGCACAGGATTTGGAATTGGAGGATCTTGATGTAAATACTACTTTATTGTATGGTGATCTCAAGGAAGAGATATATATGGATCAGCTTGAGGGCTATGAAGAAAGAGGTAAAGAGCATTTGGTTTGCATACTGAAGAAATAACTATATGGGTTGTAACAGGTGCTAAGGATGTGGTATAGGAAATTTTACACATTCATGAAGAGCCAAGGTTTTAGCAGGAGTGAATCTAACCATCATGCATACGATAAGAGGTTTGATGAAGGTAGTTTTATTAATTTGTTGTTGTATATTGATGA
This sequence comes from Wollemia nobilis, assembly GCA_028583015.1. Lineage (NCBI taxonomy): Eukaryota > Viridiplantae > Streptophyta > Pinopsida > Araucariales > Araucariaceae > Wollemia > Wollemia nobilis. The sequence goes on along the minus strand of JAQPPZ010001870.1, from coordinate 14,408,502 downwards.
TATGTTGGTTGTAGGCCCCAACATGAATAAAATTATTGATCTTAAGACTCAATTAGCTAGGACATTTGAAATGAAGGATTTAGGATCAGAAAAACAAATTTTAGGGATGAATATACAAAGGGACATAAAATGAAGAAACATCTAGTTAAGTCAAAAGTCATGTGGAAAATATTCTACAGTGCTTCAATATGCAGAATGCTAAACCAGTTAGTACCCCACTTTTCCATAATTAAATTTATCTTCCAACTAGTGTCCTAGAGTAGAATCAAAGAAGATGAGCATGTCTCGTGTACCATATTCATAAATAGTAGAAATCCTCATGTATGTCATGGTGAGTACTATATCGTATATTGCCCAAGCAGTAGGAGTAGTCAACTAGTACATAGAAAATATTTGTAAGGAGCATTGGAATGCGGTGAAGTGGATATTGAGATATTTAAGAGCCACTTCAAATATTTCCATTTACTTTGGATTGACAGATTTACAAGTTACAGGTTTTGTGGATTTTAATTATGGTGGAGATAAATATGAGAGAAAATCCATTATAAGATATGCCTTCACCCTTGCTGGTGGAGCAATGAGTTGGGCTTCTAAGTTGTAGTCTTTTGTGGCTTTATTAACCACTGAAGTAGAATACATTGCAGTAAATCATGCCAATAAAGAGGCAATTTGGCTAGAGTGATTGTTGGGTGACTTCAAGGTAATGCAGGAGAAAATTACACTACATTGTGATAGCCAGAGTCCTTTTTAGCTAGTGAAGAATCCAATATTCTATGATCGCATGAAACACATTGATGTAAGTACCACTTTATTAGAAATGTGGTGGAAGAAGGTAGGATCCTATTACATAAAATTGACATTGAAGTGAATACTACATATATGCTTACAAATCCGATCAAGATAGAGAAGTTTGAGTGGTGTAAAACTTCTCTGGGCTTGCTGAAAAAGTAACAAGGGTAGCATTGGATAACTGGCACTATATGAATATATTTGGTAGAAAAATTCCAAAATATTGACTTTAAGTGGGATAATATTAGGAAATGAAGTCACTATGTAGTATAGGAAGCCAGGAAATAGGAATGGAGTAGATTCAAATAGGCCATACATCTAGACTACTAGATATCTGGGCTTGACGTTTGGGCTACCAGATGTCTATGCTAGCAAATGTCTAGGCCTGATGTCTAGACTACCAAATATTTGGGCCTAAATTTTGGGTTATCACACATCTAGGATGGAAGGCATTTAGTTCTAACATCTAGGCTTCCAGATGTCTGGGCTTGACATCTAGGCTGCCAGACATCTAGGTTGGTAGATTTCTGGGCCTGACGTCTGGGTTGCTAGATGTCTAGGCTAGAAAAAATCTAGGCCTAATGTCTGGGAAGCTATATGTCTAGGATGGTAGACATCCAACCTAACTTCAATCCAAGTAGATGTCATAGGAGTAGACATCTAGGTAGATGATAGGAATGCAGAAGAAAAGCAGTGTTGGGAGTGAAAATGAATAGCCTTTTTGAGGCTTCCATTGGAAGAGGAAACAAATAATTTTGGAGTCTTCCTTCTATTCTATAAAAGTGATGTGATCCCTTGCATGTTAAAAGGATGGTTGTTGAAAATTTTGAGAAACATGAATGTAAAATTTGCTAAAAATAATAAAAGGAGAAGTTGCCATTGCCCCGTGGTTTTTCCTACACATTGCAGGTTTCCACGTAAATCTTTGTGTCACTTGTGTTACTATTTTCGTGTTCTATATTTTTTTTACCGTGCTTCCTCTTGTAGGTGAAAAATATTGAAATTATTCCTAACACATTAGTGCATATCATTCTCTATATGTTTAGGGGATTGGTGTCCATGAACTTGAGCAAGGGGATTGGTATCTCCAGTGGATTGGTGTCCATGAACTTGAGCAAGGGGATTGGTGTCTCCTGTGGATTGGTGTCCATGAACTTGTATAGGGTATTGGTGTCTCTTGTGGATTGGTGTCCATAAACTTGTATAGGGGATTTGTATCTCCAGTGGATTGTTTTCCATAAACTTGTATAGGGGATTTGTATCTCCAGTGGATTGGTGTCCATAAACTTGTATAGGGATTTGTGTCTCATTGTGGGTTGGTGCCCATAAAATTTATTGAAGAAAATATAAGCAATATTTTACTATGGTTTTCTCCCGAGAGGGTGTTTCCATGTAAAATATTTTTCTCTTATGTGTATGGTGATTTTTGCATTGTTTCATTATTGCATTGGTATTATTTGAGGTTATTGCTTTAGAGAGAAAAGAGAAAAGTTTTATCTTATACTGTTCACACCCATATCTATATAAGCTTGTGTTCTTAATTCAATGAATTGATATTTTGAAAACTTTAGCTCTTTTGAGGTGACAAGATTAACTAAATTTGTACATAAAGTTAGAAAATTATTGATCCATTGACAAAGCATAAAAAATATACTTGGAAATTAAAATTATTTTTAGGCTTAAAACATACTCGTAGAACATCAATTTTTTCAAGGGGGAGAATGATTATGAGGTTTTAATAGTTCTATATTTTTTCATCAACAAATTCATCATTTGCACATGAATTAGGAGCTTTGTAAATGTTATTAACAACATGCAAGTTTTGAAACTAGAGTACAAACACTATTAGATTCAAGTGAACCATGCATAGATATAATAAGATATTTCTAGATTTATTTGAAATTGAGATATTTTGCAAACCATTTTATAGGTTTGATGAGATCATAGTGGGTTGGTGTAGATCTAATACACACCTATATATTTTCTTCTTAATCACATTGTGCTCATAATTTCATTGAAATAGGTATAGTGACTCTCTTTGTGAGAAATATAAGATGTCTTTGGATGAAAATGTTGACTATGTATCATTGGATGTGCCAAAAACATATTTATTTTATGAAGTGTCTAATTGTATTTGCACCTACACTTTGTGTTAATGGTTGGAGAAATGGAGATTTATGTACCCTTTAATTCTAGATTAGGGCTAGCTCCCCACTAACCTACACGGATCTAAACTAGACTAGTGCAAGAAACAAAATCAATTAAGGTAAGGATCTAAGAGAATAAAATAAAGTGCATAAAAGTAAATACAATAAATACCATAACAAGACTAATGTGCAATCAATTGGGGCATTAATATGCAATTGAATAACAATAATATAATAATTAGGTTTTAAGCATGCAAATCAATGGAAAAGAGGACTAACAAGATATGAGAAAATATATCCACAAAAACCATTTACTCTTGTACCAATAGGTCAGAAGAAGAGACATGGTTGACAAACAAGCATTATGCATAGTTTTCATTAATGTTTAGAATTACAATTATAGTCATAAAGTGTAGCTATAGTCTTTCTCAAAATTACCTAAAGATATTATTAATGAGCATAAGGATCTTATTTATAGGAGGGATTTAACCCCATTTCATCTAAGTAAATAGGATTTATATTTACATTTACAACAAAAGAAAAAGTGTTACTTTTAGACCATTACATCTTACAATTCCATGCTAATTTACTTTTTGATAAATTAATAATTGATTCACTAATAGATCATCATTTGATTTCTACATATTTAGTTGGATTAGTGAGTCAGACATCTCCAAAAGTAGTCAATTTTAGGTTTCCTTGTTTTCCCCTTATTTGATTATTGTAAAATTGGTAGAGGCTTGGATTTTTGAGGGTTGCAATTTTTTTTATTATATTGAAAAGGGATTTTGAAAGGGATCTTGAACCTTTTATAAAAAATAAACTAAGGAAACAAAGCAAAAGGAACACCACCAAGCAAGTCACAAACACAACAAGCTTGAAGGAGATCAGCCCACACAATAAAGGAAACAAAAAATGTACAGGCTTTCAAATCAAAAAACATCGCGCCAATGTGAATTGAAAATTAAAAAGAAGGAAAATAAAGGTTTCACTAAATATGCAAGTTGTTATATCCAAAGAATTGAGATGACGCGATTTAAATTTGAAATTGAAACTAAAAAAACCTGCCCAAACTCTCACCATATAGGGCAACAAACACAGAGCTGCACCAAAGGGTTCTTCAACATCTTCCTCCCCCAATATTCTAGTTAGATATTTTAGAAGGATATGGATGAAAAATATTTTTTGAAGATCAGATATGGTTTTGATGGGAGGATATTTGCCTTAATTGATTTTGCCTCCCATAACCAGTCTAGGAGAAGTGCTATTTTAAACAAATTTCCCCCGTGAGAGACCAAAATATCCTTAGAGGGGATGGAGACCCTTGTAGTACACTTAGGCACTAATTCCTGTAGATGATCTTCTTCTAATTCTAGACATTCAAAAGATTTCCTATTGGATCCTCAAAATCCTACATAAATTTACCCGTAATTTTTAAAATTTTAGTGTCTTGTGAGTCCTTTCAAAATTTATGAATAATCCCTTGGTCGGTCTCTTTTTAATAAATTTTCAGGTCCTTTCCAATTATTGCATTTTTTTTGTCTTTTTGAATTCATTTATCACTCTACAATAGCAATGATATATTTTATATCACCAAATTTAGTTCTTTGTTTTGGTTTTCCTAAGGTCTTTTGTTAGTAAATATTTGGCCTAATTAAGGTTGATGCAAGAGCCTATATTCTAGAGGACATAACTTTTAATAGGAATATTGGATTGGATTGAAATATTACAGGGAGTTGGATAAAGAGGAGGAAAATAATGCGTCTAGGCCACAAAGGGGCATATATTACCATTTTTAGGCCTTTTTGAGATTTTTTCAGGTCTTAATTCCTTCATCTACTGCCCCCAAAATGGATTTTAGTGGTTTTTAGAAAAGTGCAAAAAATAAATTTTTAGATATGGGTAGGTGTTGAGAATTTATATAAGGCTTAATATGGGTGATATGATGATAGGTATTAATTTTTAGGGCCATCCAATTTTTTTTGGTGACTTACTAAAAATAGGCAATCTTGGCTAAAATTGACAAATTGTCCAAAAATAGTAATTTATTATATTTAGGCCTTTAATATGTAGGGTTTTGTTTTAGGGTTTCTTTTTATATGTACATACCCTTGGTATCACATTGTAAAAGGAATGGGGAAACCATAAATCCTAAACTCAAAACCTTAAAAAAAATTAAAGGTGATGGAGATAGTGGTTATTATGAGCTATTTTTGAGATCCAATTATGAGACAGTGAGAAGCCATCATTCAGCTCTAATAATTGCAAATAAGAACCATTATAAGTACAATTAATAATATGGGCCATCATGATAATAATTACAGTTATGGACCATCATCGAGCTTTGAATGAGAATCAATTAGTAGGCTATATAAGGGATTTGTTGCAACAGGAGAGAGGATCAAGTTTTGCATAGTAAAATTCTACAAGAGGTATACCAGAGTTCCCATCCTTTTTAGTTGTATTTTTCCTTTGTGTATCTTATCTAGTCACCCATTTTTCTTCACAATTATTATGCAGGTTTTTACTCAGGAGCTCACTAGTTTACTGAGATCATTTCCAATGGTTGAGGTTGAAATCTAGGAGGCTCTTTGTTACATCATTTGAATGAAGAGTTGAAATTCTCTATTGCATAATTTTAATGGATAAATAATTTGTATTTTATTAGTGAGATCTAATTACATTGATCAAACTCCCATTGTAATTATTTTTTGTATAATAAAATCCTGCTTCCTCCTTTTAGTAGTTCCATGTACAATTTTGTGTGTTGTCCTATTTATATGTTACATAATTTGAATGTGTAAATGGTGCCTTCTTTTACTGACATGCTTTATCATTTCTATTACATTATTTGAATGGATGTGATTGGCTCAGTTTTATCTTTTCCCCCTTTTGTCTTCAATATTTTTAAGTTTAGCTACAATTTCCCAATGGATAAGGCACTTATCTAATTTTTGAAGCACTAGTTGGGAGTTACTTCAAAGCTTGGTCAAATTTTATGTTGTAGTCTTGTTTCATTTTTACAAATCTATATGAGCATGAGCATATGAGAAATATTATAGGCTCACCTTTAGGGTTTCCTTACCTTACTTGGTATATCTAGAATCTTGTGATAGTCTTTTCCCAAGTGAAAGAGGTGGATCCACCAGAGCCCATAGTGTTGATTATGAATCAATGATTTTTTTGTATTGTGACAACCCAAATTCTTAATGACATGGAAAATCACAACAGTTTTTGGCATTGTTTGCTGGACATTTTGAGTCCTTAAGTCAAAGTTATCATTGATGTCACCATATGAAGTCATCATTAATTTCAAGGACTTTGTCAAGAAACAAAGTTGTCAAGGTTGGAATTTTATATCCAAGAAGAAAATTCAAATAATGCCAAAGGTCAAAAGAATCAGTGCAGAGGTTAAATTAAAAAGGGATCCATAATATTTCAATATTATATGGAAGCATAAGTTAATTTTTTTTCATAAAAACCCAAGGAGGCTTATTGCAAAGTTAACAAGAGGTCTAGTATTTATTTTATAAAATATTTAAATTCAATGTGAATTTAAAGTTTATAAATAAATGTTATTTATACCAAGTTGTGCAATAAAAAAAGGTATTAATAAAACCAAAGGGTTTTATTAAATTAATTTATAAAACCAAAATGTTTTTATTAAATTAATTTATAACATTTAAATTCAAATGAATTCAAGCGTCGACATCTAATAAGGTTGGAGGAGCGTTGACGTGTTTTAATAAAGGAGGAAAGGTACTATATATACCATGCATTAGGAGGCATTCAAATTATCCTTTCTTTAATGATTATTGCATAAAAATTGATTTAAGTTGAGCTCATAAGAAAAGACAGCGAAATTTGTTTTTGATGTGACAACGATTGAGAATAATTCAAAATCACCAAAATTTTGGGAGCCAGTTGAAGTGTGGCCTAGTTGCAAGGAGGCATTGGTTAAATAATTGATTTATAGAGTGGTATAAATTCAAAATGTGGTAGCAGTGTTTGCATTGGTGTTGGAAGCGCCAAGTGAACGATGCATGTTTTACTTGGAAGAGAAGGGAGGTTCTTAGATAACATGGTACTCTCCACTCCTCAACCAAGCACTTAGCTCGTACAGTGGTTGGAGCTATAGCTAAGGAATTGTTCGAGGGCTATGTTGGGAGTTTGAATACTTTACAAGGCAAGGTAATATTTTTGATAATTAATTTTTGGTATTGTCTAAGGTTTGGAGCTAAAAGGTTTTTGAAAGGTTTTGTTAATTGAAATTTTTTTTTTCAATAAATTTTGGAATTAAAAGGTTGCTTAAGGGGAATGTTAGTTTGAAATTTATTTTTGATAATGTTGGGAGTTAAAAGGGGTTGTTATTTGGAAATAGTTGAAAGGATTGCTATTTGAAAATTGATGTTGTTGAAAATTGTCTTTAATAAAATTTGGAGTTATAAGGAGTTTGATTCTGTTTTTAAATAAATTCTTAATTATTATATTTGCATATTGAAAGAGTAAGAGTGTTGATTTTATTTTTAAAGGGACTTTTGCCAAAGAGATTATTATGAAGGTGTTGGATATTATTTTAAAGTTGGAGTGATAAGGTGTATTTATGAGTTGCTATTTGTTTTGTATTATCACCTAACCTCTTTGATATTGGCAAAGAATTATTTGTGGTTGTGGCAGATTTATGATACCCTTTTCATCATCAAGAAAAATGTGTGAGCACATTCTTCTATAAGTTGAGTTGATTGATTGGTTTTCTGGAAAATAAGTTTGGAATGAAAAGGACTTGATTAGGGTTTCCTATTTGAGTGTGTTGAGTTAATACTTCAAGGTTTTCTAGGAATAAAGAGTTGTTGTTAAAACCTTGTTTGATAAGCATTGTTGTTGAAGAGAGTTGTTGTGTGAAGAACTTGAACTAGGGTTTACAAATATCATGAGTATAATTGTCATATGAGATTTGTTGTAGAGTATTATTAGAAAATTTTTGAGTTGGTGGTTATATGCTTGGACTAGGGTTTGTGAGAAAGGGGTGTTTCATTAAGTGATTGGTTGAGTAGAGTCGGTTGAGCCTAGTCAAGTGGATGTGTGAAGTGATTGTTCATGTTCCATAAATAAACTATTCTATATTCTGATTTGAGTTGAGAAAGTGATTGAGCATTGAGTTGAAACATATTGGGTCTCTAAGAATTCTCTTTATGTTTCTATGAGATTGGATAAGTTCTGTATGAACTTATTGAGCAGATTTGGATAATTTTTGAGTGAGCTTGTTGAGAAGATTTGAGCAAGTTCTGAGTGAGCTTATTGAGAATATTTGAACAAGTTCTGAGTGATCTTGTTAAGCATATTTGGACAAGTTATGAGTGAGCTTGTTGAGCATATTTGGACAAGTTCTAAGTGAGATTTTCGAGGAAATTTGAACAAATTCTAAGTGAGCTTGTTGAGCATAATTGAGAAAGTTCTAAGTGGACTTGTTGAGTAGATTTGAGCAAGTTCTGAGTGGACTTTTTGAGAAGATTTGTGCAATTTTTGAGTGGACTTGTTGAGCATATTTGACCAATTTTTGAGTGAGCTTGTTGAACATATTTGAGCAAGTTCTAAGTGGACTTGTTGAGCAGATTTGAGCATGTTCTAAGTGGACTTGTTGAGTAGATTTAAGCAAGTTCTGAGTGGACTTGTTGAGCATATTTGAGCAAGTTCTAAGTGAATTTGTTGAGTATATTTGAGCAAGTTTTGAGTGGACTTTTTGAGCATATTGAGAAATTTCTGAGTGGACTTATGGAGTAGATTTTAGTGCATATTTGAGGATAAGTTTGTGCTAGACCAGAGATAGATATTGAGAAAATTTGTGCTAGACCAAAGGATTATGTTTAGTACACATTTGAGATAGAGCTTTGGAGGTGATAGATTAGAGAGGATAGTAGTCTCCATTGGATATATATATCCATTAGTCAGGGTAGTGAGGATAGGTCTTCTGAGTGGGGATAAGATTCTTCAGTGGAGAGAGATCCACAAGCTAGTGCATTGGGGGTAGTATTATTCTAGAGGGTCACCATCCAGAGTAGAGGATAATGAGTTCTCCTATGGATAGAGATCCATGAACTTGATTTAGGGGATCAACATATCCATTGGATAGAGGTCCATAAATATTGTAATAGGTAAAGGATTCCCAAGATATTTATTGAGAAAATATTAGTGAAATATTATCTTCATGGAGTAGCCCACATTGGGTGAACCACATTAAATTTTTGTCTCTATTGTGAACCACTTTGGTTATTACTATTGATATTGCCATTGATTATATTAGATAATACTATTTGGGAAATAAAAGTAAAAAGTGGTCCTATACTATTCACCCCCATCTTAGTATAAGCTTGTGTTCTTAAATTGGTATAAGAGTTGGTTCCTTCGAAAAGGGTTTAACAACTTGAAGGAAGATCTTACAAGAACACAAATGGTAAAGAAAGACATAAATAGAACCATGAGACACAAGAAGAAAATAACACACATGGTCATGAAATAAAAAGAAGATGAACTCAATATTATTGTTTTAGGAGGAAGAATGGAAATAGATTCAAGATATGAATCAAGCAATGCAAAAATAACTAGGTTGATAAATTTTTGTACCATATGTAGGAATACAGGTCACCATGTAGCTTATTATCCACAACAAGGTGAAGAATTTTTTGTTTTTGGCCAACTCGTTCATGATGCAGGTTATTGCAATGGGTTTAGTAGCGGTGAAGATGAAGTTGATATTTTCAAAAATAAAATCCTAGAGGTTGGTTCAAGAAAGGATAACAGGGACAGTCAAAACATGTATGAAGAAGAAAATCTACTTTAAATAATAGAAGAAAAAGAAGATGCTCCTATAGAAGATCAAATAAATAAAGAAGAGGAATATTCAAAAAAAGAAAAAGAGGAAGCCACTCTTAAGGAAATTTTTGAATTGAAAAGAGATAATTTAGAATTGAAGGCTCAAATACAAGAGGATGAGAAATGTAAGACAACGCTTCTACAAGATGTCTTTGACTTAAGAGATAAGGTTGAAAAGGCAAGAAGAGTTGAAAAATGTATGGTTGAACAGTCAAAGGTAAAAGAGATAGAATGTGAAAGATTTTATGGTTACTCTTGAATAATTAAAAAGGGATAACTCAAGATTAAGAGTTCAAGCTCAATAAGATGAGAAAGCAAAAGCAAAGTATCTACAAGAACTCACCAACTTCAAAACCAAGGTTGAAGAGGCAAGAAGGATTGAAGAAGGCATGGCTAAAAAATTAAAATTAAAATATCTAGTGTGTGAAATATTAGACCATGAGATAGTTTCACTAAGGATGGAAGTAAAAGATTCTAAGGACAATCTACACAAGGTTGAGGAAAATTCAAAGACTTTAGATAGGATTATCAATGCATAAAGATCATCAGTCACCATAACAGGACTTAGTTATAAATAATAACAAGGGAAATAAGAAGTAGGAAAAGGAGAGTCAAGATCAAAAACCAAAAAAGAAGCATCAAAATAAGCAAGTAAAAGAGAGAGTGAGACATCTAAAGATGAGTTAGATAATAGAAGGTTTGAAAAAAATATTAACAATGCACAAAGAAGATACATATGGAAAAATAATCAGAATAGGTCAAGAGAGACTAGAATACCAATGAGAACAAGACAAGGAGGCTTTAATGGAAGATGCTTTTCATGTCACAGGTTCGAGTATATGGCTTCACAGTGCCATATACAGGGAAGACATGAATATGGGAATAGATAGCTTTTCCATGGGTATTGCTACTCATGTAATCATTTTGGTGACAAGGCAATGGATTGCAGGGTTTATGACAAAAGAGGATATGGATTTACTAGGAGAAATCCTAAGACATTTGCACTTCCAAGGAATAATAACATTAAGTGTTATAAGTGCAATAATGATGGTCACACAACAAAGTGATGTAGAGCAGACATTTTAGAAACAAGTATGAACAGGGATAGGAATAGGAATAAGAACATGAACAGGAACAAGAACATTGATATGAACAGGGACATGAATAGGAATAAGAACATGAACATGAACAAGAACATTGATAGGAACATGGAATAAGAATAGGAACATGGATATGAATAAGAATAGGAACAAGAATAGGAATACAAAAATGGACTTGGAAAGGAACATTTAAAGGATTCAGAAGGATTAGATAAGAAGGATAGAGGTATTTCAAAAGGTTCAAAAAGGTATGATTTCAAAAGTATGGAAAAAGAAAGCTGAAAAAGAAAAGGAACATTGCATGATGGGAGTAGAGATACTCCCACCCTAGAATTAACCACCTCAAAAGGATGTGGGGGAGGGACTAATATAAGAGGCTCATTCTTAGCCCCGAGACCCAAATGTGACCCTTTGCCATTGATGTCAAAGGGGGAGATATTTGATATGTTTGAGTAAAGGGGAGATATTTAGTATTTAATAAAGAATTGAGCCAAAGGGAGAAATGTCCCAGGGGGAGCGAAATAAAATAAAATTCAAGTTTTTGATATAAATAATTTGGGTTGCCATCAATGACAAAGGGGAGATTTTTGGACATTTTGAGTCCTTAAGTCAAAGTTGTAATTGATGTCACTAGATGAATTCATCATTAATGTCAAGGACTTTGTCAAAAAACAAAGTTGTCAAGGTTGCCATTTGATATCAAGGAAGAAGCTTCAAATAATGCCAAAGGTCAATAGAATCAGTGTAGAGGTTAAAGGCAACAGGGCTCCATAATATTTCAATATTATATAGAATTATAAGTTAAAAGGTTTTTCATAAAAACCCATGGAGGCTTATTGCAAAGTTAAAAGGAGGTCTAATATTTATTTTATAAAATATTTATATTCAATGTGAATTTAAATGATATAAATAAATGTTATTTATACTAAGTTATACAATAAGATAAGGTCTTTATAAAACCAAAAGGTTTTTATTAAATTAATTTATAACAATTAAATTCAAATGAATTCGAGCACTGAAATCTAATAAGGTTGGAGGAGCAATGACATGTTTTAATAAAGGAGGAAAGACACTATATATACCATGCCCTAGGAGGCATTCAAATTATCCTTGCTCAAATTTTTATTGCATGCAAATTGATTTAAGTTGAGCTCGTGAGAAAATATAACAAAATTTGTGTTTGATGTGACAACGATTGAGAATTGTAGACACCTAAAACATGTCATGTCGAGGTGACTACTCATATGGGACATGCTAGAAGACCATATGGAGGACCTTTGGATAGATCCAAGGTATAGCAGTGGTTTTTACCACTCAATTGGGCACCTTTGCCTAGTCAGTGCTAGCCGCTATTGACACCCATGGTTAGCAGTGCTCACCACGCATGTCAGCCGTGGTCAACACTCAAAATTAGTTGGCCTTCATCCGACCCAAAGTTGGTTGCAACGGCCAATTGGTTGCAGATTGGAGCGGTTTGAGTGAGGAAGGTTCTGGATCCTTCCATCCAACTGGCTCAACTGCCCAATATTGATCTTGGCTTCATGAGGAAGCCACCCCTAGCCCTGGGCCAATGCTATAAGATCCCCCTCCGAATTGGGGATAAGTCTGGAAGAATATTTTATCAATTGAGCAACGAAGCCCTATCGAATTGCATACTCACCTAGATGCATTGAGAGGGACACTTTTGCTACCCAATTGGAGATCGAATTGCAATGGAAGCCCTAGGAGCCTAGGAGAGCCAAGAAATACAAATCCATGCAATTGGTGCACAATCTGAACAATTCAACCACCAAACCTATCAGAGGACATAGAGGTGACCCTTGACCATCAATTTGGCAAGGTGGATCAGAGAAGAAGCCCTAATTTGGAGGGTAAACCTACTCAGAGCTCCACCGCGGCTCTCAACCATGGTCAATAGTGCCACCCATGCATCAGACCCACGGTGAGAAAATTAGGGGAGATTCCCTTGTTTTCTTTTTGCAGATTATTTAGTTAGGTTAGATTAGCTTTATTACTGGTTTAATTAGCAATTTAGAGACCCTAACGGATAGATTTATGGTTTTTATGCATGTTGCTTTCATTGTAGCATTTAACACTCTAATGGATCTTTTTCATGCCTCCATGCTTTCAATATTGTAATTATGTTGTTGGATAGTTAGATGTTCTTTAGCTTACATGTTTTATGGTAATATTTTCATGATTTAACATAGTTTTAGCATCTTTCTTGCATCTTCTTGATTATTGATAGTCATGATATCTTTTATGCTAATACCTTTTAAAGGCCTCATCAAGAGAGGCTACCTTTGCTTTTAATATGCTTCTTGTTGTTTCTTGAATGCAGGATTAATAGGGTCATGCCATTCAATGCAACAAATACCTCTAATCATGGAGAAGAGGGTCATCGACACCCTAGAGCAGTTCGTGTCACCCTAGAAGGGCATTTTGATTCACACCTACCCTTGAGAGGGATTAAAGCACTATTGTAATTGATGTATCAAATGGGTATCCCTAAGAGGGACGAATCTGTAATTTGACTCCATTGAAATTAATAAAGGATTCCTTGTATTTGCTTTATTTCTTGTTGTCAATTTATGCATGCCTATTTGTGTATTTCTCATCAATTGCAATAGTCAGCTTGGGTGTGAGCCATTTTTGGTGGTTACAGTAGGCGATCACGGTGGAACTCTGCATATCTAGCCATGATTAACTGATTGTGTTTGTGTTTTTTATGGTAGGTGCTCCCCACGGCTGACATCCATGGTCAAAAAGTTAGCCCATGGTTGACAAGCATGGGCAATAGTCACAACCGCGCATCAGAGCCACGGTCAACAATAGACCAATCAGAGAGCAAGATTTTAAAGCTTGATCAAATGTGGACCTGAGGTAGGTTTCACTATCATTTTCCTTTCCTGTCTTCTCTGTCTATATTTTTCCAACAAGCATGAAATGGTAACCTAAGTAGGACAAACACTGAAAAAGGGTGAAATGAATTAGGTCCATTAGGTTTTTCATTCTAGGGTTTCATTAGGCACTGCTAGGAACAACGGACCTCTGATTGTAGTCCGCCCTAGAATACAACGTGCTAAAGTGTCCTTGTATGTTGGATTGCTTGCTTGAGGCCCGATTAGAGGCCACTTCATCATTAATATGCATTGTCTAAATATCATGTAGATTAATCATGCATGTTTCTAAAATACCAAATATTCTTTTTATGCATATCATGTAGGAAATGATCATGTGAGTGTTGTATTATGCATCTTTCCTTTTATGCAAATTAAAAAGAACACACACACACCATGTTCCAAAGTAAACGCTAGTGAGTTTGGAAGTCACATCCAACCACTAGTAGGGTTTCAATGATGGTGGAGGTGATTTCCATCCGTTGGCCCAAATCCCATGTACCCTATGTTCTAGACCAATACCGGATCCAAGAACCTTTTGTAGCCTAGAAAATTTGCATGTACTTCTCTTCGGAGGGTATGACATTGACTGGGTGAAAATGGGTGAGGATCTAGGAGGACCTATGCTCCCTGCCCGGGTGTGGACTTTCATTGCCACACTTTGGGGGGATTACGTGACTTGGAGTTCATAGCCAGGTTGTCGAGCTATGAGCATACAGGTGAAAGCCATTAAAAAATTGAGAAAATCATCAACGCTTTGCAAAACATGATAAGAGTTACTTTACTGATACAACAAATTGAAAACACATCAAATAGTCTAGGACTCATTTTAAAACTGTAAAAGAGATAATCATCATTGTATTCTTTGTGTGCTAATAAAAGTTAAATCTAGACATAGGATACACAATGGTGTGTACATAGAGTGGTCAACCCAGGCATAGACCCGAGATCGAGGCTCAAGCTCCACCTAGTGCACAACATAATGTAGAACACCCTCAATTATAGAATCCTCCTAGACATCATTCAACGAGCATTAGAGGGGATAATTCTACACGAGGGGATTCTATTGAGAACACCCCAATTAGAGGAAGTACTAGACATCCCTCTAGGCATAGATCAGAGCATGGGACTTCCCAGCATGGGGGTTCCATATATGGTAGCATTTACCATGATCATATTCCACGTGGATCCATAGGTTCTACCAAAGAATACATCATCGAGGGATCCAAATTGGTACCCCTTCGATAGGTATCTAAGGGAGGCTCATGACCTCCACCTCTAGAGCATAGATATGTCCAAGATCCACCCATTCAGGGGTAAGTAGAGAGGGCTACTTCTGAGCATAGGCCTGCATAGACTCCCCATAGGGGTGAACATACCAAGTTTACCATAGATATATCTAAAGTGGGAGCCAATGGTACGCCACCTCATGAGCCATGGTATAGCAAGCAATTGGATGGTCTAGACAAGGTCCTAGGGCATTTAGGATATAAGCCTATGCCTACACCCTCTCATCCTACGAGCATGTGTAGCAGAAGCACCATTAGGACCACTCAAGAACCTGGAGAGTGCTCCAAGCATTCTCGAGACATGCATGCTCCTACATCACATGCAGGCACTGAGTATAGGAGATAGCCTGACATGAATGCCATCTTTATAGACTAGAGGCAAGAGTGTGGTGAATCAGTCCATTGGAGGACATACTCATAAAGTCGCTCAAATAGAGCACACCCCTCCGAGACCTCAGATGATCGATCATCTTGATAGGGCTCATAGACTGATGTCAGAGCAGAGATGATAGATTCTCCAAGATCAATTGGAGGATGTTCGCATAGAGAAAGAGCACCTCAAAAATGAGAATACTCAGAGGTAGAGGTTCATCAGATAGAAATTGTATGAACAACGCATGCATGAACAACGCATCCTTGATCAGAAGGAGCGTGTAGAGAGGAAGGATCTACTGGCTAGCACTGGTTTACATCCTCATAATGATATCAGGGAATGTGTCCATAGACGAGTGGCTTCATAGCTCGAGTTACACCCTGAGAACATAGACACCCATACTCGCCATATGACTCAACATAGAGATCGATGTCCAACATCCAAACAACATGAGCATAGGTAGTATGAGAATGAAGTGGGAGAGGAATTAGAATAAGAGTATCCTAAAATATCCCAATTCAAGGAGGAGGGTGAGCCTAGTCCCTCACCTCGATTGAGGAGGAACCTACCTCCGAAATCCACCTCCAAGACAATCTTGAGAGGAGGAGTTTCTTTCCTCGCAAGCCTACAAGACCTTAGAAGAGAAGGTTCAAGCCATAGAGAAGCAAGGGATGGCTTATCATAAGCCTACCTTGAACAAAATTCATAATGAACCTCTATGCATGTTAGTGCCTATTCCAGCATATCCTGAGCATTTCAAGATGCCTAGGCTGGATAAGTTTCAAGGAGAGGAAGATGCACAGGAGCACGTGACTAGTTTCCTAGATATGTGCTTTCATATTGAGAGCAATGATGCTTTGCTCCTGCACACCTTCATCATGACCCTCTCAGGCCCATCTCGAGAGTGGTTCAACCAACTAAAGAGGCACAACATCACTAGTTTCAAACAACTAGCTGATGCATTTCTTGAATGCTTCTCCTTCGACATCAAGAAGAAGGTAAACTTATCTGACCTGGCCACTCTAACGCAACATGATGATGAGCCAGTGATGGATTATGGAAAGTGATGGAGGAATATGATGGCAAAGCTACCATTCTCCATCCCATCCTCTGAATTAATATGAATGTTCATGAAGAATTATGCCAAGCACATTTCATTATTGCTATAGTTGCAGCAATACCAGACATTCGAAGAGGCTTTGGCGCAAGCCAAGGTAATTGAGGACATCAAGTTATAGGAGGGTAACTTGAAGCTTAGGAATAAGAAGGAGGGACACAAGAAAAGTACTGAGAGACATCAAGCCAAGCCAGCCCATGTTAATCAGGTAGTGTTGAACCTTCAAAAGGGAGAAAAAGGGCAACAAAAGCAAAATTATCAGGCCCAACCTCCGCCTGCATAGTACGAACAACGCAACAACAATTACAAGGGTAAAAATAAAGAACAACACCCACCTCACGTATTCACTCAGTTATCGAAGTTGTTGACTTTGATTTTTCATCAGTTATGCGAGGTGAAGGCTATACACTTACCCGAGGTCAAGATGATAGACCCTAATCAGCCTAAGCCTAAAGGCTATAAAGATGATCAATATTGCATATTCCATAGAATGAAGGGCCATGACATCGAGGTATGTTGGTCCTTCAAACATCTTGTGCAAAATATGATCGAGAGAGGTACGCTTCTCGTCGACAACCTGCAAGCACTTGATAATCAAAATATGGGGATTTACAAAAATCCTTTACCTAATCATGAGGCATCAAGGAATAATGTTGGCCAGGTCAACCAAGTGCGCATCGAACCACCAACCCATGGGTTCATTGGCATGGTCAACATTGTCATGAGGAACATGAGGTATGAATGACTGAATCAACCTCCAACACCTATTAGGGTCCAAGCTACGCCTCCTCCAAGGCCAGCCCAATATGTGCCCGACCCACCAACTAGACCGATGGTGACCATCAGAAGTAGGTTGATTCAAAACCTACAGATAACTCCAGCAAAGTTGTCGATATATGAGCTTATTCAGTAGTCTCCTAAGCACAGGGAGACACTTATGGATATTTTAAGGTCCATAGAGGTGCAGCCTCAGGATCCTAAAGCATTTACACACTTCATGGGGCACGTGCAATAGTTTCAAGAGCCGGTCATTCAATTCCATGACCACGAAATCAAGATGGTTTCCACTATTATAGCAGACCCACCACTGCATATTATCACTTGTGTGAATCACAAACTATTCAAGTGGGTTTTGATCGACACGGGATCATCGATCAATATCATAACTACCAAGGCGTTAACTCACTTGAAGTTACCCAAGATGCATATCATCCCTTCCACCTTCACATTGAGAGCGTTCAATGATGCATTATGCTCGATGGTCGGTACTATAGTTTTACCTATCCAGGTGGGACTGAAGACCATCCTGGTGATGTGTCATGTAATCGAAGGTGCTATGCAGTATAATATACTTCTGGGTAGGCCTTGGATCAGAGAAATGTATTGCATCCCTTCTATTTTACACCAATGTATCAAATACATTCATGAGGGACAGGTTCACGTGGTGCCTTCGGATGAAGAACCCTTTAAATACGTGAATCTAGTAGATTTTCTAGGGGAATTTGTGCTCCCCTCAATGCACCTGGATGTGCGACCAGTGTCACCAATCAAATATCTAGGAGGTATAGTCAAAGAAGTGTGTGCTAGACCCACAACATCCGTATCTCAAAGATCGGAGCACACAATAACTACTTCTATTAGATCGACTACATCCATGATACAACGGGATGATAGGAAGTTGAAAGAAAAGGTGGGTAAAAAGAAGATAAAGCAAAAGCCCAAGTCAGTTATCATTGAAACCCCTACTCCTATGGAAGTAGAGGAAGTTCAAGGAAGAGTCGAAGAGGCACCTCATCCTACTTCACCTGTGTCTTCAGTGGGGTCATCTGCACCGTAGGTGACCATCCATTTGGTTAATCCTAGGTTAGGGGAATACATTATGTAGAATGTGATGTTCACACCTATTATCAAGACTGCACATGACATGGGCCGACCATGAGCCCATCGCCTTCCCATAGGGATGGTGGAACCATTGGGGGTACCACCCAACCAAACCAACTTCATCTATGGAGGGTTAGACCAAGTTGCATCTCTCACACCCATGGATGAGGATGATAATGAACCATTCATTGTAAATTTTCATTATCTATCTAACTCGAACTATGCCATGTGATACTTTGAGCATTACCATTGGCATGGTTATGGTCTTGGACTATTCGAGTAGGGGCGTAAGAGGCCTATAGAACCATAATATCAGTTACCTATTGATAGGTTCGGGTTGGGATTTTATAGTGGAGGATAGGCTGAACTCCTTGTGGCATCTCTAGACCACCTGTACCTCAGTCTAGGGGGTGAGGTTGACTTCAATCCTTATCACCCTAATCCTTTTGCATTCTAGAGGGATAATCGGATGGTGTCTTACGTCACCATAGCACCACCCGAGACATATCATGAGGATATCTTGGTGGACGCCGGTCTAGATGATTTACCAAGAGAAAACTTGGGCCAACAAATCCATGAGGCAGTCGATGATACATGCATGCAAGTTCATAGTGATAATCTAGTGATAAATTCTGAGTTGGAAGAGCATTCTGACGAGGATACAGTAGAATCCATCTACGAGATAGGTGGACCAAGTTGCATATATGAGAGCGATGATGACAATGAGTCCTCAAGCAATGAGCTATATGAGGATGAGACTGAGGTGGCCTATCTGGGCCCTCATAACTTACGTCATCTATTTCTAGAGGAAACAATCATCGAAGATGATCAATCCTTTATGAGCGATAGTAGTTATCGGGTGTGGGCGTACATGGGACCCCATCTTCCAAATCTCCCGATTCTAGTTGGTAGCGGTGAGGGCCTATATTATGATAGTGATGAAGAGGATGAGATGGAGAGAGCCTATTTAGGACCTCCCTACTTACGCTATCATAATGCACCTTACACTATGGAGGATTTGCGTAGAGAGATTAATCTCCATCCTCTTCTTAGAGGGAGACCACCGAATCTTAATATGATTTATCATATGGTGTTTCCTGATCCGCCAATGTATATGGAGCTCCTTGAGCCTAGTGATCCCATCCGATAGTCTATTCATAGACTGGATCTAGAGATCCCCATACCCCTAGAACCACATCTCAGGGATGGTAGTTTTGTTAATGATGAGTCACTTGCATGTGGTCCTGGAGATATAATCCATTCCATCAACATGATCTCCATTGATTTGACCACTCCACTCCACAATCCAGTTGATCCATCCAAACCATTGCATTTAAATGTAGATGCTATCGATTGGGATCATGTTGATTCACCTCTAGAGCCTAAATATTTCTTCCCTAATGAAGAAATGCTGCAACCTTTCCATTTTGTGCTAGGCTATGCACATGATGTCTATCATGCTGAGGATGCTTCCAATGCAGAACCTATAAACCCAACAGATGACATCCACTTGATCCCTACGCCTCATCAGCTTGAGGAGGGATCCCATATGTTAGTAGAGGAAACCTTCAAAGTGGATATCAGTAATGATCCCACCAATCCAAGGAAGGTTAAATTTGGAGAAATTTTGACTCTTGATGAGCATGCCAACCTCATCCCTCTATTGAGAGAGAGACCTGCTCTCTTTGCTTGGACTTACAAGGATATGTCGGGTCTAGATCCAAAATTGGTTACTCATAACCTTTCGCTAGATCTATCAAAGAAGCCAGTCAAGAAAAAATCTAGGAAGATGCATCCAATAGTAGCCTTAATGGTTAAGGATGAGTTGCAAAAGTTGTTGGACGTAGATTTTGTAATCTCCATCGACTATCCAGAATGGGTATCCAATATGGTGCCTGTAGGAAAACCTGATGGAAGGATCCGTATTTGTACGGATTTTAGAGACCTGAATAAGGCAACACCAAAGGATTCATTTCCATTTCCGAATATCGATGCTCTTGTAGATGCAACTATAGGTCATGAGATGCTCTCCTTAATGGATGGTTTTTCTGGTTACAATCAAATTCGGATTAAGCTTGAAGACCAGCATAAAACCATATTTATAATGCCATGGGGAAAATTTTGCTATAAAGTTATGCCATTCGGCCTTAAAAATGTTGGTGCCACATATCAACGGGCTATGACATATATCTTTCATGACTATATGCATAAAATCTTAGAAGATTATATTGATGACTTGTTGGCAAAGTCATTATTGCATGTTGAGCATGCGGAGGTCTTAAGGAAGGTCTTCGATCACCTGATAGAGCATAATGTCAGGTTGAATCCTAAGAAGTGCATGTTTGGTGTAACTTCAGGAAAGCTCTTAGGATTCATCATTTCAAAATGAGGCATCAAAGTTGACCTAGAAAAGGTCAAGGCTATTTTGGAAATGCATCCTCCCACGAACATCAAAGAATTAAGAAGCCTTCAGGGCAAAGTAGCATCCATAAAGTGATTTATCACTCAATTATCAGATAAATGTCGACCCATGAATCGACTACTACACAAGGGGGTCCCATTCAATTGGGATGAGGACTGTCAAGTAACCTTTGCTGAGATAAAGCAATACTTGGTGATGCCACTAGTGCTAGCTCCACCAAGGCTAGATGTGCCATTTCTGCTATATATATCAACAATCAACTTTGCACTGGGAACCATGTTAGCCCAAAAGAATATGCAAGACAAAGAACATGCCATATATTATATTAGTCAAACCTTGGTGAGCTATGAGCTCGGATATGCATATGTGGAAAAGTTATGTTTAGCAATAGTGTTCGCTACAAAGAAATTGCGACACTATATGTTGAGTCATACGACATATGTCATATCCAAACAAAATCCTTTGTAGTATATGATGAGCAAGACATATCATAATACACGTACTATAAAGTGGATCATGCTACTGATAGAATTCGATTTGGAATTCATAAGCCAAAATTCCATTAAGGGACAAGTCATAGCAGATCAACTGGTTGAGGTGCCTCTCAAAAATAGTAGGCCCCTCACCATAGAGCTTCCTGATGATGTAGTATTTGCCTTATCAAAAGCACCCAAACTCGAAGAACTGGATAACAAAGCTGATATGACCTTGTTCTTTGATGGTTCAAAGTGTGAGCAAGGGGGTGGTGCAGGAATAGTGTTGTTCATGCCACAAGGAGCTCCAATGCCCTTGTCATTCAAGTTGGACTTTCCTTGCACTAACAACAATGCTGAATATGAAGCCCTAATTTTGGGTCTCCAAATAATTGTCACCATGAAGATAAAAAGGCTAAATATCTTTGGTGACTCCCTTCTCATTATGAATCAAGTTAAGGGACTATTTCAATGTCGATGCCCGGTATTGAAAGCTTACAAGGATCTTGTTGACACATATCTAGCTCGACTGGAATGGTATGACATCGAGGCAATCCCTCATTCATCCAATAGATTCGTAGACACAATGGCATCTTTGGGATCTCTAATCCCTCAGAATCCATCTACCAATTTCACTACCATCCATGTAAAAATGTTGTCACATTCTACTGTGCAACATGAAGCATTGGATAACAAAGAGTCAATCAACATGATTCATGTAGAACCAAACCATGAGTGGTTCTATAGAGCTAGAGACTTTCTGAAGAGAGCATCTTGGGGGTCTTTGATCTCATAGGATCCGATGAGGAGTGGTACTACCATTCACCATAGGGTTGTTTCCTAGTCTGCATTTGCAAATGTAGAACCATAGGGGGAGCATGTTGTCTTGTCAGTCGAGGCCGAAGCTTACCAAAACTGGACATCATAGATATATGACTTCCTTAAACTTGGTATAATCCCTCAGGGATTGTCACATGCTACAAAATGCACATTCAAATAGAAAGTGACAAAGTATGTCTTGTTAGCAGACATCCTATACTGTAGAAGCTATGATGGAGTTCTCCTTCATTGTCTTGAGCCCCAAGAGTCATCTTGGGCAATTTTAGAAGCTCATGATGGTACATGTGGTGGCCATTTCAGCGGCATGGCTATCATCAAGTGCATCCTTCGAATGGGTTATTATTGGCCCACTATGGAGAAGGATTGCAATGTGTATGTCAAGAAATGCATTAAATGCCAGCATCATGCTAATCTTACACACCTGCCATCACAGGCCTTACAACCCATTCAAGCGGCTTGGCCATTTGCTCAGTGGGGACTCGATCTCATAGGTAAGATCTCTCCTCCATCATCGGGTCGACATACTTTTATTATTATGGCTACTAAGTATTTCACTAAGTGGGTGGAAGCTATTCCCTTAACAATGACAACTGGAGCGCGTATTGCTGAGTTTATACTCACCAATATCATTAGTCATTTTGGGATACCATCCAAGATAGTTTCGGATAATGGGACTTCTTTTAAGAACAAAACTATGAGAGCTTTGACATCTAAGTATAGAATCAAACATAGTTTTATGACTCCTTATTATCCACAAGAAAATGGGTAGGCTAAAGCTTCAAATAAGATAGTGGTCTCCATATTGAAAAATATGGTACAAGAGCACCACAAATATTGGCATATCCAGCTACCCCTTGCATTATGGGCTTACAGGACTAGTATTCGAACACCCACTAGGGCAACTCCATTTTCACTAGTATATGGCATTGAGGCCATTATGCCCCTAGAGTTGGAAATTCCAATGCTATGCATCACATTGAAAGAGTTCATTGATGATGACACTACATGACAAGCTCACCTAGATCAATTGATGCTACTTGATGAACATCATGTGAATGCCCTCGAGCACCTCCATGTTTATCAAGAGCACTTAAAATGAGCTTACAATAGCAAAGTCCATCTGAGAGACTTTGAGGTTGGTGATCTTGTGCTGAAAGAGAACCAATAGAACTCTAATTTACCACCAAAAATGTGAGACAAATTTGTGGCTAACTGGTTGGGTCCTTATATGATCTCAGAGAAGATTGGACCTGGGACATATCACTTGACATCGCTTGGAGGAGTTGAAGAGCCTGAACCTCTCAATATCCTTCATCTTAAAGCGTTCTATGCCTAAGAACCAGAAAAGGCTCCAAAGGCATCTGTAAGCCCTTTGGTCATTTAGAAAAGGCTCCAAAGGCATCTATAAGCCCTTTGGTCACTCAAAAAGGCTCCAAGGGTTTCTCAAAACTGCTTGGTCAATCCCAAAAGGCTCCAAGGGTTTCTCAAAACCGCTTGGTCAATCCCAAAAGGCTCCAAGGGTTTTTCAAAACCACTTGGTCAATCCCAAAAGGCTCCAAAGGTATTCTATAGCTCTTTGGTCAAACCAAAATGTTAAAATCCATAAAAAATTTGGAAAAATATCAAAAATAAAAAATATTTGCATTTCATTTGCATCATTGCATTGCATTTCATTTTGCATTTCATTGCATTGCATTAGGCATATTCATCCATCACACTTGCATTGGAACAAATTGTGTTTACAATCTTACAAATGACACCATGTTTGTATCTCAATCATGCATCTATGCACTATATTTTTCATCTATTTATCACCCTTGTGAGTAATTGTGTTTTTCAACACAACCCATATTGTTGCTATGAAGAATATACTAGGGTTTTTGGTCATTCAACCATACCTAGAGGTCTTCTCAAGAGTTGATAGAAAGCTTGCTTTGCTTTTGTAGTTGAGGTCTAGTTAGTATAGCCCTTAGCATATCATAATCCTATCACTAATCAACAAATTAAAAAATCCTAATAAGGACTAGGGGAAGATGAAAGCCATGAAGTAGGACCAGGTATCTTGAGGTGAAAATAGTTATTCTTGCTTATCCCCCTATGTAGACGGTATGGGAAATGTTGGTAATTGGAAAAAGGACAAGTTTATTCCCTACCCATAATCCCTTGCTTACGTTAAAATGAGCAATATAACAGAGTGATATCCTAGATCAATCCTCTATATTGATACCCTAGATCGATATCATAGATCGACATCCTAGATTGATATCCCATATTGATATCATAAGATCGATATCCTCAATCGATATCCCAAAAATAGTTTCCCAAAGTAAAATCCCCAAAGGAAGTTTTTGAAGAAAATTATCAAATGTAAATCCCAAAAAGTCAGATCAAATGAAGATCAAATTGTACAAAGAAAGTAAAATCAATATCAAATCCCTTGCTCAAGAAAAAATAAAGAGTACAAAATAAATAGTGATTTTTATCACTATAGTACAAAAATAAACAGTGATTTTTATCACTTTATATGAGCAAGTATCCCAAAAAATTGAAGAAAAGAAGGGGGTGAGCTTGAATCCCTAGAATTGTCAACACTACTGTACCTTACGCATGATGATATGTCTGATGCATTAGCATTTCGCTTATGTACAGACCAATGTTTGAATGTGGAAGAGCTAGCTTCAGGTGTCCTGTATCGCCTAGTGGTCTAGTCCAACTAAAATCTAAACCTAGGATTGGGTAAGACATTTGCGGACCCCCGATCTTAGCAATGGGCTGAAAGAATCCCGCCTGACATCGGGGTATGCTTGTGCCTTATCAAATATACTCACTTGCACACATAGGGATAATGAATAGTTAGGGCCTATCCTAGTGAAAACCTTATGTTTCAGAAGTCTAGTGTGGTTAGTATACAACTTTTGATCAGTCAACTAGGGTGTTTGAGTCTCATGGTAAACCTCAAAAATTCCCAAATAGCAACAATCAAATTTTCAAATGCAATCATCAAACATCAATTTATTTTTATGAGAGTTTGTTTATTAGAATTATTTGTATTATATAATTAGATACCGGATGGATGTCATAAATGATATTTAGATGGCCATTGATTATATTATACATATTCTTTTAATTTACAAAATCTTATGAACAAAAAACATACATCATTACATCTCACATATGGGTGTACTATCTTTCACAAAGAGATAAAGCAACTACAATCCATGATTGTTATACATTCTATGGTGTCATCCATTAGATTGTTAAAACCTCATATCATATTGCATACATTGTGTTTTAAGTGATTAAAACATACATGTCCATTTACAATATCATCAAATATACATGCAATACATACATGGCATGAATCATGTCATAAACAACATAAATTAAATGCATACAAGTGAAGCAGATCAAAATTGCATTTAACATCAAACATTGCATTCGTATACATAGCATCATAAAGTAGTCCATCTACACATGTATATCACTACATCCACATCATCTAGCTAGTGCATGTCATCCATACATCACATCATATAGCAATAAATCAAATATCTGCATTACATCCATGTGCATAACATAAACATAAAATACCAAAAATAAAATACACATATAATGAGATGAACTCTCATATCATATATATATATGTGTCAAAAATAAGTACATAGTATCGATGGTATAGTCAAAATGCCCGTGAGCTACAACTATGTAGGTCCTCGACCTTACACTCAAAACTGGTACAAAAATAATCATCTCAAATATCTGTACTAGATAGGGCCTACACCCCCAGCCTGTGAGGCACCTCCGTCGCCTCCACCATCCCTATGAGTCCTCTATGAGCTAGCACCATGAGTACTCGAGGACCTATGAGTCCTCTCAATCCTGTGCATCCTATGGCTCGAGCTGGTAGAAGACTACCCTGTCTCCTTGGTCCTAGACCTAGTCTGCTGAGTCCCTATAGTGTGGGTATCCTCTGGTACCTCCCCACCTATCAGCCTGATGTAGCCCTCTAACTAGGAGATGTGAGCTACACATGTTGTATCTCACTCATTACCCTCCTCCATGAGGGAATGAAGCCTCTTGATCTCTGCCATGGGGTCACGACCTGTTGTAAGAAAGAAGATGGTGTTGTGGGAGGCACATGATAGCCTATGTGGATGAGGGGCCCCCATCATTACCCTTAGTAGGTCCCTCTCAGTAGTCATGGCACTCAGTTGTGCCTATGCCACATCCTGCTCACAAGTGAGCTATGTGATCTAGGTGCCTATAATGGTAGCTTGTGCATGGAGAGTTGTCCTCTCCTCCTCATATCCCTACCACTACCTCTCCCCCTATGCTAGCTTCACCTCTAGAGTGGTGATAGATGTATCTCTATGTAGTAGTTGTGTTTGTAGTCTCCCAACCTAGCTCTAGAGGTCAGCAATCTGGGCTCTCAACTACCCAATCTCATTGTTCGGAGGTGCCTCACCCTCCTCTAATACCTCCTCCTCTACCTCCACCTATGGGCCCTCCTCTATAGTGGCCTCTACACCCTTTATGATCTCAGTTGTGAATCCTCCAATTGGTCATCCTAGTGGACCCTCTCCATGCCACTGGAAGTCTGCCCACTAGCCATCATAGTCAAGAGTAGTGCCTCATATCCACCTGGCCTGACTCTTAAAATTCATCATCCTCATCCCCAATGGAGTAACCTAGGGCCATGTTAGGTCCCTCTCGAGGACCAAGCATCTATAGATGAGTGACATCTCTAGGACATCCTACTGGATCCCAAACTACCTCAACATGCGAGAGTAGAAGTGGTACTCATGAATGTCGGCCTTCCATTCGATGATCCATCTATCTCTACATGCTTGATGTAGGTACCTATCTACCTCTGTCCATGGATAGTCCATATATGGTCACCATCATATGTGCTGAGGATAGAGCTATGCAAATCTACCAATGTAGTGCTCTAGGTCTCCTACATGAGACCTACTCTTGAAGCCCTCTCGCTCCCAAGGATAGCAGGTAGTATAGCACTGATGCACATCAATAATCTTAGTAATAGTCATAAGCACTCAATCAGGATGTGTTGCTAGCCCTAAACTTAGAGGAGGATGTTGCAGCTGATGTTGACTCTACTCGCATGTGATCTGATATAACTCATGGTAGAGTTGTGCTAGTAGGGTGCTCCCCCATGATATAATGAGAGGATCTCAGGTCGAACTCACCATCACCTCTCTGGTCCGATCTAGGAGGTTCCAAGGGAACCTCATACCTGAAGAATTTAGGAGTACTATCTGGATAATCAAGAGCATAAATATAGCCTCCTATTATGAGAAGAATTAGGCCTCAAACCACTCTCCGACATGGATGCCCCCATGGGCATTATGGTCCTGAGCCTCTGTACTCCATCCACCAAATATGGAATCAAATATAACCCTCTTGGCCATGGTAGGAGAAGATGTGATGGCCTCACCATCAATCGATAGATAAAAGATGCGGTACACATCCTCCAAAGTAATAGTCATCTCACCCATCGATAGGTGAAATGTGTTGGTCCACGCATCCTAACGATGGGCCAAGGCAGTCAGATATGCCTGATCAATCCGGATGGTGGGGAGGTCCAAGATGTAATCGAACCCCATAATAGCGAACCACTCTCGCTCCTCGTTAGTGAGATCACCATGGAGGTCATGAAGGAGATCGGTCTCCCTCGCTCTATTAGTCAAATTCTGAGAGACAACAAAAATAATAAACAATAAAAACAAATAAAAAAATGCATAAAAATACAAAAACATGTAAAAACATGATCACCAATTTCAAAAACATCAGAAAAGCATTCCAAAAATGCAACAAATGGCATTAAGTGCCTAGAAAAATTCAATAAAAATTAAAAAAATTGAAATTTTTTGCAAAATTCTGGAAAATTTGGGCATCGTGGGTCGAAATCATGGTCGGCCCAATGGTCAAAAATTTGACCATTGGGATTTGAATCCCGTTATGACTAATAGTCATGGTCCCCAATTTTCCAATTGGGGCCCGCATCTACCACCCATGGCTAGGGAGCGAAACCCTAAATGGGTCCGCCCTTCCCGAAAAACCCCCTAAAAATTAAATCTAACCCTCCCATCTAACTAACCTACACTAAAACCTAACTATAGTGAAGTTCGTTACCAATGGTTTAGTGTAGTTCATTTACCGATTAATTAATGAGGTTAATTTTACATCTAGTAATGACATGCGAGGTCTCGGTTTGTGAGTTACCTTAGAAGCATCGGCTCCTCCACTAGTCGAGGCTTTTGGCTGATCCACCATCGGTGTGGAATATGGGAAGTGTGTCGAGTTTTTGGTAGCGTTCCATGTCAGAAATTAGTTTTTACCTCCTAGAGCTCTCAGTTTTACTGGTAGATGTAGGTAAATAATGAAAATTTACAAAGTGAAAATCCTTATATAATTTTCAAATTTGATGCAGCCCATGGTTGACATCCACGGTCCCCGGATTAGGGTTTTGCGCCCATGGTTGCCATCCATGGTTAAGGAATTGGCCCACTTCTGACAAGCACGGTTAGCAAACCGTATTTAATGCTCCAAATTCCCATCGTGGAAAGCCTCAAAAGGTCAAATCAAGGATATTAATCAGACCAAAAAATTCAAAAAATTCAAAATTAACAAAAAAATCAAATAAATCAAAAGCCAAATGCACCTCGTATTCAGTTATTTACCCTATACACTTGGTGGTTGTAGCGACTTGCGATCCATGCAATCCAGAAAGATGAGTAAATTACCATAAGGACATTTGGGGCAAATTCATCATTTTTGAATTGCTATGTTTCATTTCAATCCCTAAGAAGGCCTACACAACCGGACTGCTCCACGGGAATGAGATATTCATCATGATTCTCCTATGACACTTTTCAGCATATCATCGACATTATGATTCACTACAAGCCTAATGGACATTGCTATCATTTTGATTCCCTAAGAAGGCCTTCATGGTTGGACCGCTCCATGGGATAGGAATATGCAATTATTCTAAATGGTGTAATCATAGCTGATTAGGCCTTGCCAAGTATTCAAATGCTAAATCTTAATTTGTTCAAGATCATTCATAGTGGTCAAGCGACCTCGTCACTTCATTTAATTGTCATTACCCTCATCGACTCGTCGCTTGAGGGGGTAGTCATAATATCAAATCATAATCAAAGTCAATAGTAGATCCCTTGATCTTGTCAAAATTATGTTCATCCTTGCGAATCATTGCTAAAGACTATCATAAGCTTACCCCTTTGCTTGGGGAAAATAGCAAATATGATAGTTAGTTTGTAACTCTCATCCTTTCAGATTGATAGGCATGAAAGCCTACTTGGCATTGATGCTATCCGAATGTCTGATGATGAGTGCAAACTTTTTCAAATTTAAGCCTTTCACCTAGTTGGAAGTAATGATTCGAGGATGCGCATCCTTTTTCTGGACTCGGGGCATCTAATGTTGATCAGATCAATGATCATCATCCAACCTACGACATCATTTTAGGAGGTCTAGTTTTGCTCAGCGTTGTTCAAAATCATAATGCATCTCAAAAGGGGCATCTATAGACACCTAAAACACGTCATGCCGAGGTGACTACTCATATGGGACATGCTAGAAGACCATATGGAGGACCTTTGGATAGATCCAAGGTATAGCAATGGTTTTTACCACTCAATTGGGCACCTTTGCCTAGTCAGTGCTAGTCGCTGCTGACACCCATGGTTAGCAGTGCTCACCACGCATGTCATCCATGGTCAGCACTCAGATTCAATTGGCCTTCATCTGACCCAAAGTTGGTTGCAATGGCCAATTGGTTGCATATTGGAGTGGTTTGAGCGAGGAAGGTTTTGGATCCTTCCATCCAACTAGCTCAACTGCCCAATCTTGATCTTGGCTTCATGAGGAAGCCACCCCTAGCCCTGGGCCAATGCTATAAGATCCCCCTCCAAATTGGGGATAAGTCTGAAAGATATTTTATCAATTGAGCAGCGAAGCCCTGTCGAATTGCATACTCACCTAGATGCATTGAGAGGGACACTTTTGCTACCCAATTGGAGATCGAATTGCAATGGAAGCCCTAGGAGCCTAGGAGAGCCAAGAAATGCAAATCCATGCAATTGGTGCACAATCTGAACAATTCAACCACCAAACCTATCAGAGGACATAGAGGCGACCCTTGACCATCAATTTGACAAGGTGGATCAGAGAGGAAGCCCTGATTTGGAGGGCAAACCTACTCAGAGCTCCACCATGGCTCTCAGCCATGGTCAATAGTGCCACCCGTGCATCAGACCCATGGTGAGAAAATTAGGGGAGATTCCCTTGTTTTTTTTGCAGATTATTTAGTTAGGTTAGATTAGCTTTATTACTGGTTTAATTAGCAATTTAGAGACCCTGACAGATAGATTTATAGTTTTTATGCATGTTGCTTTCATTGTAGCATTTAACACTCTAATGGATCTTTTTCATGCCTCCATGCTTTCAATTTTGTAATTAGGCTACTAGATAGTTAGATGTTCTTTAGCTTACATGTTTTATGATAATATTTTCATGTTTTATATAGTTTTAGCATCTTTCTTGCATCTTCTTGATTATTGATAGTCATGATATCTTTTATGCTAATACCCTCTAAAGGCCTCATCAAGAGAGGCTACCTTTGCTTTTAATATGCTTCTTGTTGTTTCTTGAATGCAGGATTAACAGGGTCATGCCATTCAATGCAACAAATACCTCTAATCATGGAGAAGAGGGTCATCGACACCCTAGAGCAGTTCGTGTCACCCTAGAAGGGCATTTTGATTCACCTACCCTTGAGAGGGATTAAACACTATTGTAATTGATGTATCAAATGGGTATCCCTAAGAGGGACGAATCTATAATTTGACTCCATTGAAATTAATAAAGGATTCCTTGTATTTGCTTTATTTCTTGTTGTCAATTTATGCATGCCTATTTGTGTATTTCTCATCAATTGCAATAGTTAGCCTAGGTGTGAGCCATTTTTGGTGGTTACAAGAATAATTCGAAAGCACCAGAATTTTGGGAGCCAACTGGGTAGCGTGGCCTAGTGGCATGGAGGCATTGGTTAAAGCATTGAGACATCAAGTAGTTTACATTCAAAATGTGATAGCAATGTTTGCGTTGGTGTTGGAAGCACCAAGGGAACAATACACATTTTGTTTGGAAGATAAGGGAGGTTCTTAGAGCACGTGGTGCTCTCAACTCCTCAAGAGAGCACTTAGCTTGTGTGGTAGTTGGAACCATGGCTAAGGCATTGGTCAAGGGCTACATTAGGATTTCAAATCCCTTCCAAGGCAAGGTAATATTTTTGATAATTAATTTTTGGTATTGCCTAAGGTTTGGAGCTAAAATGTTGTTGAAAGGGTTTGTTAATTGAAATTTATTTTTCAATAAATTTTGGAGTTAAAAGGTTGCTTAAGGGGAATGTTAGTTTGAAATTTATTTTTGATAAATTTGGGAGTTAAAATGGGTTGTTAGTTGGAAATATTTGAAAGGGTTGCTAGTTGAAAATTGATGTTTGTAGGAAATTATTTTTAATAAAATTTGGAGTTATAAGGAGTTTTTATTTTGTTTTAAAATAAAGTCTTAATTATTATATTTGCATATTGGAAGAGTAAGAGTGTTGATTTTATTTTTGAAGGGAATTTTTCCCAAGAGATTATTATGAAGGTGTTGGATATTATTTTAAATTTAGAGTGATAAGGTGTATTTTTGAGTTGCTATTTATTTTGTATTGTCACCTAATCTATTTGAGGTTGGTAAAGAATTATTTATGGTTGTGGCAGATTTATGAGACCCTTTTGTATCGCTCCAAATTTTTTGCATCCTTACCCTCAGGCTATAGGATCCACGCCCGAAAGGGGGATGCGAGAAGGATGGGACAATACCTCGGACTGAGAGGCCCTTTGAAGGTCCCGCCTCTCGGGGGAGGGGTATAAGGGTGAATTTTTGATGGATGGTGGGTTCACCAGGAAACTTTTGAGTGGCAGTTTCCACACCTAGGTTGATAGTGGGTTTGATGTGTTCATTTTGTACTTTAATCATTCAACTCCTAGGTTTGGCCAAGATGAATCTAAACTATTCTATATGCCAATGCTGATTTAGATGAATACAAAAAATATGAATGAATGCTAAACATAGAGAATATGCTAACTAGAATAGAACATACCTGATTCCGGATGTCTGATGAAGATTCTAAGTTTTGTAGCAGTCCAGATCATCTCAACTCGTACGTAATCATCTGATATTTCATAGAATCATCTCAAATCATAGTCGGTCATCTGAGATCAGATGAAATCATCTGAGATCTGACGAATTCATCAGACGAATTCATCAAAAACCTACAATCACAAAAATAGATACAAAATACCAAATATGCAACTGCAAAAGCAAAGGAGAATGATAGAAATAACAGCAAACATGCCTAAATAATAGATTCAAATAACAAATAAGAGAAATGCAGTAGATTTAATGATTGATTTTAACTTTATCATGCGATTATGCTAAATGAGGTGAACTCCAAGATGCATAAACATAATAACTAAGATAATGTATAAAAAAATGCAGAAAAATGATAAAGAGATGCAAACTCTAGACTCTGATTGCCCCCAATCTGGACTACAGTCGGGATCACCTCCAATCGTACGAGATCATCTGCGCTCCTCGACAAGATCGTCCGAAATCGTCCGGAATCGCTTGCGACGATCCGAGCTAGCTTCGACTGAAAAACAGTAAAGTTCCTGCAAGAAAACATGAAATACAGAATGCAAATGATGGTGTGAGGATGCTCTGAGGTGCGTGGAAGTTCAGGGGGTTTAAGCAGAGTTTCAGGCAGAGAGTCAGGGAGAATCAGGGGGATAAACTGAGAAAATCTCAGTTTATATAGGATTAGGGAGAGGTTAGGAGGTTGGGGATCATCCCAATCTGGGAGATCTCCAACGGGGAATCTCCAACTGCATGCGACGCGCTTTTGCCCAAGTTGGAGAGGCTGTTGAAACAGAAGCTAATTATGAAAATTTGGTTTTGGGACAAAATCGTCTGGACGTTCTGTTCCAGACGAATTCGTCAGATCTGGGATGATTTCGTCTAATCTGCGATGATATCGTCCAACGGTCAAAACAAATCCTAAAAATGGTGCAGAAAATGAGGAAAGCGGGTAACGGGTGGTTAACGGGCGGTTTGAGGTTAAAATTTGAATTTTTATCTTTTTACTAAGGTTTAACTGTGCCAATTTTAGGGTGCTACATTTTGCCCCCTCTTTAGCGAATTTTTTGAAGAAAATGCGTTAAAGACGAGTTCTTCCCGTTTTACGAGAAAGCAAAAATGTACTCAATTTTTTAGACGACGATTCTTGGTCGAATCGTACGACTGCTGACTATGGTGCCCCCTCCGTGTTTTTACCCAAATCGAACGTTTGAGGTAAAAACACGAAAAAGCAAAAATTAAAAAAATGTTGTTGGTTTTGAATAAAATTAAGAAAAATAGGGTAAAACCCTAATTCATTTTTACTATTCATTTTTACTGTTCTAGAGCTCTGCAGAGAGAAAAATGGTGGAGACAACACACAGAGCGACAGAGGTCCGACGCGGGCTACGGGTAAGGATCTAATCCTAGTAGATTAGGTTTGAATTTAATTTGTGCAATTTTTTGTTTTAAATTTTGATTATTTGGGGCATCACGGCCATTTTTAGGCCATCGACGATGTCGAGACGAAATCGTCCCTATTTCATCGAAATCGTCCCTAGATCGTCGATTTCGTCTGAGGGCGAAATCGACGAACTAGGGGCGATCTCGTCCAACAAGGGGCGATCCCCAAGTTGTGAAATAGGAGACGATTTCATCCTAACAAAGGATGATTTTGCCCAATTTGGGATGATATCATCCAATGGTGGACGATATCATCATTTAAGCTTGATTAAAATGTATTTAATTTTATTTTAATGATTGGTTTATTAATGAATTTTATTGTTTTATTGTTTGTTTTGCAGAAAGGATTACTAAAGAGTCAGGAATGGAAATACGATGGGCTAAGAGATGACATAGCCGCGCTCGACCAGGCAGAGCATGACCGACTAGCACAGGTCGGTCTACAGCATGTGGCAGAGATGCCACAAGTATCGACTGACATGGGGCTACTGACAGCCCTAGCAGAGAGGTGGTATCCGGGGTCATCCTGCTTTTGGTTATCGATAGGGGAGATGGCTCCCACTCTAGAGGACGTATGGAGGATCATGAGGATCCCCATACAAGGACGATTGATGACGCCTACGGCCAATCAGGGCCAGGCTATGATGAGATTGACTGGAGACCCGAGCTTCACCCTGGAGAAGGGCAGGGTGAACATCGAGTCTCTAAGGCAGATGCCTGGGGCATCTAGGCTGACTCAGGTTTTGGTAGGGGTGGTAGGTGGCTTACTATTGTGCCACCAGAGTGGGTGCAGACTACCATGGCTCCTCTCAGATATAGTCTGCGACATGAGAGACCACGGGTACAGGTTTGCATGGGGCAGCTTTGTACTATGCCGCTTGTATAGGATCCTGCATGGGGTCGTATACAAGGGAGGTCGATGTCTGGTCTTGACATCACTGCTATAGGTTTGGTGCTGGGAGCACATCACGATGCGAAGGCCGATAGGGCTCCCATTGATAGGGGTTGACCGAGAGAGGCCCCGGGTTTTCTACTGGTGGCTACAGAGGGGGTCACAGTGGCGGATAGATCTGTCGATGTCATGGAGGTTGCTGGATGACCTCATCCCTGACCAGATCACCTGGAGGCCATGGCGAGAGCACCTCGGGTGGGCAGAGGATGGGCAGGAGCTGGCTCGCATCAGGTGAGTCTATTGGCTAAGGATGGAGCGGGGAGAGGTAGAGCTCCACCGCTACGATCGGGTTCTATGGTAGTTCGGTCTACAGTAGGGGATCCCTTCTCTCAGGGATTACGAGTACTCCCAGACTATTTGGGATAGTACTACACTGAGCGGGGCTCCAGACATGCAGCGATTCTAGAGTCAGGACACGGATGATGCCCCCATCCAGCCAGTGGATGGTGATGACGCTGGGGTTGCCGATGGATACGATGCCTGGTACGTAGGCATCCACCCTCCTCGGATGATGAGGGCACAGGGTCCAATGCATGCCATGGTGCATCGGATGGGGAGGCAGTGCCAGGCTGCTATTGAGGTAGCGTGGGGTCACGATGGGAGAGAGCAGCGATGGTCTCCATAGGAGAGATGCCAGAGGATGGCACGGGCTCCACAGAGACCATAGCAGATAGGGAGGAGGGAGGAGGGACTCCCTTCTCAGTAGGGGGAGAGACCACCATCGCCCGATAAGGGCAAGGGTGTCGAGGTAGGGGAGAGCAACGAGACGATGGCTCTCCAGGCTGAGGTTGCCCACCTTCGGGCTTAGGTGCAGACACTGTAGGATGAGGCTACATGGCTCAGAGCTCGAGGTGGAGGAGCGAGCATGCAGGAGTTGGCATGGTCTATGGCTCAGACTACATTCTACCAGGGAGCATACTACCATATGGTTCTAGAGAGCCAGAGGTTACAACTGCCAACCGACATTGCAGGGCCGATCAGGATGGGGTCATCGAGGACATCCTCACGATCGATGTCGAGGACCCATGACACAGGGCGGACTTCTATGGGGCCACCTCCTCCACCTCAGGGTGGGAGAGGAGATGAGGCTGAGAGCTCGAGGGCTTCTCGAGGCTAGACGCTCATTGCACAGAGATTGTATTATTATTATTTTTTGAGAGGATTGAGTATGCCAGGTATTGATTGTGGCATACCAATCCAGTTTTGATATGATGTACATAATTTATAGATATATATATATGGTCTTTTTGATGATATGACTTGTGTATATGTTGTATGATGCTTTAATGTTGAATTTTGTAATTGATTATTGATGATTCATGTGATTATGTCATTTTAGAAATATTATAATTTTATGTCATGTTGTAAAATTTAAATGAAATAATCTGATGTAAACAATTGGTTGTTTTGGTGTGATTTGATGAAAAATAAAAGGGACTTCTAACAATAATTTCAAAGGACATTGTCGTTGTTATAGACCATTTCATGGAGTCGCCGCTCGCTCGGTCGTCAAGCTAATCCCAGTATAGAAATATTGCTAAAAGTAAAAGAATGCTTAAGAGACTGTCTTAAGACTTTGTGTTGTGATGATGGAAATGATGATGGTTTGTGATTTGTTTTCAGATTTTCATAAAAATATTATGCATGAGATACTAAAAGAAATATGATTTTTCTAGGCATAAATTCCTAAGTGTGATAAAATTTTGAACAATTCCTTAGAAATTATACCATGGTTGCAAAATTGAATGTTGACATAATGACATGAAATAGAATAAGTGTTCGTTCGTTTTAAAGCACAATTGTGTAACATAATGATGTAAGCCATATGTTTTTATGAATTAAAATGAATGGGAAAATAAAATTAGAACAATGGTTTGCGCTAGGCATAGAATTATAGGTATAGACTTATACCATCATCGCGAAATCCAAAGAAGAAATTGATATTTTAGTTTTATTGCATGATTGATTTTTGATTTTTGATAAACAGAAAATAATAATATGAACATGACTTTATTTGCTAGATTTTGTAATATGTTGTTTAAAATAATTTTGGATTTTTTGAAAACAATGTATGTAATTGTTTTTATACTAAACAGATGTTCTGAAATAAGAATAAAATTTATTCCAAAAGAGTTGCAGAAATATTTTAAATTATCTCAAAGACAAATGTAGATTTGTAAGGAACCCTCATGTGCATATGTGAGTTCATTGCCGATCTTGATTTATCATAATGATAGAGAATCTCTCAAATACAAATGTGTGTGCAATTGTATTGTTCATTCACCAATTTTGAGCAAGATAATTTGATACAAGTAATTTGAATTAACCAAATGAATGTTCGTTGACCATGATTTATATGCATGTAACCGTACCAGACTACTATGTAAGTTAGGTTATCAAGAGCTAGCTAATCCATAAGCCGACATAGGTCTATACAAAATAAGGTCGCTAATGTGACAGACATATCACCACGCTAGGGATTACCCAAGGCCAAGCGGGTTGGGCACAAACCACCTGTTATGGGGCTTACCTCACGGTTTTCGAATAATTGAGAATTCCAGGGATTCAAGCTCATTCACCCTTCTTTTCTTTTCAAGGGGTAGGGAAAGGGATTTATTGCATTTTGCTTTTGCTTTTCTCTTTCTCTTTTCTCTCTTCTCTTTTTTTTTTTTTTGTATTTTTGCTTGATACTTGAGATAATGCTGAAATATTGTTGTGATGGTACAAAATAATATTTTTCTTTTTCTCATTTTCTTTGACTTTTCTTTTTCTTCCTATGCTAGGGATACTTGCTCGGATTAGCTGTAGAGCAAGGGATTTTTATTCTGGGTAGGGGTGAGCTTGTCCTTTTGTCAATTCTCAAAGATTCTAGACCATGTGCATGATAGGATAGCAGGGGAAACTTTTCGCTCAAGAAACCACTTCTACTATGTAGCATCATATTGAATTTGCAATGAAATCATTTTAATGTGAAAAGATATACTTGGTTCAAGTAAATAACAAGATCAGTTCTCTATGCTCAAAACTTTATTTAATTCAACTGTGGACTTTGATATAAGAGAGATTAATAATCATACAAAATAAAATCAAGATATTTATTCATGTGAATGTGAAAGTGCGGGATTCCAAATAAATGCTAATTTATCCAAAATAATTGAAAATATAACTGCAATACTTCAAGAATTGACAGGTATGAAAATAAAATATGTTTTTGAAGATTTTGACGATTTTGATGTTTTTATATTTTGATTTTGATTGATGAATTGCAAGAAGAAATACTATTACTGTTTTTGAAATTTTTATATAAATGACTAAAATGAAACAATATGCAAAATACACAATATATACAAATGATGAAATGGACCAAATGTTATGCATAATAACGCTTAAGATGCATAATGTTCATAGGTTCTTTAAGATATTTACCATCTAAGGTAGCTAATCGATATGCTCCCGATCCAAATTTAGCAGTGATGACATATGGTCCAAGCCAGTTGGGCTCAAATTTACCTTTAAGGTCTTTAGTTGCATTAGTATTTTTTTAATTTTCTTTAAGACAAGACCCCTCGGAAATAACTCTCAAGTTTCTAATTTCTTGTAAGGCACTTTAGGATGCATTTTTAAGTTTGTTTTGGATCGGATGGACTACTAGGTGATGCATAACTTAGGGTCTAATCTGATATCTTCATATGTCCAAGAAAAGACGTCTTCATATTGTTTAAGGAATGAAATGTATTTATCTTGTTTTTCTTGACTCAATTCTGATCCAATGTTGATTATGTGAGGGTTATCTTTGGTTCCAATGTTAATTTTTATGATGTTTTCTACTTCCATATGTAGATCTCTCTCAAAATTAGGTGGGGTGGGTGAAACGCCTAATTCTTGTAATTCTTCCAAGGTTAGCTTGGATAATTTGTCTTGAGGAGTCGTGGCCTCAAGCTGGGCTATACTAGGTATAGAGCCATCGAAATAAAATTTGTTATGTAACAATTCCTCAATGGAGACATCATGAAAGATATCCCCCTCCAACTCGTCATCGGATTCGACAATCATCTCAGGGTAAGCTATGGATAGCATATTACATGTAAGAGGCTTATTCATTAAATGCAAGACATCTCGTTTATCTAGATAATCTTGGTAACATATGAGGTGGTCATCATCCTCGAATGGGAAGGGCTGACCTTTACTAGGAAATAGGCCCACACCACATCGGGTAGGCCATGGTTCTACCTCAAAAGGTTCTTTCATACCATTCTGGAAAGGTCCCAAACCTTTCCCTTTATATCCCAATTTAAGCATTATGGGCTTAGCTTTAATATACTCATTAGCAAAATAGCATCTAGCATATCCATCACAATGTGTCTTGATGTTTCTAGGTATTCTTCCCTAGTCATATCCCTTATAAATAAAAGCACAACTCCCGACTTGGTAGATACTTCCCATAGGCTATGGGAGGCCCAAGGTACGAGGAGAGGGTGGGAGTTTATTTAAAATAAGGGAATCTTGCATGGCAGTGTTTGTTTTCTTTTATATAAGAATTTTAGATAAATCGGGTAAGAGCTCATCGGTAAGAGCATAAGAGGTAGAAGGAACATTTCCTACATCGTCGGATGTGGAAAGGATGCCTGTAGTGGATGTAGATGTTATAGAGATATCGATGGATGAGTCTATAGGTATGGAAGTTATAGGAGTAAAACAAGAAGCATTGGTTGTAGTTTTAGGATCTTTTCGAGGTCCTAATGTGGTTTGTTCAGAAGATGGTTGAGCTATATGTAGAGGTGTAGTTGATGGGAAAAAGTAGATGATGTTATGGGTGTGTGTTTCACATGTTTAGATGGTTGATGAGAATTAGGATGTGTGGATGACAGAGCAGGGCAAAATTGAACTCCAACAGGTTCTGCCAAAGCACACATATCAAAGGGTCTAGGATCACCATGAATGGTAACCAACTGATTTTTAAATTCGAATTTAACACACTGATGTAAAGTTGAGGGAACAGCTCGCATTGCGTTGATCCAAGGGTGACCCAAAAGTATATTGTATGATGCAGGGCAATGTACAATAAACACGGTCGTGTCTAAGGTTCTAGGACCAACTTGCAAGGGGATAGTAATAACTCCACATGTTTCTTGTGTTTCGTCATTGAAGGCTTTTATGATCATATCAGTTCTTTTCATTTCATCACTTCTAAACCCAAATCTTTGGTAGAAGTCAAAAGTGCATATGTTTAAAGATGAACCATTATCAATCAAGACTCGTTTAACTGGCTACATCCCCAATTAGGGCAGTAATATATAAGGGGTTATCCTTATGTAAACTATGTTGTGGTATATCTCTATCCCGAAAGTCAATACAATCGACTTCTCGAGTTATGATAGTATTGGACATGGCTTCAGGTTGAATATTTTGTGGTACCATCATTTGGCTTAATGTGAGCATTAATTCATCCCTATGGGTAGGAGAAGATCTTAAAAGGTCCAAAAGGGAAATTCTAGCTGTAGTATTTGATAATTGTTCATTAATATTATAAGGAGGCTTAGGTTGAACATTAGGCGCATGATTCCCTTTATTGGGATTTTTCAAAACAAATGGAGCTGATCCATCGTTCTGAGTTTGATCCTGTTGAGAGTTTTGAGCCTGTTGTCTGGTAACGGCTCCGATGGTACCTACAATATTATTTTGAGGATGATGAATGGGTCTTGGTCTAGCGTTTATGGCTTGTTCATTAGAAAGTAATTGGTGAGAAGATGGTCTAGTAGTGACTCTTCTAGGAAATGGTTCTTCTGGAACCATAGAACTTGTGATAGGTTGAATAGGATCTGATTCATCTTCAGAACTATTCGATTGATTTGAGGTGATTTCCATGTCACTTTCAGTCTCATATTCGGTATCACTAAGATCAGGTGTCCGAATATTATATAGAGGTCTGGTCGTAACCATGGATAAAGTTGTGTCAAATACTTCCACATCATGAGTAGGTGAATGTCCACTAATAGTTCCTACATATCGGGTAGGAGGGGGAACATTATGATGCTCAATTTGATTAGCCACCTCTTTACCATGCTTTGGTAAAGGATGTTGAAATATGTCCAATGATTGATTGGCATTCTGATTCTGATTTTGGGGGATGTTCTTTTGAGCATTATTAGAAGGATTTTGTTTAGGTTGAAAGGCTTGCACCTCCATCTCATTGTTATCAATCAGGTCTTGTATTTTATGTTTTAATATTTTACAAGAGTTGGTAGCATGTCCAGGTCCTCTATGGAAATCACAATGTAAATCAGCTCTGTATCCGGGTATAGTTGGATCAGGTTCCCGGATATTTGGTAATTGAATCAAACCTCGTGCTAATAGTTGTGGGAGAATGGTTGATAAAGGTTGATTTAACCTAGTAAATTCTTGGGGTGGTTTATCAGGAGGTTTCAATATGAACTTCTCTGTTGTTTTTGCAGTATTAACATTGGCAATGTTTCTGCTATCAGTGACTCCATCACCCACAACTTGTTTATTTTTATATTGATTTCTGGATGTTTTCTCATCATCTTTCTTTTTGAGTTGACCTCTCCTAATGAGAGCATCTTCCACTCTTCGAGCTAAATCTATAGCTTGATCGAAGGTGGTCAAGGTAGCAATTGATAATTCATAGGATAGTTGTTCTTGTAAATTATTGATAAAGATATCCAAAATTTCCTGATAAGGTAACACAAAGTGTAATTTTCCTATCAACTGCCTCCATCGAGCTAAGAAGTCAGCAAAACACTCATCTTTGTCTTGTTTTAGGTTGTACAAATCTTTAATGGTTACATGCCTTTCAATATAGGCACTAAATTGATGCACAAAAGACTCGGCGGTCTCTTCGAAATTTCTCAAAGAATGAGTGGGTAATTGATAATACCACTCCAATGCCATCCCTCCTAAACTTTTTGGGAACATCTTTAGTAATAACAAGTCATCATGTGATATATCATGACATGCTATCCTAAACATACGAAGATGCTCTATGGGATCTTCGGTTCCTTTGTATATAGGTAGGACAGGCATAGGAAAGTGTTTGGGATATGGTTGTGCTACAACTATAGGATCTAGAGGTTGACTACACATCTCTCGATAATTGTACGAGGGATGGTAGGGATCTATCTGGTCCATGCGGGAGACTAACTATTTCACCATGGCTTCCAGATTACCAGTTTGTCCACCATATTGGTTTGGTGGTACATGAGTATGGGATTTGTGAGCGTAGGATGGCGTGACATAAGGATTAGATGCTATATTGCTGTTATGCAAATGGTTGGTAGGAAGAGTATTATGAAGAAGATTTGTTGTAGCATTATGTTGTATCCCAGATTGTTGGAAATTGGTATTTGGTTTTGTTTTAGGCTTTTGTTGATTTGAGGTATATTGATCAATAGCTTGGCAAAATAGAGCAGTGAATGAAGGTTTCTTTTGTGTGGGAATAACCCTAGGCTTGGTAACAGGCACTCTAGGTGGTTGGGTAACCTGTTGTTGTTGCATGTTTTGGATTATAGCGGCCATATCCAAATTGGATGGTCCAGCTTGATCACTTTCTTGATCAACGAAGGACAAGGGATTAGTGCGTGTGTGATATATGTCTTCTAGGGTTGCTTGAGTGTCACTAATTTGATCTTTGTCCATATGGACTGCTCTATTAAGAGTGCCAATATTAGTATTGAGGAACTTCCAAAAATGTTCCATGTTCTCAAAAGTAACGACTCCTTCTGGAGATATTTTAGGGGATGAGGATCCTTCCTCTCTATCATTTTCTTTTTGTTCATTTCCTACAACAAATTCTTCTTCTTGTTGGTCGAAGGTTCCTTCTTCCTGAATTGGGTCTTCAGGAAGGACATCTGGGTTATTTCCTGGTTTTCTTAACCAATCTTCTTCTACTTCGATCTGTTTTCCATTCCTGAGTCTAGTCATTATGTCTAAATTTAGATTTTAGCAAATATATATTAATATATTTGCAACAAATTTGGGAGGTATATATTTTAATTATATACCTACTATAATACTTAAAAGAAAATGTTTTGATTTTTGTTATGATTTTGTTTTGTTTTTATTTTATTATTTTTTTTTTTTTTTTTTTTATGCTTATAAAGACAACAAACAACACACTAAATGCAAGAAATAACAATAATAAAAGAATAGCTTAGTTTTCTATAAATAGTTTATAGATGTCATTGATAGGATCAAGTTCATCGAGAGTCATGAAATGCTCCTCTTCAAATTGGAAATGGTTTTTCAAGAACTTGATAAAGTGTGCTATAGTGATATTATCTGTTTCAGAACTCTGACTTGTAAAAATAAATTTCATGGCAATACTCTCGATATAACACAGCTCTAGGAACTCTATTCCATATTTTTCTATCCATAAGAACGACCTCTTGATCCTCTATATGAGATAGAAATTTATGTACTACAACTGCATTCTCAAGGTATTCCTCAAAGGTGTATAGATCTGAATACACAAGGGCTCTTTTATCTGCTAACCACCTATGGCAAGCTCTCTCGAAGTTCATGATACAAAGTCACTTGATCGGGATCCAGGATTCTATCTAGGACAAACCTCTTGATTTGCCTAAGTCCGATTTTGCTCTAGATCCAATGATACCCAATCTCCTATCAAGTTCGTCCCACAAAGGTTGAACCCTATTTGTTTGAGGTACTCTAAGCACAGAAGTAATCTCTATAGCTGCTAATTGATTCTCAACATTAATGGTGACAACTCGTCTTTTATTATAATCTACCATCTAAATATGATATGCAATCTTTGATTCTAAATGCATTTATGTTTTTTTTTTTTTTGGATTGTTTTCAAAAGGTTTTTAGTTTTCACGTCGGGTTCACCAAAATGTATCGCTCCAAATTTTTTGCATCCTTACCTTCAGGCTATAGGATCCACGCCCGAAAGGGGGATGCGAGAAGGATGGGACAATACCTCGGACTGAGAGGCCCTTTGAAGGTCCCGCCTCTCGGGGGAGGGGTATAAGGGTGAATTTTTGACGGATGGTGGGTTCACCAGGAAAATTTTGAGTGGCAGTTTCCACACCTAGGTTGATAGTGGGTTTGATGTGTTCATTTTGTACTTTAATCATTCAACTCCTAGGTTTGGCCAAGATGAATCTAAACTATTCTATATGCCAATGCTGATTTAGATGAATACAAAAAATATGAATAAATGCTAAACACAGAGAATATGCTAAAGAGGACAAAACATACCTGATTTTGGATGTCTGATGAAGATTCTGAGTTTTGTAGCAGTCCAG
The DNA here is from genome assembly GCA_028583015.1 of Wollemia nobilis. Taxonomy (NCBI): domain Eukaryota; kingdom Viridiplantae; phylum Streptophyta; class Pinopsida; order Araucariales; family Araucariaceae; genus Wollemia; species Wollemia nobilis. The sequence continues at coordinate 14,364,389 of JAQPPZ010001870.1, read as the reverse complement.
ATCATCTCAACTCGTACGTAATCATCTGAAATTACATCGAATCATCTCAAATCACAGTCGGTCATCTAAGATCAGACGAAATCATCTAAGATCTAATGAATTCGTCAGACGAATTCATCAAAAACCTGCAATCACAAAAATAGATACAAAATACCAAATATGCAACTACAGAAGCAAAGGAGAATGATAGCAATAACAACAAACATGCCTAAATAATAGATTCAAATAACAAATAAGAGAAATGCAATAGATTTAATGATTGATTTTAACTTTATCATGCGGTTATGCTAAATGAGGTGAACTCCAAGATGCATAAATATAATAACTAAGATAATGTATAAAAAAAATGCAAAAAAATGATAAAGAGATGCAAACTCTAGACTCTGATTGCCCCCAATCTAGACTACAGTCGGGATCACCTCCAATCGTACGAGATCATCTACGCTCCTCGACAAGATCGTCCAAAATCATCTGGAATCGCTTGCGACGATCCGAGCTAGCTTCGACTAAAAAATAGTAAAGTTCCTGCAAGAAAACATGAAATACAAAATGCAAATAATGGTGTGAGGATGCTCTGAGGTGCGTGGAAGTTCAGGGGGTTTAAGCAGAGTTTCAAGCAGAGATTCAAGGGGATCAGGGGGATAAACTAAGAAAATCTTAGTTTATATAGGATTAGGGAGAGGTTAGGAGGTTGGGGATCATCCCAATCTGGGAGATCTCCAACGGGGGAATCTCCAACTGCGTAGACACGCTTCTACCCAAGTTGGAGAGGCTATTGAAACAGAAGCTAATTATGAAAATTTGGTTTTGGGACGAAATCGTCTGGACGTTCTGTTCCAGATGAATTCGTCAGATCTGGGACGATTTCGTCTAATCTACGACGATATCGTCCAACGGTCAAAACAAATCCTAAAAATGGCATGGAAAACAAGGAAAGCGGGTAACAGGCGGTTAACGGGCGGTTTGGGGTTAAAATTTGAATTTTTATCTTTTTACTAAGGTTTAACTGTGCCAATTTTAGGGTGCTACACCTTTTCATCATCAAGAAAAAGGTATGAGCACATTCTACCATAAGTTGAGTTGATTGATTGGTTTTATGGAAAATAAGTTTGGAATGAAAATGACTTGATTAGGGTTTCCTATTGAGTGTGTTGAGTTAATACTTAAAGATTTTCTGGAATAAAAAGTTGTTAAAACCTTGTTTGATAAGCATTGTTGTTGAATCCATTGGTTGTGTGAAGAACTTGAGTTAGAGTTTTGCAAAGATCATGGTTATGTGAAGATTATTTTATAAGCATTGTTGTTGAAGAGAGTTGTTGTGTGAAGAACTTGAAATAGGGTTTGTAAAGATCATGAGTATCATTTTTATGTGACATTTGTTGTAGAGCATTGTAGGAAATATTTTAAGTTGGTGGTTATATGTTTGGACTAGGGTTTGTGAGAAAGGGGTGTTTCATTAAGTTATTGGTTAGGCAAAGTTGATTGAGCCTAGTCAAGTGGATGTGTGAAGTCATTGTTCAAATTCCATAAATAAACTATTCTATATTATAATTTGAGTTGAGAAAGTTATTGAGCATTGATTTGAAACATTGGGTCTCTAAAAATTATCTTTATGTTTCTATGAGATTGGATAAGTTCTGTGTGAACTTATTGAGCAGATTTGGACAAGTTCTAAGTGAGCTTGTTGAGCATATTTGAGCAAGTTTTGAGTGAGCTTGTTCAGCAGATTTGGAGAAGTTCAAAGTGAGCTTGTTGATCAGATTTAAATAATTTCTGAGTGAGCTTGTTGAGTATATTTGGACAAGTTATAAGTGAGCTTATTGAGAATATTTGAACAAGTTCTGAGTGAGTTTGTTGAGCTGAATTAAGAAAGTTCTAAGTGGACTTGTTGAGAAGATTTGAAAAAGTTTTGAGTGAACTTGTTGAGAATATTTGAGCAAGTTCTAAGTGGACTTTTTGAGAAAATTGAACAAGTTGTAAGTGGACTTGTGGATCAAAGTTTGGTGCAAATTTGCTGATAAGTTTATGCCAGACCTGAGACAAATATTGAGAAAATTTGTGTTAGAACAAAGGACTATGTTTAGTGTAAATTTGAGATAGATATTTGGAGGTGATAGAGCAAAGAGGACAATAGTCTCCAGTGGATAGAGATCCATCAACCAGGGTAGTGAGGATAGGTCCTCTGAGTGGGGACAAGAGTCTTCAATGGGAAGAGATCCACACCCCAGTCAAGTGGAGGTAGTAGTCTTCTAGAGGATCACTGATCAGAGTAGAGGAGAAGGAGTTCTCCTATGGATAGAGATCCATGAACTTGATTGAGGGTATCAACATCTCCATTGGATAGAGGTCCATAAATATTTTAATAGGGAAAGGATTCCCAAGAGATTTATTGAGAAAATACTAGTGAAAGAGTTTCTTCATGGAGTAGCCCACATTGGGTGAACCACATTAAATTTGTGTCTCTATTGTATGTGATGATTTATGCATTAATTTTTTTATTACTATTGATATTTCCATTGATTATATTGGTTAATACTATTTGGGAAATAAAAATAAAAAGTGGTCTTATACTGTTCACTCTCCCTCTCAATATAATTTTGTGTTCTTCATCGTTGTCGGGGAATACTCAACACAATTTTGAGTTTGTTTTTCTCATAGTATTTCTTAGAATGAAATTTATGAGAGTTGAGTGAATATCATGCTGAGCAATATTGGCCTAAATATTTTTGAATATATTGTTCCTTTTTTGCACATCCATTCTAGCGGCTCTGAATGAACTCAAAATTTTAAAAATCAAAAAAGGAGGAGCTCGATTTGGAATCTATAAGAAGTGGTAAGGAAGTGCTTGTTGGAGTGACAAATTTTGAGGTATTATTCAAGTCTCACAAAAAATATTCAATTCCAATTCATACTATTTTTGTTTCTAGTCCAAATATTGGTTTCAATCAATATTCTTTTGCTATAAACCAAGTACCTATAGTGAATCAACCTGTAGTGAGTATGGCATCTCCTAATGCAAATAAAAATGTCAATGTAAATAAAAATATCAATAAAAATGCCAATGCTAATGTTAATTAGTGGAGGACCAATAGACATAGAGCTTTTTTTTTACTTGCAAATCTAAATCCTCTCCCTGGTAAAGCTCATAAGTACTTGCCTAAATTTTAAGGGAAGAATGTTATCACCGATGAAGATCATGTTAGAGATTTTTCGTATGCCATGGATAGTCTTGATGTGGATGATGAATATGTCCTTATATTATTATTTAAAACTATAGATAAGGATGCTCAAGAATGGTTCAACAACCTTGGAGCTAGTACTATCAATAATTTTCAAGAGCTAGAGTACACTTTCCTTAGAAAATGTGGATAGAGAAATAATGAATATTCCTTGCTGATAGAATTAACTACCATGAAAAAGAAAGAAAATTAATCAGTGGAAGGTTTTAATAGAATATTATTTAAGACCAAAAATAATATTCCTATAGCATTAAGGCCAAATTATGATCAGTCCATTTGTTTCTACAAAAATGCTTTCTCTAGATATTTTAGTTATGAGTTGAGATAACAAGCAACAACCACCATTGATATATATGGAAAGGGATATTGAAATAGAGATACATATGATTGATAGTGGTAAGATGAAAGTATAATATTTAGAGCCAAATAAACCTGAAATAAAGCCCAAGAAGGTTGAGTTCTCTATCCCTAAGAAAAAAGATCATGATCCTATGAACAAAATAGCTAATCAGTTGAGTGAGATGTTTACTACTTTGAATAACAGGTTGTCTAGACTTGAAAAAGGTAAGGATAGTAGTGCAAAAAATTTATAGGGTAATAATATAAAAAAATAATATAACATGCCTCCTTTCAGGAGGAATTTCAATAGAAAATGGAATAAAAATGGAAATGAAGAGGGAAACATTAATCAAAATGGAAATTGGAAAAAGAAAGAAATAGAGAGATCTAGATTATGTTCCAAATCCTATACCATCAAATAATATAGCATCATATCACCTATTTTATTTCTCTTCCTATGATGCACTACATAACCCTATTTATTGTGGTATTTACCTAAGTATCCATTCTAATGTTGATTTAAATGTTGAATTTGAATATGAAGATATTATAATTAATGTATGCTGGATTTAGGAGAATGAAACTAGAGAACAATAATTTGAAAGGGATATGGACATATGTTCTAGTAATATTGAGAAAAAAGCCTTGGTATTTGGAGAGACATCAATCTCAAGTGAGACTTCTAATACTAGATTTGATAGAATGAAGTAAGGAAATATTGTACCTATAGTAGAAGAGATTGAGTCTTTAGGAAGAATACATGCTATTAATCTTAGAAATATAATAGTAGAGGATAAAGTTAATAAAGGGTATGCACAAAGTGAAAAATCTATATGAATAATTTCATAGAAAAAAGTAAATCAAATGAAATTTCAAATGATTCCTAAATATCCTGATGTAGAGGAATTTATACAAAAGTAACACAATGACTTGGCTAATCAAAAAACTAGAAAAGTAATTAATGATAAGAAATATCAATTTGATTTAGGTTTATAGGTTTCCAAATAGAAGGTCAATATCACTTTTGGAGAATTAATGTCTATTCCAAAGTACTGGTATTAGGTATGTAGAACCTTGAAATTAACTGATTATTTAAGAGGACAACCTCAAAAGCTAAGGAAATGGGTATTAATTACCTCAAAGGTAGTGGGGATTCTGAGCTAATAATTCAACATATCAAAGGGAATTATCAAACAAATAACCCTAGATTAAAGTAATAAAAGCAAGTAGTGTTGGATAAAATAGATGGATTTTTGGTCTTGATTTGCAATTTATTCCTAGAGCAAAAAATCACAATGCTAACCTATTGGTAATCAATGCTTCTGGAGCAGATAACCCTAAGATAGGTACTTGGTTTATGGAAATTTTCCCAACCATATTTGTTTATAAGCCATATATCCATGATAATATGGTATATTTATAAGTTTTTCATGTTGATATACACATTAATGATTTCATGACTATGCAAAATGAAAATTTTGATATTATTTGTGATGAAAGTGATGAAGAAAAATTGAAGGATGTTATTGGAGAACCCATAGAAGTCATACAACTAAATACTAATAGGATCCCCAGGGGGTTGCTATCTTTGGAGAGTCTATTTTATGACTTTGATAAATAATATAAATCTCTGGTTTAGGATTCTACGATAGATGAAGTTAATATTGGAACAGAGGAAGAGCCCAAGATTGTTAGGATCAATAAAACTTTGTCAGGAAAAGAGAAGCAATAGTATATCATTTAAAAAAAAAAAACATGGATTATTTTGTTTGGAGCTATGAAGATCTGAAGACCTCCAATAAAAATGTAATGAATCACATAATACCCCTTTAGAAATATACCAAGCCTTTCAGGTAGAAACAAATAAAGTTCAATCCTACTTTGCATCCAATTATGCATAAAGAAGTGCAAAAGTTACTAGATATCAAGATAATTAGAAAAGTGGGATTTTATTCTTGGTTGGAAAATATTGTTCCAGTTAGAAATAAGAATGGTGATATCAATATTTGTGTATATTTTAGTAATTTGAATAAGAGCTCTCTTAAATATAACTATCCACTTCCAAATATGGAGCAGTCGCTTCAAGAAGTGGTTGTGTCATCAAGAATGTCTTTATTGGATGGTTTTTCATGTTATAATTAGATTGCAGTAAATCCAAAAGATAGACAAAAAATAGATTTCACCACACCATGGGGAACCTTTGAATATATCAAAATTCCCTTTGGTTTGATGAATGCAGGGGTAACATTTCAAAGAGCAATGGATGTTGTATTTTAGGGGCTAATGTTCAAGATAGTGGTGGTATATCTTGATTACATTAATTTTTTTTCAAAAAATCCTAAAGATCATTTTGCACATCTAGATCAAGTTTTTTATAGGTGCAAGAAGTTTGGCATATATTTGAATCCTATAAAATGTGTGTTTGGGTCCACACAAGGTAAACTACCTGGGTATATTATTTCAAAATATGGGATTAGCATTGATCCACAAAGAGTAGAAGCTATTGCTAAAATTCCCCCTCCTAATAATATTAAGGGAGTTAGATCATTATTTGGAAATATTTTAGGAGATTTGTCTTTGATTTTTCTCAGATTGCCAATCCAATAAATGATATGATTAAGAAAAATGAAGAGATAAGGTGGACAAAGGAAAATACTACAACTTTTAAGAAGATCAAAGATGCAATTACTAAGGCTCTAGTATTGAACTACACTGATTACTCCAAATATTTTAAGATCTATTCATTTGCATCAAAATACACTATTGGTGTATGAATATGTGAAATTTACTACACCGCCTTAAGGGCACTTAATTGCACTGTAAAGCAGTTAAAAAGCATTCAAAGGGGAATATAGCATAAACTTGTAATCTAGTAAAGTGAAGCAAATATGTAACCAAATGGTGGATTTATCCTTCTATTTAATCAATGTATGGCTTCAAATGTGAGATTACAAATATCCCCTTGAGGGCTTTTACAAATTGATACATTCAACATTACAATGTTCAAGGGATCTAGTCCCTTGAAAAGGGCCTTAAAGCGATGTAAAACATATGTGTTTGGTGTAAATATCACATCCCATAATTGAGAGCTATCCTTCAACCTGTTCTTCTTGTCTTCTTAGCTCCTTCCTCCTATGTATAATACCTGCACCTACACACAAGGTATTGAAAGGGGATTAGTAGCACCTATGTTATAGAATATAAAAAGCTTTGAAAACATAGTAAAAGGGAGTTATTCTACAACCATAAAAAGTGATCTACATGCATGGAAACTGATCTACATTAAGCATAAAAATATTTTAGGCTATTATAAGTGCAAAAAAGGAAATTTTGAAGCAATATCAAAGGTGAAACAATGCAGAAATGGTGATCATTCCTGGGTGAGCCAGATAAACATGTAATCTTGGGGACCTCAAATCCTGCATCAAAAATCCTCAAATTACCTCAAATTTGGACCAGAAGATCCTTTAGATATTTTGAAGGGGTCTATGGAGGAATTTATATGAAATTCCAATTGGTTTGGTGACCATCCCTAGGTGTGACATACACAGACTACTCACCATCCCTAGATGGGACGATTACAAAACTACCTTAGTTTTATCACCTATGCCTATGGAAATTGGTCCAAAACTTGGGTAGGGGTTGTGTCAGTAGATGGGGCTAAATTACTCTTAGATTTGGTTGGTTTGTAATGATTTGGATCGGTTTCTATTACCCCTGAAAGTGCCTTCAAATGAAGAGGGTTTCAAGGTCAAATGGGGGGCAAGTTTAGTTTACAAAAGGTGAGGATGAAATTGGGAAGCACTTTATGTCTTGAATGCTTCAACTCTTATCATTTAAATTGGGTGTTTGCACCTCCTTTTATAGCCCAAAATGGCATCTAGGGAAAAAGGGCATATTTTTCCATGTGAGGCAGGTGGCACCATGTGTCCTAATCTTGTCATTGATTGATGAGGGGAAGGTTACCCCTTTGGGGCTCCCAATATACTGCCTCACTACACATTTGTAGGTCCCCAATCAATTTGGGGTGATTGGACATGTTAATGGTAGTATTTGATTTCCATTTAGTGCATCCTTTGACTTTTTCAAGGGTCTAGTTAGGGGCCATCCCACCCAAGTATGGTTATGGATGGTCATCCCTGGGTAGGATAGTCATCAACTATGTCTGTACCTTGGTGGGATAGTCACTAGTAGGAGCCCCAAAACTACCCTAAACTACTAGGAACCCTCCAAAATTGGTTTTGAAGTCTTATGGAAGCCTTTTTCCAACCTAGAGGGGTTCCTAATAGAGTCATATGTTATTGATAAGAGGCCATATGTAATGCACTAATAGTCTTATCTAAATTACGTGATTTAGGTATCTATAGTGTAGTTCTAGCTCAGAAATATGAAGAGAAAAATGAAAGTCCCATAGCCTTTATGAGTACAAAATTGAAGGGTGATAAAATGAAATACTCTTTCTTAGAAAAATAGGATCATGCATTAATAAGAGCATTGGATCATTTAAAGTGTATTTTTGGATCCAATAAGGTAATAGCCTGTATCCCTTACATTGTTGTTAAACATATTTTCAATCAAGTTGAACCTTTAGGCAATCTTGCAAGGTGGATGGCTAAATTGTTGTAGTATTATGTGGAATTCAAAGTAGTACATATTTTCATAGGATAGGGATTAGCAAAGTATCTAGATAACAAAGAAGAGGAGGCTATGAATAACACTATTATAGGAGATGAACATCAAGAAGAAATATAAGTTGATAATTTTGATTGTAGGTGGTATGATGACATTATATTTTACCTTAAAAAATTATCATTTCTAGGAGACATACCCCAAAATAAAATAATATCTATAAAGCAATTGGCTCAAAGGTATTACATTCAAGAAGGTAGAATATTGGAGGCATCTAGATGGTGTGTTGCTTCTTTGTTTTTTGAGAAAGAGGTCCCTCAAGTGATGAAAGAATATCATTCTAGATTTTGTGGGGGTCACTTTGCTCCAAAGGCTACTGCTCACAATATCATGAGAGTTGGATATTATTGGCCCTCCCTATTTAAGTATGTTTACCAGTTTATTATAAGTTGTCATAACTATTAGGTTTTTACAATAAATAAGATTTTTCCATCCATGCTCCTAAAGACAGTGATTGTGGAAGCTCCTTTTACTCAATGGGGAATAGATCTCATAGGTGATTTTAACCCCAATCATTTTGGAGGTCATAGGTGGATTATTACAGTGATATACTATATTACCAAATGGTTATAAGTAGCACCTCTCAAGAAATCCACTACATAAGTGGTCATTATTTTTTTAGAAGAGCATATAGTGATAAGATTTGGGGTTCCCAATAATATAATCATAGACAATGGTAACTACTTCACTTATTTTGAGATGATTGAATTTTGTGCTAGGTACAACATAGAGCTTTCTTATTCTACAAATTACTATTCTCAAGCGAATGGTTTAGCAAAATCCTCAAATAATAATTTGATCACAAGAATCAAAAGAGCATTGGGAAGAAGCAAAAGAAGTTGGGACAATGAGCCAAATTATGCTTTATGGTCTGACAAAATATTTATCAAAATAAGCATAGGGAAGTCTCCCTATAAACTAGTATATGGTGAGAATGCTATACTACCCCCTTAGGTGGAAATTCATGCTTTATATTTACTTCTTCAAGGTCATGAAAATCCAAATGTCTTGCAGAGAAGAATTGATCAAATTTTAAATTTGAAGGAATATAGAAAAGATGCATTAATGAAGATGACTGAGCAAGCACATAAAATAGTGTAGTTGTTCAATAAGAAAGCCAAAGGTAAACCTTTTTAGAGAGGAGATATAGTGTTGTAATGGGACCCCAAAAATGACAAGCATGGTGAAAAAGAGAAATGGGAACCTAAATGGCTTAATCCCTATAAAATTCTTTAGAATGTAGGCCAACATACTTACAAATTGCAAAATTTGGATGGCGCACAATTTTAAATTTCTATCAATGGCCAATATTTGAAATTATATCATTCAACACTGAGGGATTGAGAAGCCACAAAAAAATATTTCAGTCTTGTTATTTTTAGGTGATTAAAGAGTCATTTTTAGGTGATTAATATGTTCTTTTTAGGTGATTAAGGTTGTTCTTTTTAGGTGATTAGGCAAGTTTTTGAGTTTTTGTGGTCTGTTGAAGAATATAGAATTCTTGGGTGATTCATTGTCAAAAGTATTTTTCATCACCTATTCCAATTGGATCCTATGTTGGATCCTCAAAATCCAACATAAATTTACCCCTAATTTTTAAATTTTTGGTGTCTTGTGAGTCCTTTCAAAATTTGCAAATAATCCCTTGGTCGGTCTCCTTTTAATAAATTTTTAGGTCCTTTCCAATTATTGCAAATTTTTGGTCTTTTTGAAGTCTTATCTCACTCTCCAAGAGCAATGAAAGATTTTATGTCACCAAAGTTAGGTCTTTGTTCTGGTTTTCCTAAGGTCTTCTATTAGTAAATGTTTGGTCTAACTAAGATTTATGCAGGAGCCTATCTTCTAGAGGGCATAACTTTTGATCCGACGACCATTGGATCAACTTAAGATTTTACAAGGAGATTTATAAAGATGAAGAAAATTATGTGGCTAGGCCACAAAGAGACCTAGATTGCTTTTTTTAGGTCTTTTGATATTTTTTTAGACCTCAATTCCTTCATCTAGTACCCCAAAAATGGATTTTAGCAATTTTTTAGAAAAGTGAAAAAAGAATTCTTTCTAGACATGGGTAGGTGTTGAGACTTTATATAAGGCTTAATATGGGTGATATGATGATAGGTATTAATTTTTGGGGCCATCCAAGTTTTTTTGATGACTTACTAAAAATAGGTAATTTTTGGCTAAAAATGATAAAGTATCCTAAAATAGTAATTTATTATATTTAGGGATTTAAGATATAGGGTTTTGTTTTAGGGTTTATTTTGAGATGTATATGCCATTGTAAAATGGAGGGAACCCCAAAATCTAAACCTCAAAACCCTAAACCTCAAAAATTTAAAATCAAAACCCTAAAAAAAAATCAAAGGTGATGGAGATAGTGGCTATTATGAGCCATTTTTGAGATCCAATTAAGAGATAATGAGAGGCCATAATTCAACTTCAATAATTGTAAATAAGAACCACTACAAGCACAATTAATAATATGGGCCATCATGATAATAGTTATTGTAGGCCCAAAATGGCCACATACTTGGGAATTTTTTTGCAAATTTTGTCTAAGTGGAAAAATCTTCATTCTGCACCCCTTGTAGTATATTTTGGAGCGGACATGCAACAAAAGATATGATCCCACATGAAACTTAGCATATTTTCATGAATTAAGTGATTCTAGGAGATTTATCTCCAACTCTGGATTGGTGACACATCTCAAATATGTAAATTTTTTTAGAAGAGATGACATCAAGGATTAAAAAGTGCGAATTGGCAACTTTATAACGGCCAAGTTTTAGAAGGCCTGATTCCAAAAAACCCATAGAATATTTGTGCTTGGAATAGTGACAAAGCAAAAATCTATGGTCAAGGTGGATTCAGATTCGTGACTAAGGATGACTTTGAATTCTCCTACCCAGAATGGTGACAAAGCAAAATATTTTCTTCTGATGGTTATCCGGAATAGAGAAAGGGTTACTTCGCACCATGGCGGGCCCGGATTGACGATCACATGCTAATGCACTTGTTCTACCCTGAATGAAATCCATAAAAGTTATAAGGAAAGGATGAAATCATTGACATTTTAGTGTGGATTGAAGAATACCCTATGGAATATGAAGTATTCTAAATAATAAAGAGCAAATTCAATACTGCTCAAATTTTAGGGGTTCAAATTGGTGATTCCATAGTTTTTTATGTAGAACAATGACATCACCAAATTTTTAAAGCAGAATGGAACTATTTTCTCCCCGCAATTTTTAATAATCTTGTATTAGATTGAATCTGAACCATACAATGAGGGAGATCAATGGTGGAGGTTGTGTTGATGAATCTTAGGTGTTTAAGAACATTTCTTCACCAATATTGGAACAGTTAGTTGGAAGAGGAAGATGAAGCGTCGAGGGTTTTATAGAATATCAAACTAGAGGCGGTTATAGATCGATGAAGGGTCAATAGCCTCCAAGAAAAATTTATGGTAATGCATGATTTCCAATGGCTTGAACTCTAGTTTTATCAAGTGACCAACAAGTTGCAGATGCCTCGAGCTACCATGGTAGACCATTTTCAATGGATTTCCTAGAGGATGAACCTATAATAAAATGTCAGCTAGATCTCTTTATTATGTTGTCAACAAGAAATCTTTGTAATATTCCTTGTAATTTTAATTTCTACAAAAGCTATAAATAGAGGTCGAACCCTCATTTTTAAGGGTTAGCTCTAGTATGTTTTCCTATGCTATTGTAAATATTCTAAAAATATAATGTAAAGATCATTGCATTGATCTTCGCCTCAAATCTATGTTCTCATGCTTGATATAAGAGGTTTGGATTATTTAGCTATATTTATGTAAATACTTAAATGGTTAGTTTATGCCTGATTAATGGATTACTAGTTGTTAAAGTAATTGAAATCTGGTTCTAAGTTTGTTTTGTATTGTTAGAGGGTGCATTTCTATGAAATCTAGGTATCGGTGAATTATGTTATTTGGATTATCATTATCTGGATATTAAAATTATTCACTTTAATATTTATCTACTATGCATTAATGAATGAGGAATAATCTAATTTGAGATAATGTTGGTCTGAGTTATGTATATTTAGTTTAGTTTTTAGGAGCTTTCTATTGTGGTGCAATGTTTTTAGCCTATCCATCCATCATTGTTCACATTTCTCTAACCCTAACCTTTTCTTACCTTAACCTTCAAACCCTAAGTGAACATAATTGTGTCAAAAACCTACTTAAGTTGACAAGGAAGCAACCTACTCTAGAGGTTGGATTAGAAACCCTATTTTTGGTTCATCCAATATTGAGTGCTGATCTATAGCTATCAGGTGCAAGCATAGAATAAAATAGGAAGATAGATAGCTATAGTATTGAGTGAAAACTCGATGCAATTCTATGTCCAATAGTTTTTGGCATGCCCTGTGGGACCAGTTCACAAGGAACATGAATCTTGTTAAAAGAGTTATTATTATCTCAACCTGAAGGAATCAAGATTTGGTGAATTATATTGACCTTATAAGCAAAGAAGAGCAAGTTCACCTGGTGACTCCCTAGTATTTCAACCCAAAAAATGAATTACTATAGAACAGTGCCTATTCATGTATACCAGGTCTTTTAAAAGGAATAACCCTAATTACTACTTTTATTATGAGTTACATTATAGAGGGGATGTTGTTTCTAGAAGTTTAGATCAAGATTTCCTTGAAGAGAAAGAGCCTCTAGAATAAAATCTAATAGTACACCCAATAAGACCTACAACAGAAAGTATGGCATAGAATGCAACACCTAATCAGCCATTACAGAAGTATCCCAGCTAGAATATAGCTGGACCTCTGAGATTAGCCAAATGAATACCATTTCCCAAGCTGTATCTAAAGCTATTCCAACTTATGATGGATTTGGAAAAATATCTTATGAGTACTATTAGGATATCTTGAACTTGGCAACAATCCATAACATAAAAGAAGAAGATATTATTGTGAGGATTTTAGCCTTGTCCTTCAAAGGGAAGATATTGCATTGGTTTATAACTCTAGAAGATAATACCATAACTTCTTGGCAAGATTTATCATAGCCTTTTGTGGAAGAGTTCAATGAATATATTGATCCATTTTCTCTGCTTAATCAGTTTACATCTATGCAAAAAATGCAACAAGAATTTGTATCAAATTTTAATTTGAGATTTAGTAGAAAATGGAAGAGAATCCCTCCCACAGTTAGGCCAACTACATTTTTAGCCTATATGTATTATATTTGAGATCTTGGATTAGATCTTGGGCTATAGACACAACAATCAGGAGTAGAGATCTTCCCCCAATTTTATAACATAGCAGTTCATGCTAAAAATATCCTAATGAATGTAGGAAGGCTCCCCCCAAAACTGTGTTGCCTTACAACTCAGAAACCACTAATGGTCAAAATCCACCATCCAAACCATCTTTCATGGACCCACTTTCTTTATCATCTCCATATCCTCAAATGAATGTGATCCCTCAACCAAATATGGTTCCCTCTATAGCTCATTTTACTTCCCTTCCTTCTCAATCATATCATGAGTCTTCTTATATCCTTGATATACAAAATACCCCAAAAAACCTGAGTAATAGAATGAATTCAATGGAAAATAGAGACCAAGAAATGTCACAATAGAGGATATTCCCATATGTAAACAAAGATCAGATACTTGGTCCTAGTAACAACACCGGGGTTAGAGTGAATGTTGCATATGAAGAGCTAGAATTTTCTTCAGATACTACTCTTACAAATGTCTAGTGTTTGGTATGCAATGACCCCCATGACTCACAATATTGTGTAATGTATCAACACCATGTTCAACAAGATATGGATCAAGCTGAAAGAAACCAAAAGGGAAGAGTTAATATGTTGTGGCACCCTGATCAAATCATGGTTGGGAAAGAGCTAGATGAAGAAAGCCCAATTGATGTTGTGACAAGATTTGGGAAGAAATATTTGCAAGTGGATCCCCAAAAAATGGGACAATTCCAAGTCCCTTCTCAAAAGAAAGTTGATCCCCCTTCTCAAAGCAATAGTACTTTCCCCATTCCTCAAGCTAAGGAAAAATAAAATACTGATAGTATTCCTAAGAGACCAGAAAAGGAAACTGGAGGAGACTGAATGATATCTAAATATGAATATCAAGAGAGACTTAGGTTCCGCTCTATTACTAAAATACAAAGGTTAGATGCCACCCAAAAATATAAAAAAAGATATGGTGAGCCAGAAAGAGGACTAGAAAAATTCTTCTTGACTAGATCTGATTATAACATTGTTGAAGAGATGAAAAGGATCTCATCAAAAGCTAGCTTGTATGACACTCTATTCATTCTTGGTTAGATTGACCTACTTAAAGCTTCCCTCAGTAAAAATCCATAGAATAGGTTTGCCACCACAATCCTTAGTATGCCATAAAAAAAGAAAGAAATGATAGCTACGATGCTAAATAATAAGCCTCCTCTTTTCTATATATCCCTAATAATGGAAGGTTGGGTAGTCAAAATTTTTATGATTGACTCAAGAGCATAAAATATAGTTATGCCTAAATAAGTCTATGAAGAGATGGGTATGGAGTATACCCGATATTGTCCTAGAGTATTGCAACTATATGGAACACCTGTCAATATAGTTAGATTCATTAAAGATGTACTAATGAGGTTGCACATAGCCCATGAGGTGACAATAGTGCAAGAAATAGTTGTGGTTGATTTAGAACCCTATTTTGGATTATGTCTTTCGAGAGAGTTTATTGCAAAGCTAGGAGGATGTATGTACATGGATTATTCTAGCATGGTAATTCATTTCAAAGGAAAGAGGATAAGGATAACACGTAAGAAACCAATAGCCTATCATATTGAAAATATTGAAGACGATATGTGCAATATTAACCCCATAGAATAATTTGAGCTAGTGGAAAATATTTAAGAGTTGTACATTGAGGATGAGTTGCCTTTTAGAGAAGATTACAATCAGTTTGGCACTGGTATGGGAACATATAACATCTCAACTAAATCAGAGAGGGAAATCCTTACCATATCCAACCAAGATCTAAGAGAGAAAGAAACATGGGTCATACACTTTGATGGTGCTAAATGTAGAAATGGTGTGGGGGATGGTGTGGTCCTACAATCCCAATCAGAATGTACAAAGAATTTTTCTTACAGACTGACTTGGTCATGTACTAACAATGCTACAGAATATGAGGCCTTGTGCCTTAGATTGATACAAGAAAAAAGTATGGGCATTTAAATTTTGAACATATATGGTGATTTTGAGCTAATAGTCCATTAGGTAAGAAACAGGTGCAAAAATAAGCACCACTATCTAAAAGCTTACAAAAACAAGGTGTGGGATTTAATGGAATCTTTTGATACCCTAAATTTGAATTTTGTTCCTAGAGAAAAGAATACTTTGGCTGATTCCTTAGCAACAAAGGGAGCTAACTTCAACCCTTATATAGACTTTAGAATCAAGAAGGCTAAGGGAATTAAAATGATTTTTAGACCTGCAGTACCGGACAAGCAAATATTTTGGAAGGTTTTTGAAAGTGACAAAAAAATAGTTGATTTTATGGTAAGAGAGGCATGTCTGTCTACATCCAAGAGGAGAATTTAGAGGAATTTTGTTGGAATATGTAATGCAACATTGTGTAAATTATTCTTAGACTAAAATATAAAGTCTAAAGAATAATATTTGAATTAGAAAATAATTCTATTTTATGTAAAAATATTCCCACCCAATTAATAAATAAAATAAGGGTGCTAAGAATATTTAATTTATGGGAAAATTTTGTTCCCATTTCTAGAAAATATTAAAAAGTAACCAATAACTTTTTAATATTTAATAGATGCCACTTGTCACACATCTCAAGATAAGATTGTGATAATATTTGTCACACATCTCAAGATAATATTGTGATAATATTAGACCAATTTTAGGGTTGTAGTAGAAAAGTTTCTCTTTAAATAGGGGTTTTGTCTACTACATATATATATATATATATATATATATATATATATGTATATATATATATATATATATCATGTTGATGCATATTGTTGCATAACATTGAAACATTCTTGTATTGTTGAATCATTGAGTAATATAGTGAGCTTCATAGTGGATGTTTCCCTTCTTCATTTGAAGTAGGATTTTACCACTTAATATTGGTGTTGTGGGTTTTCCTCTTTTGTGTGATTGATATTGTGGAGCATTATTCGATCTTGGGGAGACTTTGCTTGTCTCACATTTGGTATTAGAGTGGTTGGGATCTCCATCAAGTGTCTTCAATCATTTGAGGTGAAAAACCCATTAAGGTATATATATTTTTTGTTTTAATGCATGCATTTGATATTTGGGTATTTTATGCATTTGATATTTGGGCAAACTTATTTTGCAAATCTACCATTAGGGTTTATAGATTTATTGTTTTTTTTAATCTAGTTGTTAGATCTTTTGCAAATGGTGTTTTCATTTTAAATCTATAAATTTTTGGCATTGAGCTTTTGTTGGAAGGGTTTTGGAGCCAAATGGACCCCATGGTTGCGTCCGGAAGGCCCAAAAACCCTATTTCCATATATTATTTGCTCTATTTTGGTGAAAAATAAATCTGAGGTAAATTATTTTTATTTGGGGGCCAAATGGCCCCCCATTTTGTGTCTCGATTTTTATTATTCTATTTTTTAATAAAAAAATAGTCATTTAATAAAAAAAATATTCATTTTTTTATTATTCTTAAAAAAAAAACAATCATTTTTTATTATTATAGTTTTTTAATAAAAAACAGTCATTTTTTTATTATTCTGTTTTTTAATAAAAAAAGTAGTCATTTAATAAAAAAACAATCATTTTTTATTATTTTGTTTTTTAATAAAAAAATTGTCATTTAATAAAAAAATAGTCATTTATTATTCTTTTTTTTTTAATAAAAAATAGTCATTTATTTTATTTTAAGACCTAATAGTCATTTTCTTTTGCATAAATTGAAATGCATTTTTTATTATTGTATAATGCCACACACCTAATCCTTTTTGCATCTTTTTGGCAAATTTTTAGTCAAATTGTCAAATAATTTAGACCTTATAGTCATTTTTTTTCTCACATTAACAATGGTTGTTTGTGAGTTTGCTTGTTTTGCAAGATTATCCATGTATGTTTTGGAGTATACAAGGCAAGTTCGGATCAACTTTTTCACTCTCTTCCCCTTATTTTTATTAATTTCTTCTAATCTCTCTCAAGCATTTGCTTGAAGCATAATGTAAAAATGTAACTTGTATCTCTCATAATGAAAGTAAAAGAGAATGGAAGTGAGAGAGATAAAGAGAGAGATAGAGAGAGTGTATTTGTGTTTTACCTATTTTGCATCTTAACTAATCTAACTACTAACTTACTAACTTGCTACTAAAAAATCTACTAACCAACTAACTTGCAATTTACTAATTTTCATATTAATAAATAAGGTTAAAAATGAATCAACTTACTAACCACAAATTTAGTATTTGATTAAAATTTACTTAATCTTGCAACACATTTTATATTTGCTAAACACCTATTGAATCCAAAATAATCCACTCTATTGGTAGCAAGTCCTTTTTGGGTCCTCGTACTCGTACCATTTTGGGTAGCTTGGTTGACCTTGGGTGCAATGAATTGGAAATTCATTAGGCTATAGAAAAACCTTAAAATGAACACTAACTTACTAAATTATTGACTATCTAACATTTAACAAATGTTTTATGGTTCAATTCAAGTTAGTTTATTTTGTTGCAAAATGGTTGTTATGGTTAGTTACCTTCTTATTGCAAGTTAATCTATTGCAAGTTGATCTTGGTTTATTTCCTTTATTCAATTGCAATATGGTTATAGTTGTTTATTGCAAGATGGTTATAGTAGTTCATGATGATGTTGATTATCTTTCATGATGATACTTATCTCTCTTGGTGATGCTTAATTATGATTGTATTTCATGATGTTTATCTTTCATGATGATTATCTTTGATGATTGAAAAGTAGATTACTTGAAAGTTATATTTTTTTATATATGCAAGTATGTTTATCTACTTTCTTATTGCATCATTTATTTCTTTTGTCAATGCATCTTATGTTTTAATTATGTTCACTTTCTATAATGGCTTATCATGGATTTCCTTCACACCTAAGCACATCCTTGATGGATCAAATTTTGGAATATGGGAACCAAGGATGAGGGTTGAATTTCAAGCAACAAAGTTATGACCCATTGTGAATGGAGATGAAGCAACCCAAACCCAGGCAAGGGCTCTTGAGAAATACAACAACAAGAGTCACCTTGCAATTTTCATGATTATAAATAGTGTGAGTGATGAGATATTTCTCACTATAAGCCATTGTGAGCATGCTAAATATGCATGGTATTTGCTAAAACAAGTCCATATAGGGTCTAACACATCAAGGAAATTCACTTTATTGTCCAAAATTCTTAGCACTATGCAAGGTGAAGAAGAAAGTGCCTTGATCTTCCTCTCAAATATGAAAGACATGAGAACTCAACTATTGGCTTGTAATTGTGATTGGATAAGTGAGAAGCTCTTAAGCTGTATCATCTTGAGAAACTTGTCAAGCAAGTTCAAGAAATTTTTTCACCATTATTGAGACTAGGCTAGATCAAGAAGAGGATGGCATTCCTCTCAACACTCTTTCACAATTATTGATTCAACATGAAGAGTCTCTTAATAAAGACAAAGTGAATGGTCAAGTTTTCAAGGAGAAGAATGTTGCCTTGAGTGAAACTAAGGCTTCCTTCAAGAAAAAATACAAGGGAAGAAAAAATCAAAATTTTCAATCCAACAAGCCTAGAGTTGATTTCACTTGCAAATTTTGTGGCAAGAAAGGCCACAAGGAACAAAATTGTTTCAAGAAGAAGAATATTGCAGAAAATAAAGAGCAAGAAAAGGCTAAGGGACAAGGACCTAAGAAATGGTTTAGCAAGGGAAAGAAAAAAAACAACAATGTAAAGCAAAATTCTAATAAAAATGCCTTTGTTTGTGCCCTCTACTCCATTGACTCATCTACTTCTAATGAATGGGTGTTAGATTCTGGATGCACTAACCATATGTGTTTTAAAAAGGATAAGTTTGTGGACTTTCATAAGCACTCTTTAGATTCAGTTGTCATTGGTGATAATACTAGATTTCAAGTAGAAGGTGTTGGTAATGTTGTAATTTAAGGGAAATTACTTGATAATGTCCTATATGTGCCTAACCTTAGGAGAAATTTAATTTCAGTTTTGCAAGTTTCTAGAAGTGGTCACACTATTGAGTTCAATGCAACTTCATGGAGCATTAGAAAAGGTATGCTACCAATCATTATAGGTTATGTGAAGAATAATATTTATGTGTTAGGTGATGCTCCTCCTAAAGTGTGTTTAGCAACTAATATTTCTCCTAGTAGCAAGCTTTGGAACTCAATGTTAGGCCATATAAAATATCAAAATATTCAAATGATGAAGTCCAAAAATTTGGTTGAAGGCTTGCCTAAAATTTCACCTATTCATGGTTTGTGTGAAACATGCATCTTAGGCAAGATGAGCAAACAAAATTTTGTAAAGGACAAGTCAACAAGGGCCACACAAATTCTTCAACTCATTAATACAAATATTATGGGTCCATTATGATATTCTCACAATGACACTGAGAGGGGGGGGTGAATCAGTGTAGCTATTAAAATTCAAATCTACAATACTTAAAGCTAAAGCAAAGAGAACTTGAAAAACAGGTAAAGCAATTTTCACAAGAGAGCACACCACAACACACAATGTAACGAGGTTCACCAATTTGGCTACTCCTCAAAAATGACTGCTTGGACTCCAATCCAAATCCAGCCTTTGCAAAACACCAATTTTACAAACACTTTACCAACACCCATTGGAAGGAGCACCAACCCCTTAATTTTTTGCTACAACAGATAGGAGCACCAACCCCTAATGCCAAGCACCAACTTGGACTACAATTCTGAATTATTTCAATGACATAAAAATGCCTTCACTGTTTACACGACCTTGATTGGTCTGCAATTAATCAAACTCTGCACGCTCTCACGACTCTGCTTATTTCTCTCTCGGCCCTCTTCTAACCCTCTTTATGCAGCAATTTCTCACTTACAGTAGCAACCTAATTCTCTATGTGACTGTCCTTTTATAACCCTTTTTCTCATAGAGACTTCTCGTCTTCTATCACTTTTGTAATCCCGCATGCAGTCTATTAACATTCTCTTCTGCCACTTGTCAACTATAACTGCTTCTTTATGTAACTCCTTTTGTATATATAGAATGGGCATTTCGTCGAACACGTTACATGCAACATATACCTCTACCATGACTGTTCGTCTTCTTGGTCATGACTGTTCAAATTCTTTTCTATGCATGCATGCATTTTTTTATTCTACTTATGCGATTGTTCGATTTCTCCTTCTTCGACCGTTCTTAAAAATAGCTGCATGATTTCTATCTGTCACTACACTTGTAACTGTCGCACTGACTCTAGTTAACTCTTCTTATTTTGGCTACCTACTTTTCCTCTACAACTGCCCCTTTAACTGTCGTTCTACTCTAGTTAACTATCAGTTAGCGTGTTGTAGCGACCCATCATAAAATCGTGACACTTCTATTTCTTTGCTCTCTTCTTGCCTTCTACCCATGAAAACAAGACATGTCATGAAATCGTGACACTTACGCCTCCTTGCTACTCTTCTTGGCTTCAACAAGTGAAAACAAGACATGTCATGAAATCGTGACACTTACGCCTCCTCGCTACTCTTCTTGGCTTCAACCAGCAAAAATGAAACATGTCATGAAATCATGACATCTTTCTCTTTCGTACACTCTTCTCCGCCCATAAAACTTGACATGTCATGAAATCATGACATCTTTCAGCCTTGTGCTTTTCTCTCTTTCCCACGAAAATGGAAACATGTCATGAAATCGTGACACTTTCGTCCTTGTGCCTTTTCTCTCTTTCACCGTGATGAAACGGACATGTCACGAAATCGTGAACACAATTCTCCGCAATCTTTCTCCTCTTGGCGAACGACATGTGCAAAATCGATGACACTTTCTCTCCTTAGCGCTTCCTAATTGTCATGAAATCGTCGACACTTTTCCTCCTTGGCACTTTCTCCTTTCACGACATGTCGTGAAATCGTGACACTTTTTCTCCTTAGCACTTCCTCTTGCAAATTGTCACGAAATCGTGACACTTTTCACTTTTTTTTACTGTCATGAAATCGTGACACTTTTTTCTTCTATTTCGTGTGACACTTTTCCTCTTTCTCTTACGTCGCTTTTCTTGCCTTTTCTCTCTGTCTGATGTGTTTTTTTTTTTTTTTCTTGAACATGTCATGAAATCATGACAGTTTTCTTACTTGCCTTCTTTGCTTCCAACATGTCACGAAATCATGACAGTTTTCTTTTCTTTCTCTCTCTTCCACATGTCTCTTTTTCTTCTTCTGCTTCCTTCTTTCTAAACATGTCATGAAATCGTGACATCTTTTCTCTCTCCTCTTTCTCTTCGCTTGAAATGAAACATGTCACAAAATCGTGATAGTTTTGCCAGCATTTTCTCTCTCCTCCGATATGTCATGAAATCATGATAGTTTTGCTCGCATTTTCTCTCTCCTCCGATATGTCATGAAATCGTGATAGAAAACATGTCGCGATATCGTGACAGTTTTCTTACTTGTCTTTTTCTTTGATCCTCTGAATCTGGGCCACTTCTGTCTTCTTGGAAATTCACTGTACATGCTCTGACCGACCTCTGAACTCCTGTCCATTGCATCAACTGATCTATCTGTCTGTGTTGACAACAATGACAATACTTTTTCTGCACCTTGCTCAACAATCTCCCCCTTTGGAATTGTTGGCAACACGTGTAATTTCCTGTAATTCTTCTCCCCCTTTGACAATAATACCAAAGGGCTGCTGCAGACTCCCCCTGAGTCTATGCACAACATTCTCAGACACACATTGTTATAGTTAGCAAAAAACATGAATATGAGCAAAACTATAAACATAGGCATAAATGCTCCCCCCGAGAATGTGATCCCAATTGATAGTCAGTTCTTGGGAAATGTGACCACTCCCAACTTACTCCGAAGGTACTCAAAAACTTCCTTGGGCAATGGTTTTGTGAATATATCTGCTACTTGCTCTGTAGTTGGAACAAAATCCAATTTGACCTCTCCTTCTGCAACTTTATCCTTCAAGAAGTGATACCGGATCGCAATATGTTTGGTTCGAGAATGCATAACCGGATTCTTTGATATGTTGATAGCACTAGTGTTATCACATTTAACCGAAATTGGCTCTTTGAAGTGAATACCAAGATCTTTCAGTGTTTGTCTCATCCATAATATCTGTGTATAGCATGTTGTTGCTGCAATGTATTCTGCCTCTGTTGTGGATAGAGAGACTGATTCTTGTTTCTTGTTGTGCCATGCTACCATCCTGTCTCCAAGATAAAATGCTCCTCCACTGGTACTCTTTCTGTCATCAATACATCCTGCCCAATCTGCATCAAAATATGCAATAAGAGTGAAGTCCTTACCTTTTGGGTACCACAACCCATACTCCATAGTACCCTTGAGGTACCTAAAAATCCTCTTTATAGTTGTCACATGAGTCTCTTTGGGACTAGCCTGAAATCTTGCTACCATGCATACTGCCTGTAAGATATCTGGTCTAGTAGCTGTCAAATACAACAGGCTTCCAATCATAGACCTGTACATGGTTTGATCTACATCTGGAGATTTGTCATCCTTGCTCAACTTGCAACCTATTGTCATGGGAGTGCTAACAGGTTTACAATCCTCCATTGTGAACTTTTTCAGCATTTCTTTCACATATTTAACTTGAGAAATAAAAATGCCCTTTTCATTTTGATTGACTTGCAGTCCTAGGAAATAAGAAAGTTCACCAATCATAGACATCTCAAATTCTTTCTTCATTTTATTTGCTATGTCTCTACAATACTCATCCATGCTTTTTCCAAATATTATATCATCTACATAAACAACAAGTACAATAAGATGGCCATTCTCTGTTTTGACATATAAATTGTTGTCCACCATACCTTTCTTGAACCCCTGTTGAATAAGATAGTTATCCAGCCTTGCATACCATGCTCTGGGTGCCTGTTTCAGACCATACAAAGCTTTCTTTAACTTGCAAACAAAATTGGGATTGTCACCGAGTTGGAAGCCATCTGGCTGTTCAATGTAAACCTCTTCTTCCAGTTTTCCATTCAGAAATGCTGATTTCACGTCCATTTGATATACTTTGAAATTTTTATGAACTGCTAAAGCCAGAAACATTCTGATTGCCTCTAGTCTAGCTATCGGTGCAAAGGTTTCCTCAAAATCAATGCCTTCAACTTGAGCATAGCCTTTACAGACCAATCTTGCCTTATTTCTGACAACCTGTCCGTCTTCATTTAATTTGTTTCAAAAAATCCATTTAGTACCGATTATGTTTTTATTTGCTGGCCGTGGTACTAATTCCCAGGTTTTGTTTTTCTCAATCTGATCTAGTTCTTCATTAATTGCCTTCATCCAACTTTCATCTGTGCTTGCTTCAGCAACATTTTTAGGTTCAATGTTGGATAATAGAGAGTAGTTCCGTACTACTTCTCTTCTTGTCTGAATACCAACTATGGGGTCCCCAATAATCTGTTCTCTGGGATGATTTTTCTGCCACTGCCTGTTTTGAATTTCTTGTTTTCTTCTTCTTCTGAGTCAGTTCTTAAATCATCTGGGTCAATTTTTTGATTCTCTTCTGTTTCCTTTTCTTCATCTCCTTCAATGACTTCTTCATAAATAGGGTAGTTTTCTTGATAAGTAATTTCTCGTTCTCTACCTTCATCAACTTTAACATCAGCACTCTCAACAATTTTCTTTAGCCTCTTGTTGTAACATGTGTAGGCTTTGCTTTTTGTTGAGTAACCAAGAAAAATACCTTCGTCAGCTCTATCTTCAAACTTATCGAGATTATCTTCAGTTCGTTTGATGTAGCACTTGTTGCCGAACACTTTGAAATATCTTGTTGTTGCCTTTCTACCGAACCACAGCTCATAAGGTGTTTTGCTTTCATGCGTCCTTAGCATGCACCTGTTTTGGATGTAAACCGCAGTATGGACTGCCTCTTTCCAAAATCTGTCAGCTATTTTGTTCTCAGCCAACATTGTCCGTGCCATTTCCTGCACTGTCCTGTTCTTCCTTTCTACAACACCATTCTGTTGAGGTGTCCTTGCTGCTGAAAACTATCTTCTGATCCCATATTTTTGATAGTACTCTACAAACTCTTCTGAGATAAACTCTCCTCCTCTGTCTGATCTTAGGCATTTAATTCTTTTTCCAGTTTGATTCTCAACCTATTTTTTAAAAATCTTGAACATCTCAAAGGCATCTGATTTAAGCTTTAAAAATAGTACCCATGTCATCCTGGAGTAGTCATCTATGAACAACATAAAGTATTTGTCACCATTTATGCTTTGTGTTCTCATGGGTCCACACAAATCAGTATGTATTATCTCTAAAGGTTTGCTGGTGAAGTATTCCTTTGATTTAAATGTGGATCTAGTTTGCTTTCCTTTTTGGCATGAAGCACAGATGCTATTTATTGGTTTGCCAATGGTGGGTATATCTCTTACTGCCCTTTTTGAACTTATTTTTACCAGATTGTCAAAGCTAATATGACCGAGCCTCTTGTGCCACAGCCAATTTTCATCTTCCTGTCCAATCAAGCATGCTCCTTCTGAAGTTTCTGAGAGAGTATATAGATTTCTAGAAGTCCTTGATCCAGTAGCTATCAGCTTCCCACTGTGAGCTTTTCTGACTTCACAGCCCTGCTTCTTAAAAATGACTTCATGACCTCTGTCACAGATTTGACTTACACTCAGTAAGTTGTGTTTCAAACCAATCACAAACAGAACTTCTTTGGAATTGATCTTTCCATCACTTATCTTGATTGATCCTTTGCCAACTATCTTGGCTCCATCATTATTTCCAAACTTTACCGAGCCCCCTTCATATTTCTGTAGCTTTTCAAATTTTTGTTTATCTCCTGTCATGTGACTGGAGCATCCACTATCCAATATCCATGGTGCAGATTTGTTCTGTGCTTTGAATGTTGTCTGTACAATCAAGGATTCCTTTTCTTCCTTGAGTTGCTCCTTTTCTTTCCATTCTGATTTGACTGTAGTTTTGGTCACTTGTTTAGACTTTTCTTTGTCAGTGGCCTGTGCATGTTTTTCTAGGAATTTTTTGTTTTGCCTTAAACTGTTTGGTTGAGTTCTTCTTCCCTGATATTTATTTGCTGCATATGTGCTTCTACAGTTTCTTGCAATGTGTCCAAAGTTATGACAGTTATAGCATTCTACTGCATAATCCATCAAGGGTGAAAAGACATTTCTATTGGTAAAATTTCTTTGTCCTATATTATAAATGCAGTCTAAAATCTTATGACCATAAGTATTGCATTTAAAACAATAACCAGAAAAGGAATGATTGAACCTCGGGAGTTGGTCTTTGCCAATTTGTAGTAGGAGCCACAAATTTTCTTCTCCTTTGATGTGTGACTTTTGTGAATCCCTCATTGTCAGCACTCTTCTCGTGCCTGGCATTGTTGCTTTCTTTTGCATGATTCGATTTTCTTTGGTCAACCTTGATCTTATCTTCTTTCTTTACTGGTTCTACAGTTATGGCCTTTGATCCACTTGACGATTCTCCTTCGACAAAGCCCAAGCCAAATTTGATGCCTGTAGTCCTCTGACTATTTATAATTTTTTCAAGCTTTGCAGAACTTCCTTCAAGTTTGTGATAGCAACTCAATTTTTGATTCTTTTCTTCTAGCCGCATTCTTAAAACAACAATCTCTTCTTCCAGTTTGTTGCACTCATCTATTTTCATGGTTAATTGTACTTCAAGTTCTTCAGACATTTTCTTAAATTCTTCTGTCTGTACTTTCAAACTGTTTATTATGTCATTGGCATCTTCTAGCTTTCTTGAAAACTTTTTATTCTTTTTCCTTTCTGTATTCAACTCTTCAAGTGCAGCAACCAACTCACCTTCCAGATATACTTCAGCCTCATCCTTAAGGTTTTCATCACCTTCCTATTTTTCTTCTATTTTTTCTTCTTCAAATGCCATGAACAGAGCTTCACCTGTTTCTTCTTCAGAATCCTCACCTGAGCTTTCTTCAGAAGAGCTGACATTCTTGGATATGAAGCTTTTCCTTTTGAAGTTGTTCTTTCTAAAATTTGGTTTCTTCTTCCAGTCACCTTTTTCTTGGTGTGACCCTTCATCATTTTTGGTTTTCTCATGCATTGGACATTTAGCTGCAAAGTGACTGACTCCTCCACAATTGAAGCACTTAAACGGTAACTTTCCTCTATATTTTCCTTTTCCCTTTGTAAGTTTTCGAACAAAGTTAGCTTCCGTTTCATCCGATGTCTCTTCATCCTCGGATTCTTGTTCAGCTTTTATATTTTTGTGTGCTTTAAAAGCAACTTCTCTGTCTATGGGCTTAGTTTGTCCTATTCTCATTTCGTATGCAGTCAAAGAACCATGCATCTCATCCATGCTAAAATTATTTAGATCTTTAGCCTCTTCTATTGCAGAAACTTTAGAGTTAAATCTTTTGTGAAGAGTTCTAAGTACCTTTTTCATGACAACCGCATCTTCGATTTCTTTATCGAGTCCTCTGATTGCATTAATGATTCCATTGACTCTCAGCATATAGGCCTCTATGTTCTCATCGTCATTCATTTGTAATGCTTCGAACTGAGCTCGATGAGTTTGCAGCTTGGCTTCCTTGATCTTGTTGTCTCCTTCATGGATGCTCTTCAGTTTGTCCCACATGTCTTTTGCCGATTTATAGCTCATGACCCTTATCAGTTCACTATCTACTAGCCCACACATTATGGCATTCTTTGCTTTGGAGTTATTCTCAAACTTTTTCTTCTCGATAGTATCTGTTGGAGGAGTAGCGGGTATTGTGTATCCACTTTCTACTGACTCCCAAATGTCGTATCCCAACGCACTCAGATATGTCTGCATCCTGAGTTTCTAGAATGAGTAATTAGTTCCATCGAACAAAGGAGCTTTGTTGGATGAGAATCCTTCACCACCTGCCATTGTGTTCCTTCCAAGATCACCTTAGTTGATTAAGCTTGTTCAGGAACCTTGCTCTGATACCAATTGATATTCTCACAATGACACTGAGAGGGGGGGTGAATCAGTGTAGCTATTAAAATTCAAATCTACAACACTTAAAGCTGAAGCAAAGAGAACTTGAAAAATAGGTAAAGCAATTTTCACAAGAGAGCACACCACAACACACAATGTAACGAGGTTCACCAATTTGGCTACTCCTCAAAAATGATTGCTTGGACTCCAATCCAAATCCAGCCTTTGCAAAACACCAATTTTACAAACACTTTACCAGCACCCATTGGAAGGAGCACCAACCCCTTAATTTTCTACTACAACAGATAGGAGCACCAACCCCTAATGCCAAGCACCAACTTGGACTACAATTCTGAATTATTTCAATGACATAAAAATGCCTTCGCTGTTTACACGACCCTGACTGGTCTGCAATTAATCAAACTCTGCACGCTCTCACGGCTCTGCTTATTTCTCTCTCGGCCCTCTTCTAACCCTCTTTACGCAGCAATTTCTCACTTACAGTAGCAACCTTATTCTCTATGTGACTGTCCTTTTATAACCCTTTTTCTCATAGAGACTTCTCGTCTTCTATCACTTTTGTAATCCCGCATGCAGTCTATTAACATTCTCTTCTGCCACTTGTCAACTGTAACTGCTTCTTTATGTAACTCCTTTTGTATATATAGAATGGGCATTTCGTCGAACACGTTACATGCAACATATACCTCTACCATGACTGTTCATCTTCTTGGTCATGACTATTCGAATTCTTTTCTATGCATGCATGCATTTTTTGATTCTACTTATGCCACTATTCGATTTCTCCTTCTTCGACCGTTCTTAAAAATAGCTGCATGATTTCTATCTGTCACTGCACTTGTAACTATCGCACTGACTCCAGTTAACTCTTCTTATTTTGGCTACCTGCTTTTCCTCTACAACTACCCCTTTAACTGTCGTTCTACTCCAGTTAACTGTCAGTTAGCGTGCTGTAGCGACCCGTCGCGAAATCGTGACACTTCTGTTTCTTTGCTCTCTTCTCGCCTTCTACCCACGAAAACAAGACATGTCATGAAATCGTGACACTTATGCCTCCTCGCTACTCTTCTTGGCTTCAACAAGTGAAAACAAGACATGTCGCGAAATCGTGACACTTTCGCCTCCTCGCTACTCTTCTTGGCTTCAACCAGCGAAAATGGAACATGTCACGAAATCGTGACATCTTTCTCTTCCGTACACTATTCTCTTGCCCTAGTGAAAACCTGACATGTCACGAAATCATGACACATTCGTTGCCTTGTGCCTTTTCTGTATTTGGCCCGCGAAAACGAAACATGTCATGAAATCGTGACACTTTTGCTGCCTTGTGCCTTTTCTATCTTTGGCCCACGAAAATGGAACATGTCACGAAATCGTGACACAATTGCCTCCGTACAATCTCTCTCCTCTTCGGGTCGCAAAAACCTGACATGTCGTGAAATCATGACACTTTCTCTCCTTAGCGCTTCCTCTTGCACATTGTCATGAAATCATGACACTTTCCCTCCTTGGAACTTTCTTTGTGAACCTGTCACGAAATCGTGACACTTTTTCTCCTTAGGCGCTTCCTCTTCAGATTGTCACGAAAATCGTGACACTTTCTCCTTGGCTCTTTCTCTTCGAACCTGTCGTGAAATCGTGACACTTTTTTCCTCTCCTTCTTGCACTTCTGAAATCGTGCACTTTACACAAATCTTGACACTTTTCTTTGCATGAGCTCCTTCTCTCCGAACATGTCATGAAATCGTGATATTTTTCTTTCCCTTCTCTCCAAACATCATGTCACGAAATCATGATAGTTTTCTTCTCTTCTTTCTTCTGTTTCTCCTTCTTTGCTCAACATGTCATGAAATCATCGACTATATTTGCTTTCTCTCTCTTCCAACATGTCACGAAATCATGACAGCTTGCCTTGCACTTTCTAAATATGTCACAAAATCATGACATCTTGCCTTGTGCTTTCTAAACATGTCATGAAATCGTGACATATTTTCTCTCTCCTCTTTCTCTTCGCTTTGGACCGAAAATGAAACATGTCGCAAAATCGTGATAGTTTTGCCTGCATTTTCTCTCTCCTTCGATATGTCACGAAATCATGACAGTTTTGCCAACATTTTCTCTCTCCTTCGATATGTCGCGAAATCATGACAGTTTTGCCTACATTTTCTCTCTCCTCCGATATGTCGCAAAATCATGACAGAAAACATGTCGCGATATCGCGACAGTTTTCTTACTTGTCTTTTTCTTTGATCCTCTGAATCGGGCCACTTCTGTCTTCTTGGAAATTCACTGTACATGCTCTGACCGACCTCTGAACTCCTGTCCACTGCATCAACTGATCTATCTGTCTGTGTTGACAACAATGACAATACTATTTTTGCACCTTGCTCAACACATTACATGTTAGATCACTTGGTGGTGCATTCTATATTCTTGCCTTTATATATGATTATTCAAGAATGATCTTTGGATATCTACTTAAAAAAAACCAAGATTTTTGGAGAAAACCAGGGGGTTAAAGCTTTGGTAGAAAATCAAAAGGGAGCAAATATCAAAATAATTAGAAGTGACAATGGAGGGGAGTACAATAGCAATGATTTCAATGAGTTTTATTCTTCTAATGGGATCAAAAGTTAGTTTACTTTTCCATAAACTTCTCAAAAAAATGGTATTGCAGAGAGGAAAAATAGGACAATCATGGAGATGGTAAGATGCATGCTTGGTGACCACTTACCTCAATTTTTTTGGGGTGAAGCAACCAGTACAACAATATACATTCTTAATAGGTATCATTCAAAATCAGTTGAGGGGAAGACTCATTATGAGGTTTAGAATGGTAAGAATCCAAAATTTTCACACTTAAGAGTGTTTGGATGTGATCCATTTTCATATATTCCTTTAGAAAAGAGGAATAAATTGGACAAAAAGTCTCAAGAATACATCTTTGTTGGCTATGATGCCGAACATAGGGGCTACAAGTTATACTCACCTTCTTCATGCATTGTATTTATTTCAAGAGATGTCAAATTGAATGAATAAATTCTTGAGTTAGAAAAGGGTGGGCCTTGTGTCAAAAGGACCAAGTGGTTGGATCATTCTTGGGGTCCTAAAGAGCAAAATTCAATTAGCCAAATGATAACTAGAAGTATGACCCTTAAAATATCTCTTCTAGCTAAGATAGAGAATGATCATGAGCCTACTTCTTACCAAGAAGCTTCACAACACTCTTGTTGGGTTGATGCCATCAAGGTTGAGATGGATTCTCTTCTAAAGAATAAAACTTGGGATCTAGTGCCTTATCCTAATAAGAGAAATGTTATTGGGAACAAGTGGGTCTATAAAATCAAGTACAATTATAATGGAGATATAGAAAAGTATAAGGCTAGATTGGTTGGTAAGGGTTATGCTCCAAAACATGGCATTGACTATGATGAAACCTTTGCACCAGTTGCAAAAATTCCCACCATTCGGCTTCTCATTACTATTGTTGCTGCTCAAGTTTGGTAGATTTTTTAGCTTGATGTGAAAAGTGATTTTCTAAATGGGGATTTGTATGTGGATATCTACATGAGTCAACCACAAGGATTTTTTGTACAAGGTAAGGAAACACTTGTGTGTAAACTAAATAAAACCTTGTACGGTCTAAAGCAAGCACCTAGAGCATGGTACATGAAGATTTTAGGTTACTTCTTGTCTCTTGGTTTTGATAAATTCTATTCAGATATAGATATCTATGTGCTTAGGAAGGATAACTTGGTAATTTTAATTTCTCTATTTTTTGATTACCTTGTTATTACTAGAAATGAGAATGAGACTATTTTTGATTTCATCTCCAAATTAAAGTGAGAGTATGAAATGACTAACCTTGGTCTTCTACACTACTATCTTGGCATGCAATTTTATCAGCATGAGGATTGTACCTTTTTGAGTTAATATAGATATATTGAAGATCTTCTTAAGAGGTTTGATTTGGAGGATGGCAATCCTACTTCCATTCCTATTTCTATAGGGTTTAAGTTGGAAGTAAGTACAAAATCTCAGTTGGTTGATGCTACATTGTATAGGCAGCTCATTGGTAGTCTTATTTATGTTACCATCACAAGGCCAGATATTGCTTTTGTAGTTGGTATGATGGCTAGGTTCATGCAAAAACCTTATATTGAGCACTTAAAAGCTACCAAGAATATTTTGAAGTACCTTTTAGGTACTAGAGATTTGGCACTCAAGTATTCTAGGCTTCCTTCCTTTGCTCTTTTCGGCTATGTTGATTCTGATTTTGGAGGGGATAGAATAGACATAAAGTCTACCACAGCATAT
This sequence comes from Wollemia nobilis, assembly GCA_028583015.1. Lineage (NCBI taxonomy): Eukaryota > Viridiplantae > Streptophyta > Pinopsida > Araucariales > Araucariaceae > Wollemia > Wollemia nobilis. The sequence goes on along the minus strand of JAQPPZ010001870.1, from coordinate 14,332,562 downwards.
GTTTTTAGTGTTGGGTATGTAGCTATCTCTTGGTATTCCAAGAAGTAAGATAAAATTGCTCTTTCTACAATGGAAGTGGAGTATAATACTATGATAGCAGTTGCACAGGAAGCGGTTTGGCTTCGTACCCTCATGAAGGAAATTGGCTTTGAGCAATTTAGTCCTTCACGTTTGCTCTTTGATAATAAATTAGCTATTGCCTTGGCTAAAAATCTTGTAATGCATCAAAGGATAAATCATGTTGAAATCCAAGCCCACTTTATCAGAGAGAAGGTATTGGATGGGACTATTCAGTTGGAGTATTGCCCATCATCTTCTAATTCTGTTTATTTGTTCACCAAACCTCTTCCCAAGGAGTAGTTTTGTAAGTTGAGGGACTCACTTGGTTTGATGAAGTTGTCCTAAAGGGGATTGAAGTGTAGTTACACTTGTGTGATGGTAACTTCATCCTTATGAGGTGTTTTGTGCTATATATATGAGTTGATATTTGGTGGTATAATTGATTTTTGCATCTCTTTTGAACATGGTACTTTCTTGTTTACCTTGTGCAACTTTTGTACATGTTACTTTGTAGATGGCATTATGAAATTATGGTATATGATGCAATTGATTTATGTGACTCTTTTACATGGTACTTTCTTGTTTCCTTGTGCAACTTTGTACATATTTTTATGTAGTTGGCATTATGCAGTTGTTTTATCATGGTACTTTCTTGTTAGCATTTATGCTACTTTTGTACATGATATTTTATGGTTGGCTTTATGCAACTGGTGTGCACACTTTATTATTTTCATATGCCTTATGCAACTTTTGTACATGGTACTTTAGAGTTTTCATTAGCATGGTACTCCTTGTTTGCTTTATGTAACTTTGTACATGATACTTTTTGATCAACTATATAGCACATGACTATAAGTATGGCTTGGCATATTTTTGTGATGACTTATAGTTCACTATTTGTTAGATCAGTTTTGTTATCAGCTTTGGATATTCATATATGCTATGGTGAATATATTTATGATGATGTATCTAACTGATATTATGTTGAGCTGCTTGTAGCTTGTAGGTACTTCTATTTGGGGTTTTGTAGGCTTACTGAAGACACCCATGTGATGTTTTCTTCTTGTTATTTACAACCATTTATGGTTGATGGATGGCTTTGTAAGTTGCTTGTATCTGAAGCTACTCTGTTGGGGGCTTGCAGTCTCATTTTGGCCCATTTTATATTGGTGCCTTATTGTAGACCATTCTTGGTCATAGAAGCTCATTGTAACTATATTACTCATTTGATTCTCATCCCTGTTTGTATCTTTAGGGGAGAATGTTTATTTATTTCATAATTTATTTCCCTAATATTGCATTAAGGGGGAGTATTGGAATATGTAATGCAACATTATGTAAATTATTATTAGACTAAAATATAAAGTCTAAATAATAATATTTGAATTAGAAAATAATTCTATTTTGTGTAAAAATATTTCCACCCAATTAATAAATAAAATAAGGGTGCTAGGAATATTTAATTTGTAGGAAAATGTTATTTTCCCTTTTTAGAAAATATTAAAAAGTAACCAATAACTTTTTAATATTTGATAGATTCCACTTGTCACACATATCAAGATAATATTGTGATAAGATTAGGGTAATTTTAGGGTTGTACTAGAAAAATTTCTCTTTAAATAGGGGTGTTGTCTACTACATATATATATAGATATATCATGTTGATGCACATTGTTGCATAACATTGACACATTCTTTTATTGTTGAATCATTGAGTAATACAGTGAGATTCATAGTGGATGTTTTCCTTCTTTATTTAGATTAGGATTTTACCACTTAATATTGGTGTTGTGGGTTTTCCTCTTTTGTGTGTGATTGATCTTGTGGAGCATTCTTTGATCTTGGGAAGACTTTTTTTGTCTCACAAAATTGATCAGTAGAACATTATCCAACTAAGAAACAATCATATCCCAAAAATATTGGTCACCCTTGAGAGCTTGTTTGATAATGAAGACAAAAAGAAGGTCAAATCCATGAAGGTCCGCAAAAAAATCTATAAAGAAATTGAAGTTGGTATAGAAAAGAAACTCAATTTTGGAATCCGATGTTCACCTGAGGAAGCAAAAGATATCAAAGCCTTGTGTTTACAATACCTAGATATTGTGACTTGGTCATATGAATACCTTAAGGTGTATGATAAAAGGTCATCCAAAATACCATTAAGTTAGAGCCTGATGCCAAGCCTTTTAGGCAGAAGTAGAGGATGGTTAATCCAAGGATAGAGGCCATTATGAGAGAGGAGCTATTGAAATTGTTACAGGCTAATATCATATACCCCATCAAATATTCTACTTAGGTAGCCAACTTGGTACCCGTAAGGAAAAAGAATGGGGATATATGCTTGTGTGTGGACTTTAGAAATCTAAATCAAGCATCCCTTAAGGATCACTACCCCCTCCCTTAGATTGATTAGATATTACAAGTAGTGGCAGGGACTAAGAGGTTTTCATTACTAGATGGTTACTCTGGATACAACCATATTTGGGTGAGAGATGAAGACCAGTATAAGACATCATTCACCACAAAATGGGGTACATTTTCCTACCAAAGAATACCTTTTAGATTATCCAATGTAGGAGCTACATTTCAAAGAGCCATGGACTATGCCTTTGGAGAACTGATCAAAAAATTTATTCTAATTTACCTAGATGACATTATTTTGTTTTCCCATGATAAAGGAGATCATCTCTCACACTTGGAGAAAGTTTTTCAAAAGTGCAGAGAATTTGGAATCTCACTCAATCCTAAGAAATTATTCTTTGTAGTCCATGAAGGAAAACTACTAGGACATGTGGTCTCAAAATAAGGCATGGCCATAGACCCAAATAGGATAAAATAAATAATTGCTCTCCTATTGCCTAAAAATAAGAAGACTTCATAGTATTTTCTGGCCCAAATCAATTTTATCAAAAAGTTCATCTCTGATTTTGCATAGAAGGTGAGGCCTATATCTAAGTTGCTCAAGAAAAATTCCAAGTTCAAGTGGATTGAGGTCAAGAAAAAATCCTTTTATATCATTAAGCAATCCATTGCAATAGATCCAGTATTGGTAAACCCATATTTTAGTAGATATTTTATTCTTTATGCATATGGAGCTAAAGAAATTTATGCCTCGGTGCTCACCCAAAAGGATGATCAAGGGGAAGAACATCCAGTATTATTTTGGAGTCAAACACTTCATGATTATCAGATCAAATACAATTTTATTAAAAGACAAGTATTTTTTGTGATGAAGTCACTAAAGAAGTTTAGGCAGTATTTGGTAGAGTAAGACCCTAGTTTATGTGGTTAACTTGGATGTAAGAAGTTTTATCCTATAGGGTGATCTAGGAGATAAAATAGCTAGTTGGATTACTAATATCCAAGAATATGATGTAGAATTACATCCCACAAAGCTAGTGAGAGGTAAATCCTTGTGCCAAGGGTTAACATAAGCTACAGCTTTGACAAAAGTAACAACTTGTCAAATAGTAGAAGGGGATCAGGTGAAAATAATATAAACTACAGACTCTCATTGGATTGACCAAATGATAAAATATTTCCAAACTAGAATATGCCCTCTTGATCTAAGTGCATCCTAAAGGAGAAAATATAGGCTTCATGCTTTAAAATATGTATTCATTGTATCGCTCCAAATTTTTTGCATCCCTACCTTCAGGCTATAGGATCCGTGCCCGAAAGGAGGATGGGAAAAGGATGGCGCGGTACCTCGGATTGAGAGGCCTTGCGAAGGTCCCGCCTCTCGGGGGAGGTGTATTATGGTGATTTTTTGACGGATGGTGGGTTCACCAGGAAACGTTTGAATGGCAGTTTCCACGCCTAGGTTGGGAATGTGTTTGATGTGTTCGGTTTTATCTTTAATCATCCAAGTCCTAGGTTTGGCCAAATGAAACTAAGTTGTTCTATTATGAAAGTGCGAGACTAAATGCATACAAGAGAACAAAATTAGACAGAAAACAGAGAGAAAAAGCTAAATTACAGAGCCATACCTGATCCGGATGTCTGATGGAGATTCTAATTTTTGAAGCAGTCAAGATCGTCTGGAATTTGACAGGATCGTCTCCTATCTGACAGGATCGTCTGAGATCTGACGAATTCGTCAGACGAATTCGTCAGAGACCTACAAACAGAGAAACAGATGCAAAATACAGAGAATGCAACTATGATAACAGAGGGTAATGATGTAAAATGGCAGTAAGAACATTAAAATGATAATATCAAACTAAGACACGAATGCATTATAACGATCTAATGACAATTTATGCTTTTATTATGCATTAAAGCTACATGGGTGAACTCCAAGATGCAGGATAATAAAGAATAACCATAGAATTAACTAAATGCAGAATAATGCAATAGAAAAGAGTGGAGAAAATGCAAACTTTGGGCACTGATTGCCCCCAATGTGGACTGTAGTCGAAATCATCTCGAATTGGGTCGAGATCGTCCGAGATTGTACGAGATCGTCTGAGACGAATTGAGCTTGCTCCGGCTGAAAAACAATGAAGTTCCTGCAAACAAACTTGGAAAAATACAAATGCAAACATTGATTTAAGATGGTCTAGTGCTAAGGGGAGGGCCTAGGATTAAATAGGCTTAGGATAGAGGTTGGGAGGTTGGAGATCATCCCAATTTGGGAGATCTCCAATGGGGGAGGTCTCTAACGGCGCAGACACGCTTTCGCCCAGATTAGAGACGCTGTTGGAACAGAGTCCAACTATGCACAAATCAGTTTGGGACGAGATCGTCCGGACGTCCTACGCCAGACGAAATCGTCCGATCCGAGGCGATATCGTCTTATCGGAGACGATATCGTCAAACGGACAAAACAAACTCTAAAAATGGCATGGGAAAGGAGGAAACGGGTTAAACGGCGGTTTGGGAGCGGTTTTGGAGGTTGAAATTTGAATTTGAATATTTACTAGAGTAATTGTAATTATTAAGGTTTTACTGCGCCAATTTTAGGGTGCTACATTTTGCCCCCTCTTTAGCGAATTTTCCGAAGAAAATGCGTTAAAGATGAGTTCTTCTCGATCTACGAGAAAGCAAAAATTATTCCCATTTTTAGGCGACGATTCTTGGTCGAATCGTACGACAGCTTACTATGGTGCCCCCTCCGTGTTTTTACCCAAATCGAACGTTTGAGGTAAAAACACGAAAAGCAAAATTTTAAAATGTTTTTAATTGTGTTTTGAATAAAATTAAGAAAAATAGGGTAAAACCTCATTCATTATTACTTGTTCATTTTTTCGGTTTTTAGAGCTACGCAAGCAAAATGGTCGAGACAGCGCACAGATCGACAGAGGTCCAGCGCGGGCTACGGGTAAGAGTCTAAACTTAGTTTAGAATGCTTTAAGTTGAATTTACATGCTTTTTAGGTGAATTTTGAGCAATTTTTGAGCATCACGGCCGTTTTTGGGCCATCGACGTCGTCGAGACGAAATCGTCCCAATTTCGATGAAATCGTCTCAAGTTCGCCGATTTCGTCTAAGGGCGAAATCGACGAAAGGGGGACGATTTCGTCAAATTAGGGACGATTTCGGCTTGCGAAATCAGAGACGATTTTGCTCAAATTTGGGACGATATCGTCCAATAGTGGACGATATCATCATTTATAAAAATTGAACTAATTTTACTTGCATTTTTTTAATTAATGATTTTTATTGTTGATTTTGTTTATGTTGCAGAGAGGATTACTAAAGAGCAGAGAATGGAAATATGGCGGGTTGAGGGATGACTTGGCCGCTCTATCTTAGGCAAAGCGAGATCAGTTGGCACAGGTCGGCTTGCAACATGTGGCAGAGATGCCACAAGTTTCTACAGACATGGGGCTACTGACAGCCCTAGCAGAGAGGTGGTATCCGGGTTCTTCCTATTTTTCGTTATCGACAGGGAGATGACTCCCACACTAGAGGATGTATGGAGGATTTTGAGGATCCCCATACAAGGACGACTGATCACTCCCATGGCCAATCAGGGCCACGCGATGATGCGACTGTGTGGCGATCCGAGCTTCACCCTGGAGAAGGGCGGAGTGAACATCGAGTCACTGCGTCAGATGCCTGGGGCATCGAGACTCACACGGGTTTTGGCTGGGGTGGTAGGTGGACTTTTGCTGTGCCACCAGAGCGGATGCAGGGTACCATGGGTACTGGCAGATGTGGTCTGTGACATGAGAGACCACGGCTACAGGTTTTCTTGGGGCAGCTTTGTTCTATGCCGATTGTATAGGATCCTGCATGGGGTCGTATACAAGGGCGGCCGATGTCTGGTTATGACATCGCTACTACAGGTTTGGTGTTGGGAGCACATTGCGGTGCAGAGGCCGATAGGGCTCCCACTGATAGGGATTGATGGGGAGAGGCCCCGAGCTTTCTACTGGTGGCTCTAGAGAGGGTCACAGCGACGGATAGATCTATCGATGTCCCGGAGACTACTTGATGACCTTGTCTCCGACCAGATCACCTGGAGGCCTTGGAGAGATCATCCAGGGTGGGCCGAGGATGGACAGGAGCTGGCTCACATCAGGCGAGTCTTTGGCTGAGGATGGAGAGGGGAGAGGTGGAGCTCCATCGCTATGACCGAGTTTTGAGGCAGTTCGGTCTACAGCAGGGGATTCCATCTCTGAGAGACTACGAGTTTTCTTGGACTATCCGGGATAACACTATAGTTAGCGGGGCTCCGGATATGCAGCGCTTCTAGAGTCGGGACGTAGATGATGCCCCCATTCAGCCAGTGGATGGGGACGATGCTAGGGGTAGGCGACGGCTACGATGCCTAGTACATAGGCATCCGCCCTCCTCGGATGACGAGGGCTCAGGGTCCGATTCATGCAGTTGTGCATCGGATGGGGAGGCGGCACCAGGCGGCCATTGAGGCGGCCCAGGGTCACGGTGGGAGAGAGCAGAGGAGACCACAGGCATAGCAGAGGCCGCGACAATGGGAGAGGAGGGAGGAGAGACCCCCTTCTCCATAGAGAGAGGCCACCATCGCCCGATAAGGGCAAGGGTGTTGACACTAGGGAGAGCAACGAGACAGCGACTCTCTGAGCGGAGATAGTCCATCTCTAGGCATAGGTGCAGACATTGCAGGATGAGGCTGCACGCCACCGAGCTGAGGTGACACAGCTCAGAGATGAGATTGCACGCCTTAGAGCACGGGGTGGAGGAGCGAGCACTCAGGAGCTGGCACGGTCGATTGCTCAGACCACGTTCTACCAGGGTATCTACTTCCAGATGGTGCTAGAGGGTCAGAGGGTACAACTACCAACCGACATTGCTGACCCGATTAGGATTGGGTCATCGAGGACTTCATCTCGATCGACAACTAGGACTCGTAGTACCACACATACTACGATGGGGCCACCTCGTCCACCTCAGGGCGGGGGAGGAGATGAGGCTGAGAGCTCGAGGGGCTCTCGAGGCTAGCTACTATAGATTGCACTACACAGATTGATATATAGTATTTATTATTTTTGATAGAGGATTGAGTATGCCGAGGTACAGATTGTGGCATACCGATTCGGTTTTGATATGATGTATATTATGGTTGATACAGATATAGATGAGATATTTTTGATCATATGACTTGTGTCTTATGTATTTTTATGATGCTTTTAATGTTTTGATTGATTGATTTGATGATTCATGTAATTACGTCGTTGGAAATATTATGGTTGAAATGTCATGCTTGAAAAATTTAAATGAAATAATCTGATAGAACAAATTGGTTGTTTGTGATGTGATGATTTGATAAAAAAAAAAATAAAAGGGACTTTTAACAATAATTTCAAAGGACATTGTCGCTATTATAGACCATTTCATGGAGTCGCCGCTCACTCGGTCGTCAAGCTAATCCCAGTATAGAAATATTGTTAAAAAGTAAAAGAGTGCTTAAGAGACTGTCTTAAGACTTTGGTGCAATGGTGCAAATGATGATGATGATGGTTTGTTTTCAGAGTTTCATAAAAATAGTATGCATGAAATAATGTTAAAATGATTTTTGCTAGGCATAAATTCCTAAGTGTGATAAATTTTTTGGATAATTCCCTAGGAATTATACCATCATTGCAAAATTGAAGGTTGACATAATGACGTGAAATAGTGATAATGTGCATGCTTTTTGTAAAAAAACATAATTGTATAACATAATGATTTAAGTCATATGGTTTTCATGATTTTTCAAATAAATGGGGAATAAAAATTGGTACAATGGTTTGCGCTAGGCATAGAATATGTAGGTATAGACTTATACCATCATCACGAAAATCAAAAAGAAAATAGATTGTTTTATTGCATGGTTGATTTTTAATAAATAGAAAATATGAAGATGAGGACTTGCGCTAGGCATAAAATTCCAATTTTGGTTTTGGAACTATACCATCGTCGCGAAAGTCGACAATATATATATATATATATATTGTTTTTTTTTGTGTGTGTGTGTGTGTGTGTGGTGTGTTTTGATTGTATGGTTTTGAAAGAAATTTTGATTTTTTCTATTATGTATGTAGTTGTCTTTATACTTTAAAGAAGAAAATGAATTATTCCAAACAATTTGCAAAAAAATATTTCAAAGTATCTTAAAGACAAAAGTTAGATTTATAAGGAATCCCATGTGCATATGTGAGTTCATTTCCAATCTTGATTTATCATAATGATACACAAAATCTCTCAAATACAAAATGTGTGTGCAATTGCTATGTTCATTTACCAGTTTTGAGCAAGATAATATGATACAAGTGATTTGAATGAACCAAATAAGTGTTCATTAACCATGATGTAGATGCATATAACCATACTAGACTACTATGTAAGTCGGATTATCAAGAGCTAGCTAATCCATAAGCGAGACATAGGTCTATACAAAAGAAGGTCGCTAATGTGACGGACATATCGCCACGCTAGGAGTTACCCAAGGCCAAGCGGGTTGGGCACAAACCACCTGTTATGGGGCTTACCTCACAGTTTTCGAATAATTGAGAATTCCAGGGATTCAAGCTCATCAACCCTTCTTTTCTTTTCAAAGGGTAGGGAAAGGGATTTTATTGCTTTTGCTTTTGCTTTCTTTTGTATTTTTGCTTGATAATGCTGTAATGATATAAAATAATATTTTTCTTTTTCTCTTTTTCTTGAACTTTGCTTTTTTTTTTTTCTATGCTAGGGATACTTGCTCGGATTAGCTGTAGAGCAAGGGATTTTTATTACGGGTAGGGGTGAGCTTGTCCTTTTGCCAATTCTCAAAGATTCTAGACCATGTGCATGATAGGATAGCGGGGAAACTTTTCGCTCAAGAAACCACTTCTACTATGTAGCATAGCATGGACATTACAAATATAATCATTTTATTGTGAAAGGATGTGCTTGGTTTAAGTAAATAACAAGATCAATTCTCTGTGCTCAAACTTTATTTAATTGAATTTTGTGGACTTTGATATAAGAGAGATTAGTAATCATGTCAGATAAAAATCAAGATATTTATTTTGTGTTTGTGAAAGTGAGGGATTCCAAATAAATGCTAATTTATCCAAAATAATTTGAAACATAAAACTGCAACATTTGTAAGAAGATATATATAAATACTTTTTGAGAAGTTTTGAGAATGTTGACTCTCTCTTTCTTCTTTATGTTGTTTTGGTTTCGAAAGAGTCAAGAATATTGCTGTTTTTTTATTTTTATTATTATTTTTTTTTTGTTTTTGAAAGAATTAACAAGTGCCATAAATAAATACAACAAGTAGTTTTGAATATTTTGATGATTATGAATGTTTTTGGTGTTTTTGAATTTATAAATTGAAAGAAATACAAGATAGTGATTTTGAAATATTTTAAACAAATATATACAAGGATGAAATGACCAAATTTATACATAGTAACGTTTAAGATGCAAAATGTTCATGGGTTCTTTAAGTTCTTTACCATCTAAGGTAGATAATTTGTATGCTCCCGATTCAAATTTAGCGGTGATAATGTATGGTCCAAGCCGGTTGGGCTCAAATTTACCTTTAAGGTCCTTAGTTGCATTAGTATTTTTTTGATTTTCTTTTAAAACAAGGTCGCCGATCTCAAAGGATCGATGACGAACTTTTTAGCATATGATCTTTTAAGCTTGTTTTGGTAGGCACGGAGATGCTCCAAAGCATTGATGCATTTTTCATCTAGGAGTTCCAGTGGTCGAGTCTGCACGACTTCGATATTCATCTCCTACTTCGGTATCTTGAAGTAGTAGAGCCAAAGAAGGAACTTCTAATTCAAAGGGAAAAATGGCTTCAACACCATAAACCAAAACAAAAGGTGAAGTTCCAGTGGGAGTTCGAACACTAGTTCGATAGGCCCACAAGGCTGGATATAACTGAATGTGCCAATCGCGGCCAGATTTATTTACCAATATTTTGAGAATTTTGATTAAGGTTTTGTTAGATGCTTCTGCTTGACCATTACCCTGAGGATAATAGGGAGTGGACCAGCGATGTTGAATCTTATATTTTTGGCATAATTTTTTAACATCTTTATTTTTGAAACAAGTTCCATTATCAGAGATGAGATTTGCGAGAATTCCGAACCTACAAATGATTTGATTAAAAATAAATTTAGAGACTTGTGTGCCAGTGCAGGAAGCTAAAGGCATAGCTTCAACCCACTTCGTGAAATACTCGGTGGCGGTTATGATGAATTTGTGTCCATCAGATGACACAGGATTGATTTTGCCAATAATATCTAAACCCCATTTTGAAAAGGGCCAAGGAGATGAAATAGCCTGCAGTTCTTGTGCAGGCGCATGGACAAGGTCAGCATGTTTCTGGCACTTGTCGCAATGGCGCACATAATCATGTGCATCATTCTCCATGGTAGGCCAAAAGTATCCTATCCTAAGGAGCTTTTTAGCAATGACACTACCACTGAAGTGTCCTCCACAAGATCCATCGTGGGCTTCACTCAAGGCTGATTGGGATTCTTCTAAATTCAAACATCTTAATAGGATACCTTCAAAAGATCTCCTATATAAAGTATTGCCAATTATTACAAATCGACTTGCTCGTCTACGTAATAACCGATGCTGGCTTCTATTAGAATTGGCAGGGAAAGTCCCATTTTGGAGAAAATCAAATATATCCGTATACCAAGGTTCAGGAGTAGTTTCATTGATTAGAAACACATCCAAAGGTTCTAAGCATGACTTATTTGAAGCGGGTTCCTGGAGTCGACGAATAATGATAGTGGCATATTCGTCATCTAACTCCAAGGGCAGGAGAGATGCAGTTGCGGCCATAGCATCAGTTGCACGGTTGCAAGTTCGAGGAATAGCTTCCAAGGTAACTTGATCAAATAGAGACATTAATTGTAAAACATAGGCTTTATATGGGCACAGTTTATCATCTCTGGTCTGATAAACTTCATTAATTTGGTTTATAACAAGTTGAGAATCACCAAAAACTAACGAGATGTTTAATTTTTAGCGCCAAGGCAGCTCGTAATCCAAGGATTAGAGCTTCATATTCAGCAATATTGTTGGTGCAAGCAAATGTTAATTTGAAGGACAGAGGAATAAGATGTTTTTGCGGGGATATTAAAATAATACCCACACCAGCCCCACTCATGCATCGGGCTCCATCAAAGTATAAGGACCATTGTTCAATATGGTCTGCCTCTAATTGAAGGCATTCATCAGGAAACTCAATGATGAGGGGATGGGTAGACTCTAAGGGTGCAACAACTAATTGATCTGCTATGATTTGACCCTTAACAGACTTCTGTCCTATGAACGTGAGGTCAAACTCGCTTAGAGCAAGAACCCACTTGGTTGTGCGACCCGATAAATAAGGTCGACTCATGAGATACCTCAAGGGATCATATTTAGCAATGACATAAGTTTTTTGATTAAGCATATAATGGCATAATTTTTGCGTAGCAAACATGACTGCTAGACATAGTTTTTCTAATGTTGTGTAGCGGGTTTCATAACCGATGAAGGTTCGGCTAATATAATAATTAGCACGTTCTCTCTTCGCATCATCAAGCCGAGCTAACATAGCTCCTAAGGGAGAATCTGAAGCTAAAATATACAGGAGAAATGGGCGATCAGGTCTAGGCGGTGAAAGCACAGGTGGGTTAAGGAGGTATTGTTTGAGAAGTTCAAAAGCTTCTTTACATTCGTCGTCCCAATTAAAAGGGACATCCTTCTTAAGAAGTTTAAGAAAGGGACCGGTTTTGTCCGCCGACTTATCGATGAAGCGACGGATGGCTTGAAGCTTACCTTGTAAACTTCGTAACTCAGATATATTAGTAGGTGCGGGCATATCAGTGATAGCCGCAATCTTGAGAGGGTCGATTTTGATACCACGTAAAGAAACTAAAACCCCTAATAGTTTACCGGACTTAACTCCGAATATGCATTTGGCTGGATTTAATCGAATAAGATATTCTCGTAATCGATTAAAAACTTTTCTCAAATCATCTAAATGATTATCTTCATTAATAGAGTGAGCTATAATATCATCTACATAATCATGTAGGATATCATGCATCATATCATGAAAAATATAAGTCATAGCTCGTTGATAGGTTGCACCTGCGTTCTTTAAGCCAAATGGCATCACTTTCCAACAAAAGGTACCCCAAGGGGTAATAAAGGTTGTTTTAGCCTGATCTTCAGGAGCTATCCTGATCTGATTATAACCGAAGAATCCATCCATTAAGGACATCATCCCACTCCCGACAGTAAAGTCAATGATTTGATCCATGTTTGGAAGAGGAAAATCATCTTTAGGGCATGCAACGTTAATATCTCTAAAATCTGTGCAAACCCTAACTTTGGTGGCTTCTTTCTTGGTAACTGGAACTACATTTGAGATCCATTCAGCATAATCAATAGCTTGTATAAAAACAACATTCGGGAGTTTTTCTAACTCCCCTTTGACTAGCAAAGCCACTTTGGGATGCATTTTTCTAAGTTTTTGTTTAACAGGTTTAGCATCCGGATGGACCACTAGGTGATGCATGACTACGAAGGGTCTAGACCTGGCATATCTTCATATGTCCAAGCGAAGACATCTTCATATTCTTTAAGGAATGCAATGTATTGCTCTTGTTTTTCTTGACTTAATTCTGATCCAATATTGATTATGTGAGGACTATCCTCGGTTCCAATATTAATTTTAATGACGTTTTCTACCTCCATGTGTAGATCTCTTTCAAAATTAGGTGGGGCGGGTGAAACGCCCAATTCTTGTAATTCTTGTAAGGTTAAGTTGGATAATTCATCTTGAGGATTAGTGGTCTCAAGTTGGGCTATAGTTGGTATAGAACCATCAAAATAAAATCCATTGTGTAACATCTCTTCAACGGAGACATCGTGGAAGATATCTCCTTCCAACTCCTCATCGGAGTCGGCAATCATTTCAGGGTAAGCTATGGATAGCATGTTACATGTAAATGGCTGATTTTTTAGAGGCAAATCATCACGCCTATCCAAATAATCTTGATAACATATGAGTTGATCATCATCTTCAAAAGGAAAGGGTTGACCCTTACTAGGAAATAGGCCCACACCACAGCGGGGAGGCCACGGTTCTACCTCGAAAGGTTCTTTCATGCCATTTTGGAAAGGTCCCAAGCCTTTCCCTTTATATCCCATTTTAAGCATTATGGGTTTAGCTTTAATATATTCATTGGTAAAATAACATCGAGCATATCCCTCATGATGAGTTTTGATATTCCGAGGGATTCTTCCCCAGTCATATCCTTTATAAATGAAGGCACAACTCCCGACTTGGTAAGTACTTCCCATAGGTTGTGGGAGGCCCAAAGTACGAGGAGATGGCGGCAAGTTATTTAAAAGAATTGAATCTTGCATGAAAGCATTTGTTTTTTCTGATATTAAGATTGTGGATAAATCCGGTAAAAGTTCATCAGAAAGAGCATAAGATGTAGAAGGATCATTCCCTATATCTTTAGATGTGGAAGGTATGATAGATGTTGATAATGTGGAAGTGTTAATAGATGGGTCTATAGGTTTTGAAATTATAGGGATGGAACATGAAGGATTGGTCGTGGATTGAAGATCTTTTTGAGGTTCTAGAGTGGTTTGTTTAGAAGATTGTTGATCTATATATGAGGGTGAAATGAATGGAGGGGAAATAGGTGAAGCTATGGGTGTGTGTTTCACAGTTTTAGATGAAAAATAAGAATTAGGATGTGTGGATGACAGAGCGAGGGCAAAATTGCACTCCAACGAGGTTACGCCAAAGCACACATATCAAAGGGTCTAGGATCACCGTGGATAGTGACCAACTGATTTTTAAATTCGAATTTAACACATTGGTGTAAAGTTGATGGGACAGCCCGCATTGCATTGATCCAAGGATGACCCAAGAGTATATTGTACGATGCGGGGCAATGTACAATAAACATGGTGGTATCTAGAGTTCGAGGACCAACTTGCAATGGGATGGTAATAACTCCACACGTTTCTTGTGTTTCGTCATTGAAAGCTTTGATAATCATGTCGGTTTTCTTCATTTCATCACTTCTAAAGCCAAATCATTGGTAGAAGTCAAAAGTGCAAATGTTTAGAGATGAACCATTATCAATCGGGACTCGTTTAACGACTACATCTCCAATTAGAGCAGTAATATATAAGGGATTATCCTTATGTAAAGCTGTGTTGTGGGATATCTTTATCCCGAAAGTCAATACAATCAACTTCTCGAGTGATGATAGTATTGGCCATGGCTTCAAGTTGAATATTTTGAGGTACCATCATTTGGCTTAATGTAAGCATCAACTCATCCCTATGGGTAGGAGAAGATCTTAATAAATCCAAAAGGGAAATTTTGGCTATAGTATTGGATAATTGCTCATTAATATTGTAAGGGGGTTTAAGTTGAACATTGGAAGCATGATTCCCTTTATTGGGATTTTTCAAAACAAATGGAGCTGATCCATCATTCTGGTTTGGTTCTTGTTGAGAATTTTGAGTCTGTTGTCGGGTAACGACTCCAATGGTACCTACAATGTTATATTGAAGATGTTGAACTGGTCTCGGTTGAGCGTTTATGGCTTGTTCATTTGGGAGGAATTGATTAGAAGAGGGTCGAGTAGTAACTCTTCTAGGAAATGGTTCTTCTGGAACCATAGCATCTGTGATGGGTTGAATAGGATCTGATTCATTTTTAGAACTATTCGATTGGTTTGAAGTGATGTCTATTTCACTTTCAGTATCGATTCTATATCACTAGGATCCGGAGTTTGAATATTATGTAGGGGCCTGGTTGTGACCATGGATAAAGTTGTGTCAAATTTTTGTAAATCATGATTAGGTAAATGTCCGCTAATAGTTCCTACATATCGGGTAGGAGGAGGAACATTATGATGTTCGATTTGATTGGCCACCTCTTTACCATGTCTTGGTAAAGGGTGTTGAAATATGTCTAATGATTGATTAGCATTTTGATTTTGATTTTGGGGAATGGTCTTTTGAGGATTATTAGGAGCATTTTGTTTAGGTTGGAAGGCTTGCACCTCCATTTCATTATTATCAATCAGATCCTGTATTTTATGTTTCAACCTTTTACAAGCGTTGGTAGAGTGTCCAGGCCCTCTATGGAAATCACGGTGTAAGTCGGCTCTGTATCCGGGTATAGTTGGATCGGGTTCCCGGATAGTGGTAATTGGATCAAACCTCTTTCGAGTAATTGAGGTAAAATAGTTGATAATGGTTGATTCAATCTAGTAAATTCTCGAGGAGGCTTATCAGGCGGTTTCAATATAAATTTTTTTGTTGTTTTTGTTGCATTGATATTAGCAACATTTTTGCTATCAGTGACTCCGTCACCTACAACTTGTTTGTTTTTATACTGATTTTTGGATGTTTTCTCATCATCCTTCTTCCTAAGTTGGCCTCTCCTAATGAGGGCATCTTCTACTCTTCGAGCTAAATCTATAGTTTGATCGAAGGTAGTTAAAGTAGCAGTTGATAGCTCATAAGATATTTGTTCTTGTAAATTATTAATAAAAATGTCCAACATTTCCCTATAAGGTAGCACAAAGTGCGGTTTTCCTATCAAGCTGCCTCCATCTAGCTAAGAAATCGGCAAAACATTCATCCTTGTCTTGTTTTAAGTTGTATAAATCTTTAATGGTTACATGCCTCTCGATGTAGGCACTAAATTGATGGACAAAATATTCAGTTGTTTCTTCAAAGTTTCTCAAAGAATGAGTGGGCAATTGATAGTACCACTCTAATGCCATTCCACCTAAACTTTTTGGGAACATTTTTAGTAATAGCAAGTCATCATGTGATATATCATGACATGCTATCCTAAACATGCGAAGATGCTCTATGGGATCTTCGGTTCCTTTATATATAGGCGGGATGGGCATGGGAAAATGCTTAGGGTACGGTTGTGCTACAACTATGGGATCCAAAGGTTGACAACATATCTCTCGATAATTGTACGAGGGACGGTGAGGATCTATCTGGTCCATACGCGAAGCTAAGCTGTTTCACCATGGCTTCCAGATTACTAGTTTGCCCACCATATTGGTTCGGTAGGGCATTGATATGGGATTTGTGAGCATATGATGGAGGGACATGAAGATTAGATGCTATGTTGCTATTGTGTAAATTGTTGGTAGGAAAGGTGTTATGAAGGAATTTTGAAGTTGTATTATGTTGTATTCCAGATTGTTGAAAATTGGTGTTTGGCTTCATTTTAGGTTTTTGTTTACTTGAAGCATATTGATCAATAGTTTGGCGAAGTAAAGCGGTGAAGGAAGTTTTCTTTTGTGTGGGAATGATTTTAGGCTCAATAACGGGTTCCTTAGGAGGTTGGGTAACCTGTTGTTTTGGCATGTTCTGAATCATAGTGACCATATCTCTATTGGATGGTCCAGCCTTATCACTTTCTTGATCAATGAAAGACAAGGGATTAGTGTGCACATCAAACATATGTTCCATGGCTGCTTGAGTGTCACTAATTTGCCCTTTATCAATACGAACTGCCATATTAAGAGCGCCAATGTTATTATTGAAAAATTTCTAGAAATGATCTAAGTTGTCAAAAGCAATAGTTCCATCCGGAGCTACTCTAGGGGATGAGGATCCATCCTCTTTAACATTTTCTTCTTGTTCATTGTCTTCACCTAGGTCATCTTCTGGTTGATCTAGAGTTTCTCCTTCTGGAATTGGATCTTCAGGAAGGACATTTGGGTTTCTAGTTTTATCTTCTAACCAATCTTCTTCTTCTCCTTCAGTTTGTTTACCATTCCTAAGTTTAGGCATTGTGCTTAATTTAGATTTCAGCAAATATATATATATATATATATATATATATATATGCAACAAGCTTAAGAGGTATATATTAATTATATACCTACTACAATATTTAAAATGAAAGGTTTTGGTTTTTGTTATGTTTTTTTTAGTTTTTCTTGTTTTTGTAATAATATTGTAAAGATAACAAACAACACAATAAATGCAAGAACTAATACTAAAAGTAATGATCTAGTTTTCTATAAACAATTTATAAATATCATTAATGGGCTCGAGTTCTTCAGGAGTCATGAAGTGTTCTTCTTCAAATTGAAAATTTTCTTTCAAAAATTTAATGAAAAGAGCTATAGTGATATTATCTGTCTCAGATTCTGGTTGATATAAGTAAAGCTCGTGGCAATACTCTCGATATAACACGGCTCGAGGAACTCTATTCCATATTTCCCTATCCGTAAGAACAACCTCTTGGTCTTCTACACAACCTAGGAGCTGGTGTATAATGGCTGCGTTCTCGAGGTATTCCTCGAAGGTGAACAATTCTGAAGACACAAGAGCTCTCCTATAAGCTAACCCTCTATGGCGAGGCTCTCTGAAGTTCATGATAAAATACGAGTTGATGAGGATCCAGGATTCTATCTAGGACAATCCTCTTGATTTGTTTAAGTTTTGTTGACCTAGATGAAATGACACTTAGTCTTCTATCAAGTTCGTCCCACAAAAGTTGATTTCTATCTGTTTCAGGCACGCTAAGCACAGAATTGATTTCTATGGCTGCCAATTGGTTTTCAACATTTATAGTGCTTGCTAATATTTTCTTAGGAGCTACCATCTAAACATGATATGCAACTTATTAATTTTAAATGATTTGAAATGCATCTATGTTTTGGTTGTTTTATTTTTTGTTTTTTTTGTTTTCAAAAGGTTTTAAATGCATTCACGTCGGGTTCACCAAAATGTATCGCTCCAAATTTTTTGCATCCCTACCTTCAGGCTATAGGATCCGTGCCCAAAAGGAGGATGGGAAAAGGATGGCGCGGTACCTCGGACTGAGAGGCCTTACGAAGGTCCCGCCTCTCGGGGGAGGTGTATTATGGTGATTTTTCGATGGATGGTGGGTTCACCAGGAAACGTTTGAATGGTAGTTTCCATGCCTGATCCATACCTAATCTGGATGTCTGATGGAGATTCTGATTTTTGAAGCAGTCAAGATCGTCTGGAATTTGACAAGATCATCTCCTATCTTACAATATTGTCTGATATTTGATGAATTCGTCAGACGAATTCATCAGAGACCCGCAAACAGATAAATAAATGCAAAATACAAAGAATGCAACTATGATAATAGAGGGTAATGATGTAAAATGGTAGTAAGAACATTAAAATGATAATATCAAACTAAGACACGAATGCATTATAATGATCTAATGACAATTTATGCTTTTATTATGCATTAAAGCTACATGGGTGAACTCCAAGATGTAGGATAATAAAGAATAACCATAGAATTAACTAAATGCAGAATAATGCAGCAAAAAAGAGTGGAGTGAACGCAAACTCTGGGCACTGATTGCCCCCAATGTGGACTGTAATCAAAATCATCTCGAATTGGGTCGAGATCGTCCAAGATTGTACGAGATCATCTGAGACGAATTGAGCTTGCTCCGGATGAAAAACAATGAAGTTCTTGCAAACAAACTTGGAAAAATACAAATGCAAACATTGATTTAAGATGGTCTAGTGCGTGTAGAATTCGAGTTACAGGGAGTTTCAGCTAGGGGGATGCTAAGGGGAGGGCCTAGGATTAAATAGGCTTAGGATAGAGGTTGGGAGGTTGGAGATCATCCCAATTTGGGAGATCTCCAATAGGGAAGGTCTCTAATGGCGCAGACACGCTTCTGCCTGGATTAGAGATGTCGTTGGAATAGATTCCAACTATGCACAAATTAGTTTGGGACGAGATCATCTGGACGTCCTACGCCAGACGAAATCGTTCGATCTGAGGTGATATCGTCAAACAGACAAAAAAAACTCTAAAAATGGCATGGGAAAGGAGGAAACGGGTTAAACGACAGTTTGGGAGCAGTTTTGGAGGTTGAAATTTGAATTTGAATATTTACTAGAGTAATTGTAATTATTAAGGTTTTACTGCGCCAATTTTAAGGTGCTACAATTACTGCTAGAGGTCTTGTACAAAAGAAACTTAGATGGAATTCTTCTAAAATTC
This sequence comes from Wollemia nobilis, assembly GCA_028583015.1. Lineage (NCBI taxonomy): Eukaryota > Viridiplantae > Streptophyta > Pinopsida > Araucariales > Araucariaceae > Wollemia > Wollemia nobilis. Next base: position 14,313,011 of record JAQPPZ010001870.1, on the reverse strand, counting down.
TTAAAGGATGACCAACAAAAAGGGCCATGGAAGAGTTCCATGGAGGAATAGCTGGTGGTCATATCTCAAGCATAGTGATGGCTTTAAAAATCATAAGAGTTGGCTATTATTGGCCCATTTTTTTCACTAATGCTTTTAAAGTCACCAAGACTTGTGACAAATATTAGAGATATATTTGGAGAACAAGGAATGCTTCATCCCCCCTCAATCCCATTCAAGTGGAAGAGCCTTTTCAACAATGGAGGCTAGATTTAATAGGGGTTGTTAACCCTCACTCATCAACATAACATAAGTTTATATTAACTACCATGAATTATCTCACCATATGGGTAGAATCTATTCCTACCAAGATATCAGATCAGGATTTAGTAATCAGCTTTATGGAAAATTTGATTTCAAGGTTTGGAGTTCCAGAAGCTTTGGTGAGTGACAATGGCCCAAATTTCATAGGATCCAAATATATTGATTTTTCTAATAAGTATGGAATTACTCTTAAAAATACTTCCAATTATTATCCACAAGGTAATGGACTTGCAAAATATACCAAAAAAAATCTATTAAGAATTTTGAGGAAATCACTAGAAGCTAATAAAATAAGCTAGCATTTATTATTCGACCAAGCTTTGTGGGCAGACAAGATTACCATTAAAAATTCCATCAATACTTCCTCTTATGGACTAGTGTATGGCAAGGAGGTAGTGTTACCAATCCATTTGGAGGACCCAGCACTCAAGCTTGTCAATTCAGAAGAAGATTCAAAAGAAGATCCTGTGAAAACTCGATTGACACATTTGCTAAAATTAGAAGAGTAGAACTGAGGCATATAACAGTTTTCAAAAGCACTCATCAGATATTAAAACATGGTTTGATAAGAAGGCCAAATTCTAGAAATTCTAGGTTGGAGACTCAGTTCTCATATGGAATGTTGATAAAGTAAATCTAGGAAAGCATCAAAAGTTTGATTCTTTTTGGGATGGTCCTTTTAGAATAGTATATGCTAAGGAGTCCAATGTATTCCAGCTAAAATATCCAAAGGAAAACATATAACCAATTTTGATGAATTATTTTCATCTCAAGATCTACTATGTGTAAGGGGTGATTTTGCTATAACATATGTATATGCATTGTATAATTATTTTCCTCCTTTCTACACTTTAAATTCTTTAATTTATTTTTGCACTTTGTAATCAGTTCTCTTGAAAAAATCTTGAAAAAGAAAAAAAAAAAAAAAGTTAACAAAAAATGAACTAAGTGCACAACATGGTTTCATTCCGCATTATGAGAATTCTTTTGAATCGATGTACACTCTCAAATACACATTGTAAATCTGCTAATATTCTTTCAGAATGGTGAGTCGTTGGTCAGAAGAAAGTGAAGGGAGTTCCAAATATTGGAACCTTTTGAAGTCAATGCTACCAAAGCAAAATCAAGACGAAAATTCATGCCTAAAAAGTACTAAGTGTCTATAGACCCAAAAACTTCTTAAAGACACTGGTTTCAAAGATGAAGTGGAACCAGTTAGTGATTCTGATCACAACACGTGGAGAACAGAGCATGATCCCACAATCAATACTAACGAACTTGTGTCATAACCCAAGAGTAGACGAAGGGGTACAATGAGGTGGTAGTGCAATTTGAAATTTCAACCAATGAAAATATAGTGTCATCGTTGAGCCATCGAAGGGAATGATTAAAAAATTAGAAAGTGTGCCAGTAGAAAGGTTATGCAATAGATGCATTAATGGCAAAAGGTACGCATGTTCTATAAGAACAAAAAGTGATGGAAAACTTACACGACACTCATTTGGCATTGACTTGCATCCTTAGAGTGGTGAAAGGTAGAGCAAATTTTTGAAGAACTTATCGCAAACTATAGGGAGAATGAAGTCTTGCTATTATAGAAATGTCCTCTAAAAATTCACCCACTGAGTCTTCATGGGATGTTCAGGAGTTTGAAACTCTGGAGGAGAAGGAGGTGGTACCATATATCAACAAGGCCGAAGCCATGGTAAACACAAAAATGGTCCTCATAGAAATAACTAGGCTGAGGAGGAATGTGAATGATAGATACAATATGAGAGTTGCTTTGGCTGTGGAAGGTAGATGTGTTGTCCTTTCTTATCTCTCTTTCTATATTTGTGATTATTTTCATTCCTACCCTGAGTTGATAGATACCATAGTGAAATTTTATGACCCATTGGCTAAAATAGTTAAAACATATGAGGGAAAAACACTTTTTAATGTAATCGCTTCCTTTTTAATAAACACTTTGCCCTAGGGTCTGACCCCCCAGTAATACCAAAGCCATTTATGGTCATTGAGAAGATTGGTTTTACACAATAGAAAAGTGAGCTAATGACGGTGATTCATTTAAAATTTGGGTTTATAAATATCTTAATATTAAGCCTTGAGAAAAATCGTCTGAGGTCCCTATCTCTATTGATAAATTTTCAAACCTTGCCCTATTTTCTATGTTGGATTGCATGGAGGGTTTAGATTCTGTTAGAATGGTACATGGCTAGAAAATTGCCATAGCATACTACATTTCTAATGAGAGAATGTATGATAAGGATGCAAGAAATGGACTAGAGTAATTTACTTTGACTGACCAGCTTTTCTCACTTAGAGAATACATGAACAACTAGTAAGCATGAAAAGGGACGTCAGTGCTCCTAGTTTTAGGCATTGCTCAAGTTTAGTGTGGATGTTCTATACCACCACCAAATATAGAATGTCATGGATTTCGGTCAGGGATAAAACCAATAATGAAGAACCCTTACCGATTTATTATTGGACAAGCCATTTGAGGAGCAGTGAGTCTTGTTATAGATTCAATTTGGAATTTTTGGGACCTGCTTTAAAAATAATGTATGGTAAGTTCCCTAGGTTACCACCATTAACTAAGAAGATTTTTAGAACAAATATTGTAGAAGAGGGAGATTGGTATTTGTTGATTGAGGGTACTATGATTAGATTGTATGGTTTCATGGGAAAACCCTTCCTCCTACCCCATTTTGTCATAGAGAGGTTTTTTTCCCTAGAATATCTAAGTAAGGTAGAGTACATTGATGCAAAATATGGCTCTAGAAGTAAGAGGAAGTCTTTACTTACCCACCATACTTTTGATGACATCACCATCACCAAGAAGAGGTAGAGCCAACAAATCGACCAATATCTCGATAGGTTAGGTCTATTTTATATTCCCCAAAGATGGAACTATGACCCTAATGGTATATTTACTATAAAAAATAAAACCCTAAATGGATATAAGGCCTATAAGTTTGAAAATAGGCCCAAGGCTCATTTTGAAAAGGCAAGAATAATTATGAGACTACTCTTTTAGAGTGGAATGTCTCAAATATGGGTTAGTTACTCCCATGGTTGGATTTTATGAGAAAATTATTGATTTTGACCCTGAACATAAGCCAAGTCATTAGATTACAAAGGCTAAAATTGAAAAAATTAAGGATGAATCAACAAAGAAAAAATATCCTCTGCCTGAGGCTAAGTCTACAAAGAAAAAATACCCTCTGCCCAAGGCCAAGTCTACAAAAAATAAGGGTCCTCCGCTTGAATATGAAATTATAGAAGAAGAAGAGGAGGAAAAGGGACAATGGAATATAGCCAAAATAACATATTGGTGGAGGATGAGGATTTAAATTGGAAAGCCTAGGTCTAAATTTGGAATGAATATAGATAAGATTATTCAAGAAGATATAATAAAAACATTGGAACATGGAAACAAAAGGATGTCAAAAACATGGTATGAATTGTCAAGAAGCCTCAATCTAGTTTTGAATCCCTCTCTCCACCTAAAAATCATGAGGCTCATCTAGAAGAACAAGTAACTCCCTTGATAGTGGCTGAAGTACTAAAGATATTTCATCCTACTACTGAGCAGGTGGAAACATTTCCTAAGGGATCTAAGCTGATGAGCAAGATGCAATATTCTAAGGAAAATGTTGTTAGTACTCCAGTTATTGAAATATTATCTAGGCATAAAAATTTAGCTTTGGGATCATGGACTCTAGATATAGATATCAACTGGAAATAAAAGGATGAAAGATTTAAGTACAGACCCCTTTCTTTTACCCCTACAGTATCAGTTGAATTGTGACCTATTTTTGAGCAAACATTACTTTTTGGAGTAGTGCAAGAAGATGAGTTGGAAGAGGATTTTGACAATGAGATGATTCCATTTCAATTGGTTCATAGAAGTACTAAGAGGATTTAGAAAGAGAGAAAAAATAAATTTAAAAGAAACAAAAATTGTATATGAAGGATATTGCTAAAGAAGTAGCTAACTTTGCTATAGGAAAATTGATTAATCAACAATGAGATTCAAATATAGAATAAGAACACCCTACATTATTAAGTGAGGGTATGACTTATACTCCCTCTTCTCCTCTTCATCCTATTGATTCCCCAAAGAAATATCCCTCCCTTTCTAATCAAGAAATCATGACAAGTGCACCTCCTCCCTCTCCCAGTCCACCTCACGAGTCATCAGTAGCTGTTGAGGTGTAGGTTACTCCTATTTCCTCACAACCACCACAAATCCCATCTCCAGCATCTGAGGTTCCTACTCCCCCATATACCACTATTTTACTTCCATATTTTTTATCATCACCATCAATGGGACACTGCTTTCCAAGTATATCCACCCATCCAATTGTTAGTCTTGCATCAATTTCTATGAGTCTATTAGTAACAATAACAAAAATAGTTACAGAGTCCACTGATGTCACAGAGGCTGCTATAACTATATATTCACCCCCATTAGCAATAGTCCAGTACACCCTTTCATTTATAGTATCATCATCTCCCCTAGATGTTGGTCTTTTAGGACCTGTTACTGTACCAAAGGAGTAGACAACCACTCAGATTATAAATTATTATTGGGTAGAAATGATTGCTAGGCATTCTAGTAGGATGGTGGTCAAGAGAAGGAGTGCGTATGTTGATCCTATTTCTAGACAGATAATATCAAGATCTATGACTCCACTGGTAAGAAAACCTAAGACTGAGATGACTATTCAATATTATCGAGTGGAGGAGGTCACAGAAGATATTGAAAAACTCCCTAAGGAAGATGAATTGATCATAGCCAAGGCTCACTTAGATACCTTCTATGTGAAAATTATTTGGTCATAGAGAAGGTGGACAAGTTGGAGAAGATAGTTTAAAATATTAAGAAGAGTCTCAATGATAAAAAAGAAATAGAAAAGGCCATGAGAAAATATGCTAAGGCTTGGCAAGAGAAGTTTCAAGAGGCCAGTAAACTAAAGGACCAATTAGAAGAGCAAAAGAAGCTGAATGAAGATTAGGCAAAAAAAATTTAGAATTTGAAGAATTAGCTTTAGATAGAAAAAGCCAAATCTTCAGGCTTTTCTAAGAGTGATTTGAAAAAGTTTAGAAAAGAGTTGCTTTCTGAGGTCCAGTAGAAATGTTCAAGGCTTAAACTTATTATTAACTATATTAATGATGCCAGCCATCTACTCTCTAATATTCAGAAAGATCTTGGTCAGATCACTGGAGAGTTGTAGCCTATGGTGATTATGGCAGAACAAATGTACAGGTTGGTTGGTAGTAGACTTAGCGAGTCTACTAAAACTATACCTAATAAAGAATTAAATTTTGTTAATGTTGCTGCTAGGATAGTGGTTAAAGCATATGGCACTTCAAAGATTCTGGTTATTGTTCAATAGGATTGAGGGTATGATTAAGGATGTTGAATTAAATGAGGATATGATCCAAGTTGGATTTAAAGGCCTATGGATGGAGGACCATAGCTTGTTATCCATGTAAGAAATCTAGAAAAGCATCAATGAGAGTTTGTAGGATGAATCTAGGATATATTCTCTGGAAGATCCACAACCCAAAGAACAAGTTGTTCAAATAATTGTTGGTTTTACACGGTTGAAATATCTCATGGAATATCTGGTTAATAGAGGGGATACTTCTAACTATGAAGACATTTTTGAGCTACAATACAATTATAAGTAGCTCAAAGAAACATCAAATCCCTCAAAAGTAGATTGGAAATATGATCTCCAATATTTGAAATTGATGGTTCAATTGTTTGGTGATACTTCTGGAGGAAGGAGTCAGAATACACCCACTCCAAAAGAAGAGAATGAGGAAGAGGACCATGAATAAGAAGAGCAGGATGAAGTCATTACAAGATCATAATGATCCCACACTTAGCTTATTTTTGTTTGTACATATACATATGTTTGGAATTTTTGTTTTTTGCCCTAACAAATTGTTAGAAATAAACAATAAAGGCATGAAGCCTACAGAGCAGCGGGTTTTGTGTGAAGGCATATTTTGTAGTAAGGCCTTATAAAAGGAGTGGAGTTGTGTCTAGGTTTTTGAATACAAGGGCAAGGCCTACAATTTTGACATGATCTCTGTATGTGAGGATGAGTTTTGTATATTTTTGGTATCACTTCAATATGAACCTCTACTCTCTCAGCATACTGAAAAAATTATCAGAGTAGTGTTTGTATGGAAGTTATTCTATAAAGTATATTTTTGAAGATGAGTATGTTTAACTCCTAAAGCCCAATGGATAAGAATATGAGTTTGATTGAATTTGCAAGCAAATCCACCTGGGAGGTGCCAGAATATAGGCCCAAAATGGCCACATACTTAGGAAATTTTTTGCAAATTTTGTCTAAGTGGAAAAATCTTCATTCTGCACCCGTTGTAGTATATTTTGGAGCGGATCCACAATAGAAGATATGAGGCCACCAAACACTTATCTAATTTTCATGAATGAAGTGATTCTGGGATATTTATCTCTGGCTTTGGACTGGTGATGCATCTCAAATCCATAAATTTTTTGAGAAAATATGACATCAGCGATTAAAAAGTACAGATTGACAACTTGATAATGATTAAGTTTTAGAAGGCCCGATTTCAAGAAACCCATAGAATATTTGCACCCATAACGGTGACAAAGTAGAAAGCTATGGTCAAGACATATGTGAATTCATGACTAAGGATGACTTTGACTTCTCCTACCCAAAATGGTGACAAAGCAAAATGTTTATTCTAAAGGTTATCCAGAATAGAGAAAGGGTTACTTTGTACCATGGTAGGCCTGGATTGATCACATGCTAATGCACTTGTTCTGCCCAAAATGAAATCCATAAAATTTATAAGGAAAGGATGACATCATCAATATTTTAGTGTGGATTGAAGAATACCCTATGAAATATGAAGTATTCTAAATAACAAAGAGCGGATTTGATCCTGCTCAACTTTCAGGGGTTTGAATTGGTGATTTTGGAGTTTTTGATGTAGAAGGATGATGTCACCAAATTTTTAAAGTGGAATGGTGCTGTATTCTCCCCACCATTTTTAATAAGCTTGTACTATATTTAATCTGAACCATACAATGAGGGAGATCAATGGTGGAGGTTGTGTTGATGAATCTTAGGTATTTAAGGACATTTCTTCACAAGGATTGTAACAATTAGTTGGAAGAGGAAGATGAAGCGTCAAGGGTTTTCCAAAAAATATAACTAGAGGCGGTTATAGATCGATGATGGATGATAGCCTCCAAGAAAAATTGATAGTAATGCATGATTTCCAATGGCCTAAACTCCAATTTGTTCGAGTCACCAACAAGTTGCAAAGGCCCTGAGCTACCATGGCAGACCATTTTAAGCAGATTTCTTGGAGGATGAACCAGTACGCAAATGCCAGTTAGAACTCTCTATTGTGTAATGTGCTGTCAACATGAAATATTTGTAATATTCCTTGTAATTTTAATTTCTACAAAAGCTTTAATAGAGGTCAAACCCTCATTTTTAAGGGTCGGCTCTAATGTGTTTTCTTGTACTACTGTAAATATTCCCAAAAGATAATGGAAGGAGCATTGCATTGATATTTACCTCAAATCTATGTTCTCATGCTTGATATAAGAGGTTCATATTCTTTAGCTGCATTTATGTAAATGCTGAAATGGTTAGTTTGTTCCTGATTAATGCATTACTAGTTGTTAAAGTAATTGAAATCTAATTTTGAATTTATTCTATATTGTTAGAGGGTGCATTTCTATGAAATCTAGGTGGTGAATTTTATTATTTGGATTATCATTATCCATATATTAAAATTACTCGTTGTAATATTTCTCTACTGTGTGCATTAATGAATGAGGAATAATCTAATTTGAGATCATGTTGGTCCGAGTTATGTATCTTTGGTTTGGTTTTTGGGAGCTTTCTATTATGGTGTAATACTATTAGCCTATCCATCCATAATTGTTCATATTTCTCTAACCCTAACCTTTTATTACCCTAACTTTCAAACCCTAAGTGAGCATAATTGTGTCAACACCCTGCTTAAGTTGACAAGGAACCAGCCTACTATGGAGGTTGGATCAAAAATCCTATTTTGGTCCATCCAATGTTGAGTGCTAAGCTATAGCTATCGGGTGCAAGCTTGGATGGAAAATAGGAAGATAGGAAGCTACAGTTTTGAGTGAAAACTCAACGTAATTTATTGCCCAATAGTTATAGTTATGTACTATCATCGAGTTTTGAATGAGAACCAATTAGTAGGCTTTATAATGGAGTTGCTGCAATAGGAGAGAGGATTAATTTTTGCATAGTAAAATTCTATGAGAGGTATACCAGAGTACCCATCCTTGTTAGTTGTATTTTTCCTTTGTGTGTCTTATCTAGTCACCCCTTTTTGTTCTCCATTATTGTGTAAGTTTTTGCTGAGAAGGTTCCCAATTTATTGAGATCATTTCCAGTGGTTGAGGTCAAAATCTAGGAGGCTCTTTGTTACATCATTTAAATGAAGAGTTGCAATTATCTATTGCATCATTTGAATGGATAACACATTTGTATTTTATTAGTGATATTTTATTATGCTAATTAGACTCCCATTGTAATGATTTATTGGATAATACAATCTTGATCATTTCAATAGTTTTATGCACATTTTTGTGTGTTGTCCTGTTTACATGTTACATAAGCTAAATGTGTAAATGGCACCTTCTTTCGCTAACATGCTTTATCATTTTTGTTACATTATTTGAATGGATGTGATTGGCTTAGTTTTATATTTTCCCTCTTATGTCTTCATCATTTCTAAGTTTAGCTACAATTACCCAATGGATAAGGTATCGATATACTTTTTGAAGCACTAGATGGGAGTTACTTTAGAGCTTGGTCAGCTTTTATGTTGCAATCTTGTTTCATTTTTGTAGATCTGGATGAGCATGAGTATATGAGAAATATTATAGGCTCACCTCTAGGGTTTACTTAGTTTACTTGGTCTGTCTAGAGTCTTGTGATAATATTTTATTGAGTTAAAGAGGTGGATCCACCAGAGTCCACAACGTTTATTGTGAATCAATGGTTTTCTTATGTTGTGATAACCCAAATTCTTAAGGACATGGAAAATCACCACAACAGTTTTTGGCACCATTTTCGGGGAAGGATCAACACAATTTTGAGTTTTTTTTTTCTCATAGTATTTCTTGGAATGAAATTTGAGAGAGTTGAGTGAATATCATGTTGAGCAATCTTGGATCAGTTATTGTTGAAGATCTTGTTCCTTCTTTGCACATTCATGTTGGTGATTTTGAATGAACTCAAAATTTTAAAAAATAAAAAAAGGAGGAGCTTGATTAGGCATCTACAAGAATAAGTGGTAAAGAAGTACTTTTTGGAGTGCCAAATCCTGAGGTATTCTTCAAGTATCATAGAAAATATTCAATTCTAATTCATACTATTTTTTTTTCTAGTCCAAATCTTGGTTTCAATTAGTCTTCTCCTACTATAAACCAAGTACCTATAGTGAATCAACATGTAGTGAGTATGACAACTCCTAATGCAAATCAAAATGTCAATAAAAATGCCAATTCTAATGTTAATTAGTGGAGGACCAATAGATATAGATCTTTTATTTTACCTGTAAATTTAAATCCTCTCCCTGGTAAAGCTCATAAGTACTTGCCTAAATTTTAAGGGAACAATTTTATCACTAGTGAAGATCATATTAGAGATTTTTTTATGTTGTGGATAGTCTTGAGGTGGATTATGAAGATGTTTTCCCTAGATTTTTCTTTCAAAATTTGGATAAGGATGCTCAATAATGGTTCAATAACCTTGGAAATGGTACTATCAATAATTTTCAAGAGCTACAACACACTTTCCTTAGAAAATATGGAGATAGAAAGAATGAACGGTCCTTGTTGATAAAATTGGCTACCATGAAAAATAAATAAAATGAATTAGTGGAATATTTTAATAGAATATTATTTAAAACCACAAATAATATTCTAGTAGAATTAAGGCTAAATGATGATCAATCCATTTGTTTCTACAAAAATGATTTCCTTGGAGATTTTAGTTATGAGTTGAGATAGCAAGCAGTAGCCACCATTGATATATGTATAGAAAGTGTTATTGAAATAGAGAGACATATGATTGATAGCAGTAATATAAAATCATACTATTTAGATCCCAATAAACCTAAAAGGAAGCCCAAGAAGGTTGAGTTGTCTATCCCTAATAAAATAGATCAATATCATATGAAAAAAATAGTTAATCAATTGAGTGAGATGTTTACTATTTTGACTAACAGGTTGGATAGAATTGAAAAATGTATGGTTAGTAGTGCAAAAAATTCATAGGATAATAATAGATAATAATAAGATAATAGGTCTCCTTTTAGGAGGAATTTCAATAGAAACTAGAATAATAATGGAAAAGAAGAAGGAAACACGAATCAAAATAGAAATTGGAAAAATAAAGAAATAGAGAGAGATCTCAATTTTGTTCCAAATACCATGCCATCAAATAATATAACATCATATCACCCATTTTATTGCTCTTCCCGTGATGCAGTGCATAACCCTATTGATTGTGGTATTTATCAAAGTATGCATTCTAATGTTGATTTAAATGTTGAATTTGAAGATGAAGATATTAGAATTAATGTATGCTAGACTCAGGAGGATGAAAATAGAGAACAAGAATTTAAAAGGGACATGGATATATGTACCAGTAATATTGAGAAAAGAGCCTTAGTATTTGGAGAGGCATCAATCTCAAGTGAGCCTTCTAATACTATATTTGATAGAATGAAGCAAGAAAATCTTGTACCTAAAATAGAAGAGGTTGAGTCTTTAGAAAGAATACATGCTATCAATATTAGGAAGATAATAGTGGAGGAAAATTTTTATGAAGGACCTACACAAAAGGAGAAAGCTACATGAATGATTTCACAAAAAAAAGGTAAATTAGATGAAGTTGCAAATGATTCTTGAATATCCTGATGTAGAGGAGATTATCTAGAATCAACAAAAGAACTTGGTTAATTAGAAAACTAGAAAAGGAATTAATGATAAGAAATATTAGTTTGATCTAGGTTTAGAGATTGTAAAATAGAAGGTTAACATAAATTTTGGAGAATTAATGACTATTCTAAAGTACTAGTATCAAGTATGTAAAGCCTTCAAATTAACTGATCAGTCAAGAGGATAACCTCAAAACCCCATAGGACTTGTGAATAATGAAGTCAAAGCCCCATATTCTGTTAATCCATTTTACATCTCACCAAGGTATACATAAGACTATTGGGACCAATATTTTATTCAGAATTACATGCTTGATAGTGGTGCTTCCATGAATATAATGTCAAAACAAATAGCTAAGCAGTTAGGATTTATTTATCAAAAAGAGCATCCTCTATTTCTTTTTAGAGTTAAAGTGCACTATGCCTTCACCTTGACACTTGTAAATTTCTCTTGAAAAGTGTCATGTGTTGAATATAGGTTTATGCCTATATATTGTAACCATTTGTATCAATAAAATTAACCCCTTCAATTTCAGTCCCATAATTTGGTATCAGAGCTCCAATATTTCTCTAGCCTTGTGAGCTTGAGGGGGATTTCCCTCATGGAAATCCCCTCCTCATTTTCCCTCCTCCATCCTCATTTTTTTACTTCTCCAAAAGGTTCAAGGAGTATGCTCTCCACATTTGTGGATCAAAAACCAGAAGCCAAAGGGAGAAGGAAAGGATTTCATGGCTGCCCCTGAAGCAATCATTGCTTGGAGCCATGAGATGTTGAGGAAATTATCTCTTAGTTGTAGTGTAAGAAGTGTTTTATGGTGGAAATTTTGTTGCACGAAGTTTTCTAGAGGTTTCTGGCAACATTTTAAAGACACCAGATTTTTGGCCGCTTTGAAACTAGCGTGGAAGGTGTTTTTTTGCTGGTGACTTTAAATGTGGGCAGTCTCTTCTTATTTTGCAAAAAAAAAAAATGTTGTATATTTATTTTTTATAAACCAGTTTGAAATTGATCCGAGAAAAAGTTGTATATTTATTTTTTAGTCGTCGTGTCGGTACACGATTTCATCAAACATCATAGATTCAGTAGCCGTAGTGACCAGATCCGAGCATGGCCAAAATGCAGTGGAGGTAGATACAATGATGATAGGGGAAGTTGTGTAATGATCGAGTTTGTTTTACACTCCTTTGAAGCCATTCAAGGAGACTAAACCACCTACGAAGGAGGATTTTTTGTTCCTGTGATTCACTTGTATGGTCATCTTGATATTGAGGATTTGCAGTTCGTTCCCGCATGGTGAAATTACGTGGAGACTAGAGCATCAGTGAAATAAATAGATCAATAAATGTTTTATTAACCGACTATTATGGAGTAAATTTTGTGTCTGTCTAACTGTGATTGCACCCTTGGTGCCTACATCTGTGGCGGTGCTTACATCTGTGGCGGAGCTCGCATGATCTACAATTTGCTTTGGCTAATGAACAGTACCAAATGGATTAGCGAGGCTGCTTGAAAAGAATCTATGTCACTCATGGGAGACGTGGTGCTGCAGCAGGGAGTGGAGGCACTGAAGCAGCAAGTGAAGAAGTTGTTGCGAGGGCCGTTACAGGTGTGTTGCTAGAGGATTCACATTTTGTGCTGAATGATAATGCGTAGCAGAAGTGTGATGGACATGGCCAAAGGATTCATGTTTGGCATTGCGCAAGGCTACCATGGAGAGTGCTTCATCTTTACGTTGATCACCGTAGCACTACATTTTTGTGTGAGGAGGATGCACAACCACTAAATATGAGATCATGTTTTTTGAAGACTATGCCAGAGCAGAAGGCGAGATTGCTTATTCAAAACTAATATTTTCATAAATCGATGGAGTGGAAGAGATTGCATGGTGTGGATTGAGGGCAATGACATTTGATCATGGAGTTTTGTCACGCAACGGGAATTTGATGGCAGACAATGTAGATTATTTTCTCTGACAGAGGGAGTTTGATGGCAGGTAGACTATGGCACTAACCATAGGACATCTATTAAATTGGCACTCTGATTGTAGTTGGAGGAGGCTTTGTGGCATTTCGCACACTATGAAGCCCCAATTGAAATCCCTTCCATCAACATAAAGACAAATATCAGCAGGGAGGGAGACGAGATGACGTTGCTGTTAAAATTGCAGGCGCTAGAGGTCAACAATTTTTTTTTTTTGCACCATTGTAGGTGACGAAAAGCACTCGGATGTCACCTTTGCACATATAATCTGCTATTTTTTTTCTTAATGACGTGAGCAAAAGTGAGCCTACCAACTTTGGCACCAGTGGACTGTAATCCATGGGGGCATGGGATCGGTGATGGCTGGGAGCATAGACATTGCCAAGGTTTTGCTCAGTCCTTGGTTTTTTTGACATCGAATGGATAAGGTGTTTTCGTAACCTACAAAAATGACACTTGAGATAGCACATGCTACTGAAGCCCTCTCGGCTCACAACAAGATTTGTTGGTGAAGAAATTTGAATGACATAATTAAACTGGATATTTTTTTTGGAGTGCAAAGAATCCAATGTTTGGATATGTTTTGGTCCTGTTAACTCATATTGATGCGGAGATCACGCACGAACCACCGATGTGGGATTCATGGAATTCACATCAAACGCTGAGGGACAATGGAGGGAGATAAACTAATGGATTCAAATGCCATAGAAACATAGCAATACATCATACATGGCATTGGGGCAAGGGATGTTGATGCCATATGTATTGAGAGATGTCTGCAGTGTGGCGTCGTCCAGGTGGACATGCAGGTCAGGGGAGGAAATAGATAGCATCGTCGATGCCTCCACAAGCATGGTCTTTGTGTCGACGACATACAACCAGGCGGCCAAGACAAGGCAGCAGTGGCTTCTCCAATCCTCATAACAAAAAAAGGCACTGTAGGGGGAATATTTTAATGAAATATAGTGAGTGGGGGAACACATAATTTATTTCATAAGAAGTGAAGGGGTTTTTTTTTTTATTTGTTGAAAAGTAAGGGGAATTTTTTAAAAAAGTGAAGGACCACTTTGTAATTTTTTCAAATTGTATGAAGATTTTATTGGCAGTGCCCGTGCATATAAGCCGACAGTATGGCCTATTTGGCCATTTTTTATTTTTTCCACAAAGTGAGAGTGGAAGTGAAATGACTGATGGCCCATGTAATTCCCCTGCGAGGGAAATTTTTAAGACTATTTTTTTATTCCGCCTGAGAGCGATGCCGCCATTGAGTGATGTTTATTTTGCTGCCTAGAGAGGCATGCTATTGTTTTTTCAGCAAGTTGAAGGCCCCATTCAAACCCAAGTATAGGGGTATTTATAGTCGTCGAAAAGCTTTTTTCGTGACGAACACAATGGTGGTGTCATATTGTAATTTTGAGGCTATTTCAATTGAGTTTTTTAGCCTCAAAGTTTTTTTCTACCTTGGAGTGCACTCTCGGTTGAACCCGACACTCCTAAGGCACTTGTAAGTGAACCTAGTATCTAGTATTCTCCTCTTTCTACTTGGCGGATGCAGCGGTTGGTTACCCATGCATTCCGGTAAGATGAGGTGACTACAATAAGGACACTTATTATAGGGACTACAAACATAGACACCCTAGACTCTATTCATGTTTTTTCTAGATCTACTTCTAAAGACTACAGATGAAGACACTTCAGAATATTCTCTTCTATTCTTCTTTCTTCTTCTCCTCCATATTTGGATTCTATGGCTCATTTTATTGTATTTCATGGCTCGTTTTATCTTATGTATTAAGGTGCATTTTTTGTAGAGACTAACACCTTCTAGATTGAGTTCACCATGATGAGGGACTTGATATTCATGGTGGATCTAGTCAGTGACCTACGAGAGGCAACATCCTCTGAGGATGACCTATAGAGGCAACAGACCTAGAAGTGGCTGACCTTGAGGCACCCATGATGACCCTGAGGCACTTAGACGGCTGACCTAGTGGCAACAGACCCATGGAAGTGGCTGACCCTGAGGCAACAGACCAAGATGTATACACAGTGAATCTAGCATTATTCACAGTTGGAGAGCCAAGCGCAAAGAGCACGAGCCTAGACCAAATCAACAATAAAGGAGGATGATAGGTTACTTTTAAAAAAATTCAACATTAAGGGGGAATGTTACCTAATGTTGACTTGTTTTTTTTCTTCTTTAGTTAGGATAGGGCACTTTAAGGGGGAATGTTAGAGTTAAAGTGCACTATGCCTTCACCTTGACACTTGTCAGTTTCTCTTGACAAGTGTCATGTGTTGAATATAGGCTTATGCCTATATATTGTAACCATTTGTATCAATAAAATTAACCCCTTTAGTTTCAGTCCATCATTTCAATAATGGATAATAGAAGAGTACCTTATGTAGGTATCATCACTAATATTATTGTCCATCTTGAATAGTATCCTAAGAAATGAGTGGTGATGGATGTTGTAGTTGTATATGTGGGCTCTTTATTTTCTATTTTACTCTCTAGGCATTGGGTAGAGCAGCTAGGTGGTACTATTTAGCTGGATTGGTCATATGCCACTATTCTAATGCAGGGTAAGGAAAAAGTGATATTGAAAAGAAAAACCTTTAATAGGTATTTAGTTGAATTTAAATATACTAATGATAATATGGTTAATTTCATGAATTCTATTGAGGAAAAATATATGGGGTTTTACTCTATCTGGTATTCTTATTGTTGTAAATACCTGATGCTGAGAATATGGATCTAAAATTGAAGGTTGAAGCAGATGTAGAAACTAATAGAATTCTAACTTCAGAGTTATGGACCATGACCTTTGATGGGAAAAATCTAAAGTAGGAGTAGGAGTTGGAGTACTATTGACAAACATCAATGGAAGTTACTTGGCATACCATACAAGTTATAATTTCCTTGTACAAATAATGTTTTTGAGTATGAAGCTTTATTGCTAGGGATAAGGAAAGCCAAGGAACTAGGTATTAATTACATCAAAGTTAGTGGGGATGTTGAGCTAATAATTCAACAAATCAAAGAGAAATATCAGATAAATCATCCTAGATTAAAGCAATATAAGCAAGCAGTGTTTGATGAAATAGATATATTTTTGGTCTTTGATTTGTAATTTATTCCTAGAGCACAAAATCATAATCTTAACCTATTGGAAATTAATGCTTCTATAGAAGATAGCCTTGAGATAGGAACTTGGTTTATGGAAATTTTCCCAACCATATCTATTTATAAGCCATATATCCCTGATAATGTGGTATATTTACAAGTTTTCATAATGATATACACATTAATGATATCATGACTATGCAAAATGAATTTTTTGATGTTATTTGTGATGAAAGTGATGAAGGAAAATTGAAGGATGTTATTGGAGAACCCACAAAGGTCATACAACTTAACACCAATAGGATCCCCATGGGGTTGATATCTTTGGAGAACCTATTTGATGACTTTGATAGAGCACATAAACCTCTATTTTAGGAGTATAATATAGATGAATTTAATATTGGAATAGAGGAAGATCCCAAGATTTTTAGGATCAATAAATCTCTATTAGTAAAAGAGAAGCAATAGTATATCAAATTATTGAAAAATAGCATGGATGCTTTTTCTTGGAGTTATGAATATTTAAATACCTTAAATACAAAGGTAGTGACTCACATTATACACCTTTAGAAAGATACCAAGCCTTTCAGTTATAAAAAATAATGTTCAATCCCACTTTGCATCCAATTATGCAGAAATAAGTGCAAAATTTAAAAGATGCCAATATAATTAGGAAGGTGGGATTTTCTTCTTGGTTGGAAAATATTGTTCTAGTTAGAAATAAGAATGGTGAGATCATTCTTTGTGTAGATTTAGTAATTTGAATAAGAGCTCTCTTAAATACAACTATCCAATTCCAAATATAGATCAGTTGCTTCAAGTAGTGGTTGGGTCATCAAGAATGACTTTATTGTATGGATTTTCAAGTTACAATAATATTGTAGTAAATCCAAAATATAGATACAAAATATATTTCACCACACCATGGGGAACCTTTGAATATATTAGAATATCCTTTGGTTTGATGAATGCAGGGGTAATATTTCATAGAGCAATGGATGTTGTATTTAAGGGGCTAATATTCAATATAGTGGTAGTATATATTTATGACATTACAATTTTTTCAAAAAGTCCTAAGATAATTTTGCATATCTAAATCAATTTTTTGATAGGTGCAAGGAGTTTGGAATACCTTTGAATACTATAAAATGTGTGTCTGGGGCCACACAAGGTAAACTAATTGGGCATATTATTTCAAAATATGGGATTAGCATTGATCCACAAAGATTAGAAGCTATTACTAAAATTCCCCCTCATAAGAATCTTAAGGGATTTAGATCATTATTTGGAAATATTAACTTTATTAGGAGATTTATCCTTGATTTTTTTTAGATTTCCAAGACAATAAATGATATAATCAAGAAAAATGGAGAGATAAGGTGGACAAAGAAAAATACAACTTTTTAGAAGATCAAAGATACAATGACTAAGGCTCTAGTATTGAACTGCCTTGATTACTCCAAATATTTCAAGATCTATTCATTTATTTTTAGAACACAATATTGTTGTAGTTATAGATTAGCAATATGAAGAGAAAAATGAAAGGCACATAGCCTTTATGAGTATACCATTGAAGGGTGCTAAACTAAAATACTTTTTGCTAGAAAAATAGGCTTATGCATTAATAAGAGCATTGGAGCATTTCAAGTGTATTTTTTGGTCGAATAAGGTAATAGTCTATATCTCTTATGTTGTTTTTAAAGATATCTTCACTAAAACTAAACCTTCAGGTGGTCTTGTAAGGCAGATGGCTAAATTACTATAGTATGATGTGGAATTTTCAATACACTGTGATAATATTTTCCAGATTCAAAGAGGTGGATCCACAAGATTCCATAGTACTAATTGTGAATCAGTGATTTTCTTGTGGCGTGACAACCCAAATTCATAAGGACACATAAAATCACCACAATAATTCCTAATAAGGAAACTTGAATCCTTACTTGGCAAAATATCCTTGGAGATCATCAAAGATAAAATATTTGAGATATTACCATCAAAGGTAGGGGCTAACCAACCGACATATTATTAGGATTAGAATTTTTCAATTCTTCATCATAGATAGTTTCCTTTTGAGGGGAAACTGAATAATTCCTACTCATAGGACATCAATATAGCTTATAACCATAAGCAGTGAGAACAAAATAGTGGTCTATTCTCATAAACAAGTGGTTAGATCCTAGATCTAACATCTACCAATAATTTAACATTACTAGGTAGCTCCATATCTAAATCAATTACTACACACATGTGACCAAAGACCATATGATATTTAGCTCTAGTTGATGGATTGATTGAAACTAGATCACCCAACATTTTTGTAATCCCTTTCAAAATAGCTTCATGCCAAAAGTGAAGAGGGAGGCTTGGAAGTCTTACCCAAATAGGATTAGTGTTGATATTCTAAGTATTTAGATCAAATTCCACTTCCCACTTGCAAAGGAATATGCTCCTCCACCCAAAAAATAAGGGATGTGTAGACACCTAAAATGCATCATGTCAAGGGTGACTACTCATATGGACATACTACAAGACCATATGGAATATATTGGACAAACTCCAAGATAAAGCAATGGTTTTAACCACTCAATTTAGGCTCCTTGGACTAATCATTCTGAACCGTAGCCCTTACCTATAGTTTACAACTGAACCATGACTAAAACCTGTGGTTTATAGTCTAGACCACAGCTGTGACCTACGGTATTAACTAAATTTTAGTTGGCCTTCAATCCAAGCCAAATAGGTTGGAACGGCCATTTGATCTAGAAGAAGGTGGTTAGAGGGTTGAATCTTCCATTCCAACTATCCTAACCACCCCTTCTTTATATAATATTCTCCAAGAATCCATCCCTAGCCCTTGGGTAGTTCTATAAGTACCCCTCATAATTAGGGTAAACTATCAAAGAGAGCATTAAAGATTTTAGCAACAGATCCCTATCAAATTATACACTCAATCGAGTATACTAAGAGAGAACTATTGCACTTATCCCCTACCTATTTACCAATATTCATGATGAATTGCATTATGGATGCCCTAGGAGCCTAAGAGGATCAAGAAACAAAAAATCAAGAAAATGAATGCCCATCACAGTGATTCAACCACCAAACCTATTAGAAGGACACTAAAGGTGACCCTTGAACATAAATTGGACAAGGAGGTAAGTCCCACTACCCTTGGAATTGAGGGTAAGACTATCAGAGTGCTAACCATGGGTGTCAGCCATGGTTTATAGTGCAGCCCACTCACTAGAGCTACAGTTTGTAGTAGAGGTATAACCACCTTCCTATTTTCATTTCTATCTAGCTAATTAGGTTAGATTAGTTGTTTTCATAGTTTAATGGCATTTTAGTAGACTTATGACCGTAGAATTAGGTTAGATTTACATCTTTATGTTTATGCTTCAATTAGGACTTAAATGGTTTCTTTATGCATGTTTATGCTTCATTTTATATATTTGATTCATGCATAGTGTAGCTACTACTTTTCTTTATGCTATTATATGAATCTTGATTTGATTTGTGTAGCACCCTAAAATTGGCGCAGTAAAACTTTAACAATTACATTTACTCTAGTAAATAATTTAAATTCAAATTTTAACCTCCCAAACCGCCCGTTAACCGTCGAGTAATCCATTTCCCCCTTTTTCATGCCATTTTTAGAGGTTGTTTTGACCGTTTTATGATATCGTCGTCGATCAGACGATATCGCCCCAGATCTGACGATTTCGTCTAGACTAGGACGTCCAGACGATCTTGTCCCAAAATTGATTTTGCACAATTAGCTTCTGTTCCAACAGGCCTCTAATCTGGGTAGAAGCGTGTCTACACCGTTAGAGACCCTCCCCCATTGGAGATCTCCAAAATAGGGATGATCTCCAACCTCCTAACCTCCATCCTAAGCCTATTTAATCCTAAGCCCTCCCCTTAGCACCCCCCTGGCTGATAATTCCTATAACCCGACTTCATACACGTTAAAGCATCTCAAATTCATATTTGAAGTAGTTCTATTCAATTTTTGTTGTAGGTACCTTAGTGTTTTTTAGCCGAAGCAAGCTTACATCGTCATTGACGATCTTGTTCAGATCGGAGGTGATCCTGTCAAATTAGAGATGATTTCATACCAATGCGAGATGATTTCGACTGCAGTCAACATTGAGGCAATCAATGCCTAAAGTTTGCATTTCTCCATATTTTCTTTGCTATTTTATTCTACAAATTAGTTAGCTTATTCAGTATTTTATGCTATTTTGCATTTTGGAGTTCACCCATCTAGATCAAATGCATAATTAAATCATAATTATTATCTAATTAGCATAATTCATTCCTGTTTCTGTTTTAAGTTTTAGTTTAATATTGTTGTTGTCATTTTACACTGTTTTCCTCTATTAGGATAGTTGCATTTTTTGTATTTTGCACCTATTTCTCTGTTTGCAGGTCTCTGATGAATTTTTCTGACAAATTCGTCAGATCTCAGATGATCTTGTCGGATCTCAGATGATCCTATCAAATCAGAGGCGATCCTGACTGCTTCAAGAATCAGAATCTTCATCAGACATCCGGATCAGGTATTCTTCTTTTAATATTCTATAATTTCTCTATTTTTTGCCTTTAATTCTATTTTCTGTATTCATTTAATCTACATCTTCATATAGAATATCTTAGACGCATTTTGGCCAAACCTAGGATTTGAATTCTTAAGGCCAAAACAAACACATAAAACACATTCCCAACCTAGGAGTGGAAACTGCCATTGAATGTTTCCTGGTGAACATCCCTTGAGAGACGAGACCTTTGCAAGGCCTCTCAGTCCAAGGTACCACAACATCCTTTTCACATCCCCCTTCCAGGCATGGATCCTATAGCCTGAAGGTAAGGGTGTGAAAAATTTGTAGCGATACATTTTGGTGAACCCGACGTGAATGCATTGTAAACCTTTTGAAAACAAAAACAAAAAAAAATATAAAACAACTAAAACATAGATGCATTTAAAATCCTTTCAAATTGATAAGTTGCATATTAGATGGTAGCTCCTAAGAAAATATTAGCAGTTACTATAAATGTAGAAAACCATTTGGTAGCCATAGAAATCAATTCTATACTTAGTGTGCCTGAAACAGATAGAAATAAACTCTTGTGGGATGAACTTGATAGGAGACTTAGTGTCATTTCATCTAGGTCAACAAAACTTAAACAAATTAAGAGGCTTATCCTAGATAGAATCTTGGATCCTCATCAACTTGTCTTTTATCATGAACTTCAGAGAGCCTGCCATAGATGGTTAGCTTATAGGAGAGCTCTTGTATCTTTAGAATTGTTCACCTTCGAGGAATACCTCGAGAATGCATCCATTGTACACTAGTTCCTAGGTTGTGTAGAAGACAAAGAGGTTGTTCTTATAGATAGGGAAATATGGAATAGAGTTCCTCGAGTTGTGTTATATCGAGAGTATTGCCATGAGCTTTACTTCTATCAACCAACATCTGAGATAGATAATATCACTATAGCTCTTTTCATTAAATTTTTAAAAGAAAACTTTCAATTTGAAGAAGAACACTTCATGACTCCTAAAGAACTAGAGCCCATTAATGACATTTATAAATTGTTTATAGAAAACTAGATTATTACTTTCAGTCTTATTTCTTGCATTTATTGTGTTATTTATTGTCTTTACAATATTATTACAAAAAACAAAGAAAAACTAAAAAAAAAAAAAACTAAAAAAACATAGCAAAAACTTAAACATTTCATTTCAAATATTGTAGTAGGTATATAAGTAATATATACCTCTTAAGCTTGTTGCATATATATATATATATATATATATATATATATATATATATATATATATATATATATATATATATATATATATATATATATATATATATATATATTTGCTGAAATCTAAAATTAAGGCACAATGCCTAAACTTAGGAATGGTAAACAAACTAAAGGAGAAGAAGAAGATTGGTTACAAGATAAAACTAGAGACCCAAATGTACTTCCTGAAGATCCAATTCCGGAAGGCGCAACTCTAGATCACCCAGAAGATGACCTAGGTGAAGATAATGAAAAAGAAAGTGTTAAAGAGGATGGACCCTCATCCCCTAGAGTAGCTCCAGATGGAACTATTGCTTTTGACAATGTAGATCATTTCTGGAAGTTTCTCAATGATAACATTGATGCCCTTAATGTTGCAGTTCATATTGATAAAGGGTAGATTAGTGACACTCAAGAAGACATGGAACATATGTATGATGTGCGCACTAATCCCATGTCTTTCATTGATCAAGAAAGTGATAAGGCTGGGCCATCCAATACAGATATGGTCACTATGATTCAAAACATGTCAAAACAATAGGTTACCCAACCTCCTAAGGAACCTGTTATTCAACCTAAAATAATTCCCACACAAAAGAAAACTTCCTTCACTACTTTACTTCGCCAAAATATTGATCAATATGCTTCAAGTAAACAAAAACTTAAAACGAAGCCAAACACCAATTTTCAACAATCTAGAATACAACATAATACAACTTCAAAATTCCTTCATAACACTTTTCCTACCAAAAATTTACACAATAGTAACATGGCATCTAATATTCATGTCCCTCCATCATATGCTCACAAAACCCATGTCAATGCCCTACCGAACCAATATGGTGGGCAAACTAGTAATCTGGAAACCATGGTGAAACAGTTAGCTTCGTGTATGGACCAGATAGATCCCTACCATCCCTCGTACAATTATCGAGAGATATGTAGTCAACATTTGGATCCCATAGTTGTAGCTCAACCTTATCCTAAGCATTTTACCATGCCCATCCTGCCTATATATAAAGGAACCGAAGATCCCATAGAGCATCTTCGCATGTTTAGGATAGCATGTCATGATATATCACATGATGACTTGCTACTACTAAAAATGTTCCCAAAAAGTTTAGGTGGAATGGCATTAGAGTGGTACTATCAATTGCCCACTCATTCTTTGAGAAACTTTGAAGAAACAACTGAATCTTTTGTCCATCAATTTAGTGCCTACATCGAGAGGCATGTAACCATTAAAGATTTATACAACTTAAAACAAGACAAAGATGAATGCTTTGCTGATTTCTTAGCTAGATGGAGGCAATTGACAGGAAAAATGCACTTTGTGCTACCTTATATGGAAATGTTGGACATTTTTATCAATAATTTGCAAGAACAAATATCTTATGAGTTATCAACTGCTACTTTGACTACCTTCGATCAAGCTATAGATTTAGCTCGAAGAGTAGAAGATGCCCTCATTAGGAGAGGTAAAATTAGGAAGAAGGATGATGAGAAAACATCCAGAAATCAATATAAAAACAAACAAGTTGTCGGTGACGGAGTCACTGACAGCAGAAATGTTGCTAATATCAATGCAACAAAGACAACAAAAAAATTTATATTGAAACCTCCTGATAAGCCTCCTCAAGAATTTACTAGATTGAATCAACCCTTATCAACTATTTTACCTCAATTACTCGAAAGAGGTTTAATCCAATTACCAGCTATCCAGGAACCTAATCCAACTATACCCGGATACAGAGCTGACTTACACTGTGAGTTCCATAGAGGACCTGGAAATTCTACCAATGCTTGTAAAAGGTTGAAACATAAAATATAGGATCTGATTGATAATAATGAAATGGAAGTGCAAGCCTTCCACCTAAACTAAATGCGCCTAATAATCCTCAAAAGACCATTCCCCAAAATCAAAATCAAAATGCTAATCAAACATTAGACATATTTCAACACCCTTTACCAAGACATGGTAAAGAGGTGGCCAATCAAATCGAACATCATAATGTTCTTCCTCCTACCCGATATGTAGGAACCATTAGCGGACAATTACCTGTTCAGGATCCCAAAATATTTGACACAACCTTATCCCTGGTTACGACCAGGCCCTTACATAATTTTCAAACTTCAGATTCTAGTGATATAGAATCAGATACTGAAAGTGAACTAGACATTACTTCAAACCAATCGAATAGTTCTGAAAACGAATCAGATCCTATTCAACCCATCACAGATGCTATGGTTCTAGAAGAACCATTTCCTAGAAGAATTACTACTCGACCCTCTTCTAATCAGTTCCTCTCAAATGAACAAGCCATAAACGCTCGATCGAGACCAGTTCAACATCTTCAATATAACATTGTAGGTACCATTGGAGTAGTTACCCAACAACAGGCTCAAAATTCTCAACAAGAACCAAACAAGAATGATGGATCAGTTCCATTTGCTTTGAAAAATCCCAATAAAGGGAATTATGCTCCTAATGTTCAACCTAAACCCCCTTACAATATTAATGAGCAATTATCCAATACTACAACCAGAATATCCCTTTTGGATTTATTAAGATCTTCTCCTACCCATAGGGATGATTTGATGCTTACATTAAGCCAAATGATGGTACCTCAAAACATTCAACCTAAAGCCATGGCCAATACTATCATCACTTGAGAAGTTGATTGTATTGACTTTCGGGATAAAGATATCCCACAACACAGTTTACATAAGGATAATCCCTTATATATTACTACTCTAATTAGAGATGTAGCTATCAAATGAGTCCTGATTGATAATGGATCATCTCTAAACATTTGCACTTTTGACTTATACCAATGGTTTGGCTTTAGAAGTGATGAAATGAAGAAAACTGACATGATTATCAAAGCTTTTAATGACAAAACACAAGAAACGTGTGGAGTTATTACCATCCCCTTGCAAGTTGGTCCTAGAACCCTAGAAACAATCGTGTTTATTGTACATTGCCTAACATCATACAATATACTTTTGGGTCACCCTTGGATCAATGCGATGCGGGCTGTCCCATCAACTTTACACCAATGTGTTAAATTTGAATTTAAAAATCAGTTGGTCACTATCCATGGTGACCCTAGACCCTTTGATATGTGTGCTTTGGCAGAACCTGTTGGAGTGCAATTTTGCCCCGCTTTGTCATCCACACATCCTAATTCTTATTTTTCATCTAAAACTGTGAAACACACACCCATAACTTCACCTATTTCCCCTCCATTAATTTCATCCTCATATATAGATCAACAATCTTCTAAACAAATCACTCTAGAAACTCAAAAAGATCATCCTTCAGGTTCTATCCCTATAATTTCAAAACCTATAGACACATCTATCATATCTTCCACATCTAAAGATATAGGGAATAATCCTTCTACATCTTATGCTCTTTCTGATGAACTTTTACCAGATTTATCCACAATCCTAATATCAAAAAAAACAAATGCTTTCATGCAAGATTCAATTCTTTTAAATAACTTGCCGCCATCTCCTCGTACTTTGGGCCTCCCAAAACCTATGGGAAGTACTTACCAAGTCGGGAGTTTTGCCTTTATTTATAAAGGATATGACTGGGGAAGAATCCCTCGAAACATTAAAACTCATCATGAGGGATATGCTCGGTGTTATTTTACCAATGAATATATTAAAGCTAAACCCATAAAGCTTAAAATGGGATATAAAGGGAAAGGTTTGGGACATTTCCAAAATGGCATGAAATAACCTTTCGAGGTAGAACCGTGGCCTGCCCATTGTGGTGTGGGCCTATTTCCTAGTAAGGGTCAACCCTTTCCTTTTGAAGATGATGATCACCTCATATGTTATCAAGATTATTTGGATAGGCATGTTGATTTGCCTCTAAAAAATTAGTCATTTACATGTAACATGCTATCCATAGCTTACCCTGAAATGATTGCTGACCTCGATGAAGATTTGGAAGGAGATATCTTCCATGATGTCTCTGTTGAAGAGATGTTACACAATGGATTTTATTTTGATGGTTCTATACCAACTATAGCCCAACTTGAGACCACTAATACTCAAGATAAATTATCCAAATTAACCTTACAAGAATTACAAGAATTGGGCATTTCACCCGCCCCACCTAACTTTGAAAGAGATCTACACATGGAGGTAGAAAACGTCATTAAAATTATCATTGGAACTGAGGATAATCCTCACATAATCAATATTGGATCAGAATTAAGTCAAGAAAAACAAGAACAATACATTGCATTCCTTAAAGAGTATCAAGGTGTCTTCGCTTGGACATATGAAGATATGCCAGGTCTAGACCCTTCTGTAGTCATGCATCATCTAGTGGTCCATCCAAATGCTAAACCTGTTAAACAAAAACTTAGAAAAATGCATCCCAAAGTGGCTCTGCTAGTCAAAGGGGAGTTAGAAAAAATCCTGAATGTTGTTTTTATACAAGCTATTGATTATGCTGAATGGATCTCAAATGTAGTTCCAGTTACCAAAAAAGAAGCCACCAAAGTTAGGGTTTGCACATATTTCAGAGATATTAACGTTGCATGCCCTAAAGATGATTTTCCTCTTCCAAACATGGATCAAATCATTGAATTTACTACCGAGAGTGGGATGATGTCCTTAATGGATGGATTCTCCGATTATAATCAGATCAGGATAGCTCCTGAAGATCAGGCTAAAATAGCCTTTATTACCCCCTAGGGTACCTTTTGTTGGAAAGTGATGCCATTTGGCTTAAAGAATGTAGGTGCAGCCTATCAACGAGCTATGAATTATATTTTTCATGATATGATGCATGATATCCTACATGATTATGTAGATGATATTATAGCTCACTCTATTATTGAAGATAATCATTTAGATGATTTGAGAAAAGTTTTTAATCGATTACAAGAATATCTTATTCGATTAAATCCAGAAAAATGCATATTCGGAGTTAAGTCCTGTAAACTATTAGGGGTTTTAGTTTCTTTACGTGGTATCGAAATTGACCCTCTCAAGATTACAACTATCACTGATATGCCCACACCTACTAATATATCTGAGTTACGAAGTTTACAAGGTAAGCTTCAAGCCATCCGTCGCTTCATCGATAAGCTGGCGGACAAAACTGGTCCCTTTCTTAAACTCCTTAAGAAGGATGTCCCTTTTAATTTGGATGACGAATGTAGAGAAGCTTTTGAACTTCTCAAACAATACCTCCTTAATCCACCTGTGCTTTCACCGCCTAAACCTGATCGCCCATTTCTCCTGTATATTTTAGCTTCAGATTCTACCTTAGGAGCTATGTTAGCTCATCTTGATGATGAAAAGAGAGAATGGGCTAATTATTATATTAGCCAAACCTTCATCAGTTATGAAACCCGCTATACAACATTAGAAAAATTATGTCTAGCAGTCGTGTTTGCTACGCAAAAATTATGAAATTATATGCTTAGTCAGAAAACTTATGTCATTGCTAAATACGATCCCTTAAGGTATCTCATGAGTCGACCTTATTTATCAGGTTGCACAGCCAAGTGGGTTCTTGCTCTAAGCGAGTTTGATCTCACATTCATAGGATAGAAGTCTGTTAAGGGTCAAATCATAGCAGATCAATTAGCTGCTGCACCCTTAGAGTCTACCCATCCCCTCATCATTGAGTTTCCTGACGAATGCCTTCAATTAGAGGTAGACCATACTAAAAAATGGTCCTTATACTTTGATGGAGCCCGATGCATGAGTGGGGCTAGTGCGGGCATTATTCTAATACCCCCGCAAAAACATCTTATTCCTCTGTCCTTCAAATTGACATTTTCTTGCACTAATAATACTGCTGAGTATGAAGCTCTAATCCTTAGATTACGAGCTTCCTTGGCGCTAAAAATTAAACATCTGTTAGTTTTTGGTGACTCTCAACTGGTTATAAACCAAATTAATGAATTTTATCAGACCAGAGATGATAAACTGCACCCATATAAGGCCTATGTTTTACAATTAATGTCCCTATTTGATCAAGTTACCTTGGAATCTATTCCTCGAACTTGCAACCGTGTAGCTGATGCTATGGCCGCAGCTACATCTCTCCTGCCCTTGGAGTTAGATGACGAATATGCCATTATCATTATTCATCGACTCCAGGAACCCGCTTCAAATAAGTCATGCTTACAACCTTTGGATGTGTTTCTAATAAATGAAACTACTCCTGAACCTTGGTATATGGATATATTTGATTTTCTCCAAAAGGGGACTTTCCCTGCCAATTCTAATAGAAACCAGCATCGATTATTACGTAGACGAGCAAGTCAATTTGTAATAATTGGCAATAATTTGTATAGGAGATCTTTTGAAGGTATCCTATTAAGATGTTTGAATTCAGAAGAATCCAAATCAGCCTTGAGTGAAGCCCACGATGGATCTTGTGGAGGACACTTCAGTGGTAGTGTCATTGCTAAAAATCTCCTTAGGATAGGATACTTTTGGCCTACCATGGAGAATGACGCACATGAGTATGTGCGCCATTGCGACAAGTGCTAGAAACATGCTGACCTTGTCCATGCGCCTGCACAAGAGCTACATGCTATTTCATCTCCTTGGCCCTTTTCCAAATGGGGCTTAGATATTATTGGCAAAATTAATCCTATGTCATGTGATGGACACAAATTTATCATAACTGCCACTGAGTATTTCACGAAGTGGGTTGAAGCTATGCCTTTAGCTTCCTGCACTGGCACCCAAGTCTCTAAATTTATTTTTAATCAAATTATTTGCAGGTTCGGAATTCCTGCAAATCTCATCTCTGACAATGGAACTTGTTTCAAAAATAAAGATGTTAAAAAATTATGCCAAAAATATAAGATTCAACATCGCTGGTCCACTCCCTATTATCCTCAGGGTAATGGTCAAGCATAAGCATCTAACAAAAACTTAATCAAAATTCTCAAAATTTTGGTCAATAAAACTGGTCGTGACTGGCACATTCAGTTATATCCAGCCTTGTGGGCTTATCGAACTAGTGTTCGAACGCCCACTGGAACTTCACCTTTTGTTTTGGTTTATGGTGTTGAAGCAATTTTTCCCTTTGAATTAGAAGTTCCTTCTTTGGCTCTGCTACTTCAAGATACCGAAGTAGGAGATGAATATCATGCTGGCAGACTCAATCAGCTGGAACTCCTAGATGAAAAATGCATCAATGCTTTGGAGCATCTCCGTGCCTACCAAAACAAGCTTAAAATATCATATGCTAAAAAAGTTCGTCATCGATCCTTTGAGATTGGCGACCTTTTTTTAAAGGAAAATCAAAAAAATACAAATGCAACTAAGGACCTTAAAGGTAATTTTGAGCCCAACTGGCTTGGACCATACATTATTACTGCTAAATTTGAATCAGGAGCATACAAATTATCTACCTTAGATGGTAAAGAACTTAAAGAACCCATGAATATTTTACATCTTAAACATTACTATGTATAAATTTGGTCATTTCATCCATGTATATATTTGTTCAAAATCACTATCTTGTATTTCTTTCAATTTATAAATTCAAAAACACCAAAAACATTCATAATCATCAAAATCTTCAAAACTATTTGTTATGGCACTTGTTAATTCTTTCAAAAATGATAAAAATAAAAACAGCAATATTCTTGACTCTTTCGAAACCAAAACAACATAAAGAAGAAAGAGAGAGTCAACATTCTCAAAGCTTCTCAAAAATAGTATTTATTTATATATATTCTTACAAATGTTGCAATTATATGTTTCAAATTATTTTGGATAAATTAGCATTTATTTGGAATCCCTCACTTTCACATTCACAAAAATAAATATCTTGATTTTATCTGGCATGATTACTAATATCTCTTATATCAAAGTCCACAAAATTCAATTAAATAAAGTTTGAGCATAGAGAATTTATCTTGTTATTTACTTAAACCAAGCACATATTTTCACAATAAAATGATTATATTTGTAATTTCTATGCTTTGCTACATAGTAGAAGTGGTTTCTTGAGCAAAAAGTTTCCCCTGCTATCCTATCATGCACATGGTCTAGAATCTTTGAGAATTGGCAAAAGGACAAGCTCACCCCTACCCAGAATAAAAATCCCTTGCTCTACAGCTAATCTGAGCAAGTATCCCTAGTATAGAACAAAAAGCAAAGTTCAAGAAAAAGAGAAAAAGAAAAAGAAAATGTTATTTTATATCATTATAGCAATATTTCAAGCATTATCTCAATTATCAAGCAAAAAATTCAAAAGAAAGCAAAAGAAAGAAATGAAAGCAAAAGCAAAAGCAATAAAATCCCTTTCCCTACCCTTTGAAAAGAAAATAAGGGTTTATGAGCTTGAATCCCTGGAATTCTCAATTATTCGAAAATCGTGAGGTAAGCCCCATAACAGGTGGTTTGTGCCCAACCTGCTTGGCCTTGGGTAACTCCTAGCGTGGCGATATTTCTGTCACATTAGCGACCTTCTTTTGTATAGACCTATGTCTACTTATGGATTAGCTAGCTTTTGATAATCTGACTTACATAGTAGTCTGGTATGGTTATATGCATCTACATCATGGTTAATGAACACTTATTTGGTTTATTCAAACCACTTGTATCATAGTATCTTACTCAAAACTGGTAAATGAACATAGCAATTGCACACACATTTTATATTTGAGAGATTTTGTGTATCATTATGATAAATCAAGATTGGAAATGAATTCACATATGCACATGGGATTCCTTATAAATCTAACTTTTGTCTTTAAGGTACTTTGAAATATTTTGCAAATTGTTTGAAATAATTCATTTTCTTCTTTCAAGTACAGTTGTTTAGACAACTACATGCATAATAGAAAAATCAAAATTTCTTTCAAACCATCCAATCAAAACATATATATATATATATATATATATATATATATATATATATATATATATATATATATATATATATATATATATATACATTATTGACTTTCGCGACGATGGTATAGTTCCAAAACCAAAATTGGAATTTTATGCTTAGCGCAAGTCCTCATCTTCATATTTTATGTTTATTAAAAGTCAACCATGTAATAAAATAATCTATTTTTCCTTGATTTTCGCGATGATGGTATAAGTCTATACTTACATATTCTATGCCTAGCGCAAACCATTGTAACAATTTTTATTCCCCATTTATTTAAAATCATGAAAACCATGACTTAAATCATTCTATTATACAATTATGTTTTTAAACAAAAAGCATGCACATTATCATTATTTCATGTCATTATGTCAACCTTCAATTTTGCAATGATGGTATAATTCCTAGGGAATTATCCAAAAAATTTATCACACTTAGGAATTTATGCCTAGCAAATCATTTTAACATTATTTCATGCATACTATTTTTATGAAAAACTGAAAACAAACCATTATCATCATCATTTGCACCATTGCACCAAAGTCTTAAGACAGTCTCTTAAGCACTCTTTTATTTTTAACAA
This sequence comes from Wollemia nobilis, assembly GCA_028583015.1. Taxonomy (NCBI): domain Eukaryota; kingdom Viridiplantae; phylum Streptophyta; class Pinopsida; order Araucariales; family Araucariaceae; genus Wollemia; species Wollemia nobilis. The sequence continues at coordinate 14,281,279 of JAQPPZ010001870.1, read as the reverse complement.
TATTTCTATACTGGGATTAGCTTGATGACCGAGTGAGCGGCGACTCCATGAAATGGTCTATAATAGTGACAATGTCCTTTGAAATTATTGTTAGAAGTCTTTTTTTATCTTTTATCACATTACATCACAAACAACCAATTTGTTCTATCAGATTATTTCATTTCAATTTTACAAGCATGACATTTTAACCATAATATTTCAAAATGACATAATTACATGAATCATCAAATCAAATCAATCAAACATAAAAGCATCATAAAAATACATAAGTCATATGATCAAAAATATCTCATCTATATATATCAACAGTATATATACATCATATCAAAATTGGATTGGTATGCCATAATCTGTACCTCGACATACTCAATCCTCTATCAAAAATAATAAATGCTATCATATCAATCTATACAATGTAATGTAGTAGTCTAGCCTCAAGAACCCCTCGAGCTCTCAGCCTCATCTCCTCCCCTGCCCTGAGGTGGACGAGGTGGCCCCATCGCAGTATGAGTAGTACTGCGAGTCCTAGTCATTGATCAAGATGAAGTCCTCGATGACCCGATCCGGATTGGATCTGTGATGTTAGCTGGTAGGGGTAGTCTATCCTTCTCTAGCACCATCTGATAGTATAATGTCTAATAGAAAGTGATTTGGGCAATATCCCGTGTCAGCTCCCCAGTGCTTGCCCCTCCACCTCGTGCCCTGAGGCATGCAATCTCATATCTGAGCTGTGTAACCTCAGCTCGGTGTCGTGTAACCTCCTCCTGTAGGGTCTGCACCTGTTCCTAGAGATAGATTTTCTCCACTCAGAGAGTCACTATCTTACTGCTGTCCCCTATGTTGACACCCTTGTCCTTATCGGGCAATGGTGGCCTCTCTCTCTATGGAGAAGGGGGTCTCTTTGCCCTCCTCTCCCACTATCATGGCCTCTCCTGTGCCTGTGGCCTCCTCTGCTCTCTCCTGCTATGACCTTGGGCCACCTCCATAGCTGCCTGGCGCTGCCTTCCTATCTGACGCACAACTGCATGTATCGGACCCTGAGCCCTCATCATCCGAGGAGGATGGATGTCGGCGTACCAGGCATCGTAGCCATCAGCTACCCCTACGTCATCCCCATCCACTGGATAAATGGGGGCATCGTCTGAGTCCTAACTCTAGAAGCGTTGAATGTCTGGAGCCTCTCTAACTGTGGTGTTATCTCGAATAGTTTGGGAAAACTTGTAATCCCTGAGAGATGGGATCCCCTGCTGTAGACCGAACTGTCACAAAACTCGATCGTAGCGATGGAGCTCCACCTCTCCACTCTCCATCCACAACCAACAAACTTTCCTGATGCGATCCAGCTCCTGTCCATCCTCGACCCACCCTGGGTGCTCTCGCCATGGCCTTCAGGTGATCTGGTTTGGGACAAGGTCATCCAGTAGTCTCTGGGACATCGATAGGTCGATCTGCAACTGTGGCCCTCTTCGGAGCCACTAGTAGAAAAATCGAGCCCTCTCCCCATTAATCCCTGTCAAAGGAAGCCCTACCAGCCTCCGCACTGCAATGTGCTCCCAACACCAAACCTATAGGAGTGATGTCATAACTAGACATTGACCGCCCTTGTACACGACCCCATGTAGGATCCTGTACAACCAGCATAGAACAAAATTATGCCAAGAAAATCTGTAACCATGGTCTCGCATATCACAGATCACATCTGCTAGCATCCATGGTACCCTGCACCCGCTCTGGTGGCATAGCAAAAGTCCACCAACCACTCCATCCAAAACTCGTGTGAGTCTAGATGCCCCAGGCATCTGACGTAGCGCCTCGATGTTAACTCTGCCCTTCTCTAGGGCGAAGCTCGAGTCACCACATAACCACCCCATAGCATGGCCCTGATTTGCCGTAGGAGTGATCAACCGTCCTTGTATGGGGATCCTCAGAATCCTCCATACATCCTCCAGTGTGGGAGTCATCTCCCCTGTAGGTAGTCAAAAACAAGAAGAACCCGGATACCAACTCTCTGCTAGGGCTGTCAATAGCCCCATGTCTGTAGACACTTGTGGCATTTCTACCACATGTTGTAAGCTGGCTTGTGCTAGTTGATCCCACTCTGCCTGTGTTAGAGCGGCCAAGTCATCTCTCAAACCTCCATATTTCCATTCCCTGCTCTTTAGCAATCCTCTCTGCAACATAAACAACAAACAATCATTAATAACAATTCAAGTAATTAATAATGCAAGTAAAATCAGTTCAATTTCATCAACTGATGATATCGCCCACTATTGGATGATATCGTCCCAAATTTGAGCGATTTCACAAGCCAAAATCATCCCTAATTTGATGAAATCGTCCCCATTTCGCCAATTTCACCCTTAGACGAAATTGGCGAACTTGAGACGATTTCATCAAAATCGGGACGATTTCGTCCCGACGACGTCGACGGCCCAAAAATGGCCGTGATGCTCAAAATTCATTTAAAATTTACCTAAAAAGCATGTAAATTCAAATTCAACCATTCTAAACTAAGTTTAGACTCTTACCCGTAGCCCACGCCGGACCTCTGTTGATTTGTGCGTCGTCTCCACCATTTTTGCTTGTAGAGCTCTAAAACCAGAACAATGAACAGTAAAAATGAATTAGGGTTTTACCCTATTTTTCTTAATTCTATTCAAAAACATAATTAAAAACATTTTCAAAATTTTGCTTTTCCGCGTTTTTACCTCAAACGTTCGATTTGGGTAAAAACACGGAGGGGGCACCATAGTAAGCTATCATACGATTTGACCAAGAATCGTCGCCTAAAAATGGGAATAATTTTTGCTTTCTCGTAGATCAAGAAGAACTCATATTTAACGCATTTTCTTAAGAAAATTCACTAAAGAGGGGGCAAAATGTAGCACCCTAAAATTGGCGTAGTAAAACTTTAACAATTACATTTACTCTAGTAAATAATTTAAATTCAAATTTTAACCTCCCAAATAGCCCATTAACCGTCGGGTAATCTTTTTCCCCCTTTTTCGTGCCATTTTTAGAGGTTGTTTTGACCATTTGATGATATCATCGCTGATCAGACGATATTGCCCCAGATCTGATGATTTCGTCTGGACTAGGACGTCTAGACGATCTTGTCCCAAAACTGATTTTGCACAATTAGCTTCTATTCCAACGGGCCTCTAATCCGGGCAGAAGCGTGTCTGTGCCGTTAGAGACCCTCCCTCATTGGAGATATCCCAAATAGGGATGATCTCCAACCTCCTAACCTCCCTCCTAAGCCTATTTAATCCTAAGCCCTCCCCTTAGCACCCCCTGGCTGATAATTCCTATAACTCGACTTCATACACATTAAAGCATCTCAAATTCATATTTGCAATAGTTCTATTCAATTTTTGTTGCAGGTACCTTAGTGTTTTTCAGCCGGAGCAAGCTTACATCATCACCGACGATCCTGTTCAGATCGGAGGCGATCCTGTTGAATCAGAGACGATTTCGTACCAATGCGAGACGATTTCGACTGCAGTCAACATTGAGGCAATCAGTGCCTAAAGTTTGTATTTCTCCATATTTTCTCTGCTATTTTATTTTGCAAATTAGTTAGCTTATTCAGTATTTCATGCTATTCTACATTTTGGAGTTCACCCATCTAGATCAAATGCATAATTAAATCATAATTATTATCTAATTAGCATAATTCATTCCTATTTCTGTTTTAAGTTTCAGTTTAATATTGTTGCTGTCATTTTACACTGTTTTCATCTGTTAGGATAGTTGCATTTTCTGTATTTTGCACCTATTTCTCTATTTGCAGGTCTCTGACGAATTCGTCAGATCTCAGATGATCTTGTCTGATCTCAGATGATCTCGTCAAATCAGAGGCGATCCCGACTACTTCAAGAATCAAAATCTTCATCCGACATCCGGATCGGTATTCTTCTTTTAATATTCTGTAATTTCTCTATTTTTTGTCTTTAATTCTATTTTTTGTATTCATTTAATCTGCATCTTCATATAGAATAGCTTAGACGCATTTTGGCCAAACCTAGGATTTGAATGCTTAAGGCTAAAACGAACACATAAAACACATTCCCAACCTAGGCATGGAAACTACCATTGAATGTTTCCTGGTGAACCCACCATCCATTGAAAAATCACCAATAATACACCTCCCTTGAGAGGTGGGACCTTCGCAAGGCCTCTCAGTCCGAGGTATCGTGACATCCTTTTCACATCCCCCTTCCGGGCATAGATCCTATAGCCTGAAGGTAAGGGTGTGAAAAATTTGGAGTGATACAATTTGCATAACTTAGAAGCACTTTGTATATTTTCTTGAGTATGCATGATTAATGGTGTCATTATGCAATTTAATTAAAAGGGACTCATCATGAGAGGCTACCTATATTTTTGACATTCTTGTGTTGTTTCTTGACCACAGGGAATAGTTTCAAAGGATAACCAACTATCAAATTCCTTCCCCATCATGAATAAGAGGGCATATCCACCCTAGAGCAGTTCATGTCATCCTAAAAGGTATTTGGAAATCACACCTACCCTTAAGAGGGAAACAATTGTGCACTCCTATTGTAATATTGTATCAAAATGATTATCCCTAAGAGGTATGTACATGTAATTTGATGTTGAATTTGAATACAATGGAATAAAGCATTTTCTTCTTGATTAATTTGTTGTCAATCTCTTTTTCTTGTATGCATGTTATATTTGTATCATTTATTGCAATAGGATACACCATCGGGTGTGACCCTTTCTAGTGGTTACAGAAGGTGATCATGGTGGAACCCCATATTTTTAGGATTTGACTATATTTTCTTATTTTTGCACTTGTAGGTATAGACTGCAACTATCAGTTATGGCCCAACAACTAAATTGTGCGTACAAGGTGCGGTTTATAGTCATAACCGTATACCATACCTACGGTTTCTTGCTGAAAACATAGACAATCAAGTTCAAAATTTTAGATAGTGTAGGACTTGAGGTAGGTCTTATTTTCAGGCCTCTGTTACTTTTCTAATATTTGTGTTTTTAGAGTAGGTTTAATTCAAATGCAAATTAGGAAAATAATTAAGAAAATGGTAAATCAATTGTCCTAGTTTGCTTTCATACTTTACTTTAAATAGAAAGGTACTACTAGGAACATCAGACCTCTAATTGTAGTTTGTCCTAGGCTACAATGTTCTTGATATAAATGTGTGGATGGTCTACATGTATGAGGCCCAATTAGTGGCCATTTAGCATCGTAATGTACATAGTCTTAAAGAGCATCTAAAGTAGCTTGCATTTTTTGAATCTGAAATGTCTTTCATTTGCATAGCATTTAGAAAATGAGAATGTATGCTATATGATGCATTTATTTTATGTACATTAAAAGGAACCACACACACCACTTGGCACTTAAACACTAGTGAGTTGGGATTGACATCCAACCACTAGTAGGGTTCAATGACGATGGGCGTAACTTCCATCCGTTGGCCCAAATCCTATGAACCCTTGATATATAGACCAATACCAGATCCAAGAACCTTTTGTACCCTAGAAAATTTGCATGTATTCTCTTCAGAGGGTATAACACTGACTAGGGGAAAATGGGTGAGGATTTGGGAGGACATGTGCTCCTTGTCCGGGTGTGGGCTTCATTACCACACACGAGGGATTTACGTGACTTGGAGTTCATAGCCAAGTTTTCGAGCTACAAGCGTACAGGTGAAATCCATTAAACTAAGAATAAAATCCAACAAGTTTTGTAAAACATGATAATATTTTCTACACTGATACAACAAATATTGAAAACACATCAAACAATTTAGGACTCACTTTTAAAACTTAAAATGAGATAATCATTATTGTATACCTTGTTTGCTTAATAATAATACATTTAGACACTAGGCACACAATGGTGGATACACAAGGTGGTCAGAAAAGGTCCAAAGCCAATTCCAATGACCAACCCCTAACTAATTCACAATAGTATGTGTCAATTCCTCAACCACATGAGTGAACCGAATGTCATTCGACTAGAATTCAAGGAGATAACTTGACATGAGGGGAGCCAATAGAGAAAACCCTAGATAGAGGATCTTTAGTACACTCCTCTAGGTATAGAGTAGAACAAGAAACCTTCCAGCATGAGGATGTTCCACTTGAGACCCATTACTAAGACCGTAATGCATGCATGTACACGGGATCGACTGAAGAGTTTGTTATGCAAGAGATTAGGTTGGTGCTCCTATGTACTAAGTCCACTAGAGGATCTATGGCTCCACATTCTAAGTATAGAAGGACTATATACCTACCAATTCAGGGGTAGGCAAACCATCTCGCTATAGAGCATAGGTCTAACCATACTCCCATGTGTGGTCCACCAGACAAGATCACAATTGATATATCAAATATGGGATATAATGACACACCACTACATGAGCGATGGTGATCTAGGTAGCTAGAGGGTCTAGGTAGTATTTTAGAGTAGCTAGGCTACAAGCATTTTTCTCCACCCACTTGAGCCCCAAGTGAGCATAGTGTGAGTGTCATACACACTACTAGAGAACATGGGGAGGCTTCTAAGCACCCTCATGTCACACACCCACTATATTTACATGGTGGTTCATAGTATAGGACACAGTAGGAGTCCAATACAATCTTCATAGATATAGGCAAAGGCAAAACACATCAATTTTATGGGTATAAAATCCACAAGGTCGCTCATACATAGTAGGGATACCAAAGGCCTCCTATAGTCGACCAGATTGATAGATCACATCGACTGAAATCAGAGTAGAGATGCCAAATCATCCAATACCAATTGGAGGATGCTCACCTAGAGAGGCAACATATTGAAATGAAAATATGCAAGTGCAAAGGCTCATGTGATAGAGGTTATATGAGCAACGCATGTGCGAAGAGTGTATCCTTACCCAGAAGGAACGCATGGAGTAGGAGGATAGGTTAGTTAGGGCTAGTCTATATCCTCAAGATGAGCATCAAGAGCATACACATAGAAGGCTTTCTCACAAGCTGATATGCATCAAGAACATAGAGATGCTCATACTCATGCTAGTACTAAATAGAGGGAGTGGCCACCATCACTCAATAATCAAAGGTAGAGGTAGCATGAAGCAGTAGTGGGATATGGATACAAGCAAGAATATCCTAAGAACTCTCGAGCTGAAGAGGAGGAAAAGCAACGCCCTCCATCTCACACAAGGAAGATAATACCTCCTAAGCCACATACACATAAACTTAGGGAGGAGGAATTTCTATCTTCAGAGGGCTATAAGGCTTTAGTTGAGAATATTAAAGCCATTGAGAGATAAGGCATGACTATTCAAAATATGACATTGAGGAAAATCCATAATGAGCATCTAGATCCTTCAGTACCTACTATGTATTACCCTAAGCATTTTGATATGCCAAGGTTGGATAAGTTTAAGGGTGATGAAGATGCACAGGAACATGTCATGAGCTTTCTAGATGCTTGTTTTCATATAGTAAGCAACGATGCATTATTGTTGCGCACGTTCATCACAAAAATTTTAGGGCTAGCTTGAGAGTGGTTTAATCAGCTAAAGAAACATATCATAACAAGTTTTGAATAGCTGATGCCTTTCTTGAATGTTATTCCTTTAGAGTCAAGAAATAGGCCAATTTTTTTTATCTTGCTATGCTAGATTAGTACGATGATGAGCCAATAGAGCAATACAAAAAGAGGTGGAGGAGAATAATGGCAAAGTTTCCATTCCCTATTCATACCATTGAGTTAACCTAAATGTTTATAAAGAGTTGTGCTAAGCAAATCTCGTTACTGTTTTAGTTGCAACAATATCCTACATTTGAAGAGGCTTTGGTGCAAGCCAAAGTGATTGAGGACATCAAGTTGCAGGAAGGTAACTTGAAGCTCAAAAAAAGGAGAGAGGAAGAAAATAAGAGTACCACAAAACAACACAATAAGTAGGCCCATGTAAATCAAGTGGTACTAAATATCCAACGGGAGGATAAGGGGCAACAAAAATAAAATTATCAAGCTCAACCTTCCCCTATGTAGTATGACAAGTGCAACAACAATTACAAGGGCAAGACAAAAGATCAATGCCCACCTCACCTATTCACACCATTTACAGAATCATTGATGTTGATTTTCCATCAGTTATGTGAGGCCAAGGCAATAATATTAGCCAAAGTCAAGATGATAGACCGCAATCAACCCAAACCAAAGGGGTTCTAATATGATCTATTTTGCATCTTTCATAGAACAAAAGGTCATGACATCAAGGTGTGTTGGTATTTTAAAAACCTAGTGCAAAATATTATTTATAAGGGTGAGCTTATCGTGCCACACAACCTGCAAGTGCTCGATAATCATAATATGGGGATTTATAAGAACCCCTTACCAAATCATGAGGTGCCTCGGAATAACGTTGGTCAAGTTAATTAGGTGCGAGTCAAACCACCTACCCAGGGGTTTGTAGGTATGGTCAACATTGTCACTAGGCATGGGAGATACAAATAATAGAATCAACCTCATGTTCCCATTCAAATACAAACCACGCTGAATAAATAGTCGATACAAAATATTCCAGGCCCACCGATAAGACCGATGGTGACCATAAGGAGCAGGTTGGTCCAAAACCTACATACAACTCTCACGAAGTTTTTAATATATGAATTAATACAGTAGTCCCCAAGGCACAGGGAGAATCTTATGGAAATTTTGAGTTCCATTGAAGTATAGGTCCAGGATGCACAAGCATTTACCAATTTCATGGGACATGTACAATAGTGTCAGTAATTGATGATCCAATTTTACGATCATGAGATAAGGATGATTTATACAACTATGTCCAACACACCATTGGACATAATCATGTGTGTGAATCACATACCATTTAAAAGGGTCTTGATTGATACTGGCTCATCAATCAACATAATAACGAATAAGGCACTAAGTCATTTGAAGCTACCTAAATCACATATTGTGCCAACTACATTTACAATGAGAGCATTTAATGACGCACTATGTTTGACTATCAGAACAATTATCCTATCCATGCAAGTGGATCTAAATACCATTTCAATTATGTGTCATGTGATAGAAGTGGCCATATAGTGCAACATTTTACTCAGTAAGCATTGGATTCATGAAATGTGTTGTGTCCCCTCGATACTACATCAATGCATAAAATATATTCATTAGGGACTGGTTCACAAGTGGCTTCGAATGAGGATCCATTTAATTTTGTGAACCTAGTAGATTTTCCTGGGGGTTTCATACTCCCATAAATGCACCTGGATGTTTGGCCATCATCACCAATGAAGAAACCAAGAGGTAAAATGGCAGTGCATGCTCAACCAATGCCATCTATATCACACATATCGGAGCATACCACTGCCACTTCCTTGAAACCATCAGCATCAGTCATGCATTGGGATGATAGGAAATTGAAGGTGAATATGGGTGAGAAAGAGAAAGAGTGTGAGCCCGAGACAACCATCGAAGACATTCCCATTCCCATGGAAGTTGAGGAACCCTAGAAGGCACCTCAGTCTACCTCACTTGCATCTTTAGTAGGATCATCCACACCATAGGTGATGGTACATATCACTAATACTAGATTAGGTGAGTACCTTGTGCAAAATGTGACCTTTAGACCAATTTTGAATATTGTGCAAGAAATGGGTAGACCATCTGCTCATCATTATCCAGTTGGATCAGTGGTTCCATTGGGAGAGTCGCCTAACCAAACCAACTTGATCTATGTAGGGCTAGATCAGCTTTCAACATGAAAGCCCATGGATGAATATGACAAGGAACCTTTCATGGTAAATATTCATTATTTATCTAATCCTAAGTATGCCATACATATTTTTTAGCTATATCATTTGCATGGATATGGCCTTGGTCTCTTTGAACAAGGATGGAGGACTCCTTTGAAACCTTATTATTAGTTAGTCACTGATATATTCGGTCTAGGGTTATAAATACATGGGTACGATGATTTTCTCATAGCATCCCTAGATCGTCTATACCTTAACATGGCGAATGATCTAGATTTTAATCCATATCATCCAGATCCTTCAAAATTTTGGAGGAATAACCCTATAATATTTGTCATCACCATTGAGCCACTCGAAGATCATTGTGAAAGGGATCATTGAGTAGACTAAGGCAAAAATGAACCACAAAGATAAACTGGGATACCAAACTCATGATGCAGTCGATGACATAGACATGAAGGGGTGCAACCCCATTAATGCAAGCAATATCGAGCTAGGAGATCTTGGTAATGAATATGGATTAGAGTCCACTTTCGATATTATTGGACTAGCCTATGATGTAGATGAGGAATCCTAAAATGATGATGAATCTAAGGATGAAGTCAAAGGTGCTTATGTAAGGCCTTTGTATGTGCATCATCTATCGTCTATTGAGTTAGTACATGATATCGAAGTGATCCTTCCAAATGTTGATCATTAATGGGAAGATACTGAGCCAATGTTCTTGGTAGCATCATACATGAGGTATAATTATTCCATTTTTTTGGATAGTGATAATAGCATGCAAGAAGTAAGATTCATGGGACCTCATTTTGAGGAGCACCCTCTAGGAGTGGGGGTGAATGAAGGATTCTATTATGATAGTGATGAAGAAGATGAGTTAGAGAGGGTTTATATTGGCCCTCCTTATTTGTGTTACCATCATCAACCCATTGACATTGATGAGGTCTATCGGTATCTACATGTTGGTTCGTGTCTAAGAGCATATGGTTAAACTTGGATCAAATCCATCGGTTGTTTAATCCCTTTCTATCGACCTACATGCAGCTCCATGAGTCAAATGATCCTATTTTGCATTTAGTGCACATGGAGGATCTAGTTATTCGTAGTCCTCATAGGGAAGACCCTTTTGTGCCTATTCCATTAGAGTCAAATCATGGGTATGGGGAATATGTAGATTTTGTAGAGGTCAGTCCATGTGGTTTTGGAGATCAATTCCATTCCATAAACATGGTCTCCATTGATTTGACAACTCCACTCCACAATCCAATAGATCCATCTAAAATGTTGTATCTTAACACATGCTATCGGTTGGGATCGCACTGATTCACCCGTTGAGCCTGAGGATTTATTCCCCAATGAAGAAATGTTGCAACCTTTCAATTTTGCACCAGGATGTGCATATGATGTTTATCATGTTGACAATTCTTCCAACACATAACCAATCAACCTAGTTGATGGCATCCATATGATTCCTATTCCTCACCAGCTTGAGGAGGGATCACATATGTCCGTAAAGGAAATATTTAAGGTGTATATGAGTGATGATCCCACCAATGCAAAGAAGGTTAAATTTAGAGATAGTCTCACTCCAGATGAGCGGGCCACCCTCATACCTCTACTTAAATAGAGACCAAATTTATTTGCTTGATCGTATAAGGATATGCTAGGTCTAGACCCGAAATTGGTTACTCATAACCTTTTGCTATATTTGATGAAGAATTCAGTCAAGCAAAATCTTAGTAAAATACACTCAATAGTATCCCTAATAGTGAAATATGAGCTACAAAAGTTGTTGGATGTGGAATTTGTGATTTCCATCGATTATCCAGAATGGGTGTCCAATATGGTACCCATGGAAAAACCCGATGGAAGAATCCATATTTGCATGAATTTTAGAGACCTAAATAAGGAAAAACCCAAATATTCATTTCTGTTGCCTAGTAATGATGCTCTTGTAGATGCAACTACAGGTCATGAAATGCTATCCTTAATGGACGGTTTTTTGGTTATAATTAAATTTGGATAAAACCTGAAGACCAGAACAAAACCGCATTTATAATGCCATGGAGAAAATTTTTCTATAAAGTTATGCCATTCAGCCTCAAAAATGCTAGTGTCACATATCAGTGGGCCATGACATACATTTTTTATGACTATATGCACAAAATTCTTGAAGATTATATCAATGACTTGTTAGCCAAGTCATTGCTATGAGAAGAGCATACAGAGGTCTTAAGGAAAGTCTTCGATCACCTGATAGAGCACAATGTCAGGATAAATCCTAATAAGTGTGTATTTTACGTAACTTTTGGAAAATTACTAGGGTTCATCATCTCCAATAGAGGCATCGAAGTAGACCTAGTGAAGTTCAAGGTCATTTTGGAAATGCATCCTCCCACCAATATTAAGAAATTAAGGAGCCTTTAGGGCAAGGTAGCCTTGATAAAGTGATTTATCACCCAATTATTAGATAAATGTTGATCCATGAATTGAATTATACATAAGGGTGTACCATTCAAATGGGATGAGGACTACAAGGTAGCCTCCACTGAGATAAAGCAATACCTGGAGATGTTTCTAGTGCTATCTCCATCAAGTCCAGAGGTGCATTTTATACTATATATATCGACAACTAACTTTTCACTAGGAACCATGTTGGCCCAAAAGAATGTGCAAGGCAAAGAACAAGCCATATATTATATTAGTCAAACTTTGGTGAGCTATGAGCTTGGGTATGCATACGTGGAAAAATTGTGTTTAGCAGTAGTGTTTGCTATAAATAAATTGTGACACTATATGCTAAGTCATACGATGTATGTTATATCCAAACAAAATCCTTTGTAGTACATGATGAGTAAGACTTATCGCAATACGCATACTACAAAGTGGATCATGCTTTTGATGAAATTTGATCCAAAATTTATAATCCAAAAGTTCATTAAGGGATAAGTCATAGTAGATCAATTAGCTAAGATGCCACTATCAAAAAATAATCCTCTAACAATTGAGCTTCCAGAATATGCAGTCTTCATCGTATTTGAAGCTCCCAAACTTGAAGAACCAGAGAACAATGTTGATATAACTTTGTTATTTGATGGTTCAAAGTGCAAACAAGGGGGTGGTGTCAAAATAGTGTTCTTCACACCACAAGGAGCTCTAATGCCCTTGTTGTTCAAGTTGGATTTTTTGTGTACCAACAACAATGTTAAGTATGAAGCCTTACTACTGGGTCTCCACATAGCTGTCGCCATGAATATTAAGAGATTGAACATCTTTGGTGACTCCTTGATCATAGTAAATCAAGTCAAGGGGATTTTTTAGTGTCGGTGTCCCATACTAAAAGCCTATAAAGATATAGTTGACACATATTTGGCCAAACTTGAATGGTATGACATTGAGGCAATCCCTCGATCATCAAATAGGTTTGTAGATACCATGGCTTCTCTAGGATATTTAATCCCTCAAAATACATATTTTTCACTACCATCCATGTCGAGACACTCTCACATCCAGAAGCATAGCGTGCAACCTATGATAATAGAGAATCGATCAACATGATTAGTGTAGAACCACAAGATGAATGGTTCTGCAAGATAGAGGAATTTCTTAAGAAGGCACCCTAGGGGTCATTAACCTCTCAGAGTCCCATGGGGAGTGGCACTACCATTCACCATAGGGTTTTTTTTTAGTCTACATTTATAAAAGTGAATACATAGGGGGAGAAAGTCATCTTGGTAGTTAAAGCTAAAATTTATCAAAATTGGATGTCACAAATTAAAGACTTCCTAAAGCTTAGTATAATCCCATAGGGATTACCCTGTGCTGTGAAGCTCATTTTTAAATAGAATGTGGTCAAATATGTCTTAATAGGAGACATATTGTACTAAAGAAGCTACGATGGAGTTCTCCTTCATTTATTAGATCCCCAAGATGGGTAATTTTACAAGCCCATGATGGTACGTGTGGTGGCCATTTTAGCGGCATGGCCATCATCAAGTGCATCCTTCGAATGGGTTACTATTGGCCCACTATGGAGAAGGAGTGCAATGCATATGTCAAGAAATGTGTTAAATTCTAGCATCATACTAATCTCTCACACACTTGCCATCACAGGCCTTACAACCCATTCAAGAGGCTTGGCCATTTTCTTAGTGGGTATTAGATATTATAGGCAAGATCTCTCCTCCATCATTGGATTGGCATACATTCAGCTAATGAGTATTTTACAAAGTGGGTGGAAGAAATACCCTTAACAAAGACAACTAGAGCTCATATAGTAGAGTTTATACTGGAACATATCATAAGTCATTTTGGGATTCCATCCAAAATAATATCGGATAATGGAATGTCTTTCAAGAACAAAATTGTGAGAGCTTTGACATCTAAATATAGAATCAAACACAATTTTATGACTCCATACTATCTACAAGAAAATGGGTAGGCTGAAGCTTCAAATAAGATAGTGGTGGCCATCTTGAAAAATATGGTACAAGAAAACCACAAATATTGGTACATCCAAATACCCCTTGCACTATGGGCTTACAGGACTAGTATTCGAATGCCCATTGGGGTAACACAGTTATCACTAGTATATGGTGTTGAGGTCATTTTCCCTTGGAATTAGAAATTCCAATGTTGTGCATCGCATTGAAAGAGTTCATCGAGGATAACACTGCATGACAAGATCAACTGGAAAAGTTCTATGTGAGCTTGTTGAGCAGATTTGGACAAGTTTTGTATGATTTTATTGAGCAGATTTGGATAAGTTTTGTGTGAGCTTGTTGAGCATATTTTGACAAGTTATGTGTGAGCTTGTTGAGTAGATTTGGAAAAGTTTGTGTGAGCTTGTTGAGCATATTTGGACAAGTTATGTGTGAGCTTGTTGAGTAGATTTTGATAAATTCAATGTGAGATTATTGAGTAGATATTGACAAGTTCTATGTGATCTTGTTGAGTAGATTAGTGGAGTGCCCAGCTAAGTAGATCAATGGATTTCCTACCTCAACATATCAGTGTGTTTCTTAGTTGAGCAGATCAGTGGATTGCCTACTTAAGCAAGATCATTGTGTTGCCTAGTTGAGAAGATCAGTGGATTACCTACATGAGTAGATCAATGTGTTGCCTAGCTGAGCAGATCAGTGGATTGCCTACCTAAGTAGTTCAGTGTATTGCCTAGCTTTGATCAGATCAAAGTAATCATTGTATTGGATAAGGATCCTTATTTTTGTGTGAAATATTATAAGGATATTATCTTGTGGAGTACCCCACATTGCGAGAACCATGTTAAATTTTGTTTTTCAATTGTGTGTGGTGACTTGTGCTCTTGTTTACTATTGTTATCTGAGTTATTAATACACACTACTATATTTTGTTATTGCAATTAAGGACATTAATTGATATTGGTTTGGAAAGAAATTAAAAAGTAGGCACTATATTGTTCACCCCCTTCTCAGTATAAGCTTGTGTTATTCAATTGGTATCAGAGTGGGTTCCTTAGGAAAGGGTAACAACTTGAGGGTATATTTTACAAGAAAACATATGGTTTCATAGAATGTATCATCTAAAAATAAGGCAACACTATTTGACTATAACAATTATGCTTTTTGGAGCATGATAATGAAGAACTACTTGATATCAAGGGGATATGAGGTATGGCATATGGTTGAAAAAGAGTATAAGATTTAAGGTGATCCTGAGGTAGATAAGACTATCAAGAAATTTGTTGAGATCAATGAAAGAGCAATAAATTGTATTCTGAGTGGGCTACATGAGATAAATTTTGCAAAGGTCATGGTATGTAATTCAGCTAATGAAATGTGTACCAAGTTGTGGAATACTTATGAAGGATATTCCAAGGTAAAGTTGTCAAAACTACAAACTCATAGAAAAATATTTGAGGAATTGAAAATAGAAGATTCTAAAGATATTGTAAAGTTTTTACTTCAAGTTGATGAGATTACTAACACCATGAGAGGCCTAGGATTTGAGATGAAAAAATCAGAAGTTACTCAAAAGTTTTTGAGATAACTTCCCATGAAGTATGATGCAAAGGTTTCAACAATAGAAGAAATAATGGATATCAATAAACTAACAATGGAAGAACTACAAGGAACTCTCACAACTTATGATATGAGGGTGAGTAAGCATCAGGTTCCAATAAAATAGATTGCATTCAAGGATTTAGAGAAAGATAAATGGAAGGATCCAGAGATAGATAGAGATCCAGTTAAGTATGAGGAAGCTAACTTCATCAAAAAGAATAAGGACTCAAGGAATTTTAGGGATATGAGGAAAGTCGGATGCTACAAGTGTGGTGATCTTGTTTACTATGCACACAAGTGTCCACATGAATAAAATAGTGATGATGAAAAATAGGGTCACAAAAGAAAAGAATATGGAAAGCATAAGAATGACAAATATGACAAATACAAGCAAAACAGGTATGATAAGAAGAAAATTTTTCATAATATAAAAAAATATTACTACATTGAAGAAGCAAGTGATGGTTTAGTTCACAAAAATTAAAACCAATCAAATGAAGAAGAATGTACATTCTTTGGAATAAGTGAAGAAAGGAAAGAACACATATTCCTAGGTATTGAAGTTAAATAAGAGGATATATCTATTGAAAAAATACATGAAGAGCTTGCCATAGCCATTGAGCAAGAAAATAGATTCAAGAAGGGTCTAAGGATACTAAAATGCTTCATATGCAGAGATTTTGGGCATATAGATGATGATTGCACATACTACAACAATTACAAGAAGGAAATTTCATTTGTTGAAAAAGAAAGTAGCAGTTCCAGTAATAGTTCTAGCAGTAGTTCTAGTGACAATTCCAGTAGCAGTGATGATGAAGAAGATGTATCCACAAAACAAGAAAAGAAAATTATTATATTGGAAAGGAAAATCAAGAGGCTTGAAAATAAGGTTCATGAAAATGAAAAGGTCAAAATGATGCTTAATCAACACATTCAATATTTGGAAAAAGAGCTTTAAGAAACAAAAGATCTCGACATCACTATTTTTGAGAAATTGAAGGAGAAGAAAGAAAGGTGTAAACAGTTAGAAGAAGAAGATCAAAAAATTTTGGGGACCTACATAAATGATTTAGAATGATTTCAAAGGAATTCAAAAACTCTGGATAATTTTTTGGATTTACAACGAGATCCATTTATAAATATAGGGCTTGGTTATGAAGAAGGGAAATAAAAAATAAGTACACAAGGACCTATATTTGTATCAGGAGGCTTTATTTAAGAAATCTATAAGGAAGAACCGGTTCCCAAAGAAAAAGAAGTAGAAAAAATGGATACTTGAATTTCAGAGGCTATAGATATGTGTGTCAATTTACTACTTGACACAAATGAAAATATAGAAGAGAAATATTACAAAGCACCAAAGGTCTCATATTTCAGGTTTGGGGAATCACATTCAAAAGGAAAGGAAGTTCTAAAATATGAAATCAAGGAAGCACCTAATTTTTATGAAGAAAGTTCCAAAGTTCCTATGGCTCCAAATATTTAGTTTGGATCTTGTTTTGAGATATGTGAATCAAGTTCAAAAGGAAAAGAAATACTTGAAGAGGAAAGCAAGGAAGAAATTAAGGAAGAGGATTTAGATACTACAAAGAAGGTTCAAGGATGCAATGCACAAGTTGAAAGTGATCATGAGGATAATGGTCAAGAGAGGTATGAGGAACCAAGGTATGAACAAAGGGCTTTTCAAGGACATTGTTTTTCTTGTAATGGATTTGGACATAGGGCTGTACAATGCAGGGTCTATGGATCAAAGAAGTTTGATTTTGCTAGAAGAAAATTCAAATAAAGAAGGTATGGTTTTCAAATATATTGCTTCTTATGCAACAGGATTTTTCATAGATATTTTCAGTGCAAATAAAATGAGCAACATGGTTTTGGTTTTAGAGCTACATAATTTATATGTCATGGTCATAATGATCAAGAGAACAAAGCTTCACAATACAGGGTTCAGGAAAGGAATGGATATGGAAATTATTTCAAGAAAATATTAAGTATATGGGCACCATACAAAGGCTAAAATATCAAGTGTTTTAATTGCAATAACTTTGGACATATTACAAAATGGTGTAGGACTCAATTCCAAATAATTTCAAGGTAAGAAGGTCAAACAAGTTCAAGGCAAAAAGGACAAATAGGTTCTAGAAAAGAAGATCAAGTAATTCATCAAGAGAAGGATATCCAAAAAACATGGAAGGAATTTGATAGAGGAAAGAAACAATGTAATATGGGAGTAAAAGTACTCCCACCCCAAAATTAATCACATCAAGAGAGAAGGTGGTGAGGGGGCTAAGCTTAAGAGTCATATATTTTAGCCCCATAGGTGTCCCTTTTGCCATTTATGTCAAAGGGGGAGAGAGAATTGAGTTAGGAAGAGCAGCCTCCAAAGAGATCATTGAGTTAGGGGGAGCATCCTCCAACGAGAGTATTGAGTCAGGGGGAGTAGCTTTGATTATCAAAAATGATTTTTGTAGTGACTGTCGTGATTTTCATTAGAGGTGTTGCCATCAATGACAAAGGGGGATATTGTTGGTGATTTTAGGTATTTTATGTTGTCATTGATGTCACATGGATCACATTGAGTTTTGGTGGCCAAAGTATTTCATAAATAAGCATTTATGATATTTTGGAAAGCATGGATATTTTGGAAAACCAAGGCAAGAAAAAAAAATGTTTTATTTAAAACCATAGATGGAAGATTTGAAATGGGGTTTTCTTAAAAACCAGGTTGGCTTTTTGTTTCATCAAAAAATGTGCCTCGGTGATGGAGATATTTAATTTTAAATATTTAGTTTAAATTTTAATTATTTAAAATTAAAATTAAAGTCATCGCCGATGTCATAAAAACCATGCGCCATCAAAAGGAAATTAATAATTAAAGGTGCCGACGTATGTGAAATTAAAGGAAGGTTGCATATATATATGCAAAGGATTTCGATTCAAAATACTAAGCATTGAATGAATAGAACACAACATGGAAGCCCTGCAATCCTTTGATGTGACAACATGGTCCAATGGTGAGCTAGGGAAGCATGGATTTTTTGGTTATGACAGGGCATGCGTTCGATTGCCACCAGGTTCAATTTTTGTAGAATGTGGAAGAAGAGCATTTGGCGCATGTTTTTGGCATAAGCAAGGGCAGCGAAATATCGGGAACATTTTTTATCTCTTTCCTATGTGATAAAATAGCTCACGTGGTATTTGGCACCGCGGTTGTGGTGTTGAGTGTGCAGTGACGAGGGTTTGATTCCCTCTAAGAGGTAAGTAAACGTTTTATTAAATATTTTTTATTATTGCCTAATGTTGGAGGAATAAGGTGATGCTAAGGGAATAATGTTTGATTAAATTTTTATTTACTTGGAAGGCAATATATAAGGGTTGAAATGCACTTTTAGAAAAAGAGAAATTTCCAGTATTTTCCTCTTTTAGAATTATATATCGTTGGCAAGCTTATTTCGATGGTTATTTGACTAACTTGATTATATGGAGAAATAAAGTGTATGTAAAGAGATATTTCTATTTTTGTAAAGGGGTTCAAAGTGAAGGTTATTTTGTTATTTTTTAAAGTGTGTTGAGTGTGGCAGATTTCCAAAGGGGTTTCTTCATCTTCACAAAAGGTATGGACACATTCTCCTACTGATTTATTATGGTGGTTTATTTCTGAAATATCATTGGAGAGAAAAGAATTTATTGTGGTTTCCTTTTCGAAAGTGGTTGGTTGAATGCTTCAAGGTTTTCTAGTTTGAGAGTTATGTTTAAACCTTGTTTTATAAGAATTGTTGTTAAAGCCCATTGGTTATGCAAAGAACTTGAAAAGAACATGAGTATCATTGTTATGTGAAGAATATTTTATTAGCATTGTTGTTGAAGCCCATTGGTTATGCAAAGAACTTGAACTTGAGAAGAACATGAGTATTATTGTTATGTGAGATTTGTGGTTGAGCATTTTTGGAAACATTTGAGTTGGTTGATACATTCTTGGACTAGGTTTTGTAAGAAATATTTGTTCCTTATGGTAGTTGGTTGAGAAGAGTTGTTTGAGCCTAGTCAAGTGATTGTGTGAAGTGGTTGTTCAAGTTCCATGAAACAAACTATTCTATATTCTAGATTTAAGTTGAGATTAAGATTTGAGGATAGAACATATTGAGTCTCTAAAAATTCTATTTATGCTTCTATGAGATTGCCTTGAGTTGAGAAAGATATTGGATTTGAGTATAGAACATATTGAGTCTCTAACAATTCTCTTTATGCTTCTATGAGATTGATTTGAGTTGAGATAATTGTGGATTATAGTTGTCATCCTTTTAAGAGTGTATTACCATTCATTGTTGAGTTCATATTTGGGCCTTGCCTTCATAATATTTGTGGATGAGATTTGAGTACTACTTGAGTATGATTGATTGAGCCTTTGAGAAGGATTTTGGGATAGATTTTTGGACAAATTTGTGGATATTTTTTGGGATAGATTTGGACAAGTTTTGTGTGAGCTTGTTGAGCATATTTGGACAAGTTCTATGTGATATTGTTGAGTAGATTTGGAAAATTTCTATGTGAGTTTTTTGATTAGATTTGGACAAGTTCTATGTGAGCTTGTTGACCAGATTTGGACAAGTTCTGTGTGAGCTTGTTGACCAAATTTGGATAAATTCCGTGTGAGCTTGTTGAGCATATTTTGACAAGTTCTATGTGATATTGTTGAGAATATTTGGACAAGTTCTATGTGAGATTGTTGAGCATATTTGGACAAGTTATGTGTGAGCTTGTTCAGTAGATTTTGACAAATTCAGTGTGAGCTTGTTGAGCAGATTTTGACAAGTTCTATGTGAGCTTGTTGAGCAAATTTGGACAAGTTTTGTGTGAGATTGTTGAGTAGATCAGTGGAGTGCCTAGCTAAGTAGATCAGTGGATTGCCTACCTCAATATATCAGTGTGTTGCTTAGTTGAGTAGATCAGTGGATTTCCTACCTAAGCAAGATTAGTGTGTTTCCTAGCTGAGCAGATCTATGGATTGCCTACCTGAGTAGATCAGTGTGTTGCCTAGCTGAGCAGATCATTGGATTACCTACCTGAGTAGATTAGTGTATTGCCTAGATTTTAGAAGATCAAAGTAATCATTGTATTGGATAAGTATCCTTATTTTTTTGTGAAATATTATAATTATATTATCTTGTGGAGTATCCCACATTGGGGGAACCACGTTAAATCTTGTGTCTCAATTGTGTGTGGTGACTTGTACTCTTGTTTACTATTACTATATGAGTTATTAATGCACACTGCTATATTTAGTTATTACAATTAAGGAAATTTAATTTATATTGGTTTGGAAAGAAAGTAAAAATTTGGCGTTATATTGTTCACCCCCCTCTCAGTATAAGCTTGTGTTCTTTAGAATGCCATCCTATGGAGACAAAAATTATCAGAACCAAGGTTAACTTTAGCCACTAAAAATGGGTTAGTGGGGATAAAAACCTTGACCTCAATTTCCACAAGGAGCAAATCCTTACAATATCTACCCATGGATGTCATACTAGTATCCTAGAAAGTAGTGGAGAAATCAGAATTCTTGGAGCAAAACTCTATAGCATACTACACCAATCCCACTAAATTCAAGTCTGCAAGCTCTCCCTACTTTGAGACCTACTCAAATATCGGTATAGCCTACATCTAATCCAAATAATAAAACAAATATAGCATACCATATGGATAATGAGATGTACCCCATGTATTATATCAAAGTAGATTGTAGTCTCATACAATTAAGGTTAGGTATTCAGGTAGGTGTAGAAGTAGCTCCTCTAGTAGAAGAGGAGGAAAACATAGAGTTATAAAAAGAGGGATCACCTCTTATAGAATAAGTAGAATAAGAATCAACAATTGTAAATAATAGATAAGGGGTTCCACATTTTCCAAAAAGGTTGCAGGAACCCATAAAGTCAATACAACCAAAATTTTATATTCTTTCTAGTTTGAAAAATTTGACAGTCACAATCCATTTTTTCAAGCCATAAGATATATTATTATCTATATAAATTTCCATAAGAGATTTGTATATAAGAAAACTAGGGATAAAACCAGCACATGCAATCAATTTTGTAGGATAACTAGCTGATCTTATGCTAAGAAATACCTATAACCAAAAATATTCAAACCCAGGAAGCTTTGTTGTAACTGTAAAAATTAGAGGTTGTGTTTTATCCAATACATTAGTAGATTTTGGAGCTTCTGTTAATGTCATGCCCAAGGAAACCATGAAAAACTCAGTTTAACCAATCTAAATCCAACCAAAACTATCCTTCAATTGGCAAATATGTCTATAGTGCTCCCTAAGGGAATGTTGGAAGACATCACTGTTATAGTGGATGCATGCGAGTACCCAACAAATTTCTTAGTGCTACAATCTAAGTCTAGGTTAGGTGGATATCCTATCATATTAGGTAGGCCTTGTCTAGCAATAATTGATGCCTACATAAGTTACAAAAATTGACAAATGACCATTTTTGATTGCCAGAATATGAAAAATCTGATTGTCCATCCACTTGTATAGTCTATAGAATTGTTGGGAGAACCTAATAGTAAAAACCAGAACATGAGTGGTTTATCAATGATTCAATCCATCATGGAACTTGATTATTTGGAGGATGATATTGATGAGGATAGGGTAATATCAATTTTTTTCCAAGGAGAACACTCCTATCCTCTTCCAGAGTTACCATTAGTGGGAGGTAAAGATCACCATATTTAGCAAATAGAAGTTGCACCTGGGAGAGTATTAAATATAAATGATGGGTTGACATCTGAATAATAGACCAAACTAAGAGAAAAATTAGTGAAACATCAAGGTGAATTTTCTTGGGAGTATTCAAACATTAGAGGAATAGCTCTTGAAACATGTACTCATTGAATATATCTAGAAGATGAAATAAAATTAGTAAGGTAAACATAATATAGGATGAATTCAGCTATGAAGGAGATTGTTAAAATAGAAATTCAAAAACTATTGATAGTTGGGTTTATCTACCCTATCTTAGATAGTGAATGGGTGTCACCTTTGGTGGTGCCCAAGAAAAATGGAAAGTGGAGGATCTGTGTTGATTACAGGTGACTAAATAAAGCAACCAAGAAAGATCACTTTCCATTACCTTTCATAGGTCAAGTATTTGAAACCTTAGCAAAAAATAAATACTTTTCTTTCCTATATGGTTTTAGTGAATATAATTAAATTCAAATTGGGGAAGAGGACCAAGATAAAACCACATTCACTTGTCCATGGGGAACTTTTGCTTACCAAGTTTTACCTTTTGGTTTGTGCAATGCACCTACTACATTTCAAAGAGAAGTTTTGGAAATATTATCTGATATGATTAGAGAAATTGTGGAGGTATGCATGGATGATTTCACTATTTATGGTGAAAATTTTGAAGAAGCCACAAAAAAATTATAAAGAACACTTCAACAGTGTGGGGAAACCAATCTATCCCTAAGCAATGAGAAATTTTATATGTTAATGTAGGAGGGGATAGTATTAGGACATCACATTTCTATATATGGGATCAAGGTAGATAGAAAGAAGATAGAGGTAATCCAAAATATACCTACTCCCAAAACTTAGAAATATATTCAGAGCTTCCTTGGATCATCAAGTTATTATAGGAGGTTTATAGCATACTTCAACAAAACTACTAAATCCCTACGCACACTGTTAAAAAAAGATATATATTTTATCTAGATAAATTATTGTGAACAAGCATTCAACATTTTGAAAGAAAAAATAACTTCCAATCCAATCCTGAGGGGTCCAAAATGGACCATCCTCTTTCACATATATGCAGATGAATCCAATAATGTGATAAGGTTAGTAATAGGACAGAAATATGGTGATGATTTTTATACCATCTATTATGTAAATAAATATATTACAGGTTCTGAGTTCAATTATACTATCATAAAAAAGGAATTCCTTGCATTCATACATGATCTTAAAATATTTTGCCACTATATTATAGGTTATCAGGTTTTTGTGCACACTGATAATTCAGCTATTAGATACCTGATAAATAAACCTGGTATTAGTGGTATAATTATCATATGGTTGTTACTTTTTTAGAAATTTGATGTGAAAATTATGGACAAACCAGGTAAAGATAATGTGGTGGTAGATTTCCTTTCCATATTGACACCCCTAATCATACAACCATAGAATATCAATTTCCAAATGAGAATTTATTTTCTTTTAATGAATAGATACCATGGTATGTATATATGGCTAATTATTTAACCACTGGAAAGTATCCCCTACACTTTCACCAAGTGAAAAAAAAACATTGATAGAGAAAAGTGTAGACTTCTCATGGATTGAGATATGCCTGTTTAAAATGGGGCTTGATCAGATCATGAGAAGATGTATTTCTAATAATGATATCATAGAAATACTAAAATGTTACAATAATGAACCTTGTGGTGGTAATTTTGTATGAAAACAAACTGTATTCAAAGTATTGTAGGTTGAATACTTTTGAACTTCACTATTCAAATATGTAGCCAAGCATGTGATCCAATGTGACCAATGTCAGAGGATGGGCATACCAACTCTCAGAGATGAAATGTCACTCCAACCACATATGCAAATAGAACCATTTGATAAATGGGCTATATACTTCGTAGGACCCATTAATCCATAATCAATAGGTAGGAGGTATATCTTAGTTTACACTAACTATGTGACCAAGTGGGTGTAAGTGCAGATATTGCATGATTCTAAAGAGAAGAATATAGTAGAATTCCTATTTTCATATATATTACAATATTTGAGGTTCCAAGGGAGATCACAACTGACCAAGGTCCTTAATTTAATTCAAATTTGATCCAAGAAATCATGTAGTAGTATTAAATCAGGCATAACAAAACCACTCCTTACCATCCATAGATAAATGGGTAGGTAGAGGTAACCAACCATGAACTGGAGAACATTCTCACAAAGATGGTACAACAACATAGGAAGGACTAGATCATAATATTACCAGAAGGAGTATGGGCTTATAGAACCACCTAGAAAAATACCACTAGTTTCACACCATTCCAGTTGGTATATGGGAAGAATGCTATGATGTCCATAGAATTTAAGATTAATACTCTCAGAACTACAATAGATTTAAATTTTAATCTGTATGAGGCACAAAAAAAGTAGATTTAGTAACCAGCTAGATGAATATAGAAGAGATGCTCTACACTGGACATAGGTCATCCAAAAATAGAGGGTCAAGTGGCATGATTGTCACACCAGGACAAAGTAGTTAAAAGTGGGAGAGTGGACATTATTGTATGACTCCCTATTTTAGGAAAGGAAATATAAACTTATGTAGCACTGGTTGGGGCCATATGAAGTGATTGAAATCATCAACAATGGTGTTTTTAGGATTAGAACAATTGACAACATCAACATTACATTAACAATCAATGGTCATCAACTGCATCCATATCATGTGTTTGAAACGTATATGATGAAGTCCAAATTAGGCATGGGGAGACCCCAGTTGATTCTAGTTTTAAAATGAGTGAGTAATATGTGGATGTTATCTACATGGTCCAAAAACAATTATTCTTTTAAAATTTTGCAATTTTTCTTTCTTTAGTTGTATTTCTGTTTGTAGGAATGATGCCCTGAGTGCAATTGTTAGGCAGCTTAGGAAACCTAGGCCTAACAAGCACAAGATACATGAACATGCACAATACTAGATTTATAGGAGATTAAATTCTAGTAGATGCAGCTCATCCCAACTTGGAGGGGGAAACCATATTTGAACAAGTGTTTGGGTGTTTTGTTTTTGTCTTCATGAAGAAAAATACCTAAATGCTGGTTCAGGTAGTGTATGTTGATTTTATCCCTATTCTTCAAAATAGAACACTGAAGGTATGATAAATTGTAAGTGTACACTAGTGGACACATTAGTAGATGTTGAAATAAAGGAGGAGCACATGCTTTCCATTTTCTAATGAGAAAGATGCCTGATTCCTATTTTTTGGAGAAGAAGGTGCTCGACTCCCATTTTTACAGAAGAGGGCACCCGATTCCTATTATTTTTAAGGAAATTGTGCATGATTCCTATTTGTATGATAGGTTACACCCAAATCCTAGTATGTAAATGAAAAGGTGCTTGAGTCCCATTTTTTTATAGATAGATGCCTAATTCACTATTTTCTAATAAAATGGTTCTTGAATTTTGTTTTTTGGGAAGAAGACACCGAAGTTTCTTGGAGAAAAAAATGCTTTCTATTTTTAAGTATGGTGCCAAATTGTCAATAAAAAGGTGCCTACTTTCTATTTTATACTTTATGTATGGAACTTTATTGCCAGTAAAAGGTGTCTTCTTTCCATATTAAGCATGGCACCCGATTGCTAACAAAAGGTGTCTACTTTCTATTTACCAATCACTTATGTACCTTGATTCAAAATAAGACACTCGATTTCCATGTAAAGAGGTGCCTACTATATATTTGCATAGGCATTTGTGCCTTGTATGAATAATATTCAACATTGGGAAGTGGTCCAAGCCATGTTAGCAGTTCATCCATGTGTACAAAATCAAACTTCTCACAAATAAAATTATCTTATTTTTTTAGTTAGAGATTAGTGCACATTCCAAAGTCATCATCAAATAATTTTTGAGGAGGGGATATTTGTTGTCTTGAGAAGACTTGTATTTTGTAATATTTTCTTGAAAATATGTAGGAATTTTAAAATGTATCAAATTATAGTCACCAAGAACCAGTCATACAGAGGAAAATTACTGCATGGGAAATATGTCTATCATTATTTATTCTGATACACCTAGTCATCATAAAGTAGCCAATGCTAGTGCACCACAAATTTTTGTGCATTATACACACATGAAACATAATATAGGTACGTGCTTAATTTTTTGTTTTATATATATATATATATATATTATTTTCATAGGTGTATGTTTCTATAAAATAGTGCTAGCATAATTCCCATTGAATTACCAACCACCCATTTCACTCCACTTGACATTTTTCCACATGTCACTACTTTGATTGGGAAAAACACTCATGGTCATCATCTATAGAAGATCCGACACACGCTCTAATAAAATATTGCATGGATAATCATAATTATTCTCAATTATGACAATAACCCACTTGCATTCATGGATGCAACTAATTTTAAAATTGTACATCAAAAAATTATTGTGTGAGAAGAAAATAACGGTGTTGTAGAAAAACTAGGGTGTGAGAAAATAGTTGTAGAACGAATTCAAAGCCGAGAAAAATTTAAACTTTGCCATAGGGAGAAAATTGACCAACCATATATTGAAAAATAGTGAGCCTATGTATTGTTCAAGCATTAATGAGGATGTAAAGGTGCAATTCAACATTTCTAGATGGTTGGAATACTACCATCTAGTCATCTATAACCATGAATCAGAAGTAGCTAAGGAATTTGCAATGTCTATGTATGACAGAGTTGTTCAAATGAGCAAATTAGAAATTCCAATAATTGAAGCATACATAGCTGCTATAATAGGCCTTTTCCAAATAGGGAAATGTATGTATAAGGAGGAAAAACCCACACTCTGTGTGCAATGATTCTTTGGGCACCCAGCACAATACCTTACGCCCATTAGTTTACCAAAGTAGTACATCCCTAAATTCTAGAGACTAGTATTTGAGTAGATTGTTCAGTTCTTCACATGTACAAGTAGGTTTTCCAAACTGAACTCAAATTATTTCTATATTCTCAACCATTTTCTACATGAGGAAAAAATTAATGTACCCCATTATCTTGCATGTGAACTCAAGGATGAGGTCAGTCGGTACCAAGCAGACACAACTTTTGCCCTGGCTCACCATGGGCTAATTTTGGCCTTGGTGATACATGTCAAGGCAAATAGAGAGGTGATGATTGGGGAATTTGGGGGATATAATAAAGTTCTTGAGATAGAAGAGGAAGAAATAATACCAGAATAGAATGATCGATCAGTTTCTAGGGTAGCAGAACAAGCAGAGATGATGCTTGTAGCCCAGCCTAAGAAAAATACATAGAATGTAGGGCAAGCTTCATCCCCTATTTTTCTTCAATTTGAGGATGCAAGGTAAGATTTGTCCTCTGTTTATCCCTAATTTGATACTAATGTAGGACTTGATCTGTCAAGCCCCACTCATTTTTTGATATCTACAAGAACCAAGAGTAGGAGGATGAAAGCATCTATGGTTTTTTATAGATCATCAGATGATAAGGAGGATATTGGGGAGTTAAATAATGATAATTTTTTGGCCCATTTATTGTAGGACTTGTCGAAGGGAATTACTCCTTAGCATAAAGTATAGATTAAGGATCTGCAACATCAGCTATAGATATTGAAATAATAGGCTTTGACTTGGAAGGCCAAATACAAGGAGGAGCAGGCTCTTTTTTAAGAGTTCAAAAAAGTAACTGCAATGAAGTTGTAGGATATGTATTAGACCATTCAGTAGCTATACAAAACAATATTGAAATTAAATCTATAGGCTCAATAGACTGAGGTTGAATGACCAGCCAAGGTAGATGCAACGATTTAAACTAACTGGGTAATAGAAGTGCCCACTACCTCTCTATATTTTAAGGATAAAATAGCCTCCTCTGGCCTTTTACGATCAGATGTGAGGAATTCTAGAAAAGAAAATAAGGCAGGGGACCAAAAAATAGATTTTTATAAAAATATTTCTACACAAGGGAGTCCCAATTCTCAAGCAGGGACCCCCACAATATTTATTAAAAGTGCAACTGAATAATCCTCCCTAAAATCCCATATAGAAGTTGAGCAAGAAACAAATACATCAATGGAATTTGAACAGCCCCATTCACCAACTCAATCTATAGAATGAGGACAAGATTAGGATGTTGTACTTAATATGGAGTAGTCTCCAATATTATCTTCCTCTACAGATCCATTGGTAAACCAAGAGGATGAGATTGAGGTCAAAGAACCTCAAGTTTTAGCAAAATCTGCAAAGGAAGATAATAGACAAGAAGATGAAAGTGAGGTTGAAGAACCTCAAAATTCAAATAATGCTACAGAGGAGGACCAAGGGGTTGCAAAATCTTAGGAGTATACTCACTCTACATTCCATCCCTAAAAAATAGATCCTAGACTTTCTTTGTAAATGTTTGCTATAATTCCAAATATAATTCATTTGAGTCTTTTGATCAACTCAACTAGCATCCGGTGAATGTCTTAATGTGGATAGAATCTACAAGAAGCCTACACCCACTCTCAAAAATATTCCTCACTTTTTTACTTATTTTTTGTCATTTTAATTCATTTTCTTATTTTCTGTAATTTAGTTTAATACTATAATTTCCCCTATTTTCTGTAAGTTTCTAGCAAGTGTGCAGTTTTGATTTTTGTAATGCATTTCAGTCATGTCTTAGATAATGTAAATTAGATTAATGGTTTGGAAAATAAACAAGAACTCCAATGAAACAACAACACCACCCCCAAACCATAGAATCTAAGGGACTCATCTTATTAAGGATATTTTACAGGCATATACTATGCATAGTTTTTCACAAGTTTACGAGCTATCTTGGGTTGACAATTAAATGAAGGCAATGAATTTAATTGTAGAAAATTAACCAATGTTTTTACCAACACTTTCTAGCAGCAATTATTTCATCCCAAACTTTCTCCCAATCAAATTTTGGATTGAGAATGGTAATACCACAAGGCCTAAAAAATTTTGAATCCTATCTCTCCTTTATATTTTTCAACTCTCTTGACCAACATCTATTCAACCACCAATTTGGAAAAGTTTGCATCAAAGGTAGTATCTTGTGCTACAAGCCTATACCATTTTTGGACCTATTTCCAAGACTATTTTTTACTGTAGCAAAATTTTGAGTTCATATTAAAGCCATGCTCTTGAACCTAAGGTACAACTTCTAGTTAATGACCAAATTTATTTTAACCTTGTAGGCTATACTTATTTTTGGATTATCTCCAAGAGGATTTTTATCATCATAAATATTTTCTAGTGGATATCAATACCATGACCTTAAACCTATGGTTTAACTTCTAGTCAATGACCAAATTGTTTACAGCTTGTAGCCTATACTCTTTTGGACTTTTATCCAAGAAAATATTTTCCAATTACAAAAAAAATGAAGTGGATATTTTGAATCTATTCTTATTTTTATTCATCTAGATCACTCAAAATTTAACAATTATCAACTCAAGATATGAAAGGGTGTGATATGATATACCAAAGTATGTTATTAAAAATATAAAAGGGTGCAATCCTAAATTCAAAAGAGCATTATGACCCATGAATAAAAATATTCTACTTAAGATACCAGAATTCAAAATATGTGATTTAATAATGTAAGGGCGTGAGGACGCAACCTAAGACTCAAAAGGTAAGCTCATCCTAACATACCAAAGGGTGTGGTCTAATATTTGAATACTAAATGGGGAAACCCAAGATACAAAAGCATACAACCCAAGATACCTATGCATGCAATCTAAAATATACAAGGGTGTAACCTAAGATATAAAAGGGTATGACTTGATATACAAAAGGGTATGATACAACATACTAAATGGTGTGAATCAATATATTAAAGGATGTGGCCTAAGATATAAAAGGGTATGACCAACATCAAAATATTGTGACTTGAGCTATGAAAGGGTGTGACTCAAGAACAAAAGGGTGCTACCCAAGATACCAAAAGGTATGCTTCAAGGTAAAAGTTTTTCAAGAAGGAGAATATGTAGTAGACCTAACCACTATCTTATTTGATCTCTTATAATATATTTATTTTATATTATATCCAATTATTATTATATAAATATAACTACCTTATTACTAACTTATTGAATGGTTATTTAATATGATGTGGGTATGAAGGATTATGACCCTTTATAATATAACCCTTGAATAAGATACACACAAATAAAACCACACACATGTATATGTATACATATACATGTGTATTTATATACATACATATATGTGTGTGTGTTCGTGTGTGTGTATAACTTATTAATGACTATTAAATGTTTATTTAATAATAGTTGGATATGAAGGGTTATGGCTCTTTATAGCATAATCCTTGGATAAGATACACACACATATATAACACTACCTTATTCATAACCTATTAAACATGTGTGTGTGTGTGTGTGTGTGTGTGTGTGTGTGTGTGTGTGTGTGTGTGTGTGTGTGTGTGTGTATCTTATCCAAGGGTTATATTATGAAGGGTCATAACACTTCATACCCACATCATTAAATAACCATTTAATAGATTATTGTTTTGAATTTAGCTAAAAACCCCTTGTAGGTCCGCCTTGGTCTAAGAAACCGTAGCGACCCCGGGAAGCGGTGCACCATCCACTACTTTATTTATGAATATTATTTGATTTATTTATACTTAATCATGCATTAAATGAAATATGTGAAAGTAGATACAACTGAAATATAAATAAGTTTGGTTACATATATATCCCTCTAAGGGATTCCCTTCATTTGATACATATTTTCAAAATAGGGAAGCAGATGTATGATATCCCCTTGCAAGGGGTGATGTACTCTCGCAGGCTTCCCGATGACACACACATAATTGTATGAGGGATTACAAATACCTTCTTCTCTAGGTCTAGCTCCTAGAGGGATCCTATTGCTTTCGTATGTTGACAACCTGTCTAGTGAACTTGTAGTCCTGTAAATGTATAAAAATAATAGCAAACACTCAACTTTTTGAGATTTCCTCCCTAGATGAGGTTTTTAGTGGTAACCCTAATGATAAATAAAAATATGCTTAATGAAAATATAAACTAATGCTATGAATGCAATTAAATGCAATAAACCATATCTATGCTAATGGCATGAAAACATGTAACAAGCTTAAATGAAATAAACTAATGCTAAGAACCCTAGACTAGGCCTACAGGCTGTTGTCTAAGACAATGCCTGTTAAGATGAAAACATGTCTGTATTACTCCAAGGCTATGGATCTAGGATTTTTTTTGAAGTTGAAATGGTTGTTTTTTATACCCGATGTATTGAATATATTGCATATGATGACCTCTCAATCAGCTAGCACTTTATTACCCCTAAAAGGCACTCCAAATTGCTCTCTGATTCGACTAGGCTTTGCTACAATAAAAGCTCTCCAAGTCTCAAAAAGCTCTCCAAAAAGTATCTCAATCAATCCTTGGTGCCCTTAGGTTTGCACCTTATAATGTTTTTGAAACCCTAGGTCAATGTCCAAATCCTAGGACTGAATTTTGCATGTACACTGGATGTTAGCATGAGAATTTTTGTATTTTTTTGTGCTTGAAGGCTAGTTAAAATGGTGTCTAAATCTGTACTTGGGTCTCTCATGTAGACTGTTGTGAGGAGGAATGAAAAGTTATCCCTACTTAGTCTTATTGCATGTAAACTACCACTTCCACCCAAGATTATGCTAGTTTGATGGAAAGTTGCTATTTAGGGCTTAGCCACTATCATCTGCAGTAGCTAGGGTTGGCCACTCTGATCTTTAGTTGCTAGAATACAACTGCTCTGGTTCATAGCGACCAATATTGGATGGGCTAAGACTACCTTAGATGAGTGGTGAAAACCAATTTTAGCACTTGGAAGGTCCCAAGGTTTCGTCACATGGTCTATGAATGTGCCTACATGAGTAGTTCTCCTAAACACGATGTGTTTTAGGTGTCTATAGATACCCATTTTTGTGATGCACTATGTGGGAAAAATAGAGCACAAACCAAAAACATAGACTGCTATGGGTGTATGATGATCATTGGTCTAATCAACGCTAGATGGCCTAGTCACACAAGATGGCATGCACCCCTGAATCATTTCTTCAACTTTATTGAAGGTTTAATTATATAAGAAGCTTGCACATGTTCATTTGCACTCATTCCTCAAATGCAATCGGGTAGCTTATGTCACTACAATAGAACCGACCAGAGGAGAGCTACAAACTAGCATGTTATATTTTGCTTATGAACCCCACAAACAGGGGAAGTTTTGTGATAGTTGCTTTTAATTATTCATAATATGAATGTGATTTTTATGAGATTGAGTGATCTTTGGTTGACCTTGATTATGATTATTTGAATATATGAACTACCCCTTCACACAACGAATTTATGAGGAAAGGGCAATGAATGAAGCAACAAGTTGCTTGACCAGTATGACTAGTTTTGATTCTTTCTAGTGTTTGTTCTTTTAATGGAAAATCCCCCATCCAAGTGTGACTTCATTATTTTTGATAATCAATCATCCCTATCTCAAGGAGTGGTCTGACCATAAATAGCCTTCTTAGGGAGTTAGGATGAGCGATTCTATTTAGTCTTGTGTTGAATCACTTGGCTTAGTGTTGTAATGCCATAAAGGAATTAAGATGATTCTATCACACCCGTGGAGCAGTACAACCATATTGGTCTTCTTCGGGATTGAGGGGGCACATCACAATTCCAAAATGAATGATTTGCCCCAAGTAGCCCTATGGTAACTCATTCATCTCACTGGATTACATGGAGTACAAATCACTACAATCACTGAGTTTATAGATTAAGTAGTTGGATATGAGGCTTACTTGATATTTTGTTTTTATGTTAATTTTTTTTTGTTATTTTGATCATCATGATGATTATGAACCATCAAATGTGCTTATTTTATTTTTTTGTTGTTCCTCCTAGAAGGAGTTTTTCTATTTTTGTTTGTGCTATTATCTGTTATTAGATCCAGTGATCCCCAAATGCCTATTTGTGGCCACTATCAACCTCAATAGCAAAGAATTTTAGGCCATTGATGACCGCAGTGATCGAGGCATAACTTGGAAAATATAAAAGTAGCCTAGGGTTTTGACTTTTCACTTTTTGTAGCTAGAAATTTGCTTTTATGAGCTCTAGAGTGAAAGTGACTTCTTGTAACTTTGGAGAGCTTATCGACAAGGACCATGGCTATGCAAGGTAAGGCATCTATGAGTGGAGGATTCGGAACTTCTCGGGTACTCTTAAAAACCCTGACCTTGCTCATTTTTTAGTAAAATTGAACCACACTAAGTAATCGGTGAATGAACCTCATTAATATTGCTGGAAATAAATCAAACCTGTATATAGGCTTGGTTTAGGATTTTTTTTGGTGGGCTTATTCCCTTTTTATTTTTTTTGTAATTTTTTTGATGTTTTTGGCCTAGGGCATACATGGTTGTTGCATTGGCCATCGACCGTTGCCACACAAAGTGGTTATTTTTGCCCGTGGCTTGGATGTTATTGATGGTAGTGGCTAATTCAAATATCAACAGTAAAAATTTTGACCGTTAGGTTTTGGCCATTGCCAGCCTCAGCGATCGATTTTTGGTCACTATAGACGAAAGCAACCAGGAAACCTTAGGAATTTTTTTGTTTTTTTTTGTATTTTGAGATGATTAATTTTTTTTTTGAATTTTGAGTTGCTTTTCTAAAATTTGCTACATTATTAGGTGCATTTGTTCCTCTTTCACTTAGACTTAGGATAGTATACCATTATTTGCACCTTTTTCATGTTTTAGCATGATTTATGCCTTAGATGCATTGTAGTTATACCTTGATTTTTATCCTTAGATTCTTTCTACTCAAGCTCAAGACTTGAAGCTCTTAAATGCCATCCTACCACATATGGATGATGTAGAATGTGCATGGTTTAATAGCGTATTACTGTATGCAACTAGGCTGTGCCAGATTATGTCAGATTAGGCCTACCTCACGATCTTGGCTCAACAATGGGATCCTAGGATTAATACCTTCCACATTCCTACCAGTGAGATGACTATCACACCGAAGGATGTATACAAGATTTTTTGTATTTATTTTGATGGAGTGGCCATCATTTCTTTGACCACTAATGATCATGAGGTAGTATTTTCTTAGGTGTTCAGGAGGCATGCTATGGCTGCCTTCAATGATACAAAATCTGATGGTGTATCTATTATGCAATGGTATAGGGTGAGGGTATTTTTTGAGAGGTATGCAGTGTTGCTGATGTTCATCAGCAACCTACTTCTCCTAGACTACTCAAGATTGAGGTTCCATTGAAAACTTGCGATGGTTTAGGATTTATTGGATAGTGAGGACCCTATCATCTATGCATGGGAGAGTACTTTGCTAGCACAATGCTATAATGAGTTGTATCACATATACCAGTGGGGTCGTGCTAGCATCACTTGCAACTTACTTCTATAGATATAGGGATGGGAGCACATTCATGTAGATCATATTAGAGGGCTTCTCATAGAGGTCATAGATATTGATGATTCAATGCAATACTATGCTACCAGATGGACTTGATAGTATGAGGGGCACAAGAGGTGCCCTCATGCGAGGGAGCTCCCCCATTACATTGCTTCTTTCACTGGGCTATAGGCCCAAGATATCATATCACACCCATATCATGACTACCTGGTCTGGGGTGATGTAGCCAAATTTATAGCTAGGACATGGCACGAGCGGTGGATCATTAGCTGTAAGGGTAGCATCAGAGAGTACTTCTACTCTCACATCCTTTGTCAATACGAATTGTAGCAGGATGTGCCTCTTTCCCTAGTCCTATATAGGTGCATCATAGTAGAGAGAGACCTTCCTCCATCCCACATCACAAAGCTTACCAATGATGAGGATGCCCTAGTAGTTGATGCAGGTGTTTATGGGGGAGTCATGAATGCTTTTACACTATGGTGGGGGGATTTATTGTGGCATGGTGATGGCAACCTAGGTTGTGAGGGTGATGGTAGTGATGGAGGTGCAGATCCAGAATGGTATAGAGTCTGATATATGACTAAGGGATGGGGCCAATTGATAGATCAGGTGGTAGCAAAGGAGCAAGAGGCTCCTACAGAGGAGGAAGAGGAGTTGGATCTTGAGGAGATATATTCTCTTCTTAGGGCATAGCTACATGAGGTAGAGGCTGAGATCCAATCAACCAAGATCTAGGTACAATAGCGAGATGCCACTATAGCACAATGAGATACCACTATAACATAGTTCATGACATAGATACATGCATTACAAGCTACTATCGAGAGTGGTTCTACTAGGATGCATATTGTTGTTTTTCCTTCTATATAGACTGAGCTCCAATCAACTGAGATATAGGTATAGTAGCGAGATGCCACTATAGCACAACTCATGC
Organism: Wollemia nobilis; assembly: GCA_028583015.1. Lineage (NCBI taxonomy): Eukaryota > Viridiplantae > Streptophyta > Pinopsida > Araucariales > Araucariaceae > Wollemia > Wollemia nobilis. The sequence continues at coordinate 14,245,295 of JAQPPZ010001870.1, read as the reverse complement.
ATTGTAGGCTACTATCGAGAGTGGTGCTACTAGGATACAAATTTTTGTTGCTCCTTCTATACCACATGGTCCTACAGGGATAGATCCAATTGCAGAGATTAGGCATCTATAGAGCATGTTAGATAAGTGTGATGCACATATTTTTTATGATGCAACCTACATTGTCACTCTTCAAATGTATATTAGGAGGCTAGGAGCCACTCCTAGGGAGAGGACATGTGTAGGTGGATCATAGGTTAGCAATAATTCTAACTTAGGGTAGTACTCCATCTGGCCTATCTAGAGGACCCAGAATTATATAGAGATATCAGTAGGCTCACATCATTCTACTTGAGATTCAACCAAAAGGGTCGATGACACATGGGGTGTAGACCCACTTTGATTCATGATGTACTCTAGATTTTATTTTTGAGGTGATCTAACCTACATGATTGTAGCCTATGGGTATTTTATACATCTATGTATTTGACACACACATTTATATGAGATATTTATATTATGATTCATTATGTGTATCATTTATTGCTCATTTTTTTATTTTGTTTATGCGATGTGATGATGGCATTATGATGAGTTGATGTATGTGTTACATGATAGGTGATATTTATGATGATGCAGATGTTTAAATGGATGCTTGTGTAGATGTTTATATGATCTGATTATTGTGACATGATATGATGTATCATGAGTTGGCTTAACGATAGATTTATGATTGTGTGCATAGATGTATTATGATGTATGTATGTATGGATGCTTATGGGATTTTACGTGTTATGGCTATATGATGTGGTGCATATGAATATTTACTAAATGATTTGATTATTTATTTATAATGTAATGCATGTGGATGCCATGATGCGATCTTAGATGTAAATGGATGAGTTATGAACTATGTATTTATGGATGCAATATTATTTTAAAATGCATGTTAAATTTGTTTATTTAGTTGTATGCATTCAAATTGTGTTATTTTATGGCAAATGCAGTGTATAATGCATTATCTATATGGTTTTTGATCTAATATGAATGAACCTATATGATTTAGTCACTTAAAACATAAGGAATGCATATGATATTTTAAGAATCCAATGGGCGACACCACAAAAAGTATATTAGTCATGAATGTAAATAATCACTCTTATCACAAGAATTAATTATTTATGCATCTATATGTGAAATGCAATGGCATGGAATGAATGTACTTTCTTGATAAGATTTTGTAATTTAAAATATTCAAAATAGCCAGTGGTCGTGTAAATATTGTTTTTGACATCTATCCAATATCTAGCCTACTTTGTTAAAACCCCTTAATTCACAAAACCTCATAAATAAAATTGTTGATGTGATTGATGATATGATTTGTTGTTATGTAGGAAGTTTTGAGGTTTTTCTTGAGACTCAAACACTCTAGTTACCCTATCAATAGCTACGTACTGACCACACACGACTTTTGAAAAGCAAGGCTTACATCATCGACCTAGATATTCATTATCCCTATGTGTGCAAATGAATATATTTATATAGAACTCAAGCATATCCTTCGATGTCAAGCAGGATTCTTTCAGCCCATTGCTAATATCGGGGATCCTCAAGTGTTCATATGATCCTATGTTGGACTATACCACTAGGAATTATTGGGTTACCCAAAGCTAGCTCATCCACATGCAAAAATTGGTCTACACAAATGCAAGATGCTATTGTGATAGACATATCATCATGCATAAGGATTTCCACCATTGCCAAGTTGGTTGTACAACAACCTGTAATGGGGATCACCTTATGGTTTGTATACTACTGAGAATTCCAGGGATTCAAGCTCCATTCCCTTATTTTATTTTATTTTATTTGGGATACTTGCTCATGCTTAGTGATGAAAATAATTTTTTATTTTTTATTTGATTTTTTTTCTCTTGAGTAGGGGATTTATGTAGTAATGATAATCACTTGTTTGTTTTGCTTTTGACTTTTGATTGATTATGGGATTTTTGCTTATTTTGGTAAAAGCAAAGGATTTTAACTGGGTAGGGAAGAATTTTTCCTTTTTTCAATTCTTGGTACCTTTGAACCAGTTGCACAGGGAGATAATCAAGGAAGACCCTTTTTGCTTAAGGTAACCTAGACCACTTTTGCATCTTTCATCTTTCCCTTGTACCAACTAGAATTTTAATGTGTCAATTAGTGATGGGATCCTGAATATCCAAGGCATTATCATGACTAGACCTTACCCTCTACTAATAAATATGGCTTTCCACAAAATCTGATAAGACCACTAGATATGGTTGAATGATCATAAAACCTTATCATATTATGTATAGCAATAGGAAATGGTTGTGTTGAAAAAATAGTTACACACATGGACGAATGGATGATGATGGACTTGAATGTTTATGGTTGTGATACAAACTGTGGCATCATTTGCAAGAGTGTTATCATAGCATATGCAAATGTGATGGATATGAATATTTCATGCAATGCAACTATGTGGATGCAGATGTAAGATGCAAATGTTTTTGTATTTTTGATCTTTGCATTGTTTTTGTATTTTTTCTTATTTGAATGTTTTTGTATCTTTGATTTTATTTTGACCAAAGGGCTTATTGTGCCTTTGGGGCTTTTAGGGTTTGACCAAGCGATGAGAAGATACCCTTGGAGAAATTTTGGTTAAGGTGACCAAGCGGCATGAAGATACCCTTGGAGCATTTTTTATTAAGGTGACCAAGCGACGTGAAGATGCCCTTGGAGCATTTTGATGGAATTTGACCAAGCGACTTGGATACCCTTGGAGCATTTTGATGGAATTTGACCAAGTGGTTTGGATACCCTTGGAGAATTTTGATGGAATTTGACCAAGCAGTTTGGATACCCTTGGATAATTTTGATTAAGGTGACCAAGCGGTGTGAGGATACCCTTGGAGCATTTTTTATTATCTTTGAATTTTTATGTTTTTATGATTTGTTTGTATTTTTTATGCTTTATATTATTTTTGTATTTTTGGCATATATTAATAAAATACCTTTAAGTGAATGATATTGAGAGTCTTAGGCTCTTCAACACCATCAAATTATGTGAGGTGATTTGCTCTAGGACCAACCCTTTTTAAGATTATGTGTGGGCCTATCCAATTTGCCACAAATTTGTCTCTTAGGTGCGACGGTAGATTTGAGTTTTGCTAGTTTTCTTTGAGCACAAGATCCCCAAATTTGAATTCTCTTAAGTGGAATTTACTATTGTAATCTCACGCAAGGTGATTTATAAACATGAAGATTCTCCAAAGCATTGAATTGGCATTTATCAAGAAGTGTTAATTGATCAAGGTGACCTTGCCACGCGGTGTCATCATCTATGAAGTCCTTTAATGCTATGCACAGGGTTGGAATTTCCAAATCTAAGGGTATGATGGCCTTAGCATCATATACAAGTGAAAATGGTGTTGCCCTACTGAGTTACCACACACTAGTCTTGTATGACCATAATGCAAGAGGAAATTGCATATGCCAATCCTTATGATTATCTTTCATTGTCTTCCTCAATATGGAGACTATTGTTTTTTTTAGGCTTCTGCTTGCCCATTTGATTGTGGATAATAGGGTTGAAAATTTGTGTTGAATATGGTTTTTGTTCATCAAAGCATGCACATTTTTGTTCTTGAAATATTGCCCATTATACAATATTATTTTCTAAGGGACCCCAAAATGACTTATGATATTGTGGAGTATGAACTCCATAATCCTTGGTCTAGTTGTTGATGTCAAGGGGATGACTTTGACCCATTTGGTTAAGTACTTAGTGGTCGTTATGATGAACATGTGTTATCTTGAGGGTGGGGTGAGATCTTCCCAACTAATTCTAGTCCTCATTATGAGAAGGGCCATGCTACCTGGATGGGTTGCAGGGCTTGGGATGGCAAGTGAGTTAGATTTGCATGATGCTGGCATTTAATGCATTTCTTGGCATAATCACAATAGTATTTTTCCATAGTTGTCCAATAGTATCCTATTCTCAATATGCACTTAACAATAACCATGCCACTAAAATGGCCACCATACATACCGTCATGAGCCCATGAAATTACCTAGGAAGCTTCCTACGGCTCAAGATAACAGAGGAGATCATAACCTCATCTATAAAGGATCTCTCCCAATAAGATGTACCTTATTGAATTCTGTTTAAATGTTCATATTTTAGCATGCGACAGACCTTACAACACCATTCCAAGATTTAGTAAGTCTTGTAACTAGGATAACCAATATTAATAAACCATAACTTCTATAGATAAAATAACCTGTTCCTTCTGTGATCCAAAACTTATGAATACAGATTGAGAAACAACCTTGTGGTGAATGGTTGCACCACACTCTGTAGGACCTTGAGAGATCAAACATCCCCAAGGTGTCATTTTCAAGAAACCTTTAGCTCTGAAGGACAAATCTTGATTTGGTTCTATATTGATCATGTTGATTGATTCTTGATTATCAAAATCCTCATGTTATATTGTTGAGTGCAAGAGAACTTTAATGTGAATGGTCCTAAAATCCATATATGGATTCTGAGGAATTAAAGATCCCAAGGATGCCATGGTGTCCATTAATCTATTTTATGTACATGGTATTTCCTTGATGTCATACCATTCCAGTCGGGCTAGGTAGGTGTCAACAAGTTCCTTATGATTTTAGGATTAGGCATCAACATTGGAACAAACACTTGAATTGATTAACTATGATAAAGGAGTCACAAAATATATTCAATATTTTAATGCCCATTGTGATGGCTATTTGAAGTCCTAATATGAAAATCTCATACTTGGTGTTATTTTTTGTGCAAGGGAAGTCTAGTTTGAATGATAAGGGCAACGGAACACCCTACGGTGTGATAAATACAATTCCTGATCTACCCCCTTGCTTGTATTTTTAACCATCGAAGAACAATGCCATGTCTCTTTCTTTCTCAATTTATTTAGGTTTGGGAAAATATGATAATGCAAAGACTACATCAATGAGTAATTAAATGGTGAGAGGATTGCTATCCTAAAGAGGTACTATAGGCCTGAAATGGCCACATACTTAGTAAAATTTTGTATAATTTTGACTAAGTCATAAATTTGTCATTACGCTCTAGAATTAGGTTGATAATATGATTTCACTTGACAGTTATTCAATTTTGAAATGTTTGAAGCAATTTTGGGTAACTACATTTCGAGTCCAGAATAATGACAGATTTCAAATCTGCAAAAGTTTTTGAGAGATGATGATGTCAGTAATGGAAAAGTGTAGAATAGCCTCCTTTCATATATCTAATTCTATAAAAATATTTTGTTTCCCAATATATATTGGTGCTATCTTCAAATCCACAAAAGTCTCAAGGAAATGATGAGGACAGTGGCAGAAAAGTACGGAATGGTGATCTAAGAAATGGACAAGTATTTTATTTCTAGAATGAATATAAAGTAGGACAACTAAATAATTATGAGGCAGAAGATAAAATCCTAGATTGAATTCATGGCTTAGATACTCTAGATCTAGATAGGATATTTTTCTACTAAAAGAGATGATGTCATAAGAAGAATGGCATTTACCTTGTGTCAGATTAAATTTGAATCGTGTGATGAAGAATATTGATGGTGGAGGTTAGTATTCTAAGTTTTGGTAATTTAGAAGATGTTTCTATGTCATAACTATGACAGTCAACCAGAATATGAAGTGTCAAAGGTTTTCAAGAAGATCAAACCAGATGTAGTTATAGATCAATGGTGGCAATATATTCCCAAGAAGGATCGATGAAAACATATGATCTAGAATGTTCTAAACTATATTTCTACTGAGCGACCAAGCAAGTGGTAGATGCCCTATGCTATCATGGTGGATGCCCTTCTAGTGGAATTACTATAGGACAAACCAATGAGCTAATTCTAGCTAAGCTCTTTATTGAGCTGTTGTAACAAGATTTGATGTATTGTTTCTTGATTTGTAATATGAAAAACTATAAGTAGAGGTTGAACCCTCATTTTGAAGGGTCAACTCTAGCGTATTTGCATGTACTATTGTAAATATTTCTAAGATATAAATGAAAGGAGTAATACATTGATATTCACCTCAATTTTGTGTTCTCTTGCGTGATGTCAGAGGTTCAGATTTCATAGTTACATTTTTGTAAATACTCAGATGGTTAGTTTGTGCCTATTTTGGATTACTAGTTATTGTGAGTAATTGAAATCTACTTTGAATTCATTCTGTGTTATTTAAAAGTATATTTCAGTAATATCTAAGTGTTTGGTGAATTCTATTATTTGTATTATCATTCCATAGGTATTAAAATTTCTTGCTATAACATTTCTATGTTATGATTTAAATACATGAAATGATCTATTATGAGATAATTATTGATATGAGTGTATGTCCTTAATTTGGTTTCTTTGGGAGATTTTTACAATGGTGCAATGTTTTTAACCTATCCATCCATTGTTATCTACATATATCTAACCCCAACCTTATCTTACCCTAAAATCCAAATCCTAAGTGAGCATAATTGTGTCAACAACCTTCTAAGTTAACAAGGAACTAGTCTACTCTAGAGGTTGGATCAAAAACTCCTATTTTGGTCCATACAATGTTGAGTGCTGAGCTACAACTATCGAGTGCAATCCTAGATAGAAAATAGGAAGATAGACAGCCATAGTAATGAGTGAAAACTTGGTGTAATTCAATTCCCAATAGTTTTTGGCACACCTAGTGGGACTATTTCACAAGGAACATGAAACCCATAAAAAGAGTTATTGTTATCTCAACCGAAATGAATCAATATTGGGTGAATTGTATTGACCTTATAAGCAAAGAAAATAAAATTCACCTGGTGACTCCCTGGTTAGAAGACCCTAAAAAAGTATTATATACTAGTACCCTTTCATGTATACCAGGTATTTCAAGAGGAATAACCCTGATTCTTTATTTCATTATGAGTTACCTCAAAGAAGGGCTACTGTTATAAGAATTTTAGATTAATATTTTATTGAATAATAAGATCTTTTTGAAGAAAACCCAATAGTTCCCCTAAGAAGAACTACAACCAAAAACATGACACATAATGTGGCTCCTAATTAGCCACTTTAGAAGTAACCTAATTGGGATTCAACTGGGCCCCTTAAATTAGCACAAATGGATGCCATTCCTCAAGCTGTATCTAAGGCAACTCCCACATATGATGGATTTGGGAAAAAAACTTACGAGCACTGCCAAGATATCCTAAATTTGGCAACAATCCACAAAATAATATTATTGTCAAAATTATAACTCTATCCTTTCATGGAAATATATTGCATTGGTTCAAAAATTTGGAAGATAATTCTATCACTTCATGGAAATATTTGGCTAAGCCATTCATAGAAGAATTTAATGAATTTTTTGATCCTTTTTTCCTACTAAATTAGTTTACAGCCATGCAGAAATCCCAACAAGAAACTATCTCAGAATTCAATTTGAGATTTAGCAGAACATGGAAGAGAATTCTCCCTACTGCTAGACCAATTGCATGTTTCACTTATATGTATTAGATACATGCCCTGGGATCATAAATAGGTCTATAGATACAACATTCTAGAGTAGAAACATTTCCCCAAGTTTATAATGTAGTCGTCCATGCTAAAAATATCCTAATCAATGTAGGAAGGATTCCCCCCAAAATTGTGTTACCCTATAACTCAAAAACTAATAGTAGCCATGAAAAATCCACAAAGTCCTCCTACATGGACCCCCTTTCTTTACCATATCCATATCTACAAATGAATCTAATTCCTTGGTCTAAATTGGTAGCCTCTACACCTCCTTTTCCTCCACTCCCTTCCCAACCTTCTCAAGAATTTTTTGTTACTCTAGATATACAAAATACCATGAAAACTTTGAGTAATAGGATTAATTCAATGGAAAAAAGAGATCAAGAAAGGTCACAATAGAGGAGATTCCCATATGTGAACAAATATCAAAGGTCTAGTTCTAGCAATAGTACTGGGGTTAGGGTGAATGCAGTATATGAAGATCCAGAATGTTCTACATATACCACTCTTGAAAATATTTTGTGTTTGGTATGTAATGACCCCCAGGACTCACAATATTATATGATGTATCAACACCATGTTCAGAAAGCTATGGATCAAGCTGAAAGAAATCATAAAGGGAGGGTTAATATGTTATGGCACCCTGATTAGATCGTGGCCAAAAAATATTTGGATGAAGAAAGCCCAATTTCTGTGATGAGAAGATTTGGAAAGAAATCTTTACAAGTAGACCCCCAAAATATGGGATAATTCTAGGTCCCTTCTCAAAATAAAGCTGACCCTCTCCTCAAAGCAATGACACTTTTCCTATTCTTAAAGCTAGAGGGAAAGAGAAGACAGATAGTCTCCCTAAAAATATTGAAATATAAATAGGATACAGAATGAGATACAAGGGTGAGGATCAAGAAAGGCTCAGGTTCCCCTCTATCACCAAAAGATAAATATTAGAGGTAACCTAACAATACAAAAGGAAATATGGTGAGCCAGATAGAGGCTTGGAAAGACTATCCCTAACCAAGTTTGAGTACAACATTATTGAGGATATGAAAAGGATTCTATCAAAATATAGTCTATATGATACTCTTTTCATCCCAGACCAGATTGACCTACTTAAAGATTCCCTAAAACAAAATCCCTAGAATAGAACAACCACCACCATCCTCAATATACCACCATAAAAAAAATAAATGACACATGTTGTTTTAAAAAACAAACCTCCTTATTTCTACATATCTTTAAGAATGGAAGGATGGGTAGTCCAAAATTGTATGATTTATTCAGGAGCATCAACCATAGTTATGCCTAATGTGGTATATGAAGAGATGGGTATGGAATATACCCGATATTTTCCCAGAGTGTTGCAATTATATGGGACACCTATAAAAATGGTTGGGGTTATTAAATATGTACTAATGAGTTTGCATAGAGCTCTCGAGGTAACAGTTGTGTAGGAAATAATGGTGGTGGACTTGGAACCTTATTTCAAGTTATGCCTCTCAAGATAATTTACTGTAAAATTAAGAGGATGTATGTACATGGATTATTCTAGCATGGTAATACCTTTCAAAGGAAAAAGAATAAGGATAATACCAAGGAATCTAGTTGCTTATCATATTGAAAAAATTGAAGCGGATCTATGCAATATTAATCCTTTGGAGGAATTTGAGCTAGTGTAAAACATTGACGAGCTAGACATTGAAGATGAGTTGCCTTTTAGAGAATACTATAGTCAATTTGGAACTGGTATGGGTACATAAAGTATCACAACTAAATTGGAAAATAATCTCCCTACTATCTCTAATCAATCCCTAAGAAACAAAGAAACATGGGTTAAGCATTTTTATGGTGCTAAATGTAGAAATGGTGTAGGGGTTGGTGTGGTTCTGCAATCACAGTCTGAAGGGATAAAGAAATTTTCTTATATACTGATATGGTAATATACCAACAATACCACATAATATGAAGCTTTGTGCCTCGGATTGATGCAAGTAGAAATTATGGGCATCAATATTTTGAACATATATGGTGATTCTAAGTTAATAGTCCATCAAGTAAGGAATAAGTGCAGCAGTAAGCACCATTAGTTGAAAGCTTATAGAAATAGGGTATGGGACCTAATGGATTCGTTTGATGCCCTGAATCCAAGTTTTGTACCTAGATAAGGTAATCACCTAGCAGATTCTTTGGAAATAAAGAGGGCTAATTTCAATCCTCTTGTATATTTTGGAACTAAGAAGACCAAAGGCATAAAATGGTTTTCAAACCTATAGTACTAGTCAAGTAGATATTCTGGCAGGTTTTTGAAAGTGATGAACAAATTCTAGATTTCATGATAAGAGAAGCATGCTTCTCGACTGTCCAAGAGGAAGACTTGGAAGAAATAGATTAGAAAAACTTTATCCAACTAAGAAACAATCATATCCCAAGGGGATTGGTCACCCTTGAAAGTTTATTTTATAATGAAGATAGAAAGTCAGTTGGAGCTATGAAGGTCGGTAAAAAGATCTATAAAGAAGTAGATGTTGGAATATGGAAGAAGCTCAATGTTGGGATCCAATGTTCACCTAAGGAAGCAAAAGAGATTAAATATTTATGCTTAAAATGCCAAGACATTTTGGCTTGGTCATGTGAAGACTTTAAGGTGTATGAAAAAAATATTATTCAGCATACTATCAGGTTAGAAACCGATGCTAAACCGTTTCGATAAAAATAGAGGTCTGTTAATCTGAGGATAGAAGCCATTATGAGGGAGGAACTCTTAAAGCTATTTAAGGCTAGGATAACATATCCAATAAAACATTCCACTTAGGTGTCCAATTTGGTACTCGTAAGAAATAAAAATGGGGATATTTGCCTATGTGTAGATTTTAGAAATTTGAATCAAGCATCTCTCAAGGATCACTATCCTCTCCCTCAGATTGACCAGATATTACAGGTGCTAGTTGGATTAGAAAGATTCTCACTTTTGGATGGTTACTCTGGATATAATAAGATTTGTGTAAAATATCAAGACCAATACAAGACAACATTTATTACAAAATGGGGTACATTTTCCTATGAGAGAATGCCCTTTGGGCCATCCAATTCTGGAGCTAAATTTCATAGGGCCATGGACCATGAATTTGGTACACTTATAAACAAAGTTATTCTGATTTACCTGGATGACATGACATTCTTTTATCATGATAAAAATGATCATCTATCTCATTTAGAATAGGTTTTTAAAAAATACAAAGAATTTGGTATCTCGCTTAATCCTAAGAAGTCATTCTTTGTAGTACATGAGGAAAAACTATTAGGCCATGTGGTCTCAAAGGAAGGTATGACCATAGATCCAAAAATAATTGGAGTAATTCTACCTATTCATTTACCTACTAATCATAAGACCTTGCAGTATTTCTTAGGTCAAATCAATTTCATCAGGAAATTCATTTCTGATTTTTCATAAAAAGTAAGGCCTATATCTAAACTACTCAAGAAAAACGTAAATTTCAAGTGGATTGAGGTTAGGAAGTAAGCTTTTGAGATCATAAAGTAATCCATTGCAACATTCCCAATCTTGAAAAATCTTGATTTCACTAAGGATTTTATCCTCTATGCTTATGGAGCTGAAGAAAGTTATGCCTCGATACTCACACAGAAAGATAGTCAAGGGGATGAGCACCCTATTTTATTTTGGAGTCAGAATCTAGATGATTATAAAGTAAAATACAACTTCATTGAGGGATAAGTGTTTGTTGTAATTAAGTCACTAAAGAAGTTTAGACAATATCTGGTACAGAGCAAAACCTTGATATATGTGGTTTATCTAGATGTAAGGATTTTTATTTTACAAGGTGACTTGGGAGATAAAAGGGCTAGTTGGATTACTAAGATCCAAGAATATTATGTAGAGATACATCCCAAAAAATTGGTAAGAGGTAGATCCTTGTGCCAAGGATTGGAATATGCTTCAGTATTGTCCAAAATAATAGCTTATCAGATGATAGAAGAGGATAAAATAGAGATTGTTCACACTCCAGATTCTCATAGGATTGAGCAAATTACTAGGTATTTCCAAACTGAGATCTACCCACCTGATATGAATTCTTCTCAAATAAGGAGGTATAGAATTCATGCTCTAAAATATGTATTACTACCTGAAGGGTTTTTCAAAAGAAACTTGGATGGTATTCTCTTGAAATGTTTGAAGGAGGACCAACAAAAAAGAGTCATTGAAGAATTTCATGGAGTCTCAGTAGGATATCATAGCTCCAGCAGAACTATAGCTTTGAAGATAATAAGAGCAGGTTATTATTGGCCTACCATGTTCAATGATGCTTTTAAAATTACCCAGGATTATGATAAGTGCCAAAGGTACATTGGAAGAATAAGAAATGTTGCCTCTCCCCTGAAGCCTATTCAAGTTGAAGAGCCTTTCCAACAATGGCGATTAGATTTTATAGGAGTTATAAATCCTAATTCTTCAGTAGAGCACAAGTTTATCTTGACAACTATAGATTATCTTACTAGATGGTAGAGGCCATTCCTACAAATAATGCGGACCAAGAAGTTGTGATCAACTTTATGGAGAGTTTGATGTCCAAATTTGGAGTTACGAAAGCTTTGGTGAGTGATAATGGTCCTGATTTCATAGGAGCTAAGTACATTGAGTTTTATAGTAAGTATGGCATCACTCTTAAAAATACTTCAAACTATTACCCACAAGGTAATGACTTGTAGAATCTACCAATAAAAACCTATTAAGGATTTTGAGAAAATATTTGGAAGGTAACAAAAGTAGTTGGCACCTGTTTCTCAACCATGATCTATGGGAATATAGGATTACTATTAAAAATTCCATAAAAACTTTGCCTTATACACTGGTATACGAAAAAGAGGTGGTATTGCCAATTCACTTAGAAATCCTAGCACTTAAGCTTGTCAGTACAGAAGAAGAATTAGAGGATCATCCAATTAAAACCAGATTGACACACTTGTAGTGATTGGAAGAGAGTAGGACTTAGGCATATGATCATTTTCAAAAGAACTCATCATAAATTAAAGCATGGTTTGATAAAAAGGTCAGGTTAAGGAAACTTCAGGTTGGAGATTCAGTTCTCAGGTGGAATGTTGATAGGGCAAAACCAGGTAAACATGAAAATTTTGATTTCTTTTGGGATGGTCCTTTCAAAATTGTGGAAGCTAAAGAGTCTAATGTATTTCAGTTGAAGGACCTAGAAGGAAACATACAACCAATTCTGGTGAATGGTTTCCACCTTAAACTTTACTGTATGTAAGAAATAAACTCATTGTAACATATGTATATACATTTTGTAAATATTTCCCCTTCATTTCTGCACTTTCTATTTTATTTTATTTCTACACTTTGTAATTTGTTCTTTTTTCGAAGAAATGCTAAAAAATAAGAGAGAGAGAGAAGAAATTTTGCAAGTAATGACTAAGTGTTGGTCAAATTCATGGCAATGTTCCATTTTGCACATTGTGCTATGCAAAACTCCCCAGAGTGGCATTCCACACTCAAGACCATATGGTTATATCTAGATTGGAAATTCCATAGAGTGGTCTATCTTTTTCTATCCTGCATAAGGAAGGACAAGAATGACACCAATTCGGGAACCGCTCAAAGTTGGAGATAGACAAAGTGGAATTATGTCAAAGCAACATGCATCTAGGCTTAGCATACTTAGAAAGTTCTTAAATATGCCAGAGCATAATTAGGCCAAAGCCAAACAAAAAGTTCTAATTTGACACATGGAGGCTAAAGATTGCTTGTGCATCCAATTCTAACGAACTCGCACATGAGCCAAAGAATAGCTGAAGGGATGTGATGAGCTGGATGCACAATTTCAAAATTCAACCAATAAGGAGATAAGATGTCACTTTTTATCCTACAAATAAATAATGTAAAGGGTGGTGAAGTGCGCCAATAATATATCATGCAACAACTACATTTATGGTTGATGATACATTAGTTCCAAAATATAAATGTGATAAATTTATGTGCATGATTCATTTCACAATCACAAGACTGTAGAGAATCTTAGTAGTGTTCTAAATTTATCCTCACTTATTCTAGTGCACAAAGTCCTACTACTACAAAATGGCTCCTAAGAAATTACCCACAAAGACTTCAAAAGATGTTCTAGAATTTGAAACTCTGGATGATAGGATTTCGGTGCCATACATTTATAAAGTCGAGGCTGTGGCAGACATAGTGATGACCATTACTAAAAGGACAAAACTAAGGAGTGTGAATGAAAAATACAAAAATAATGCTACTATATCTATGGAAGGTAAATGCTCCATCCTTTCTTATTTATCCTTTTACATTTGTGATTTTGTCCACCCATGTCCTGAGTTGATAGCTGCAATAGTTAAATTCTATGACACGCTAGCCAAGGCAATTAAAATTGGTGAGGGCAAGACCCTTTTTAGCATCAATACCTCTTTATATCATGAGATTTTTGCCTTAGGGTCTGACTCACCAGTACCACCAAAACCCTTCAGAATTGTTGAAAAATTTGGATTTTATTCCACTAAGAAATGAGCAAATGATGGTGAGTCATTTAGGAATTGGGTTTATAAATAGTTGAATACCAAAACCCAGGAAGAGTTGTCTGAGGTCCCCATTTCTATTAAGAAATTTGTAACCCCTATTTTATTCTCTATGTTGACCTACATGGAGGGTTTGGACTCTGATGAAGAGGTTCAAGGTTGGCAAATTGCCATTGCATATTATATCTCTAATGAAAGGATGTACAAAAAGGAGGTGGCAAAGAGAGAGATAAGGGTGATTTATTTTTACTGGCCAGTGTTTCTCATACAAAGAATACATGAACAGTTAGCAATATTGAAGAGGGGCTTTGGCACTCCTAGATTTAGGCATTTCTCAAGCTTGGTATGGATGTTTTATGCCACTGTGAAAGATAGAATGTCATGGATTCCAGTCAAGGATAAGATCGATAAAGGAGAACCTATGGCAATATAATATTGGACAAATTATTTAATAATTAATGAGTCTCACTATAGGTTTAATTTGGAATTCCTTGGACTGGCCCTCAAAATAATGTATGGAAATTTCCCTAGATTACCACCCCTAGCCAAAGATATTATGAGGAATAAAGATGTAGAGGAAGGTTACTAGTATATGTTAACTAAGGGAACGGTCATCAGATTATATGGTTTCATCGGTAAATCTTTTATTTTTCCCCACTTTTTCATGAAGAGACTCTTTGCCTTAGAATATTTGATGCAGGCATAATACATTGACTCAAAATATGGTTCAGGGAGAAAAGGAATTTTTTGCTTTCCCATCACACTTTAAGTGATATCACCATTACTAAAAAGGGGTAAAGTTAGAAAATTGACCAATACCTAGATGGGTTAGATCTGTTTTATATCCTCTAGAAGTGGAGTTATGATCCTAATGGTATTTTCACTGCAAAAAATAAAATCTTGAATAGAGATAAGGCCTACAAATTTGATAAAAGGCCCAAGGCTCATTTTGAACAGGGAAGAAACAATGATGAGACTACTCAGTTAGAGTGGAATGTTTCCAATATGGATCAATTACCTCCATGGTTGGATTTTATGAGCAAAAAGAATATTTTGATCCTGACCACCGGCCCAATCATTAGATTACTGAAGAGTTGATTGACAAGATTAAAGCCAAAACTACAAAGAAAAGTAGGCCCTCCTCCAAGTCAAAGTTGGCAAAGAAAAGGACATGTCTTCTAAAAAGGAAGTTGTAGAAGAAGTAGAAGAGGAGGATTTCAAGGGATCATGGGAGGATGCCAAGATCATGGATTGGTAGTGTATGAGAGTTGAAATTGGAAAAGCTGAATCTAAATTTGGAATAAAATTTGATAAAGAGTTTTCAAAAAGATATGATGAAAATATTAATACTTGGGAACTAAAGGATGTAAGGCACATTGTATTAACAGTTGAAAAATGTTAGGGTGATTCTAAATCTCTCCAACCTTTTATAGATTGAAATACTTCTTTAACAAACACTGAAGCATTGAGGACTTTCAGTCCTACTTCTAAGCAGATGGAGATATTCCCTAAAGGATCTAGGATGATGAGCAAAATGAGATGTTCTAAATAAAATATTGTTAGTACCTGGGTTATTGAAGCAAAATATAGGCCTAAATTTTTAGCTCTAGGAGCACAGCCTTAGGATAAATTTTATCAAAAAAATAAGGGTAAGAGCATTGGAATCAAGCCACTTTCTTTTACTCCTACAACGTCAACAAAGCCACAATCCATTATTGAGCAATATTTACCTTTTGGAGGAGTGTAAGGAGAATTATCAGAAGAATATTCCAGAGATGAGATGGATGATTTTATATTAGTTTGTAAAAGGGCTAAGATAACCCTGGATACAAAAGGAAGAGCTTTCAAAAAGGAAAAATATGAGTATGGAGGAAATTATGGAAGAGGTATTTACTTTTAATATAGAAGGGTTAGTTGAACAAGAACACCAACTTGAAACAGAATCTAGGCAAGAACACCCTACATATGTAGGTGAAGGTATGGTTTTTAATCCCTCTTCTCCTTCTCATATCCAAGAATCCCCAAAAGGATTTCCCTCCCTTTATAGTCAAGAAAATGTGGTGAATTTACCTCCTTCACCTCATAGTCCTCACCTCATCCCATCAGTAGATATGGAGGCATTAGTCAGTTCTACCATATCACAGCCTCCTTCAAACCCACCTTCCACTTCTAAAGCATCCACTTTAGTATCCACCATTATTGCACCCTCATCTCTTTTACCACCATACATGGGACAATGCATTCCAATATCATCTATCCCCTCTATTATCAATTATTTCCCTGTTTTCCTAAATTTACCTATATCAAAAATAGCAATAGTCATAGAATCTACCATTGTAATAGATGTTGTTGTCAATGTGTAACCACCCCCACCAACAACAAGTCAATACACCCTCATGTTTTTGATGCTATTATCTCCTTTGACTATTGCTATTTCAAAGTTTGTTTTTGTATCCGAAGAGCATGCATCTTCTTAGAGCATAAATTATTACTGGGCAAATAATCTTAATAAGCCTTCTAGCTATATGGTTATGACAAGTAAAAGTATGTATGTTAATCCTTTCACCAGGAAAAGGGTTTCAAGGTCTTTGATTCCACAAGTGAGCAAGCCTAAAAATGATATGACTGCTTAAGATTATAGAGGGGAAGAAATCATAGAAGATATTGACAAGCTTCCTATTGAATATGAGTTAGGGATGGCCAAGGCTCACTTGGATACCTTTTATGTTAAGACTGATATAGCAAAATACAAGTTAGAAAAGTTGAAAAATAGGTTGAAAATCTTAAGAAGATCCTCCATGATAAAAAATAAGTAGATAATATTCTAAGGAAGGAGGCTAAGAGTTGGCAGGAAATATTTTAGAAGGTTAATGAGTTGAAATACCAGCTAGAAGATCAAAATAAGTTGAATGAAGATTGGGCAAAAGAGATTCAGAGTTTGAAACATCAGCTTTAGATTGAGAAGGCCAAGGCCTCAGGATTTTCCAAATATAATTTGAAGAAGATAAAGCAGGAGTTGTTTTCTAAAGTTCAAGAAAAATGTTTAGGTCTTCAACTCATAATTGACTACTTGAAGGATGCCAACCAATTATTATCTACCATTCAGAAGGATTTAGATCAAATCACTTGAGAGTTGTAGCCTATGGTGATTTCGATAGAAAAAATGTATAGTTTGGTTTGTAGTAGGCTCAGTGATGTTTCTAAACCAATTTCTAATAAATAATGGAATCTAGCTGAGGTAGCCTCCAAAATAGTGCTAAAAAAGTACAGGGCAGTTCAAAGAGCCTAGCTATTATTTGATAGGATGGACAAGGGAATCAAAGATATTATTGAAATAAATGAGGATATGGTTCATGTTGGTTTCAAGGGTCTATGGGATGAGGATCATAGCTTATTATGTATGGAAGAAGCCCATCAAAGCATCAAGGAGAATCTATAGGATGAAGCTAAAATTGATTCATTAGAGGATCCACTTTCCCAAGAACAAGTTGCTAAGCTAATTATGGGTTACACCCACCTAAGATATCTCATGGAAGATATGGTGACTAGATGGAATGCTGCTAATTATAAATATGTTGGATAATTACAATACATTTATAAGTAGCTTAAAGAGACATCAAATCCCTCTGAGCAAGCCTGGAAATAGGCTCTTCAATATTTGGAATCAATGGTTTAGGTGTTCGGGGATACTTCTGGTAAATATGAGCAAGGAGTACAAACTCTTGGAGAATATGAATATGAAGAGGTTATAAAAGAATAAGAATAATGTTGAGTAATTACAATCCCAGGAGGGGCTCATGCTTAAACCATTATTTTTTCTATTTGTATATATGCATAATTTTTGTATTCCTATACATCAATTTTGTATTTTTGTTTTTACTCTGATAGTTGTCATAAATAAGCAATAAATGCATGATGCCTACAACACAACATTTTTATGTGAAGGTATTTTTGAAAGGAAGCCTTATAAATGAGGGGAGTTGTGTATATTTTCTGAAGGTAGTAGTAATATTGATATTATAGACATAGTCTCTAGTTGAAAAAATGAGTTCTATGATTTTTTTGGCATAGTTTCGATATGAACCTTTACCCTCTAAGCAGAATTAAGTTTTTGAATGGTAGGATTTGTATGGAAATCATTCCTTAAAACATGTATTCAAGAATAAGTATTATTTTGACTCCTAAGGCCCAATGGATAAGACTCTAGATTTGATTGGCTTTGCAAGCAAATCCACCCGGGAGGCACTAGAATGTAGGCTTGAAATGGCCACATACTTAGTAAAATTTTGTATAATTTTGACTAAGTCATAAATCTATCATTTCGCTCTAGAATCAGGTTGATAATATGAGTCTGGTCAATAGTTATTCAATTTTGAAATGTTTGAATTAATTTTGGGTAACTGCATTTCGGGTACGAAATGACGACAAATCTCAAATCCACAAAAGTTCTTGAGATATGATGATGTTAGTAGTAGAAAAGTGTGGAATAGCCTCCTTGCATATATCCAATTCTATAGAAGTCTTTTGTTTCCCACTCTGGATAGGTGCTATCTCCAAATCCATAAAATTCTCAAAGAAATGATGACGTCAGTGGTAGAAAAGTGCGAAATGGTGATCCGAGAAATGGACAATTATTTTATTTCCATAATGAAGATAAATCGGGATGACAACAAAATTATGAGGTAGAAGATAAAATATCAAAGTGGATTCATGGTTTAGATACTCTATATCCAGATAGGATATTATGCTACTAAGAGAGATGATGTCATAATAGGAATGGCATTTAGCTTGTGTCAGATTAAATCTGAACCGTGTGATGAAGAAGATCGATGGTGGAGGTTAGTATTCTAATTTTTGGTTGTTTAGAAGATGTTTCTACGTTAGAAATATGATAGTCATCTAGAAGATGAAGCATAGAATGTTTTCAATAAGATCAGACTAGATGCAGTTATAGATCGACAGTGGCAATCTATTCCCAAGAAGGATCGATGGAAACATATGATCTAGAATGTTCTAAATTGTAGTTCTACTAAGCAACCAAGCAAGTTGTAGAGGTCCCGTGATGTCATGGGGGATGCCCTTATAGTGGAATTCCTGAAGGACGAACCATTGAGATAATGCTAGCTAAGCACTTTACTGAGCTGTTCTAACAAGATTTGGTATATTTTTTCTTGATTTGTAATATGAAAAACTATAAGTAGAGGTCGAACCCTCATTTTGCAGGGTTGGCTCTAGCATGTTTTCCTATGCTATTGTAAATATTCTTGAAGAGCTAAATGAAAGGAGCAATACATTGATATTCAACTCAATTTTGTGTTCTCTTGCTTGATGTTATATGTTCGTATTTCATTGTTGCATTTTTGTAAATACTTAGATGGTTAGTTTGTGCCTATTTTGGATTACTAGCTATTGTGAGTAATTGAAATCTGCTTTGAATTTGTTCTATGTTATTTGAAAGTACATTTCTATAATATCTAAGTGTTTTGCGAATTCTATTATTTGTATTATCATTCCTTGGATATTAAAATTGCTTGCTATAACATTTCTCTGTTATGCTTTAAATACATGAAATGATCTATTATGAGATAATTGTTGATCTAAGTGTATGTCCTTAATCTAGTTTCTTTAGGAGCTTTTTATGATGGTTCAATGCTATTAACCTATCCATCCATTATTATATACATCTCTCTAACCCTAACCTTCTCTTACCCTAAAATACAAATCCTAAGTGAGCATAATTGTGTCAACAACCTGCTAAGTTGACAAGGAACCAATATACTTTGGAGGTTGGATCAAAAACTCCTATTTTGGTCCATCCAATGTTGAGCTTTGAGCTATAGCTATTAGGTGCAATCTTGAATAGAAAATAGTAAGATAGAAAGCCACAATACTGAGTGAAAACTTGGTGCAATTCAGTGCCCAACAAGTACCTCTGCTAATTTATCCACTATGACCTGTCCATTGATGGACTTTTGGATTATGAACTCTAGATATAATTCTATCAATAGCATGATCCACTTTGTAGTACGTGTATTGTGATAGGTCTTGTTCATCATGTATTGCAAAGGATTTTATTTGGATATAACATAGGTCATATGACTCAACATGTAGTGACACAGATTTTTGGTCACAAAGACCATTGCCAAACATAACTTTTCTACATATGCATACCCTAGCTCATAACTCACCAAGGTGTAATTGATGTAATATACAACTTGCTCTTTTTCTTGTGCATTATTTTGGGCCAACATGGTGCCCAAAGTGAAATTAGTAGTTGATATGTATAGTAAAAATGGTACATCTAGCCTTGGTGGAGCCAATACTGGTGGTGTTTCCAGGTAAGTTTTGATCTCTTCAAAAGCTTTTTGGCACTCTTTATCCCAATGAAAAGGGACTCCTTTGCATAGTAGTCGATTCATGGGCTGAAATTTATTTGATAATTTATCAATGAATCATTTAATAGATGCTACCTTGCCTTGTAGACTTCTTAACTCCCTAATGTTGGTAGCGGTTCCCATTTCCAATATAGCCTTTACCTTTGTAGGATCAACTTCAATACCTCTATTAGAGATGATGAACCCCAAGAGCTTACCAAAAGTTACACCAAACATGCACTTATTAGGATTAAATATGACGTTGTTCTCAATGAGGCGATCAAAGACTTTTCTAAGGATTTCAACATGCTCTTGTTGCAATAAAGACTTGGCCAGTAAGTTGTCAATGTAGTCCTCTAAGATTTTATGCATATAGTAATGAAAGATGTATGTCATGGCCCACTAATATGTGGCACCAAAATTCTTTAGACCAAATGGCATCACCTTGTAATATAATGTCCCTCATAGAGTAATAAAATTGGTATTATACTGGTCTTGGGTTTGATCCTGATTTGATTGTATCCAAAAAATCCATCCATTAGGGAGAGCATCCCATGGCCTGCAGTGGCATCAAAAAGAGCATATATGTTTTGCAATGGGAATGAATTATTTGGAGTTGCCCTATTCAATTCTTTGAATTTTGTTCAAATACAGACACTTCTATCAGGTTTTCCCATGGGTACCATGTTCAAGACCCATTCTGGATAGTTGATAGGAACAATAAAAATTACATCCAACAGTTTTTACAACTCATTTTTCATCATCAAAGTGATGGTTGGATGCATTTTCCTCATATTTTTCTTGAATGGCTTCTTCATGGGATCCAATGAGAGGTTGTGAACCACTAAATTTGGATCAAGCCCTGACATGCCTTTGTAGGTACAAGAAAAAAGGTTTAGCCTCTCCTTAAGGAGAGGGATTATGATGGCTTGTTCCTTTGGAAATAAAATTTCTCTGAACTTGACTTTCTTTGATTGAGTAGGATCATCACTAATGTCCACCTTGAAATTCAATTATATAACCATATGTGACCCATCCTATAGCTGGTGAGGTGTGGGTATTAAATGAATGTCATCGATAAGATTTATAGGTCCTACTAACTTAGGATCCAAACCAACATGGAATACGTCATATGAACAACCTAATGCAAAATAAAATGATTGTAACATCTCTTCATTAGGTAAAATATCCTTAGGCTCTATAGGTAAATTAGCATGATCCCAATAAATAGTATCTATATCAAGATACAATGGTTTAGTAGGATCTACTAGGTTATGAAGTGGAGTGGTCAAATCAATGGAGATTGTATTGATGGATGGAATGAAATATCTAAAACCACATGGGTGAAATCTTGTCTTAGAGGTTTTCACTCCATACTCATGATGAGGCTCTAGAGGAAAAGGAATATTTGGATTTGGCCCCTGAGTAGGTCGGATAATAGGATCATTGGTTTCTAAGAGCTCTCTAGGTGGAGGGGGATTGATTGCATGGTAAATGGCATCTAAGTCAACAAGTCTTCCCAAAAACCATAAGCGAGGGTCTATGGCATGAAGTGCTACTTCTATTTTTACCAATATGTTGACTTGTTGTAAGTGGCAAGGCCCAAGATAAGCCATCTCAGTATCATCTTCATAGTCATAATAACTTATCCAAAAACCATTAGTATTGGTATGTGGCCCTAAGACAAGGGGCCCATGTCTTGGCCTCAAGTAGATCATATTTGTCTCATCCTCATATTCTTTGTCATTTATGAAGATGCTATTTGTATTTGTTTCTTTCTCCAAGATATGGTGGTACTACATTGGCCCTAGGTAGGCTCTTTCTATTGAGTCCTTTGACTCATAGCCACTTTTTTCTGATATGTATCCACTCTTGTTGTGGTTGGACTAGGCAAGGCTTTGTAAATAGTGAGGCCCATGATAGGCTAAGCTTGCCACATATCCATTTCTTCTCGCTCTTCATCCCATAATATGCAACCTATCTAGATGGCATCAATTGAGAAGTTTGGATGGTAAATATTTGGTGGTGGTATGTTTACCAAGGCCACTTGTCTGTTGATCAGATGTCTTGTACTTGGTGGGTGAGAAGAAATAAAATCAATGTATTCTCCTAATCACAAGCTTAATCTATCCAAGGATGCTACTAGAGAGTAATCTTGACCTCTTATGTGCTAGCCTAACCCAAACCTATCAATGGAAAGCTGATATTTCAGCTCGTATGGCCGCCTATGCCCCTGCTCATATATACCAAGACCATAGCCATGCCAATGGAAATGCTCAAAGTAGCTTAGAGAAAACTTGAGATTAAAGAATCATGGGCACAGTCCAGGCCATCATAGATAAAATTGGTCTGATTAGGAGGGATTCCAAGTAGAACAACTATTCCCACTGGTGGTCTCAGGTATTTTGGCCATCCCATGTCTTGTGCATACTCAATTATGGGCATGAATGTTATGTTTTACACAAGGTAATCTCCAATACCTATACTTTCCATGTGTATTATCGCATGTGAGGTGGATGACACTACAGACGACATTGGTGAAGTAGGTTCTAGTATTTCTTTGGCTTGATCCTAGAGATTTTCCTCTTGCATGGGACTTGGGATTTCTACAATGGCTATAGTTAGCAATTCCTTGGGCTTTTCTTCATCGATTAAGGGTGCTTTTAGCTTTTGATTGTCTTTAGATATAGACATTGATGGTCTTTTAGAAGCATCTATTTTTTTGGGTGCAAGAGGAGGTGTCGATGTGGATGGGTCTTTTCATACCCCTTTGTCTCTACCATCTAGTTGCGTAGTTAGATATGAAGGTCTTACATATAGGTGGGTGTAAGGAATCACAAAATCTCCTTGACCTTATGGATATATTTGAATGGCTCTTCATCAATCATAACCACATAGACTTTATCATCGTGCATATACTTGAAAAATTGGTGTAAAATGGAAGGAATACACTTCATATCTCTTATCTATGGATGCCCTAGGAGGATTTTGTATTTCATGGCCCCTTCAAAGACATGAAATATCATAGGGATGGTATTATGCCCCACATTAATGGGTAGGACTATTGTTCCCACAATAGAGCATAAAGCATCATTGAAAGCTCTTAACGTGTAGGCTCCTAGAACGATATTGTATTTGGGGATCTTAAGGTGCCCTATTATTGTTGTGATGATGTTTATTGATGAACCTATATCAATAAAGACTTGCTTAAAAGGTAAATCATTGACTAAAGAAACAATGTGTAGTGGGAGGTCTAGTAAGGTAGTAGGTTGGTAGGAACCTAGGGTTCCTAGCACATAAATTGATAAATAAATAAATAAATAACCTAAAACTAAAAGAATCGCTTTTGGATTGTCGGGAAGTCCCTTCAATGTTTTAATAAATGTTTTATATAATATTTCATGGATGATCTTGAATGAATGGTTTGAACAATCATATATACCGACCTAACCTTAACCATCATGTCTCTTCACCACAATGGTTCATAATAATTAATATAATTAATTATTATGACTTATGCTAAGCCCAATAATATAATATAATAATTAATTATTATATTATAAACTATACTACATGATATTAAATTATTATTATATTATTATTATTAATAAAGGTTAGGATATAAAATCCTAACATGCCACCCTTCCTCGAAAAACTTTGTCCTCAAAGTTTAGAAAGACTGGGAAAATAATCTTCAGCACTTTATTCTTTGGAAGGCTCAGTTTGTAGGGTAGATAGTAGCATTGTGGACTTTGTTGATAACAGTTACCATAGCTTAATGAAATCCTGGCACAAACCTTTAATAATATATTCCTTAATAATAATGGGAATTATATTATTTTTGTGGGCTACTTCACCGAGTTGCTAGTATTCAATATTTGGCAATAAGAGAGGACTATACGAGGCTTGTAGCATCCCAACAACAACAATATTTGGCTTATGAACACCCCTCGATAACGGTGCAATAGCTATCTTTTAACATTTGGTACGCATTTGTTGTATGTGCTATCTTGTAACGGTTCGTTTTAGCTTGTTGCTTCTTAATTAACTTGTGTCTTCTTGATCAAACATCTCCATTCCTTACTCAAGGAGGCCAATAATGTCGTGGTGCTTCGAATGCTATGTTCTTTATCCTAAATTTTAGCAAGTCAAGAAATAAGCACTGCATAATACACCTTACAGGATTTGTTTCGCCACAACAACTTAGCAACACTTCACCAAACAATCAATATTTGGGTCAAGAAAGAACGCTCTTGTCCAGTAATCAGTACGCGATGTAAGGTTGAACAGTATCATGTCAGTCAACCAAACACAACTTGAATTAGTTGTTGTACTAATATTCTTTATTTCTCTAGCAGTCTTGTATTTCCAGTTGTAATAAATGTCTTCCAATTGTTATTTACCTCTCTTAAATGGTTCGATTACTTCATTCGCAGTGATAAGACACTGCACTCTCCGTCCAATTTGACACAACTATAATTTTATTACCGTTAGCCTACTTTGAACTTCCTCCACATGCATTGAAAGTATCTTGTAGTGGTTCGTTCTCTTCCCTAGGCACGTAGATATTTTGAAGCTCTCTCGTTTGGCAATTTGGTAGCAACTTTTTTTTTTTAACGACATCGTACGTAAAAAATAGACCTCCTTTTAATGCTTTCAATCCTTAGGGTTTAAAATGGCTAGTCAATTGTTTCGCCAATCAAATGTGTTGGCTAATTTAAGCAATTAGGGATTCTAAAATACTGCAACCACATGATTAATTCGAAGGTGATGAACCAATATATCTCCTATGCTCCTAATGTTTTACTGCATGTTTGAAACATAATTCCAACCACTTGTTAGTTTATCTTCAGTAGTGCAACTTTGACTAGCTATATTTTTAGCATTGCTGGCATTTCCATAGGCCCACCCATTAATAAATGAACTACTGGTACCAGCATGGCTTCATATGTTTCAAAATTTGTAGTTAGAACTATTTCAAAAAACCTGATAATCAGGTAAATTTGGAGCTGCCATAAGATTTATCCGTTCACCCTAATAAATATATGATTCAATATTCATGTTATTTTGGTCAGATATATTTCCCAAATCAAATATTTCTGTCATTGGATGCATTGTGGTCCTTTGGCCTTGCATTATACCCTGTAATAGTCTCTTCCAGGTCCAAAATTTGGGCAACAAATGATGTTGTTTATAACATATTTGTAATTAATTTCAACCTGACATGTCACATGTGTCAATCATTTGAACAACATATTGTTTTTTGAAGCTGAGTAGCAATATCATATCCACCAGCGATTGTCTTCTATCATTTTTCGTAAAATAATCTTCTAACAGACAGTGTTGTGGAAACTCTCGAAAATGTGACCGAGTGTTTTGTGATCGGGAAACAAATAAAATTTTCACCAAATTTTACGGGGGGTGGTTCATGCGTTCATGAAATTTTTCCTTTGGAAAAGTACGAACAGAAGAACATCCTTATTATCGGGTACACTCTTCCCCTCATTAACAATGACTGTTCCCAGATTTGGGGAGAAATTGAGGTTGGGTTATATCGCTTGATAGATATATTCTTTGATCTTCTAGAACCCACATGCTGTGACCTCCCTCGGCTCTTATAAGAAAAAAAAATACGAGACATATGAGAGCTAGAAAACAGGTTTCCTTTGTTTGATGGATGGGTGTCCAGGATTACCTGCGATCAAAATTTTTCACTGCTAAGACTCTAAGAAACGCAGTTTCAGAGCTCCAAATGGATAAATACAATAGGTAAATTTCTGCAGCCATTGCTAAAATCAACATTGTGTGTATCCAGATATCCAGACTACCCATTTGATGGATTGTGGTCTCCCAGTTCTATAGAATTCCTAAATATAATGAGTAACATGAACTTCTCCACACGAGTGGCATATGATGAACCATCGTCGCTTATCATACAAACTGAACAAATGAGCTACTTCAGTTGCCACTTTCTCCAAATCATGGAGGCCATTTTGACCAATCTCGTTGGCAGGCGTAAGTTTCTATTAATAAGATCTTTGCGGACAAGGTTATAGAAGTTATAAATCCAGAAGTTGATTATGTTTGGGTTCATAATTACCATTTCATGGTATGTTAAAATTATGGATGATATTTCCAACTAGTTATAAGTTGCAAGGAGAGAATGCATTTCCAGTTGCAGTGCTGCCTCGAAAGATGAGTACTAAACTTTCTCGCTTTCTCGATATGAGTAAGTGTTGGGTGGTGCGTCTTCCCAATGAAATTGGAGAACTATTCAATCTAGAAGAGTTATATTTGTCTGGGTGTAATCTAATAGAGCTTCCTCAATGTTTGGGTAATCTTATCAAGCTGAAAGTTCTTGACATCGGTGAAAATGATATAAGCAGTTTTCCAGCAAATTTTCATCAGCTGAAATCACTAGTACATTTATGTGCAGACCAAAATGACAAACTTGAGGAATTGTCAGCCCTTTCAAATAGTCTCATTAAACTTAATATCTATTTGTTGTTGTACAAATCTGTAAGAAGTGTCCACCATTTCACATTTGAAAAAATTGAAGGTCCTTGATGTCTCTTTCTGCACAAGTCTCACGAAACTTCCATCGTTGAACTCCATGTATTCTTTTAAAAAAAAATTCACATTGTGTAATTGTGGTATCTGGGAATTGCCATCTCTTCTAGAAAGTCTTGTTGATCTCAAAGTTGCACACTGCTACAATCTACGAAATTTTTTATCTTGTTTAGTTGGTTGGGCATCAAATGTAGAAGTTGGTGGTGGCCAAGGAGGTGGCCTCTCAGAACATAGACGCCATGTGATTATGTATGCATGAATCTCCTTTCTATTCTTCAAAGTAGATACATCGGTGCATATGGATAGAACACTCGAAATAGTGACTGAATCTGATTTCAAGTATGTCTTTTCTATTTGACAGAATAGGTCAATAGCTTTACAACAACATTTTTTTGGGGTATAAGATTTCAAAAATGTTCTTGTAGTAGCACACGAATTCCAAGAAAAATGTACATTGTGGCCGTACTTAGTTTCCCAGCTACCTGTAATTATTTTTTGTATTGAAGTTTTTTTATGGTTTTTATAATTTTTATTCGGAAGTGGAATAGGTATTTTTTGGAGTTCTATGGTTATGGGCTCATCCAGAGAAACAATTAATTTAGGGTTTGGAGCAATATGTTCAGTTGCATTTTTTTCATTCTTGGGAAGAGCAATGGGTACCAATTGGGATTTCATGGCTACAGGTTCTTCCTCCTCTACCTGAGATTCCATGGCTAGGGTCTCCTCTTGCATTTCCATTAAATATTGTATAATACGATCAGAACGTTCCATTTGTTTTTTTTGTTTTTGTTCAATCATTCTTCTAATTTTTGCAATGTCATTTTTCATTTCCTTGACCAATATGGTTGGATCCATAAGGCTCTGATACCAGATGGTAGGAACCTAGGGTTCCTAGCACATAAATTGATAAATAAATAAATAAATAACCTAAAACTAAAAGAATCGCTTTTGGATTGTCGGGAAGTCCCTTCAATGTTTTAATAAATGTTTTATATAATATTTCATGGATGATCTTGAATGAATGGTTTGAACAATCATATATACCGACCTAACCTTAACCATCATGTCTCTTCACCACAATGGTTCATAATAATTAATATAATTAATTATTATGACTTATGCTAAGCCCAATAATATAATATAATAATTAATTAATAATTAATTATTATATTATAAACTATACTACATGATATTAAATTATTATTATATTATTATTATTAATAAAGGTTAGGATATAAAATCCTAACATAGGTACTGTATTAATCTCATGATCATAAAATTGAATTACAGGTTCTTGGCATTGTTATACTTGTCCCATAAAATGAGTGAATGCATTTGGGTCATATGGTTAGAGATTAATTGATCTCAAAAAATCCACAAAGTCTCCCTGTGAATTGGTGACTGTTGTATGAGTTCATAGATAGATAGCTTTGCTAGAGTCATTTGTAAGTTTTGTTCTAGTCTACTCTGAATAGTTATCACAAGTTGGGTTGGTGGACCTGGAAGGTTGTTTTACCCCTTTCTCTACCTAGGTGCAACTGGAACATTAATGGGAGTTGCATGAGGTTGTGATTGACCATATCGTCTACTCTTGGTTGCTATGTTGATAATTTCAACCATCCCAATGCATCCGTGGGTAGGTGTATCGATTCAGACCTGATTGACTGTGGCACCTTACCGTATAGGGATCTCATGGTTTGGAAATGGGTTTTTGTATATACCCATATCTCTATTATTGGGAGCCAATGGGTTGTCAAATTTAAGTTCCCCTGCTTCAATCATATTCTACATCTAGTTCTTGAAACCAATGCAAAATTCAATGTTGTGCCCCAGTATCCTACGATAAGGGTAAAATTGATCTTCCCTATATACTTTTGGCTTAGTACGGTTGGTATATAAAAGAGGTATATCAAGAAATTTGATCTTCCTAGACTAACTCAACTAGTTGAAAATTGATTGCATTGACTCTTACAGAGGTGTAAAATAGTGAGGTGGCTTGCATTCTCGGTTTTTCCCCTAATTATTCTTTTGGTCGTAATTGGTTGGTGGGGGTTGTGCCTAATAATTTTGGGGTTTTTGCATGGCCCCATCCCTAGGTGCATCATATATGACTTGATTAAATGGAGTAGGGTTTGCTTGCTACTACTTGTATTTGTCATTCTTACCATTTTTATTCCACTCCTTGGTTCGGAGCTTGATGGTTCCCTCATCTACTTTTATGTACTCAATGAGTTTAGCCTATGTCAACGCTTCCTCAAGTGAAGGATATTATTGAAGTTATAAGAAGAGGGAGATGTATTTAGAACAACTATTGGTGAACATGCGGATGATTTCTTCTATGGGGACAGAGAATGATAACTTTACCATGACTTTTCTCCATCTATCCCCATAATCCATTACTGGCTCATCATCATAATGTTTTAAGTTGGCTAGGTCTAAAAGGTTCACCTTATTTTTAGCACCAAAGGATAAATATTTTAGGAAAGTTTTTACTAGTTGTTCAAAACTAAATATGTTGTGCTTGGGTAGTTGGTTAAACCATTGAGTTGCAGCACCAAAAAATGCTATAATGAAAGTTCTTAGCATAAGAGCATTGTTGTATTCAATATGAAAACATGAATTGATTAAATTGGTAACATGATCTTGTGCATCCTCTTCACCCTTAAATTTTTCTAACCTAGGCATCTCAAAGTGCTTAGGATATGTAAGGCTAGGAACTGATGGGCATAATGGTTGGTTGTGTATTTTACTCAGTGTTGGTTTCCAACTATATCTTGCTTCTAAAAGGACTTCATATTTTTAGTGAGTTCTTGGAATGCCTTTGAAGCAAGGAGTTCCTCTTATTGAAAACCCACTAACAGTGGTAATGGAGGTAACCCTTTATCCACTTGACTTATTCTATTCTCTTTCCTCCTATGATGGGATTTAGGATGTGTCTTATCTTGATTTACCATGTTTACCCTTTCTCCACCAATTTTATTTTGTTCATGATTTGAGTGGTGGTTTTGTTGTGGGTTTTATTCTTACCTAATGCACCCTTATTCTAGTGAGTCAATGTTTTAATATATTTGTTTATCACTACCATTTTCTTGTAGGTTGATATGAGCTAGCTACTCAGCTTGTTCTCTTAAACATTTCTCATTTTAGTGCAAAATCCTTTCTCTTTGTTTGTCATGTTTGAGAGCTTCAAATATCTTTTGCTCTTTATACAATGCATTTTCCAACCATCGCACACAATTAGATTACACTATTAAAGAAGACTCATGTTTATTTAATTTTGTTCTTGTGGTTTTGATTCATAGTTTCCTTAAATAGGTTTCTACTATTTCTTTGCTCTTGCTATCTAATGTAACTTGTTCGGTGTGTTGATAAGTGCCTCCATGTTCAAAATCGGTACATGTACTATGGGTTCACTTTGAAGTTTTTTTAGGTTGGGTGGTGCATTTAGAAGTAACACTTTGTGAACTTCCAGATGCAAAATTTTTTGAGGCTATGGTTCTGGAAGTTGGCTTTGAATTAAATCGATCCAACTTGTCTAACTATCGTATTTTCCATGGCTGATCTTGTGGGGTGCCATTTACTCCAATGAGATTATAATATATTGGAATCCTTCCTCTTGTGTGAAGGGTATCTTCTATTTTGTGCCTATTACTGGATGTAACTCTAGTTTCATACCCCTTAGTGGGCAGATCTGTTTTGAGTGTCTCATGTGAAGTTTGAGATGTTGTGACTCTTGTGTGTCTTTTTGGTGATGAAGGCTTTGTGGCCGCACCATTCATTTGTGAGGATGGATGTGGGGAAACCTCATCATCCCTATATGAAGAGTGGGGTTTGGAAACCCTTTCATGTATGTGAGAATATGGGAGTTGAGAAGTCTCTGTGTGTCTAAAGGAGGGCCTTGATGCCTCCTCGCATATCCGTGATGAAGGATACCTTGAAGCCTCATTGTGTTTAGGTGATTTATTTCCATTATGTGTCTCCCTAACTAGGTTTTCTCAAGGAGAACCCCCACGGGTTGAGTTATCACCTCTTAGGCTCACGGAACTATGTCCCATGGTCTTGTGAGTAGGTGGTTCAATGTTACTATGACTTCACCTATGGGTATGTGTTGTTTTAGATTCTACCTTAGTATTGGATCGAGGATTCTTACTTATAGTTTTGACCATTGTATTCATGAATTAGTCTTTTGTGTTGTAATAAAATATAGCCAAATAATATCAAGTGTTTATCTAGATTATTAATTTATGTGTGCCATAAATTGTTTGCTATATTTTGATGTGTTGTTCTTTTTTTCTTGCTCTTGTTTTAGATTTAGAATGAGGAGACTCATCCATAGTGGGAATCAATAATACCCATGCCAAACATGATTTTCTCAAAAAGATACTAGGGTACACCTCTTAAATCCTAGTGGGGGGTTTTCCTAGCTCTTCTACTCTGAACTAATGATTGTTCCAATAGTGGGAGACAATTTGAATACGAGTAACTTAGTACCACTATAAGAAGTTCCTTATTCTATTCTAAGAAAATCTAGGGGGCAAGCTGGTGGAAGGAGATGAATGCCAACATCACCAGATTAAATTGAGTATTGGTGATAAAATCCAACTCCCCAATGTTTAAAATATATGTGTGTGTGTGGGTCTCATTTTAAATTTACATAAAATAAAATGCATCATACAATAGAGATTCATATTTCCTATATGCCTAATACAAATGACGTTTTAGTTTTCAGAAATATGCATAAACTAATATGATTTTCATGGATGCGCTCTATTTGGTGCAAATATGGCCTCTAGTGGGGCCTCAAAGCAAGCAAGCCAACACATGATTTCTAGCACCCTAGATTATAGGGTGAACTTTACAAGCATAAGCTATTGTTCCTAGCAACGCCTAGTGGAAATCTAGAAAAATCCTAAGATGCACAAGATACAAGCTATTTCCTTTCCATTCCTTAGTTTCCAAAACAAAACGTGTCCTAATTTTCACTATTTTATGAAAATATAAGCAGATAGAAAATAAAAAAATATCAAAAAACTATACCAACCTCTATGATATTCTATCCTTTGCTGCACTCCAGTTTCAGCCACTATTGACTAGAGTGGCTGATTTTTGGCTGCTGTTAGTAGAAGTGGCTAAGACTATGGTCCGCTATAGATGTGTGGCTAAACCTACACACAAAAAACTTGAGTCAGTAATTTTGCATAAAATAAAATCTTTATATGGGTCCCATTGTGATTTCCATCTGTAGCAACCCCATGGAAGCGGTGCACCATCCACTACTCTATTTGCAAATATTATTTGATTTATTTATACTTAATCATGCATTAAATGAAAGATGTCAAAGTAGATACAATCAAAATATGAATAAATGAATGAATAATGCTCTTTATTGCTTTTTCTCAAGTTTAGTTACATATAGATCCCTCTAAGGGATTCCCTTCATTTGATACATATTTTATAAAATAGGGCAGTAGATGTATGATATTACCTTGCAAGGGGTGATTCCCTCTCGCAAGCTTCCTGATGATGCACACAGAACTGTATGAGGGCTTACAAATGCCTCCTTCTCCAAGTCTGGCTCCCAGAGGGATCCTATTACTTTCGCATGTTGATAACCTGTCTAGTGAACCTGTAGTCCTACAAGCATGAAAATAATAGCAAACTCTCAACTATTTGATATTGCCTCCTCGGATGAGGTTGTTAGCGATAACCCTAATGATAAACAAAATATGCTTAATGATAATAGAAACTAATGATATGAGTGCAAGTAAATGTAATAAACCATATCTATGCTAATGGCATGAAAACATGTAACAAGCTTAAATGAAAGAAACTAATGCTAAGAACCCTAGACTAGGCCTACATGCCGCTGTCCGAGACAGCAACCACTAAGATGAAAATCTAACTTTATTACTCCAAGGATATGGATCTAGGATTTTTTCTAAAGTTTAAATGGTTGTATTTTATGCCTGATGTGTTGAATATATTACATATGATGACCTCTCAATCAGCCAGCACTTCATTACCTCTAAAACGTGCTCCAATTTTCTCTCTAATCCTATAGGGATTTGCTACAAGAAAAGCTCTCTGAGTCTCAAAAATCTCTCTAAAAAGTCTCTCAATCGATCCTTGGTACCCTTAGTTTACACCTTATAATGTTTTTGAAGCCCTAGGTCAATGTCCAAACCCTAGGACTAAATTCTGCATGCACATTGGATGTTAGCATGAGAAGTTTTATCTTTTTCTATGCTTGAAGGCCAATTAAACTGGTGTCTAAATTTGGACTTGAGTCTCTCATGTAGACTGGCTATGAGGAGGAATGCAAAGTTATCCTTGCCCAATATTATTGCATGCAAACTACCACTTCCATCCAAGATTAGGCTAGTTTGATGATAAGTTTCTATTTAGGGCTTAGCCATTGTCGTCTATAGTGGCTAGGGCTGACTGCTCTAAGATTAAGTGGCTAGAATCTAGATTCTCTAGTTCATAGCATCCAGGATTGGATGGGCTAAGACTTCCCCAAATGAGTGGTAAAAACCACTTTTGGCACTTGGAAGATCCCAAGGTTTAGTCACGTGTTCTATGAATGTTCCCACATGAGTAGTTCTCCTAAACATGACGTGTTTTAGTTGTCTAGAGAAACCATGAACAAGAGATTCTACACAATCAAAATCACCCAAGAGTCATGCCTAGCCCTGATCGCACCAACATTATCAACTGGATTTTGGGTATGCAATGTGCATTTGGTAGGGTGGATATTCAAACTAAGGACTTCTCTTGGAGGATTTCCCTACCCTCTCCAACACACTTACAACATGTGGGTTAATTTAATAGATCATTAATAAGGCATGGGTACATAATATATATTAATATAGATAGATAGATATATAGATATAAAACTACCTTATTAACAAACTATTAAATTGTTATTTTCATTCTATTTTTGGTCACATGGTCATTTCTAACCCTTTTATTCTAGAATGGACACTATATCCCTTATCTTGCTTACCATGGCTAGAAGTTGGTCCAAATTAACTATCACTCCCTCATTGGAGTTTTTACTACTAGAGTGTCTCACATTTTCTCAGTTAACCATTTTCCTAGTTAGCAATTTAGCACTACCTTATTAACAACCTATTAAATGGTTATTTAATAATATTTGGGAATTAAGGGTTATGACCCTTTATAACATAACCCTTGGATAATATACACACATATAGATACCACTACATTATTCATAACCTATTAAATATGTATGTATATTTTTTTTGTGTATATCGTATCCAAGGGTTATATTATAAAGGGTCATATCCCTTCATACCGACTTCATTAAATAACCATTTATTAGATTATTAATAAGTCAAGGGTAGATAATATATATTAATATAGATATATAGATATAAAACTACATTATTAACAACCTATTAAATTGTTATTACCATTGTATTATTGGTCACATGGTCATTTCTAACCCTTTTATTCTAGAATGGACACTATATCCCTTATCTTGCTTATCATGGCTAGAATTTAGTCCAACTTAGCTATCACTCCCTCAATGGAGTTTTTACCGCTAGAGCGTCCCACTTTTTCTAAGTTAACAATTTTCCTAGTTATATCATAAATATGAGTAGTTTATCATTTGTGAGATCATTGTGTCTCTAACATTTAATATGGGATCTAATACCACATGTAACAACCATCTCATTGATAATTGGTAAAAATAGCAATATATTTTTCCCAAAGATTATTCTCATCACAAGATTTACAATTAAAACTAAATTCCTCCTAGAAGAATATAGTCTACTAACAATGTAGATATCATTATACCTCAATGTATATGTCTCATATGTTCAAACAAAAATCAATCAACACCAAGTTTTCTAAATCATATGAGTGTCATCACAACTTAGGTGTACTCCACTCAGATTAATTGGTTTTTCTAATCTTTAAAAAAATACAAAATCTATTAGGCTCATAATGCCCATCTAGGTCAAGGTTAAAATCGATGCATAGATTATCTCTTGGAATATTTCTTCCTCCTTGCATGACCTATTGATCTTCATTATCCAATTGTCAATATATCAATGATGGAATATATGTTTATTTTGGTTTGTAATCCTTCATAGTATTTCTAATTTTAAATAAGTATACCAATAATATTATTCAAGTCTAGATAGGGAGCTCCATTATATCTATCTACTTTCATAGATAAATCTTAATTGCCCATTTATAAATAATATATTTTAATCATAATGTTGTCATTTTAAGCTAGGATAGTTAACTAGGCAACATTCAGGTTCGGGCTAACTTAAGTAATTCTTCTCTTCATGGACTTATTTTATACCATTGTCTTATTATGGAAAGGAAATAGAGTCTATCTTCACTATACACTTAAGTTTTAGAATTTCAAACTTAGAAACATTATTGGGCATTATTTTTCTTTATTTTTATTTACCAACATAACATTATAAGATGATATCCTATGAATACTATTAGTATGAGAAAAATATAGTTTGTCCATATAAGTACCACTTCCTTTACCATCCATGAGGAGATACCCTATAAATATTTTATAAGACTTAAGCCATATTCAATTGATAAGACATTGGTTATCCTCCAATTGGTTAATACCTCATTTTTCATCCATATAAAATCAAGGTTCTATGTACTAATAATGTGTCAATCTTCATAACCTTATTTGTAGAATAGAGGAATCACTCACTAATGATCTCAAAAGAATAATTTAAATTAAATTCATATTTAATTTATTTTTATATATTAAAAGTTGTAAGATACAAATCTACGAAAAGAGATTATAAGAGAAATATTCATCTAATAGGGAGGCATACATCCATGAATTTTCATGTTTATCCTCTCTTGCAAGTCATCCTTTATACTTAACATTTTCATTTATGGTTCAATAAGCAATCCTTCTATTTTTAAAATATCATGAAATACTATTTATAATCATTAAAAATTATAACACTCCTTTAATGATAGTGAATATAATCTACTTTTATCCCAATAAATGTAAAATTAGTTGGCTTTCCAACTAATTATAGATTTACTTAAATGCATTAATTTCATTTGAATTTAATAATGCATACAGGTATTTTTTAGTTTAACATATGATTCATGATATGATTTTCTTAAAAATACTAAATACTATTCTTATGATATTCAAAAGATATTTGCTATAAGAATATTATCATGAGAATAATTTCAAATCAAGATTGTGCATTCCCATTATTATCATGGTTTGGAATCACTCTTAAGAATTGGCTATTATGAAATTCCAATTTTGAAACAATATAAAATATTTATTATATTTTCTAAAAGTTTTCTATGAATATTATCGTTAGAAATGATTAATACAATGGGTCTCAAAAATAGGTATACAATATTACAAGAGTAGCTAGAATACATTATTTTCCATTTTTAATCAATCACAACTACAACTAGCATGTGTTATTTTCCCATCTAAGATGTCCAAAGAAGGAATATACCTAACCCTTATATAATATAGAGGGGAAAAGCATCATCAAGGCAATTTACTACCCAACCATGGAATTCATATAAGATTCCATTGGTTCTTTTCCCTACTTGAGAGTATTAATCCTTGTATGAGAAAAAACATACAAGATAATAACATGATAAAAAGATAAATTCATGGATGTGTGAATTTTTATATAAGTCAAATAAATCATGTAAGTTAACACACAATGGATTCATATTTTTTACATGAAGTTTATATAAATTAAGCAAATTATATTATTATGAATGCAACCTATTGTAGAGGGGAGAAATTTCCCTATCACATATGATTTTTAGCTAGATCCATTGGGATTCACGGTGACCATGAGGGTGTGTTATATTCTCTACACTCAAAAAAAGTAAAGGGTTCACCAAGAATGGTTTTAGGACTCACTCCAAGTTTGGGTTGGAAATTTTTGATGTGTATGTTAAAAAAATCACCTAATTTGGATTTTCTAAACTAAATTATGGAAATGAAAGAACAATGCAAAACACACAAGATGCAAGAAGATAAGGACTAACCCTAGTATGATTATTTGGTTCGATGATATCTAACTCTAGGTTGCAAATAAATGAAATATTTTTATTTTAGCAAGGGTCCAAGGGAATGCAAGATTAAACTCTAGATGCACACTATATGCTTTTCTCTTTTAAATTCCTAGAATGTAACCAAATATTTTTCCTTTTATTTATGATCTAGATTTTTGAATAGTGATGGATAGAAAGCAAACAAAAAACAACCTAAAGCCTATATAGGGTACTTATCTCATTTGGAATTTTATCCTAGATTTAACTTACTTCTAGAATATCCAATATATTCAAACCTGCAAAATAGCTTCACAAAAACCTATAAAATTTGATTAGCATTTGGGGGCCTACTTAGGTTGCTATACAATTGAGCTTGGAGGTGCAGCAGTCAAGCCCCCTTGGTCCTTTTAACTGACCATTCAAAAGTAAAATTATTTTTAACCTTTGGAACATAAACAAATGGAGTGAAACAAATATATAATAGTGGAATAAAATGTAGACAAGACGAACACAATAGAACACTAAAATGTAGGATGTAAATCAAGGTTTTGGGGTGCAACTTATCCCCAAGACCTAACTTACCAAATTTACACCCTATAAAGGTGGAGCATGAATATAGCTTACCAAATTTATGCCATGTATAGGAGGATAATGGATTTGGTTCAAATGACCTTTTTGGGTCTCAAAATAGCAAAAAAATAGGTATTCAAACTAATAAAGTAGAATAAGAACCTGATTATTAATACTTTCCCCCTCAAGGGAGGGGGAGAGGAAGAAATCCCAAATAATATAAATGAAGTTCCTCTCATGAAATGTGAGAGGCCTTAATGGCCTACCCAAACATAGGGAAGTTGGTGCAATAAGAAATCAAGTGAATCCAACTATTATCATGTTGCAAGAAACAAAAACTGATGAGATTCAGTTAAAAAAATAGCAAAAAAAATCTAGAATCAAGGGGATATGGTTTGCAAATCATCCAAAGGAACTCTGGAGGCCTTATGACTTTGTGGTATCCCTAGATAGTAGAAGGAACCATTATTCAAAAAGATGACAGTGTTCTTCGTATTTTATTTAAGGAAATAAACAACAACAGGTCGTGGATCCTTTCAAATATTTATGCCCCAAATTCAATTCAAGGGAGAGCTCTACTGTGGGAGTACTTAGGCAATCTGAGTGAAATATTCCATAATATCCCCTAGATTTTGGCTAGGGATTTTAACACTCCTATTTACCCTTCAAACAAAATGGATGGAAATGGACCACCTATCAGGAGCATGGATGAATTCATTGAATTTGTGAACTCAAACATGTTGATGGATGTAAAAATTAGAGAAGCAAATTATACTTGGATCAATTGATGGATAGGGTGTCATCTCATGCAAGAAAGGCTTTATAGATTTTTTCTATCAAAGGAGGCTACAACTTTGTTCGATGATTCTACCATGCAAGCCCTTCCTAAAATTACCTCTGATCATAATCCCATTTTGTTGGAGATACCTAACTCTGATCCTTCAAGAAAACTTTTAGATTTCAATCTATGTGGATCAAAAATTCTAGTTTCAGAGATAACTTAAGTCAGTGGTGGCAGCAACCTGTCAGGGGTAGTGCAACTTTTAAAATTACTACAAAATTAAAGTTTTTTAAGGAAAATCTTCAAACTTGGAACAAAGAGGTCTTTGGGAACCTCTTTGAAAATAAAAAAAAATGTTGTTGAAAGTTTGAAGATAATTGATCAGGGGATCCAACATGATGATGCTGATGAAACTACTAGGCAGGAGGAATGAACAAAACTAGAAGAGTTTCATAACATTTTGGCCTATGAGGAAATATTTTGGAGGCAAAAATCAAGGGCTCTTTGGTTGAAATATGGAGATTCAAATTCCAAGTTTTTTCATGTCACCACACTTAGAAACAGAAGCAATAACAAGATAATTTTTTTTTAAAAAGCAGATGGTTCTATTACTCAAGACTTAACAGAAATCAGAAAGGAGGTAGTAACTTATTTCAATTCTATCCTTGGCTAGGAATTGCAGTGCAATGAGGAGGCCAAAGATATTCTCTTGCAATCCATTCCTAGCATAATAAATGAGGATATAAACCTTAATATTCTAGCTCCCTTTTCTGATGAGGAAATTAAGGAAGCCTTGTTTAGCATGGAGCCAAACAAAGCCCCGGGACCCAATGAATTTCCCAAGCTTTTTCGGACATCGTAAGTGAGGATGTAATTTCTACTGTTAGATAATTCAAAGCAAGCAATCATATCCCAAAAGGTATCAACTCTACTTTTATTTCTCTAATTCCTAAGAAGCAAACCCCTGAATCTATGGCTAACTTTAGGCCAATCAGTCTGTGCAATGTTTCTTACAAGATCCTAACTAAAGACATTGCAAATAGAATGAGAGATATTCTACCCGGCATAATAGATCCATGCCAGGGAAGCTCTATCCAAGGTAGGTCAATCTTGGATGGAGTTATCACATTTCATGAAGCTCTGCACTCTGCTCATAAGACTAACAAGTCTATTTTTGCCCTCAAGCTTGATATGAACAAAGCATTTGACAAGCTAAATTAGGACTTTCGTATTGCTGTCCTCCTTAAGTTTGGTTTTCACCACCAATGGGTTAATTTGATCAAATAATGTATTTCTAAAGCATGGTTCTTGATTCTAGTTAATGGAACAACTTCTGGTTACTTTCAAAGTCACAGAGGAATTTGACAGGGGGACCCTATCAGCCCCATGTTATTCATCATTATGGTAGAAGCTTTAGGCAGAACCATAAAAAATGCTTGTAGTTCAAGTCTAATATTGGGAATCAAGGCAACATCTCTCACTAGGGTTGTTTCTCACCAACAATTCATTGATGATACCCTTATATTGACTAAGGCATCAATGGTTGAAGCCAAAATAATTAAATACATCATGCAACTCTACGAGGATGCTGCTGGTCAAAAAGTTAATTTTAGTAAAAGCAAGTTATATTTCTTGAACACCCCCATTCAAAGTCAAGGAAGGATTGTAGAAATTTTAGGGTGTGATATAGCAAACCTCTCCACTTCGTATCTTGGTCTTCCTCTTTGTATTGGTTCTCTAAGAGAGTTAATGTGGAACAGGGTTATTGAAAGAATTCAAAAAAAACTTGTTCGATGGAAAGGTCATATTCTATCTCAAGAAGGAAAGCTTACCCTCACTAAGGCCTCTATTCAGAGCATTCTAGTCTATTTCCTCTCCATTTTTAAAGCCCCTATGAAGGTTTTCTAGAAAATTAAGAAACACAAAAAAAAAAATTATGGACTGGATCAGAGGAGAAAAAAAGGATACACCTTGTAGGATGTACCAAAGTGTGTAGACCCAGGGAAAATGGAGGCTTAGGTCTGAGGATAATTGCTCATATAAATTTATATTTACTAGCTAAGCAGGCATGGCATCTCATTTCTGGTGAAGAAAATAAATGGATAGCTATCATCAAATGAAAGTATCTTCAAAATATAGAATTTCTAAGTGACTCAGTTCCAATCAGAGGTTTTGCTTTTTGGAAAGCAATTCTTAATTGTAAGGAAATCATCAAAAAAGGTTTAATATGGGTTTTAGGTAATGGTGAGAGGATAAATTGCTAGAATGACAGGTGGGCTAAGGACGAACTACTAACGCAATATCCTAACTTTGCTCAAATAAAATATATCATAGAAGAACTCATTGGCAGAAAAGTCTCTGATTATATGGTTGAAGAAAAAGGTAGAATGAAGTGGAAACAAATAAGAAAGGGATTTCAAGTGGAATCAAATGATCTTTGTAACATTCTAGGGAAATATTTTATCCCCATGAGACCCAAGGAATATCAAGTGACCTGGGATCCTACAAAAAATGGGTAGTTCACTGTTAAATCAGATTACAAGCTTCTGCTTGATGACGAGGATTTTATCCTCCAAAAGGACTTAGTTTGGATAAAAAAATTAATTCCAAAAATTGTAGTATTTTCATGGCTGGTTATCCAAGGAAGAATTCTAACCATTGATAATATGATGTGTAAAGGTATTTGTATCACTAATCATTGTTATCTGTGCAGGGTTAATTGGGAGACCATTTATGACATTTTCCTTGAGTGCCCTTTTTCCTTGATTGTCCTAAGTGAAGTTTTTTAGGCCTTCAATATTTCATGGGTTAAACAAGCCATCGTACTTGATTTTTTCATCCAATGGATTTGCCCCTTTTCAAGCCAAAGACTCAGATACATGTGGAAATTTTGTCTCAATTACTATCTTTGTGGTTAGAAATAAACCATAGAGTCTTTAATGAGTCTATCCATGATCATCAAACTATCATTGCTAGGATCCTATCCTTTGCCAATGAGAATGTGAACCTTATCCCTTTTGATAGCTATAAACATCATATGTAGGAGACCATGATTGCTCAATATTTAAGCTTAACCTTGTTATATGAGTCTGTGCCTAGGGTAGTCAACCGTACAACCAATGTTAAGTGGTCTCCACCTCCTAAGAGTTGGTTTAAGATTAATTTTGATGGAGAAGCTAAGGAAAATCCTGGCAGAATAGGCACTGGTGGCATTGTGTGAGATCATAATGGGAATATGATGCTTACGTTTTCTAAATATTTGGGAACAAGGACGAACAACAAAGTTGAAGCTAGAGCTATG
Source organism: Wollemia nobilis (assembly GCA_028583015.1). Taxonomy (NCBI): domain Eukaryota; kingdom Viridiplantae; phylum Streptophyta; class Pinopsida; order Araucariales; family Araucariaceae; genus Wollemia; species Wollemia nobilis. The sequence continues at coordinate 14,203,538 of JAQPPZ010001870.1, read as the reverse complement.
TGGAGAGACCTTCAAATGACTCAAGACTTAGAAGGTAATTTTATCATAGAAGGAGAATCTATTCATGTTATAAATCTCCTCAATAATTGGAAAACACCTCCTTGGAGGATTAAAACAATTTTTGAAGAGGCTACGATCCTTTTCCATGAAAGATATGATAGAAAATCCCAACATCTTTCAGGAAGCTAACAAAATTGCTGATAAGCTAGCCAATTTGGGTGTTGATGGTGACAGACTTTTCAAATGGGAAAACGGTTTCCCAAGTGAAGTAGAGGAGCTTAATCAACAAGAATGCCAAGAATGATAGTCAAATTTATCAATAGGGAAGGCACTGTAATTTCGAAGGCTAGGAGTATTCCCGTATTTTTTTTGAATTGGAATCACAATAAAAATTATCTGAGCTATCAGTCTTTGTGGATGCTGCTTGGAAATACCACAAAGACTAATGGGGACAGTCACATGTTAGATAACATGGCTCCTAGTTTTCTTAGTAATTTGAGGTTGGTTGATAATCACAGGGAAGGAAAGAAATAGCAATATAAGACTTCAAACCAAAGCCACGTGGACCACCAGATAGCCACCACCATAAATCTAGCCAGTAGGTTCACTTATCCAAGGCTGATTGGCCAAGATAGTATGTGGCACCAAAGCATGTCATATACAGAAGAAAGCAATTAACAAAAAATTATTAAGAGTAACTATCAATACAAAGCTTGTGGGAGTTTTTTTTAGTACTTTTCTATGTGTGTCTATAGCTTTTTGTTTCTCCATTGTCTCAAGGAAGGGATCCATGTTTGTTTCTTTTTTGTAATTATGATGCATGTGTGTTTTCTTGGGGTATACCAAAAATGTTGTATGGGAAGTTTCTTTTTGATAACAGGCTATGTGCCTTATCGGATGTAATGGATTTGGTGGCATGTAGATTTTACATATATAGGATCCTTAGTAAGGATATGTTCATCAACAACCTTGGGCTGATTTTTGTAAAAGGTTTTGGGTCAACCTATAAAACCCGGTATTAATGCTATAGTATCTTATCTACCAAAAAAAATAATAAGAACCTGATGAGATAATGGATAATTAAAGGAGCAATGAATAGGTAGAATAAGCACTCCAAAATGGTAGGTCCGTCCAATCATCAAGACTCCTTTACTAGATTGTAAAGGGTAGCCACCACCAAAGCACAAAATAATAGAAAATAATAGATGAGCAGTCGTTAGCAATAGTAATGAGTGATTCAAGACATAGATCCTCAAGAAAATCTATTCATTGCAAAAGAATAAATTCAATACTCTTCTTATAAGAGGTTTGGAGGGCAAAATGGATAGGAAAATGAAATTTCATCATGGGCAAGGACAAACCCCAAAATGAGTTGATGAAGGAGGGGTTTTTGAGAGAAAAATCCTAAGAACACCAAAATTTCACCCTACCATTATATGGAATGAATATGGTAAGCCAAATCCATGCCCTATATGGACCAGGAATAAATTTTGTAAAGCTAAGGAAAATGGTCAAAGGACAAAGGGAAAAGGACCCTAAATTTGCACTTGGTAAGTCTAGGTGGCTTGCTAAAAATATAAGGAAGAATTGACTCATCTTGATGGGTCAATTTTCCATGTCTACACCTACTTACATGAATTCAATTATTAAATCATAGAAAAAATTAAGAACACAATGACTACTTAAATCAATATTGACATAGCTTTTGTGCATACATTATATCTAAATTTTATATTAGGAAAGAGTTACTTTGTAACTATGATAGGGATATAACAACACTTACTAGTATGTCACCCTTATGTTCATATATATGAAATTTATGTGCAAATCCATATATAATGTACTTTTGAGCCCTTTATATTGTTAGATAATATTACATTATTTGGTACATGCTTATGTATCACCTTGGTACAATATTATATTAGGTGTATGTATTAGATTAGAGTGGGAGTTTATATTTCATATAATGTAATAATGTGCAGGAAATGCATAAGTGTCATGTAATTTGTACGCACCTAAAACACATCATGTTGAGGAGACTACCTATATGTCCTTTTAGACTATATGACCCACCTTGGGTAGCCCTAGGGCTCAAATAATGGTTTTTACAACTCAAACAGGGTTATTCCCCTTTGCAAGCATGGTAATATCACCCTAAGATGGCCTTCAAACCATGGTCATATCACCCTGAGGTGAACTCCAGTAATGGTTGTCTCACCCTAAGATGGTCATGCCAAAAGCAAAATAAAAAAAATTAAGACATAACTAGCATCCAAAACTATCAGTTAATCCCACACATGGAACTGCACCACAATTTAATGTGTGCATGAGCCTAGATTAGAGAAACCACATGACATAATTAGTTGCATGGAAATTTTGAAAGTAGGCATTCACTTTTCTTAATGTGAATTTTCTCTTAATTTTTTCATGCATAGGATTGTACTATTATTAGATTTCTTTTGAGGAATCTATATAATAGTGCTCACCCCTCAGTAAAAATATCCAAAGTTTTATAATTTCTAAGAAACAAAGTGCTACCAAAATCCAACTATGAGCTTCAAATATTTTGCACCCCAAGAGGCTATTATTCCATATCCGTTGAACCCTCTCATTATAGAAGCTATAATTGGTTCCCTCAAAGGGTTGAAGATCACACCTCTATTCTCTATGTAATCCAACACTCCTACTTTGAAGACTGATATAGACCTAGTAAGTCGTTCTCATGAATGCACCAATCCACTGATAAAACTACTTGGATCGAACCAAAGATTTGCCTTGCATTAGCCTCAAAAATACAGTTCCAAGATAACAACCATCTCTATCAAATATTACCTATAAGCATGACCATCCTTCATGGAGATGACCTCTATCATAGATCCATTTGTTTGATTTTATTTCAGTATATTTTAGTAGCATTTTATTTATTGCATTTTATATCAGTTACAATATAATTTATGCATGCATTTGTTTTCTTACTTATCACATATTTTATCATTAATATGGACCTTATCTTGAAATGCTTTGCACATGCTTTTAATATTCCTTAGTTTTCTTATATTTAGATCATAAGTTTCTACAAGGAAAGAGGAATTCTAGACCTTCACATCATTAATGATTGTGGTAGTCATGAAAACCTACTCCAAATTAGTTTGTGAATGCAAGGAAGATCCTACATAGTGTACCTAGATTCAGTTTATTTTATTTGTAACTCATTGTATCAAATTGGTAGCAAATACCTCGAAGGGATCTCATTTTAATCATTTTGAAAATAATAGATTCAAAATTAATAAAAGGGTACCATTTTATATAGTCTTATTATTATGGTTACATCATTTTTATCTTTGATTTAATTCTATTGCATGGATGTATGATTTTTTTGTATTTCAATGGTTATCACAGTGGGACCTAGTCCATATTTTTAATTCTACTAATTATTGTTGGTATTCTTACAATTGCAGGTTTAATCATCTCTACCTAAGATGATCCTTTTCTACAACCATCTATACGTGAGATGATCATGTTCGATAACTATCTAACCTTGAGATGACCCCTATTTAACAATCATCCCAGACCAATATAGAATCAGATTGTAAAGCAGAGACAACAAAGAGTAGGATCTACACCAAACATAGGTCATCAAAGTGAGTACCTATATTCCTTTTCTCTATTTTTATAAAGTGAACATGATTGAAAATGGCAATAAAGTCTATGAAATATATTAATTCAAAAGGGGTTTACAAATGGGTCCTCATTTTTATAAATCTACCTTAGAAGTCTACAATGTGGGATTTAGCATGGTGAATGTCCCTTTTTTTAGTGAACTGGTCGACTATGCCCTAGGTTGGTTTTCCAAGGATCCTAAAATTTGGGTGGGCTTAATGCAAGAGATCCACTAAATGATAAAATCTATCCTCTAGACATGTATGACCTACAAATTGAGGTTAGTGCATTTGGGGACCTGTCATGGATCACACCACATAGTAAATTTTATCTCATAAGAGGGTTTTGTGGCTTTCTATTTCCTAAAATTGCACTCTAGCTAAAGTCACAGAGTAGGGTGTGACTATTTTGGGTCACTAGGTACCTATAGATCAAGCATGTAGCTAACTTTTTCTAATTTTGATAGTGGATAGTGTTGTCATGTGATTGTAGTAGCTCTTGTTCAACACCAAAAATGCTCTCATACCTTTACAAACCTATCAACAAAGCACAAAAAAGGGTAAAAAAGGGATGATTGTCATGTTGAGTTGATTGTTGATTAATGGGTGGAGGTATGATGTAATTTTGATAGATTTTTGGTATATGAAATTATGTGGATGGATTTGTGAAGAAAAGTACTACTATTTATAGCATTTTGGGGAGGTTAGGGGGGTGAGGTGTCCCTTGTGAGGTGTCATGAACCTTGGGTTAGATCCCACCCATGGAGAGGTTAAAGGTAAGGTGTAAGGTGACTCACCCTTTCATATTCTTTAAAAGTGGATCTTTTAAATATCTAAAAATATCCTTGGTGCACACATGTGTGAGAAAAGGTTGAGGTTAACCTTGATTAAGTTGATCCTGAGTTAAAACAAGGTTAAAGGGATGGAATAGAGGGTGACCCATCCCTTACCATGTGTTGAAGAATAAATATATTTAAATATCTATGAATGTAATTTTTGCACACATGTATGAGTAAAAGGTTAGTGTTAACCTTGAGCAAGCTTAATTAAACATGTAATTAACCTCTTAAGTGTATTTTAGAGATAAAGTAATATTTTTCCAATATTAGGGTTACCTAGGTTAAGATTTTGAATGTGGTCACATGGGGACACAAGTTAAGCATAGGAAAAGTTTTGGATAGCCCAAGGAGCGTATGCATAACCCCTTTTAATAAATGTGATGTATTTTGATATTAATTAATGTAATTTGATGGATTTTGCAATTTAATTAACCATGAAGGAAAAGTGCACGACCATGTGTAAATTTTGGATGTCTACATTTACCCCTTTTTGTACTACAATGTGTGAAGACACAAGGCAATGCAAAAATCCATTAACACCAGATAATGATTTAAATTTGAGAGAGAAGAATTTATGATGAAATATTGCAAATGATGGAATATTGTAGGTGATAATGGATTTTATCATGCCATGGTTTTTATTGAGGGAGTAGACGTAAGATTGTCTTACTATCATGATCAATGTAAGATGCCTCAATTGTGAAAGGAGTGAATGTCTTTGAAACTTTACCTCTAATATTTCATTAAGCTTGATTCAATTTAATGAGTTGTTCAACTTGGGATAGGTCTTGATCAGGTGATTCATTTATAATTGGTCTTATAACTACAATTTTTAAGGAAGAAAATCCATTATTAACCTATAGGCATAGATATTGGGTCCATCAAATGTTCATTTTGAATTGGATTTTTGATGAGAAAAGAAATTCTACTTTTGAGTTACCCCGATAAAGAAGGGCATAAAATGATCTTTGGAAAATATTCTTGGATAAACACAATTTCTAGTTTTGACTATTTTTTTTTTATCACATGTAAAGTGTCTTTAGTGAGATTTCTACCCCCTCAAGTGATGAGGCGATGAGAGGTGAAAATGAAACAATAATGAAATGCTTAAAAAAATGGCTGATGAAGTGAGATAGCTGGTGAAATGGTGATAATATGAGAGAATTTTAAGGAATGTGCATGTGATACATATGAAAAGTCCCCTGGGGAACCTTAGGGTAGGTATTGGTGAATTTTGTGTTTGGTCATGATGAGTGGCATTATTATCATCATTTAATTTTCAATGTTTGTCAAATTCAAGGTGGTGTCCAAGGTTGTCTGTGATAGAAGGATTTGGAAAGTTATAGTTTAGAAATTTAGTTTCTAATATTTATTCAATGAAATATATGTTTTTATAGGTATTTAAAGTTCATTATAATCCTAATTTATATAATTTGAAACTAATTAACTTGTAAAATTGAAAACTACTTCTAAGTTGCAGAATTGACAATTAATCTATAGTTGCAGGAATTTGAAATTTAGGCTAAATTGTAGAATTGAAATTGCTGAAAGATAGAACTAATTTATTCTTGCTAATTGAAAATATAGAAATGGAAAAATTATTTAAATAAAATCAACTAAAATTAATCCATGCTAAATTAAAATTGCAAAAAATTATCAAGAAATGTTGTTGCAAAAAGTTATCAAAAAAAGTTGTTGAATTGAAATGCAGGAAATAGAGATATTGAATGCATATCAAAAAAGGGTCATATGATTGTAAACATATCACATAAATCACACTTAAAATTTCAAAATAACTATGCTATAATAGGGGTTAATTCTACTATACAATTTAAGCAAGAATCTGACAAGAAATTTTTGCAACAAGAAGTTGTCAAAACCTGCTAAATTAGCTTCCTTCCGCTAGGCATGAGAGTGGGTCCTTGCTCTCCAATATAGAAGAAGGTAAAATTAATCCAAAAAATAAATCCTAATCACTCATATGCTCACAAATCAACACATGTGAAATAAAACTGCACTTTATTAAAAAAATTGCTATTTCAAGCTACACCGGTTACAATATGACTTTTTTGACTCATATTATAACTAAACTGACTTATGCAATAAATCAAAAAATGAGTGAGTTGTCTTATTTATAATTATTATTACATTCATAATTGCAATTAAAAAATCAATTGTCTTGTTTTCCCTGCGTGATTTTCTTGTTTTGTTGTAGCAAACCCAATTTATTTTAGGATAGAATCCGTTGCAATGGTTATCTATGTATATTTCTATGTTTTCAATATGATGGAAAATGGATTAGAATGGTTGAAATATGGTTTTTACACCTATCCCTAGGTTATCCTATGTCCTTCCTTGTGAATTGGATGAGAATTATGCGGTTGCTATTGGAATGGATTGTTTCTACTTGTCATTCCAGAGAGCTCTGGAATATCAGGTTGGATAAATGAGATTTAGTATTGTTATCAACCAAATCATGTGGGAGAACTACTAGGTAGATTAGAATTATTTCCTAGTCTCCCTCAACACTTTCCAATAAATTCCACTCACTGTTGTTAACCATTTCCATGCCTTCCTTTAATGTGATAGGTGGCTAGAATTTGTATGGAGTTGCAACTATAGTGTCATGTTTTTCAGCAGAGACTATTTTGGTGCCAAATCACCTTGAAAAATTGGTTTTAAGGTGGGATAACATTCAAAAATTACTTGTTTAATCATAAATCACAACATTCTTATTTGTCCTTCATTTTCTATGCTATTTTACCAACAAATATCATGCAAAAATTGTCATAAAATGCATAAATATAGTCAAAACAGGGGTACAATATTCTTAAACATTCAATCATGTAAAAAACAACAAATAACATAATTTAATAAACTATTTTGCATAATATTATATTAAATATTGGTAAATAGCAGTTTTTTTATGTCAAAAATATAGCAAAAATGAGGTATTTTTGGGCCTCATCATCCCCCCTAACTTGAAATGTTGCATGCCCTCATGCATCCAAATGCACCATAGCAATACTCAGCTTTCCTTTTGAATAAAATATTTTACCACCTAAGAAATTTCTCCTTACTGCACTGCACTAAGAATTTTGAAATCAGACAAGTATTTCCCTTTTATTTTTCTGTATTTTTGCATTTTTTATTTTTTATAGTATTCTTCCTATTTTGTTCTTGTAATGGCTCCATTATTTGACCTTATTTTTCTGACATGTTGCTATTTTTTTCTTTTAGTGGGTCAACAATGTCCTCTATTACTTTGTTGCACCTCATGCAATGTTTTGAAAATTTTTCTTTTTGTAATGCAGCTTAGTCTAGTTTTGATTTTTGATATCTACAATTTCAACCAGATTCTTTTAAAACCTATTTATCCTTTTTTTTCATCATTTTTTTCATCATTGGATGGTGTAGGGGGTGATATTTCTTGTGTTGTAGCAATATATTTAATTTTTACAATTTATGTAATTTTTGCAATTTTGTTTCCTTTTGAACAAAACTTATAAAAATTGATTTGTATCTACCTACAGTGATGTACTTACTTGTAGTGGGGTTGCTTGAAATTTAGGGACTTCACATTTTATTGTGATTTTCTCCTTTGTTTGTTCTAGAGATGTATCTAGGCATTCTAGCATAGTTTTTGTACATTTTGGAGCTACTCCATAATGTGCCTATTCAGTTGCAGAATGTTTCGGAGTTGTCCCAGAATGTTTTGGAGTTGCATTTGAAAGTGCTAAAATAGCTTCTTTTTCAAAATCTAGCTAAAAAAAATGTTTGGCCTATCTCCAGAGTATGTGAGCTCTCCATGATATCTATAATCTCCTTACCATCCCTATTTTTAGGTTTTATTTATTTTTATGCATGTTGTTATGTTGCTACAACAACAATCAGAATAGGGACAAAAATTTTAGGTGCACATTCTAAGTTACTATCCTTAAATTTATGAGGTAATTGTGGGATGTCTTCCTGTATTGCTCCCTCTAGAACCTACTCTACTAATTCTAGTAAGGCCATCTCCCTACCAGAATCCAAAATTATGGGCAATGCCTCTAATAGGGCCAATTTTTTTTTCAATTCCTATATTTCTTGCAACAACTGATTGATATATTCATATTTTTACTTGATTATTGCTTCAACATTCTAAATCCATGTTTGATGAGTTTTTATGATTACATTGGCAGTATTTACATGATAATTTGGCTCATATTCCTCATATTCTTTAGATTTTGAAGAAGAATATGAAGGAAAATTCATTGCAAGAGGTGAATGTGACTCTTCAAGCTCTTTACCCTTTGCAAATGATTCTTCCTCCTATTTAGGTGTGTTTTCTACAACCACATATTCATCTTCATATTCATATTCCTATAGTATTAACCTTCTACTTTTTCTTGATTCAAATGGTGCAGAAGACATTGTTTTAGTGGTTGTAATTGTATTCTATTATTTCCTCCTTGAAATCATTTTTAGAAAAGGGGTGAAGGTGGTTGGATCTATGTTTCATAATTTGTTTCTTCTACCCCAACCATTTACTTTGTAACAAACATTTATTTTAGTCTTCTTGACCTTCTCAACTACTGTGTATTTATTTTCTCACAAGTTTTTCTTGTGTCTACATTTTGGCCTTCTGCAAACCAGTCTAAAAAATTTGTAGAAACTATCCTTTCCTCTAATGAATCTATTGGTTCTAATTGTGTAGGTACCTCTATTTGAGTAGCAATTTTAGTAACCCTATCACTAAAAGTAACTTTATTAATATTTGGCTATTTTGTAGGGATGTTGTTATATTTTCTCTTTCATTGTGCCCTAGTCCTGGTAGTTGGTGGACCATGGGGGATGAAGGGGTATCTTCATGTTCAAGAATAACCCTTTTATCAACATCTTATTCAGGGATCCCTACCCTATCTACTACCACTTTCTCTACCTACTCTAGCTCATTTTTAATAGACATTTTTTCCAAATGTAGTTTTTACATTTTTTTAACTACACTCTTAATTTTTTTATTTTTTTTAGGTTGTTATTTTGAAAAGAACTACAATTATTTTAAAAATTCTATGATTCTACATGTTGTGAAGTACTTTACCCACGATGTTTCAAAATTATACCTACAAATGTTTTTTTATACTACCAAAATGAACATTTTATGCGACCATGAGTAGGATAGGGTGCTTCATGACATTTTGAATAAAATATTCCTTTTTTATTTACCAAACTTATAAATAATTTATGCCAAATACTATATTATCATACATTACATACTAAATGTTTACTATGACTAAATGCAAGAAACGCATACCTTACTGTCTTGAAAATTTATCATACACCTTATGAATTATTGTTGTTGATGATTGTTAGTAGGCTATCTATAAACAAAAATATAACATCTATAGTGAGTGATATTTATACAATTATGGATAGTACTACGAAGGCACAAATGCCAGAAACCAGTTTTCATGTAAGCTCCAATTCAATAGCACCGTCGAAAAGGTTTTCACTATTGAATTATTCTATTTTTTATGATTTAAAATATATGATCATTCAAAATCTCTATCATAAGAGGAAGCCTCTTCTATCATATGAATGTTTAACTATGAGAAATATTGAACAAATTCCATCTTTGTTAGTGGATTATGGTACAATCATAAATTATATTCATTCACCACCAATCTCCTCCTTGAATCATCAACTGAAGAAAGTTGAACAACTTCATTATCAAACACTTTTAGTTCATCCTTGTTGCTCCTAATGTGATCATAATACCACATTTTCCATTGTTCTTAAATGAACTCTATTTGGTGAAGTACCTCCAACTAAAGTTCATTCAATGCATTCAACTATTAATTTTTTTTGTTTTGTACCTACAATAACTCAATAACAACTTCTAAACATGTACAAAGTGTTAGTAAAGCATTAAGATGTTGGATCAATGCATCAAACAATATTACTTCTAGGTCATTATTCAACCAACTACTGATTTTCAAAGGCTTTCTTGGTTGTGTTTCAATTTATGTTGTACCAAGATGTATTGAATTTATTTTTTGAAAATTATACATTAATGGATTAAGAGAGCAATGGTGTGCTAGAAGAGAATGGAAGATTTGTGCATATTTATCAAAAACAATTTTTTAAGGAATAAAATTTGATAAATGATAATGAAAAGATGAGAGAAAATGATGGTGTAATCCATGTGGTAAATGAAAGGAATTGTCTTGTATTGGACCGGGTGAAAAACTTTTAAGTTTTTATTCTTCATTCCATAGTAATTGTTGGACAGTAATTGGTTCATATTTAAACTCTAAATTTAAAACATTTTTATCAAAAATAAACCTTTTGGATGAATCCAACTCTTCCATAATGTCCTTTACAAATATGGTGGCCAAAGTTGAAATGTTATTTTCATTTTCCTTATATAAACCATGGGCTTCTTAAAATCATACTTAGGTGGAGTAAGTTTTTCTACAAGAAAGTCTAATAATTATCCACCTACTTGTATGATTTTAGGTTATACTTTCTTCTTTTTTCTTGGTTTGTTAAAATAAATTTCTAGAACAATCTTACTAATGATTGGTACATCTTTAATAGCTTGTAGTAAAGGGATTATAACATATAAATGTTTTAATTCATTTACCACATCTAAGTTTGAAGATGCTATTTTTGATATCTCAATTTTTTTAGGATATGATACTTTCTTCGTTAAATCACTTTGAGAAAGGTTTATTTTTTCTTTTTGATGTTATTTTTATTGTTTCAATGTAGATGGGTTTTCATGTTTTCATTTCTACATTGATAAGTGAAATAGGTTCAATAAGTGGTTTCCTTGAACACAATTATGTGTTTTCATAGTCATTAACATTTATTATGGTTATATTTTTTTGATTTAGCCATAAAGACAAGGGTTTCTTGTTTAACATTATTTGGATTGGCCACAACTTGAACTAAAAATGGAGGTTATTTTTCTTGTTTTTTTATTTCCATTGTTGTCCCTACATTTATGGTTGCAACCATGGTGGATGTTGTTGATTTGATAGTTGATTCATCCATCTAGGTTGATACCACTCTTGTGAATATGCCCATGGTGGTTGACTCCAATGTTATTAAAGTGTATTTGAAGTAGAGAAAATTACCCCATTGTCTTTGCCCTATAAAATTGAGTTCTTTCATAGGTTGAGACTATTTTTCAAAGACACTTTTGAGTACTAGTAACAAATGATATTGTTCTATAGGGTTTCATTTTTTACAAATGCTACATATAGCAAATATGGAAGTTTTATTCAAAGGATATTCATGAAGAGAGTGCTTCTTCTTACATCTTAAATAATAGATGGCTAAAGATTCAATAAATTCATTATTTTTATCTAATTTTCTATCAATATGTACTAAAATATCAGCTTTTAGATTAGCAAATTATTCCATGAATTCTTTCAAAGCATTTTTATTATTACAAATTTTATGTTTTCTATGCCTTGAATGGAAATATTTTTTACAGAGTTCAATGATTTACTGAAATTCAAGTGTATTTACATCTCCTCTTTACATAATATACAATACATCTCTTGATTCATCTTCCAGTCCTCTCAAGAATATAGCTTTAGTATGTTCATTTTCAACACCCCCACATATCTTATGAACAAAAGAAAATTTGTCTAGACATTCTTATAAAATTTCATCTTCCTCTTATTTCATTCTAAGCAATTCATCATTTTGATTCTTGACTTGACAATATTCTTGGTATCTCTCCAAAAATATATTTTCCATTTCATCTCAAGTTTGAATTGAATCAGGTGCTAAGGTGATAAACCATCTTAGGGCTGATTATTTAAGAGTGGAAGGAAATAATTTGAACTTTTGATTGTCATTATTGTAATCATGAGATTGCCATACAATATTAAACTCAAATAAAAATATATCAAGATCTTTAGATGTAACTCCCTTGAAAGTTGGTAACATAGAAGGTGAAATGAATTTCATTGGAGAGTTTTGATTAGGATATAATTGAATGGGGTTTTAAAAAAAATTGGCAGGTGTGCTAGATGCACTAGGGTGGAGCACATTACTAGCTCTTCTTGGATTCTCTTGTGAGCATTCCCTTATGGGTTCCCAACAATAATTATAAATCTTGCTAAATTGTACTTATTGTATAGATTTTTCAAAATAAGGTGGTGTTGAACTACTGATTTCTCCTCCTTGTAATGATTTCTCAAGGAATCATACACTTTTTGAAGTAGATGATTGTGATTATCTAAAAATTCAACATTTTTGATAATCCTAATTTTAGATAACTTTGGCATAGATTCAACCTCTTGTCATGAAATTTTTCTTCTTGTGGTTTGTGAAAAATTTGTTTTTTGTCCTTTGAATCTATTCATACTTGTTGTAGCACCCTAAAATTGGCGCAGTAAAATTGGAATAATTACATTCACCTTAGTAAATAAATTTAAATTTAAATTTAACCTCCCAAACCGCCCGTTAACCACCGAGAAACCCATTTCCTCCTTTTTCGTGCCATTTTTAGCAGTTGTTTTGACCATTTGATGATATTGTCTCCGATCAGACGATATCGCCCCAGATTTGACGATTTCGTCTAGATTAGAACGTCCAGACGATTTCGTCGCAAAATTGAATTTGCATAGTTGGAATCCGTTCCAACGGGTCTCCAATCCGGGCAGAAGCGTGTCTACGTCATTGGGACCCTTCCCCCGTTGGAGATCTCCCAAATTGGGATGATCTCCAACCTCTCAACAACTATCCTATGCATATTTAACTCTAAGACTTTTCCCTCCCCAACCCCTGGCTGAATTTTTATGCAAATTGAACCCTTATGCTCTAAAACATCGTAATTCATATTTTGCATTAGTCCTATAGTCATTTCATTGCAGGTACACCACTGGTTTTCAACCGAAGCCAGCATCTATCACAGCCGACGAACCTGTCAAGATCGGAGGCGATCTCGTCAAATTCGAGACGATCTCGTACTGATGCGAGACGATTTCGACTGCAGCACATATCGAGGAAATCAGTGCCTGGAGTTTGCTCTTCTATCTTTTTTATCTGTCATTTTATGCTATAAATTAGATTGTTTATTCAGTTTTTATACTATAGTGCATCTGGAGTTCACCCATTTTTTCTAGTTTGCATATTAGGATCATATTCTGCTATCTAAACACAATTATTTGCATTTACTTTTATTCTTGTATATTTTTCAACACTCATATTACTGTTTCATATAGTTTGCCCCTGTTTGCAAAATAGAATTTCTTGTGTTTCGCATCTGTTTGCTGTTTTGCAGGTCTCTGATGAATTCGTCTGACGAATTCGTCAGATTGCAGATGATCTTGTCAGTTTAGACGATTTTATCAAATTGAAGGCGATTATGTTGAATTGCAGATGATCCAGACTGCTTCAAGCTTCAGAAACTCCATCAGACTTCCGGATCAGGTAATCTTCATTGGCCTCCTGCAAATTCTCTGTTTCTGTTTTCCTTTCTGTTTGTTGTATGCATTTAAATTGCATTTTCATGTAGTTTAAGTTAGAATCATTCGGCCAAACCTAGGATGAATGTTTAAAAATAAAACGAACTCATCAAAACTCATTCCAAAAACCTAGGCGTGGAAACTGCCATCAAATGTTTCCTGGTGAACCCACCATCCGTCAAAAAATCACCAAAATGCACCTCCCTTGAGAGGCGGGACCTTCGTGAAGTCCTCTCGTCCGAGGTACCACACCATCCTTTTCCCATCCTCCTTCCGGGTGTGGATCCAATAGCCTGAAGGTAGGGGTGTGAAAAATTTGGAGCGATACATTTTGGTGAACCCGACGTGAATGCATCATAACCTTTTGAAAACAAAAACAAAAAAATATATATACAAGAAAAACAAAAACAAAATCATCATTTCAAGTTTATATGTTTTAGATTCAATTCTAAATGATAGATATTAAATATTACTTTTAGAAGTACTAAAGAAACCATGAGTTTTTACTCAAATCAATATGAGTCCATCAGTAATGTTGGAAGAATTCAGCCAAATACATTTGTTGATTATGATCAACCTTATCCCTATTCAACATCACCTCCATCACACTCTTCTTATTTTTCATCCATAACCCAACAAAACAATCCCTTTGCCAATCCTCTTCATAATGATATTATCTATTCTCCCATATATCCATATTATGTCTATCAACCCACATATAATTCTCCTCCACATTTTCAATACTCTTCTTTCAATACAACACATCCATTTCAACAAGAAAATACTTATTCTTTCAATTCTACCATACACTCACCTCCTACTTCGCAATCTTCCTATCATCATTCAACCCATAATAAAGAAAATAGAGGTGAGAAACCATTAGGCCCTTTTATGACAAAATTTCTAAGTCACATATCAAAAACCTCTCAAAAATATTCATCACGTAAATTTACTAAGCTCAATCAACCAATGGATATAATTCTCAAGTATTTACTTGACACAAATAAGATTGAACTTCCTTCCATAAGACAACCTGATACCACAACAGATTGGTTCAAACCTGAGCTACATTGTGAATATCATAGAGTAGATGGACATATGACACAAAAATGTAAATATTTAAGATGTGCAATTCAAGATTTGATTGATAAGGATCTTTTTAATATAAAGGAATTACAATCTACAACTGATTATAAATCTCTAGTAAACTATCAAACTCCTACACAACAAATACCAATAATCAATCAAGACATGGGGATCTCCCAAGAACCCCTACTCAATTATCAACAACAAGAAACCAATCAAATATTGCATGTTAATGTGTCCCATCATGATGATATTATTAATATTGTAACAAAAACTACAAATGAGCAACCTCAAGTTCATTCAACTCAATCTGATATTCAAGATATGGATTCCTTATTTGACCAACCTTCAAAACTATCTTTGACTCTAGAGAATGATACAAAATGGAATGTAAGCATAGACAACTCATCTTTAAAATCAAAATCTCAATCTGAAATCCCCTTTGATAGCCAACAACAAGTTATTAATCCTCAAGCAAAGATATCTCTTTTAGAAGTATTACAAATCTATCACAAAGAAATTTTGTTCAAAATACCTAGCCAACAATTTTTTCCTCATCATATTTTCTCTAAGAACATAATTAATGGTGTAAACCCTCTTGAGGTTAACCCTATTTCATTCTATGATGAGGATATTCCTTCCTCTACTCCACAAGAAGACCCCTATATTTACATTATCAGAGCTAGTAAAGAAACACCTGTCAAAGCTATCATGGTAGATAATGACTCCTCTCTTAATTTATGCACTTATCAATTATTCCAAAAACCCAAATCAAAGGAAGAAGATCTTAATGAATCAAATGTTATTATAAAATATTTTAACAATGAAATTCAAGAAGCTCAAGGTACTATAAATTTTCCCCTTAATATTGGATCCAAGATCCTGGATACTTTATTCTATGTAGGATATTGTCCTTCACCTTACAACCTATTTCTCCAGAGTCCTTGGATTCATACAATGAGGGTTTTCCCTTCCACTCTTCACCAATGTTTGAAGTTTGAACTTGCAAATAAAATTGTTACCATACATGGTGACCCAACACCATTTGAAGAATATTTAACGGTTGAAACATCAAGTTCTATACATTCTCTATTATCACAATTATCTTCTATCCATCACTTTTATTCATCCATATATGATCATCCTTGTTTATCAAATAACATCCATGCATGTATTTCACATATACTTTCTCTATCTTATCAAAACTTGGAATATAATAATAAGAATGAAGAACTTTCTTATATTTATGACATTTTATTTTGTAATATGATCAATTTTACACATATAAAAGTCAAATCTTTTGCTACATTATTTTACATTATAACAAAGCTTTTGTTATCACTATCTTTTACTCATCACCTTTTGTTCTTACCTTCAACACAACCAGATTATCCTTCAAAACCTCCTTTGATTTTGAAGCAACCTTAGACATGCTATACTCAAATAAACCTTGTATAGTGTATATAGATCATCTTGTATATACCACCAATTTCAATTCATAAATTAAAATCAAAATACAAAAAAATCAAAATCCTCAAAATCTTCAAAAAAAAAATATACTAATGCAACCAAAGAACTTAAAGGTAAATTCGAGCCTAACTGGCTTGGACCATACATCATTACTGCAAAATTTGAATCAGGAGAATATAAATTATCTACCTTAGATGGTAAAGAACTTAAAGAACCCATGAATATTTTACATCTCAAACGTTATTATGCATAAATTTGATTATTTCATCCATGTATATATTTGTTCAAAATCATTATCGTGTATTTCTTTCAATTTATTCAAAAACCTCAAAAACATTCATAAAATCTTCAAAAATCTTCAAAAATATTTATTGCATTTATTTAAAGCACTTGTAAAGGTCCTTTTGCTCTAAAACAAAGATCAACATAAAAATCCAAAAACAGCTATATGCTTGACTCTTTCGAAACCAAAAAAATATACAGAAGAAAGAGAGAGTCAACATTCCCAAAACTTTCTCAAAATCATTATTTTCTTACAATTATTGCAATTATATGTTTCAACTTATTTTGGATAAAACTAGCATTTATTTGGCATCCCTCACTTGCACACTCACACAATAAATATCTTGATTTTATCTGGCATGATTACTAATCTCTCTTATATCAAAGTTCACAAAAATCAATTAAATAAAGTTTGAGCATAGAGAATTGATCTTGTTATTTACTTAAACCAAGCACATCTTTTCATAATAAAATGATTATATTTGTAATTTCCATGTTTTGCTACATAGTAGAACTGATTTCTTGGGTGAAAAGTTTCCCCTGCTATCCTATCATGCACATGGTCTAGAATCTTTGAGAATTTGCAAAAGGACAAGCTCACCCCTACCCAGAATAAAAATCCCTTGCTCTACAGCTAATCCGAGCAAGTATCCCTAGCAAAGAAAAAGAAAAAGAAAAAGCAAAGAAAAATTCAAGAAAAAGAGAAAAGAAAAATGTTATGTCAGCAATGTTCCAAGCATTATCAAGCAAAAGAAATACAAAACGAAAAATAAGCAAAGTTCCAAAGAAAGCAAGAAAAGCAATAAAATCCATTTCCCTACCCTTTGAAAAGAAAATAAGGGTGAATGAGCTTGAATCCCTGGAATTCTCAATTATTCGAAAACTGTGAGGTAAGCCCCATAAAAGGTGGTTTGTGCCCAACCTGCTTGGCCTTGGGTAACTCCTAGCGTGGCGATATGTCTGTCACATTAGTGACCTTCTTTTGTACAGACCTATGTCTGCTCATGGATTAGCTAGCTCTTGATAATCCGACCTACATAGTAGCCTAGTATGGTTATATGCATCTACATCATGGTTAATGAACACTTCGTTGGTTTATTCAAATCACTTGTATCATAGTATCTTGCTCAAAACTGGTAACTGAACCATAAAATTGCACACACATTTGTATTTGAGAGATTTTGTCTATCATTATGATAAATCAAGATTGGCAATGAATTCACTTATGCACATGGGATTCCTTATAAATCTATTTTTTTCAAAATACTTTGAAATATTATTTTGCAACTTGTTTGGAATAATCAAGTACAATTATTTAACAACATATCATATATATCTTATCGACTTTCGCGACGATGGTATAATTCCAAAACCAAAATTGGAATTTTATGCTTAGCGCAAGTCCTCATTTTCATCTTTTCTGTTCATTAAAAATCAATCATGCAATAAAACTATCTATTTTCTTTGATCTTCGCGATGATGGTATAAGTCTATACCTACATATTCTATGCCTAGTGCAAACCATTGTAACAATATTTTTTCCCAATTTATCAAAATTCATAAAAACCATATGACTTCATTTTATTACACAAATTATGCTTTTCAAAAGCAAACACATTTTTATTATTTCATATCATTATGTCAACCTTTGCATTTTGCAATGATGGTATAATTCTTAAGGAATTATTCAACAATTTTTATCACACTTAGGATTTTATGCCTAGCAAAAATCATTTTACAATATTTCATGCATAATATTTTCATGGAAATCTGAAAACAAACCATTATCATCATCATCATTTGCATTATCACAACAAAGTCTTAAGACAGTCTCTTAAGCACTCTTTTCTTTTAACAATATTTCTATCTTGGGACTAGCTTAACGACCGAGTGAGCAACGACTCCATGAAATGGTCTATAATAGCGACAATGTCCTTTGAAATTATTGTTAGAAATCTCTTTTTATCACATTTCATTACAACCAATCAATTTGTTACATCATATTATTTCATTTAAAATATTTAAAGCATGACATCCAAGTTATAATTTTTTCCAAAAACGACATAATTATATGAATCATAAATAAAATCATTACATCAATCAACTCAATCAATCAATCAAACATAAAAAGCATCATAAGCATCACATAAGACAAGTCATATGATCAAAAATATCTCATCTATATATATCAACAGAATATATACATCATCAAAACTAGATTGGTATGCCACAATCTGTACCTCAGCATACTCAATCCTCTATCAAGTATAATACAATATCAGTGGCAGTATCCCGCCCTCTAGCCTCAAGAGCCTCTAGAGCTCTCGGCCTCATCTCCTCCCCCGCCCTATGGAGGACGAGGTGGTCCCATCGCAGTATGTGTGGTACTACGAGTCCTCGTCATCGACCGGGATGAGCTCCTCGTTGACCCTGTCCTGATAGGATCTGCTATGGCAGGTGGCAGCTGTACCCTCTGGCCCTCTGGCATCGCCTGGTAGTATAGCGCCTGATAGAATGCGGTCTGAGAAACCGACCGTAGCAGCTCTTGAGTGCTTACCCCTCCGCCTCGTGCCCTGAGATGAGCATTCTCATCTCATAGCTGCGACACCTCAGCCTGGTGCTGTGCAGCTGCATCCTGTAATGTCTGCACCTGAGCTCGCAGATGATCTCTCTCTGCCCAAAGAGTAGCCATCTCGCTACTCTCTCCAATGTCCACACCCTTGCCCTTATCAGGTGATGGTGGCCTCTATGGAGATGAGGGTCTTGCCTCCCTCCTCTCCCTCTCCCTCTACCGCGGACTCTCCTGTGCCTATGGCCTCCTCTGCTCTCCTCTGCTATGACCTCGAGCTGTCTCTACCACCGCCTGGCACCGCCTCCCTATTCGACACACAGCTACGTGGATCGGTCCCTGAGCCCTTGTCATCCGATGAGGGCAGATGCCTACGTACCAGGCATCGTAGCCATCGGCTACCCCTACGTCGTCCCCATCCACTGGCTGAATGGGGCCATCGTCCGTGTCCTGACTCCAAAATCGCTGCATATCTGGAGCCCCGCTAACTATGGTGTTATCCAGGACAGTCCGGGAAAACTCGTAATCCCTGAGAGGTGGATTCCCCTGCTGTAGACCGAACTATCACAAAACTCGGTCATAGCGGTGGAGCTCCACCTCTCCCCTCTCCATCCATAGCCAGTAGACTCGCCTGATGCGAGCCAGCTCTTGTCCGTCCTCTGGCCACCCTGGATGCTCTCTCCATGGCCTCTAGGTGATTTGGTCTGGGACCAAGTCATCCAGTAGTCTTCGAGACACCGACAGGTCGATCCGTCGCTGTGCCCCTCTCCGGAGCCACCAGTAGAATACTTGGGGCCTCTCCCCATCAACCCCTATCAGTGGAAGCCCTATCGGCCTCCGCACCGCAATGTGCTCCTAGCACCAAACCTGTAGGAGCGATGTCATAACCAGACATCGGCCGCCCTTGTATACGACCCCATGCAGGATCCTATACAATCGACATAGAACAAAGCTGCCCCAAGAAAATTTGTAGCAATGGTCGCGCATGTCGTAGATCACATCTGCCAGCATCCATGGTACCCTGCATTCGCTCTGGTGGCACAGCAGAAGTCCACCAACCACCCCAGCCAAAACTCGTGTCAGTGTATATGCCCCAGGCATCTGGCGCAGTGCCTTGATGTTCACTCCGCCCTTCTCCAGGGTGAAGCTCGGGTCACCACAGAGTCGTCCCATTGCATGGCCCTGATTGGCCGTAGGTGTGATCATCCTCCCTTGTATGGGGATTCTAAGAATCCTCCATACATCCTCTAGTGTGGGAGTCATCTCCCCTATCGATAATCGAAAGCATGAAGATCCCGGGTACCACCTCTATGCTAGGGCCGTCAGTAGCCCCATGTCAGTAGAAATTTGTGGCATCTCTACCACATGTAGTAAGCCGGCCTGTGCCAGCTAATCTCGCTCTGCCTGTGTCAGAGCGGCCAAGTCATCTCTTAATCCTCCATATTTCCACTCTCTGCTCTTTAGTAATCCTCTCTGTAATCATAAACAACAAACAATCATTAATAACAATTTTAGCAATCAATAATGCAACTTAAAGATCAAAATTTTGCAATTGATGATATCACCCACTATTTGCCGATATCGTTCAAAATTTGAGCAAAATCGTCTCCGATTTCGCGTGTCGAAATCGTCTCTAATTTGACGAAATCGTCCCCTTTTCGCCGATTTCGCCCTTGGGCGAAATTGACGAACTTGAGACGATTTCGTCGAACTAGGGACGATTTCGTCCGGATGACGTCGATGGCCAAAAACGGCCGCGATGCTCAAAATTCATCTTAAAATCTATTTACCAAGCATGTAAATTCAAATTAAATCAATCTAAACTAAGTTTAAACCCTTACCCGTAGACCGCGGTGGACCTCTGCAGATCTGTGCGCTGTCTCTACCATTTTTGCTCCAGAGCTCTAAAAACAGTAAAATGAACAGTAACAATGAATTAGGGTTTTACCCTATTTTTCTTAATTTTATTCAAAATAATTCAACAACAATTTTTGCTTTTCCGCGTTTTTACCTCAAACGTTCGATTTGGGTAAAAACACGGAGGGGGCACCATAGTAAGCTGTCGTACGATTCGACCAAGAATCGTCGCCTAAAAATGAGAATAATTTTTTGCTTTCTCGTAGATCGAGAAGAACTCATCTTTAACGCATTTTCTTCGGAAAATTCGCTAAAGAGGGGGAAAAATGTAGCACCCTAAAATTGGCGCAGTAAAATTGGAATAATTACATTCACCTTAGTAAATAAATTTAAATTCAAATTTAACCTCCCAAACCGCTCGTTAACCGTCGAGAAACCCGTTTCCTCCTTTTCCGTGCCATTTTTAGCAGTTGTTTTGACCGTTTGACGATATCATCTCCGATCAGACGATATCGCCCCAGATTTGACGATTTCGTCTGGACTAGAACGTCCAGATGATTTCATCGCAAAACTAAATTTGCATAGTTGGAATCCGTTCCAACGGGTCTCCAATCCGGGCAGAAGTGTGTCTGCATCGTTGGGACCCTTCCCTCGTTGGAGATCTCCCAAATTGGGATGATCTCCAACCTCTCAACAACTATCCTATGCCTATTTAACTCTAAGACTTTTCCCTCCCCAACCCCTGGCTGAATTTTTATGCAAATTGAACCCTTATGCTCTAAAACATCGTAATTCATATTTTGCATTAGTCCTATAGTCATTTCATTGTAGGTACACCACTGGTTTTCAGTCGGAGCCAGCATCTATCGCAGTCGACGAACCTGTCAAGATCGGAGGCGATCTCGTCAAATTCGAGACGATCTCGTACTGATGCGAGACGATTTCGACTGCAACACATATCGAGGCAATCAGTGCCTGGAGTTTGCTCTTCTATCTTTTTTATCTATCATTTTATGCTATAAATTAGATTGTTTATTCAGTTTTTATACTATATTGCATCTGGAGTTCACCCATTTTGTCTAGTTTGCATATTAGGATCATATTCTGCTATCTAAACATAGTTATTTGCATTTACTTTTGTTCTTGTATATTGTTCAACACTCATATTACTGTTTCATATAGTTTGCCCCTGTTTGCAAAATAGAATTTCTTGTGTTTCGCATCTATTTGTTGTTTTGTAGGTCTCTGATGAATTCGTCTGAAGAATTCGTCAGATTGCAGATGATCTTGTCAGTTTAGACGATTTTATCAAATTAAAGGTGATTCTGTTGAATTGCAGATGATCCAGACTGCTTCAAGCTTCAGAAAATCCATCAGACTTTCGGATCAGGTAATCTTCATTGGCCTCCTGCAAATTCTCTGTTTCTGTTTTCCTTTCTGTTTGTTGTATGCATTTAAATTGCATTTTCATGTAGTTTAAGTTAGAATCATTCGGCAAAACCTAGGATGAATGTTTAAAAATGAAACGAACTCATCAAAACTCATTCCCAAAACCTAGGCATGGAAATTGTCATCAAATGTTTCCTAGTGAACCCACCATCCATCAAAAAATCACCAAAATGCACCCGGGACCTTCGTGGAGTCCTCTCTTCCGAGGTACCGCACCATCCTTTTCCCATCCTCCTTCCGGGCATGGATCCAATAGCCTGAAGGTAAGGGTGCGAAAAATTTGGAGCGATACACTTGTTATGCTTGTGTTTCTAACTTTTTAAATTACAACTATTAGTTTTATAACTATGTTTCATGCAAGTTTGTTATGTTTAGGATTTTACTCTAAAGTTCACAACTTAGTATAATCAATAATTATTTGACTATTTTATCCTCTAACAACACCTATGTTCCCTAGCAATAGTGCCAAAAATTATGTGTTGTTATTATCATCATTTAATTTTTAATGTTTGTCTAATCCAAGGCGGTGTCCAAGGTTGTATGTGATAGAAGGATTCGGTAAGTTACAGTTTATAAAATTATCTTCCATTATTTACTCAATGAAACATATGTTTGTATAGGTCTTTCAAGTTCATTCTAATTCTAATTTGCAAAATTTAAAACTAATTAACTTGTAAAATTTAATATTACTTCTAAGTTGCAGAATTGACAATTAATATATAGTTATAGGAATTTGAAATTTAGGCTAAATTGCAGAATTAAAATTTCTAAAATAAATAAAAAATTTATGCTTTCTAATTGAAATTACATAAATGGAAATATACTTTAAAAAAAATCAACTAAATTTAATCCATGCTTAATTGAAACTGTAAAAAGTTGTCAAGAAATGTTGCTGCAAAATGTTGTCAAAAACAGGTGCTAAATTAAAATGCAGGAAATAGAGACATTGATAGCATATAAAACAAGGGTCAGATAATTTTAAACATATCACATAAATCACAACCAAAATTTTAAAAATAACTATGCTAAAATAGGGGTTAATTCTGCTATACAATTTAAGCAAGAATATGATAAGAAATTGTTGCAACAAGAAGTTGTCAAAACCTGTTAAATTAGATTCCTTAATCAAGGTATGAGAGTGGGACCTTGCTCTACAATATATAATAAGGTAAATTTAATTTAGAAACTAAATTCTAATTATTGAGAAGCAACACACCCCCACTAAAAAAATGAAATTCCATCCTTTGAAAATATTTAGTTTTCATTTTGCCATAGGGACCCTCTTGATGTTTTTTAGGTTTTAATTCCAAATTTTGCTTGCCTCCTTCTTCTTCAAGTTTTGCATATACCAAAGCATCTAAGTAGGCTTGCATATGGCTTTGATTTGAGTTTAGAATTTATTTGTTATGTTAGAATCATTCTGAGTAAAGAAGATCTTTCACTAATATGTAAAAATGCAGGATACATATGAATAAATTCATTGGAGTCAACCTACAATTTCTGGAAAATTTGCAAAGTAGAAGTAACTTGAGAAAACATCGCGATTTCGTGACATATGCCATTTTTGGAAACATCATGATTTTGCGACATATTCCATTTTTGGAAACGTCGCGATATCGCGACACATTTTGATTGGAAGGAAAGCTTGCGGAGATGTCACGATTTTGCGACCTGTTCCATTTTCACGACGTCATAAGCTTGAAAGAAATGAAGTATGGAAAATGTCACGATTTCGCGACACATTTGGATCAGAAGCAAAGCTCAAGGAAAACGTCGCGATTTCGTGACATATGTTGTTTAAAGGCAAATCTTGAGGAAGTGTCATGATTTCGTGACAGGTTTTGGAAGAAAGAGCCAAGTGGTGGAAATGTCGCGAAATCATGACGCATTTGGTTGAAAGAGCCAAGGCATAGAAACGTCGTGAAATCATGACGCATTTGGTCGAAGGACCCAAGGGATGGAAACGTCGCGAAATCATGATGCATTTGGTCGAAGGACCCAAGGGATGGAAACGTCATGAAATCATGATGCATTTGGTTGAAAGAGCCAAGGCATAGAAACATCGTGAAATCACGATGCATTTGGTTGAAGGACCCAAGCGATGGAAACATCGTGAAATCGTGACGCATTTGGTTGAAAGAGCCAAGGCATAAAAACATCATGAAATCATGACGCATTTGGTCAAAGGACCCAAGGCATAGAAACGTCACGAAATTGCAATGCATTTGGTTGAAGGACCCAAGGGATGGAAACGTTGTGAAATCATGACGCATTTGGTTGAAGGACCCAAGGGATGGAAACTTCGTGAAATCATGATGCATTTGGTTGAAAGAGCCAAGGCATAGAAACATCACGAAATCATGATGCATTTGGTCGAAGGACCCAAGGGATGGAAACGTCACGAAATTGCAACGCATTTGGTTGAAAGAGCCAAGGCATAGAAACATCGTGAAATCATGACACATTTGGTCAAAGGACCCAAGGGATGGAAACATTGCGAAATCGCGACGCATTTGGTTAAAAGAGCCAAGGCATATAAATGTCACGAAATCACAATGCATTTGGTTGAAGGACCCCAGCGATGGAAACGTCATGAAATCACGACACATTTGGTTGAAAGAGCCAAGGCATAGAAACATCGTGAAATCGTGATACATTTGGTCGAAGGACCCAAGGCATAGAAACATCATGAAATCATGACACATTTGGTCGAAGGACCCACTGGATGGAAATGTCATGAAATCATGACGCATTTGGTTGAATGACCCAAGGGATGGAAACGTCGTGAAATCACGACACATTTGGTCGAAAGAGCTAAGGGATAGAAACGTCGTGAAATCGTGATGTATTTGGTTGAAAGAGCCAAGGCATAGAAACGTCATGAAATCACGACGCATTTGGTTGTAGGAACCAAAGTTTAAGGAAAATGTCATGATTTCATGACAAACAAGTTTGGAAAAGGCACAAGTGAAGGAAAACATCGTGATATCGCGACATGTCCCATTTTTGGACCTGTCTCGATTTCACGACACCATGATCTGGGAAGAAGGAACCAAGCCGACAAGGTAATAAAAATTAGGGTTTAATTTAATAATATTAAAATGCTAATCCTGGTTTTGTCTTTTGCAGAAAGCCATCTGGCAGTTGCATACTAGCGAAAGTAATGGCAAAAAAGACAAAAATAAGCGCGGATCAAGCGAAGGCCATCAGATGGAAATGTGAGATGCCGAGAATTTTTGGTCCATCCAGATTTTACAGATCTGGCCGCAAAGAGACTTTACGATGACTAAGCAGTTGCCCATTTAATGGAATATGTCATCAATTGATCGAAAAATGAAAATATCTACACATAGTTACCGAAATTTGTCGATGGACGCATTTAACAGGAGAATTTATGGTGAAAGTAATGGCATGTAGAGAATTTCAACTCAGAGGCGGCTCTGCGAAGATAAAATGTCAAAGAAACCAGTGACTCATTTCGAATTTCTCTGAGGAATTAATGAGATGCTCTCGGCAGATGCACCAAAAAGATGAAGATACCTTCACACGCAGTGCCCATTTATGGAATATATCGACGATCGACCAGAAAATGAAGATATTTACTTGCAGTTATAGATGGATGAGAATAATATCAGATCATGCCTTCTCCATTTATGGCAAGTAACTGCACTAAGATTTGTAGAATGGTTAGGTTTTATCGAAACTCTATTTTAAAAGGCCTTATATTGTAAAACCTAGGTAGTAGAGTTTAAGTGATAAGATTTAGGGTTTTGGAAGAAGATATTTTTGAAAATATCAGGGTTTGTCCTGAGTCTATATATACTTCTTCCGGATGTAAATTCTGGAGGCGAAAACTTAGAATAAAAATCTATTGGAGCAATTTCTTGCAAATCTTGTTTGAATGCTTTGTTATGGACCTGGAGTTGGTGTAGTTTCATTTTCTGTGATAGCATGGCCAGGAGCCTAATCTCTTTCAGATTGCGATAAGTTCATCTTCTTTTGTTTTTGTTTCATTAAGGTTTTATTTAATTTATGTTGTAGATCCGTGTTATCAAAAATTGGGTATGCTACTAGGCTTCATTCTTTTTATTGTATGCTAGGGAAAATTATAGATTTAAGGTTCAGGTCTGTTCTAATTGCTCTGTCCTCATTGTGCGAGCTAAGATGCTGGTGAGAGATACCAATTTCAACTGACTTTCCTTCTGTTTGTGATTTTCTTTCAGATCTGTTTTATCTCTGTCTTATGCTCTTAGTGGAAGGTGATCTTAGAAAGCTGGACACTTTCCCCTTTGATTTGTTCTATTGTGAAGCTAATCGGTATAACTAAAATTGGTAGTTGTGGTTTTGCAGCTAAGTTAGGTAAACTTCTCTTTCTGCCCTACTCTACTTTCTCTGTTCCACCCATTTGAATGATCCATTTTTATCTTCTTTAGAATTTGTCTTTTATTTAAATCTGCTAAAACATAAAGAGCTAGATCAAAGAACTGATTGTAAATCTGAGTGTCCACAAAGATAACCAATTCCAAAAACATTACTAAACTAAAGTCCAGAACCCATTGTAAGGTAATAGACAGTCCACTTGAAACTATTCCAAAAGTAGAAAAGAGTGAATAGACATTCGACCCAACTCTATAACTCACACCTTGGATATCCAGCAAGATCCTAAAGTGAGTGGGATTTATCCCTTATAAGTGTTATCGGGATTTCATGCTCATTCTTCACAGGGTGTGTATAAAATTTGAACCAACATTTAAAATTGGCGCTAGAAGGAGGGCCTAAACTTCGTTCACTAGTTTGTTAAGGATTGTAAGGTTGTAAGTTGCTGGTGAAAAAGCTGGATTCTAATTATAGAGTAACAAGGTCCCACTCCAGAGCTGGAGAGCTCCTTGTGCCTGAGTTAGAAACCCCAAGAAGAAGCAACCTCAGAAGGGCCAAGTCCTTGTCTGAAATAGTTTTATCACCACTTGTAGTTACTCCAACTACAACTGAAAGTATCATCGTCAATCAAGTAGTAATGGCAAACTGGTTGGGTTCCACTTCCTTAAATATCCTCGGTGCAGCCCATGATCTGCCTAGAAATCCTGAGAGGTATCTTCCTAGATACAAGCATGATGGGACTAGAACAGTAGAAGAACACCTAGTAGCATTCAAGAATGCTCTAAAATTGTTAAATGTACAGCATGAAGATGTGGCTTGTAGATTGTTCCCGTTCACTCTCTAGGAGGGAGCATACGACTGGTTTTTGAATCTCACTAACGATTCTATTACCAGTTGGAATGACTTGGAAAAGGTTTTTGTATCGCAGTTTGGTGAAGTGATAGATACAAATGTATTATATCAGCAATTTTCTGGTATTAAAAGAGAAATAAATGAATCTGTTAGATCTTACAATGTCAGATTTCAAAAGGCTTATGGTAGACTGACAGGTTATTATGTGCCAAATGCAGACCTGGCATTAGAAATTTTTAGGAATTCTCTAGATCCAATGACTTTTGTTTTCTTGAAAAGAGATGCCTCTATTACCAATCTAACAGAGGCTTATAAAGAAGCTCTAGTTCTTGAAAGACAACTGGGACCTCAACCTCTGAATGCTCATCAAACTCCTTTTGTGACACAGGGTGCCCCTGTTTTCAATCCCGTACCACACCAAATGATGTTTCCAGCATGTCAAACTCCACCATCAGGAAATCCATTGGCTGTAACATCTGCTGAAAATGTACAAAATCCGGAGAAAGAATCTGATAACACAAGAGTTGAGGAAGTTTCAAGGGTGGTCCAAAAGTTGGCAAATGACTTTTTGACTTTCAAAAGGCAAGTGTCCACCGACGAAAACCCAAACAGATTTCCTTATCAACAAAATAGATTCACTCGGCCCCCATACGAACCCAATAAGGATTATAAAGGTAAAGGGCATGATGTAAATATTTGTGACTTGGCTTTGCCTAACTGGTGCAGGATACATGCAACTTCTTGCCTAACTGGTGCAGGATACATGCCACTTCTCAGCATGGGGAATTGGATTGTTTGGAGTTCTGTAATGCCTTTGAAGCTCTATCTGGTGAGTTGGTTTCTCCTGAACATCAAAGAACTATGGATGCTCCAAGTTCATCCAAACATAGTGCAGCTATGGTGTTAGATTCTTTCACTTTCCCAGAAGAATCAAAGAATGTTGTGGAGCTACCCATGGATGAAGTGCAAGCCTTTCAACAGTACAGGAGGGATAACTACAACCTCAGGAACAGAACAGAGCCTAATACTGTGTCTACACCTCCAGATCCATCTTCGAATAATAACCCACCTCCTCCCAAGGGAGGAAATCCGAGAGGACCAGATGCATTTGTCCCTCCACTCAATAAGGGATATAATATAGTGGAGGACATGAAGAAGATCAAAGCCAACATCACTCTTCATGAGTTGGCCCAAATTTTTGAACAAAGGGATAGCCTGATCAAAACATACTCTGAACCTACTGCCAAAGCTCTGGAAAAGGGGAAGAAGATAGCTAATGCAAATATGGCTATGTACAAAGAAAAGACTGAAGTTCCGCCTTTCCTACTGACTATCCGTATATTTGGGAAAAATTTACACAACTATCTAGTAGATTCTGGTGCTTCAGCCAATGTCATGCCTCTAGCCATCTATCAGCAGTTGGGTTTGACCCCCATGAACTCCGAGATGAGAGTCATCCAATTGGATAAGTCTGAGGTTAAAGTGGTAGGTGAACTTCAGAATATACACATCCAGCTAGCATCTGAGCCGAGAGCGCAACATCGAATTGACATTCAGGTGGTGGATATTCCTGTAGGATATGGAATGCTTCTGAGCGAGGATTGGTCAAAATCCTTGAATGGGTACTTGGCTACTGATTTTTCGCATATGTGGTTACCCTGGAATGGTTTTGCAAATCAATTAAGAATTGATAGAGAACCAAGATATAAACTCATGATCACAGAGTATAATGCCAAGAATGAGACTGTTAATCTTGTTGAGGGTTGTTATATCGGGGTTTATAATTTGACAACTACTCAAAAGGAGAAACCGGTTAAAGCTCACCAAGATCACGATAATGAAGTTGGAATGCTTCATATTGATGGAGCTAAATCTAAGCAAGGTTTTGGTACAGGGGCTGTTCTTAAAGGACCAAAAAATCAAACCGGTTTTATGTCTTATCGCTTGCAGTTTCCCTGCATGAATAATTTGGCATAATATGAAGCATTAGTACCAGGATTAAAATTTGCTTTACATTACTTTGATCATGCAGATACGAAAGCTCGTGTGTTGGACTTGGTTGATTTGCAGGGTGGACGACTTCAAGCCGTAGAGCATTTTAGTCGACACCAAGAGACAGTCAAGCGTTGGCTTGACGAAAAGGCCAGGGTGAGCGCCTTCAATCGTGTAGACCTGGTGTTTCTATGGGACAAAGCCCATGAAAAGAAGCGTAAACACACAAAGTTGCAACCGCTATGGATAGGGCCATACCAGATTTCCGAGATCCTAGGTAATAATGCATTTCACCTATAGGACCTCGAGGGTAATTTTTTGAACCTTCCTGTTAATGGTCAATACCTAAAGCATTATTTCTCAATTGTTCCATCAAATACATCGTTGAAATAAATCACAAAGACGTTGTAACATGTGTATATATTGTAAATAAGCTTTGAAGTAGTTTGTTTTTATTTTATTTTGTTTGATTTTAAAGTTCTGTGTTTTATCCTTTGGGGTCTGTACAAATTTCTTTTTAGCTTTTAAAATTTTGCTTTTTTTTAAGTTTTGCCTGGATAGCAAAGAAAGAATCAACCTTTAAAAATTGTTTTTATTCTGAGTTCAAAATCCTGTGTTCATTTTGTTTTATTCTAATTAAGAGATAGTTTGCTTAAATTGAACAGTGGAACTATTTTGTTATTCAGAACAATAGTAGAAATATAATTGGATTTTGTGTCTTGCTTGCCACAATTATTTTAATTATAAAGAAACTACTATACTGTTTGGCTGAAGAACTCCCAAGGAATCCAAGAAAAGTTGGTCGTAAGAGGGGACTCTGATTTGTGAAATTATTTAAGTGTCCAAAGAGGCTATCGGTACCCAGGCTTTCCAGATCGATGAAATATAAAAAAAATTGTTTTTAGCAAGGCTTTCCAGATTTCGGTATATTTCAAAAGAGAGAGAGAGAAGGTGAAAGTTGAGCAAGGCAACATAAAACTGACACTCTTTTATTTCCCACAAAAAAAAAAAGAAGTTATTGTAATGAAAGAGATAGCCAAGGCTCCAGAAGATGTTTTCTTTTACCAAGTTGTAGATACCACCTCATAGTTGTGGATCAGGGTCGTGAAAATCTAAAGAGTAACTCTGTCGGGGCTGTAAAAGGCTAAACTAGTAAATAGAGCCCTACTCGGTTTCCCCTTTCACAATCTAGAAAAGATGATCAATCCGAAGTAAAACATTCGAAGGCCTAGTCATCCTTGAAGAAAGTTATATGCTTATAATTGCACATCAGAAATCTTCCTTAAGTGATTCAACCTAGTATGTCCTTGGGAAATTTTAACAACTATCAGGTAGTAGTTAAATTATTTTGAAGAATATTTGTGGCAAAGCATGGTACATGGTCTATATTGTTTTGAAACTAGAGTCCTGGATTCTAAAATAGTGCTACTATTTTCCCCGTAGATATCGCCATTTGTTGAGAAGCAACACACCCCCACTAAAAAAATGAAATTCCATCCTTTGAAAATATTTAGTTTTCATTTTGCCATAGGGACCCTCTTGATGTTTTTTAGGTTTTAATTCCAAATTTTGCTTGCCTCCTTCTTCAAGTTTTGCATATACCAAAGCATCTAAGTAGGCTTGCATATGGCTTTGATTTGAGTTTAGAATTTATTTGTTATGTTAGAATCATTCTGAGTAAAGAAGATCTTTCACTAATATGTAAAAATGCAGGATACATATGAATAAATTCATTGGAGTCAACCTACAATTTTTGGAAAATTTGCAAAGTAGAAGTAACTTGAGAAAACGTCGCGATTTCATGACATATGCCATTTTTGGAAACGTCGTGATTTCGTGACATATTCCATTTTTGGAAACGTCGCGATATCGTGACACATTTTGATTGGAAGGAAATCTTGCGGAGATGTCGCGATTTCGTGACCTGTTCCATTTTCGCGACGTCATAAGCTTGAAAGAAATGAAGTAATGAAAACGTCGTGATTTCGTGA
Source organism: Wollemia nobilis (assembly GCA_028583015.1). Taxonomy (NCBI): domain Eukaryota; kingdom Viridiplantae; phylum Streptophyta; class Pinopsida; order Araucariales; family Araucariaceae; genus Wollemia; species Wollemia nobilis. The sequence continues at coordinate 14,171,645 of JAQPPZ010001870.1, read as the reverse complement.
CACATTTGGATTAGAAGCAAAGCTCAAGGAAAACGTCGCGATTTCGTGACATATGTTGTTTAAAGGCAAATCTTGAGGAAGTGTCGTGATTTTGCGACAAGTTTTGGAAGAAAGAGCCAAGTGGTGGAAATGTTGCGAAATCACGACGCATTTGGTTGAAAGAGCCAAGGCATAGAAATGTTGCGAAATCGCGATGCATTTGGTCAAAGGACCCAAGGGATGGAAACATCACAAAATTGTGATGCATTTGGTCGAAGGACCCAAGGGATGGAAACATCGCAAAATCACAATGCATTTGGTTGAAAGAGCCAAGACATAGAAACGTCGCAAAATCATGACACATTTGGTTGAAGGACCCAAGCAATGGAAACGTCACGAAATCATGACGCATTTGGTTGAAAGATCCAAGGCATAGAAACATCACAAAATCATGACACATTTGGTCAAAGGACCCAAGGCATAGAAACGTCGCGAAATCGTGACGCATTTGGTCGAAGGACCCAAGGGATGGAAATTTCATGAAATCGCGACACATTTGGTCGAAGGACCCAAGGGATGGAAACGTCGTGAAATCACGATGCATTTGGTTGAAAGAGCCAAGGCATAGAAACGTTGCGAAATCATGACACATTTGATCAAAGGACCCAAGGGATGGAAACATCATGAAATGGCAACGCATTTGGTTGAAAGAGCCAAGGCATAGAAACGTCATGAAATCACGATGCATTTGGTTGAAGGACCCAAGGGATGGAAACGTCGCGAAATCACGATGCATTTGGTTGAAAGAGCCAAGGCATAGAAACGTCGTGAAATCCTGATGCATTTGGTTGAAGGACCCAAGCGATGGAAACGTCACGAAATTGCGATGCATTTGGTTGAAAGAGCCAAGGCATAGAAACATCGCGAAATCATGACGCATTTGGTCGAAGGACCCAAGGCATAGAAACATCGCGAAATCGCGATGCATTTGGTCGAAGGACCCAAGGGATGGAAACATCATGAAATCATGATGCATTTGGTTGAAGGACCCAAGGGATGGAAACATCGTGAAATTGTGATGCATTTGGTTGAAAGAGCCAAGGCATAGAAACATCGTGAAATCACGATGCATTTGGTCGAAGGACCCAAGTGATGGAAACGTCGTAAAATCACGATGCATTTCATTGAAAGAGCCAAGGCATAGAAACATCATGAAATCATGACACATTTGGTCAAAGGACCCAAGGCATAGAAACATCATGAAATCATGATGCATTTGGTCAAAGGACCCAAGGGATGGAAACGTCACGAAATCACGATGCATTTTGTCGAAAGAGCCAAGGGATAGAAACATCATGAAATCGTGACGTATTTGGTTGAAAGAACCAAGGCAAAGAAACATCATGAAATCATGATGCATTTGGTTGTAGGAACCAAAGTTTAAAGAAAATGTCACGATTTTGTGACACATCATGATTGTGCGATAGACAAGTTTGGAAAAGGCACAGGTGAAGGAAAACATTACGATATCGCGACATGTCCCATTTTTGGACCTGTCTCGATTTCACGACGCCATGAGCTGGGAAGAAGGAACCAAGCCGACAAGGTAATAAAAATTAGGGTTTAATTTAATAATATTAAAATGCTAATCCTGGTTTTGTCTTTTGCAGAAAGCCATCTGGCAGTTGCATACTAGCGGAAGTAATGGCAAAAAAGACAAAAATAAGCGCGGATCAAGCAAAGGCCGTCAAATGGAAATGTGAGATGCCGAGAATTTCTGGTCCATCCAGATTTTACAGATCTGGCCGCAAAGAGACTTTACGATGACTAAGCAGCTGCCCATTTAATGGAATATGTCAGCAATTGACCGAAAAATGAAAATATCTACACATAGTTACCGGAATTTGCCGATGGACGCATTTAACAGGAGAATTTATGGTGAAAGTAATGGCATGCAGAGAATTTCAACTCAGAGGTGGCTCTACGAAGATAAAATGTCAGAGAAACCAGTGACTCATTCCGAATTTCTCTGAGGAATTAATGAGATGCTCCCGGCAGATGCACCAAAAAGATGAAGATACCTTCACATGCAGTGCCCATTTATGGAATATATCGACGATCGGCCAGAAAATGAAGATATTTACTTGCGATTCATGAGATGGATGAGAATAATATCAGATCATGCCTTCTCCATTTATGGCAAGTAACTACACTAAGATTTGCAGAATGGTTAGGTTTTATCGAAACTCTATTTTAAAAGGCCTTATATTGTAAAACCTGGGTAGTAGAGTTTAAGTGATAAGATTTAGGGTTTTGGAAGAAGATATTTCTAAAAAGATCAGGGTTTGTCCTGAGTCTATATATACTTCTTCCGGATGTAAATTCCAGAGGCGGAAACTTAGAATAAAAAGCTATTGGAGCAATTTCCTGCAAATCTTGTTTGAATGCTTTGTTCTGGACCTGGAGTTGGTGTAGTTTCATTTTTATGTGATAGCATGGCCAGGAGCCTAATCTCTTTTAGATTGCGATAAGTTCATCTTCTTTTGTTTTTATTTCATTAAGGTTTTATTTAATTTATGTTGTAGATCTGTGTTATCAAAAATTGGGTATGCTACTAGGCTTCATTCTTTTTATTGTATGCTAGGGAAAATTACAGATTTAAGGTTCAGGCCTGTTCTAATTGCTCTGTCCTCACTGTGCGAGCTAAGCTGCTAGTGAGAGATACCAATTTCAACTGACTTTCCTTCTGTTAAGTGATTTTCTTTTAGATCTGTTTCGTCTCTATCTTATGCTCTTAGTGGAAGGTGATCTTAAAAAGCTGGACACTTTCCCCTTTGATTTTTTCTATTGTGAAGCTAACTGGTATAACTAAAATTGGTAGTTGTGGTATTGCAGCTAAGTTAGGTAAACTTCTCTTTCTGCCCTACTCTACTTTCCCTGTTCCACCCATTTGAATGATCCATTTTTATCTTCTTTAGAATTTGTCTTTTATTTAAACTGCTAAAACATAAAGAGCTAGATCAAAGAACTGATTGTAAATCTGAGTGTCCACAAAGATAACCAATTCCAAAAACATTACTGAACTAAAGTCTAGAACCCGTTGTAAGGTAACAGACAGTCCACTTGAAACTATTCCAGAAGTGGAAAAGAGTGAATAGACATTCGACCCAACTCTGTAACTCACACCTTGGATATCCAGCAAGATCCTAAAGTGAGTGGGATTTATCCCTTATAAGTGTTATCGGGATTTCATGCTCATTCTTCACAGGGTGTGTATAAAAGTCGAACCAACACTAATCACTCATATGCTCACAAATAAACACATATAAAATAAAACCACAATTTATTCCAAAACTCCTATTTCAAACTACAATGGTTATAATATGATTTTTTTGACTCCTATTCTAACTAAACTAAATTTTGGACTAACTCAACCAATGAGGGAGTAGTCCTAATTATAATTTTTATTACATTAATACTTGCAATTACAAAATTAATTATTTTGCTATTCCTATGTGATTTTCTTGTGTTGTTCTAGCAAACTTAGTCTATTTCAAGATAGAATCTACTATAGTAGTTATCTATGCATATTTCCATGCTTCCAATATAGTGGGAAATGGATAATAATGGTTGAAATATAGTTTTTACCCCTTTTAATATTTTCTCATATATTCTTCCTTGTGAATTGGATTCTAACAATGCGGTTGTTTTTGGAAAGGACTGTTTCTACCTATCATTCCAAAGAGCTCTAGAATATCAGACAGGATAAGTGAGATTTGGTATTGCTATCAACCAAACTACATGGGAGTCCTACCAAGTGGATACATTTTTTTTCCTAATATCCTTCAAAAATTTCCAATCGATTCCACTTCTTGTTTATCATTTCCATACCTTCCTTTAATGTGACAAGTGGCTAGAATTTGTATGGAGTTGCAGTTGTAGTGTCTTGTTTTTTAGCAGAGATTGTTTTGGCACTAGATCACCTTGAAAACTTGGTTTTAATATGGTAAAACATTCAAAATGATTTTTTTAATCATAAATCACAACATGCTTATTTTACCTTGATTTTCTATTCTAGTATACCAATAAAAATTATGCAAAAATAGTCATAAAATGCAAAAAAATAGTTAAAATAGGGGTACAGTATTCTTAAACATCTAATCATGCAAAAATAAACAAATAACATATTTTAATAAACTATTTGGCATAAAATGATATTAAATATTGGTAAATAACAACTTTTTATGTCAAAAATATAGCAAAAATGAGGTATTTCTGGGTCTCATCAGGTCGTAGAGTACCTTGTGACTTGCTTGGGTCGTAGAGTACCTTGTGAATTGCTTGGGTTGTAGGGTACCCCACAACCATTTTTTTTTGTTGGATACCTAGCGATCATGCATCACAACTACAAAAGAGGTGGTTTCAAGGTTCACACATCATTTGCACACTTGCGAGTTGCAAGATAGGGGTGAGAGAAGAGGCGAAGGAGAAAATTTTGTAACGAAGTGCTACAAATTTTGAAATGTGAGAAATGAGATGGTAGGATAAATGGGTCAGCCTAGAGGGTGATTAGTACAAGTAATTAAATCTTGAAACCCACATAGTGTGAATTTTGGAAATTTAAAAAGAATCCTAGAACCCTTTTCTAGATACATGAAATGAAAGGAAAAGGTATATGTAGGAATGTATGCATGTGAAAGAGAAAAATGCATCGATATGTGTGCATGTGTGCAATGTTTGCAGTATGTTTTTGTTTTGTTTTTTATTTTGAAAATGTATTTTATTCAAGATTCATGTATATAAAATGCATTCTTGTTTTTTTTTTTTATATGTGTGAGTAGTTTTGTGAAAAATATTGTAACATATGGGAGAATAAGCCAAATCGGTGTCCAAAAGTACCTTTGTTTGCTTCTATGTGATGTGGCATATTTTCAGTGTGCTTGGATAAGTGTGTTTTGACATGTGTGAAGAGGAAATTTAAAAAAAAAAAATTCATGGGAGTGCAAAATGATGAAATGGGTATCAAAAAATACCTGGATATAAACGATCACTAAGTACCCAATGAACGTACAAATTTTTTATTTTTTTGGATGCCTTGAGGGGGGGCATAGAGTGAAATGTATGAATGCATGAATGAAATGTTTGCTTGATGGATTTTTATTGTTTATGTACTAACAAAAGGATGTTATATGAAATAGATTCTAGAGATCAATTTGAGGCATCACTTTCATCCATTGTTAGAGCATATGAAGGAGACAATAGGTGTTGGTGATTTACAGTGGTTAAGAGATGTGGTATTGCATATAGTATACAATATGAGGGTGATACATTATAACCATGTCTATTTAGAAGGGTTGACTATGATCACTATTAGCCGATGTCAATGAAAGGTAATGTTACAATGATTGTTAGGTGATAGGTGGTAGGAGGTGAGGATCATCAATAGAGTAGTGGATTATGAGCAATGTTAGCATGATAGGATGATATCATTGAGAAAATTGGTGTCTATGATAGTGATAGCCAACCATGTGATTCCATATATGTTAGGATGTAGATTCTTGTGGAAGATGATGGGGGTGATGTATGATGTGGTAAATTAGGAGTCTCAATATGCATGGGCACCTACTTTATTGGTGCAAACCTACAGATAATTGCATGAAGTGTGCCTAGTAGGGCAATGGACTATGAGAGTGGGTGTGCTCCTACATATATGGATATGGGAGTATATTATTATGGATAAACTAGAGGGGTTTACCTATAGGGCACGCAATTTGATGGGAACTGATGTACTATATGCACTGTAATCATAGATATATATGGAGGTGTGATGGCATAGGCCACATGAGGAATAGGGTTTGTATTATAGGGGTTCATTTAATTGATTGAAACTAGAGGACATAATCTAGCTATCATAGAGGGGAGCACTAGATTTAGATGAGATCAACTGAGATGTATGTCAAGTAAGGCATGGACAAAGGATTATTAGGCAAGAGGCAACCTAGGTGGAGTGGTTTCCATTACATCATATATTATGGTAGTTTGGGTTACAATAGGGGGTACCTGATGCACCCATTGTTATTTGGTGGATTAAGGGATATCCAAGACAATGACCAATGATGGAGCCTCTAGATCTAGTAGTGTATGTAGATATAGATATCCTAGATTTCAAGGATGTAGGGACTACACTAAGGTATGATGCATGGTGGGCTACTCAAAGTTAGGAGCCTATAGTAGGTGTGATCAATAGGTATGTAAATGCCACAACAACTGGTGTAGGTGGTGGTTTGGGATGGATTAGAGGAGGTATCAAGGGTGGATTAGGGAGTCCAGGTGGATCTCCTAGTATAGAAGAAAGTAGTATTTATTATGTCGATGTGGGGGCTAGTAATGCGATGTATGTGGGGGATAGTGTGGAGACTGATGCTGAGGTATTATGATGAGTGTGATAGTGTGTGGAGATAGGAGGAGCTCCTACGAAGGGATGGAAGGATCTAGTGGTGGGCCCAAGGGGAGTGAGATTATAGCTATAAGTGAGATAGATTTGAGTATTTATCTATGGAACATTATGCATGCTTATGAGAATATTTCTATGTTGTAAGATAGAGTGTGGTAGGTGGAGGAGGAGGCCACATAGGATTGATCATAGAGTGAGGCCATGGCAGTTGAGTTAGTGTACTTACAAGAGGAGGCTATGCAAGAGAGTGTGCAATGAGAGACCATGGAAGTTGAGGTAGCTCAACTATGAGATGAGGCTACCTAGGAAAGGTCTCAATGAGAGACCATAGCACCCTAGGTAGCTCGACTAGGAGGGGAGGATACCTATGAGAGGACCTATAGGGAATCCATGATAGCTACGATGGATGAGATGTACCAAGCAAAGAATTTCTTGGAGGATTTTTTTTATAGATAGGGAAGGAAGGTACATTTAATAGAGGTATAGTTGGTGATTCATGGTATTAGTGTCCTAACATTATCAGAGTCTAGATAGTGATCCCACTAGAGTAGAAGTGGAAAATTATCAAGATAGATATAGGTGAGCATGGATGTTCTAGGTGTAATCATCTAAATTGGATAAATCAGATAAGACTATCAGTGCATTACATATGCCCTCTTATAAAAAGTATATGATCTTATTGGGCAACCCTCTAGGCTAGAAAAATGCTTCCATAAGGCCTAAAAACTTAGTTTGGAGGGTTCCTAGTAGTTTAGAGCAGTTTTGGGGCTCCTATTGGTGACCGTCCCACAAAGGTATGATCACATTTTGTGACCGTCCCACCTAGATATGGCCATCCATAACCATCTCTGGGTGGGACGACCCCTAACTAGACCCTTAAAAATTCAAATAATGTGCTAAATGGAAATCAAAGACTAACATTAACGCATCCAATCACCTCAAATTGATTGGAGATCTACAAATGGACTCAAGGAAAGTAGATTGGAAGCCCCAAATGGGCAACCTTCATTCCACAATGCATGTTGAAGAATGTGACAAATAGCGGTGCTTGCATCACATAGCAAGAATTACCCCTTTGCTATAGATGCCATTTTGGGCTATAAAAGGAGGTGCAAAGACCCAATTTCAAAGGGGAGACTTTGAATATTTATGCAACAAAGTGCTGCACAAATAAAACCTCACCTTTTGCAAACCCAAAAATCACCTTTCCCTAGCCTTGAAACCCTCTTCACTCGAAGGCAATTTTAGGGGCAATAGGACTTGATCCACAAATTCCAAACCAGACAAATTGAAGGAATATTTGATCCCATCTATCGAAAACACCCCTAACCAAGTTTTGGACCAAATCCTATTGGCATAGGTTACAAAACCAAGCCAATTTTTTGACCACCCCACTTGGGAATGGTTAGTAGTTTGTAGGTGTCACACCTAGTTAAAGTCACCAAATAGGTTGTAATTTGAGATAAATTCCTTCATAGACCTCTTTAGGATGCCTATATGAACCTCTAATCCAATTTTGGTGCAATTTGGAGTAGTTTTGATGTCAGATTTGAGGTCCCCAATGTTGTAGGTCTATCTGGCTCACCTAGGAATGGTCACTATTTCTGCATTGTGTCACCTTTAATATTGCTTTCAAATATTCTTATTTGCATTTATATTAGTTGATAATATGTTTATGCTCTATTTAGATTAGTTTCCATGCATGTAGATCACTTTTTAATGTTGTATATGAAGCTCCTTTTTCATGGTTTTATGGTTTTATTCTATAACGTAGGTGCTACTAACCCCTTTTCAATCCCTTATCTTTAGGAATAGGAATTCTAGGCAAGAGGAGGATCTAAAGAGGCATAATGCCCAAGAATAGCTCTAGAGTGTGGGAAGCGAATATTCACAACTATTATTTATCACCTTAAAGGCCTCCTTCCAAGGGACTAGATCCCTTGAAGATTGTAATGGAAATGTATCACATTTGTAAAGCCCTCAAGGGGATGTCTTGTAATTTGGTTTTGAAGCTATGGATAAATGAATAGATATAGAATTTAATTACCTTTATTGTCTATGTTGTCTCATTTCATTAGATTATAAGTTTATTTCATATTTCCTTTTGAATGCTTTACAACTGATATACATTGCAATAGAGTGCCCTTAAGGTGATATCATGAATTTCACTTCTTCAGTGGTGATCATGGTATCTAATTTTATTTCAATCTCCCATTGGATTGTGCTAATTTGGACCTCCATTTCTGGTTTTACTTGTTGCAGGTACTAACTATTCTAATTAGAAATGATCCCTTTCCTACTAGGTGGCTCTGGGTGAGATGACCAGCTAGGTGGCACTGGGTGGGATGGCCCCCAATATACCACCATTCTTGATAGGGATGGCCACAAAACCAGAGGGTTTCTACAAAAATTTGTAGAAACAACAACTTTAAAGGTTCATTTTATACCCCTCTACACTGTCAATTTAAACTTTTACTATTAAAAATTACAAATTTCATGTTTTTCTTTCTTATTATATGCATAGAATGGTTAGATTATTTCTCTCTAAAATTGTGCATTAATTATCTTAGAAAAACAAAATTAAAATACAATATAATTCACTAGTTTTGTCTGGTTTTCTTGTTGGAACCTTACCCAAGAAGGTTAAGGTCATACAGGCTTCCAATTTCAAGTGATTTCCTTTTATGCTACTAATGCTTCTGAAAGAAAAATGTCATTACATGCATTTAGTGAATCATAATTGAGTTATCTCTTATTTTCTTTAAATATTTAAAAGGAACCACACACACCATAAGGTATTTTAACATCAACAGTAGTAGTGGATGTAATTACCACTTTACTGGCTAGCTTGAAAGAGTTTCATCGAGACCCAAGATAACTGGCCAATATTGACTCCAAGATCTATCCTAACCATGCAAAATATCATGCATTACTCTTTAGAGGGGTGTATCACTATGCACAAGGTATTGGGTGAGGATCGGCAGGACCTATGCTCCTTGATCGGGTATGGAATTCATCACCATACTTTTGATTGGTTTACATGACTAGAATAATATGGAATTAATCACCATACCAATTTTCGAGCTACGAGTGTATAGGTGAAATCCTTTAAAATTTGAGAATATCTTTCAACAAAATATCAAACATGCCAATTATTTTATTTACAAAGCAACACATTATTGAAACATAACAAACAGTTTAGGGATTCACATTTAAAATATTTAAAATGAGATAATCACTTCTATGCTTGTGTGTCTCTATTGTTTGTTTCAAATTTATAGAAATTGTAAAGAAGATAAACACATAGTAGTTAGAGTACATAGCTATGGTACATACCCGTAGCCAGGACCATTCAAGAGCTGAAGCTATGGGTAATAGAGAAGAGAATATAAAATTTCCTTGTGTTGAGACTAGGGATATGATCATTCCTCCCTAGCAATTAGCTACTCTCCCTAGTAATAGACTGATAGATGAGTGGATGGTTAGTCATATAGTGTCAACTATAAGGCTTAGCTTACAAGGGAATCCTTCATAGGGTATCCCTACATGTCATAGTCCTAGTTTGGGAAAATATCTCCCTAAATTACATGCTACAAATCCCTTATTTCAAGAAGAGTCATCGCACAATGAGGCACCTCTACATAGAGCAATACCATGCATTCACATGCCTGCTCAATCCTCTACTCCTGTTCATACATAGAAGCAAGAGCTTACACCTCAAGTAGGGTTGAATGATCATCTCAATATTTCAAGTCACCCTACTCGAAGGTATCAAAATCATGATGAGTATGATACTCATCAACTTAGGCGACCTTATTCAGCCTTACACTTCCTTGTCTATTAGGGAAAACCTAAGGAACATCTAGATTATCCTCATGAAAATATGTCAATGCAAGCACGTTTTGCCTCTGTACCAGTAGTCTCTCATAAATACTTGTTTAGGAGAGAACCTTGAGTCAATGAGACTACCCTCGATTGAGAGAAACATGTAATTTATCTCACAGATCCTCCTAAACATGATAGACACAAAGGAAATAGTGCTAAGGCACTTAGACCTAATATAGATGATCAAATTAATAATTGTTTCCAGAGATCACAAAATTGAGTTTAATCAACTTAGGTCAGATAAACATCACCTAGATATTTTAGAGCAGTGGCAGCCAATAGAGAAAGAAAAACTTGAATGACAAATTCAAGAAACTTTGCATCATGGAGTTGTAACTCCAAGAACGCGTAGACAAGAGGCTCACCCGAGGCAACCAAATTTCCAAAAAGATAGGTCTCCTAGACCTAATATTGTGTTACCTCCTAGACCTCATAGGCTTGAACATAATGCATATGATAGGCCAAACATAGATCACCTTCAACATGCATTTTTTCGTCCTTGTAGGCCCATACTTGAAACACCTTATGGGTCTTACGATGATTTGGAATATAATGAAGATTATGTAGATGCACCTTATGGGAGTATGGTTTATGTCAATCAACCACTCCAACATAGGCTTAATATTCCTCGTCCACCTCTACAAGCTCAAAATGAGGAAGAAGAGATCAAATCCTCAGATGTGTATCAAGCTTTGCTTGCACGCTTAGAAACTATAGAAGGTAAAACAACTGGCAATAGGCTTAAAAATCCTACCTTACTTCAGCTAAATAACCAACCATTAAATCCATCCATTCCTTCCCCAATCTATCCTAATCATTTCAAAATTCCAAAATTTTATAGATTCAAGGTCGAAGAAGATGCTCAAGAGCACGTCACTAGATTTATAAATTTGTGCTTCAACATACAAGAAAATGATGCATTGCTCCTAAGAAATTTCTTGAGTACCCTCTCTGGTCCTGCCATTGAGTGGTTCAACCAACTTCCAAAACATAGAATCTACACATTTGAACAATTCACTAATGCATTTTCAGAATTTTTCTTCTTTAAAACCAAAAGGAAGGTAATATTAAACTACCTCACATAGATGAAAAAAATTGAGGAGAAGTTGATTACTGACTATGGAAATAGGTGGTGAATGCTTTTGGCTAAGTTCCCTTTGTTGTACTTAGTATGGCACTGAGAGGGGGGGTGAATCAGTGTAGCATTCAAAACATGAATTAACAGCTCTAAAAACCGTATTAGAAAAAAACTTATAAACAGATATAATAAGTACCGCAAGAGAACATCACACAACACAGATTTTTAACAAGGTTCACCAAAATGGCTACTCCTCAAAAAGAATGGCTTCTTGGACTACCATCCAAATCCAGCCTCTTGCAAAGTACCAACTTTACAATTTGTTTACCAGCGACCAACCTGGAAGGAGCACCAACCCCTTATTTATCTACACCAACAGAAAGGAGCACCAACCCCTAATTTTCCAGCACCAACTGGACTTCAATTTTGAATGAAAATGTTTGATAGATACCTTTGTTATTGCAAGACTCTAACTAGTCCACTTCACCTTTACAATCTATGTGCACTCTGCTCTCTCTTGCGTAATAACTTCACACAATCTGCTGCACTGCTACAGCCAAAATTTGCAATCAACTTTGCCCTTCGCACTCTTTGCACACTCTGCTTTCTCTACACATACGCTTTGCCCACTCTGTGTCGTTCCACACTCTACTCTATATGCGCATTCACAATCGCACTCCGAACAACTCGACATGACTAGCTCACATTACGCACTTCGCTATCATTTCGTCGGTTCTACGCTATCTACACTTTTATGGCTGCATATCACACGATGATACTCACACAGATCGATCCATCCAAATCTCCAAACAGCCCCGCTTATATACTTGAGATTTTGAGATGAAAACCCTAATAGTATTCTACTGATTATGCAAATGCAAACCCTAATCTTGGTCGGCTGTAAACCCTAAATTTGGTGCGCTGCAAACCCTAGAATGTCGGCTTCAAAACCTTAATAAATGTCAGCTCAAAAACCCTAATGAATGTCGGCCCAGATTTAACTCTGTCAGCTTTGACCGTTCCTCTGGATCTGAATGACTCATGAACTATCTGTCCACTACATCATTAGATCTAACTGCCTATGTTGAAAACAATGAAAAACCTCTTGCAACATCTTGCTCAATAATCTCCCCCTTTGGAATTGTTGGCAACACCTATGTACATTCCTGCAACTCTTCTCCCCCTTTGTCAATAATACCAAAGTGCTGCTACAAACTCCCCTTGAGTCCATCCTCACAATTCTCAGGTACAATTTGTTGCATCTAGCACAAATTATGATATTTAGCAAAAGAATAGTCAAATACTCAAATGCTCCCCCTGAGAAAGTGATCCCTGTAGCTAGTCACTTCTTAGGAAGTGTAACTACTCCTAATTTGATTCGAAGGTACTCAAACACTTCCTTGGGCAATGGTTTTGTAAAAATATCTACAACTTGTTCTGTAGTTGGGAAAAAATCCAATTTAACTTCTCCTTCTGCAACTTTCTCCTTCAAGAAGTGATACCTTATAGCAATGTGTTTTTTTCGAGAGTGCATTACTGGATTCTTAGAGATTTTAATTGCACTAGTGTTATCACACTTAACTGATATTGGTTCACTGAAATTAATAACAAGATATTTCAAAGTTTGTTTCATCCACAAGACTTGTGTACAACATGTTGTTGCTGCAATATATTATGCCTCAGCTGTAGATAAAGAAACTGACTCTTGCTTCGTAATGCAAACAACATCTGCATATACATCCTGGATATTCTCAATAGGCTTGAACCTACTGACAACTGTTTGTCTTTCTCTACAGTGAGAATCTAGCAGACCACCTCAATTCTTTATAAAAGCACCTCAAACATTCATCACCAGGCTGGAAATCATCTAGCTGCACATTATAAACTTTTTCTTCAATCTTCCCATTCAACATGCTGATTTCACTTTTGTCAACGGAATTGACAAGTGACTCACATCTGTACCAATTTTTGTCCAGCACTACAATTTTACTGTCAACTCTTACTTTCAACTATGCATGTCAAAAGAAGACATTTTGTCAAACACTTAATGGCCAACCGTAGTGCACCTTACTCAACCTCAAGCTTCTTATCCTTGGACTGGCATTAAATCAATAGTTAAAACAAAATTGTCTGTGAATTAAATATATTCACCAAGGTGTCATGAAAGATCTGACAATATTCACATCAAGCGTTGAACAAAAACACGCTGCTATTATCGAAACACAAATACGCAGCTGGGGCAATCATTATTTCAATAAACAAAAACAATCTAAACTGTTATAATCCATAGCTATAAATAGTGGCAGTAAGAACCATCAACAAAACAACAATGACATAAGCAATACTACCAATGGTGAAGATTCTCAATGCAAACACTACCCTTTACGACACTTCCACACACAACTAAATGAACAACCAACACACTTGACAATTATACCACAAAAGCCCAACTGCTGGTCTTTCATCCTCAGATACCCAGAAAAATATACAGGAGCATTAAAATAAAGCTTAATATTGCTCCCCCTGAGGATGTGCTTCTTGGAGATGCTTAGTGCAAAGGAGGAGTAGTCTCCTTCAGTCCAAGGAGACATGGTTTCCTCTCTTCTTTCTTTCTCCAAACTTTCTTAAACACGGGCTTGTATTTCTCAACTGCCTCCCCGTTTTGCACCTTTGCGTGAACTTGAATATTTCTCTGGTGTGGTTGTCTCTTATGCATCCATGATGAATGATTATTTTCCTTTCTTCTATGAACCTGATTTATTCCCTGTCTGTGTTGCGTTCTTTGCATCTTATGAAATCTACTGTTTTGCCTTAGATTTGATACAGAAGCGCTTGGACAAAACCTTTCTATGTGCCCATGACCATTGCATTGAAAACATCGTACATAGTGTTCGCTCAGATATGCAGAAGTATTTCTACCAAGCATAATTCTTTGATTTATTATTCAATCCACAATAAGTTGCCTTGTGACCATACTGGTTACATCTGAAACAATAGCCAAAAAAAGTGTTAGTATGAAAAGAGTGAGAGTGGTAGAACCTCTTTTGTTGTGGCTGCTTTGTTGTAAATCTCCTTTGATATTTTCTTTCTTTTGAAGATACAGCTTTAATCTTTTCTTGCTCCGACCCTTCAATAGTGAAATTTTTCTTCTCTGTAGAGTTGGATGATGAAGGGTTTTCAGCTTCAGACTTTTTATGCTTTGATCCTTCAACGGTGAGCTCCTTTTTCTCTGCATATTTGGACAATGGGGGTTGTTCAGCTTCATACCCAAGACCATGCTTATCCGTGGAGCTTATCTGATAATTTATCATTTTATCTAGCAATTCTGTGCTCTTCTCGAATTTAAGATTTGTATTGGCCTCTTCCAGTTGTTTCTTCAAAGAGATAATCTTTTCTTCTTGTTTGCAGCAAATAGTCTCTTTCTCATTGATCTAAGACCCGATAGTTTCTTCAATCCTTTTGAACTCTTCTATTTGCAGCTTCAGATTGCTAACTATTTTGTTGGAATCTTCTTCATGTTTGCTACATACATTAACTTTCTTATTCATCTCTTCTGTCTGTATTCTTAGACCGTCTATCTCTTCTTCTAGCTTACTGCAATACTCTGATTTCATGGTTAACTACATTTCGAGATTTTTAGAAATTTTCTTGTAATCTTCTATCTGTACTTTCAAACTGGTGATTATATCTTCTGCATCCTCAACCTTTTTAACCAGAGCTGAAATTAGTTTCTATTCCCAATTTGCTTCTGCATCACTTTCTTCTTCATCATATTCTTGTTCTAAATCTGTTTCTTTACCAATTTTGAATGGATCATCTTCAACTTCACTGCTATTAGAACCATGGCACTGACATTCATTATGACCGAGTTGATCGCAAATAAAACATTATGTACCTAGAGAACCTGCATCATGATCGAGTTGTCTATTAGCCTTTTCTACACTGTTTGATTCATCTTCATTTTCTTTCATGACCCTGTGTGTTCTTTTCTTCTTGTGTCTCATGGTTCCACTTTTGCCTTTCTTTGCCATTTGTGTAATAATCCAAGATCAACCCGGATTAAGCCCGGCGAACTAGGAACTTGGCTCTGATACCAATTGTTGTACTTAGTATGGCACTGATAGGGGGGGTGAATCAGTGTAGCATTCAAAACATGAATTAACAGCTCTAAAAACCATAGTAGAAAAAAACTTATAAACAGATATAATAAGTACCGCAAGAGAACATCACACAACACAGATTTTTAACAAGGTTCACCAAAATGGCTACTCCTCAAAAAGAATTGCTGCTTGGACTACCATCCAAATCCAACCTCTTGCAAAGTACCAACTTTACAATTTGTTTACTAGCACCAACTGGAAGGAGCACCAACCCCTTATTTATCTGCACCAACAGAAAGGAGCACCAACCCCTAATTTGCCAGCACCAACTGGACTTCAATTTTGAATGAAAATGTTTGACAGATACCTTTGTTATTGCAAGACTCTAACTGGTCCACTTCACCTTTACAATCTCTGTGCACTCTGCTCTCTCTCTTGCGCAATAACTTCACACAATCTGCTGCACTGCTACAGCCAAAATTTGCAATCAACTTTGCCCTTCGCACTCTCTGCACACTTTGCTTTCTCTGCGCATATGCTTTGCCCACTCTATGTCATTCCACACTCTGCTCTCTATGTGCATTCGCAATCGCACTCTGAACAACTCGACATTACTAGCTCACATTACGCACTTTGCTATCATTTTGTCGGTTCTACACTATCTGCACTTTTACGATCGCATATCACACGATGATACTCACACAGATCGATCCATACAAATCTCCAAATAGCCCCGCTTATATACTTGAGATTTTGAGATGAAAACCCTAATAGTAGTCGGCTGATTATGCAAATGCAAACCCTAATCTTGGTCGGCTGCAAACCCTAAATTTGGTCAGCTGCAAACCCTAGAATGTCGGCTTCAAAACCCTAATAAATGTCAGCTCAAAAACCCTAATGAATGTCGACCCAGATTTAACTCTGTCAGCTTCAACCGTTCCTCTGGATCTGAATGACTCCTGAACTGTCTGTCCACTACATCATTAGATCTAACTGCCTGTGTTGACAACAATGACAAACCTCTTGCAACACCTTGCTCAACACCCTTATCTATTTCTAGTAACTAAATTAAATCATTTATTTTCAAAGAGCTACTTTAAATCCATCTCTTTGACATTGCAATTACAAAAATACCCTACCTTGGAAGAAGCTCTCTTATAAGCTAGAAACATAGAGGAAATAAAACTCCAATAGGAAGAAATAACAAAACCTCATGAGAAGGAGTGGACAAAGAATCCTAAGAATAGCTTAGAACCTACAAATACAGCTACGGTCAATCAAGTGGCCATAAATATCCCTATGCCTCCTCAATTTATGCCTCCCTAAAAGGTAAACTATCAAGCCCAACCTCCTCCTACAAGTTATAACAATAATGGTACAATAAACCAAGGACAAAAACAACATCGCCCTAAGTGAAAATTTACTCCTATCACTAAATCCATGGATTCTATTTTTGATTGATTATGGGCTACAAAGATGTTTAATTTACCAAATCTTAAACCCAATGATCTAGAAATGAGCAAACCCAAGCCTATGGGATGTCGATAGGATCAATATTATAAATTTCATCAGTAAGGTGGATATGATTTACAATTGTGCTATGGTTTTAAACATGTAGTACAAGACATGATTGAGAGGAATAAGATTTAATTGGATGCTCCATTAGCTCCTAACAATCAACAAATGGGTATGTACAAAGACCCCTTACCAACTCATGAGGTACATGCAACGTCTGCTAAACCTATGAATGAGACAAATATGACACACCCTATGCAAGGGTATATTGGGATGGTGAGTATTATGACCAGGAACAAAAGATATCCAAGTCAAGTTGCATAGCCTATAGCTTCGAATTATGTTCCAACTACATTGTAAACTACACCACCTGTAGTACAAGGCCTTTCTTCTAGGCCAACAGTGATAATTAAGAGCAAGCTTACACAAAGCTTGAGGGCCACATTAGTACGATTATCCATCTATGAGTTAATCTAACAATCACCTCCACATTGGGATGCCTTGATGGATATTCTAAAGTAAATAGAGTTGCAACCACAGGAGTCCAACTCCATAGATTTTATGGGTCATGTGTAACAGTGCAAGGAACCAGTCATACAATTTCATGAGCATGAGCTTAAATAGATAGCTAGTGACATAGTAGATCCTCCTTTACACATCATTACATGTATAAATGAGATACCATACAAGAGAGTTCTCATAGACACTGGTTCCTCGAGTAATATCATAACAAATAAAGCACTAAAGAACCTTAAATTTCTAGCATCTCATGTTGTGGCATCAACTTACACTCTTCATGCTTTCAATGACACAATATGCTCTACTGTTGGTACCATAGTTTTACCCATTCAGGTGGGGAAAAAGACTATATCAATGTTGTACCATGTGCTAGAAGGTGATATGGCCTATAATATTTTGCTAGGTAGACCTTGGATATAGGATATGAAGTGTGTCCCCTCCATTGCACATCAATGTCTTAAATACACTCATGAAGGGCAAGCGCACATAGTTTCTACCGATCTAAAGTTATTCAAATACTGTAACATGTTGGAGTAGATACTAGAGTAGACATTACCTTCGAATAACATAGACTTTTTACTGAATACACCTATTCATAGTCTACCCAATCCACCATCACCTTCTATTCTACCATATTCATCGTCATCCACTCCATCGTCATCATCAACACCTTCAGAGAAGGCTTCGACATCATCAAACCCTCCATCGAGGAACATGTCAAAGAGGCCTATTGATGAGAGCCCACCATTAGTTTCCACCATATCCATGGAGGAGTTTCCTTGTGTCATTAATGAGGAATTACCTCTAGAGGTGAACACTGAATCACCTCAAAACTCCATTCCATCTCATCCATCTTCACCATCCCAGGTCATAGTCTAGATATCTAGTATAGGGATAGGAGAATATCTGGTGATAAATATCACAACAGATCCATCACTAGAGATAGTCCAAGATATGGGGAGACCTTGTATTCCCATAGGTAGAATTTTACCTCTTGGTATAACTCCTAATCAAACGAATTTCATATATTGAGGTTTAGATTATGGATCTTTGCCCATTCCTTAGAAGGAAGATAATGATGAACCCTTTTCTGAGAATGTAAACTATTTGTCAAATCCAGACTATGCATTGTGGTACTTAGATCACTGTAATTAGCATGGGTTTGATCTCGACCTATATGAGTAGGGTACTCGTGTTCCATGTCAACCCCAATATAAACTTTTGTATGATAAATCTGGGTTAGGACACAATAAACCGGTACCATTGGATGTCCTCACAAAGAGTCTTGAAAACCTATGTTTAGGTTATCAAAATAAGCTCGCCCATGACCCATATGCTAATCTAAATCATGTTCATTCCTTGGGGTATTATTTCCCCATAGAAATGATATATCAAGGTCTATCTAGTGATGTTTCCCAACCCCATGAAGTGGGGGAGAGTTCACACACCTTACCATTTGACAATGAGGAAAAGGACCAAGGTCCTCTTCATAAATGGATGAGTGATGACAATGATGATTATGGCATCACACCAATTAATTGCCCTAGCTTAGATGATGAATACGAGTGCATGTTTCCCTTATATGATAAGGATTATTATTATCTTCGAATGTTATTCCCTGTCCAAGGAACCATCTGACACCAACTATTGTCACATGAAGAAAATTCTCATCTTCTTCTACATAGCCCACTGCCAGTTATTCCACTTCCACCAGAGCCACACCCGTGAGTTATGAGACAACATCAGGTCTCTAGATCCACTTGCCCTAGAGTAGGAGATCATGTATCCATTAACATGATTTCCATAGATTTAATGACACCATTGGTGAATTCAAATAATCCATCCAAGCCATTGCATCTTGATTTAGAAGCAATTGACTTTGATCGGGGAGATTCTTCTCCATCGCACTCTAAGTATTGGCCTTGTGAGGAAATGTTACAACCATTTAAATTTTCTTCAAGAACCACTCAAGACATTTTTAAAGTTGAGGTTGACCTTGAATTTTCTATGGAATAAGCAAACCTGGCTGATGACATTCACTTAATTCCCACCCCACACTAGTTGGAGGATGGGTATCACATATCAATTGAGCCAAAAATTGATAGGGATATCAGTACAGATCTCGATAATCCCCATACCATTAAATTGGGGGAAGGTCTCTCCCTAGTTGAACAAGATTATTTCACAACTAAATTGAAAACAATGATTAAAGATTTTGCTTTGTTGTATAAAGATATGCCAAGACTATACCCAAATATAGTCATGCATAATCTTACATTAGATCCTAAGATTAAACCTGTTACGCAAAAGTTATGAAAAATGCACCCAACAGTAGCCTTAAAGGTGAAAGACGAATTACAAAAGCTATTGGATGCTGATATCATCATCTCAGTAGACTATCTGCCATGGGTTTCAAACATGGTTCCTATCAAAAATCCTAATGGGAGGATTCGTATTTGCACCGAATTTCAAGATCTTAACAAAGTGAGTCATAAGGATGCATTTACCTTACCTAAAATAGATGTGTTGGTAGACGAAATAGTAGGACATGAAATGCTATCCCTAATGGATGGATTTTCTAGATATAATTAGATTCATATTAATATAGAAGACTAGATCAAAATGGTATTTACAACGCCTTGGTGGATATTCTATTACAAGTTCATGCATTTTGGCCTTAAGAATGTTGGTGCCACCTACCAACGAGCGATGACATATATCTTTCATGACTACATGCACAAGATTTTAGAAGATTACATGGATGATTTATTGGAAAAATATTTATTACACCATGAACATATCGATGTATTGTGTAAGATCCTAGATCACCTCATAGAGCACAATGTTAGACTTAATCCCAAAAAGTGTGTCTTCGGTATAATATCTAGTAAATTTTTGGGATTCATAGTCTCCAAGTGAGGTATAGAGGTAGATCCAAACAAGGTCAAGGCAATATTAGAAATGCCTCCCCCCATAACCATTAATAAACTATGTAGTTTGCAAGGAAATTTCACATCCATAAAATTCTTTATAGCACAATTATCGGATAAGTATCGATCCATGAATAGGTTGCTACACAAGGGGGTCTCATTTCATTGGGATGAATGATGTCAAAATGCCTTTGACAAAATTAAACAATACCTAGCTTCACCGCCTGTATTGGCTCCACCATGACTATTTATACATCTCAGCTATTGATTTGGCTTTGGGCAGCATGTTGTCCCAAAAGAATAAATTCCACAAAGAAAAGGCTACCTATTACATTAGCCACACACTGGTCAGCTATGAAATTATATATGCATACATTGAGAAGCTATGCTTAGCAGTGGTCTTTGCCACCAAAAATATATGTCATTATATGCTCAATTATACCACATATGTCGTATCTAAATAAAATCCATTGTGCTACATGATGAGTAAAACATATCATAATAGTCACATGGTGAAATGGATAATATTGTTGATAGAATTTGACCTAGAGTTCATTGGAAAAAAATCTATCAAAGGACAGGTCATAGCCGATCAAATAGTAGAGGCTCCTCTATAGGAAAATCAACCTCTAAATATAGAACTTCCCAATGATGGAGTATTTCATATCTCAGAATCACCTGATTCTACCGAGCCTGAGTCACAAGCAGACATAACTGTATTCTTCAATGGTTCTAAATGCGAGCAAGGTGGTGGTGCAGGTATCATGTTTTCACATCGCAAGGGGCTCCCATACCAATAACAAATTTAAACATTTTTGTGATTCCTTGCTCATAATTAATCAAGTTAAAGGGATATTCCAGTGTAGGTGTCCTATATTGCAAGCCTACAAAGCCCTAGTGGACAAAATCTTGGTCAAATTTGAATGGTATGATATAGAGGCACTCCCTCATTCATATAATCATTTTGTAGACACAATGGATTCCTTAGAGTTGTTAATACCATATGACCCTTTATATGATATCACAACTATCCAATTAAAAATGCTAGCACAATCTACGACTAAGCATGATTAGCATAATGATATACCAGTTGTTCACATGATTCATGTTGAGCCTTCCCATGAAATGTTCTCTCAACTACACCAATATTTGAATAAGCTAATTGGGGGAGTTGGTTCCCTCATAATCCTTTTGATACTAGCACAACACTATATCTCCAAGTTCACTCTCAATCAGCATTCACACGAGACAAACATCAAAATGATATCATGATTCATAATATTGAGGCTTCTTGAAAGCAATATTGGGCCATCCAAATTAAATATTATCTTAAGCTAGGTAATATTCCACCTATATTATCGCATGCCGTAAAGTGAGCATTCAAACAAAAGGAGGCAAAATGTCTCTTATTATGAGACATAATGTATCATCAAAGTTATGAAGGTATCCTCCTTCGTTTCTTATACTCACAAGATTCAATTTGGGTCATCACCCAAGCACATGATGATCCATGTGGTGGCCACTTTAGCAGAAATGCCATCGCTAAGTACATTATTTACATGGGCTATTATTGGCCAAATTTAGAGAAAGATTTTTGTTCTTATGTTAAGAAGTGCATGAACATCATGTAAATTTGACACACATACCTTCAGAGGACTTACAATTGATTCAATCGGTCTGGCCTTTTTCACAATGGGGGTTTGATTTAATTGGGAAAATATCACTTGCCTCATCGGGTTGTCACATGTTTATCATAACGACAACCGAGTACTTCATAAAATGGGTGGAATAAATTCCCCTTACCACAACGACTAGACCTCGCATTGTGGAGTTCATGCTATATAATATCATATGTCATTTTGGTATTCCATCCAAAATCATATCAGATAATGGAAAACCCTTTAAAAATAAGGATGTGCATACATTAACAACAAAATATAACATAAAGCATGACTTTTCCATGCCTTATTATCCACAATCCAATGGGCAAGCAGAGGTATCAAATAAAACAGTAGTATCCATGTTGAAGAAAATCGTCAAGGAAAATCATAAAGATTGGAATAATTAATTACCTCTTGCCCTTTTGTCTTATCGCACTAGCATTCAGACACCCACTAGGGCAAATCTATTTTCACTAGTGTATGGTTTTGAAGACATCATGCCTCTAGAGTTAGAGATTCTATCACTGCACATTTCCATGCAGGAATTTATCGATGATGATACAGCTAGGAAAGCTCGTTTAGATCAGTTAATGTTACTTTATGAATGATGTATAAATGCCCTCGAGTATCTACATGTTTATCAAGAATGACTTAAGAGAGCTTAAAAATTGAAAGTACATCAAAGAGACTTTCAAGTAGGTGATTTAGTTCTAAAAGAGAACCAACAAAACTCAAATTTCCCCTCCAATTTTTGAGATAAATTTGCAGCCAATTGGTTAGGTCCATTCATCATTACAAGCTATATTGGACCTATAACTTATCACTTAGCATCCATAAAAGGAAGTGAATATTCTGAACCCATGAATTTAAGTCATTTGTGGTCATTTCATGCTTAGAGAACCATCAAAATACCCCTAGGAAATCATAGACACTTTCTAAGTGTTGTTGACCGTCTAGGTCACCCAAAATGCTTCTTGTGGTCAATGACCATCTAGGTCAAATAAAAAAGCTCCTATACTATCTACAATCATCTAGTTCAACCTTAAATGCTCCAAATACATCTATAAGACATTTTGTGACACACAAATACCCCTAGGAAGTTGTAGACACTTTCTAAGTGTCGCTGACCATCTTGGTCATCCAAAATGCTCCTAATAGTCAATGACCATCTAGGTCAAATAAAAATTCTCCTAGACTATCTACGATCATCTAGGTCAACCTTAAAAGCTCCAAAGGCATCTATAATACCTTTGGTCACAACCAAATATCCCTAGGTATTCTATGGCATTTCCTTAGTGCCAATGACTGTCTAAGTCACCCAAAATGCTCCTAGCAGTTAATGATCATCTAGGTCAAATAAAAAAGCTCCTAAATTATCTATGATAATCTAGGTCAATCTTAAATTCTCCAAAGGCATCTATAAGCCCTTTGGTCACAACCAAATACCGCTAGGAATTCCATGGCATTTCCTTAGTGTCGCTAACCATCTAGGTCACCTAAAATTCTCCTAGAGATCAATGACTGTCTGGTCAAATAAAAATATCCCTAGACAATATATGATCATCTAGGTTAACCTTAAAAGCCTCAAAGGCATCCATAATTCCTTTGGTCACAACCAAATTCCCCTAGGTAGTCTATGGCATTTCCTTAGTGTCGATGACCGTCTAGGTCACCTAAAATGCTCCTAGAAGTCAATGATCATCTAGGTCAAATAAAAATATCCCTAGACTATCTACGATCATCTAGGTCACCCCTATTTTCTCCAAATGAATATATAATCCCTTTGGTCATAACAAAATACCCCTAGGTAGTCTATGGCATTTCCTTAGTGCCAATGACCATCTAGGTCACCCAAAATGCTCCTAGCAGTCAATGACCATCTAGGTCAAAAGAAAATATTCCTAGACTATCTATGATCATCTAGGTCAATCCAAAAATCCCCAAAGGTATCTATAAGCTCTTTGGTCCCCATAAAATGTCCCTAGGTGGTTTATGAACATCTATGTCAAAATAAAATATTCCTAGGAAGTCTACGATTGACTATGTCATCCCAAAATGCTCCAAAGGCATCTATAAGCCCTTTGGTCACCCAAAAGTCCCAATGGAATTAATTAAATCCATTGGTCAACATGTATATACATATATATCAAAAATTTCAAAAACATCATTAAAATCATCAAAATACAAAAAAAATTGCTTCATTGCACTTCATCTAAATTGCATTAGGCATACTCATCATTGCATTATGCATAATTCCAAAATTGATCATACATGTCTAGCACCAGGTCTGTACACTAGGCATCTATTAAAAGCATTGTTATTATGAGTCGATATTACCAAATGTTTACATTACATATACCATGTACATTCACATTCCATATTATATGCCTGTTTCCCATAACTTAGCCATTATTAGTAACACATAGTTAAAGTTTTTGGTTATTCATCCATATCTAGTTGTTTTCTTAGATTTTGTAGAAATATATCATGATTTTTATAAGGTAGAATCATTTTTGGATAATGCTTTGTATACATCAAAATCCCAATACATTTTCACATTAATATATCTAAGTCTAGCATAAGGAAAGATGAAAAATGTAAAGTGGTCTAGGTTACTTTAAGAAAAAAATGTTATCTTGCTCATCCCCCTATGTGAATGGTTCAAATATGCTAAGAATTTACAAAATGGCAAGTTCCTCCTTATCCAAAATTCCTCTCTACATTGGAGCAAGTATCCCAAAGAGAAAATTCAAATAGTGATTATCATCACTTCAAAAATATGCAAAAAGAAATAGTGATTATTATCACTAGGAAAAAGTAAAAAGCAACAGTGGTTCTCACCACTACAAAAATCCCTTGCTCACCAAATAAAAATGAGCAACTCCCTTGAGAAAGTCAAAGTTAAAAGAAAATAAGGGAGTCTTGAACTTGAATCCCTAGAATTCTCAGCATTAGAAAACCATAAGGTGATCCTCATTACAGGTTTGGTGGATAGCCTACTTGTCAATGGCGGTATCCTCCTGCATGATGATATGTCTATCACTTAAGAAACTTGTTTAGGTATAGACCAATGTTTGAATGTGGATGAACTATCTTGTTGTAACCTATATTACCTAGTAGTATAATCCAAATAAGTACAAAACTCAAGATAATAAGACTCGCAGGGTGACTTCTAGTGTCGATGGGCTGAGTAAATCCCATTTACACTAGGATAACCTTATGTGTGATAATGGTAATGAAATCACGTGCACACACAAGGATGTTGATTATCTTGGTTATCTTAGTAGGTGCATACTTTGTCAAAAGATCTTGTATAGTTATTATATGACTTTTGATTAGGTAACTAGAATGTTTGAGTCTCTTCAAAACTATCAAATAATATTATATCATATCACATTACATTATCCATTTCATTTTACATCATGCCATTACATGTTTGTCAAAATCACAAAGTCCATTAAATAAAGTGTTACAATAACATGAAAGTAACAAAGATAATTTTTGTACAGTCTATGGTGTGAGCATATAATGCATTAAATAGTCGTCACAAACCCATAATACAAAATTAAATCAATCAATCATTACAACCAATAATACATATTTAAACTTTTTTCATTAAGTGATGTTCATGAGCTAGGATAGATACCAGTTAAATATTAGCAATAATATTTAGATGACCATTGACTATTTTATACACATTTTAATTTACAAAAGCATATAAATAAAGCATCCACATATACATATCATCGAATCACATCATAGGATAAATACATGCATCCATGTTAGACATCCATCATAAAATCATATAGCAAATACAAGCATAATATTCATATCATAAAGTAGTAAAAGATGACATAATGATAAAAGTAAAGTCATACATATATGTCTATATGTAAAAGCCAAAATCTACATAATAATATATAAACCACCCTTAGGCTAAAATAAAGGCGAGTCATCCAAATTTGCAACCCAAAAAGTCCTAAAAGATCCATCAGAGTCTACTGACCATGGTCACGCAGGACCGGTACCTCGGCTCTCTCCTATTCTCTTAGTATGAGTCCATCGTAAGATCCCAAACCTGCTACCCCCTAATATGCTACCTCCAAATACCTCCATCCTACAAGAAGATCTAAAAATCCTCATTCGAGTAGATGACTATCCCATCCCACTCCCCTGGCTATGTTGTGATCCAATAGCTAATGCCTGATATAGTATGCACCCCTTACAATGCATCATCTCATCCTCCATCATATCCATATAGGTGTGCTCCTCTCAAAATATAGTCTGATAGGTCACCACAAAACCCTAGAGATGCATTATCTCCTCCTACATCCTTGCTAGCTTGCCACTGCTAGACTCCCCATGGCTAGGGCCCTGTCTATCGACTTGTGCCTGAAGCATAGCTATCACCGATGTTTGCCTCTCCATATCAACCTATGCACTATACACCTATGCCTGTAGTAATGTTAAATCACTCTATAGCTTCACAATCATAACATCTCATGCTACTAGCTATACCTGCATACCCTAATCCCCAAATTCTCTCTCATCAAAGCCCACTAGATCTTATATATCTATCAACTCCACCCTATCCACTGACACACACTGACACACATCTCGATCACCTATTTTTGCCTCCTCATCATCTAGAGACTTGCCAAAACTCTCCTCATCTAGAGCACCTCTAGTTGCATCTGCTACCCTAGAATTTGCATACCCTTCTAGTGGTCCCTCCCCTCACCACTTCTATATGACCCACCATGCATCATACTCCTCTGTAGTTCCTACATCATCTGAATAAAAAACTGCCACCTCAGGATCTGACTCATCCCCCTCTACCATAGGCCATGCTAGAGTCCTCTCATATCTACAATTACGGTAAACCATTGAATCCCTAGGTAATACTTGTAATAGCCCTAACTATTGTAGCACATTATCATAGGGGAAATAATCTCACTCTGTGCCATGTCACCCTATCAACCATCTACCTCACCGAAATTGGTGTAGTTGTGTCTCTTCATCCATCCACTCAGGACAATCCCTGTAGGATTTCCACTCAATTTTTACCACCTAGAGCCATGCAAAATCCTCTACATAGTGCTCAACCTACCTAGTGTATCGTATCTAGCTTACCTCATGTGACCTCTTCCATAGCTCTCCATAGCCAATCTCCCTTTTTGGTAGCTCTACTTGACTGATCCATGGTATTCCTCACAGTATCTCCACTGCAATATGTTTCTAAGCCCAATTCTATAACAATAATATATAGACCAATTCATTTTTCCCATGAGAGTGGATCTCATACATATCATCATATAGTTGTGCCAATAAAGTAGGACCCCACACCATCACTATGTGCTCGTCCTTTGTGCAACCCACCAGAGTAAAAACTAGCTCTATTAGGTTCCATGGGAACCTACCTCCTAAAGAGTTGAGAAGTAGTATGTTTATGATAAAGGTAATAAAAAAATGTGCTTCATGCCAAGAACACCATCTTGGTACCATTTAGCCACTATAATCCCTCCACTAAGAATATCAATCAATACATCCTCCCAATGCGCTTTGAAGTAACTCTGCACTATGACCTCTCATAGCTTTATTGAAGAAGATATTATTTGGCACCCCTCTATCAGAATACGTAGTATACAATATGCATACTATAGTGTCACTATCATCTCCCCAACAACTAAATGGAAAGTATTAGTATGAGGGTCCCATAGGTCTATCAGTGTTGTCAGATAGGCACGGTCGCCCACCACGGGATCCAACTGCGTAACTTGCTTTAGATCGATGGCATCAAGCCAATGACAATATGTAGTATTCAAATGGTCTCTAGTGACATTAAATAGAATTATAACTCTGTACTAACTCCTAAATATCTACTCATATAAATTAGGGTGTCAAAAATGCCCCAAAAATGCAAAATTTTGCTCTAAAAACACCAAAAAAATGGGCCCTTTTTGGCCTGGTTTTTGGCCATTCCACCCAGGGACGGCCCCCAATTTTGTAGCCATAAAACCCAGGTATGACCACCAATGATCGTCCCTTATAGGTATGGTCCCAAAAATGGGTAAAATAAGGTCATTTTGACCCTTAAAATTGCCCTAAAAACCCTAAAAAATACAAAAAAAAATAGGCATCTAACCCTAGTTTTTTTGCAAATAAAACACAAATAAAAGTTAAATTTCATAAATTTCAGTCCTCATAGGGTTTCTTAACCATTAGTGTGGCCGTAGTAATGAAATTGCAGTAGAAATTACAAAAACATAATAAAATGGGCAGAAAAAAGCATGTAGTTCATACCCATTTCGCATTAGCTCCACCGCTTGTTGCATCTGCTGGTTGGATCATGTTATGGGTTGATATTTTTATAGTTATCTTCTTCAGAACTCCATATCCTACCTCTATCCTCTCCAACTTCTCCAAGTAGCATGCACAAATGAGCTCATATGGCCCATTTTGGCCTTTTATAGCTCCAACAGAAGCCGACTACCCCTAGGTGGGATGAGTGCATAGTTGGCTGGTTTTCCCACCCTAGGATGGTCATAAATTCTGTCCTCATACATCCTAGGGCTTTCCATAAGAAAATTGCACTAAAAAACATCAAAAACCTCAAAACAATGGGTCAAAAAACTCACCAAAAATAAGGTAGAATGGTCAAGAAAAAAGGAGGGATCAAGACTGAACCCATAGTATTTTTGGATGCATTGAAAGTGTCTATTTCACTCCCAAATAAGGCCTCCATGGCTTGACAACTCCACGGGAATGATATATTTGGCCTTTTTCCTCCAAAAATATTCATCAAAACAGTCAAAAATCACCTCCAAATAGGTATATAGTACCATGGGCAAAATAGAGAGTTACCCCAATCAAGTCATATGTGTCAAGTGAATCGTAGATTTAGAAATTTTCATGCCCTCATCGACTCATAATTTGAGGGGGTAGTCATAATAATGAATTCAAAAATCGAATCAACATTAAAACACTCAAAAGTATAAATTCCATGCATTCAAAAGAATCTTGGCTAAAGATAAAATTTTCAAGCCCATGCTAGGGCAAATAATCAGCATAAGAAGCAAATCAATAGGCTTGACCTCCTTTAAACCTTGATAATTGACCCATGTAAAGGTTTATAATAGTACAAGGCACCAAGACCTAGTATTCCCTAAGCCCCATAAGACTGTCATTACAACACGACTTAAAGGTATACTTGCAATGGATCATTCAACTATGTCAATAGAAAGGATTCTAAGAATGTATGCTCTTTCTATAATGGAGGTATCCAGAGTTGATTAGGTTAATGAACAAGCTCATTTTTCATGGTTTTATGGTTTTATTCTATAATGTAGGTGCTACTAACCCATTTTCAATCCCTTGTCTTCAGGAATATGAATGCTAGGCAAGAGGATGAGCTAAAGAGGCATAATATTGTCAGCACAATACTAGCTCTCGAGTGTGGAAAGTGAATATTTACAACTATTATTCATTGCCTTAAAGGCCTCCTTCCAAGGGACTAGATACCTTAAATATTGTAATAGAAATGTATCACATTTTTAAATCCCTCAAGGGGATGTCTTGTAGTCTAGTTTTGAAGCTATAGATAAATGAATAGATAAATAATTTTATTACCTTTATTTTCTATGTTGTCTCATTTCATTAGATTATAATTTTATGTCATCTTTCCTTTTGAATGCTTTGCAACTGCTATACATTGCAATAGAGTGCCCTTAAGGTGATTTCATGAATTTCACTTCTTCACAAGTTTAGAGTAGTTGAGGAGAATCTATGAGAGTAGATAAGCCTCATAATATATAAGAGGGGAGTGGAGAGACTCACAATGAGATGCAGAGCTGAGATAGCTTGCATTGTATTATTCTGGTATTTTATATTTTTGTGTGGTGAGAGTACCATTGATTTTGTATATGATAGCCTGATGAGGTAATGTATGATGTAGTGGATAGGCAATGTAGCCTACAAGTGATGTGATTATGTATATTGTATTCATGTTTTTTTGATATGATATAAATACATAATGATTTTGGTGTGATTATTTGTTATGTGTATAATGTGTGTGATGTGATTGATATGAATGATGCAAATAATGCATGTATGTGATTGGAAATATAAGTGATTGTGTATGTATGATGTGATTGGATTCATGATGAATTCTAGGTAATATGAACCTAACCATGTATTAATATGCACAAGTGGGGACGTATAAATGTAAGGTATGGAATTATGTGTATATGAGGAATGAAAAATGTGGGAATATGGTTAGCCATTCATGTTGCATTTAAACCATCTCACTTGGTATGGTGAACTCCAAAAACAAGTGACTAGCTGCATAAACTAATGATCAAGATATGTGATAAGTAAACATAAAGTTTATGGATTGACGTGCATGTATACGATACATATGGATGAAATGTAGATGAGAAGGATGCACAACTATCATGAAGAGACACTTGTTATAAGCATAGGTAATTGTGGTTTTGTTCACCCCTAGTATTGAAGCATGATGAATGTTTAAAAGGATTTCTAGATAATCAAACAACATAGTTTGACCAATCAAACTCATCTAGTAATTATGCATTATCTTTTAGATATTTTTACTAGCCTAACTAAATCTAAGTCGATCATGGACCAGTGTGTGCATAAGATATTGATTTATCCATTTCAAGGGAGGTTGTACTAATCCATTGTTAACCTAGACAAAGTAGCTAGCTCATCCACAATTTTGCAATGATTTATACAAGAGAATGTCACTTATGATATATGTGTCACCAATTGTAAGACTGGTTCACTTCCAGGAAGGTTCTTGGAACCTATTACTAATAATGGAAATCACCCTGTGATGTTATTTTAGCCCTAAGAACCTCCAAGGTCCAAGTTCTTTGATAGTACTCTTGGAGGCTTTTCCTTTTCTTTTCTACCCATATTTATTTGTGATTCTCTTTTGTGGTGATATTTTCTCTTTTTTTGTGGACATTGGTTTTTGTTTTTTGCTCGTTTTCTATTTTCTTTCACTTGTTCCTTTGTTTATCCCCAGGTTTATTTTTATCATGCAAATGATAGGATGAGCAAGGGAAATTATTCGATAAATGGAAAGTCCTATGCAAGGTTTTATCTTCCCTATACTCAAAACTTTCTTAAGATCTGAAATGTGTGAGTGGTCCATGAATGACCTCAATTAAACTAGGGGTTTCCATGAAATCTTGTACAATTTGATGGCTTTTGATACAGGTTTATTAAAATTACTATGAGTGTTTGAGAAACAGAAAATATTATCATCTTCATGCAACTAAGAATAGGATTGGACACCACAATAGACATGCTAACAAATGTGGTTTTTAACTCCTCAAATTAGTACTATATACAAGCGATGAAGGGCTATGTATAAGAAATATGTGGATATGACTATGAGCAAATGTGGATACTATGATATGTATAAGTGATAGTGACATAACAAAGTGCGTAAAAATGCATTGTAGTGTGCAACCAATGTGTCTATGATAGGTACAAAATAAGTGATATAGGTAAATGCTAGGTGGTGTATCCCAATATAATGTCCAATGTACTAGATCTAAGCAATTATATGTGGAGTAAATTTATCATGAAGGTGAGGTGGTTGACTGGTATTTTGTTGGTTTTCTTTGAGGACTAAATCCCCAATTTGAAACTCTCTTGGATGAACCTTATTGTTATAGGCTCATAAAAGGTAGTCTTCATTGACATGTGTATGTTCAATGGCATGAGTATGAAACTCATCAAGTATGTTAACTTGATCATATTGTGCTTGTTGACTTGTATTATTGTCAATGAATTCTTGTAGCAAAATTCTTAAAGAAGAAATATCGAGCTCTAGAGGTATAATGGCTTAAACACCATAAACTAAAGAGAATGTTTTTGCACATATAGGAGTATGTATGCTTTTTTTGTAATCCCAAATGGCCAGAGTAATTTGGTTATGCCAATCACGATGTGATTCAATAATGGTTTTGCAAAGAATAGAACAAATTATTTTTTTTAGATTTGGTTTGGCCATTGCCCTGGGGGTAGTATGGTGTAGATAATCTATGATAGATATTGTATTTAGCATACAATTACCATAAATTCTTTTTCTTGAATGGCATACCATTATCATAAACAAGCTTTGTGCAAATATCAAAATGGCATATGGTAATGAAATCCACAATTTTAGATCCAGTGGTTTGGACCAGAGGGATAGCCTTGACCCACTTTTTGAATTACTTCATGGTTGTAATGAATTTATGATTACTTGATTAAGAAGGATAAATTTAGCTGATGATATCCAAGCTCCACTAAGATAATGTCTAGGAGGATTGGATAGGTTGTAGGGTTTGTGATGGTAAATAAGTGAGGTTGGTGTGGTGTTGACACTTGACACACTTTTTCATGTACATACACCGACCATGTTCCATGGTGAACCAACAATAACCAATGCAAAGGATGCACTTGGTAATAGCCATACCACTAAAGTTTCCACCATAGGTGCCATTATGGGTAACCATAATGACCTTGTGTGCTTCTTGTATTTCAAGGCATTGTAAGAGGATGTCATCATATCCATGTTTATATAATATGTCTCCCAAAAAAGTGAAGCATATGGATCATTATTTGAAAGCACGCTTTGTTATTTGAGATAAATTTGGTGGAAGTAAACCCAATTTGATGTAATCCTTGAACTAAGAAAACCAAGGATTTAAAGGTCCAGTTTGAACAAGATTGATGGTGTCAGTAGAAGAAGGTTGTGATGTAATGGATGACTAAGAAAGAAGTTGGACAAGGACTCTAGTGATGTCATTTTCTAGATCTTCAAGTATTGAAGATCCTAGTAAAGCCATAGTATCAGTAAAGTGATTTGTAGAATGTAGGTTAACCTCAATTTTATACCACTCAAATAAAAAAAGGAACTAAATGGTTATATCCTTGTATTTTTGGAGCATAAGACATCAGCATTGAAAAATATATTTGACTTGATTCACAATAAGTAAGGATTCACCCTATATTTGTATGTTGTTAACATGTATAGCAAGTGCCATTTTGAGACTAAGAATGAGTGTCTCATACTTGGTGTTATTTTTTGTGCATGGAAAGTATAATTTGAAATAAAATGGGAGTGGTACCTATTGTGGTGTAATGAAGCCAGCTCCTACACTAGCCCCTTGTTCACATCAAAAGCCATCAAAAAATAGTATCATATCGGTAGTAGGTTTAGGTTCGACCTATTGTTCCATTTCGAAAGTATGAAATACAACACCATCTAAAAGGTAAAGAACCAATGGGTAAGTAGTTGGAAAAAGGGATTTGGTAAGATGATCAGTGATGACCTACCCTTTGATGGGTTTTTTATTAATTAATTTTATATTGAATTTAGTTATGAGCATGATCCATTTAGCTATTTACCTATTTTTATAACTGCTACCCATCATAGATTTTAGTGGATTATGATGTGCAATGATAAAGGTTGTAAGATTGAGCATGTAATGGCACAATTTTCAAGTGGTAAAGACTAATGTGAGGAAAATTTTCTCCATATAATCATACCATGTTTCATAATTTATTAGTATGCCGCTGATGTAATAGATGTCTTGTTCTTTGAATGGATCATTTTTATAGGCCAATAATGTACCCAATGCAAAATCCATGGTAGATATATACAATTAAAAAGGAGTATCAAGATAAGGAGGTGATAGAATAGGAGGTGATAGAATAGGAGGTGAGGTGAGGTAGACCTTGATGTTGTTGAAGGCTCACTAGAACTCACTATCCCAAATAAATTATACTCCTTTCCATAGGAGATGATTGAACAATTTGGACTTATCAAAAAGTTAGGTAATGAATCGATGAATCGATTGGATCTTGCCCTGTAGGTTGTGCAACTATTTGAGATTGGTAGGATGAGGCATATCGATGATAGCCCTGACCTTGTCATGATCAAATTTGATACCTTTGAAAGAATTATGAATCTATAGAGTTTTCTTGAGGTAACACCAAATATACATTTATTGGTATTGAGGTGAATGATGTGCTCAATAAGGTGATTAAAGATCTTGTGCAGGTCATGGATGTGGTATTGATACTTATTTGACTTTTTCAAAAAGCCATCTACATAGTACTCCATAATTTTAAGCATATAATCATAGAAAATGTAGGTCATGGCATGCTGATAAGTGGCACCAATGTTCTTAAGTCCAAATGGCATGACCTTGTAACAAAAGGTACCCCAAGGTGTAGTGAAATATGTTTTGTTTTGATCATCCAGATTGACCAAGATTTGGTTGTATCCTAAAAACCCATCCATAAAGGATAACATTTCATGGCCTACCATGGAGTCAAATAACATATCAATTTTGGGAAGGGGAAAGTTATATTTAGGACATGATTTATTTAGATCTCTAAATTCAATGTATATTTGAACTCCTCCTTTGGATTTTAGATTGGGGACCATGTTAGACACCCATTTAGGATAGTCAATCAGTTGTATGAATCCTACGTCCAAGAGTTTTTATAGCTCCTCTTTGACCATTAATACAATTTTAGGATGCATTTTTTGTAGTTTTTGTTTTATTAGCTTAGCAATATCATCAAGCGTAAGGTTTTGGACAACCAAAGAAGCATATAAACAAAGCATATTAGTGTATGACCATGCAAATATGTACTTATATTCTTTGAGTAATACTATGAGACTATAAAATTCCTCAATGGAGATATCTTTGTAAAGTTTGAAAATATGATAATTTGATGCATCATCCCCAATATCAATATTGATAGTGTCCTCTATAAGCATGGGTGACCTATCATCAAGTTGAGCAGGAATACGGATAAGATGTAAGTCATCCACATCATTAGGGAAAGGAATCTCATCATCATGTGTGATCTTCATATTATAGATATAATAGGCACATAGAGGGTGGAATAATAAGGAGCATTAGATAAATGTAGTAAATTCTTATAAATAAGGAACTCTTGTGGGGATGGTTTAGAAGAAATGTGATCGAAATCAATGTAATCAAGATTGGTACAAAATATTTTATCAAGATGGGTATTATGATGAAGTGGGAAAAAAAGGTCTAGAAAGATCATGTTCATTGACATGGTGGAGGAAGGAGGTGATGGTATCATTGGTATTATGGTGAGATAAGAAGAAGGTATCGATTGATTGAGACTAGGGTGCATGAGGATATGGGAAGAGCATGGCCAATGAAAAGAGGGTCAAGTGCAATGTTGATTATGAAATTGGGTATATAGATAAAGGGCGAAGAAGTGTGGTATAATGGGTATGTCATCTGTGGGAGGTGATATAATTGACAATGTGGGGAAATATTGGGTAAGGTCATTTATATAATAATTGGGGGGAACAACACATGGTGATGAATAAAAAAATAAATGATTTGGAATTTTGATGGAAGAGTGAGATTATGAGGTGTTCCTTTGAACATCAAGTTTAAGATTTGTAGTATATCCTTCCTCAAGCGGATATTGAGGGAGGTATGGAAGGATATAGAATATTGAATGTTGGTAACCTAGACTAGATTGATCTCCATATTGTTGATAATAAGGGTGAAGGAATTCTCTAGACCCTTTCTCATAGTGACCTAGACCAAACCCTTGCCAATGGTTGTGTTGGAAGGAAGATTTGTGAAATTTGGATTTGACAAATAGTCAATATTAATCTAGAACTTATCTTTAGGGGGTTTGGCTCAGATGTGGAATTCAATGTATCCAAGACCCCATAAATGAAGTTGGTACTATTTGTGGGTGGGCCAAAGAGGATGACAACACCAATTATGAGAGGAAAATTATGAGGACATCCAAATTTATAGATATATTGGAGGTTAGAAGAAGAGATGCGAGCATTGTGTATGTCATATTCTCTTGGTCCTAAAATAGTCATGAATATAGACATATGAGGCATGTCGTAATACTCATGATTCGAAAATGATTCACAGTATGGCATAAAATAAGATGATGGTTGTGACTCTAGAGGAAGTGAAATTGAAGGATGATATGAGGTGAATGGTGACGAATCATGAGGCAATGATGAATATGAAGGTTATAATTCAAGAGGAACTAAAATTTAAGAAGGGGGTGAAATAGATAAGCCTAGGGAGGCTGATTGAGTTGGGTATCTATGTAAGTGGTGCAATGTTCCCATGAAGGATATTCTAAGGGGGAGACTAGGATATGATGATTAGCCTAGGCCAATTGTGAAGATTACAAAGGCACAAAGTTTTGTGAACACAAATCAATGCAAGATATATTTAGAAATATTGGTGTAGGAGTGGGAATGATAAGAGGGATCAAGGTAGGGATGTTTGATACAGTCATGATAGAAGCAAGAGGTTGCAAACCTAGAGAGGTAGAGTAATATGATGATAGTGAATGTTGTTGAAATTATTAGGGAGAAGGTAATGTTGATGGTGAACTAGATGTAGGTGATGAATATGAAGAAGTCAATGAGAAAGGATTCATTGATGTGTTGGTAAAAAGAGGGGTAGGTAAGAGTGATGGTAATAATTTACTGCATGCTAACAAGGATGAAAGCATTGGCTAAATATGCTAAAGGGAGATAAGTGTGAATTGAGAAGAGACAAATGGTAAATTGGATGGTACGATGACTGTATTACAAAATTGAAAGGGGTCATCATCTACCTCAATGTAATGAACTTACCCATTGTGGAGATATTCCAAGAAGTGATGAAGTGTAGAA
Source organism: Wollemia nobilis (assembly GCA_028583015.1). Lineage (NCBI taxonomy): Eukaryota > Viridiplantae > Streptophyta > Pinopsida > Araucariales > Araucariaceae > Wollemia > Wollemia nobilis. The sequence continues at coordinate 14,134,790 of JAQPPZ010001870.1, read as the reverse complement.
GGTATGCATTGCATGTCCCTAATGCAAGGGTGTCCAAGGAGGATATTGTATTACATATCTCCTTCAATTAATGGTATATAGTGGATTTTTTCTTGGATTTGACTTGGATGGGGAGGATAACATACCCAACTTTATTGTACATGATGCATAGTTGTTATGCACATCATTAATTCTCAATGAACTTGTCAATCTAGGGCAGTGTACAAGGCTATCTATGAAATAAGGGGTGAACAGGGTTATAACTTAGGTCAATCTGAAGCAACAGGTCTTACTGGTGAAACTGATTGTGTGGGGGATTTAGGACATTCCTATCTCTAAATTGCATAAATTAAACCTTAATCTAGTTGCAAAAATGGAAACTAATCATTAACTACAGAAATGAAATCCTAATTACAATTGCAGAATGAGACCTAATTATGTTACACAAATAACAATTGCAGAATTAGAAGTCTGATTATAATTGCAGAAATGAAATCTATTTACTTTTGCAGCAATGGAAAACTAATTATAGCATGGAAATGAAACCCTGTCAAGGCTCTATAACAGAAGGTTGTCAATATTCTATGCAAGGGTTGACAACAAAACACAAAATGCATGAAATTACAAAAAATAGTAAATTTTGAAAATGACAGTCTGCAATAAATTGAAATCTTTGCTAAAAGTGGATATTACAACCAAACCATTAATCATAAAATATAAAATAAGCTAATATTGCAAATACTATTATTTGTTTACAAAGAAATGAAATGACAAGTTCTACAACTCATTCTACTACAACAAAATTAGAATAAAAACCTGTTGTTAGTCCTCCTCCTATGTCTAGAAGTGGCTAGCCTCCTTGTCCAAAAGAAGGTATGAGTCTCTCTCTCTCTAGATCTTACTCACACTCATTTGCAAGCAATATGAAATATAAATTTTACACTTTATTGATTCAAGAACATGATTACAATAATTCTGTTGAAAACCTGTTACAGGACTGTAACAGTCACTTTTTTGATTATTGCCTATTTTCTCCTATATTTCTCTACTCTTTGCTTTCTCTATCTTCTACTAGCTCAACATAAATGGGAGCCATATTTATAGATGTCCTAAGATCTACTGAAAATTTGAGAATATCTCAAAAGATATAATCCTATTATGTTGCAACAATTCCTGGTTTTATCCTAAAAGAATATCAAACTTGATCTTTCCATAAATGGTGGCTTTGGTAGGCAAGGATGGCAAAGTAAGATGGGAGATATTTTCCCTTACCCTTTTCAATATTTATTTCCCTTTTTCCAGCATCAGAAATCATTCAACAAGTCAAAAAGCACTATCTATTTTCATTCCAAATATAAGTGGCTCATTCCGAAGAGACTGCAATTCTCATTCCGAAGATCCGCTCATTTTGAAGACACTGTGTTTTCTCATTCCGAAGACATATGTTCATTCTTAAGAGACTTCTAAATGAACAAATGTGTGCTCTTTAAATTATTTCCTTTGCATTTCTCAGGTGGTTTATCTCTCAGGATCAGATTTCAATGGTCTTCATTATTTCCATATGTGAATTCCATGCCTTGCCATTCATTGGTAGCTGGTTGGAATTTACATGGGAAAAACCAGTTTTTGCTACACAGTAACAGTTTGCTTGCACTGTTGCCAGATTTAGGTAAAATAAATGTTTGAAACATATAAAAACATGATTAGTGAAATGCTGCTATCAACCTAAGCATATCTCATTTAGCAAGTCACAACAAAATAACATAAAAATTATGTAAAAAGTTGTAAAAATCAGAATATAGTATTTCAGATACATTTATGATGCAAATAGTTAATACACAACATATTGAATCAACTTAATTAGCATATCATATTAAACATAATAGTTTGTAGGCAATTTCAGTGTTCAAAACATGTTATGATTGAGGCATTTCCAGGCCTCATCAGTACATCTATCAATAAAAATCTCGTAAATCAAAGGTATGTGTAGTGAGGTGAGTAGATGGGATGTTGAGATGTTGGAGGGAAACAATAGAAATGATATTAATAGAAGATCTAATATTGATAAAAACATGCTTATAAGTAGAATCATTAACACTAGCTCGAATGTGGAGGGGAGGATCATCACCCTTTCCTTCAACAATTGTAATCTCATGGTCGTAAAATATAATGGATTTTTGCCTACTTGTTTCCATATTTCCTACGAACTATACAAAGGTATTGGTGTCATGTGTTTTAACATATATTAACCATAGGATCTCATTTAGAGCCTCACAATGAGATTGTGATTGCTATAAGAGATCGTAAATGGAAAACTTAGCAAGAGTTGTGTGAATTTTATGTGATGTTGCTATGAAAAATCACAACATGAGGTGGTGATGGTCGTCGAGTAGGTTGTATCAACAACAATGATGTAGTAATATTTGAGCGATGTTCTTGATGAAAAAGGCAAGTAGGGTATCACTGGTTACATGTAGTGACATGAATTATACCCATGAGGCCTTTCTATGGTGAATATTTTTTAACCAAATTAACCTACCAAGAGATATGTTGAGAGGTAGAATCATTTTATGGCAACCCATGGTCTGGTAAAGGCATCTTATAGATCTCTAAATTTTGATTTGAAGAGGCCAATGGATTTTTAGTTTGGATAACCCCATTATCTATAAGGTCTTGTACCTAGCCATGAAATTATCAATAGTTTTAGATGTCATGCCCACATTGCCTATGATACTCACAAAAGGTATTCTCATTGAATTCTCGTGGCTTTATATGATTAGGATATTCTAGCCTTATTTTTGGTAACATAGTATGTCCTAAGTTGTACAACATTTAGAAGATTTTTTGTAGGGTTTTCAATAGAGGAGTCCAATTGCATTGTGGGCATTGTGGATGTAGTTGTTAATTTTGATATTGGTTATAATTAGTTGAGGGAGAAGCTCTTGAATTTTGACCTCCCTGGTGATAGAATGATTATTGTTGTGGGCATGAAGTAGGTGTCAAGCTAACTGTAACTTGATTGTCTTGGGGTGTCCATGGAGGATTTTTATTTTGACCATCTTTGCTAAAGTAGGTATTTGGAATGTAGTCAACCTTTTTATGAAGTGTGATCTCAGCCTATTGGACCTTGATATCCTCGATAATTTTGGCTTGATCAATGGTTTCCTTGAAGGAGCGATGTTGTTGTATTTGGAGCATGGTAGAGATGTGTTGGCACAATTTTTGGCAAATATTTTGACCATTTCTATGGGTGGAATAGAAAATATAAGATCATGAATGACCCCATGCCACCTAGAAACATATTTATTAATAGTATTTCTAGCTCTAGAAGACTGGATATTGTAATAGGTTTTGGGTTAACCCGCAAAACCCAACAATTAATGAAGACTATTATTTACCAATTTTTTTTTTTATTAACAGTATCATTATCAAATTATTGTAGACTGTAGAGGTATGGAAAGTGATATTTTTCACTTAATATTAATGGAGAAATGTTCTAAGAATTGAATGGACAACTATTCAAAAGTGAATAGAATATGTTTAGGTAAGTTTTTAAACTAGTCAAGAGCATGGCCATTGAGATATAAAGGAAATGTGCAAATCATAAATGCATCACTACCCTAAATCAAGTGATAGGCATATCGATAAGTATGGAAATGCTCCTGAGGATCCTATTTACCCTTGAATTTATCAAATCTAGGCATTTCATATTTTTAAGGGTATTGATGAAGGGTCACAGATAGATGGATAGGGCCATTATAGATTTGATTGTAATTGGGTTTTCTATGGTCCATACCCACTAGTCCACAACTCTAGAGAATTGAGTTGTTCCTTCATGAGTTGCATAGTAGTGGGTGAAAGCACGAGATTCTGGAAACAAAAAGGATAAACTAAAATTGTAATGTAAATGAAACTAAAATAACGCTTAAACCCTATGTTATTGAAAATTGCATAAAAAGAAAGAACATGAACACAAGATATTAAAGCAATATAAAAATCAGCCCTTTTATTGATATGCTTTGCGAATTCGTGTTACAATGCGTCTCCTTCATTTTTATGGGATAGGAGCATTAAATATTGCTCTTTTACAACTTATTCCAGAATTCCTTCTTTCGCGTGCCCACATATAAGATGGGCGAACCAAAACGTCGTCGCCGCTTGCGTTGATAAAGGTCGATTCCTCGCTGCTCCTCCAATGCTGCAAATCTGCGTTCAAAGAAACAAACAAAGAATCAGTAGCACCTATGTATGAAAAATAAAAGATAAATCTAACTATGATTGAAATGAATCTAAATGAAATGAAGACTTGACAAAATCATAAACATGAAACTAGCTAAATACTATAAAAGAAATAAAGCGGGGGGTGCCCGAAGGCAAACCACCCGTGGGTGAAACTTTGCTTCGACACCAATCTGCTTAGGATGGATCCAAAACCTGATGTGATGTGTTATCGGCAAATTGGTAGAATATTGTGGTCAAAAAAATCGGTGTTGGTTCTTGATTCGTGCTTTCAAAAGTCACCTAATAACATCTTTGTTGATTAAGAGATTATGGATGCTTGAAAACACAAATTGCAAGTAAATGAATTAGCAGCACTTCTTCGCTCAAAATTCTCCTGCTTGGTATATCTTTTGGGTGAGGAAACTCACCATTTTATAGACCCAAGGGGTCTCTTTGAATTAACATGCAAAAGTGTTTCTTTGCATGAATGTTTTTTTCCTGAAAGAAAGACTTCTTCTTGATCAAGGGCTTCTTAACTGCCTCTGTGCATGTCTTTGTGTGTTTTAGAAAAGCTCACTTGCACTCCCATACAATGAAGGAATAGCTAAGTGGCAAACCTGATTTGTCTTAAAAATCTCACTCTTATTTCCATGCAGTGAAGGGAACGTCAATTGGCAGATATGAGTTTTCAAAAGAACTCACTCGCACTCCTATGTCATGCAGGAAAATCTAAGTGGCAGTTATGAGTTGTTACATGCCGAGATTTGAATTTTTGTCGATCAGACTTGACATTCATCCCACCCCGAAGCGAGCACTGGTAATCGTCCCTGGGTGAAATGAGTATAAGTCCACACTCGTCCTTGGGTAGGACGAGTATAAACCGCACTCGTCCCTGGGTGGGACGAATAAGAAGCTGAGTGTCTAAAAGATGCCAAACTGATTTTTGACTTGCAAAACTGCTGTGTGAGTGGTTAGAACCACTGTTTAACCTCTGAGGGCTGCCCTGGGGGCTGTGTGTTAGTTTGATCAGTGCTCATTGTCACATAATCAGATTGGTGCTATTTTGGTGTCTATAGATGCCCCTTTTTGGGAAGCGTTGCACATGGTGCAGTGCTGAGCAAAAATATAACCAAAGCACTAATGATTAGGGTTTCTCAGTAACCTACCCAACTCTTGATGCCCCAAGTATGGAAAGGGCACGCATTCTTGAATCCTTGCTTCTGACGAGCTAAGGAACTCAAATCAAGTATTAACCTGGTTTGGCAAGGTATTACTTGAACTTAGACATTGATCAGTCATGAATAGGCAAAGGGCGTAACCTTTTGTTGTGGGAACCTTGAGTTCATGATTCACGAATGCCAAGTATATGATCAGTTAATGATAATTTGCTTGTTTTCTGCCCCAAGCAGGGGCACGATTGTCATTTGCAATGATCCTTTGAATGCATGTTATTTCCAAGACTGGGTATATTGGTGTTGATTGGCAACTAAGTGTGACTACCCCCTCAAGCGACGAATCGATGAGGGAATGACCGACATGAGAAAAGCGACGAGTCGCTTGAACCAAGATGACTTGTGCAAGGGTGCCTTTAGATGGTTTACCGCTAAGCATGCTCGAGCAGTTTCTCAACTTTTTGGACCTATTTTTGGTGAGTGTGAACCCATTTTGAGATGCCATTTGGGGTTAACATTGGCGAAAATCCGTTTGCCCGTGGAGCGGTCCGGCTATGATAGCCTTCTTAGGGAGTAGGATAACGACAAGGTATACCCCGACATCAGGTTTCTTATGCCAAGAGATTAAGTGCAAGAGCACTTTTGTCCGACAATTTTTAGTGGTTTTGTTGGCATTTGTCATTTTTATGTGTGGGTTATTTTTGATGATTTTTTTTTTTTATTCGTCCCGGGGTGGGACGAGTGCCGTGATGATACTCGTCTTGGGGTGAAACGAGTGCGCCACCGTGGTGCTCGTCCCGGGGTGGGACGAGTGCACCGAAAAGTGCTCATCCCGGTCAGGGACGATTACCAGCTGGCAAAAATTATAAATATGTGAAAATGATGATTTTGGCTCATTTGCACGGTTCATCGATTACGATTTGGAGCTCTGGGGAGGAGGAGGTAGATTTTCTGACGCGAAGCACTGCCGAAATTTCCAACTACCATGAGTGCACAAACTGGGTCGTCGAGCGACGGAGCCGAGGCGAGACCAGTAAGTGCACTAGCTCCTCGATTGTGAATTTGAAAAATGCAAATGTGTTTTTATTGTTTTTCGTTTGTTTAAAGCATGAAACCTTAATTAATTAAATTAAAAGGTAAATGAATGAAACCGAATGAAACATGGATGCAAACCGATGGAAACTTAGATGGAAAACCATAGGATAAACCCAAAATGAAACTTAGAGTAACACTTTTTAGGGTAACCATAGTTAAAAATGTTTTTCTATGTGAATGGTAAAACTTAGATCGAAACCGTAGGTAAACCATGCCCATATTTTTTTTTTTTGTAATTTTTATGGAATTAAAAATGGAAAATGGAAAAAAAAAATTGTTTGAAATGGTAAACTTAGGTCGAAACCGTAGGTAAACCATGTTGATTTTTTTTTTTTTTTTGATGAAATTAAAAAATGAAAAATGGATGAATTTTTTTGTTTGAAATGGTAAACTTAGGTAAAACCATAGGTAAACCATGTCAAATTTTTGTCGTTTTTTGGATGAAATGAAAGATGAATTTTTTTGGTTGAAATGGTAAACTTAGGTAAAACCATAGGTAAACCATGTCAAATTTTTGTCCTTTTTGTGATAAAATTAAAAAAATGAAAAATGGATGAATGTTTTTGTTTGAAATGTAAACTTAGGTAAAACCGTAGGTAGACCATATCAAAATGTTTGTTGTTTTTGATGAAATTAAAGATGGAAAATTGATGAATTTTTTTTTTTTTTTTGATTGAAATGGTACACTTAGGTAAAACCGTAGGTAAACCATGTCAAATTGTTGTCGTTTTTTGATGAAATGAAAGATGAATTTTTTTGGTTGAAATGGTAAACTTAGGTAAAACCATAGGTAAACCATGTCAAATTTTTGTTGTTTGTGTGATGAAATTAAAAAATGAAAAATGGATGAATGTTTTTGTTTGAAATGGTAAACTTAGGTAGAACCGTAGGTAGACCATGTCAAAATGTTTGTTGTTTTTTATGAAATTAAAGATGAAAAATTGATGAATTTTTTTGTTGAAATGGTAAACTTAGGTCGAAACCGTAGGTAAACCATGTCAAAATTTTATCATTTTTTTTGATGAAATTAAAAACTGAAAAATGGATGAATTTTTTTTTGTTTTATTTTGTTTGTACATGTGAATGAAAAATGGTACTGTATAGTTATGCATTTTTATACATGTGATGGTAATTTGATGCATGTTTTTTATGTTTGTTGTTTTTTGTGATGTGCAGGTGGTGAAGAGTCGACATCGGGTGCCGACGATTTTTTCTAATGCCTGCGAGGCATTGACAACTGAGGACTGGGATTGGCTTGATGCCCTAGGGATCAAGCATGTGGCTCGGTTGGATGCAGTTGTGGCAGATTGGGCGTACCTTACAGCACTGATCAGCCTATGGGATGTTCGAACGAACACCTTCCATATTTCGACAAGGGAGATGATTGTCACTTTAGAGGACGTGTATTAGATTCTCTAGATTTCTATAGACGGGGTCCCCATCTGGACGATGCCACGGGACCAGAGGACGGTGGTACTGACATGGTATTTTGGATATGGGGAGGATGATGATGGGATGACCTCGCTGGAGAGGGTGAAGCTGGATTGTCATATTGGGGGGATTTTGGTATGATATTGGTACGCGAGGGGAATGTTGGGAGTGAGGCATGCACTACTCATGAGCCTCATTTCCAACATGCTCCTACCAGACTCGTCAGGAGTGAGGTTCCCATGGAACCTATTGGAGGTAGTATGGCAGTTGGTGGATTGCCCGGTGACAGAGCCGATTATTATGAGATGGGGTCAGACACTTTTGGTGCAGTTGTATGATAAGCTGTATGAGGTCTGCTATCGAAGGTGGAAGGGGATTGGGTGTAGTTTCTTGTTGCAGTGCTGGGCCTAGCAGCACATAGCCATAGAGCGACCATGAGGGTTGCCTTGGACTACCCAGGCTGACATGGTTGACAAATATATTGGGTATGGTGCGCTATGGTATCGGTCGGAGGAGCAAGGGCAGAATCAATGGTTCACGGGAGATGTGGACCATTACAGAGATGCCTTTGCATGACTGACTCTTGGGGATGTGGTATGAAGGCCATATCAGGATTGTCCCGCATGGCCAAAGGAGGATGATTGGCTTCGACGGGTCCGAAGAGGTGAGATGGCTTACAATATCTTGCTTGGGCGGCCTTGGATCCGAGATATGAAGTGTGTCCCTTCAATTGCTCATCAATGTTTGAAGTATACATTTGAAGGACAAGTACATGTAGTCCTCGTAGATTTGGAACCTTTTAAGTATTGCAACTCAGTGCAAATCATGCTGCAATTGACCCTTCCTTCAATGCACGTGGATTTCCAGTTAAATCCATCTAAACGGGGTCTGACTAAGTAAGAATATCCATCACCAAGTCAATCAAATTCTCAGGCGGGATCATATTCTTCATCCAGTCCTCCAACAATGACGCCACCTACGGTGGCCACCCCAACGGACAAAGGAAAGAAGCCCCTGGAAACAGAACCACCTTTAGTCTCCAACATCTCTACAGAAGAGACACCTAATAGAATGGAAGTTGAGACGCCTAGTTCACCCCACATGGAGTGGACTCAAGGAGAACTCCCATTCGCTTCCCCTCAATCACCAACGATTACTGTTGAGATTTCTAACACAGGCATGGTGGAGTACATAGTGCGCAATGTTGTTGCAATGCCCACACTTTAGTCTATGCAAGACATTGGACGACCTCAACTCCCCATAGGCTCCGTGGTTCCTTTAGGCTACCCACCTAATCAGACTTTATTTTTGGGGGCCTGGATCATGGTGTTGAACCTTCCCAAAAATAAGCGAAAGATGAAGATCCATTTGTGGAAGATGTCAACTATCTGGCTAACCCAGACTTCGCATTATGATATCTTAGCCAATGCAATTGGCATGGATACGAGTTAGGCCGGTATGAACAAGGAATGCGTGTTTTGTGTCAACCAAGATACCAAATGCCTTATGATAAATCAGGAGTCGGGTTTAATCACCCTTTGCCCCTCGACATCTTGGTCGAAAACATGCAAGGCCTAGGGATAGGCAACAAGGATGGGTTGGCATCAGATCCATATGTCAATCCAAATACAACTTATACACTGGGGGATTATTTCCCATTACAAACAAATAACCTTTTTGACCTCACCAACCCTTTCCCTACGGCTGAACAAAGAGAAAACTCATGGACTCACCCACAAGGGGAATATGGACAAGACCACGAAGGGTCTTCTGAAGATGAGTTGGAGTATGATCATTCGCATGAATATCCAATGAATGACGATCAGGAAATCTTCTTGACGATGTTACCATTGAATGATCCTAGTGAGCATAGGCTACCTCAACAACAACAAAATCCTTTGGACATAGATGACATGTTTGAACACTTACACATAGATCCAAGACCTAGGAGGCATTTCAACCTGGCATAATTATAGCAATTACTGCACCTGCCACTCTAGGCATACTGCGAGTATCTTTTGCCTGGAGACCCTATCAAACCATCAGTACCTAGGGAAGACCCTGTTTGTAGGTCCGCACATAGGGTTGATCCCTTTGTACCAGTGCCTACAGAGCCAGATCCAAAACACCAAGAACATCTAGAATGTCAGAGTTGTCACATTTGTGGTAATGGAGATTACAATCATTTCATCAACATGGTTTCCATTGACTTGACCGCCCCCATCCATGATCTAGCCAATCCAACACGATTATTGCATCTAGACATAGAAGCTATTGATTGGGATCACGCTGACACACCACCATATCCATCAGAGTATTGGCATTGCGATGGGATGTTTCATTTCAGTCCAGGACAGACTCAGGATGTCTTTCATGTTGAAAAGGAATTTTACGTTCCTAATGATGATCTTAATTCAGCAAACGATATCCATCTAATTCCAATTCCACACCAGTTGGAAGACGGATCCCATATGTCAGTTGAAGCAACGACCGATGTAGACATCAATACAGATCCAATGAATCCACGGATTCTCAAGCTGGGGGTAAGTCTTTCCCCCGAAGAGTGAGCCGATTATGTTGCCCTTCTTAAGGAAAAGAAGGAAGTTTTTGCATGGTCATACAAGGATATGTCGGGACTAGACCCACAGCTAGTCACGCACAATTTAACGCTTGATCCAACAATCAAGCCAGTCAAGCAAAAACTACGCAAGATGCATCCAACAGTGGCCTTAATGGTAAAATATGAGTTACAAAATTTGTTGGATGCCCAGTTTGTCATCTGTGTGGATTATCTGCCATGGTTGTCTAACATGGTTCCTGTCAAGAAGCCCGACGGGAGGATTCGCATATGCATTGATTTTCAAGATCTTAACAAAGCGAGTCCTAAGGATGATTTTCCCTTGCCAAGCATCGACGCATTGGTAGATGCTATAGCGGGCCACAAAATGCTTTCCCTTATGGATGGTTTCTTAGGATACAATCAGATTCATATAAATCCTGAAGACCAACTAAAAATGGCATTCACAATGCCTTGGGGGACATTTTGCTATAAGGTCATGCATTTTGGCCTTAAAAATTTTGGAGCCACCTACCAACGTGCCATGACATACATCTTTCATGATTACATGCACAAAACTTTGGAAGATTACATGGATGATTTGTTGGCCAAATCTCTTTTGCGCCCAGATCATATCGGTGACTTGAGCAAGGTCCTTGATCGCCTCATTGAGCATAAAGTTAGACTAAACCCCAAGAAGTGCGTCTTTGGCGTCACCTCTAGAAAGCTCTTGGGTTTCATAGTCTCCAAACGAGGAATTGAGGTAGATCCAAACAAAGTCAAGGCAATCCTTGAAATGTGTCCCCCAACCACCATCAAGTAGCTTAGAAATCTATAAGGAAAGGTTGCGTCGATCAAGCGCTTCATAGCGCAGTTATCTGACAAATTCCAACCCATGAATAAATTATTGCATAAGGAGGTCACATTTCATTGGGATGATGAGTGCCAGTCAGCCTTTGACGACATTAAACAGTACTTGGCTTCGCTGCCAGTATTGGCACCACCCAGACTAGGAGTGCCATTCTATTTATACATATTAGCCATTGAGGTGGCACTGGGCGCCATGTTGTCCCAGAAAAATGAACTTCACAGATAACAGGCTACATACTATCTTAGCCGCACCCTATTCAGTTATGAACTTAACTATGCATATGTTGAAAAAATCTGCTTGGCAGTGGTGTTTGCTACCAAAAATCTATGCCACTACATGCTTAGTAATAAGACATACGTTGTGTCTAAGGAGAATCCATTGCGATACATGATGAGTTGTACTTATCATAGTAGCCGCATGGCAAAATGGATCATGTTGTTGACGGAGTTTGACATAGAGTTCATTGGACAGAAATATATAAAAGGTCAAGTCATCACCGATCAACTAGCTGAGGCTCCTCTTGAAGATGATCAGCCTCTGAATTTTGAACTACCTGATGATGGGGTCTTCCATGTTTCAGAGTACCCAGATTCTGATGAGCCTAAGTCACAGGCTAACATAACCCTATTCTTTGATGGTTCTAAATGTGAGCAAGAGGGTGGCATGGGAATTGTATTCTTCACTCCACAAGGTGCTCCAATGCCCTTGTCATTTAAATTAGACTTCCCATGCATCAACAAAAATGCAGAATATGAAGCCTTGCTCATTGGTCTTGAGACAACAATCACCATGAACATTAAACGATTGAACATCTTTGGTGATTCACTGTTAATTGTCAATCAAGTAAATGGGATATACCAATGTAAATGTCCAGTTTTGCGGTCTTATAAAGTCCTTGTGGACAAATTCCTAGCACAACTTGAATGGTATGACATCGAGGCACTCCCTCGATCATCAATTTTTTTTGCGGATACTATGGCCTCCTTGGGGTCACTCATCCTGCAAGACCCTTCTGGTGAAATGACAACCATTCAGGTTACAACATTATCACAGTCTGCGATGGAGTGTGCAAGCTCAGATCTGATGCCAGGGATCCACATGATCCAGATTGAACCATCTTTGGATAAGTTCTCTCGAATTCGAGATTGTTTGATTCAAGCCAATTGGGGGTCCTTGTTCTCCCCGACCCCTCTTACTAGCAACACCACATTGTTTTTACAAGTTCTCTCCTGCTCAGCTTTTGTTTGGGATAGACTTCAAGAGGGATTGGCCGTTCATACTATTGAGGTTTCTGATCAGCAAGATTGGTACACACCCATTCGGGATTACCTCAAGCTAGGTAATCTCCCACTTGGATTGACACACGTGAAAATATCATTCAAATAGAAAGTGGCAAAGCATGTCTTGTTAGGAGACATTTTGTATCATCAAAATTATGAAGGAATTCTTCTTCGTTGTTTGGACCAATAGGAGTCCGCTTGGGCGATCACCCAAGCTCACGATGGTACATGTGGTGGCCACTTCAGCGGTATGGCCATTGCAAAGCACATTCTTCGCATGGGTTATTATTGGCCATATTTAGAGCGAGATTTTTGTACATATGTGAAGAAGTGCGTGAAGTGTCAGCACCATGCTAATTTGACACACGTACCTTCTCAGGCCTTGCAGCCGATTCAATCAGTTTGGCCTTTTTCGTAGTTGGGCTTTGATCTAATTGGAAAGATCTCCCCTGCATCATCTGGTCATCACATGTTTATTTTAACGGCCACAGAGTACTTTACCAAATGGGTGGAAGCAATTTCGCTAACCACTACGACTAGAGCCCGCATTGCAAAATTTATTTTGCATAACATCATATGTCATTTTGGTATTCCATCCAAAATAGTCTCGGATAATGGGACACCATTCAAGAATAAAGATGTGCATGCTTTGACCACAAAGTACAAGATTCAGCATAGCTTTTCAACACCCTATTATCCGCAAGCAAATGGGCAAGCAGAGGCGTCAAACAAAATGCTAGTCGCAATTATTAAAAAGACAGTTGCAGACAATCATAAAGACTGGCACATTCAGATCCCTCTTGCCCTATGGGCTTATCACACCAGCATTCGGACGCCCACTGGGGCAACTCCATTTTCGTTGGTGTATGGCTCCGAGGCAGTCATGCCTTTTGAGTTGGAAATTCCTTCCCTGTGCATTTCAATGCAAGAGTTCATCGATGATGACACTGCACGATAGGCCCGGTTAGATCAACTGATGTTGCTCGATGAACGACATGTTAATGCTCTCGAGCATTTACGTATCTATCAAGAGCGACTTAAGAAAGCATACAACATGAAAGTCCATCTTAGGGAATTTCAGGTTGGTGACTTGGTCTTAAAAGAGAACTAGAAGAATTCTAATTTGTCGTCCCATCTACGGGACAAGTTCATAGCAAACTGGTTAGGTCCTTACATCATTGACAGTAAAATAGGACCCGAAACATACCGGCTTGCCTCTCTTGAAGGAATCAAGGAAACAGAACCCTTGAACATCATTCATTTGAGGTCATTCCACAACTAGAGAGCCATAGTCCAACAAAAAGCTCCAAGGATTACCACAATCACTTGGTCAACCCAAAAAGCTCCAAGGATTACCATAATCGCTTGGTCAACCCCAAAAGCTCCAAGGATTATCACAATCGCTTGGTCAACCCAAACGCTCCAAGGATTACCACAATCGCTTGGTCAACCCAAAAAGCTCCAAGGATTACCACAATCACTTGGTCAACCCAAAAAGCTCCAAGGATTACCATAATCGCTTGGTCAACCCCAAAAGCTCCAAGGATTATCACAATCACTTGGTCAACCCAAAAGCTCCAAGGATTACCACAATCACTTGGTCAACCCAAAAAGCTCCAAGGATTACCATAATCGCTTGGTCAACCCCAAAAGCTCCAAGGATTATCACAATCGCTTGGTCAACCCAAAAGCTCCAAGGATTATCACAATCGCTTGGTCAACCCAAACGCTCCAAGGATTACCACAATCGCTTGGTCAACCCAAAAAGCTCCAAGGATTACCACAATCGCTTGGTCAACCCAAAAATCTCCAAGGATTACCATAATCGCTTGGTCAACCCCAAAAGCTCCAAGGATTATCATAATCGCTTGGTCAACCCAAACGCTCCAAGGATTACCACAATCACTTGGTCAACCCTAAAAGCCCCAAAGGTATCTATAAACCCTTTGGTCAACACAAAAAGCTCCAAGCATTACCACAACTGCTTGGTCAACATAAATATTCAAAAATCAACAAAAACAACACAAAAAAATCAAAATCCCAAAAACAATTGCATTTCAATTCCATGCATTCTCATAAAAAACTAAATCAACAAAAACAACACAAAAAAATCAAAATCCCAAAAACAATTGCATTTCAATTCCATGCATTCTCATAAAAAACAAAATCAACAAAAACAACACAAAAAAATCAAAATCCCAAAAACAATTGCATTTCAATTCCATGCATTCTCAAAAAAAATCAAAATCCCAAAAACAATTGCATTTCAATTCCATGCATTCTCATAAAAAAAACAAAATCACAAAAACAATTGCATTTCAATTCCATGCATTCTCCTAAAAAAAAAAACAAAATCAACAAAAACAACACAAAAAAATCAAAATCCCAAAAACAATTGCATTTCAATTCCATGCATTCTCAAAAAAAAAAAACAAAATCCCAAAAACAATTGCATTTCAATTCCATGCATTCTCATAAAAAAAACAAAATCACAAAAACAATTGCATTTCAATTCCATGCATTCTCCTAAAAAAAACAAAATCACAAAAACAATTGCATTTCAATTCCATGCATTCTCATTAAAAAAAAAAAAATCACAAAAACATTTGCATTTCCATTCCATGCATTCTCATAAAAATCAAAATACAAAAATATAGGTTGCATTAAGCATTGCATCCATACATTGCATATTTCGCTAGGTCATACAAGTCAAAAGCACCATAGGCTGTCATTATTTGGCAATTCCATCATTTCCACCTCAAATCCATTTTCATAAACGCATACATCCCGCATATCACCCTTTTATTTTAGCATCGTCAGTTGTAGTCTAATGTATATAGGGTTTTCGTCATTCAGATGTCTTTAAATTTCTAGCCAATAACTGTACACAGTTAAGCAGATTTTACACGAGAAAGTTTTACTTGGATCCCACCTTGGTACGTAGCATCCCAACACAAATTAACACACAAAATAATTCCTAAGTTGTGTGAACGAAAGATGAAACCTGCACCGTAATCCCGGTTACCATAAGCGAAACGACTATCTTGCTTATCCCCCTGTGCAATTGACCCTAGAAATGCTGAGAGTTGGCAAAAGGACAAGCATCCTCCCTACCCAATTCCCCATGAATCCCAAGTTCTCAAAAGTTGCAAAAACATCAAAAATTTGCAAAACGTCAAAACACTAAATTTTGACATCCTACAGTGCACACATCAAAAGGCACAAACAATAGATATTCTCGTCACTCCATATTCAAATCCCTTGCTCAAAAAAAAAAAAAAAAAAGAGACGAGTACTATCATAAAAAATAAACAGTGATTTTATCACTAC
Source organism: Wollemia nobilis (assembly GCA_028583015.1). Classification (NCBI taxonomy): domain Eukaryota; kingdom Viridiplantae; phylum Streptophyta; class Pinopsida; order Araucariales; family Araucariaceae; genus Wollemia; species Wollemia nobilis. Next base: position 14,118,854 of record JAQPPZ010001870.1, on the reverse strand, counting down.
AAAAGAGCAAGTATCCCCATACCCTTGAAGAAAATAAGGGAGTCGAACTTGAATCCTTGGAACTCTTAGTATTTCGACAGGTCATGAGGCAAGCTTCAGTACCGGTTTGGTTGATAGCCTATTGGTCACTGGCGGTAAACCTCCCGCATGACGATATATATGTCACATTAACTTGTGTGCAGATTAATGTTTGCATGTGGATGAGCTAGCTTATGGTATCCTAGATAACATTGCAGACAAATCTGACTAAATACAATAAAGGAGTTAGTGGAGATAATTAGGTGATCCTCAGTACAGGTTCGGTTGAAAGCCCATCTGGCATTGGCGGTATCCTAATGAATAACACATAAACGAACTCAATTGCACACACAGGGATGTGAAATAACTTGGTTAAATTCAAGTCGGATTTATACCTTGTTCAAAAAGTCTTGCGAGATAAATGTACAGTTTTGGCTAGTTAGTTAACAATATTTACATCTTAGAAAAGCTTAACTACATTTTCAAACAACCGATACATTTCATTCCATACATCATCATCCGCAAATAAACAAAATACAAAAACAAAGTTTCCACATGCACAAGCATTCCACAAAGTTATCCCATTATTAGCAAGTCCAATCCAAATTTTGTTTAGTCTATGGTGCATCGACAAATCATCAACAAATCATTGCATTCATTCCATATGCATACATCATACAAATTAGAACCATCGCATTCATACATTGCATATGCATACATCAATGTAAAAACATGCACATAAAAATAAATTACAAAGAATGATAAACACCAAAAAGAATCATCTGTATATATATCACAACAAAATTACCCGCAGGCTACAAAACTGGTCCTCAGACCTCCCTCCCATCATCCAAAATCCCAAAACCCCCAGCCTAGGGCATCGGCCACCATGATCACGTAGGATCGATGCGACGAGAGCTACCACCTATAGTATCCGTCCTCTGAGACCTCTCAGGGTGACTGCTCGCCCTTGCATCCCGACCACTCGCCCCGCCCTCCTCTCGTCGCCTATGCCGAGATGATGCTGACTACTCCATCCCACTATCTCTCATCCTGTATGATGAGCCACTGGCCGGAGGCTCTGGTATTCGCCCACCCAGGTGGATGATCTCACCCTCCATCTCTGACCGATGCTGCCCCCAATCTGCCTCCCGTTGCCCCCAGTCTGCCTCTTGTCGCCTCCACTCGGCCTCTCGCCTATGGTAGTACGCGATGGCATCATCACGCTGTGCTAGCTGCACCCGCAGGAGATCCCTCTCTCGTGCAGCATCCGTATCACCCCCTTGCTCGTGAGCTGTAGCCCCTGCGCTCCCCCGCCCTGCTAACTGTGTCCGTAGGAGATCCCTCTCCTACGTCATCTCTGCAAGCTCTCCATCCCGCATCTGTAGCAACCCCGTCAGTCACGCTACCTTAGTGCACAACCCCACCTCTGTCTCCTTTGACCCAGCCTGCTCTGGAGCATCCTACATCTCCGGCTGCTCCTCCTCATCCACATCATCCCCCGCATCTGCCACCTCCACCATCTCCACATCAGCAGGAGCTCCCCAACCCTCTCCTGGTGCCTCTGCACCCTCTCCGCCTCCTGCTGCCCATTGAAAGCACGAGATTCCAAAAACAAAAAGGATAAACTAAAATTGTAATGTAAATTAAACTAAAATAACGCTTAAACCCTATGTTATTGAAAATTGCATAAAAAGAAAGAACATGAACACAAGATATTAAAGCAATATAAAAATCAGCCCTTTTATTGATATGCTTTGCGAATTCGTGTTACAATGTGTCTCCTTCCTTTTTATGGGATAGGAGCGTTAAATATTGCTCTTTTACAACTTATTCCAGAATTCCTTCTTTCGCGTGCCCACATATAAGATGGGCGAACCAAAATGTCATCGCCGCTTGCGTTGATAAAGGTCGATTCCTCGCTGCTCCTCCAATGCTGCAAATCTACGTTCAAAGAAACAAACAAATAATCAGTAGCACCTATGTATGAAAAATAAAAGATAAATCTAACTATGATTGAAATGAATCTAAATGAAATGAAGACTTGACAAAAGCATAAACATGAAACTAGCTAAATACTATAAAAGAAATAAAGCGGGGGTGCCCGAAGGCAAACCACCCGTGGGTGAAACTTTGCTTCGACACCAATCCGCTTAGGATGGATCCGAAACCTGATGTGATGTATTGTCGGCAAATTGGTAGAATATTGTGGTCAAAAAAATCGATGTTGGTTCTTGATTCGTGCTTTCAAAAGTCACCTAATAACCTCTCTGTTGATTAAGAGATTATGGATGTTTGAAAACACAAATCACAAGTAAATGAATTAGCAGCACTTCTTCGCTCAAAATGCTCCTGCTCGGTATATCTTTTGGGTGAGGAAACTCACCATTTTATAGACCCAAGGGGTCTCTTTGAATTAACATGCAAAAGTGTTTCTTTGCATGAATGTTTTTTGCCTAAAAGAAAGACTTCTTATTGATCAAGGGCTTCTTAACTGCCTCTGTGAATGTCTTTGTGTGTTTTAGAAAAGCTCACTTGCACTCCCATGCAATGAAGGAATAGCTAAGTGGCAAATCTGAGTTGTCTTAAAAAGCTCACTCTTATTCCCATGTAGTGAAGGGAACGTCAATTGGCAGATATGAGTTGTCAAAAGAACTCACTCGCACTCCTATGTCATGCAGGAAAAGCTAAGTGGCAGTTATGAGTTGTTACATGCCGAGATTTGACTTTTTTCCGGTCAGACTTGACATTCGTCCCACCCCGAAGCGAGCACTGGTAATCGTCCCTGGGTGACACGAGTATAAGTCCGCACTCATCCCTGGGTAGGACGAGTATAAACTGCACTCGTCCCTGGGTGGGACGAATAAGAAGCTGAGTGTCTAAAATATGCCAAATTGATTTCTGACTTGCAAAACTGCTGTGTGAGTGGTTAGAACCACTGTTTAACCTCTGAGGGCTGCCTTGGGGGCTGTGTGTTAGTTTGATCAGTGCTCATTGTCACATAATCGGATTGGTGCTATTTTGGTGTCTACAGTGGAAGGTGTGGATGATGTAGGTATGGGGGAAGAAACTTATCCTCCAAGGGTTTTTTGAGAGGAATAGTTATCAACACCTCTAGAGTGATGCAAGAATGGTGGCAAGACATGTTTAGTAGGAGGAGGATACATGGTGAATGAGATGAGATTAGGGTAAGACAATGAAGAAGAAGTCTATTGTTGTTGTTTAATATGTTACAATAATTGATGTTGTTGTTGGTGATATTATTGTTGCTATTATTGCAGCTATTGTTGTTGTTGTTGTTTTAGTTTTTGTTTCTATTGTTGATGTATTATATTTTTTTGAAGTTTTTATGAGTCCAGTTGCTCTTGATGGAGTAGGTGTTGGTCTAATGAATGTGTATGAGATTTTTGTGGTTGAAATGGTTGTTGAGATGATGAAGCCAAAGGTGATAGATTGATATTATGAAGAGTATATGGTTGTGAGTACACTAGGACTTGTGAATATTGTTGACCAAACTCATAAACAGGAGGGTAGTATGGATGTTGTGCATAGTCTTGATTGACCTATTGAACATGTGTATGTATTGATGTTTGTTGATAAGTGGAAGATCACTCATACTAGGATGTAAGCATGGGATGGAAAGGAACTATGGTAGGTAAGGTGGAGGTCCATGTAGGTTATAAGGAGAAGAAAGTATATGGTTTCTCACTCAACATAAAAATTATGTTCAAAAAATTAAAAATGGGTGCAAGTGTGGAAGGATTTACTTGTGAAGATGTCGGGAAGTATTACAAAATCATGTGTAGATTTTTGTGGGGTGAGATAAGATGAAGGTATATTTAGGGGACCTTAAGAAATTTATGAAGGTGTGGTCACCTGCATAGTGATAGTAGTGGGATAGAATTGTGTTTGGATGTGGTATAATTCTTGAAGTGGGATGTGATAAGAAGACTTTTCAAGGTTAAGTGAATTTGCCTCGATAAGTGGGTTAGGGGAGTATAACGAAGTATACAATATTGATGGAATGGATATAGGAAGCGATTGTGAAGAAGTGTCAATAAGAAGGTCTAGAGTTGTGATTATAGAGTATGAAAATAGTATGATTGATGGGAAATCTTCTTGAGCATTAGGTAGAGTAGGGGTAGCAAATACTATGGCTATAGTATGAGTGAGTGATTGGGTATCTAGATAAGTGAATAAAATATTCTCCTTGCCTTCAAATAAATATTGAGATGATTGTTGAAGGAAAGGGTGAGAAGAATGAGTGGAGTATGGAGAAGAATCCTCTTGAAAGGTGACTTGATCCTGAAAGTCACCAGGTGCAAAATATACAACATTAGAGAAGGCAGCTAATTTACATGATGACTCGAGAGTAGATGAGGAAAATAGGGTGTCACTAAATTTAATAAACATGGAATATTACATCTAATGTAGAGGATGAGGTGTGAATCGACTAAGACTAACCTCGAGAATGTGGTTCAAGACCTATTTTGATGATGATGTCAAGTTCTATTGGGGGTGTCTCAAATTGAGAAGTGTTAGCATGAGTAGCCTCCTTTACAATGTGATATTGATATCAATCGTGGATGTGAGTGACTACCACCATGGTTGGGGGAAAAGGTAGGCTGAATAAGTTGTTTTTTGCCAAATTTGAGGTGAAAAACTAGTCAAAATGGTGTTCTAGAGGTGACTAGACCTTTATGTGAAATAGAAGTCTGGGTCATTGGGTAGTTTGCGACTAAATTGGATCATAGGGTACTTAGATACTATGTCTAAAACTAATGGAAAAAACTAAAAAGTTTTGGACCTATGTCCAGAGGAGTGAGAAGCCTATTTTTGTGGGTTTTGAAACTTTTTTTTATATGTTTTGTGAGATATATCCAATCAACAACAAGAAATAAAAATGGTGTTTTTGGTTCTAGAATAACCCTAAAACTAAAAATAAAATAGGATATTGTGGATGTACTCTAAAAAGAACATATGTTTACAAATAATCTCCTCTTATTCCCAAAGGTATGCAAGGGGTAACTATATACAAATGGGAAAATGGTGTCTAAATGGAGGTAATGGCTCAAGGTATAACCTAAGGAAATAAGATGCACCAAAATGCAAAATCCTCTATAGAAAGAGGTGGCACTGTCTTGTTGTGGCTATCGCACAACATACCCTAATTTGGGGACCCAATTTAATTTTTTATGTTAATATATTTTTTGTTGTTTGCATTGGAGTGATTTGGTTGATCAATATATACCAAGAAATGTTGCATTATATAAATAATACAATTTCTAGAATATTTTGAGTCATTTAGTACTTAATATTCTTGTGACACCATTGCTCAAAATTTCTTTGAAATAATATTTTTCACTTTCTTTGGTTTATATTCCTTTCAATTTCATTCGTGGGTTAATGATATAATCCCATAGGTTTTATCAATTGAAGCTACACAAGCCCATTTATCTCCAAATAGCAAGTTTTGATTTTCAAAATTACATAATGTTCTAATAAGAAAATCATGATTAATTTTGTTGTGATTCTCCACTTGAAGGATAAAAAACATGTTATGCAGATGCATTTTGTTTACCAATTTGACCTTGATTATGAATTCTCAAATTTATCAATCTAGTTACTTGACATATGCATGAATTTGTATGAATATTATTTGTTTATATTTAAAGATTAATTATATCATATTTCATAGGTGATTGAGGTTCCTGCACGATTTCTCTTGGATTTTACAAGGCAAAATTGCAATGGTGATGCTATTGTATTTTTTATTCCTTCTATCAACAAGATGGCACTCCATATCCAACCTTCCATTGGTTTTTGATAGGGAATTTTTGACAACTTGTTTTGATGTCTTCGTTGACTATGACGAAACACCAATATATTGAGGAAATCAAATTTCAAATTACTAGTAGATGCCACCATTTCTATTTTAATGGTTTGCCTTCGAACTAGTTTGGTATATTTTAGAGGTTTTCTACAGGAAAGAGCTACACTTTAAGAAGTTGGGAAGACACTTGGATTGACTATACTCTTTTTTTATTACAAAAATAGACACATGGACTACATATATGAAGATGAACTCAATGATTATGTATAGAGAAGGGTCTTGAGTGACTTGTTGCTTTCTCTTAGGAAAGGTCAATGAAGGAGTGTTATGCTCACTAAATAGGGCGAATGATCTTCAATATGTTTTTCTATTTTATGTTTCCCATAAAATTAATTCATTTTAAACAAAAACCATGGTTAGAGGTGTAGTGGATGCATATAATGATTTTAGATGAAGGTTGCTCCAAATAGTGTGTTGTGCTCTCCTATTGTGATAGTGACTATCACTGATGCTTTATCCTAAAATAACATGTTTCTCAAAGGCAATAGAATATTGGTGACTCCATTTGGAGTTTACATGTTTGAATATGGAATAAAACTAGATGACGTTCATGCTATGGATAATGAATTTGCTCAAAGAACTATAGCGACATCAAAGATATTTTTGTTTTCCATGGTGCCAGTGTAATCATCGCAAACATAGTGGATCCATTATCAGGCACAGTGTAGCAGACTTGAATTAAAACCATTTGACCCCATTTCTCTTACTTGATTAATTATCAGTTTATGCTTCTGCTGGTTTTCTAGATCATGCTCATGGAAATTTTCAATTTTTTTCTTACATATTGGAAGGAGCATTCATATATCAAATGATATTGTTCAATTTAATATTTGTGTTGCTAGGTGAAGGTGGAAATTAGAACTAGTCCTTATTTTTCATATTGAAAGCAATTTCAAGACAAGATTTCACAATAAATTATAATATCTTGGAGAGAATTAATTTGAACCAGAAAAGGGATGTCGAAACTTCTAATTTGCTTTAATACTTTGCCCACCATCATGTAAATTCTATAGCTGAAGGGTTGAAATAATAATAGATGAGTTATACACTATTGAATATGCTCCTTACGGATTTTTATATTTCTGCCAAGAGTTAAGAGAATTGACAATGAATACTCTTGGAGAAATTCATTGTTGTGTTGCTTTAGATTTTTTTATCCCAGTCCAGGTAAACCAAGTGGGAATGGTAGGTTGGACGGTTGAACAACCAAATTCTTCAAAATTTGATTTGGAAAATTAAAGAGATGTTGAATTTATATTAATCGAACCATATTAAACTCTAAGGATTTATGTTATTTATGAAAACAATTAATGAATAAGAAGAAGCATGGTCATTTAGGGAAATTATTTAACATACATGATGTCATTAGAGAAAGGTAATAGAAGGAGAATGGTTTCTTTTGAAGAAAGCATTACAAATCCAAAGAAACAAAAAGTAAATGAAGAATTTTCTTTGAAATTTTAAAAATCCATTGAATCTCATGAAATAGGGTCGAAGAGTTTTGGCAGCAAATGCATGTTGGAAATTGATTTTTTTTTAAGAAGCATCTCCTTCCAAGTTGTTGGACTGCACCAAATTTCACCATTGTAATTTGTTGGAACAAGGTATTCTGCAAGTGTATTCATTTAAAAATCTTTCATGTTGGCAATATATTGGAAATTTTTAATAATTTTTATGCATGCGAATGGTAGAATTATTTATTTTTTTAATATATTGTGTTTTTTCCTTAGAAGATTGCATCACATTAATATTGGATTGCATGAAGACGGGTCAAATTAATGTTGGTTTAGTGTAGGATATTTGTTTATGCAGATTCGGGTCAAAATTTTAGAGAGTTACGACAACTTGTTCTCTTGTTTTATTTTCTCTAACCCTAGCCTTTTACATTTTTTTTAATTTCATCAAATACAAAATACAAAAAAAAAATTAAAACCCCAAAAGGAAATATGTCGGTTTCAAGAATTAAATTTCAAATTTTCATGTTTACACAAATTCACACATTTGGAGGAAAATTTGAAATTTTAAACTTTGCACAGTTTTTCCAAATAATCATTTAATTTCATTTTATGCAAAATTTGAAATTTCAATAAATTTCAATTTTTATTAAAATGAATAATTAATATGATATTCCAAAGTTCTTACATTGCAAATTTAGGTTCAATCATTCTATTTTTATTTTCAAGCAAATCTTAAAAAACAAAGATAAAATTTGGTTAACAATCAAACATAAAATTTGGTTAACAATTGAAGATAACATTTGGTTAACAAATGAAGATAAAATTGGCTTAACTAACGAAGATAAAATTTGGTTAAAAAATGAATATAAAATTGGCCTAACAAACAAAGATAAAATTTGATTAACAATTTGAGATAAAATCAATAAAAATCAAATTTTCAAAGGTTAAAATAAAATATTTATCAAAATTTTAAGGTTGTTAATTGATCAACAATTTCACATTTTCAATAATTCCATGAACAACAATTTCACTACAAATCAAACAAACACCAAAATATACCCCTTTTTAACAGGTATATGCAAAACTGAGGTATCCAATTAGATTTTAAAATTTCAAATTTTTACTAAGCATTGCAAGAAATTTTAACACAAGAAACAAAATCTTGGGGAAATTACAAAGATATCCTTGCAAGAGAGGATATTTGAGCAGAATCTTGACTATGAGTATATTTTTGTAATTGGGCAAAAATATCACTCAACATGTCTAAGACCTACTATAGGCATACCCATGCTTTTGCTTCACCCTTGGGTGGGCTTAGTCAAGAACGATAGTTGCACACTCATTGATTATAATTAGGCCCTATGAGTAGGGGTGTCTAATCCTAACCTACCCCAAGGATCTCTCAAGAGTAGGGGATTTTACTGTAATGAAGTCTAGAAATCCACTCATGGGGACAACTAAGGCATGTAGGGGGTAAGCTAGTGGAATGAGATGAAAGCCAACATCACCAGTCTCGAGTGGGGATTGGTGATGAAATCTAATATTGCACTGTTTAAACTAAATGTGAAGTGTATGTATTTATGCTAAGAAAGCAGGAAATGTCTTTTCAAAGCAAAGTGCCTTTTGAGAAAGAAAATAAAACATAAAAATATTGATGTAACCTTTCCTTCATTTTTTTTTTTAAAGTGAAATATCTTTTTGATAGGCAAGCAGAAATGCAAAGAACTATGAACAAGATGTTTCAAAACACCAAATGTATTCACAAATTATCAATAAAATAATTTACAATATTTTCAAATTTTGTTGTTTTTGAACTAGATAGGTAGGTTTTTACAGAGTTACTTGTATTCTCTAGCTCTTGCAACTCCTTTTGGATGAATTCCAAAATTTCAAATGCACTTTTGCTCCAATTATGGGGTACCCTGCAACTAAGTTGGATCACTAGGTACCTAGCAACTTTGGTGAAAATATGATTTTAGACCAGATCTGAGCTTTGGGACAATGAATCCTACTGTAGACAAGTACCTACAACCACAGATAATAGTATGTTACCTTTTGTAAATAGAATAAGTACCTAAGAAGGTCAAATACAAAATAAACACAAGCTCTACAAAGGTGGCACAATGTCAAGTTTTGCATACGCATAGAGAACAACAATCTTACAAGGTAGCATGGTACCAAATTTTGCAAATAATATTACAAGGTGGGATGATGTTGAATTTTTTAAGAAGTTTAGAAACAAAAAAATGTCAATAAACTAATGCAATATAAAATTTTTCTAAACACAAACAAGACTTCAATATTGCAAGGTGGTGCAATGCTGTGTTTTGCAATAACTCTTACAAGGTATCATGGTGTCGATGCAAGAGGTCAAGAAACACAAGAGGTTAGCAAGGTGGTGCGATACCAATATTTCTAAAACAATCTTACAAGGTGGTACATCTAAATTTTTGGCTTGCAAAAGTAATGAGATTTGTATATCTTGTAGATCAAGGTCTAGTGGCAATGGTTTGGATTGAGCATGTTTGAAATTTGTCAAATTTCTTGTAGGGCGCACGAGTTCGTGCACCTCATTTTAAAGTTGTGTGCCCTATTAACTCACGCACACAGATTTATGTTAAACTTTTAATGGGTATATCTCATGACCTAGGAGGAATTTTTCAATGATATAAATTGATTTGAGTACCCATTTGGCCTGTTTAGATCCTTAAGAAATTTTATCAAATTCTAAGAACATTAATTTTTGCCCTAATTTTAGAGCACGCAAAATCCTTAGGGGTGCACAAGTTCATGCACCCCATGTTAATTTCATGCACCCATGTTAATTTTTATGCACCCAATTTTCCTATGGAGTGCACCAAGGTCTTGAAGGGCACACGAGTTCATGCACCCCATTTTAAAGTCGTGTGCCCCATTAACTCATGCACACAAATTTACATCAAACCTTGAAGGGATATATCTCATGAATTGGGAGGAATTTTTGATAATCTCAATGGATTTTAGTACCCATTTGGCCAATTTATACCCCTAAGAAATTTCATCTAATTTTGAGAACTTTGATTTTTACCCTAATTTTGGAGCGCGTAAAATCCTGAGGGATGCGCAAGTTCGTGTGCCCCATGTTAAATTCATGCACCCCATATTGATTTAATGCACCCAATTTTCCTATGGAGCAAACCAAGGTCTTGAATATCACACAATTTCATGCACCCCATTTTAAATTCATGTGCCCCATTAACGCGAATTCTTAGATTTATGTCAAACTTTGAAGGGGTATATCTCATAAACCAGGGATAATTTTTTGATGATCTCAACTACTTTGAGTACCCATTTGGCCTATTTAAACACCTAAGAAATTTTGTTAGATTTTGAGAACTTATATTTTTGCCCTAATTTTGGAGCGCATGAAAATCTGAGGGGCATGCGAGTTCATGCGCCCCATGTTAAATTTGTACGCCCCATTTAATATGGAGTGCACAAAGGTTTTAAAGGATGTACAATTTTGTACTTCCCATTTTAAATTCATGCACCCCATGTTTTAAGAAAGAGGCAGGTGGATGGTCCGTCTTGTAGAGGCTCCCAACAAAAATTGAACAGGTGTAGTAACCCTCCTCAGCCGAGTATTGAAATAAAGCAAATATATATTTTTATATATGTATACTTATCTATATGTGAGAAACATGAAACTAATTATTGCATCTATTAATGCAATATAGTTACAAAAATATAAAAAAAGGGTGAACAAAGCAACACAGGATCTCAACCTATTAATATTCACCTTAACTTTCCATGACGAAGCATGGGGCTACATTGACCAAAGTTTATAGGACCTTGAAAGGGAAGAAGTGGGACCCAAATAACTAGGGGGAGCACAAAATATGAGTGTAGAACTACCACCTACCTAGGATAGTGGGAGAGATAGAACACAACCATAGCCACTATCTGCATAAACAGAGAGATGTGGGCTATGTGCCCATTTTTTATTTCATCCTACTTTGGAAGGGAGCAAGATCGGGCTAGTTGGAGGAAACGATTATAGCCCGACTTGAGCAACCCATGATACATAAGGAGACCACTACAATAGTAGATTTTTATTTATCAAACCTCTAAAAGAGAAAATTCTAGGTATAAGTTGTGTCTAAAAGTTAGTTGTATTTCCTTTTGTCTGTGTTTTTCTATCTTTCTTATCGCCCCCTTTCTTCCTGCCATTTTCAGAGATCGTACGGAAATATTCATGTACTGAGATCATTTCCTATGGATGTGTCAAATTTGGAGACTCTTGCATAACTATAATTAGGATGGAGAGAAATAGCCCTCGATTGTGATATTCAAACTTGGGAGGCATTGTACTTAATACTATATAAGACCTGAGTATTTTTTTAGGCTTTTATGTATAATAATTTTATAATACAAAATATAACTCCATTCCTAGAAATTCTTGTGTTAGGGTTTATGTATTTTCTTATTTACATATTAAATCAATCTGAATGTGTGGGTGATACTTTTCTTTGTTAGTTTAGTCATTTTTATTAATTACATTATTTGAATGAATAAAAAAAAACTAGTTCTCCCTTCCTTTTCTTTTTTGAGTCATTAAATATAAAATCTACTATGACTACCCAATGGACATGGCACCGGTCTATTCTTGAAGTGTTTTAACAATATCTGGTTTGGTCACAAAATAATAAAAATAATACAATATCATCTAATCTGGTAATACATGGGTGATTGCATTAAAATGGTAAATATATGAACCCACTATCTGGGGTTTCCTTACCCAACATGGTCTGTCTAGAGTCATTATGATAATCTATTCCTAGGTCAAAGTGGTAGATCCACCAGAGTCTACAATACTCATTGTGATCTTTGGGATTCCTATGACATGACAAAGCTTAAGGAGGTAAGAAGGAAATCCCCACAACACCTACAGAGGTTGTCTTTTGGCAAGGGGGATAGCAATCCCATATGAGGGATAATCAATCCCTCAGACTTACCTATAACTTTTTGGTTTTTGTGGGTTGTATAAGAGCTAGCTCCTGTTCTTGGATCTTTTTCTTGGGTCATTGGGTACCTAGCAGCTAATTTGGGTCACATCCTACCTAGTGACTCTAGCTCGTAGACCAGAAAAATAGCTATCTCAGATTTGAACAGTGTTCTTAGGGTTTTTACTGAGTTCCAACTAGTTTTTGGACCACCTATAACATAAAAAATAGTAAAAATTAGCTAACCACTGAAATGGGATAACTAATAAGAAATAAAGCAAGTGGCATCCACCAGGCATGCTAGAATGAACACGATGGAAAATGGGTGTAAATTCTATGAAATATATTAATTCAAAAGGGGATTACAAATGGGTCCTCCTTTTTATAAATCTTCATTAGAAGGCTACAATGTGGGATTCAACATGGTGAATTTCCCCTTTTTTCAGTGGACTGGTTGACTACACCCTAGATTGGTCTTTCAAGGATCCTCAAATTTGGGTGAGCTTAATGCAATAGAGTCACTAAATGATCAAACCTATCTTCTAGACCTGTATGACCTACAATGTGGGGTTAGTGTATTTAGGGACCTATCATGGATCATACCCCATAGTTATGAAGAGAAAAGACACTAAATAAAGCAATAAAAAGCATGATAAAAGTTGTTGTAAATGATTATAAGTGCTAAAAATAGAAAAGGTTACCTACTGAGAGGGTTTTGTGGCCTATTATCACCTGAAATTACACTCTGGCCAGAGTCACAGGGTAGGGTACGACTGGTTTGGATCATTATATACCTAGTGATTGAGCTTGTAGTTGAAATTTTTATTTTGATAAAGGATAGTGTTGTCCTATGACTGTAGTAGCTCCTGGTCAGTTTTAGTTATACTACCATACCTATCAAAACCTCTTAACAAAGCACACAAAAGGGTGCAAAATGGATGATTGTCATGTTGATTTTATGGTTGAATAATGGTTGATTTATGGGTGGAGGTTTGATGTAATTTTTATAGGGTTTCGGTATGTGAAATGAGGTGGATGGATTTGTGAAGAAAATTATTACTATTTATAGCATTTTGGAGAGGTTAGGGGGTGAGGTGTCACTTGTGAGGTGGCATGAACCCTGGGTTAGATCCCAACCATGGTGAGGTAAAAGGTGAGATGTAAGGTGACTCACCCTTTCACATGATTTGAAAAGGGGTCTTTTAAATATCTACAAATATCCTTGGTGCACACATATGTGAGAAAATATTGAGGTTAACCTTGATTAAGTTTATCCTAAATTAAACCAAGTGTAAAGGGGTGATATGGAGGGTGACTCATCCCTTCCCATGTGTTGAATAATAAGCATATTTAAATATCTATGAATGTCATGTGTGCACACATGTGTGAGTAAAAGGTTAGTGTTAATCTTTATTAAGATTAATTAAGCATGTAATTAACCTCTTAAGTGTACTTTAGTGATAAAGTAATATTTGTCCAAGGTTAGAGTTACCTAGGTTAGGGTTTTAAATGTGGTCACATGGGGACAAAGGTTAAGCATAGGAAGGGGTTTGGATAGCCCAAGGAGCTTATGCATAACCCCTTTTAATAAATGTGAGGTTTTTTTAGATTAATTAATGCAATTTGATGGATTTTGCAATTTAATGAGCCATGAAGAAAAAGTGTGCAGCCATGTGCAACTTTTGGGTGTCTACATAAATAAAACTGCAAAAAAAATTTATAATACAAATAGTAAAGTACAAATATTGAAGCTCTATTGGTGACCATATCTGGTCCAAATGGTCCTTGTCTGAGATCATCCCTACTTCAGATGGCCCCTATCTATGATCATCTCTAAGATAGATGCCCTCTTTTTGTAGTCATACCTATGCAAGACTGACTTTGTATCTATCATTTTTTGGCTTGTCTATTATTGTTTGTTCAAAGGATGATCTCATGTAGGGTTATGTGTATTAGAGTTCTATTATTTTATAGGATTTTTTTAAGTAAAATTTTAATTTATGCATTAGCAAAGATCATCAAGTGCTTATTGGTTTTAATTTTTTCATAATAAAAACAATACCACACACCATGATTTATTTAAAAATCAATGAGTTGGATTTCATCACCAACCATTTATCGAGACCAATGATGGTGGGCTTCATATCCATTTGTTGGCTTGCACCATAGCAACCTTAGTGACCAAAAGTGAGTGGCTTTCTAGATTTCATCATAGAAAAGTCCCCTACTCTTGGGTGCACCTAGAGTAGGAAGGATTAGTGAGCCCCTTTACCACATGACTCTTTAAAATAATTAGTGGATGCATTTATCATTCTTGTTCATCCACTAAACATGTGGGTTAAGCGAAAGTAAGGCTTTGTCAATAGTAGAACATTAGATAGTTCAGCCCCTTCAATGGGTCTTTATTCTCATAAGGTTACCTTATATCATAGAAAACCACTTTTTTTCATTTGAGTTATACTCCTTGATAGGGGGTGTGCTCAAACTACATTTAATAGTTTTCTATTTTTCACCCTTAGTTTTAATATGCATAAGGTATAACATCAAAACACTCTTAAATAGTTATAATGACTGACAATCAAAACTTAAATGAGATAATCACATTGTCTATTTGTTTGTTTCTTTATTGTTTGTTTAATCCACATCATGGTAATAACATGCAACCAAGATCAATCATGAGCTAGTGTTGTTAAAAATTTGCAAGGAGACATGGAACATATTCAATTCAGTCTAGAGGATATGGCCATTCCTAAATGGCATCCTAGTGTTCATCATGACATCAACATCACTTACAGGGAATCTAACCTTCAGGATATCCCTATTCAAGATGCACCTCTAGGTCCTGAGTATGATCAGGATGATGACATTCCTAACATCACCACCTTATGCACCTTCTATAAGAACACATATTTACATATTGAATCATATAGAAGGTTATTACCTTGAATTCACATTCCATATCATACCATATCACCACTAAATCAATAATATGTGTACACACTACACAAAAATAGGGGTAATCAAGAAATAACAATTGAACACCCCAAGATAAATCTTAAACGTGAACATGTGGACACACATCCTTAATTACATCATAAAAAACCATCCATATATGCTCATTTTTAAATGTATTTTCATTAAAATCATCCCTATACATCCTTTGACAAATAACCTACTCAAGTTCGGTATGCTTCGATGCCACCTACCTACGCAAAGTCTTTTGCTTACCCCCAAAATCAAGATAATGGGTCTATACATGGTCCTATAAAGAAATTTTCCAACCACTCTAGATTTGATGCATAATATCATTAAAGGTATCCAATACAACATCACCATTTGCTACTTCAACATCTTCAAAATCTAAGAGGGGCAACCAACATGATTTTACCAAAAGCTTACCAATTTTTGGTTTATCACATAAACTTCTTTGACAGAAAAGTCTTATGGCAATTGAATAATCAACCCATTCACCAATTAGTTCCATCATCCCCACCTCCATACCATTTTGAGAGGTCTAACTTTGATAAGTTTAGAGGAGAAGATGAGCTATAATGGAATCACCAACACACTCTAATTTTACCATAAATATTGAATTGACTCACAAACATTGAGCTATTATTGAGTCATTATCAACCTCATCAAACACATCAACCTCCTCAACATCACCTGCCTCATCAAACTCATCCACCTCATCCACCTCATTCAAAACATCAACCTCATACCTAGACTCCTCTATTTAAGCCCATATTTACAATATTTCACAAGATGCAAGAGGCAAAAGGAATTATTTTACCTGATATACTCCCTCTCAATCCTAACAAATATAAACTAAAGTTGTATATGGAAGCTCACTATTGCCTTTATCATTGGATAGCGGGCCATGATATCGATCATTATCTTATATTCAAACATATGGTCCAAGATCTCATTAACATGGAACACTTTTCCATAGATATTCTGAACAACTCATCTCATCAGAATATTGGCATTGCATAAAATTTGTTACCACAATAAGAGGGGTTGAATTTCATCACTCATCCTAGTTAGGTTAATCACATCACATCAAGCACAGTGCATAGTGGGTATGCTCAAGGTATTGTACCTCTCCAATCATCCACATCACAAGCAATAAAATAATTTGAGGATCCTCAAAGTATCATACCTTCTACACACACACAAGTCATTAAACACTTTGAGAATGCTTAAGGTATTGCACCTTCCCCATAAAAAAAAACTTAGAAAAAAAAACATAAAAACATTGGAAAATTAAAAAAATACAAAAATATTGCATTTCCATTTGCATTGCATCCCACCATGCATTTCATGTCATTGTGTTTGCTTACTTTCATTAGGCATATTATTTCATTGCACTAGAATTAGGACCACTTTTTTCTTGCATGCTAAGGTCTAGCACCACACCTATATATTTGTCATCTTTCTTAATCAACCTTTTCCATCATCATCATTTGCACTTTTTCTTGTGATATTTTGACTATTAAGGGGCCCTTGTAAGATAGGGTAGATATCGGATGATCATCAACGATGATGTTTATATGACCACTAACTATATTACATACACTTATTAGTTTTCAAAATATCATAGGAAAAAACCTCATATTTCGTATATCATTCCATCCACATTCCTCTTCTTTGGTGTTTGTGTTTTTTTCTTCACCTAATAAATTGTTATAGGGTGTCTAAAAATGTTTTCGATCATTCAGCCATTCCTAGTTTTCTTTTCAAATTTTGTAGAAAGATTTCTTGATTTTTAGAAGGTAGGATCTTGCTTTGATAGTACCTTGAATATCTCAAAGTCCCAAACACACATTCACAATTTAAAATTTGAATTTTGAACAAGGAAAGACAACATTACAACATTGTCCATACCTCTTAAGTGAAAGGTTTCCCTTACTCATCCTATTATCCGCATGGTCTTGAATGATGGGAATTGAAAAAAGGACAAGCTCCACCCTACCTAAGCAATTTCCTTTATCCTCCATAAAATGAGCAAGTTCCTAAAAAAAATTGGTTCTCACAACTTATAAAATCCCTTGCTCACCCTCAAAAGTGAGCAAGTATCTCAAAAATTTCTAATAAATAAAAAAAAATAAGGTAGTAAGAGCTTGAATACTTGGAATTCTTGGTGTTTAAAAACTATGGGGTGATCTCCATTATAAAAATAAGCTCTAATAGTTGGTATGACAATGGGGTAGTCTTACACATGGTAATATGTCTGTCACATTAGCAACCTTCTTTTGTACAGACCAATGTTAGCTTATAGATGAGCTAGCTTTTGGTGGCTTGTATGACCTAGTAGTCTAGACCAACTATATCCAAAATTATGATAATGATGACCGTGAGGTACTCTTAATTATATCAATGGGCTCTAAGAGTCATCCTATAAATGGGATAACTTTATGTGTTTATCACATTAATGAACATCACATGCACACACGGGGATATTGAATATCCTAGTCTTCATAGAAAATTTATACCTTTTTAGAATCTTGCTTGGTCAGTATACATATTTTGACTGGTCAACTATGGTGTTTAAGTCTCATTAAAACCATGTTGTTTCCTTATAACACCTTACTATTTCACATCCATAATTTATATTTTATCATATAACATTTTATTCACAACTGAATGTAGGACCTTATGAAAAGTTAAAGATTTGTATTGATGACTTTTATACATTTTGTGGTGCTTACACTTAGTTTGTTAGGCATGTTAAAATTCATTCATTCTATTTCACATATAAATAGTGAAAATTAAAAAATAAATGCATCATCATGTCATTAGTACATCACATACATGCATACATCTTACAAAGTCTAGGCATACATTCATCCATCATCCATAATTGCATTCACATCTAAACACAAAATGCTCCAAAGGCACCTAAACCCTTTGGTCACATTAATTCAAAATGCTCCAAAGGTACCTAACCCCTTTGGTCAAATAAATTTAAAAGGCCCCAAAGGAACCTAACCCCTTTGGTCACATCAACTCAAAAAGCTCCAAAGGTACCTACCCCCTTTGGTCACATCTAGAAAGAGAAGTACGTAGCAAAGTCATCCATCAAGATGGCCCTATGCCACTACTCTCACCACTACCCTCGACCTTATATTTATAAGTCTTCCTATATTTTATCGATAATCGGCCAACATGGGGATGTTCAAGGTATTGCACATTCCCAATAATTCAATTCAAATTATTCAACCAAATTGGGAAAATCAAGGTAGCACACTTGCACCACCAAAAATCTTAATCACTTCAATCATAAATCAATCACATGATCACCAACCAACCTAGGATAATCAAGGTATCACACCAATAAGAAATTAAACAAGCAATCAATCAACTTGGGGGTGCTTAAGGTATCATACCTTTCCCATCAGTCAAAATCACATCATGCCAATCATCAACACACCATGGTAATTTTTCAAGTATCAAACCTTCCCCACCACTTCATAAAATAACTCAATCACTTAATTAATCAACCGCACATTCATAAACAAATCAATTTCTAGGTTCAAAAGGTTACACCCTTTGTCTCACATTCAATCAATCATCAAATCAATTTCTAGGTTCAAAAGGTTTTACCATTTGCCTTACATTCAATCAATCATTAAAAAAATTGCTAGGTTCAAAATGTTGCACCCTTTGCCTCATATTCAATAAATCATCAAATCAATTGGTAGGTTCAAAAGGTTGCACCTTTCCTCACATTCAATAAATCAATAAATCAATTTCTAGGTTCAAAAGGTTATGCCCTTTGCCTCACATTCAAATAAATTGCTAGGTTTAAAAGGTTGCACCCTTTGTCTCACATTTAATAAATCATCAAATAAATTTATAAGTTCAAAAGATTATGTACTTTTGTCAAAGGTTGAACCTTTTCCTTACATCCCATAAATCAACTCTCAATTCATCACTTTGGTTCACTAGCTTAGATTCTCAAGTGAACCTTGTATCTAGTGATATACTCTAGTCACTTGGTAGTTACAGTGATTGGTTATCCTTACAACTTAGTAGGATGGATATATTACCATAAGGACACTTTAATAGATTTCATTTCAATCCAAAATGCTCCAAAGGCACCTACCTCTTTGATCAAATCAGTGTAAAAATTTCCAAAGGTACCTAAAATATTTGGTCACATTCAAATTCAAAAGGCTCCAAAGGTACCTAACACCTTTGGTCAAATCAATTTTCTCAAAAGGTACCCAAATTTATTTGGTCACTTTCAATTCAAAAGGCTCCAAAGGTATCCAAAATCCTTTGGTCACATCTCAATTCAAGCACCCCAAGGGTACCCACACTCCTTTGATCAATTTCAAAAACCTCCAAAGGTAACTAAAATCCTTTGGTTATTTTTAATTCAAAATTTTCAAGGGTACCTAACCCCTTTGGTAAAATTAATACAAAATGCTCCAAAGGAACCAACCTCATTTGGTCCAATGATCCTCAAGTGAACCTTGTATCTAGTGATCTACTCTAGTCACCTAGTGGTTACAATGACTAGTTATCCATGCAACCTAGTAGGATGGATAGATTACCATAAGGACACTTGAACATATTCCATTTCAATCTAAAAGGCTCCAAGGGCACCTATCCCTTTGGTCAAATCAATGCAAAAAGCTCCAAAGGCACATAAACCCTTTGTTTACATTCCAATTCAAAAGGATCCAAAGGCACCTAACACCTTTGGTCAAATCATTTTAAAATATTGATTTGTAGTTGCTTACATTTAATTTTTCAATCCAGGTTAGATTTAAAGAAAAATAAATCTTGTATAGATTATTCAACAATTCTTGATCGTTGACTTTATTCTATTTTCTTAGTCTCGTTTGTAGAAAATGAAAGTTATAGAAAATGAAATTAAATGAAAATTTACTTAACGTAAAGAAATGCAATTTATGAATTAGTCTAATTTTGTGTGGATCCACGTTATGCTCTAACAATGCATTATTTATTTAATATATTTTTAAAATTATACACTTTAATAAAATCTATGCTTTAGGACTTATTCTACATTATAATTCTATCTATTGTGTTTTTGTGGGAAGATATTTAGGGACTAACCTTTTGGAGTGGGCCCTGCCTCCTCAAGGTTAGTATTAACCTCCTCCCCTTTCTCTACTCTACTTTAACTTCAGTAAGCTATTTTTATTAAATTAATCTAATGCTACTTATTTCATGGTTGTAGGAAAATAAAATGAAGATTACAGAAGCAAATAAAACATGAAGAAACTATGAGATATAGTTACCATATTTAGAATAAAATATTGCTACTAAAATATCACTTTATTCTAGTCTTCATAACTTGTATAATGTATGACAGACTATGCAGATATCAGATTATTTAGATGGCAAATGATAGACCTCCTCTTGACATTAGACCTTTTCAAATATCTTTACAACGTATTTTATAATATCACTCAGACATTTGCAATAAAATTCTCTTCTACCATTTTTTACATTTCAAATGCTCAAATATTTGAATTCTAATCTTTCATAACAAAGATATTCTAAAATTAAGACATGCTAACAACTACCCTCAAACTTATTACAATAGAAATTGTCCAAGTGGTAAACTTCCAAAATAACGTAATCAAAAGACCTAAACTTAAATAATTTGATGATACAATAATACAATTGTTTGTCCTCTTCTTACGGAAAGAGATAAATTAAGTTTACATCCATATCTAAGCAACTTAATAATTTAATAAATTTACAACTTTAATAATAAATCATATAACAGATTAATAGATGTTAAATCACGTATACAATGCCAACGTTCCAAATGATCATGCTACCTATGAAACCCATGTGGCACTGCTATGATGTCATAATACGTGGCACTTAGGTACATCAAATAGTTTACCTGGTCAACGTTCTTTCTGTAGACCCTTTTAGTAGAAGCTTTTTGTAATACCTTTTTGTAGGTGTTTTCTATAGCATATTTTCATGGTGCACTTCCACACAGATTATTAGTGCACTTGCATGCGGCTGGTTCATCTATACTTGATGTCTAGCCTGTGTTCCATTGTAACATATTCTATAAAACACATACAATATTTATCTACCAAAAATATATGAAAAACTTGGATGATTTGTGTAAAATACAGACATATATCACTTAATATTTTATAAGTTAAGTACATTTGTAAATCATGTAAATAAGATATAATGATCATTGAAACACATCCATTTTTATCAAGTTTGCATATAAAAATAAATATAAATACTACATAATATAATACCAATCTTACACTCATCATTTCCCCCCAAACTAGAGAGAATGCATGTCCTCATGCATACACGGTTAAATGTCACAACATAACAGAATGATGCAAATATAATACTATATATAAAATGAATGAAACACTATAAATTTCACAGATAAATTTTTTAAATATAATATTTAATATTGTCATTGTAATCAGATAAAAATTTTACAAGTACAACCGATAATATAGTAACATAATAGATAAAAGCATAGCAATCATATCTTGATAGAATGTTGTGACATAAAATATAGCAAACATAATTAAATATCACAAATAAGCTATTTCAGACGTAATAGTTAGACTACTATGAATATATATAAGGAACAAATACATAGGTTTAAAATAGAGTTTAATAAAGTTTTTAAGATCTAAAGCTATTTAGATCTGAGTCAGGATAAAACTCAGGATGGAGCTGGTGGTTTTTCTAGCAATATTATTTTATGCTTTATCTTTTGAATCTATGCTTTGGCCTTCTTGATATCAAGTGGCAGTTAAATAGCCATGGTCCTTATGTGCATGACCTTTGCAATCCCTTCATACTTTGATTCATGTAACACATCCTACTTTTTTTGTGATGGAAATGGTTTCATAGTTTTGATGATGTTGTTAATCACCGTGTTGATGTCATGAGGCATCCCAATATTGAGAGGTATTCCTACTTGAGGTATCCCTATCTCCATAGATGATTTCATTATTTGAGGGATATGTGTATGCCTTTAATGTTGTTGGAAGAGAAAATAAAAATAAATGGGAGTGAGTTGTCCTCATCAAGCACCTTGGTAAACTCAAAATGTTTTGAAAAGTTCATAGATTTATTTATATCTTTTGTACTCGTAGAGCTTTTGTTGGGTAAGCCACTAGAAACCAGTAGTTGAGAAGCTAGCTCAATTGGTTTAACCACACTTTTTGTAGAGATTTATTTTAGGAGTTCAAACTAAAGAGTGAAGATCTACATGTTCCAAAAATTCATTTTTGAAGCCATCCAACTTAATCTACAATAGAGCATGTTGGGTTTGGATCTGGGCTAGGGTTTTGATAGAAAGGTTCAAGATAGATAGGATCACTACATTTATGGAAAGTGGATCTCGATATGGTGATGCCGATTTAGAGGACGAAGAGGTATAGAATTTAGAGGACAAGGGTCAACTTTTATTTTTAAATTCCTACTGTAGAGATGCTTAGTTGAAGAACAAAACCTATAAAACATTTGGTAGATATATATGTAGTAGTTATTGTAAAAATAAAAATTCCTATGGAGAATGCATACTTTAAGCTCATACAAAAATAAAATGATATTTTTTCCCATATTTTTGCATTCAAGTGATGGAATATCCATTATTTTAGCTGTGAAAGAGTTGATTATACTTCAAAGGATTTCAATATATTTCCTTGCAATCTTCATTTATAAATTTGTTCTATAATTTCTAAAAAATTATATTACTTACAATCCTATTTAATTCTTACCATCATTCATTCTTTGATGTTCTTTCTTTGTCATTCACCCAACTTGACGCCTCCACTAGCCTCAACCTTACACTCCATGTAATGGTTTCCAACTATTTTCACAGGTAGGTTGTCCAAGGAATCGATCGACAAATCAACTTGATTTGTAGAAGGGAATTTTGTAGAATTAGGAATTTTTCTTATAATTCTTATGACATAATAACCCTAAATAAAATATTATCATCGATCATAGTTTTTTATCAATGTTTACTACACTCAATCTATGTTATCTTCCCTAATTGGCTCATGCAACCAACTATCGTTGATAAAATTAGTTCTGTTGAAGATCGTTCCTCTAAATAATATCTAACTATCATTCACCACCTTACATGGGTATCAATTAACTGATGATTAACATGTTGACATCCACAAATATCAATTATTATTTGAAAAATGAATTTAGTGCATATGAAAATTTCTCGATTTTTAATTTCCTTGTTCGATTAATAATAAGCTTTGGTGGGTTTATGTCAGTCGATTATTTGAAAAAAATAATTAATTATTAGGACTTATGCTTGCCTTTGCTATGCTCAATTCACCTTCGTTAGCTCCCTCATACGCAACTCATTCATTACCCATGGTGCCTTCCTTATCTCAGTTTTTACATCAACCATGAGGATAGACCAGTTTCTTCATAAAATGACAAATTTTGGATAACCTTGATTTACCTTTACCCAAGTAATGCATCCAAGTTTGATTAACTTCAGCTTTGATGTGTGGTAGGTCTGCATCTTGTCCTATACAATATTTCCTTATATTTTTCTATTGAGTCCAAATACTCATGATGCATACTTGATAATATGTGTGGTGATATTCAAAGAAATATGCACACTTGTCTACAAATCATAAAATTTTATATCCTCACTTTATATTCCAGGTTATGTTCTCAGTAATCTTCAAATCATTTTCATGCAAAGGTTAGATTTCCCATCTATTTGCTAATCCGTGTCCCTCGAACATCTGAACCTACTACATCTAAATCCTTTGTGTGGTTTCCAAAGTTAATCTGTGATTTGCTTTTCCAACCCATGGCTTATGAGGTAAAAATACATGAATTTTACATTAAATCCCTTTTACAATTATTGATATTGATGCATGTAAATCTATTTTAATATAATTTAGATGAACATTTAAAATATAAATAATTAAAATTTAAAGTTAAGATATTTTTTTTCCTTTTTAAAATATAATTAAAAATAATGTTCAACTAAATATATCGTAATTAAAATTTTAAATTTATATAATAAATTTATAAATATATAATGCTCTTCAAAAGAACTCATAAATATATATTTCATTGTTTTATTTATTTAAAATTTATACACTTTACACATAAAAGAAAAAAATGTATGTATATATATATATATATATATATATATATATATATATATATATCTTTGTTCTTAATTTAGTGCCATTAAAAATAATTAACATAAAAATCTAACTTCAATCAATTAACTATTATTCATATGGCAAGAAAAAATTACAATTTGATGAAAAAGAAATCAAACTTTGACATCCATCAATGGATTTCCCAAAAGCAAAAGCTTTTGGTTTGCTAGTTGGCCTTTCACATTGTAAATGTCGATAGATGGGTAGTGAGTCATTTCTCATCCCATGGGTTGAAAATTTTGATGGCAGACAAACCTCTATCCCTTGATAGGCAATGAGTCGTCTCTCATCCCACAAGGTAAAAATATATGAATTTTACATTAAATTCCTTTTACATGCAAAAGCTTCGAAAATAAAAATCAAGGATGACCATCTGTAGAGCTATTTATTAAAAGTCATAATATTTTATATATCATAATATTTTATAACCCATAACCTAAGGCATGTGACATCATATTATGGTGTGAATCCACTATAACCATAGAATTGGAGAATTTTCATTAAATAATGTCTATGGAGACATACTACATTTTTTTTTAATTACAAAAACACGCTGCAATTTTTTTTTAACTATAAAAACACACTACAAAAAACAAACTACAGAAATATGGTTACAAAAACATAGGAATACTTTACCTGATTTATTCCCATTTTCTCTCCTTTTCTTTTTCCTTATTTTCTCCCCCAAACTGTATCATGGAATTTATTGCATTAATATTTTACTTCTCCCCCTAAACTGTATTTTTGGCTATATAGCCAAAACAAGATAAGAAGAAAAGTTTATATTATGTAAAATCTTAGTATATATATATATATAATTTTTTTTAAATATCATTTTATTTATTTATTTAATAATATGGGGGTGCTTATTTGTATACAAATTATTTATTCACACCAAGCCATTAAATAAGTTTGTAGGATAATAAATCTTCTTAGAATGGAATTGCTTGTTCCCAGTAGTAAAGATGTTATGCAAAAACATTAATGTCTTCCTTGACCTTTTAATAAAATATTCCATGGATTTCATAATAAATCTTTCTAATGTCCCAGAAAGATCAATTTCTTATTCTACTTTCTTTTGCCTCATTGAGGAGTTCTATGTGAGAGAAAAAAAAGATGAATTTTACCCAATCTCAATCATCAATACTTTGGTTTACAAAAATAGGTCTCATCAATGGTTGGACACACTCAAAACCTATTTTGGAAGAGGAGAAATAAGATAGTCATTCTGGTATCAACTTTGTTTTACCATTTCATAGCCCATTTTTCACATAAGTATACATGTATTTATTTGTTTTTATGGGGGGTGCAAAGCTTTGGGGAATCGTATTCCCAACCACTCTCAATGGTGATAGATAATGAAAAATTTTAGATTGGAAGGCTCAAAGTGGATCAATGACAGAAAATGGGGGCATTTTTAAAAAATATTTTTTTGAACCTTATAATGGCTTTTGTCATATTTGTTTTTTTTGTTCATGTGACTAGTGTTTTTTGCAGTTGGTGGGGCACTGATATAGGTTTTTTATCTACAAATTCATGCATGGGAAACATCCGCTTTGGCCTCAAGTATTTCCCAAGGTGTGTTTGGATTCGATGTCGCAAAAAGGCCCTAGCAAGAAATAACAAAGTGTTGGTAATAGTCTTGGAGAAGATGACAATTTCATCAGCCTCCAACAGTATCAACCAGTTGAAGAGTCTGTCTGGCCTCATCAGTGCAGCTGTTGATTTGTGTGATTCTCTAAATCTTCTGTTTTATAGCCAACAGTTCCAGGGGCACAAGGAGTCGAAGGCAAAATCTAAATATGATGGCAAGGAGGATGATAAGAAGTTAGATGAGGACTACAAGGAAGACTGCTTGGCCTCTTGGCTGTCCATTCTATGGGATGTTTTTTTTTACCATATTCTATTATTTTTATATGGGCACAGGCTACTCTACATGGTGCTTGCATGATTAGTTTTTGTCTTTGTTAGTTCTATTTTGTGTCTTTCTTTTCTGATGGCCATAATATTAGGCTTCCATAGTTTAGTTTGGCTGTATTTTGTTGGAAGAGTAGGTCTTGGCCCTTTTTGTTGTCAGTTTAAACTTTTAGGGCTTGGCCTTTGTCCAGTTGGTCAGTGGACCCTATTTTGTAAAATGATTTTGGGTCAACCAGTTAAAACCCGTTGTTAATTATAATATTCTCTTACTTACCAAAAAAAAAAAAGTTCTGATGGGAATTGTCACCCTATCCTTACTACTTTACCACTTTCCCCTTTTTTTTGTTGAAGAAATATATGTAATTTTTTTAAAGGTGTAGAGCTTTGGGGAGTCGGATTTCCAACCACTATCAATGTCTTTATGGGAATTGTCACCCTATCCTTATTGCTCTACCCCTTTTAAATAGAAAAGTTATGACTTTGGGGATTTGGATTCCCAACCACTCTATCAAAGTCCTGATGGGAATTGTAACCCTATCCTTACTACCTTCTCTTCTATTTAGGGAAGATATTAGAATTTTGGGGATTCGGGCTACATATCCATCTGGATGGAAGTGTAGTCCTATCCTTACGATCATTTTTCTTCCTTTTTATTATTTGTGGGCTATTTATCTTACTTTTATTAATTGGTGATACCATCATGACTATATATTCTCCCTTTTGTAAGGTAAGATCATGTCTTCATACACTAAAATTTACTTACTTCTTAAAACCTAATATTGTGATTGAAAAATGATGAATAGTAAGATTAAAACATTGTGTAGTATAACTCCATTATGAAACAAAGAAAACATATTTAAATAACATAAAGTGATCTTGTATTTTATTTTCAAGAAATATTATTATTCCTTAATAATATTTGTTCATTGGCCAAGTAGTGTAAATATTTTTGCCATCCATCTTATTTACTGGTATCTACTCATCCAAATAAGAGGACTGATTAGACAAGATTTTTTTTATGACTACACTTATTTACTAAATATATTAGATTATAGAGCAAAAATTTATTTAGTAAATAGTATTTTGTTTCTTTAAGATAAAAAAAAATAAGTTTTTATTTAATAGTAGTTAATTGAATTTCAAAAATGAACTAAAAATCAACCTGTTGCTTAATATGGTTTATAATTTTTTCTTTAGATAATGGCTTCCGATAGAGCTTAAGCCTATGTTCATTAACTAATAATTTTTGAGTTGAATCATAAATAGGCTTAAGTTTAATTATACCATTCCCAAATATTTATTCAATCTTAAAGGGTCCAAGCCATCGCATCCTTAGCTTTCCCTAGCAATCTTGGAAGTGGGAATCAAATAGCAAAGTCCAATATCCTCATTTGAAACACTCTTGGTACAATATATTTATCATGCCATTTTCTTCTTTTTCATCTATATTAGTTTTAACCTATGCAATGCCTCTAATCCTTATATATATATTTAAAATACCCAAATCTATTAACCTTTCCTAAAAGTGTCAAGATGTTCCCACAATTGACTCACTGTTTTCTAAATGACCTATGTCTTTATTCAAAAAGTGGGTTTATTTCTTGTTCTAGCAGTAATTTCCTGGGGTTTATAAATGTAGAATGAATAATGCAACTATCTACCATTAGCAACTTTTTACTTCTCTTTTTTTTTTTTTTTTTTTGTTGAAGTACAGTTTTCTAAAAATAAATATTTTTAAAAAGAGCAATTTTACTATTATTAAGACCAGGTCTAAATTTCCAACCAATATTAACACAAGGGAAAGTAAAATTACTATTTTAAAACAATTTTTAGTACCACTAAAACTAGGTCTGATTCTCCAGCCAATTTTAGAACAGTAAGCAAAATTAAAGTGTTGTTGTTACTAATTGATTTTAGGGAATATTCCAATGTGATTTTATCACAAAGTCACACCTACTTCCTTGTTTTGACAAGGTCAAATAAACCAGACCTAAGTCAGTAACAACCACACTGTGTTGAAAAGTAAATTTACTGAAAATAAAAGTGTTGAAATAAATGCTAAATTGTTGTCACTACTTGATTTTAAGGAAAATTTTAGTGTGATTTTATCACACAATCACACCTACTTCCTTGTTTTCACAAGGTTAGAGAACCCAAACCTAAGCTAGTGACAATCAAAATAGCTTTTTGAAAGTAAATTTGCTAAAAAGAAAATGTTGAAATAAAGGTAGAATTGTTGTCACTACTTGATTTTAAGGAACATTTCAGTGTGATTTTGTCACACAATCACACCTACTTTCTTGTTTTCACAAGGTCAGATAACCCAGACCTAAGATAGTAATAACAACCACCCAATGCTTTGAAAATTTACTGAAAGTAAAAATGCTAACTAGGAAAGCAATAAAATAGATCCTAAGAAAATGGAACCTAGAAGTATTGAGATGAAGACACTTGTTGAAACCCTATTGTCCCAACCTTGAACTTCATGATGAATCCTTGTCAATCACGTAGGTAAGTTTCCTTCTCATCCCATCAATATTTGATAAAAAATTATGACACTGTTATCCTTGGTAATGGTGCCAAAATGTCAAGATGTAGTTGCTTACAATTAATTTTTCAATCCTAGTTAGATTTATAGGACAATAAATACCATATAGATTATCCCACAATTATTGATCATTGACTTTATTTTATTTTCTTAGTCTCATTTGCAAGAAATGAAAGTTATGGAAAATGAAATTAAATGAAATTGTGCTTAACCTAAAGAAATGCAATTTATGACTTAGTCTAAGTTTGTGCGGATCCACATTATGCTCTAAAAATGCATTATTTATTTAATATATTTTTATAATTATGCACTTTAATTAAATCTATGCTTTAGAAATTATTCTATGTTCTAATTTTGTCGATCATGTTTTTGGAGGAAAATATTTAGGGACTAACCTTTCGGAGTAGGCCCTACCTCCTCAAGGTTAGTATTAACCTCTTCCCATTTCTCTACTTATTTCATGGTTGCAGGAAAATAAAATGGAGATTACAGAAGCAAATAAAACATGAAGAAACTATGAGATACAGTTACCATATTCAAATGAAAATATTGCTACTAAAATTTCACTGTATTCCAGTCTTCATAACTTGTACAATGTATGATATACTATGCAAATATCAGACTATTCAGATGGTAGACGATAGAAATCCTCCTAAAAATAGGCTTTTTCAAAGGTATTTACAATTTATTTTATAATGTCACTTAGATATTTACACTAAAATTCTCTTCTACCATTTTTTCCATTTTAAATGCTCAAATATTTGAATTCTATTCTTTCATAACAAAGATATTCTAAAATTAAGATATGTTAACAACTACCCTTTGACTTATTGCAATAGAAATAATCCAAGTGGTAAAATTCCAAACTAATGTAATCAAAAGACCTAAACTTAAATAATTTGATGATATGATAATACAATTATTTATCATTTTCTCATGAAAAGAGATAAACATCCATATCTAAGCAACTTAATAATTTAACAACTTTATAGCTTTAATAATAAATCTTATAATAGATTAATAGATGTCAAGTCACATATACAATGCCAACATTTCAAATAATCATGCTATCTATGAGACCCATGTGGCACTGCTATGTTGTCATAAAATATTGTACTCTAGTGCATCATATAGTTTACTTGGTCAACGTTCTTTTCGTAGACACTTTCAGTAGGTGATTTCCATAATTTTGTAGCAAAAAATGATACAACTTTTTTTTTGGGTAAAGGGTTTAAAAGTGTACCTAAAAAAAATTACAATCCATAAAGGGGATCTCGAACAGGATCAACCTTGAATGAAATAACCCAAAAAAGTAGACCACCCTTGGTGGTCATGGAACTGAGAAATTCCAAACAACATAGGAAGATAAAGCCCATAGGTAGACACAAGAACCAAAATGTAATAGTTAGTAGACAAAAGAAGAAAGTCCAAAAAATAAACTAGCCATGAAGCCTCACTCTAGGATATAGTCCTCGTCATCATTTTATTTGGGAGCATCCTCCTCGGATTGGCCTGCTTTCCAGGCCTTCATCTGATTGATGATATTGCTAGACTTTAGTAGCATTGACGTGGCTAATGAAACAATGTCATCCAGGTCAAACATCTAGTTTGCATCATCCATAGGTTGAACAGAGAGCATACTAGGGAATGAACCAACCAGAGTCTTTTGCAGCTTGTGAGAAGAGGAAGCATAATCAATTGTAAACAGGTTTGAAGACATTACATTTGTATATTTAGTTTTGGAAAACTTAACCTAGGTTAAGCATCTATTAGGAGTTGAGGAGGAACCCATCATTAGTCTCTTCTTACCCACCCTGTTGGGGGTACCAAATTCAACATAAATGATCAGACCTTTAGGAAAAGCATCCAACAGTGCCAGAGACAAGCCCAGGATGGGCTCTAGGTTGGGATTTTCAAAATTTTGATCTAGGTTTTGACTTATGTAATTTTAGATAATCAGGTGTAATCCTTGATTTTTTGGGTAAGTGGATTTCCTTTTACATAAACTATCAATTGAAATTTCCATAAATTAGAAAAGATATTTCAAAATATTGATTAACTTCACGTTCTTTAGATAGTTCAAAAATACCATATGGAAGGTCCATAAAGGGGAGGACTTGTCAATAATTAGATACTACATTATTGGGACCAAGATAGTGTTCCATGGTTGTGGGAGGTCTTCCTAGATGAAATCATTATCCTTCGTAGATAGTAACTTCCCTTTGTCACATAAGAAGACAAGTTCCCCTTCCATCGAATTCTTGTCTCGGTGGATGATCTCCTCGTAATTGGGAAGCTTCGTTATCTCAGCAAGAAAATCAATTATTACTATAAATATAAGTCCCATCAGGGACACAATACTGTTGTCCTAGGCTTGGATGAATTTCTTTGAAATATTTGGGTCATGTCATTGAAACTTTTTTAGGAAATTCAGCAACCATGGGATGCCATAATCTCTTCGAACATCAAGTTGAATTGCATAAGTTTGGGTTAAATGAGTGCCATCATCCTATATCCACCAAACATAGTCTCACTCAAAATATAGGCACAAACTAGCTCACACAACACTTCTTTATTGCACTTGTACTCCACCTTCACAAAGTTGAGCACCAATTGGTTTAAAAAACATGCCACCATAGGCCAAGAAGGATTCATGTTGCCATCCTTAGACCTCATGCTTGATCTATGCCATTTATGGACATGCTTTACCTTAAAATGTCTCACCACACAAGCCTTGCCATGCCCAAGGATGATTGGGTTTGCCAATCAAGCATTATCCAAAAAAGGAGGCATAAAATAAGGGATGAAAAGCTAGCAAATATCTTTGGAACTAGTAGTGCATTTAGGAGTAGAAGGTTCAATATTATGGAAAATATGTGTTGGTGTGGACCAATGAGAGTATCCCTCACACCCAACCCAAAACTTGAATATTCCACTTGGCCAAGAGAAACCTGAGTTACCACCCTTACAAAGGTAGAGTTGGCAAACCCTGTCAACAAGGAGAGAATAATTGGCAGGTTGGCACAAAATTTTGGTCATTTCAATATAGAAAATTACATTACACTCATTCAAGGTGAGGAACATGTGAACAATACTTATTTCTCCATGTATTTCCTCGATCCTCGTTCGATGCACATTCTCAACCATTTAAATATTTCTCTCTTTCCAACATCGATCACCATAGATGACATGGATTTTGGACTGATATTCACAACCAGGTTTTCTTTTATGCCTACTGAAAATTATACAACATGAATGTACCCCTAATTTCAAAATTTTGAAGGTCATTATAGGTCCTTAAATTTTGTGATGTCCTAATGAAAAATTAAATTTCAAGTTAAAAAACCATAAGCATATCAAAATATAACAATGTATTTATATGTTTCAAATATTAATAAAGCCTTCAAATGCTTAGGTCATTCATTTCTAGTGACTCTATTTTCATGTTAGTCATCCTTTATGAAATGACCTTAATTGTAAAAAACTCTAAAATTGCCTTGCACCATGAAAATATAAATTTCAAATGAATAACAATGTATCTTGGAAAAAGATCTTTGAACTAATCCCACACTTGTTTTAGTCACTTCAATAATTAAAAGTCGCTTGTCAAAATTTATAAAGGATAAAGTCACCCTTAAGAAGCAAAAAAATCTATTTAAATAAGCTTAAGAGGTACCTTGCCCATATTTCCCTAAGTTTAGAAGCTACCGGCCTGATCGGCCAAAAATTGGAAGCAAAGCAAAGAATATCGACTGAAACAAAGCTAAATAAACCTAAAAGAGATGGACCAATCAACCTACAAGTAGTAAGCCATCACCGAAAAGTAAAAATTCAAAATAATAGAATAAATAAGCCTTTTTGCTGATGAGAATAAAATATTGATTGATCGGTCAATCGATTCGGTAGGGAAAGTGGACCACTCGATCGAGAAAATATCAGAGGTCCTAAAACCTATTGATCTAAACATATTGAGATTAGTTATGATATTAATTTTTTAACCTGAACGTATTAGCAAAAAATGGTCAAATTGCTCGGTCAAAGTAATGTTCAAAAATACATGCACCAAAATTCAACCATAGAGAATAAGAGAACAACCGATTAATTTGGCATGAATTTTTTTTTTTTTTAAAGCTAAATCAAAGAACCCTATAAAATCCAAAAATCCCAAAAGTTAATAAGTGAAGCAAAGAAGCATTTATCCAATAAGAGGAAGTGATCAATCGACCAACATGGCACAAAAATGGATCATTGGTTGAAATAACATTGATGGTCAAAATCGATTGATCAAAATCCAATAAATATCAATGGTCAAAAAACAACAGCTCAAATCCTATCGATCAAAAATCTAGTCAAACTCCTTAGTCAAAGTTGACCTATTCATTAAATCTAAGACTTTTCAACTAAACAAAGAATCCCATGTGGCAATATCAAGGTGGTCCATGCTATTTTTTATCGATGGCTATCAATGTTTAAAGTTTATCGACCCGAGAAGAGTATAATATAGGTTTTAATACCTAAGTATTAACCATTCATATGAAGTAACCATGAGGGTTAAATAACATTACTCTCCCCTAATATTCAGCTATAGTTTGTAAAAAATCCAAGGCAAGTCCATTCAACCAAAAAGAAACCTTGATCAGTCAATCAAGTTAGACGAAACTAGAGATACTCGACCAACCAAAGAAGTGATGTGGAAGAATATGAGCTATCAAAATATCTTCAACCGATGAAGATCAATGTGTGAGATTAATCAATTGATCAAGGAAGAAACATAATTAAAAAGAGTCATCAACATGTTCTCCCTCATTTTTTTTGCTTAATTATCAAAGTTATGACTTCCCTAAGCCTAACCAAAGTTTTATTTTTATATATATTCATGGAAGGAAGAACTAATAGGTTTTAGTCAAAGGAAATAACACTACCTATGGCCATGCAAAGGAGAAAAGAACCATAGATCGAAAAGAGATAAATGCTTGGAGTCATAGATCGAGAAGATATGAACCATTGAAACATCAAGCTGAGTAAGATAGATAGTTGAGATGGCTCTAACAAGATAAAGGTAAAAAAATGGTAATCAAGGTATACATAAATTTTGAATTTTTACATCCATATATGACCTTTGATTGACTAATGCTTATATAAAAGATCACTCTAATGGTAATCTACCAAGAACCAATAGACGTATAAAATTCGTCGATCGAGTTTCAACCAACAAATAAAATGTTTTTGATCAAATAACAAGTAAGATCAACCAAAAAATTTTAGAGTGAAAGAAAATTAAAACTTGGTTGGTTGATAAATGATCAATTAATATAGATGCATGCATGACATATTACCAATAGCACATGTTAGATGATCGATAACATGCACAAAATGATAGCACACTAAAACCAAATATCTAGTAGATCACCAGTCTAAGAAAAGTTAGCATGACACTGAAAGTGATGATGATCTAGCTAACACAACTAGAGATTGATTGGGAAGTTGCAGACACACGTTAAAGTTAGGCCACTATAGAGCCTAAGAAGAAAAGGTAAATAAGGTAAATGTTGTGACAGTCAATCCAAATATAATGAGCCATAGGTAGTCATTCTTAAACTAAAGGTATCCAAAAAATTCAAGGCCAAATCATATTAAAAAAACTTCTCTCATATCATAGGCCAAGTAGGTGAATTAAAATATATCATCATTGTACGATCCCAGGAAGCAATACACCTAATATACTTGCAGCATAACATCAAGCATAAAACCATGAAAGCGTAAAGACAAAGAATTAACAAAAACACAAGATCTCTTTTATTAATTCATGGTGCAATCCGATTATAGATAGGTCCCTCTTAGGGATACCAAACATTTGATACAATTATTACAAGTAGAAATAGGCCCCTGAAAAGGGGATGGTGTACTCCACAGGCCTCTTGGAGTCGACATGAATTTTTTCAAGGGCTTACGGATGCCTTCTTCTCACTTGATGGGAGGGATATAATGCCAAAGATGCTTTATATTAGTCTAGGACCTATGATTTACATACAAGAAACAACATAGAATGATTAGTAGCATATGCAACCTCTCATGATGAGGCTCCTTTTTAAGATCTACATAAAATTACATAGAAGCATGATACAAGCATGATGAAAGTATGATAAAAAGCATAAAGGTGTAAATATGAGCAAAAATGCATGAATGACTAAGAAATTACCATACAAATGCAATGGAAAAGACATATCTATGCTAATATAAGTTGATAAATTAGAAAGCAATAAGAAATCTATGCTAAAAAATTAGAAAATAATGACTCAAACCCTAGGCTATGCCTGCAAGCCACTATCGAGGATAGTGGCCATGAATTGAAATTTTATACCTCACAAACTAGGGGCTATGACACTCAATCCTTCATTAAAATTGATGTCCAAGCGTCACCTTTGTATCCATATATAGATTGGCAGTGAAGCTCATGTGGAACTAAATGCTTGAATGGTATGTTATCATTTCTTACTCGGATAACACTTCGTTACTCCTCAAGGGGATGTGAAATTGCTCTCTAATTTTCTAGGGCTTCACTGCATAAAAAATCAGATCTTCTATGGGAAGGCTTTCTTGTTCTTGGGAGGATGCATATGTAGACCTCCCAGATCCAGATCTAGATCCAAATATTGGCTTCTTGGAGAAGCCAAGATCCAAATATGTATATAACTAACTATTAGAGGGGAAGGCCCAGTCATAGATTTACATGAAAGTGGAAATCAGGAGGAGCTCTAGGATATCCACACCAAACACAACTTAAATTTTATGCAAGTGTAGTCATCCTACATGAGTAGGGCCTACATTCATGGCTAGTTTGTGTTTTAGTGCTACCCGTAGTCTAGAGTAGCGACCAATTTGAGCTTCAATAACCTATGTTTGCGGCCACTCTAGTTGATAGAGATCAAGCCTGAATGGATCAGAACTACCCCTTTTGAGTGTTAGGACCACTTCTAGTTCTTGGGAAGGCCCAATATCAGTCATATGGTCTTTGGATGTGCCCATATGAGTAATATCCTAAAAATAACATATTTTAGGTGTCTATAGATGCCCCTTTTTGAGATGCATTGTGGAAAACACAACACTAAGCAAAAATATACCACCTAGGGCCATATTGTAGGGTGTATGATGATCATTGATCTGATCAATATTAGATTCTCCAACCATGAGAAAGGTATGCATCTTAGAATCATTGCTTCCAATAGTGTGAAAGGCTTAAATTTTATGCTTTGGCACTTCTAGGTATAATCGGGTAGGACCGATAGACAAAGTGACAAAGGCTTATCTCATCATATTTTATTTTTACCCTTGCAATTTGGGAAGCTTATGATAGTTGCTAGCAATGATTCATAGGAAAAACACAATTTGACATGATCGAGTGATCCTTTGTTGATTTTGATTATGATTGTTGATATTATGACTAACCCCTCAAGTGACGAGTCGATGAGGGAAGGAAAATGATTAAAGTGAATGAGTTGCATGACCAAGACGATTTATTTGGATGATTTAAGAGTTTTGCATTATTTTATATGGAAGGTCCCATTCCAGGTATGATTTCAACCATTGAAAGTAACTATGCATCTCTATATAGTGGAGCAATCTAGAAATATCCTTCTTAGGTAATCAAGATGATAGTATTTTTAATTAATTTTTTTTTAATCACTATGTTCAATGATCTACTAAAATTTTCATGGAAGAAATTAAATGAACACATCATTCCTATGGGGAAGTTCGACCACCATGGCATTCTCTGATATTGAAGCAAAGTATTTCAATTCGATAATGACTAGTTTTATCCCAAATTACCTTATGGTAATTTACTCATCTTGTCGGATTGCATGGAGCACAAGTCGCTACAACCGCCAAGTGTATAGAATAAATAACTGAATAGGAGGTGCATTTAGGATTTTATTGCTATTTTATTTTTTTATTTTATGTAATTGTTTAGGTATCTTGCAATTTTTGATGATTCTAGACTGGTAGATGTGCTTAATTATCCATTTTGAGATTCCTCATGGTGATAAATTTGATGTATTTATCTCTGTTTGCTAGCCACTATCAGTAGAAGCTGCCCCTATTTGTAATTTTGAGGTCGTTGTCAGCATCAGAAGCCAAAAATTATGGGTCATTGATGCCAAAAATGGCTGCAAAAAACTTGAAAATATAAAAAGAAAAGTTAGGGTTTTGACTTTCATTATTTGTCAACTATTAAATTACAATTGGAGCTCTAATGAGAAAAGGAGAAAGTATCCCAATGGACTGATTTATCACCCAACGTCATGGTATAGTAAGGTGAGGCATCCAACAGTGAAGGAGCCGGTGACTCATGGGTATTTCTCCAAACCCTTACTTGTTTATTAACCGATAAAATGAACCACACTAATTAATCGATAAATGAACCAAATTAAACCCATTGGTAATGAACCACATCTATAGATAGGCTTAGAATAGGGTTAATTTAGGTGGGTTTTATTTTGTTTTTGCATTTTGTTAATTATTTTTTGGAATTTGAGGCAAAGGCGGATGTCGTTGTCATGTTGCCTCATGATTGTTGTCACCTAGGGTGGCCCCTAATTTGCAAAGAAGGGTTGTTGTTGTTGAAAGTGGCCAGTTAGAATTCCAACGATCAAATTTTTTATCATTTGTGGTTGGTTTTTGTCGTCATCAGAGGTCGCTAAACTTTAACAAATTTATTAATTTTTTTATTTTTTAATGAATTTAATTGATTTTTTTGACTTTTTTTAGATGCATTTTTATTTTTTTTGCATGTGTTGGTGCATTTAATCATTATGTTTGTAGCTTAGGAAATTTTATATTACTTTTGCACCAATTTTTTTGCATTTTATTGATATTTTTAGCTTAAGCGCATTTAATTTAGGTATTCATATCTTATTTACATGGGATCAAGATACTGACTTACTAGAAGCATTACTACCCAACATGACAGTGGCAAATTGGACATGGTTTGAAATCTAGGTTTTGTTGCACATCATTAGGTTGTTGACTATTATGTCATACCAAGTGTATCTTATAGCATTGACCCATAGGTGGGACTGTCAGACCAAAACCTTTCATCTCTCGACTGGTGAAATGACTATTACACCAAAGGATGTCTATAGGATATTTAGGATCCCATTTGATGGATAGGCCATCATTCCACCCCAACTACATAGAGGCTAGAAATTTTTTATAGAGTCTTGGTGACCAGACATGGGAAGCATTGGGGAAAATTCATCATGGGGGAGTCTCTACTACCTTCTAGTATTAGGAGAATATTTTCATGCAGTGACAGGTTGTTCTTATGCACATTATTTGTAACATGCTTCTTCTATATTCTTCAAGAGTGAGGTTTCCTTGGACATTCTTCCAAATTATTTGTAAGGTGCTTCTTCCAAATTATTCAAGAGTGATTTGTATCAGATTCAATGATGGGACCGAGCTAGAGTCACTTACAATTTTATCCTTTAGATCTAGGGATGGGAGCACATCAGGGTAGACCACCCTATAGGCTTGCCCCAGGAGATCACTATGATAGTAGCCAAGGTAGAGTGCTATGGATCTATATGGTCATAAGTGGTAGAGAAGTGATGGAGTCATCATCATACAAGAGACTATGGACACTACTCAACCTTCGTGACTAGTCTGCAGGCATGGGATATCATTTGGAGGCCTTATGTGGATTACCTTGCATGGCCTGAGGTAGACAAGTTCATGGCATGGACACGGCACAATCTATGGGTCATTGGTTTTAAGGCAGTTGTGAGGGAGTTCTTCCACTTCTCCTAGGTGACCAGGCAGTTCGATGTCTAGTAGAACATCCCATTGTCTCCCATTATTTACAAGAAAATTTAGGTGGAGAGGGATCTCTCAATACCCCAGGTCACAATAGTATTAGAGGAGGCAGATATTCTTGTAGTTTATGTCAATGTAATATATTTTGGGATGATCGATCCATATACCAAGTGGTGGGTTACATGACTATGGTAGAGTAGTGGTATCCTAGGGAAATCCGGGGATGAGGCATCTCCAGAGGAGGATCCTGATGCATGTCGAGTATGACCTAGGATTGAGGAGTGGGTCCATGCAATAGAGGAGCATGTAGTAGAGGAGCATGCAACTCTAAAGGAGGAGGAGGATTTAGCTTTAGAGGATTAGGAGCCTCCCATCTAGTCTTAGCTACATAATTTCAAGGTTGAGCTTCATATGGTTCAATGATAGATCATGGAACGTGATACTTCCCTCGCTATGCTCTGGTCTCAGGTTAGGATTTTTGAGGAGAAGAGGACTACCTTCCAAGCATAGGTGGCTTCTATGTAGCTAATTATAGAGCATATTACTATAGAGAGAGATGTTGCATGATCATAGGTTATGATCGTTCCTATGGGATAAGTTGTACCAGTTGTTCAAACTACCCAAGGGCCATCGTATTTGGATCTAGGGGCTAATATGAGATGCATACAGGGCCTATTATAGGAGTATGAGACATAGATAGTGGGAGAAACCAGGTATATTGCCACTTTGAGGCTCTATATCAGGTAGCTAGGTGGAACTCCTCATGAGAGGTCTACAGTAGGGGGCTTGTAGCAGGCAGAGTGAGTCAGGTAGTTGTCAGTGTGGCCCAACCAAAGGATTGAGGATTAGTCAAAGAGGACCATAGGGACTAGCTCTAGATAGACTCACTGAGATGGAGTTAATGGTGGAGGTGAGTTTGGGGGTGTAGGACCCGTATGATAGCTAGATGTATTTGTATTATTTTTGAGTATAAGGTCTAAGTACCTACACTATTTTAACCTTTGGGTAATGTTTGTACCTCCAGGTACACTTGACACACACACACATATATATATATCATTGTTTTAGTCTCCTTATGTGTTTCATGTGTTTGTTTTTATTTTTATGTGATGCAAAAATGGATGCAATGCTTATGTTCGTATATGACATGCACCAGCTAGATGATGGGTGTATGCTTAGATGTGATGTGGATGTGTAGATAGACTACTATGTATGCCTATATGGATGTAATGGTAAATATTAAATGCATGTTTAATTTTGTTTCAATTATTTATGCGTTTATCTGATGTTGCTACGATATGGTGAATGTAATGTATTATTTATGTGATGATGATCCAATGTAAATGAACCTGTATGCTTTAATCACTTAAAAAATAAGGAATGAATGTGATGAGTTTAAAAATATAATGGATGACACCACAGAATATATAACAATCATGAATTTAAATAATAATTCTTAGCATAAGAATTAATAGTTTAAACATTCAAATGTGCGATGATATTATGTGATATATATGTGCTTTCTTTATAATATTTTGTAAATTAAAATATGTGTGTAAAATAGTTAGTGGTCGTCTAAATATCATTGTTGATATTTACCTAGTATCTATCTTACTTTATGAACACCCTTTAATGAATAAAAACTCATAACGAAAGTTGATGATTTGACTAATGGCATGATTTATTTCTATTTAGGAATATTTAAGGTTTTCCATGAGACTCAAACACCCTAGTTACTTCATCAAAAGTTGTATACTGACCATACAAGACTCCTGAAAGATAAATTTTTTGTTATGAAGACCTAGATACTCACTATCCCTGTGTGTGCAAATGAATACATTAGATGGGACATAAGCCTACCCCAATTCCATGTAGGATTCATTCAGACCATTTCTATATTGGGGATCATCAAATGCTCATCATGATCCTAAGTTGGACTCGGTTGTATTAGACCATTAGGTGATATAGGACATGTAAAGCTAGCAATTTTTGCAAATTTCTTAGAACTACCCTAATGCTTGGCAAGATTTAATCAATCCATTTTTGTATTAGGGATCACTCAATGGTTTATGGAGATTGACCATTCCAAGGATTCAATCTCTTCAACCTCTTCTTTTCTTCACCTTTATTTGGGATACTTGCTCATGCTTAGTGATGAAATTCAACTTTTGTTTTAAATTTTATTTTATTTTGAGCAAGGGATTTATGTAGTGATGATAATCATTATTTATTTTTCCTTTGAATTTTGCTTTGTTTCAAGATTTTTTATTATTTTTATGAAAGTAAGGGATTTCTTTGGGTAGGGGGAACTTGTCCTTTTTCCAATGATCAAAATCCTAGACCATGCGCATCACAAAATGAGCAAGTGAGGACCTTTCTCTTAGGATTCCTAGTACCACTTTGTAGTGTTCATCTTTCCCTTGTTCCAACTAGGATTTTAGTGTTTTTATTAGTGATAGGATTTTGATATATGATAGGTACTATCAAAAGTAGATCTCATATTTTTATATTGAATATAGCTTTCTATAAAATATGATAAAATCACTAGGTATGGCTAAGTGACCAGAAAATCCTAGTACATCCCTTGTAGCAACAGGAAGGGGTTTTGTTGAAAAACATAGTTACACACATGGGTTATGGATGATGATGGATTTTGAACATGCATTATTGAGGTACAAACTGTTACAATCACAATGACACTGAGAGGGGGGGTAAATCAGTGTGTTCTTTAAAAACTTAAAAGCAATTTAGACTTTTAAATAAACTGCAGTAGATTAAAACAGAAATAATAAAATTACTAAGAGCATCACACATAACACGACATTTTAACGAGGTTCACCGATGTGGCTACTCCTCAAAAAGACTGCTTGGACTACCATCCAAATCCAGTCAAATGCAAAGCTACAACTTTACATAATCATTCACCAAGCACCAAGCGGTAAGAGGCACCAACCTCTAAATTTTATCTGCTACAACAGAATGGAGCACC
Source organism: Wollemia nobilis (assembly GCA_028583015.1). Classification (NCBI taxonomy): domain Eukaryota; kingdom Viridiplantae; phylum Streptophyta; class Pinopsida; order Araucariales; family Araucariaceae; genus Wollemia; species Wollemia nobilis. The sequence continues at coordinate 14,077,046 of JAQPPZ010001870.1, read as the reverse complement.
AACTCCAATTTTTCTAGCACCAACTGGAAAGAGGCACCAAACCCTTTTTCAAGCTACAACTTGAAGATAATAATAAAAATTGCAGAATGTAAACTTTCACCTCAATTATCATGATCTACTATTTTTCTGCGATCTGCTGCTTGTCGGCATTCGACTGCTGCTGTGAAAAATGATTCGCACTTTTTCAACCACTCCTCTATATCTCTCCGTGTTCTCTACTGCAACTTCACAAAAATATTACTTCTACAGCCAGCACACTGTCATTTCACACTCGGAACACGACTTCTGCATACCATGTTCTTATCTTCTCTTTGCACCACTCACTCTGCTGCACCTTCCATGAAATCTCACTTCTACCATCTACGTATTTTTGCCTCGGACTTTAAACACACCGTCTGCATATCGCTCTCTTTGTTCTCGATCAGTCGATACACACTCACTCACTATCTCATCGCTGCGATCTCTTTTCTTTAACTCCAAAGAACTATCACCAACTTACACTCTGCTGCACACGAACTTCATTCGCATATATTGCATCACGCCCACTATATAACCTTGCAACAGTCCCACATTTTTATAGAATAGAATATCCCATCAAAAAATTCTCAAACACGTCGGCTGCAACCCTAATTAGGTCAACATGAAACCCTAGAATTTTTCGGTTGCTTAACCTTGCTTTGTCAGTAGGAAACCCTAATTGATCCGTTGCAAAACCCTAGCAACGTCGGCTTTGAAAACAAGCCGGTGAACAGCTTTAATTTAATTTTGAAATATTAATTTAAATTTTAAATAAATAAATAAAATTTAAACTGGATATTTAAAATTAAATATCTTCATCATCGGAGCACCTTTTTCAACAAAACGAAGAGCTAACTTGGGTTTTAAGAAAAACCCATTTCAAAACTGCTGACCATGGATTTAAACAAAACCTATAATTTAGTCTGTCTTGGTTTTCACAAAAACCCTTCCGCTCTTTGACATCAATGACAACATCAACACTTGAGCAAGGGCAATGTACCCAAGGTACCCAAAATTGCCAACAATCTCCCCCTTTGTCATTGATGGCAACCCTTTACTAAAAACACATCTTTAAGAGCCAAAACTGAAATCAATCTCTTTGAAGTTTTGCTCCCCCTGACTTGAAGCTTTCCTCTTCACTTGAAGCTCTCCCCCTTACTCATATCTCTCCCCCTTTGTCATCAATGGAAAAGGGCCACCTTTGGGGCTCGGAACTAAGAATGAGCCTCTTAGCTTAGTCCCTCCCCCACCTCTTGATGAGGTGATTAATTCTGGGGTGGGAGTAAAACTCCCATTAGGCACTAATCAACATCAACGTCTATAACTTCCTTGCCGGGTCTTCTCTTGAACTCTTTGACCATATTCTTGTTCCTGTCATTGTTCTGATCCTTGGACCTGATCATGCCACTGTTCCTATTCCTATATCCTAGAATTTCAACTCTGCACTGTCTGAAAGTGTGACTTTTATTTTTGCACTTATAACAAGTAATAGTGTTGTTTCTTTTAGGCATACCTGTTCTTTGAATCCACATGTTCTGACTAAGCCAGTTCTGACTAAACCTATTTTGACCAAGCTTGTTAGTGTGATGTTCTTTTGTTTTAAATGAAACTCTGGTCTGTTTACCCTTCTGACATGAAGCACACATACTATTTGCAAGTTTTTTAATGATTGGAATATCTCTCACTGTTTGTTTAGCGCTAATTCTTACCAGATTATCAAAACTTATGTGTCCAAGCCTCTTATGCCACAAACGGTTCTCTTCTTCTTGTCCCATGAAGCACATACCTTCTAAAAACTCTGAGAGTGTGTACAGATTGCCAGATGTCCTTGAGCCGGTTGCTATTAATTTCCTGTTGTTTATTTTTTTGACTTCACAACCATGCTTCTTGAAAACTACTTCATGTCCTTTGTCACAAATTTGACTCACACTCAATAGATTATGTTTCAAACCATCCACATATAAAAATTCCTCTGACTTGATCTTTCCTTCACTAATTTTGACCGTTCCTTTACCTATTATTTTGGCTCCATCATTGTTGCCGAATTTTATAGAACCACCCTCATACTTTTGTAGATTTTCGAATTTCTGTTTGTCACCTGTCATATGACTTGAGAAACCACTATCAAGAATCCAAGGAACATGTTTATTCTGAGCTCTAAAAGTTGTCTGCACTATTAAAGAATCATGTTCTTTCCTGAGCTGTTCTTTTTGTTTCCATTCTATTTTAACTGTGGTATTGGGTTCTAGCTATGACTTCCCCTTTTTAGAATTTTGCACATATCCTTCAGTATAAATTCTATTTTGTTTTGCTCTATATGGTTGAAATCTACTTTCATGAGGTTGATATGAAACAGACATACTACGACAATTTCTGGCAATATGACCAAAGTTGTGACACTTAAAACACTCTATTGCATAACTCATTAAAGGAGCAAACACATTTCTACTAGTGAAACTTCTTGGACCTACGTTGTATTTGCAGTCAAATATTTTATGCCCATAAACATTACACTTGAAACAAAAACCATAGAAATAATGATTAAACCTGAAAGATGGTCTTGGCCAGGTTGTTGCTGGAGCCTTGGATCTTCTATTCTTTTGATGTGTGACCTTAGTAAAGCCATCATTGTTAGCTGCTATTTCAGGTCTGGCATTATATATTTCTTTTGCCTGATTCTTGCCTTTGTTCTTTTCACTTTCAACATTGCTTGCTTTTGGTCCAGTTGATGATTCTCCTTCAAAAAATCCGAGACCAAATTTGATACCTGTGGATCTTTGATCGCTCAAAATTTTGTCCAATTTCATCGAGCTTTCTTCATGTTTTACATGACAGTTGATTTTTCGATCCAGCTCTTGTATCTGTATTCGAAGACTCACATTTTCTTCTTCCAATTTGCTTGCGGTGGTCTATCTTCATGGATACCTGTATTTCCGGATCTTCGAGACATTTTCTTGTATTCTTCGATCTGTATTTTTAAACTGGCAATAATGTTGTTTGCATCCTTAAGTTTCCTTGACAATTTTTCATTCTTCTTTTTCTCTGATTCCCATTCTGTAAGGGCAGACACTAGCTCACCCTCTAAATCAACTTCAACCTCAACTTATTCAACTTCAGAGTTCATTCCTTCTGCCATTTTTGGTTCAATTTTATCAACCATAGGAACTGAAACTGGCTGGGATGCCTTTTTGGATGAGGATCTATTCTTCTTAGCCATTGTGTACTAATCCAAGATCAACCCTGACTGATTTAGCCAAAATTGGGAACCTTGCTCTGATACCAAATGTTACAATCACAATGACACTAAGAGGGGGGGTGAATCAGTGTGTTCTTTAAAAACTTAAAAGCAATTTAGACTTTTAAATAAACTGCAACAGATTAAAACAGAAATAATAAAAGTACTAAGAGCATCACACATAACACGACATTTTAACAAGGTTCACCGATGTGGCTACTCCTCAAAAATATTGCTTGGACTACCATCCAAATCCAGTCAAATGCAAAGCTACAACTTTACATAATCATTCACCAACACCAACTGGTAAGAGGCACCAACCTCTAAATTTTATTTGCTACAACAGAATGGAGCACCAACTCCAATTTTTCCAGCACCAACTGGAAAGAGGAACCAACCCTTTTTTCAAGCTACAACTTGAAGATAATAATAAAAATTGCAGAATGTAAAATTTCACCTCAATTATCACGATCTGTTGTTTTTCTACGATCTGCTGCTTGTCGGCATTCGACTGCTGCTGTGAAAAATGATTCGCACTTTTTCAACCACTCCTCTATATCTCTCCATGTTCTCTGCTGCAACTTCATTCGCACTTTTTCAACCACTCCTCTATATATCTCCATGTTCTCTGCTGCAACTTCATAGAAATATTACTTCTACAACCAGCACACTGTCATTTCACACTCGGAACATGACTTCTACATACCGTGTTCTTATCTTCTCTTTGCACCACTCACTCTGCTGCACCTTCCATGAAATCTCACTTCTACCATCTATGTATTTTTGCCTCGGACTTTAAACACGCCGTCTGCATATCGCTCTCTTTGTTCTCGATCAGTCGATACGCACTCACTCACTATCTCATTGTTGCGATCTCTTTTCTTTAACTCCAAAGAACTATCACCGACTTACACTCTGCTGCACATGAACTTCATTTGCATATATCACATCATGCCCACTATATAACCTTGCAACAATCCCACCTTTTTATAGAATAGAATATCCCATCAAAACATTCTCAAATACGTCGGCTGCAACCCTAATTAGGTCAACATGAAACCCTAGAATTTTTCGGTTGCTTAACCTTGCTTTGTCAGCAGGAAACCCTAATTGATCCGTTGCAAAACCCTAGCAATGTCGGCTTTGAAAACAAGCCGATGAACGACTTTAATTTAATTTTGAAATATTAATTTAAATTTTAAATAAATAAATAAAATTTAAACTGGATATTTAAAATTAAATATCTTCATCATCGGAGCACCTTTTTCAACAAAACGAAGAGCTAACTTGGGTTTTAAGAAAAACCCATTTCAAAACTACTGACCATGGATTTAAAAAAAACCTATAATTTAGTCTGCCTTGGTTTTCACAAAAACCCTTCCGCTCTTTGACATCAATGACAACATCAACACTTGAGCAAGGGCAATGTACCCAAGGTACCCAAAATTGCCAACACAAACATGGTTTCATTTGTAATATTACAAACACAACCTATTCTAATGCAAATGCAATGGATGCACCATGCCTAATGCAATGCAATTACATGAATGCAAAATGCAAATGTTTTTTGTATTTTAATATTTTCAATTGTTTTTGTGTTTTTGATATTTTCCATTGTTTTTGGACTTTTGATTATTTTGGATGTTTTTTAATTTTTTATTTTTAAATTATTTTTGTGCTTTTGTGTTTTAATTTTGACCAAAGGACTTAAATACCTTTGGAGCATTTTGTGAGTTGACCAAAGGGCTTTAAGATGTCTTTGGAGCATTTTACGGGTTAACCAAAGGGCTTGTGATGACTTTGGAGCCTTTTGTGAGTTGACCAAAGGGATTTAAGATGACTTTGGAGATTTTTGTGAGTTGACCAAAGGGATTTAAGATGCCTTTGGAGATTTTCTTGAGTTTACCAAAGGGCTTTAAGATGCCTTTGAAGCTTTTTGTGAATTGACCAAAGGACTTATGATACCTTTGGAGCCTTTTGTGAGTTGACCAAAGGGCTTTAAGATGCCTTTGGAGCTTTTTTTGAGTTGACCAAAGGGCTTTAAGATGCCTTTGGAGCTATTTAATTATTTTTTATCAAAGGGCTTATGATGCCTTTGGAGCATTTTGATTTTTCTATTTTTTAATTTGTTTGGAATTTTATGATTTTCTATTGTTTTTGTTATTTTAAAATTTTTGAATGTTTTTGGTTTTTGTAGTTTTTATGTATAAAATGCCTTTAGATGAATAATGTTTAGAGGCTCAGGCTCTTCAAAACCTCCTAATTATTTCAGGTGATATGTCCCAGGCCCAATCTTCTCTGATATGATGTAAGGACCTATCCAATTAGTCATAAATTTGTCTCACAAATACGCTGACAGGTTTGAATTTTGTTGGTTCTCTTTGAGCACGAGATCACCAACATTAAAGTCTCAAAGGTGGATTTTATTATTATAATATCATGTTAGATGATATTGGTAAATGCAGAGATGCTCAAGAGAATTGATGCAGTGTTCATCAAGAAGGGTCAATTGATCAAGGTGAGCTTACTCCACAATGATATTGTGAAGTATGAACTCCATAATTTGTGGTCCTATCATTGACATTAAGGGGACCAATTCCACCCATTTTTTGAAGTACTCAATGGCCATTAATATAAATGTGTTTCAGCCTAAATATGGGGGAGAGATATTTCCAATTAGATCGAGACCCTATTGAGAAAATGGCTAGGCCACTTGAATAGACTATAAGGCCTGTGATGGTAGGTGCATCAGATTTGCATGATGCTAACATTTAGTGCACTTCCTGACATAATCGTATCAATCCTTTTCCATGGTGGGCCAATAATAACCATTCAAAGGATACACTTGATGATGGCCATGCTACTAAAATGGCCATTGTAGGTACCATCATGAGCTTGTGAATTCACACAAGCTAATTCTTGGGGCTTAAGAAATCAAATGAGGACTCCATTAAAGCCTTTATGGTACAATATAAATCCTAGCAAGATATATATGGTCACTTTTTTCTTTAATTATCATTTTATGGCTTGCAAAAATCCTTGTGGGATGATTCCAAGATTAAGGAAATATTGTAATTGGGATACCCTAAAACCTCAATAGACAAGATGACTTGTTCTCCCTACAATTCGATGTACACAAATGCAAATTAAGAAATAACCTTGTGGTGAATGGTGATACCATTCCTTGTAGGACCTTGCAAGATAAAATACCCCCAAGGTGCCTTCTTTAGAAAGTCTTTGGCTTTGTATAACCATTCATTATTTGGTTCTACATGAATCATGTTGACTAATTCTTTGTTGTCAAAAGCCTCATGTTGCATTATTGATTGTGAGACCATATTCACATGAATGGTAGTGAAATCAATAGATGGATTTTGAGGGATCAAAGATCCCAAATATGCCATAGTATCTACAAATATATTGGATTTGTGAGGGATTGCCTTGATGTCGTACCATTCTAGTTGGGTTAGATAAATGTCAACAAGCTCTTTGTAAGATTTTAGGATTGGAAACCTGCATTGAAATAGTCCCTTAAATTGGTTAAATATGATAAGGGGGTCACCAAATATATTTAGCCTTTTGATATTCATAGTGATTATTGTTTGGAGACCCAATATTAGGGCCTCATATTCAGTGTTGTTATTTCTGCAAGGGAATTCTAGCTTAAATGACAAGGGCATTGGACCACCTTACAACATGACAAACACAATACCTAAACCACCCCCTTGCTCACACTTCAAAAAATCAAAGAATAATGTCATGTCTACTTTATTTCTAAGTTCTTTAGGTTTAGGTGCTTTCAATAATGCAAAGAATGCATCATCAAGAAGTTCTATGGTTAAATGTCTATTTTCTTCAAGAGCCACCTATGCCATTTGATCAACTATGACTTGTCCCTTGATGGAATTTTGGCTTATGAATTCCAAATAAAATTCTATCTATAGCATGATCCACTTCATAGTATGTATGTTATGGTATGTCTTGGTCATCATGTACTGTAAAGGATTTTGTTTTGATATCACATACATTGTATAGCTCAACATGTAGTGGCATAATTTATTGGTCATAAAGACCACTACTAAGTACAAATTTTCTATGTATGCATACCATAGCTCATAACTAACCAAGGTAGGATTGATATAGTATATTTCTTGTTCTTTATATTGCATTTTCTTTTGAGCCAACATGGTGCCCAATGCAAAATCAATAGCAAATATATAAAGCAAAAATGGTACATTCAACCTTGGTGGGGCTAGTACTAGCGATATCACTAGGTATTTATTGATCTCAGAAAAGGCTTGTTGATATTATTCATCGTAATGGAATGGGACCCCCTTTTGTAGTATAAGATTCATGGGTCGATATTTATCCGATAGTTGTGCAATGAAATGCTTTATGGACACTACTTTGCCCTATAGGCTTCTCAAATATTTGATGTTAGTGGGCAGGGCCATTTCTAGGATATCCTTTACCTTTGCTAGGTCTACTTTGATCCCTCATTTATAAATGATGAATCCTAATAGTTTTCTTGAAGTTACACCAAATACGCATTTCTTGGGGTTCAACCTAACATTGTTCTCAATCAGGTGATCGAAGACCTTTCTCAGAACCTTGATATGCTTTTCACGTAGAAATTACTTGGCTAGTAACTCATCAATATAATCTTCTAGGATCATGTATATATAGTCATAGAAAATGTATGTCATAGCCTATTGATATGTGGCACCAGCATTTTTAAGACCGAATGGCATTACTTTGTAATAAAATATTCCCCATGGAGTGGTGAACATGATTTTGTGCTGGTCTTTGGGCTTAATTCAAATATGATTGTAATAAAAAAACCATACATGATAGAGAGAATCTCATGATATGTAGTAACATCTATAAGAGCATCTACGTTGGGTAATGGGAATGAATCCTTCAGTGTCACCTTATTGAGGTATTTGAAATCCATGCAAATACAGATTCTTCCATTAGATTTTCCTATAGGCACCATGTTTGATATCCATTTTTGGTAATCGATGGGTATAATAAAGAATACATATAATAGTTTTTGCAATTCGTTCTTTACCATAAAGGTAATGGTTGGATGCATCTTCCTGAGATTCTACTTGATCAGCTTCTTTGTGGGGTCTAGAAAAAGGTTGTGGACAATAAATTTTGTATCTAAACCTGGCATGTCTTTGTAGGTCCAAGCAAAGATATTTCATCTCTCTTTCAATAGAGGTATAATGGTGCCTATTATTCTAGAGATAAGCTTTATCCAAACTTAAATTTCTTTGGATCATAGGGATCATTGCTGATGTCCACTTCAAAATTTTCCTCTATTAACATGTGTAACCCATCCTCAAGCTAGTGAGGAGTGGGTATCAAGTGGATGTCATCCACTGGGTTTAATAATTCAACTAAATCATGATTGAAATCAACATGATAAACATCATGTGTGCAACCTATTGAAAATTGAAATAGTTGTAGCATTTATTCATTGGGAAAGAAATATTTAGGCTCTAAGGGTGAATCAGCATGACCCCAATCAATAGTGTCTAAGTTAAGATATAATGGTTTATAAGGATCAACTGGGTTTTATAGTGGAGTGGCCAAATAAATGGATATCATGTTGATGGATGGAATGGAATCTCTAGGACCACATGGGTGTGACTCTTCATTGTTGACTTACCTTCCATACCCAAGATGTGGCTCTGGAGGTATGGGAATATCAGGATTTTGTCTATGAATAGATGAGAAGATGGGATAATTTGGTTGAAGCAACTCTCTAAATGTAGGAGGATCGGGGAAGACTATGTGATAGATCATATATGAATTGGGTTATCTTTACCTGAGGTGAGGGCCATGATATACTCTGTAGTATATCTCATCCATGTCAACAAGCTCATTGAGATGACATAAGTGTTGAGGCCCAAGATAGGCCATTTTAGTATCATCTTCATAATCACTATCATATATGAAGAATCCCTTATTCCTACCCAATGGAACTAGGTGGTATCCTAAATTCCAGGATCCAAGGTAGGCCCATTCAATATCATCCTCATAGTCACTACCATATATGAAGATCTCATTATACTAGCTTTGTGAGGTGATGTAAATATCCAGGCCCAAGTTAGGCCATCTTGGTCAAATATTCTAACTCATAGACACTCTCATCTATGGTGTATCCACCCTCTATGTTAACTAACCAAGCAAGGTGATGTAAATACCGAAGCCTATGATAGGCCAATCAAATTTTTTCCTTGGACTCACTTGTGATGTACTCATTCTCTTCTCACTCATAACCATAGCCTGGTTCATCCTCCCATAGGATGATTCCTAATGCGCTTGCTTTGAGAGATAAATCTTTATGATACTCATTGGGTGGTCCTAAATTGATCATAGCCACCCATGTGTCACTCAAGTAACTTATGTTCAGTTGATAAGGATTCCTTTAGATGTATTCCATAAAACCTAAGCTTATCCTGATGTGTAAGGTGCATCCAAAGTATTGTCATTGTTGTCAACATAGACAGAGAGATCAGTTGATGCAGTGGACAGGAGTTCAGAGGTCAGTCAGAACATGTACAGTGAATTTCCAAGAAGACAGAAGTGGCCCAGATTCAGAAAATCAAAGAAAAATACAAGTAAGAAAACTGTCGTGATATCGCGACATGTTTTCTGTCATGATTTCACGACATCTCGAAGGAGAGAGAAAATGCTGTCAAAATTGTCATGATTTTGTGACATCTTGAAGGAGAGAGAAAATATGGTCAAAATTGTCGTGATTTCACGACATCTCGGAGGAGAGAGAAAATTCTAGAAAAACTATCACAATTTCATGACATGTTGGAGGCAAAGAAGCCAAGTGGAAAAACTATCGTGATTTCGTGACATGTTGGCAGAGAAGAAGGCAAGTAGAAAAACTATCACGATTTCGTGACATGTTGGAGGCAAAGAAGCCAAGTGGAAAAACTGTCGTGATTTCATGACATGTTGGAAGCAAAGAAGGCAAGTAAGAAAACTGTCACAATTTTGTGACATGTTTGGAGAGAAGGTGCAGGAAAAGAAAAATGTCACGATTTCATGACATGTTTGGAGAAAAGGCGCAGGCAAAGGAAACTGTTGCAATTTTGTGACATGTTTGGAGAAAAGGCATAGGCAAAGAAAACTATCATGATTTCATGACAGGATCGAAGAGAAAGCGCCAAGGAGAGAAAGTGTCATGATTTTGTGACAGGTTTGAAGAGAAAGTGCCAAGGAGAGAAAGTGTCGTGATTTCACAACAGGTTCGAAGAGAAAGCTCCAAGGAGAAAAAGTGTCATGATTTCATGACAGGTTCAAAGAAAAAGCGCCAAGGAGGAATGTGTCGTGATTTCGTGACATGTTGTGTTTTTGCGGGCCAAAGACAGAAAAGGCACAAGGCAACGAAAGTGTCACAATTTTGCGACATGTTCTGTTTTCACGGGCAAAAGGCAGAGAAGTGCAAGGAAGCGAAAAGTGTCACGATTTTGTGACATGTCTGGTTTTCACGGGTGCAAGTGAAGAAGTGGACAAGGAGGCCAAAAATGTCGTGATATCACGACACGTCATGTTTTCATGAGTAAAATGTGAGAAGAGTACAAAGAGACAAAAATGTCATGATTTCGTGATAGGTCACAACAGTGATTACGAACAGTTAACTGGAGTCAGTGTGATAGTTATAGGTGCAGTTACAGATAGAAATCATGCAAGCTATTTTAAGAACTATCGAAGAAGGAGAAATCAAACAAACACATAAATAGAATCAAAAAATGCATGCATGCACAAAAATGAATACGAACAGTCATGATCAAGAAGACGTATAGTCATGGTAGAGATATATGTTGCATGTAATGTAATGTCCACACTATATATATACAGAAGGAGTTACATATAGAAGAATTTATAGTTGAAAAGTGGTAGAAGAAAATATTAATAGAACAATTACAACTGGCAAGTGGCGCATGAGAAATAAAATATGGAGTTACAACTGGAGTTACTGTTAGACAATTTGATTATAAAAGGGCAGTTGCGTGGAGAAATAAAGTTGCCGCTCATAGTGAAAAAGTGCTACAAAAAGAGTGTGAAAGTGCTACTGAAAGAGAGTGCGCAGGAGGCGAGTGAGCAGGGTGTGTGCTATGTAAAGAGTGGGCAATGTTGAGAAAGCAATAGACCAGTCAGGGTCTTGTAAAAGTGAAGGCATTTTTATGTCAAAAAGATTCAAAATAGAATTCCGAGTTGGTGCTTGGAATCAGGGGTTGGTGCTCCTTTCTGTTGGTGTAGATAAATTAGGGGTTGGTGCTCCTTCCAGTTGGTGCTGGTAAATTAGGGGTTGGTGCTCCTTTTTGTTGGTGCAGATAAATTAGGGGTTGGTGCTCCTTCTAGTGGGTGCTGGTAAATTTTTTGTAAAGTTGGTGCTTTGCAAAGGCTGGATTTGGATGGGTGTCCAAGCAGTCTATTTTTGAGGAGTAGCCAAATCTGGTGAACCTCGTTACATCTTGTGTTATGTGATGCTCTCATGTGATATTTTTCTTTATCTGGTTTTAAGTTTTCATTGCTTCAGATTTAAGAGTTAAGTTTTTAAGTTTGAAATAGCTACACTAATTCACCCCCCTCTTAGTGCCATTGTAAGTCTAACAATTGGTATCAGAGCAAGGTTCTTGAACAAGCTCAATCGGCTAAGGTGATCTAGGAAGTGCCACAATGGTAGTTGGTGAAGGATTCTCATCAAACAAAGCTCCATTGTTTGACGGGACTAATTATGCATTCTAGAAAATTAGGATGCAGACATATCTATGTGCATTGGGATACGACATATGGGACTCAATAGAAATTGGATACACAATACCCACCACTCCTCCAACCAATGCTGTCGATAGGAAACTATTTGAGAATGACTCAAATGCAAATAATGCTATAATGTGCGGTGTAGCAAACAGTGAACTGGTAAAGGTCATGAGCTATAAAACTGTAAAATAAATTTGGGACAAATTGAAGAGAATTCATGAAGGATACGATAAGATCAAGGAGGCCAAGTTGCAAACTCATCGAACTCAGTACGAAGCGTTAAAGATGAATGACGATGAGAACATAGCGGCCTATATGCTGAGAGTAAATGAATTCATTAATGCCATTAGAGGACTCGACGAGAAAATCGAAGACCCTGTAATCATAAAAAACGTATTAAGATCTCTTCCCAAAAGATTTGATTCTAAAGTATCAGCTATAGAAGAAGCCAAAGATCTAAATACGTTTAGTATGGATGAGATGCACAGTTCATTGACTACGTATGAGATGAGAATAGAAAAGTCTGATCCCACAGACAAAGAAGCTACATTTAAAGCCCACAAACATACGAAAGCAAAACAAGAATCCGAAGATGAAGAGACATCCGATGAGATGGAAGCAAACTTTGTCCGAAAACTAAAAAGGGGACAAGGAAAATACAGAGGAAACCTACCATTTAAATGTTTCAGCTATGGAGGCATTGGGAATGTTGCAGCTAAATGTCCATGAAATATGGAGAATGAAAGTGATGAAGAATCGCATCGAGAAAGAAGTGACTGGAAGAAAAAGATGAAGTTCAGAAACAACCACTTCAAAAAAAAAAGTTTCATATCCAAGAAATTTAGGTCCTCTGAAGATAGATCCAGTGAGGATTCTGAAGAAGAAACAGGTGAAACTCTGTTCATGGCATTCAAAGAAGAAAATACAGAAGAAGAACAGGAAAGTGATGGAAACCTTGAGGTTGAGGCTGAAGTAAATCTAAGAGGTGATTTGATTGTTGCACTTGAAGAATTGAGGATAGAAAAGAAAAAGAACAAAAGACTGTCCAAGAAATTGGAAGAATATGGAGATGAGATTGAAGATCTCTTCTTACAGGTTCAAAAGGCCAAGAAATTAGAAGAAGCCTTTAAGACACACCTGGATGATGAGAATTATGTATGCAGCATAAGTGAAGAGGAATCTAACAAAGTTATTGTTGATATAAAGCTGCAAGTAGAACAGTACAAAAGGATTGAAGATATTCTCAGGTCTCAAATCAATGAGAAAGAGACTGTTTGTTGCCAACAAGAAGAAGAGATTGTTTCATTGAAGAAACAACTAGTAGAGGCCAATGTAAATCTCAAATATGAGAAGAGCATAGAGTTGCTAGATAAAATGATAAAGAAAAAAAGAAGCTCCATAACTAAGCTTGGTCTTGGATATGAAGCTGAACAACCATCATCTTCCAAAAATGCAGAGAGAAGAAGTTCACCGATGAAGGAAAGAAGAAAGAAAATTCTGAAGTCGAATCTTCAAAAGGAAGAAAATATCAAAGAAAATCTACAGCAAAGCAAACACCACAAAAGAGGTTCTCTCATTCTCACTCTTCTCATAATAATGCTTTTAACGGTTATTGTTTTAGATGCAGCCATTATGGTCACCAGACAATTTACTATGGATTGAATAATAAATCAAGGAGTTATGCTGGTAGAAATATGTCTGCTCTTCTAAGTGAACACCATGTGCAATGTTTTAAATGTAATGGTCATGGGCACATAGCAAGGTTTTGTCCAAGCACCTCTGCATCTAATCTAAGGCAATATCGTAGATTCCATAAAACACAAAGAGTGCAACACAGACATGAAAATAATTATCCATCAAAAATGCACAAGAGACAACCACCCAAGAGAAATGTTCAAGTTCACGAAAAGGTTCAAAATGTGGATGCAGGTGAAAATTATCAGCCTAAGTTCAAGAAAAACTAGAGAAAGAAAGAAGAGAGGAAATCATGTCTCCTTGGACAGAAGGAGATTACTCCTCTATTGCACTAAGCAGCTCCAGGTAGCACATCATTAAGGGGAGCAATGTTAAAGGTTATTTTAATTCTCCTATGTATTTGTGTAATTATCTAAGGATGAAAGGAAAGTATTCGGGGAGTTGTCGTATAGTTGTCAAAATGTGTTCCAGTTCTTGTAGATGTTTTTGGAGATAGTATCAAACTGATGTGCCTCAATAGAAAAACATGGTGAAAAACTAGGTCTTTGATGTAGCAACTGATAGGATTTATCTGGGATAGAACATGCAGCACAGGTCGACGTATCATGAAAGCATAAGCTGGCAGGTGCTGGTTTTGAAGCCTGTAACATTCCCAACCTATAGATAAAACAGAATCCGTGTTCTAAGTGAGAAGGCATGCATTTCTTAACCAAAAATTCAACACATCATTTGGTATAAGAGAGCATTAATTTTCTCTAAAGAAGTAGCCATTATCAAAAATATGCCAGAGTCAAAGCAAATAGTGGCACTTGCAAGTCATAGACGTTGAGAGAATAGCATCCAGGTGGTGAAGCACCAAGGAGGACAAGATGCCTATGCACCTAAGAAAGTCTTACATTATTTGAGGAATGCAAGATATTTCCTGAGGAAGCAGAATATCGAGAGTTGTTTACTACGTGCAGATTGAGGTTCCAACGCTAGAGGTAATGGTCCAGAAGTATGAGTTTGAGTAAGGTAAGGATTGGAGTCATAAGGTGTTTTATGGAATAAATATTTTTTTTGTGGTTACTTTTATGATCTAACCCTAACTTGGTGGCAAAGTTGAGGGTGGTGTTGGTAACAGGTTGAAGATCTATTCTCTTCTTCCTCAAACAAAGAGGAAGCATTTTTCACTAGGGTTTATGTTAGTAAGTCTTGCTACTTGCAGTGAGATGGTGAAACCCTTAGTTGGCTGTTTTGAGATTGATGGTTGAGTTTCATTCATAGAGGTTGTTTTGATCAAGTTAATACTTTACTTGATACATGATTTGGGCTTACTCCATTGAGATTGATTTGAGCAAGTTATTCTTTGCATTGGTGATTTATGTTGGTCACTGTTTTGTTCAAATACCTTTGGAAGGAAAAGGATGTCTATTAGTTTCCTTTTCATGCAGTGATTGGTTGAATGCTTCAAGGTTAATCTTGAGTTAAAAGATATTGGTTGTGGAAAGAACATGAGTATCATTGTTATATGAGTTATTGCATGGTTGGCAATTTTTGGGTTGTGTTTCATGTTCTTGAGAAAAGCATACTACATCTATCTTATTCTTTTGAGATTGATATTGAGCTGAGATTGAGATTGGAAGTTAAGTATAGAACATATTGAGTCTCTAATAATTCTCTTTATGCTTCTATGAGGTTGATGAATCACATTGGGTCTCTAAAAATTCTCTTTGTGGGTTCATGCTAAGCAAGTTTTTCTTGATGAACTTGTGAGCTGATTTGGACAAGTTCTAGTGAAGACTTGTGAGCTAAATTGGACAGGTTCTAGTGAGGACTTGTGAGCTGATTTGGAAAAGCTCTATGTGAGCTTGTTAAGCAGGTTCTGTGTGAGCCTATTGATAGATTACAGAGAACAGAGTCTCAATGGATAGAGATCCAGCATCCAACATAGTTGAAGATAGATCTGAGTAATGCCTATTATGCTTATCATGATGTTGTCAAATAGTGAAATGAAGTGGTCACATATTCCCAAGAATAGTCTAAGAATTGACTAGCTATCGGGATCAAATTCTTAGGGGGAGCATTTATGCATCTGTTTATCTTATTGCTCATGTTTATGCTTTTTGCTAACTGTAATAATTTTTGCCTGATAATGTTGTGCATGGACTCAGGGGGAGTCTGCAGTAGCCCCTTTGGTATTATTTTCAAAGGGGGAGAAGAATTACAGGAGATTGCATGAGTGTTGCCAACAATTCCAAAGGGGGAGATTTATGTGCAATGTGCAGCCAAAGTATTGTCATTGTTGTCAACACAGATAGAGAGATCAGTTGATGCAGTGGACAGGAGTTCAAAGGTCAGTCAGAACATGTACAGTAAATTTCCAAGAAGACAGAAGTGGTCCAGATTCAGAAAATCAAAGAAAAAGACAAGAAAACTATCACGATATCACGACATGTTTTTTGTCGCGATTTTGTGACATCTCGAAGGAGAGAGAAAATGTTGTCAAAATTGTCACAATTTTGTGACATCTCGAAGGAGAGAGAAAATGCTGTCAAAATTGTCACGATTTCGTGACATCTCGGAGGAGAGAGAAAATGCTAGAAAAACTATCGTGATTTCACGACATGTTGGAGGCAAAGAAGCCAAGTGGAAAAACTGTCACAATTTCGTGACATGTTGGCAGAGAAGAAGGCAAGTAGAAAAATTGTCATGATTTCGTGACATGTTGGAGGCAAAGAAGCCAAGTGGAAAAACTATCATGATTTCATGACATGTTGGAAGCAAAGAAGGCAAGTAAGAAAACTGTCGCGATTTCATGACATGTTTGGAGAGAAGGCGCAGGCAAAGAAAACTATCACAATTTTGCGACATGTTTGGAGAAAAGGCACAGGCAAAGAAAACTGTCATGATTTCATGACATGTTTGGAGAAAAGGCGCAGGCAAAGAAAACTATCACGATTTCGCAACAGGATTGAAGAGAAAGCACCAAGGAGAGAAAGTGTCACGATTTTGCGATAGGTTACAAGAGAAAGCGCCAAGGAGAGAAAGTGTCACGATTTCATGACAGGTTTGAAGAGAAAGCTCCAAGGAGAAAAAGTGTCACGATTTCATGACAGGTTCAAAGAGAAAGCACCAAGGAGTAATGTGTTGCGATTTTGCGACATGTTGTATTTTCGCGGGCCAAAGACAAAAAAGGCACAAGGCAGTGAAAGTGTCACGATTTCACGACATGTTTCATTTTCACGGGCAGAAGGCAGAGAAGTGCAAGGAAGTGAAAAGTTTCACGATTTTGCAACATGTCTGGTTTTTGCGGGTGCAAGCAAAGAAGTGGACAAGGAGGCCAAAAATGTCGCAATATCATGACACGTCATGTTTTCGCGAGTAGAAGGCGAGAAGAGTACAAAGAGACAGAAATGTCACGATTTCGTGACAGGTCGCAACAGTGATTACGAACAGTTAACTAGAGTCAGTGTGACAGTTATAGGTGCAGTTACAGATAGAAATCATGCAAGCTATTTTAAGAACTATCGAAGAAGGAGAAATCAAACAATCACATAAATATAATCAAAAAATGCATGCATGCACAAAAATGAATACGAACAGTCATGATCAAGAAGACGTACAATCATGGTAGAGATATACGTTGCATGTAACGTAATGCCCACACTATATATATATAGAAGGAGTTACATATAGAAGGAGTTATAGTTGACAAGTGGCAAAAGAAAATATTAATAGAACAGTTACAACTGGCAAGTGGTGCATGAGAAATAAAAGATGGAGTTACAACTGGAGTTACTGTTAGACAATTTGATTATAAAAGGGCAGTTGCGTGGAGAAATAAAGTTGTCGCTCAGAGTGAAAAAGTGTTGCAGAAAGAGTGTGAAAGTGTTGTTGAAAGAGAGTGCACAAGAGGTGAGTGAGCAGGGTGTGTGTTGTGTAAATAGTGGGCAATGTTGAGAAAGCAATAGACCAGTCAGGGTCTTGTAAAAGCAAAGGCATTTTTATGTCAAAAATATTCAAAATAGAATTTTGAGTTGGTGCTTGGAATTAGGGGTTGGTGCTCCTTTTTGTTGGTGTAGATAAATTAGGGGTTGGTGCTCCTTCCAGTCGGTGCTGGTAAATTAGGGGTTGGTGCTCCTTTCTGTTGGTGCAAATAAATTAGGGGTTGGTGCTCCTTCCAGTGGGTGCTGGTAAATTGTTTGTAAAGTTGGTGCTTTGCAAAGGCTAGATTTGGATGGATGTCCAAGTAGTCTATTTTTGAGGAGTAGCAAAATCTGGTGAACCTTGTTACATCTTGTGTTATGTGATGCTCTCATGTGATATTTTGCTTTATCTATTTTTAAGTTTTCATTGCTTCAGATTTAAGAGTTAATTTTTTAAGTTTGAAATAGCTACACTGATTCACCCCCCCCCTCTTAGTGCCATTGTAAGTCTAACATATCCTATCTAGATATGTAGCCAATGAGTCATCGTAGCTTTGGATATGATATCCTAGGCTAGACATGTTAGTAGATAATTGATATCATGGCTCAAGTAGGTTCTGTCACCATTGCTCATATAGCCCCAAATCATAGCCATGCCAATGGTTATGCTCAAACTATCTTAGAGCAAACTTAGGATTGGACAATTAATGAACATTCATGGTGAATGGTTCATCTTCATCCTCTTTAATATTTGAAGCATTATGGGTACAATCCAAACCAGTATAAATAAAGTTGGTTTGGTTAGGGGGATCCCTAATGGTACCACTATCCCTATTGGTAGGTTTGGGACTCTTGGCCATCCCATATCTTGTGCAATCTCAATAATTGGCATGAAAGTAACATTTTGTATGAGACATTCACCTAATCCTATATTAGCTAGGTGAACTATCACATACGATATAGATGATGTTGATTATGATGTAGACAAGGCAGGTTGAGGTACCTCCTCGACTATGTCTTGGGGATATTCCTCCTCCATGGGACTTGGAATTTCCATTGTTGCTATGGTTGGAACTTCCTTAGGTGTTTTCTCCACCAAGGGTGCTTTTAACTTTTGAGAGTCCTTTGCCTTGGACGTTGTGGATTTTTTAAAAGCATTAGTAGCTTTAGAAGCCAAAGGTGGTACTAATGTGGATGGGTCACCTTGTACTAATTTGGACTTGCTTTCTAGCTGTGTGGTAGGGTATGATGGCATAATGTGTAGGTGTGTAGATGGAAGGATGAAATACCCTGGTAGGTCAACTTGATGAACATATTTGAATGGCTCTTCATCTGATGGTACCACATATACTTATCCCTTGTACATATACTTAACACACTGGTGCAATATCAAGAGAACACACTACATCTCCCTTATCCAAGGATGCCCTAGGAGGATATTATACTACATAGCCTCATCCCATACATGACACATCATAGGGATGGTCTTATACCCTACCTTTACAGGCAATATTATTGTGCCCATTGTGGAGCAAAGTGCATTATTGAAAGTTCTCAATGTGTAGAAGGTAGGGATGATGTTTGACCTAGGGATTTTCAAGTGCCCCATAAATTTTATTATTATTATATTAATCGATGAGATAGTTTTGATTAAAAACCAGTTAAAAGGTATGTCATTGATATACATAATGATATGTAGAGGTGGTTCTGCTATGGTAGTAGGGACTACCTTTATTTTATGATCATAAATATGAATCACATGCTCTTGACACTACTAGACTTACACCACAAAGTTTGCAAATGCATCAAGGTTCTAGGGCTGTATCTCAATTGATCTTAAAATTTCCATTACAGTCTTCATGTGCCTAGGACACTACTGAAAGAGCTCATATATTGATAACTTGGCTGGTGTCATTTGGAGATTCTACACAATTCTACTCTAAAAAGTTATCACGGGTTGCACTAGTGGACCTGGAAGGTTATTTTGCACCTGCTTCTATCGAGGTGCATCCAAGATATGAATAGGAGCCTCTAGAGGCTCTGTTTTGTTATATCGCCAACTTCTTATCACCACATTGACTATTTCAACCATTCCAACAAATACTTGGGTGGGAGGCTTGACTTGGGCTTGGTTTACTTGGGCACCCTGATATTTGAGGGCTTCATGTTTTGGCAATGGGTTTGAATATGCCCATGTCTATATTGTTGGGTTCTAGTGGATTATCAACTTTTAGCCTACCCTTCTTGATCATGTTTTGTAAAACATTCTTGAAATTGATACATGTTTCGATATCAAGCCCTTGTTGTCTATGGTATGGGCAATACTGATATTCCCTATATCATCTAGGCTTGGGATGGTTAGGGTAAAAAAGTTATACCTTAGGTAACCTAAGTCTTTATGCCTTGCTTAGTTGATTGAATATTGATTGCATCAATTTTGACAAAGGTGTGTAATAGCGAGGTGGTTGATGTTCCCTATTTCAACCTTGATTGTTCTTTTGGTTGTAATTGGTCGATGGGGGTTGAGCCTAATAATTCTATGGTTTTTTGCTATTTTCCCACTTTGGTTTGTTTAATACAACCTGATTAACTAGAGCAGGTTTGGCCTGCTTTTGTTGATTTTTGTTGTTGCGGTTGTTGTTGTTCTAGTTCTTTTTGTTTCAAATATTAAGATCTCCTTATTCAACCTTGATGTCTTCTATCAATTTGGCTTGAGCCAAGGCTTCCTTGAATGTTTCATATTGTTGTAGTTGCAAGATCAACAAGATTCACTTAGTGCAACTCTTAGTAAACATTCAGGTGAACTTGGTGGTGGGACTAGAAAATGGTAGTTTTACCATTAATTTTATCCATCTATTCCCATAGTCCATTACTGGCTCTTAATCATATTGATTTAGGTTTACCAAGTCAAAAAATCTTGATTTCTTCTTGATGCCAAAAGAAAATCATTCAAGAAATGCATTCACTAGTTGCTCAAAATTGATGATGCTATGCTTAGGTAGTTTATTGAACCATTTAGTTGTTGTGTTTGATAATGTCATTATAAATGTTCTTAGCATTAGGGCATCACTATGTTCAAGGTGGAAGCACACATTCAATAAATTAGTGACATGTTCTTGTGCATCTTCTTCTCCTTTGAATTTTTCTAACCTAGGCATCTCAAAGTACCTAGGGTAAGCAAGACTTAGTATCAAAGGGCATAAATATTGGTTGTGTATCTTGATCAGGGTTGGATTTTTCCCAACCACATCCTATATATTGAGAGACTTGAATCTCTCAATGAGTATTTTGTATGCCTTCTAAGAAATGATCTCTTGTTCTTGAAGGTTTACTCACGGTGGAACCCTGCATCTACCCAATTTGGGCATTTATATTCATATCCCATGACTATGAATGAAGGTTTAGGATATGTCTACTCCTGATACTCCACCTCTATTTATACTTGATCATTTTATGCCTATTCTAGATCTAGTCATTATTGATTATTTGAAGCATGATATGATGTGCAGTGAGTACACTCATCTCCTTGTCTAGTGCATCTCTCATTCTGAGAATCGATACATCTATCAAGTTGGTAATCCTCACTGCCTATGTGTAAGTTAGCTCGATCTAACTTATCTGTTTGCTCTTTGTGTTCTCTTTGTTCCTCTCTCAAGTGCTGCTCATTTAGGTGCAAACACCATTTTCTCCATGTTTCCTCTTACTTGAGTATTTATAAGCACTCTTGCTCTACATGTAGTGCTTCCTCTAACCTACGTATGAAATTAGATTGATCTACCACTGAAGGTCCATGAATCTATAACTTTGTATAAAGAGTCCTAATGGATATGCCCCTTTGAGAGGCTCTTACTATGCTTTTATCCTTGTCTATTAGGGTGACCTAGTCTATATACAATGACCTATATTTTGTACCCCATGATCGAAGGTAGTGTGCATGTTGCAGGGATGATTTGAAGCTTCCCCTGGCTCATTGGTG
Organism: Wollemia nobilis; assembly: GCA_028583015.1. Classification (NCBI taxonomy): domain Eukaryota; kingdom Viridiplantae; phylum Streptophyta; class Pinopsida; order Araucariales; family Araucariaceae; genus Wollemia; species Wollemia nobilis. The sequence goes on along the minus strand of JAQPPZ010001870.1, from coordinate 14,055,421 downwards.
TACCTTGTGGTTTTATGGCTATGAGAACTTACTAAAATGAAATGTGTAGTAGAATTTATTATTTAAATTAGTTTTTACAGAACCTGATACAACTCATAAATTTGTTTGGACCTCCATGGTTGATCCTATGGAGTTCCATTAGCACCAATAAGATTGTTATCTATGAATATCATCCCATATTTAGGGAATATAGGAGGTGTTGTGGTTCTAGGACTAGATGTGGCCCTTGTATCTTATCCCTCAGTGGGCTGATATGACCTAAGTATGTCATGTGAATATTGGGGCCTTGAAATCCCCTCAAGTCTATGTGAATATTGGGTCCTTGAAGCCCCCTCAAGTCTATGTGAATATTGGGGCCTTGAAGCCGCCTTATGCCTACCGTGAGAAGAACCTAGACATGGGTCTCTAGTTAGGATTTCTTGATGAGTACCCCTACAGGTTGAGTTATTATCCCTAAGGCTTGCTAAACTTCATTTAGTGATATTGTGTGTGGGTGTCTCAATGTCATTGTGATTGTGATTGTGATTGTGTAAAGTTTCAGTTTCCACCTCGGTGTTGGACCAAGGGTGGTTTCTCCACGTGAAGACCATGACAATTGTGAATTATCTCTTATGTAGTTTTTAGAACACATAAACAAAATAAAAAAGTGTTTATCTCTTTTAAATTTTCTTGGTGTTCCTAAACTGGTCTTGTGTGTTTCAAATTTGTTGAAAACTACAATCTAACTCTCATCATGTTTTACATTTTTTTGATGATATACTCAAATTTTTAAAGTAGATTTCACCTGTATGCTCATAGCTCAACAAATGACAATGAAATTCATGATAATTTAAACCTACCATAGTGTGGATATGAAACCCACACCCAGGTTAGGGAGAAAATGTCCTGCCAGATTCTCACCCAATCTCACCTGGTCAGTGTCATACCCTCTAAAGAGGAGTATATACAAATTTTCTAGGCTACATCAATTCTTGGATCTGATATTTGACAATATAAAGGGTTCATGGGATTTGATTCAATGGGTGGATATGAATGCCATTGTCGTTGTACTCTACTAGTGGTTGGTGATGAATTCCAACTCACTAGTGTTTAGATGATGCATGGTGTGTGATTGTTCCTTTTAAATTTTGCACAAAGAAAAAGATGCATCATGAAGCATTCATGCTCTTTCCTATATGCCTAAAAAGAAACGTTTCATTTTCAAAAAAATGCACATCTAAATGATTACATGATTTTTAGATAATGCATTATTACTTTATGAAGCAATGGCCTCTAGTTGAGCCCCAAGAAAGCAATCTCTACAAGAAAACCTAGACCGTTGGAGACTAGGGCAGATTTGAAATCAGAAGTCCATTGTTCCTAGTAGTGGCTAGTAGAAAACTTAATAAAACTATGCATTTTTCCTTTAATTTTCTCTATGTTTTCTAATTAAAATAAATTTTCCCTACTGCATTCTAGAAATAAAACATAGACAGAGAGATAAAAAATTATAGAGAACTCCACCAACCTAGAATCCAAGTCTGTTGAGGCATAGGTTGTCCTCTAATGCAGTTTTTCTAAAGGCCACTATCGCTCAAAGTGGCTGTGATATATGGTTATCTTCAAAAGTGGTTAAGATCTGTTGGTCATTGTCAACCAGAGTGGATGCACCTGCACAAAGAAAACATGAAAATATCAGCAAATCAGCTCAAAAAAAATAAAATTGGGTGGGGGTCCCATCATGATCGCCATATGTATGATCCTAGGAAGAAATATACCTAATCTACTTGCAGCATAACATAAAGCATGAAACCATGAAAGCATAAAGAAAAAGAATTAATAAAAATATAAGATATATTTTATTAATTCTTGGTGCAATCTGGTTACAAATAGGTCCCTCGTAGGGATACAAAATATTTGATACAATGATTGCAAGTAGAAATGGGTCCCTAAAAAGAAGATGGTGTACTTTGTAGGCCTCTTGGATTTGATATGAATTTGATCAAGGGCTTACTGATCCCTTCTTCTAACTTTCTAGGAGGGATCTGATGCCAAAAATTCTTTAGATTAGTTTAGGACTTGTGATCTGTGTACAAGAAACAACATAGAATGATCAATAGCATATGTAACCTCTCATGATGAGGCTCCTTTTAAGATCTACATAAAATGACATAGAAGCATGATACAAGCATGATGAAAGTGTAATAAAAAGCGTAAAGGTGCAAAGATGAGCAAAAATACATGAATGAATAAGAAATTATCATACAAATGTAATGGAAAAAATAGATCTATGTTAATCTAAGTTGATAAAGAAAAAATCAATAAGAAATCTATGCTAAAAATTAGGAAATAATGACTCAAACCCTAGGCTATGCTTACAGGCCATTTTCAAGGATAGTGACCATGAACTGAAACTTTCTACCTCATAAACCAAGGGCTACAACACTTAATCCTTCGTTTGAATTGATTTCCAAGGGTCACCTTTGTGTCCAAATATGGATTGGTGGTGAAGCTCATGTGGAACTGAATGCTTGAATGGTGCATTGTCATTACTCAATATAATAACACTTCGTTACTCCTCAAGGGCATGTGAAATTGCTCTCCAATTCGCTAGGGATTTACAACATAAAAACTTGGATCTTCTAGGGGGATTTCTTATTCTTGGGAGGATGCATATGTAGACCTCCTAGATCTAGATATAAATCTAGATATTGGCTTCTTAGAGAATCCAAGATCTAGATCTGCATGTAACTAACCATTAGAGGGGAAGGCCCAGTCACATATTTTCATGGAAGGGGCAGTCAGGAGGAGCTCTAGGAGATCCATACCAAAAACTTCTCAAATCTAATGCAAGTGTAGTCATCCTACATTATTTGGGCCTACATTCATGGTTATTTTATGTTTTAGTGCTAGTCGTTGTTCAAAGTAGTGGATACCAATGACCACTCTGAGCTTTAGTAGCTTATGTTGGCGCTATTTTGGTTGATAGTAGTCGAGCTTGAATGGGCCATAACTATCTCTTTTGAGTGGTTAGGACCACTTCTAGCTCTTGGGAAGGCCCAAGATCAATCATATGGTCTTTGGATGTGCCCATATGAGTAGTCTCCTAAAAATGATATGTTTTAGGTGTCTAAAGTTATAAATAGTACAATACAACATCAACCACAATCCAAGTGATGCTAATTGAGAGTCATGCTAAAGAAAATATGCTAGTTTAAATTAAATCAAATATTTTTAAGATCAATGGGATTTGACTAAAGGTAAAAAAATGATAATATATTCCCTTCAACTCAACTACAAATATTGAAAGACACCCTTTTAAAGGTCAATATAGAGTGCTTAAACACCTAAGGTGAATCGATTGATACTAGTAAGGAACCATAGAAGAGAATGCTAATGACTCAAGTAATTCAGATTCAATAGTGCAGAGAAATCCGAAGATGTAAAGCAAACGACAATCACCTTGAGAAAATCTTCTCATCTCGATGGAATATAGTTATGAATATGTCACCTCGATGGAGTATAGTTATAAAGGGAGCCTATTATTAATTATTTATCTAATTTGTGTCCTTCCAATTCCCTATTTTTCTCTACCTCCATATCTTAGTACGATAGTGTTGTTTCTTTGCATCCACCTATAATGACAAAATATATCTAATTTTGTAATGAACCCTTGCACCTTTCCTAGTATACAAGTTAATTTTACATGTAGTTGAGGAAAACCCCAAATCTAAGGTGATATACTTGACTCCAATAGTTTTTTTAGTTCAAGGAACTAATGTGAGCAATTGTGAAACACCAATTACCAGTAATATTTTGTATACTTGAGAGTTTTTGAAGTAGAAGAAATACAATTATTTAAGGAAAAATGATGTGCGCCTAGGATATCATGTTAGGACAATTAAATAAAAGTAAAGAAAATATCATGGGGTGGAATTGAGCAAAAGAACCAGGTGGATGATAGTTGGACCAAACTTTGATATACTAACAAGCTAAATTCAAATTTTGATAGCCAATAATAAGTTGTAACACACCCAACCAATTACAAGGTAAGAGATGGCACCAAGTGGAGAGTTTAGATTAAAGTAGTTTTTACAGTTATAGATCTGTCATAGCTATAAGAAGGACGTCCACAACCAAAAAGAGAATCAAGCTCTTGACATAACATATTTTTTCTAAGAGGTATACTTGAGTTCCATGTTCTTTGTTGTTGTATTCCCTTTGTGTCTTTATTATTTTTTCATCCCTTATTCTTCCCATTGTTGTGTAGGTTTTGATAGAAAATTGGCCAAGAAGTTGATATCATTTCCATATTATTGAGCCAGAGGTCTAGAGACTCAACTATCACTAGATTGGAACGAGAGAGTAAAAAGTCCTTGTTATGATATTCAAACAAGGATTTTTATTGTATTGATATTTTAAAGAGTTTAATGGTAAATTCAAGCCAACTCTTCATGTAATCAATTATCATATTAATACAATTCTAGGCTTCTTTCCTATTATATATTTGTCATCAGTTTTGTGTGTACCTTAATTATGGGTTACATTATTTGAACATATAATTAATATTTCTTTCATTGGTCAATTGTTATGTTTATTACGATATTCAAATGAATGTAATTGCACCAATTCTTTCATTTCCCCATTCTTTCTATTTCACTAAATTGTTATTGAATCTTGATACAATAGCCGAAAGGATTAATGTACCAGTCATACATCAGGTATAATTGAACTATTATTATTTTACCTTGGTCAAATTTATAAAAATTTTAACTCACCACCATATATTTGGAAGAGTATGAACATAAAATGTTAAAAACTTTAAGTTCACCTCAAGGCTTTTCTTACCATACCTGGTCTGTTTAGAAAATATTAAGAACTCTATTTCTAGGTTCAATAGGCAGGTTGACCAAAGCCTATAATTGGTCGTTAGCAATTGTTTTTTCTTGTAGCATGATAGATTATCCCAAGGATGTAAGAAAAATCTCCAATAGTTTAATGGCATCGTTATCAAGGATCAAACTTGTAATCTTAATTGCAGTTTAAAACCTAACGATAATATTTATTGGCAAAAGTCAGCCTATAGAGAACTAGTTTACCCAGTTTTTAGATTTAAAAATTTTTGAGTCTGTTTCCCATGTATGCTTGTGGTTTCTAATTTATTTTTCAAGAACAAATGGTAATATAATTTTCTTTATTTTTCAAATCATGATTCTTGATCCTTGAAAAATATTTTACCACGTGAAATATACCTTGAGTGATTGAGAGTAATAAAATTTGAGAAATCATGACTAGACATATGTTCCATATGTACCCATAGTGTTAGCAACTCTGACTAATTGAATCCAAAAAAATAAAATTTTAAAATAAGTAGAACGTGCTAGCATGAACGAGAAGAACCCTTTACGAGCTCTATCCAAAATTATCAAATCTAAATGTATTTTTCAAAACTAATCCTTCTATTTCATTACCAAAAATTCCTAATACAAATATTTTTATAGTAGATAATATATTTGAGACACCCCCTATTGTTCCCAGTGGAATAAATACTGTACCACCTGTTGTGATTCTTGTAAAGCCAATCCAAAGTCCCCCAATATTTAATCTAGCTAACCCATCTCCTCATAATGTTCAATTATGTAGTACCAATAGATATAGGCCTTTTCAATTACTTGTAGTGTTGCATGACCTCCCTAGTAAAGCTCATAAATATTTACCCAAATTCTAAGGAAATAATGCAGTCACTAGAGAGGACCACATCAAAAGCTTTTTGTATGCTATGGAAAGTCTAGAGGTAGAACATGAAGATATAGTTTTAATACTGTTCCTTCAAACCCTAGAAAAATATGCTATAGAATGGTTTAACACTCTTCCAAACCATGACATTGCTAATTTTTCTAAGATGGAAACTATTTTTCTAAAAATGTTTTGTGAAATGAAAAATGAACAGTCACTGCTAACATATATGGAAACCATGAAAAAGGAGAATGAGTCAGTAAGAAATTTTAATAGGAGTTTTTATAAATCAAGGAATAAAATCCCCACTGATCTAAGGCTAAACAATATATAATCAATTTATTTCTATAAGAATTCCTTTCTAAAAGAATTTAACTATGATTTAATGCAATAATAGGTTGCTACCATAAATGAATGCATGGACAAGGTCATAGAAATTGATAGAAACATGTTAGACAATGGAAAATGAAACCATACTCTTTAAAATTTAGTCAACCTGATAGGAAACATAAGAAAGTAGGATTTAAATTACAAAAAAAAACTAAACATAATTCTATAGAAAAACTAACCAAACAAATGACAAAAATGTATAATACCATGAACAATAGACTAGTCAAGATAGAGAGAAATAAAGAAAACAATGGTGAATATTCTCATCCTCAAGTTTATAGACAACAAAATGACAATAGGCCACCATTCAAAATAAATTTTAATAGAAACTGGGATAACTACAATTCAGAAGAAGGGAATAGAAATAGGAATAACAAAAATGGTTGGAGAAAGAGAGAAACTAAGAAGGATCAAGACTCAGTTTAAAATCCTATATCCACTATCAATATCATAGAGAACTTTCCTTACTACTACTCTGATTGCAATGCTCCTCATAACCCAAACTACTATGGGATATATCTAGGTATGCATAATACTATAGACTTAGATGATAAATCTAAAGAAGACATCAGGATTAATGCATGTTGGACTCTTGAAGATGAATCTAGAGAAAGGTTTTTTGAGAAAAATATGGATCTATATGCCTCAAATCATCACCCCAAAATCCTAGTAGCATAAAACACAAAGATTTTACAAATACCACAAGAAACTAGGTACAAAAATGGAGCAAGAGAAGGTAATCCCAACAACCCCAGAGGTGGAAGAACTAGAAGCACATAAATTTAAGAAATATAATTGTACTTAAGAGGACTAATAAAACCTCAAACAAGGAGACTAGGAGACAATTCATTGTAAATCATAATACATATAAGGAAAAAAATCAAAATAAAACTATATCTAAAAACGTAGAAATAAAAGAACAAATACCACATGAGGAATGTATAAAAACACACTAGATGTCAAGAAGATAGATTTTGATTCTAGTTCTAAACTGAGTAAGCAGAAATTTAAAATTACCTTTAGTGAATTAATTAATATCCATAAATATAGAGAGCAAGTTTGTAGAGATTTTGGCTTGATTGAACAAAAATAAACAAAGTATTGTAATATAGTCAAACCTACAAATCATGAGACTATAACACCCTCATCTGTCAGACCATTTTATGTGTCCCTCAAATATAACTTATATGAAGGAGAAATAGATATCATCCACAATTTCATGCTAGATAGTGGTGCATCCCATAATATCATGCCAAAACATATAGCAGACCAACTAGGACTAATTTGTATGAGGGAGTATTTGCCTGTGTTAGTAATGGATAGTAGGTAGATACCCTATGTAAGAATAATTACCACACTACTTGTATTTTTAGATCAATATCCCAATAAGGGTATAGTAATGGATGTTATAGTAGTTGATGTGGATCATTTCTTCTCATTACTTTTAAGCAAGCACTGGGTAGAATAGTTGGGTGAGTCCATACAGTTATATTGGTATTATGCCATAATACCTATTTTAGGAAAAGAAAATGTGACTCTTAGGAGAGAACCATTTAATAAATTCTTAGTAGAATTGATAAGACCAGATGATACCATGGTTAATTTTGTAAATTCTATATAAGAGAAGGAAATAGGAGTATAATTGATCTAGCATAATATCTTTCTGATAGAAGTCCTTGATGCAAAAGATATGGATGCTAAAACCAAAGAACTAGTATATGCAAAATCTACCAGAGTCCTAAACCAAGAAATGTGGACCATGTCCTTTGATGGGGTGAAGTCTCAAATAGGAGCAGGTGTTGGTGTAAATTTAATTGACATTAAAGGAAACTATATAGGAATCCCTTACATATTAGAATTCCCATGCACTAACAATGTTGATGAATATGAAGTCTTATCGTTAGGACTAAAGAAAGCTAAAAAATCAGGCATAAATTACCTGACTATCACTGGAGATGCAAAATTAATTATCCAATAGGTCAAATGTAAGTATCAAACTAAACATCATAAGTTAAAACAGTACAAATCTATAGTGTTGGTTGAAATTGATAAATTCCTAGCATTCAATATTTCTTACATTCCCAAAGAGTAGAACCATATTGTAAATCTATTAGCAATAAATGCTTTATATGCAAACTATCTAGAAATTAACACATAATATATGGAAATATTTCCAAGTATATCTGTTTACAAACCTTCTATACCTGTTAATGTTGTATAACTACAAGTGTTTCAATATTATATGGATATTAGATATTTCATGACCCTCCTAAATATGTATTCAAATGTTCTATGTGGGGAGGAAGATGGAGAAAAGTTGAAAAATATAATTAGAAAAACTATAGAAGTAATTCAACTTAAAACAATTAGAATCCCAAAGCGGTTAGTTTCCTTAGAAAACCTATTTGATGGTTTTGATAAGCCATACAAACCACTCCTCAAGGAAGTAGAAGTTGATGAATTAAATATTGGAACAAAAGAGGATCCCAAATTAGTTAAAATCAATAAGGCTTTACCAAAATAAGAAAAATACTAGTATATTAGCTTTCTAAACAAAAATAAGGAATTTTATGCATGGAGTTATGAAGATCTAAAAAAATTTAAAACTAATATCATGACTCATATCATTCCCCTCAAAGAGAATGCAAAACCATTCAGGAAAAATAAAAGGAAATTCAACCCCACCTTGCAATTATTCATGCAAAAAGAAGTCTAAAAACTATTGGATGCAAAATTAGTGAGAAAAGTAATATTTTCTTCCTCGATAGCAAATTTGGTACCAGTAAGGAAGAAAAATGGAGAAATTAGACTTTGTGTTGATTTTAAAAATTTGAATAAAATTTCACTCAAGGATAATTATCCTTTACCCAACATGGAACAATTATTGCAGGCTATAGTAGGCTCATCTAGAATATCATTACTGGATGAATTTTCAAGATATAACCCAATTCAGGTAAATCCTAAAGATAAACATAAAACTGCCTTCACTACCCTTTGGGGCACCTTTGAATACCTAAGAATGCTATTTGGATTAATGAAAGTAGGATAAACATTCCAAAGGGCCATGGACTTTATCTTTAAGGTACTAATGTTCAAGATAGTTGTTTCCTATTTAGATGATATAACAATATTTTCAAAAAATCCCAAAGATCACCTTGAACATCTAGCCACAGTATTTTCTCAATGCATAGAGTGTGGGATATCCTTGAACCAAAAACAAAAATGTATATTTGAAGCAACATAAGGTAAAATTTTAGGTCATATAGTATCAAAAAAAGGAATAAGCATTGATACTTCAAGAGTAGAAGTTATTGCCAAGATACCTCCCCTAAAAACCTAAAAGGAGTCAGATCATTCTTTGGTAAAATTAATTTTGTAAGAAGGTTTGTGCCAAATTTCATTGAGATAGATCAACCCATTAACAAAATTATTAAAAATAATTTTGACATCAAATGGACTGAGGAGAATCTTGGAGACTTTCAAGAAAATTAAAGATGTCATAACCACTACCCCTATGTTGAATTGTCCTGACTACTCTAAAAGTTTTAACATATACTTATTTGCTTCTAAACACACCATTTTTGTAGTCCTTTCCAAAAATGATGATGAAAATAATGAGAGACCCATAGCCTTGATGAGTACAAGGCTTAAAGTAGCTCAACTAAGATCCAATATGATTGAAAAATAAGCTTATGTTGTGATACAGGCACTTGAATATTTTAAAGGTATATTTGGCTCAAACAAGGTTATATGATGCATTCCATTCACTACTATAAAATATGTTTATACCCAACTAGAACCTATAGGCAGCCTTGCGAGGTGGATGGTCAAGTTACTACAATATAATGCACAATTTAAAGCTATGAAAATCATTAGAGGATAAGGTTTAGCTAAATATTTGTCCAAAAAATAAGGGAAAAACATGCATAATATTGCCACAGTTGATGATATGCATGCAATCAAAGATTTTTTTTTTTGAATGCAAATGGTACAATGATATCTTTATGTATCTTCAAACCCTATCTTTTCCTTGAGGTATGTCTGCAAACAAAATGAGATCAGTTAAGCAATAGATCCAAAATTATTACACACAAGAAAATAAAATCTATTGGAAACACCTAGACGGGGTATTATTACTCTATTTATTTAAAAAAGAAACCTTGGAATTAATAGAAGAATTTCATGATGGATTTTGTGGGGGTCACTTTTCCCCAAAAGCAACTACAACTAAAATCATGAGAGCATATTATTATTGGCCTATTTTATTCAAATATGTTCACCAATATGTGAGAAGTTGTCATAACTATCAAGTGTTTACAAGAAGGAAAAAATTAGTAGTAATACCCATTAATCAAGTAATTATAGAATCACCTTTCATACAATGGAAAATTGACATTATTGGTGAAATAAACCTCAATTCCTCAGGAAAACAAAAGTGGGTAATCATCACAACAGACTATTTTACTAAATGGATGGAAGCAACCCATTTGATAAATTCAAAAACTAAGGTATTCATAAATTCATAAGGAAAACATTTTAACCTGATTTGGAGCCCCAAATAAATTAGTAACTGATAATGGCAAGTACTTTGTCTCCTTTGAAATGATAGATTTCTATGCAAAATATGGAATAGAAATTTCTCATTCTACCAACTATTATCCCTAGGGCAATGGTCTAGCTAAATCATCAAATAAAAATTTAATAACTAGAATCAAAATATCATTAGGTAAAAACAAAAAGGGTTGGGACAATGAATTAAAAATTGCCCTATGGGCAGACAGGTTGTCTGTTAAGAGGAACATAGGTAAAAATCCATATGAAATGGTATTTTAAGAAAATCCCTGCTACCCCCTCACATAGAAAGAATAGATCTATCCCTGTTACTCCAAGATCATGAAAATCCTAATTATTTACAAATGAGGTTAGGTTAGATTGCGCGTTCGTAGATAGAAAGAAGAAATGCACTAAACAAAATGGTAGAACAAACCCAAAAGATAGTGCAACTTTTTAACAATCAAGCCAAAGGTACTTCATTATTTGATGGAAACATATTCATTTATAGGGACCCCAAAAATTAAAGGCATGGATAAAAAGGTAAGCTTGAACCTAAGTGGTTAGGCCCCTATCAAATAGTTTAGGTTGTTGGTCAAAATACTTACGAGTTACAAACCTTGGAAGGTGAGATAATGAAAATTCCAATAAATGGCCAACACTTGAAACTATATCACCCCTATTGGGGAATTAGAAGAGAATAAAAATAAATAAATAAATAAATAAAATAATAAAAAAATAAAATATATATATAAAAAAATGCTTTAATAGTTTTTATTTTGTGTGCTTTTACTTTTTTTTTCCAATAACCTTAGAGTGTTAAGAAGTTGTTAGTTCCTTCCTACCTTTCTTTGTTGGTGTGCATGTTAAAGACTTATTCATAAATCACCTAGGATAGGAGGATCTAGATTAAATATAGATGATCTGACAATTCACAAGCTAGATGCTTATTAATCATCTTATAAGTCTAGAACTACCATAGATGAAGGTTGGAAGTACTGACACAACATGCCAAATCTATACATTATCATGACCTTAAAATTTATTTCAGATTCATAGAATAAATTCAACTTTGGTAAGATAGTTAGGCCAAGAATAATTACACCCAATACTATAGCCTTTTAGATTCTCAACCCAAAAAGCACACTATAAAATGCTTTGCAATTCATCAAAATTCTTTCTAAGAAGAAAAATATTAATAATGGAAATTGAGCAAGTGCTTTGGGCTACCTGGACAACCTCTATCGGGGCTACAAATTCCTGAATGGTATTAGAGTAGGTCCAAAATATATCAAGGTCATATCCACTAGATCTATAAATTCCTGATTGGTAGTGGAGCAATGATGAGGCAAATATCTTTAAGAGTGAAATCACTAATAGGCCACACTCCTTCCAAAATGACAAAATTCTACCTGACTAGGAAAATTAAAAATAATGCACAAGCACCCACTCTGAGCCTAGGCTTGATGTGATAGTAACTTCTTGTTGTGGCCATCACACAACATACCCCAATTTTGGGGACCCACTTTAAATTTTGATTTTTATATGGAGTTTTAGCTTTCATTGAATAAATGTTGGAGTTTGCCATGGTCTTAGCAGTGGATATTTTTGTGTTTGATCTCATTTAGTTGACCTAATATTTTACCACTGTAGTCTTCCTATTTTGAACATCAAGATTAGTGTCACTCTTGATTTACCATATGGTGCATTCTCCTAATAGTTATCTAGAAGATTTTAATTTTGTTTAGGATTAATTTAAAATTTTGTATTAAATTATTCATGAATCCAATCTAGTCATTACCCATGCATTAATAAAAACAAAAATAAATAAAAATAAAAAGATAAAAGATAATAAATAAATAAATAATAATAATCATGAAAATAAAATAAAAAATAAAACAAACAAAAAAAAGAAAATAATATATATATATATATATATATATATATATATCAAAATAAAGCCATCAATATGTTTTTTGGAAATTTTAATTTAATTTTATTAATGGTTTTGTGTTGGAAAGTTAAATTTAATTTAATATTTAACTTTTTTTTAATTTAGTTATATTAATAGTTTTGTTTTATAAAGTTTAATTTGTGTTTTTATTGTAGGCTACTACTAAAAAAGAAAAAAGTGGCAACACTCTAAAAGAGAAAATATTACCAATAGAAATGATGAGTTAAAGTGTAACATTAAAATGTAAGTGCCACTTGGTAATATGAAGATATTTTTTACCACATGCCACATCGTAGAAGGAATTCCAACCAAACTAAATGAAGAAAAGAAAACGTTGGAAAGCCAAGAGTTGAAAAAATAAAACATTGGAAAGCTAAGAGTTGGAAAAAGAAAAAAATAGCCAAATGTTGGAGATTTTAAACAACCATTGAAACACAGAAATAGGGTTGGAGATTTTTTTGCAGGTTTGCATGTTGGAAAAAGAATTTTCTTTTTGAAGAACTCTCCTCCATTTACATCAATTTCACCATTGGAAGTCATTGGAACTCGGTATTTTGTACATGTACTTCATTTAAAATATTTCTCTTAGAAATATATTAGAATCTTAGTGATTTTTATGCATGTGGATGGTAGACTTATTTACGCTTCTTGATATATTGTGTTTTTCGTAGAAGATTGCACCACATAAACTTTGTACTGCATGAAATCGGGTCAAACTAATATTGGTTTAATGTAGGATATTGATGTTTGCAGGTTCGATATGAAATTTTAAGGGTTACGACAAGTTGTTACTTTTCTTTTATTTTTTTTCTAACCCTCTACTTTTTCATTTTTTTTAAACTTCATCAAATAAAATAAAAATTAAAACCCCAAAAAGAGATATGTGAATTTCAAGATTAAGCTTCAAATTCACATTTTTACACAATTTCACATTTTTTTTTAGAAAAATCTAAATTCTAAATTTCACATAAGTTCACATTTTAATAGAAATTTTGCAATTTTAGATTTCACATAAATTCATGTTTTTTAAGGAAATTCCAAATTCCAAATTTCACATAAGTTCACATTTTTAAAAGGAATTTTGCAATTTTAGATTTCACATAAGTTCATATTTTAAAAGGGAATTCTAAATTTCAAACTTTGCACACATGTTCAAACAATCAAATTAATTTCATTTAATGTAAAAATAGAAATTTTAATAAATTCCAAATTTTCATTAAAATGAATAATTAAGGTGATATTCCAAAGCTCATACATTGCAAAGTTAGATTTTAGTTATTTTCTTTCATGCTCAAACAAAGCTTAACAAAGGAAGATAAAATTTGTTAACACTTCAAGATAAAATTTGTTAACAATTCAAGATAAAATTGGTTAACACTTCAAGATAAAATTTGTTAACAATTTAAGATAAAATGGATTAAATCACCATTCCAGGATGGTCATAGATGATCAATAATGTTACATTTTTTACAAATTTCATGAACAACAAATAACATTATAAATTAAATAATTACCAAACCACAAGCCCCTTGTTAACAGTTACTTGCATCTCTAAGGTATTCAACACATTTTCATATTTCATAAACAATCAAGCACACTTAAAATAATTAAGCAAACAAGAACCTTGGAGAAGCTTTATATGTTTTTGCAAGAGAGGGTTTTTATAATACCTTGACTGTGATGGTGATTTTACAATTGGGAAAAATTATCACTCAATAGAATTAGTGCTAGAAGGAGGGCCTAAATTGTTCATTTCATTGTTACTTTAAATGCTAAATTGTTCATTGTTACTTGAGATATTTGAATTGCTGACTTTTTTGTAAGCCCTCAATGTGCAACAAAATTGGTACTAGAAGGGCCTAAAATTAGGTATTTGTTGTGTTTTATTTATTTAAGTTGTTCAAATTTGATATTAATGCATGAGTTTCATCTGCTTTCACTAATTTTTATGCTTTATTTTGATGCAAATGTTCCACATAATGAGGTTATATGATAAAAACATTTAAAAAAAATCCAAGATGAAGTCACAATGGCAATGTTTGCTCCATTCATGATAGGCAACCCCTTGAACATACCTGGACCTTCACATGATTTACCTATAAGTTTTTAGATATATCTTCCTCAGTATAGGTCTAATGGGACAATCTCTATAGAAGAACATATGCAAGCATTCAAAAACATCATCATTTATTTATTAGTGTTACATGAAGATGTTGCTTGTAAAATATTTCTTTGCACTTTGGATAGGTTTGCATATGATTGGTTTATCAATCTACCTTCAGGTTATATCACCTCTTGCATTTGACTAGAGATGATATTTCTCAATTATTTTAAGAAAAGGCTAGTTGACCCACCTCTCATGCATCATAAGTTTATCATGGCCCAAAGAGAAATGAATGAACCTTTGAAGATATTCAATGAGAGTTTCCATAGTTTATGTACTCAAATATTGGTACCCTATGTTCCTATAGAGAGAATTGCTATCCAAATATATTTATTTTCTCTTGACCCATTGATCTCTATGTATTTATGAGTGATACCTCAAATCACATTTTTATCCCAAGCATATACCGAAGTAAATAGAATTTGAACAACAATTGAGTTTTTTAGGTGGTGGTGTGGGTTTTGTATCATATAATCCTCAATCATTTAATACCTCCCTTACCCACCCAATAGTTTATGCACCTCAATCTACCATTTAGAATCTACAATTATTCCCAAGTTCCAACCAATTTCATATTAGCCTAATGTATCTGAATAATATAATGAACCAAACTACTATAGCTCAAGTTAATGATATTGACTCTAAAATAGATAATCTACACAGGTAAATTCTACAACTTAGTAGAGACATGGGTCAATTACAGAAACAAGTGGCTCAAAATACACATCTTGATCATTTTAAAAATTGTATTTATGACATAAATTTCAATGATTTTCAAAGTGATACTATCTTAGGCAATGGAAGAGTCCTAGAGCTAACTAGAATTGAAGCATATGTCAAATCAGGACCTTCCATGAACTTTGATGAAATTGCTAAAACTGATTGTCAAGAAATCCAACATGTTCCAAATGATGACATCCAACATGTGCCAAACAAGGGTAAGCAAGAAATGAAAGTCTTAGAGTCACAAGTAACAAATGAGGATTGTGGTAATCTTGTAAATCCGCATACAAGAATTGATCCACTGTTAGACGCACTTGAGCCCTAAAAAGAGGTTGAAGGTGATTTTGAAAAGGAATCTATCGATGAATTAGAAGATTATGCTGAAGACAAAGTAGAATCTCACCCTTTTATTTTTTATTTTATTTTTTTTAATTTAGCAAAAAATCCCTTGTGAGGCTACCTTGGTCTAAGAAACCATAACCAGGGGGTTCTACACCGTTAAAATCACCTAAGAGTTGTGCCCAGTCCTGACTGCACCAACATAATCAACTATATTTTGGGTACCTAATGTGTGTTTTATAGGGTGGATATTCAAACCAAGTAACTCCCTTGCAATATTACCCTACCCTCTCTAACTCACCTACAACATGTGGGTCTCACCCTTTTATTTTAGAAGATGATTATTATAATTGTTGGAATAAATATGAGGAATGTGTTTCCATTTACTGAACTAACTAAATTCACATACCTTTAGTTGATCTAATAAACCAATTTCCATTTACTGAACTAAATAAAGTCACATAACTTTAGTTGATTTAATAAACCACTTTCCATTTACTAAACTAACTAAAGTCCCATACCTTTATTTGATCTAATAAACCACTTTCCATTTACCAAACTAACTAAAATTTCATACCTTTAGTTGATCTAATAAACCACTTTCCATTTACTAACTAAAGTCCCATACCTTTAGTTGATATATAAACTAATTTCCATTTACTGAACTAATTAAAGTCTCATATCTTTAGTTAATCTAATAAAAAACTTTCCATTTACTAAACTAACTAAAGTCCCATACCTTTAGTTAATCTAATAAACCACTTTCCATTTATTACAACTACACTAACATCTTAGCATAATCATTATCACTATGTTATCTAACATATAACATAATCCACAATTGTTCCTTTTACTATGTTATCTAACATATAACATAATCTACAATTGTTCCTTTAACTATGTTATCTAACATATAACATAATCCACAATTGTTCCTTTAACTATGTTATCTAACACATAACATAATAAATACCGGGAAGTAAATTGAGGTCCATGATCTAAAACTAATTATCTTGGTGCTATCAAAAGAGGCCAATTTAATAAAAAATATGAAGATAAAAATTCCAAAATATATTGAAATTCCTTCAGCAAGAGGAATGAGTGAGCTGAGGTTTAGCAGGTGTGGCAGGAGTGAGGGTTTGATTTTTTTGGGCAGGAATATTAGCCAAGGTGGTAGAGGTAGAGAAGGTATAGAAGAGGTGGGTAAGAACCTCGAGCATGGATCAAGTAAGGATCCAGAGGAATGAGGTTAGCTACGACATATTTGGAGGTAGGCATCACATGGGGGCTCGACCCTCCTCAGAAAGACCTCGAAAAAAAGATACGAAGGACAATGTGGGGCCTAAGAAGTGGTTGTATTTTTCTAAGACTCTTAGAGGAAAAATAAAGGAGGTTCTCTCTCTTCTGCCCCTAGTTCCAATAAATAATAAAATTTTAGCCCCGACAAGTTCCATGAGCCCTTTTCTTTTAATGGAAGAATTCTCCCTGGTAGGCAAGTTTTTGGGAGGTAGGCCGGACATGGAGACTATCAGGGCTTGGGTGATGGGTAAATGGTGACTGGTAGGTAGCTTGGAGTTGGTAGCTCTAACTCGAGGGTTATTCATTATCTTTTTTAACAATATGGAGGATGCTAACCACATTTTAATAGGAGGTCCTTGGTTTCTGGGCAAAAGGAGCCTTTTTCTCAGATGATGGGGTGAAGATTTTGACCCTAAAAATCAAAATATTAACATTGCCCCTATTTGGGTTCATCTCCTGAGTCTACCTACCCAGTTCTTCAATGAATATTGGTTGTAGGGCATAGCCAAAACTATAGGGGACCTGATCTCCATTGACCATGTGACCTTGGCTAGGACAAGGATGACTCATGCATGAATCTACGTAAATGCTAATTTGAATAATGAATTACCAAGGTTTGTGGAGCTAGAGTATGGAGAATACTATAGAAAATAGTCGGTAGAATATGAGAATATATAGGCATTTTGTATAGAATGTAAAAATCAAGGACATCTATGCAATCAGTGCCCTAACATGACAATCAATAGAGAAAAGTAGAAGCAGGGAATGCTAGACAGAGGAAATTTGAGGAGTTTCCCTAGCAGAGGTGATTTCAATGAAGCAAACTATGTATACCAAAAAAAAAGAAGGTGTAGGGTCCTAGCAAGGAAAAGGAAAACAACAAGTTGTTGGCAACCAAAATACTCAAGTAAGTTCCAATCCTCTAGTTTCAAATAAATTTTCAATTCTATCCAATATGGGAGTAGGAGGATTATCAAAAGACATGGAAGCCCAACACCTTCAGGCTAACCTTTCTGACTCTCTCGAATCCCCATCCAAGTTAGGATCCTCAAATCCTAATGCTAAAATTACTGTAATCCCCGTGGGCATCACAAATACAAACCCTAATGCCCGATCTCTAGAATCCCCATCTAAGTCGGGATCCTTAAACCCCAATGCTGAAAATAATTCAAGCCTAGTGGGCATCCCAAAGCCAAACCCTAATGCTAAAGAACTTAGGAAGAAATTTGAGGCATTGGAAAATAAAAAATCTCATCTCCCTAACATCATCACTAGGAGCTAAGTGAATCCTACTAAGGGGCCATCCCGTAGACCAGGGGAATACAGGAAAAAAGGAGAATATTTGGATGTAGGGGTGGAGATATGTGAAAATATTCAGACTGAGGAATATGGCAGTCTGGTTCTACAACAAATTACCTCCCCTCAGTTTAGTCCTAAACAAACTAGGAGCACTGTGAAGTCTCCTATAGATTTTGGCAATGAAAAAAGAAGAGGGAGAATATCAAATGCTGAGCATAAAAAAATTAAAATTGATAATGACATTGCCAATGGAAAATAGAGAACCTTGTTTCAATAGGTTATTCCAGGTTCTTAAGACAAAAAATTAGGAAAACCCCCTCAAGGGAGGGGGAGAGGAAGAAATCCCAAACAATCTAAATTAATTTCCTCTCATGGAACGTGAGAGGCCTCAATGGGCTTCCCAAACACAGGGAAGTCAGTGCAATAAGAAATCAAGTGAATCCAACTATTATCATGTTGCAAGAAACAAAAACTGATGAGATTCAGTCAAAAAAACTAGCAAAAAAAAATTGGAATCAAGGGGAGATGGTTTGCAAAGCATCCATAGGAGAATCTGGAGGCCTTATGACTTTGTGGGATCCCTGGATAGTAGAAGGCACCATTATTCATAAATATGATAGGGTTCTTAGTGTTTTATTTAAGGAAATAAATAGCAATAAGTCATGGATCCTTTCAAATATTTATGCCCTGACTTCAATTCAAGGGAGAGCTCTACTATGGGAGTACTTAGGCAATCTAAGTGAAATATTCCATAATGTACCATAGATTCTGGTTGGGGATTTTAACACTCCTCTTTACCCTTCAGAGAAAATTGGTGGAAATGGACCACCTATCAGGAGCATGGATGAGTTCAATGACTTTGTGAACTCCAACATGTTGATGGATGTAAAACTTAGAGGAGTGAATTATATCTGGAGAAATCGATGGATAGGGTGTCATATCATTCAAGAAATGCTTGATAGGTTTTTTCTATCAAAGGAGGCTACAACTTTTTTCGGTGATTCTACCTTGCAAGCCCTTCCTAAAATTGCCTCTGATCATAATCCCATTTTTTTGGAGATCCCTAACTCTCTGTCCTTCAAGAAACCTTTCAAATTTCAATCTATGTGGATCAAACATTCCAGATTCAAAGATGACTTAAGTCAGTGGTGGCAGTAGCCTATCACGGGTAGTGCAACTTTTAAATTTGCTGGTAAATTAAAGTTTGTTAAGAAAAATCTTCTAAATTGGAACAAAGAGGTCTTTGGCAACCTCTTTGAAAATAAAAAATAGGTTGTTGAAAGTTTGAAGATAATTGATTAGAGGATCCAACATGGTGATGTTGATGAAACTACTAGGTAGGAGGAATGAAAAAAACAAGCATATTTTCATAATATTTTGGCCTGTGAGGAAATATATTGGTGGAAAAAATCAAGGGCTCTTTGGTTGAAATATGGAGATTCAAATTCCAAGTTTTTTCACATCACCACGCTTAGAAACAGAAGCAATAACAAGATAATTTTTTTAAAAAAAGTAGATGGTTCTATTACTCAAGACTTAACAAAAATCATAAAGGAGGTAGTAACTTATTTCAATTCTATCCTTTGTCAGGAATCACAACGCAATAAGGAGGCCAAATGTATTCTCTTGCAATCTATTCCTAGTATAATAAATAAGGATATAAACCTTAAGATTCTAGCTCCATTTTCTAATGAGGAAATTAAGGAATCCTTGTTTAGCATGGAGCTAGACAAAGCCCCGGGACCCGATGGCTTTCCCCCTTGTTTCTATCAAGATTTTTGGGATATCATAAGTGAGGATGTAATTTTTGCTATTAGAGAATTCCAAGCAAGCAATCATATCCCAAAAGGTCTCAAATCTACTTTTATTTCTCTAATTCCTAAGAAGCAAACCCCTGAATCTATGGCTGAATTCAGGTCAATCAGTTTGTGCAATGTTTGTTACAAGATCCTAACTAAATCCATTGCAAATAGAATGAGATATATTCTACCCCACATCATAGATCCATGCTAGGGAATCTTTGTCTAGGGCAAGTCAATCTTGGATGGAGTTATCACAGTTCATGAAGCTCTGCACTCTTCTCATAAGACTAACAGGTCTGTTTTTACCCTCAATCTTGATATGAACAAAGCATTGGACAGGCTAAATTGGGACTTTCTGATTGCTATCCTCCTTAAGTTTGGTTTCCACCACCAATGGGTTAATTTGATCAAAGAATGTATTTCTAAAGCATGGTTCTCGATTCTATTTAATGGAACAACTACTGGTTACTTTCAAATTCACAGAGGAATTTGGTAGGGGGACCCTATCAACCCCATGTTATTCATCATTATGGCAAAATATTTAGGCAAAACCATAAAAAATGCTTGTAGTTCAAGGCTAATATCAGGAATCAAGGAAACATCTCTCACTAGGGCTATTTCTCACCACAAATTCATTGATGATACCCTTATATTGACTAAGGCATCGGTGGTTGAGGCCAAAATAATTAAATACATCCTAAAACTCTACGAGGACGTTACTGGTCAGAAAGTTAATTTCAATAAAAGCAAGTTATATTTCTTGAACACCCCCATTCAGAGGCAAGGAAGGATTGCAAAAATTTTAGGGTGTGATATAGAAAACCTCCCCACTTCGTATCTTGGTCTCCCTCTTTTCATTGGTTCTCTGAGAGAGTCAATGTGGGATAGGGTTATTGAAAGAATTAAAAAAAAAACTTGCTGGATGGAAAGGTCATCTTCTATCTCAAGAAGGAAAGCTGACCCTCACTAAGGCCTCTCTTTAGAGCATTCCAATCTATTTCCTCTCCGTTTTCAAATCCCCTATGAAGGTTTTCCAAAAAATTGAGAAACTCCAAAAAGAATTTTTATGGACTGGATTAGAGGAGAAAAAAGGATACACCTTGTAGGATGGACCAAAGTGTGCAAACCCAGGGAAAATGGGGGCTTAGGTCTAAGGAGAATTTCTCATATGAATTTAGCTTTACTAGCTAAGCAGGCGTGGTGCCTCATTTTTGGTGAAGAAAATGAATGGACGACTATCATCAAACGAAAGTATCTTCAAAATATGGAATTTCTAAGTGACTCGGTTCCAATCAAAGGTTATGCTTTTTGGAAAGAGATTCTTAATTGTAAGGAAATCATCAAAAAAGGTTTAAGATGGGTTTTAGGCAATGGTGAGAGGATAAATTGCTGGAATGAAAAGTGGGCTAAGGATGAACCATTGATGCAATATCCTAACTTATCCTAAATTAGAGATATCATGGAAGAAATCATTGGTAGAATAGTCTCCAATTATATGGTTGAGGACAGAGGTAGAATTAAGTGGAAAAAAATAATGATTTATGGATTTCAAGTGGAATAAAATGATCTTTGTAACATTCTCGGGCAATATTTTATCCCCATGAGACCCAAGGAAGATCAAGTGACCTGGTCTCCTATGAAAAATGGGCAGTTCACTGTTAAATTAGCTTACAAGATTCTTCTTGATGATGAGGATTTTGTCCTCCAAAAGGACTTAGTTTGGATAAAAAATTTAATTTCAAAAATTGTAGTCTTTTCATGGTTGGTTATCCAAGGAAAAATTCTAACCATTGATAATATGATGCGTAAAGGTATTTGTATCACTAATCATTATTATATGTGTAGGGCTAATTGGGAGACCATTTATCACATTTTCCTTGAGTGCCCTTTTTCCTTAACTGTCCTAAGTGGGGTTTTTAAGGCCTATAATATTTCATGGGTTAAACCAGCCATTGTACTTGATTTTTTCATCTAGTGGCCTTGCCCATTTTCAAGCCAAAGACTTAGATACATGTGGAAAATTTGTCTCAATCACTATCTTTGGCAGGTGTGGTTAGAAAGGAACCATAGAGTATTTAATGAGTCTATCCATGATCATAAAACTATCATTGCGAGGATCCTATCCTTTTCCAATGAGAATGTGAACCTTATCTCTTTTGATAGTTGTAAACCTCATCTGCAGGAGACCACAATTCCTCAATATTTAGACTTAACCTTGTTAGATGATTATGTTCCTAGGGTAGTCAACCCCAGAGCCAATGTTAAGTGGTCTCCACCTCCTACGGGTTGGTTTAAGCTTAATTTTTATGGAGCATCTAAGGAAAATCTTGGTAGAGTAGGCACTGGTGGCATTGTGCGAGATCATAATGGGAATATGATGCTTGTGTTTTCCGAATATTTGGGAATAAGGATGAACAATGAAGTTGAATCTAGAGCTATGTGGAGAGGCCTTCAAATGACTCAAGACTTAGAAGGCAATTTGATCATAGAAGGAGACTCTATGCATGTTATAAATCTCCTCAATAATTGGAAAACACCTCCTTGGAGGATTAAAACAATTTTTGAAGAGGCTAGGATCCTTTTCCAGGGAAGACAGGATAGAAAATCCCAACATGTCTTTCGGGAAGCTAACAAAATTGTTGATAAGCTGGCCAATTTGGGTGTCGATGGTGATAGAATTTTAAAATGGGAACATGGTGTCTCGAGTGAAGTAGAGGAGCTTATTCAACAAGAATTCCAAGAATGATAGTTAAATTTACCAACAGGGAAGGCACTGTAAGTTCAAAGGCTAGGAGTATTCCCATATCTTTTTTGAAATGGACTCACAATAAAAATTATCCGAGTTGTTAGTCTTCATGGATGCTACTTGGAAATACCACAAAGAATAATGGGGATAGTCACATTTCAGATAACATGGCTCCTAGTCATCTTAGTAATTTGAGGTTGGTTGATAATCATAGGGAAGGAAATAAATGACAATATAAGACTTCGAACCAAAGCCACGTGGACCACCAAATAGCCACCGCCATAAATCTAGCTATCAGGTTCACTTCTCCAAGGCTGATTGGCCAAGATAGTATGTGGTACCAAAGCATGTCATATATGGAAGAAAGAAATTACCAAATAATTATTAAGAGTAACTATCAATACAGAGCTTGTGGGAGTTTTTTTCAGTACTCTGCTATGTGTGTCTGCAACTTTTTGTTTCTCCATTGTCTCAAGGAAGGGATCTGTGTCTATTTCTTTTTTATAATTATGATGCAGGTGTGTTTTCTTGGGGTATACCCAAAATATTGTATGGGAAGTTTCTTTTTTATAATAGGCTATGTGCCTTACCGGATGTAATGGCTTTGGCAACATGTAGATTTTACATATATAGGATCCTTAGTAAGGTTATGTTCATCAACAACCATGGATGATTTTTGTAAAATGTTTTGGGTCAACCTGTAAAACCCGATATTAATGTTGTAGTATCTTATCTACCAAAAAAAAAACACATAACATAATCCACAATTGTTCCTTTTAACTCAATTCATGTAATCAACTCTAGCATAATCATATTTTCTCTTAAATGCAATATATGCTAATCAACTCTAGCATAATCATATTTCCTCTTAAATACAATCTATGCTAATCAACTCTAGCATAATAATATTTCCTCTCAAACACAATCTATTCTAATCAACTCTAACATAATAATATTTCCTCTTAAACACAATCTATGCTAATCAACTGTAGCATAATCATATTTCCTCTTAAACACAATATATGGTAATCAACTCTAGCATAATCATATTTCCTCTTAAACACAATCTATGCTAATCAAATTTAAGTTAAACAACGAACCAGTAGTTTATTCAGCACTAGCAGGTATAAATAATGTTTACAGCAGCCAGGAATAGAACATCGGCGGAACTGATCTTGTTACAGTAGTTGTAACAGTCAGCTAATCAATATAATAGAGACAAAATACAAGTACGCTAACATCCCCATTTATTACATTATTTGGGTAATGTAATAACTAATAGCTATACTAGACTACTAAAATCCCCTTACATTATTTTGCAATACAAAGTGAGCTGCGAAACAATTCAAATTTGACATGTCCAAGTGCCTTAGTGAAAATGTCTGCAACTTGAGCATCGATGGGAATGTGCTGAAGCTAAATTCGGTGCTTTGGAACTTCATCTCGAATGAAATGACATTGTGTGTCAATGTGCTTTGTTCTTTCATGATGGACTGGATTCTTGACGAGGTTCAGAACACCTTGATTGTCGCAAAACAAGTGTATTGGAGATTTTGATGGATGGCCCATACTTGTCAGAATGTGACGTAACCATATCACTTCACACACAGCTTCACGTGCGACGTGATATTCTGCCTCTGTTGATGAAATAGCAACCACCTGTTGCTTCTTGTTGTGCCAAGAGATAGGACCGGATCCCAGATGAAAAATGTATCCAAAAGTTGACTTGCGATCATCAAATGATCCGGCATAGTCGGAGTCCGTGTATCCTTGCAAGAATAATTTGTTGTTCCTCTTGTATTCTAGGCCATATTCCATAGTACCATGGACATAGTGAAGAACACGTTTTGTTGCTTTCCAATGAGTGGTCTTAGGCTCCTGCATTAACCTCGAAAGATAGTTGACAACAAATACAAGATCTGGCCTAGTATTGGTCAGATATATGAGACTCCCAATCAACTGTCGATAGAGAGTACCATCTACTTGAGGTGAGTCATCATATCGTGATAACTAAAGTCCATTCTCCATTGGAGTTGCCATTGGCTTGTAGTCAGTCATGCGATATTTTTCCAAGCAATGTCTTGGCATATTTTTTCTGAGACACTTTGATGGAGTGCTCCTTCTGGTTGAATTCCAAACCAAGACAGTAATGGAGAAGTCCGAGATCTGTCATCTCAAAAGATTTGCACAAGTTTCTTTTGACAGTAGAGATCATAGTTTTTGAACTCCCTGTAATGAGTAGATCATCCACATAGAGTACAAGCAACACTATCTCAGAACCCTATTTCTTGAAATAGAGGTTTGCATCTGACGGACATCTCTTAAATCCATGCTGCATAAGGTGATTGTCCATTTTTATATACCAAGCTCGAGGAGCTTGTTTCAGACCATATAAGGATTTGACCAATTTGCAAACCTTCTGCTCTTGGCCTTCTACTTCAAATCCTTCTGGCTGAGTCATGTAGACTTCTTCTTGGAGATCACCATTTAGAAAGGCACTTTTGAC
The DNA here is from genome assembly GCA_028583015.1 of Wollemia nobilis. Classification (NCBI taxonomy): domain Eukaryota; kingdom Viridiplantae; phylum Streptophyta; class Pinopsida; order Araucariales; family Araucariaceae; genus Wollemia; species Wollemia nobilis. Next base: position 14,029,933 of record JAQPPZ010001870.1, on the reverse strand, counting down.
ATCCATCTGGTGAAATTTCCACCCATATTGTGCTGCCATAGCACACATAACTCGAATTGTGGTCATTCGAGCAGTAGGTGCAAAAGTTTCCTCATAGTCAATGCCTTCTTTTTGAGCATAGCCCTTTGCAACAAGACGGGCCTTATGCTTATCAATTGTTCCATCTGCATTGTACTTGACTTTATATACCCATTTGCAGCCAATGGGCTTCTTTCCATGCGACAGATCAACAAGCTTCCAAGTTTTATTTTTCATCAAAGACTCATACTCTGTATCCATAGTGGCCTTCCACTGAGGCTCACCGAGAGCATCTTGCACTTATGCAGGTTCAAGATCATCTATGGTAGACATGAATGCCTGTCATCATCAATATCCATATCCTCTACTTTTGTACTTGGAGTTATAGAAAGTTCCTCAAAAGATTGACAAAGATCATCAACCTCACCAGTTTCTTTGGCTTATTTTTCCTTTTGAGCCATACTGCGTGTACGAGGTCTATCCAAATTCAAATTGGGAGGAGTGGATAAATTTGCATCTCTGATTGTATTTGTACACCATTTAGGATTCTTCTTCGATGGAGTTGAAGAAGATGTAGAAGGACCTCCTGTCTGTGTTGACGAAGGAATATTCTCTTCCTTAGGTTCCACAATATCTTGGTGTACTTTAGATGTGCTCTGTGATGTGAAAGCTTCATCAAAGACAACATCTCTGCTGATATGAATTTTCTTGGTCAAAGGATCTATCAAACGATATCCTTTAGAGTGCTCAGAATAACCAAGAAAAATACATCTCAGTGTTTTCTCATCTAGCTTCTTCCTTTTCTCTTTCGGTATGTGCATGAAAGCGTGACATCCGAAAATACGTAGATGAGATATGGAGGGTTTTCGACCACTCCATGCTTCTTGTGGAGTCATTACTTTTAGGGCCTTTGTGGGTGCCCTATTCAACAGATACACTACAGTGGTGACAGCTTCTACCCAATATTGTTGCCCAAGAGTAGCTCCTATGAGCATACAACGAACCATTTCCATGATAGAACGGTTCCTTCTCTCAGCAACTCCATTTTGCTGAGGAGTATAGGCAGTTGCTAACTATCTCTTGATTCCATGCTTAACTAGGAATACAAAAAATTCATTAGAGGTAAACTCTCCCCCTCGATCTGAGTGGAGGGTTTTAATAGAAGCTCCTGACTCCTTCTCAACGGATTTCTTGAACTATCTGGAAGAATGCGAAAGCTTCAGATTTCAGTTGGAGAAATAAAACCCACATATTTCGTGAGTAGTCATCTATGAATAACTGAAAGTACCTCTTCCCTCCACAACTGTTGGGTGTGAAAGGACCGCACAAATCGGTGTGAATTAACTCCAGAGGTTTTCGTGCTCTTGTTGAGCTCTTCTCAAATGGTACTCTATGCTACTTTCCTGCCAAGCAGTCAGAGCACACTGGCAATGTGGTAGAAAGGGAAGGAAGACCCTTTACCATCTCATACTTTCTGAGCTCAAGTAAGTAGCCAGAACTAAGATGCCCATATCTCTTGTGCCATAGGGAAGTTGCCTCCTTGGTAGAGACAGTCATGTCAACATGTGGAGTAGAGATAGCATCTAGTGCAAATAAGCCATGCTTATATGAAGCTATTGCAATCTGCTTACCCTTCCTGGTAATGGTACAACACTTCTTTCCATTCTCAACACAAAAGTTGACAATCATATTTCTATCCAGGATTTGTGTCATTGACAACAAATTGTTGGCCAATCTCGAAACATAGAGGACTTTATCAATCTGACACTTGCCATCAGGAAGAGTGACTGAAACTGTACCCTCTCCCTGAAACCTGTAGGTTTTATCATCAGCAATGGTGACAGGTTTGCCCTCTTTGGCCACAAATGATTCAAACCACGATCTGTCGCCAGTCATATGTTTTCTAGCTCCAAAATCGACATACCAAACAGGATCCCTCTGTGTGGAATCTATGGTAGTCATGAGCACCTTGTGTGCCCATTCAGAATCTGAGTCAGATTCTTCAACAACAACATTCACCTGGGGTTGCTTGTTTTTATTTTGTGGTTTGTTTTGGCCTTTTTGCTTGTTCTTATGCCAACACCTATTGGTGTCATGGTTGTCTTTCTCACATATCTTGCACCACCTCTTCTTCTGTTGAGGTTGTTTGCCTTTTCCTTTTGTATCTTGTTGAGAATTTCCTCCTTTCTGAAATTTGCCTCCTTTTTGCCCATTACCTTTCTTCCTAGAACCCTACCTGTTGGTGTATAGGGTTGTATTGGAAGAATCATCCTTATGAAGTTGGCATGCCTCCTGTTGTTGAAGCAGATTGACCAACTCGATGTAGGTAATTTGTCGTTGAGACACCTGGATGGATGTTATCAACATATCAAATGAAGAAGGTAAAGCTCTAATCACAAGTGAAATGAGAAGCTTTTCGTCCACAGTATCTCCCAGAGAACTCAATTTCTCTTTCAACTCAGACACTCTGCATAGAAAGAGTTCAACTATTTCACCCTGTCTCAAACTCAGGTTATGAAGTTGTTGTTGAAGATGAAGAATGGTGGATTCATTCTTCCCCTCATAGATGGTTCTAAGGGCATCCCATGCCTCTTTACCACTTGCTTTTTCAGCTATATGAGGTTGCACTTCATCTGAAATAGCAAACAAAATGAGCACCTTTGCTCGACTGTCTTTCTTGTCAAAGGCTATCTGATCTGTCGAAAGGACCTGTGGATCCTGCTGTTGGTGAAGGCCTAGTTGCTACTCCAGTAAAAATATCCCACAAATCTTCCATTTGGAGAATAGCCTTCATCTTATGTTTCCATGGTGTATAATTTGGACCTTTCAATAACTGATGCGGATTAGTCATCAACTTTGCAACAGCGGCCATAGTGAAGGTTCCTTATATCACCAATTGGTCCCCCTTTCGATATACCTTTTGCTAGGCCAATATACCGTACAAAATACCTGCCCTTACGTGAGGGAAACTATAGGTATTTAGAAAGATCAACAAAAATCACCCGCACTTACGTGAGGGAGACTATAGGTGAATTTTAGAGATCATACGATACGTGGAACATAAGCGGTACTGAAAGGGAATCGCCTTGTTGATGGCACCTACCATAGAATATTCTTCTCATGCGTGGGGTGTAACTTCCCCTAAACACTATGAAGAATACTTCGTTAGGATTTACGCCTAAACACAAGTGTGATAAAGGGTAGTGGATGGAGTAAAAAAATGCAAAAAATGGCATACTTATTCCTCCCCGATGATTTATAGAGAACAAGCTCAGACGTCGTTGTAGCAGCTATATTAGGCGGCGGATACAGTAGCCAAATCACGATAGCTTTACCTGTAAGTGTTGGCCAGAGGTATCACAAATACCGAACGCTACAGTGCAATAAATTGCACGGATGGGTTTTAATTATTCTGGGGACTTAGGGAGTAAATTTGCTTTTAAGTTTTTAATGTTATAGTGCAAAAATGAAATATGCAACATACAACATAAAAACTGCCCACAAGAATAACCCACAAGGTGTCGGTCACAGCCGAAAATGCACCTTTTACAATTTGCCAAATTGCTATTTTTCAAAAAATTACTCACTATCCCCCTTTGATTTTTTGAAAAAATATCCCCCCTCAAAAGGCTTTCTTTAACAAAGGCATTTTAATAATTATTATTTATTTAAAGTTAAAAAAAATAATTTTAATTTATATAGTTTTTAAAACTTTAAAAAATAAATTAAAAATAAATTTTAATTTATAAAGTTTAAAAAACTATTAAAAAATAAATTAAAATTAAAAATTTTAACTAAAAATAATAATAATTAAAAAAAAACGTTTGAAAAAAAAAATTATACCTTGGGGGGGAGTCGGCGGGATTTGAACCCCCGACCTGCAAGCTCCTTGAGCATTACCGCACAGCTCACTCCCCGGGCGGAATTTAAAATTTCAATTTCCCGCTCGGGCGGGGGGCCGCTTCTCTTTTTTTTTTTTTTTTTTTTTAATTTATTCTGCCCAGGGGGGGTGCAAATCCAACCCCCTTGGAGGGATCACCGTGGATATGCGACCTGTGTCACGTTCTGCGCTCTGTCACGGACGCGACCTATGTCGCGTTTCGTGCTCTATCACGGACGTGACCTGTGTCGCGTCTCGCGCGACAGACGCGACCTGTGTCGCATTCCGTGCTCTATCGTGGACGTGACCTGTATCGCGTCTCGTGCGACAGATGTGACCTGTGTTGCATTCCGTGCTCTGTCACGGATGCGACCTGCACTCGCGATGCTGTGTCACGTTCTGCGCTTTGTCGCGGATGTGACCTGCGTCCGCGCTCTGTCGTGGATGCAGTTGTGAACCACGCTGCGAACGTCGACAGGAACGCAGACAGGGAGGCGGACGTCAACAAGGATGCTGCGGACATCGAGTTCCAGCCGCAAAAAAAAAATTTAACTGTACTGCATGCAGCGCTTCGTCCAGCAGATGGCTGCTCTGCGTCCACCTCTGGCTATCCCACAAAAAAACTCTGCCTACCAATCCTCTACGCTTCTTTGCTACAGTCTAGCTCTGATACCAAGTTAAACAATGAACCAGTAGTTTATTCAGCACCAGCAGGTATAAATAATGTTTACAGCAGAGGAATAGAACACCGGTGGAACTGATCTTGTTACAGTAGTTGTAACAGTCAACTAATCAATATAATAGAGACAAAATACAAGTACGCTAACAATTTAGCATAATCATATTTCCATTTAATACAATCTATGCTAATCAACTTTAGCATAATCATATTTTCTCTTAAATACAATCTATGTTAACTAACTTTAACATAATCATAAATTCCTTTCTTTATAAACACTTAATCTATACTCTCCCAATATAAATTACATAATTAAATCTATTTTCATTATAAACACTTAATCTATATTTTCCAAATATAAATTACATAATGAAATCTACTTTCATTATAAACACTTGATATATATATATATATATATATATTAACATGGTGTAATCGGTATTAACATGGTGTAATCGGTAGATATATATATATATATATATATATATATATATATATATATATATATATATATATATATATATATATATATATATATATATATATATATATATATTAACATGGTGGAATTGGTAGCTTCCATGAATCCAGGTATACTGTCCAACTTTTATGGTCACCCGACTTTTATGGTCACCACAGTATTCTACGATGTTCATCCTGGAAGCTGCCACACAGATCTTCATGCAGTATGCCCCGATAACCACCTTGCCACAATCATTTTAAACCTTTTATGCCACTGAAAGCACCAGGAAAGGGACAAACGTTCAGTCTAGTGAGGCCCAATATTTGAACCTTAGACCTCCACACCCCTTATGGAGTTTGGATGAACCAATTGGTCTACACCTCGAACCTAATCTATATTCTTCCAATATATAAATTACATAATGAAATCTACTCTCATTATAAAAACTTAATCTATATTTTGCAATATAAGTTACATAATGAAATCTACTTTCATTATAAACACTTTAATCTATATTCTCTAAATATAAATTACATAATGAAATCTACTTTCATTACAAACACTTTAATCTATATTCTTCAATATAAATTACATAATGAAATCTACTTTCATTATAAACACTTTAATCTATATTCTTCCAATATAAATTACATAATGAAATCTATTTTCATTATAAATACTTAATCTATATTCTGCAATATAAGTTACATAATGAAATCTATTTTCATTATGTAAACTTAATATATATTCTTCTAATATAAATTACATAATGAAATCCACTTTTATTATAAACACTTAATCTATATTCTCTAATATAAATTACATAATGAAATATACTTTCATTATAAACCTTAATCTATATTCTTCCAATATAAATTACATAATTAAATCTACTTTCATTATAAACACTTAATCTATATTCTACAATTTTGTTTGGGTAGGTTGTATGGGTTTTAACTGGTGCCCAAAACTAGAAACATAAGCATATGATGAAAAGTACGTAGAGAAGCACAAAACAAGGTGTCTACACCCTAGCCACTCCATGAACCAGACCAGAGAAAAAATAGACCCACGCAGGGGTTGTTTAATAAAAAAACAAATATCGAAAGAGAGAGCCCACATAGGGGCTAAGGAGAACATAAAGCAAAATCAAACCAGTGCCCATGCAGGGGTCAAAATATTAGTACCAAAATTCCCATGCAGGGGAATAGAGCTCGAAAGACAAAACAAACCAACTCTAATCATCGATAATCTTTTAGCTACAGAGCTCTTTTGGCCATGTTTCTTGACCAACAGTTTTAGGGAGGCATTGATGCTATCCATGCCACTGATGATGCTACTAAGGATGGTGTTGTGGACCAAGTTGAATATGGCCATCGAAGAAGCAGTTCTATCACTCCCATCATCAGAATTTTTGAGGTGAGCATACCTCTCAGGGTCGGTTGTGCATTTCCAAGTCGACAGTAACAACATTAAGAACATTTTGAGGGAAATTTTGGTGCTATATGGATAGATTCCTATGACTAACCCCAATATTGGTGAGCAAATCAGTAGACTTGTTAGCTTCTTGATACACATGGTAGGTTGTAGTGTTGCAAAAATTTTGCATCAAGACCTTAGCTTCTTGAATAATAGTGCGCACGTTCCATGAAGGAATTCTATCATTGATGATAGAGTTTGTAACATTCATGGAATCACCTTCAATTTGTAAATTTCCCATGTAATCTTTGAGAACTTCTAGCCCTCTCCACAATGCATGAGCTTCAACATAGTGGTTAGTTTGGATGCCCAAAAACTCAACATAGGCCACTATGAGTCATCCATTGTGATCCCTGACTAGACCTCCAACACCTATTGCACCTAAATTTCCTTTAGAAGCACCATCATAGTTAAGTTTAAGCCATCCTATAGGAGGAGGAGTCCAATGAGCACCAATTCTAGGATGGGGATTAGAAGGAGTAGAGCTGGGACTATGGGGAATACTGAGGGAATAGAAAAGAGTGGACTCAAGGGTAGACTCAGGTGGTTTGGTGCAAGGGAAAAGCTTAGAATTTTCAATAGCAAAGGTGATGGCTTTGTTGGCAATAGAGATAGAGTCCCTGAGGGTGTTTGAAAATATTCTACTATTTCTTTCAAGCTAGATCTACCATAGGAGATGATGGAGATAAACTTTCCACAAAGAAGACAACCTAGAATTTTTGAAAGGCATGGGCCACTAGGAGAAAAAAAGAGCCAGGGAGTTGGGCTGGGCCTAGGAGATGTGAAAGGTGGACATGAGATGATCCATGGTAGAGTGGAAGAAAGAACATTCCATAAATATGTGGTTGACAGATTCCCAGGCCACCAAGCAAAGATGGCATCTATTAGGAACAACCATCCCTCTCTTCATGAGATTATCAGTAGTGAGGATCTTGTTTTGGATGGCCAACCAAGAAAAGATAACAACTTTAGGTATGAGGTGTTTAAGCCAAACCATATTGAAAGGAATGAGAGAAGTTTGGGGAGTGAAAGTCAATAGATGAGCATATTTGATAGAAAAAAGACCAGAGTCAGTTTCTTTCTAGAAAGGGGTATCATGAGACATACCATATGGAATTATAGTTGCCCTCAATAATGTTGATAATTCTGTGATAACATTTGAAATTTGGGCATCAACATTTGCAATGTGGAGCTCTTTCCATATTTTGGGTTGGACTGAAGAGTCTATGAAATCAGCCACCTTTCTGCCTATGAGAGTATCCAACAAAGGTTGCACCACTGAGACTCCATTGTTCTCACTAAGCATTTGATTGGAGATCCACCTGTCTGACCAAAAATTTATCCTATTTCCTATTCCAAGCTGCCATCTGGTTCCCCTTTGAATAAGAGGTCTGGTCTGGAGGATTGATTTCTAGAAGGTGGACCCAACTTTAGGAATATTTTCATCCATAAAATTCTAGATGTGAGTGTATTTTTTATTGATGATGGAAACCCATTCAAGATTGCAATTGGTAAACACCTTCCAAGCCTGCTTGGCCAATAGTGCCATGTTCATATTACTAATTCTTCTAAGACCCAACCCTCCCTAAATTTTGGGTAAGCAAACCTTTTCCCAGCTGACCAGATGAAACTTTTTTTATCCTCTGAACCTGCCCAAAGGAATCTCTTCTGAATCTATTCAATTTTGTTATAGATAGAAATTGGGGCTTTGAAGACTGACATAAAATAAATAGGAATACTTTGAAGATAGGCCATAGTGAGAGTGGCTTTGGCTGCTTGGGATAGGAGGGCCCCTTTCCAACCTGTAATATTTTTATTGATTCTTTCAATAACATTGCTCCACATAGACTCTTTGGGGCAACTGGTGAATAGGGGAAGCCCTAAATAGATAGTGGGAAGCTCATATATGACACACTAAAGAATATGAGTAATCTTGACCTATCTAGATAGGGGGTATTGAGAAAGAAAACTTTACTCTTGGCATAGTTTATCTTTTTCCCTACAACCTCTTCGTAGAGATCTAAAATACCTTTAATTGAATTTGCTTCCCAAACTGAAGCATGGGTGGCTAAGATAGTGTCATCTATGAACTATTGATGAGAAAGGGGTCTCATGTTGGAAGCAACTTGAATACCAGATATCATGCCATCCGAGCAAGTAACTTTGAGAGCTCTTCCAAGGGATTCAACAAGAATAATGAAGAGAATAGGTGATAGGGGATCCCCCTACCTAAGCCCTCTATTGCTTGGGAAGTAACCTACTATAGACCCATTGACTAACACTGAGAACCAGGGGCTAGAAATGTAGCCTTGAATAAGTTTGACCCACTCTCTATGGAAACTAAACTTGAGAAGGACAACAAGTAGGAACTCTCGATTGACCCTATCAAAAGCTTTATTCATATCAATTTTAAGGACCAGGGTAGATTTTTTGTTGTTGGAGATAGAATGGAGGACTTCATGCAAAGTTATGATACCATCAGTTATAGATCTTCCTTTTACCGAACTGCCTTGGTAGGGATCTATGATTTGGGGAAGAAATTCTTTCACTCTGGATGCCATAGCTTTGGTTAGGATTTTATAAATCACATTACACAAACTGATGGGTCTAAAATCCACCATAGATTTGCACATAGGCCCTTTAGGAACAAGAGCTATGAAGGTAGAATTAATACCTCTGGGGATGGATTTTGCATGTTGGAGTTCAATGATTGCCTTGCACACATCTTGCCCAATAATGTCCCAAAAGGTTTGAAAAATCTGAGGGAGAAACCATCAGGCCTAGGGGCTTTATCAGGGTGCATAGTGAATAAAGCTTGCTTGATCTCATCTGAAGAAAGAGGCTTGATGAGCGAGGAATTCATTTTTGGAGTGACCAGGGCAGGAATGTGATTGAGTAACTGATTCTTGGCCTGGTCAGAATTTTGGGGCTGGGTACCCAAGAGATCTTCAAAAAAAGAAGAGGCTTCATCTCAAATTTCAAAAATATCCTTGGTAATGGAGCCATCACCTCTGGTCAATTCCTTGATTTTGTTTGAACTTCTGTGCCTGAGGGTGGAAGCGTGAAATTTTTTGTATTGGAATCACCCTCCTTGAGCCAAAGGGCTCTAGATTTCTGCCTCTAGAACATCTCTTCTTTGCCCAAAATGTTATGATACTCTGCTAAAAGTTGTTTCTCCTCAACTCTGATTTGGTCACTCAGCTGGCCATTCTGTATTTGTTGTTCAATGCTTTTTAGTTTATCCATAATCTACTTTTTGCTTTCAAAAATATTGCCAAAAACTTCCCTGTTCCAGATTTTGAGGTTTTCCTTGACAACCTTGAGTTTATGGGAAACTTGAGTAATGAAAGACCTAAAAAAATCCTGCTACCACCAATCAGAGATTCGGTTATGAAGATCAGGGTGTTGCATCCACATGGCTTCGAATATGAAAGGAATCTTGAAATTGGGGCCTTTGTCAGCTTCAAACAAAAGGGGACAATGATCAGAGCCAACTCTCGGGAGACAAATGAGATTAGCATCACCCATAACAGGAATAGCCTCTTGAGAAAGAAAAAATCTATCAAGCTTAACTTGGATATGTTGATCCCCAACTCTCTTGTTGCTCCATGTGTATTTTGCTCCTTTAATTTGAATGTCCATTAATTCACTATCAGTTACAAAATTATGAAAATCTTCAATGCTTCTGGATGGAGTGATATTTCCCCCTTGCTTATCTGATGGGAAAAGAGGGGAGTTAAAATCTCCAGCAAGGATCCATGAAATATTTTTGAAAGCATTCCTCATGTGTCTCAAGGTATCCCATAAGGTATTTCTACTGGTTGGATTGTTGGGGGCGTAAACATTGGATAAAACCCATGAATAATTGTTGTCTTTGTAGTGGAACAAAATGTTCAGAACTCTGTCTGATGAAAATATTATTCTACCTTCAACTTTACTGGAATCCCATAGACAAATTAATCCCCCTGAAGTGCCTTGAGCAGGGCTAAAATTGAAATCACTATTCTTCCAAATAGATTTAGCAATTTTTTGGATTTTGTTTTGGTCAATATTTGTTTCTTGCATAATCATGATAGTGGGCCTGTATTCCTTCCTCAAAGTGCATGCAAGTCTCTGCTTGACAGCACTATTGAGGCCTCTCACATTCCATGAGAGGATCCTCATTTAGAAATTTTGGAAAATTTTTTGCCTCCCTTTGACTGTTGTAAGGGAGGTTTGGATATTTTTTATTCATCTTTCTCCTGACTGAAAAGGTCCTGGAAAAGAGTCTTTTGAATGCCATTGGCAATTTCGTTATCCGTTTCTTTATTTTTTTGATCATTTATGGAAGGTCTTCCTTTTTTTCTCACTATCGATATCCATAGAGGCTTTCTTGTAACTTCTGGTGTTGATAGGGCTGAACTCAGGTTTGGTTGAGTTAGGGTTACAACTTTTAGAGTCAGTATTGATAGGAGTAGGACTACAAATTTCAATATGCCCTTTGGGGGTAGGTGAAGGTTTAGAAGGAATATGGGAAGGTCTAGATCTAGATGGGGAGTGGGTTTCCCCTTGGATAGTAGTGATGGGTCCAAGGGGTACAAACTCATGCAATAGGGTTTCATCAAAGGGAGTAGACTCAAAAATAAAAATTTTAGCTAATACACCAAATTTGTTAGGGTAAGCAAAGGGAGAGCTAACCTTAGCTTGGTCATCCACCAGATCTAAAACTACAACTTGCTTCCCTTTAAGCGTAGCTGAACTCGGATTATTTTTTGGTAAGGCCCAACATGGTTCTGCTTTCCTTGGAACCTATCGCCTGGATGCCCAACATGGGACCTAGAGCTAGCCATTTCTTTAGAGGGTTTGAGAGATAGGCACTGAGCTTTGAGGTGACCTTGAGTCTGGCACTCAATACAAAAAGTGGGCTTATTCTCATATTCAATAGCCTGGCATCTACGATATGAGTCGTAGACCAGGTTAATATGGGTCGGTAGTTGAGAATCCAAATTTGCATTAACGTAGATTCTTGCATGAATCATGCGAGTCCGAGCTTTAGTGATAGGATCGATAGCTACTAATTCTCCAATGGATTTAGCAATGCCATGCAAGATGTCTTCATGCCAGAACTGGATAGGCAGATCTGGAAGATGAACCCATATAGGAGCGTAGTTAATACTTTGAGTTTTTGGGTTGAAATATTCACCCCACTTTCATAGAAAAAGACTTTTTCAACCATAAAACCAGGGCCCATCTGTATTGACCCAAATGTTTCGCACCCTTACCTTCAGGCTATAGGATCTGTGCCCGAAAGGGGGATGTGAGAAGGATGGGACAATACCTCAGACTGAGAGGCCTTTTGAAGGTCGTGCCTCTCAGGGGAGGGGTATAAGGGTGAATTTTTGATAGATGGTGGGGTTCACCAGGAAACTTTGAGTGGCAGTTTCCATGCCTAGGTTAAGAATGGGTTTGATGTGTTCATTTTATACTCAATAATTCATATTCCTAGGTTGTACAAAATGAATCTAAGCTATTCTATATGAAGATACCGATTTATATAAATACAAAAAGCATGAATGAATCCTAAATACAAGGAATATGTTAAATGAGAAAGAATTCACCTGATTTCGGATGTTTGATGAATATTCTGAAGCTTGTAGGAGTCCAGATCATCCCGAATATGACAAGTTCATTTGTAATAATACAAAATCATCCCAGATTACAGGCGATCGTTTGATATCAAACAAGATCATCGTCGATCTGATAAATTTGTTAGATGAATTTGTCAGAAACTTGCAATCATAGAAACAGACACCAAAAACCAAAAATGCAACTACAAGAATAATGTAAAATGATATAAGTGAGGGTATAAATGCTTAAATGATAAATCTAGATATCATATTAAAGGAAATGCATTGTTTTAATAACTTATTTTAACTTTATCATGCATTTATACTAAATGAAGTGAACTCCAGGATGCAGAATGAAAATGATCAAGCTAATGCATAGTAAAATAAGGAAGGAAGATGAGAAATTCAAACTCAAGGCTCTGATTGCCCCCAATATGAACTGTAGTTGAGATCGCCTCCAATCGTATGAGATCGTCATTGATCTATGATAGGATCATCCAAAATTGTGTGGAATTGCTTGCGACGATCCGAGCTTCCTCCAGCTGAAGCACAGTGAAAACCTGTAATGAAAACTTAAAACTACGAGTGCAAACAATGGTGGATAGGACGTCTTAATGCAAAAAAGCTAAATGGAAAGGAAAATCAACCAGGGAGAGAGTCAGGAGGACAGCCAGGGGGATAAACTAAGAAAATCCCAGTTTATATAGGATTAGGCAGAGATTAGGAGGTTGGGGATCATCCCAATCTAGGAGATCTCCAATGGAGGAATATCCAACTGCATAGACACACTTTTGCCCAAGTTGGAGAGGCTTTTGAAATAGAAACTAATTATGAAAAATTGGTTTTAGGAAAAAATCGTCTGGACGTTCTGTTCTAGATGAATTTTTCTGATCTGGGATGATTTCGTCTGATCGGCGACGATATCGTCCAACGGTCAAAACAACTCCTAAAAATTGCATGAAAAACGGGGGGAGAGGTTAACAGGTGGTTTCGAGGTTAAAATTCAAATTTTTATATTTTTACTAAGGGTTTAACTATGCCAATTTTAGGGTGCTACATTTTGCCCCCTCTTTAGCAAATTTTTTGAAGAAAATGCGTTAAAGACAAGATCTTTACGCTTTATGAGAAAGCAAAAATTTATTCCATTTTTTTAGACGATGATTCTAGGTCGAATCGTACGAATGCTTACTATGGTGCCCCCTCCGTTTTTTTAGCCAAATCAAATGTTTGAGGTAAAAGCATGGAAAAGCAAAGTTAAAAAAAGTTGTTTTTAAAAAAAATTTAAAAAAATGGGTAAAACCCTAATTCATTGTTACTGTTCACTTTTGCTGTTTCAGAGCTCTATAGGTAAAATGGTGGAAACGACACACAGATCGACAGAGGTCCGACGCGGGTTGCGGGTAGGGATCTAAACTTGATGCATTATGTTTTTAATTTGATTTGTGTGATTTTTAATTTTAATTTTGACTATTTTTGGGGCATCACATTCATTTTTAGGCCATCAACAATGTCAGGACGAAATCATCCCAATTTCATCGAAATCATCCCTAGATCTCTGATTTCGTCTAGGGGTGAAATCGACAAAATATGGGCAATCTTGTCCAACAAGGGGCGATCCTCGAGTTGAGAAATCAAATATTTGACTTAATTTAGTATGATATCATCCAATAATGGGTGGTTGATGATTCCTATGGCCAATAAGGCCCATGCCATGATGCGACTATGCAGAGACCCTAGCTTTGCCCTGGAGAAGGGTAGAGTGAACATCGAGACATTGAGGTAGATGCCTGGGGTGTCTCGATTGACTCAATTTTTGGTAGGGGTAGTGGGTGGCCTACTGCTATGCCACCAGAACAGATGCAGGTTATCATGGCTGCTCTCAAATATGGTCTACGACATGAGAGACCATTATTATAGGTTTTCTTGGGGCAGTTGTGTACTATGCCGCTTGTATAGGATCCTATACGGGGTCATATACAAGGGAGGTCAATTTCTAGTACTGACATCACTACTACAGGTTTGGTTCTAGGAGCACATTGAGGTGTGAATGTCGATAGGGCTTCCACTAATAGGGGTTGACCGAAAGAGACCCTAGGTTTTCTATTGGTGGCTCTAGAGAGGGTCATAGTGTTAGATAGATCTGTTGATGTCTCGGAGGTTGCTAGATGACCTCATCCCTGACCAGATCACCTAGAGGCCATGGAGAGAGCATCCATGGTGGGGAGAGGACAGAAAAGAGTTGGCTCACATCAAGCAAGTCTTCTGGCTAAGGATGGAGTGGGGAGAGGTAGACCTCCACCGCTATGACCTAGTTTTGAGGTAGTTCAGTCTATAGCAGGGGATCCTTTCTCTCATAGACTATGAGTACTCCCAGATTGTTTGAGATAACACTACACTAAGTGGGGCTCTAGATATGTAGTGATTCTAGAGTCAAGATGTTGACGTTGCCCCCATTCAGCTAGTGGATGGGGATGATGCTAGGGTAGCAGATGGATACGATGCCTGGTACGCAGGTATCCACCCTCTTTAGATGATGAGGGCATAGGGTCCAATGCATGTTGTGGTATGATGGATGGGTAGGTAGCGCCAGACTACCATCGATGTAGCAAGGAGTCATGAAGGGAGGGAGCAGCAATGGTCTCCTTAGGAGAGACATCGAAGAGCACCATAGGCTCCGGAGAGACCACAACAACCAGATAGGAGAGAGGAGGTACTCCCTTATCAATAGAGGGATAGGCTAGCATCGCCCGATAAGGGCAAGGGTGTCAAGGTGGGGGAGAGCAATGATATGGTGGATCTCCAAGTTGAGAATGCCTACCTTCGAGCTTAGGTGCAGACACTACAGGATGAGGCTACATGACTCAAGGCTCAGAGCAGAGGGACGAGCACTCAGGATCTGGCATGGGCTATTGCTCAGACTGTGTTCTACCAGTGGTTGTACTATCATGTGGTTCTAGAGAACCAAAGGATACCATTGCCAGCCACCATTACGGAGCTGGTCATGATGGGATCGTCGAGGATATCCTCATGATCGACATCGAGGACCCACGATACAGCAAGAACCTCGATGGGACCACCTCCTCCATGCTAGGGTGGGAGAGGAGATGAGGCTGAGAGCTCGAGGGCTTCTTGAGACTAGATGCTTTTGACTATAGACTATATACTTTTGAGAGGATTGAGTATGTCAGGGTATAGATTATGGCATACCAATCTATTTTGATATATGATGTACATATATTTGTTGATATATATATATATATGATATTTTTGTGATATGACTTGTCCATATGTTTTATGATGCTTTAAATTTTGAATTGTTGATTGATTATTCATGTAATTATGTCGTTGGCAATAGTATAATTTTATGTCATGCTGTGAAATTTAAATGAAATAATCTGATGTAAACAAATTGGTTGTTGTGGTATGATTTGATGAAAATAAAGGGACTTCTAAAAATAATTTCAAAGGACATTGTCATTATTATATGACCATTTCATGGAGTAGCCACTCGCTAGGTCGTCAAGCTAATCCCAGTATAGAAATATTGTTAAAAGTAAAAGAGTGCTTAAGAGACTGTCTTAAGACTTTGTGTTGTGATGATGAAAAATGATGATGGTGATGATTTGTTTTCATATTTTCATGAAAATATTATGCATGAAATATAAAAAAATATGATTTTTTCTAGGCATAAAATTCCTAAGTGTGATAAAATTTTGAACAATTCCTTAGGAATTATACCATCGTTACAAAATTGAATGTTGACATAATGAAATGAAATAGAAAAAAATGTTCATTCTTTTTAAAGCACAATTGTGTAACATAATGATGTAAGCCATATGTTTTTATTAATTAAAATGAATGGGAAATAAAATTAGAACAATGGTTTGCGCTAGGCATAGAATTATAGGTATAGACTTATACCATCATCGCGAAATCCAAAAATAATTTTATTGCATAATTGATTTTTTATTTTGAGATAAACAAAAAATATATAAGATGAGGACTTGTGCTAGACATAAAATTCCAGTTTAGGTTTTATCAACTATACCATCATTGCGGAAGTCAAAAGTATATATAAATGTGACTTTATTGCTAGATTTTTTAACATGTTTTGAAAGAAAATTTTGGATTTTGGAAAAAATAATGTATTTAATTGTTTTTACGTTAAGCAGATGTTCTCAAATAAGAAGATGAAATTATTCCAAAAGATTTGCATAAATATTTTAAATTATCTCAAAGACAAAATGTAGATTTATAAGGAACCCTCATGTGCATATGTGAGTTCATTGCCGATATTAATTTATCATAATGATACAAAATCTCTCAAATACAAATCTGTGTGCAATTGTATTGTTCATTTACCAATTTTGAGCAAGATAATTTGATACAAATAATTTGAATTAACCAAATAAGTTTTTGTTGACCATGATTTATATGCATGTAACTGTACCAGACTACTATGTAAGTCGGGTCATCAAGATCTAGCTGATACATAAGCAGACATAGGTCTGTACAAAATAAGGTCGCTAATGTGACAGACATATCACCATGCTAGGAGTTATCCAAGGCCAAGTGAGTTGGGCACAAACCACCTGTTATGGGGCTTACCTCACAGTTTTTGAATAATTGAGAATTCTAGGGATTCAATATCATTCACCCTTATTTTCTTTTTAAGGGGTAGGGAAAGGGATTTATTGCATTTTACTTTTTCTTTTATCTTTCTCTTTTTTTTTTTTTTTGTATTTTTGCTTGGAACTAAGATAATGCTGAAATATTGCTATGATGGTACAAAATGATATTTTTCTTTTTCTCATTTTCTTTGACTTTTATTTTTCTTCCTATACTAGGGATACTTGCTCGGATTGGCTGTAGAGTAAGGGATTTTTATTCTGGGTAGGGGTGAGATTGTCCTTTTTTCAATTCTCAAAGATTCTAGACCATGTGCATGATAGGATAGCAGGGGAAAAGTTTTGCTCAAGAAACCACTTCTACTATGTAGCATCATATTGAATTTGCAATGAAATCATTTTAATGTGAAAAGATATACTTGGTTCAAGTAAATAACAAGATCAATTATTTATGCTCAAAATTTTATTTAATTCAACTGTGGACTTTGATATAAGATAGATTAATAATCATACCAAATAAAATCAAGATATTTATTGATGTGAGTGTGAAAGTGCAGGATTCCAAATAAAAGCTAATTTATCCAAAACAACTTAAAATATAACTACAATGCTTCAAGAATTGACAAGTGCAAAAATAAAAGATGTTTTTTGAAGATTTTGATGATTTTGATGTTTTTTATATTTTGATTATGATTTATGAATTGAGAAGATACACAATATATGAATTTACTAAAATGAGACAATATGTACAATATATACAATGACGAAATTACCAGAATTATGCATAATAGCACTTAAGATGCATAATGTTCATAGGTTCTTTAAGATCTTTACCATCTAAGGTAGCTAATATGTATGCTCTCGATCCAAATTTAGTAGTGATGATATATGGCCCAAGCCAGTTAGGTTCAAATTTACCTTTAAGGTCTTTAGTTGCATTAGTATTTTTTTTATTTTCTTTTAAGACGAGGTCACCGATATCAAAGGATCGATGATGAACTTTCTTAAGATACACTCGTTTGAGCTTGTTTTGGTAGGCTCAAAGATGCTCCAAAGCATTGATGCGCTTATCATCTAGGAGTTCCAGCTGACTAAATATGCCAGCATGATATTCATCTTCTACTTCAGTATCTTGAAGTAGCAGAGCCAAAGAAGGAACTTCTAATTCAAAGGTAAAAATAGCTTTAGTGCCATAAACCAAAACAAAAGGTGAAGTGTCCGTGGGAGTACGAACGCTAGTTCAATAAACCCACAAAGTAGGATATAATTGAATGTGCCAATCTCGGCCAGATTTATTGACTAGCATTTTGAGGATTTTAATTAATGTTTTATTAGATGCTTCTGCTTGGCCATTACCCTGAGGATAATAGGGAGTGGACCAAGGATGTTGAATTTTATATTTTTGACATAGTTTCTTTATATATTTATTTTTGAAACAAGTTCCATTATCCGAGATGAGATTTGTAGGAATTCTGAACCTATAAATAATTTGATTGAAAATAAATTTGGAAACTTGGGTTCCAGTGCAATAAGCTAAGGTCATAGCTTCAACCGACTTCATAAAATACTTTTTGGTGGTTATGATGAATTTGTGTCCATCAGATGACACAGGATTAATTTTTCCAATAATGTCTAAGCCTCATTTTAAAAAGGGCCAAGGGGATGAAATAGCCTATAGTTATTGTGCAGGTGCATGGACAAGGTCAGCATGTTTTTGGCACTTGTCGCAATGGTGCACATAATCGTGTGCATAATTTTCCATGGTAGGCCAAAAATATCCTATCCTAAGGAGCTTCTTAGCAATGGTGCTACCACTAAAGTGTCCCCCACAAGATCCATCGTGGGCTTCACTCAAAGCTGATCTAGATTCTTCTAGATTCAAACATCTAAGTAGGATACCTTCAAAAGATCTCCTATATAATGTATTTCCAATTATTACGAAGCGACTTGCTTATCTATGTAATATCCAATGCTGGCTTCTATTAAAACCTTCGGGGAAGGTCCCATTTTGAAGAAAATTGAATATATCACTATACCAAAGTTTAGGAGTAGTTTCATTTATTAGAAACACATTCAAAGGTTCTAAGCATGATTTATTTGAAGCAGGTTCTTGGAGTCGATGAATAATGATGGTAGCATATTCACCATCTAACTCCAAGGGTAAAAGAGATGCAGCTGTAGCCATAGTGTCAACCGCACGATTATTAGTTCTAGGAATAGCTTTCAAGATAACTTGATAAAATAAAGATATTAATTGTAATACATATGCTTTATATGGATGCAATTTATCATATCTAGTCTGATAAACATCATTAATTTAATTTATAACAAGTTGAGCATCATCAAAAACTAATAGATTTTTAATTTTTAGTTCCAAGGTAGCTCGTAAGCCAAGGATTAGAGCCTCATATTCAGCAGTGTTATTAGTACAAGCAAACATTTTTAAAGGATAGAGGTATAAGATGTTTCTATGGAGATATTAGAATAATACTTGCACCAACCTCACTCATGCATCGAGCTTCGTCAAAGTATAATTACCATTGATCTGGATGGTCTGCCTCTAGTTTAAGGCATTCATTAGGAAACTCAATGATGAGGGGATGGGTAGACTCTAAGGGTGTAGCAGATAATTGATCTGCTATGATTTGACCCTTAACAGACTTATGTCCTATAAACATGAGTTCAAACTCACTTAGAGCAAGAACCCACTTTGTTGTATGACTAGATAAATAAGGTCGACTCATGAGATACCGTAAAGGATCGGATTTAGCAATAACATATGTTTTTTGACTGAGCATATAGTGGCATAGTTTCTGTGTAAACAATATGACTGCTAGACATAACTTTTCTAATGCTGTGTAGCGGGTTTCATAATTGATTAATGTTTTGCTAATGTAATAATTGGCACGCTCTCTTTTCTCATCATCCAGTTGAGCTAACATAGCTCCTAAGGCAAAATCTAAAGCAAAAATATACAAGATAAATGGGCGATCAGTTCTATGTGGCGAAAGCACAGGTGGGTTAAGAAGATATTGTTTAAGGAGTTCAAATGCTTCCTGACATTCGTCATCCCAATGGAAAGAGACATCCTTCTTAAGAATCTTAAGAAAGGGTCCAATTTTATCCGCCATCTTATTGATGAAGCAACGGATAGCTTGAAGCTTACCTTGTAAACTTTGTAATTCAGATATATTTGTAGGTGTGGGCATATCAGTGATAGCCATAATATTGAGAGGGTCAATTTTGATGCCACGTAAATAAACTATAACCCCCAATAATTTACAGAACTTAAATCCAAATATACATTTAGCTGGATTCAATCGGATAAGATATTCCCTTAACTAATTAAATACTTTTCTCAAGTCATCTAAATGGTCATCTTCTTTAGTAGAACTAGCTATAATGTCATCTACATAATCATGTAGTATATCATGCATCATATCATGAAAGATATAAGTCATGGCTCATTGATATGTTGCACCTGCATTCTTCAAAACCAAATGGTATCACTTTCCAAAAAAAGGTCCCCCAAGGGGTAATAAAGGTTGTTTTATCCTTATCTTCAGGAGCTATCCTGATCTTATTATAACCAAAAAATCCATCCATTAAGGATATCATTCCACTCCCAGCAGTAAAATAAATGATCTAATCCATATTGGGAAGAGGAAAATCATCTTTAGGGCATGCAACATTAATATCTCTAAAGTATGTACAAACCCTAACCTTAGTAGCTTCTTTCTTAGATACTAGAACTACATTCGAGATCCATTCAGAATAATCAATGGCTTGTATAAAAATAACATTCAAGAGTTTTTCTAACTCCCCTTTGACTAGTAAGGCCACTTTAGGATGCATTTTTCTAAGTTTTTGTTAAACAGGTTTAGCACCTGGATGGACTACTAGGTGATGCATAACTACAGAAGGGTCTAAACCTGGCATATCTTCATATGTCCAAGCAAATACATTCATATTATTTAATAAATGCAATGTATTTATCCTATTTTTCTTGACTCAATTATGATCCAATGTTGATTATGTGAGGGTTATCCTCGGTTCCAATGTTAATTTTTATGACATTTTCTACTTCCATGTGTAGATCTTTCTCAAAATTAGGTGGGGCGGGTGAAACACCCAATTCTTATAATTATGCCAAGGTTAGCTTGGATAATTCATCTTGAGGAGTCATGGCCTCAAGTTGGGCTATACTAGGTATAGAGCCATAAAAATAAAATTCATTATGTAATAATTCCTCAATAGAGACATCATGGAAGATATCTCCCTCCAACTCATCATTGGATTCAACAATCATCTTAGGGTAAGCTACAGATAGCATATTGCATGTAAATAGCTTATTCATTAAATGCAAAGCATCGTTCTCATCCAAATAATATTGAAAACATATGAGATGGTCATCATCCTCAAATGGGAAGGGCTGAACCTTACTAGGAAATAGGCCCACACCACATCGGGCAGGCCACGACTCTACCTCAAAGGGTTCTTTCATACCATTTTGGAAAGGTCCTAAACATTTCCCTTTATATCCCAATTTAAGCATTATAGATTTGGCTTTAATATACTCATTAGTAAAATAAAATCGAGCATATCCATCATAATGAGTCTTGATGTTTTTGGGTATTCTACCCGAGTCATATCCCTTATAAATAAAATCATAGCTCCCGACTTGGTAAGTACTTCCCATAGGTTGTGGGAGGCCCAGGGTATGAGTAGATGGTGGCAAATTATTTAAAATAAGGGAATCTTGCATAGAAGCATTCATTTTCTCTGATATAAGAATTTTAGATAAATTGGGTAAGAGCTCGTCAGTAAGAGGATAAGAGGTAGAAGGAACATTTCCTACATCTTCTGATGTGGAAACTATGCCTTTGGTGGATGTAAATTTTGTAGAGATGTTGATGGATGGGTCTATTATAGGTATAGAAGTTATAGGAGTAGAACAAGAGGTATTGGTTGTAGGATTAGTATCTTTCTGAGGTCCTAATGTGGTTTGTTTAGAGGATGGTTGAGCTGTATGTAGGGGTGGAACTGATGGAGAAGAAGTAGATGACATTGTGGGTGTTTGTTTCACACATTTAGATGGATAATGAGAATTAGGATGTGTGGATGACAGAGCAGGGTAAAATTTAACTCCAACAGGTTCTGCCAAAGCACACATATCAAAGGGTCTAGGATCACCATGAATGGTAACTAACTGATTCTTAAAATTTGAATTTAACACATTGACGTAAATTTGAGGGAATGGCTCGCATTGCATTGATCCAAGGGTGACCCAAGAGTATATTGTATGATGCAGGACAATGTACAATAAATACGGTCGTATCCAAGGTTCTCGAACCAACCTGCAATGGGATGGTAATAACTCCACATGTTTCTTATGTTTTTTTATTGAAGGCTTTTATGATCATATCAGTTCTTTTCATTTCATCACTTCTAAACCCAAATATTTGGTAGAAGTCAAAAGTGTAGATGTTTAAAGATGAACCATTATCAATCAAGACTTGTTTAACTACTACATCTCCAAATAAGCTAGTAATATATAAGGGGTTATCCTTATGTAAACTATGTTGCAGTATGTCTCTATCTTGAAATTCAATACAATCAACTTCACGAGTTATTATATTATTATCCATGGCTTCAGGTTGAATGTCTTGTGGTACCATCATCTGGCTTAATGTGAACATTAATTCATCTCTATGTGTAGGAGAAGATCTTAAAATGTCCAAAAGAAAAATTCTAGCTATAATATTTGATAGTTGCTCATGAATATTATAATGAGGTTTAGGTTGAACATTAGGTGCATGATTCCCTTTATTAGAAACCTTCAAAACAAATGGATCTGATCCATCATTCTGCTTGTTTTCTAGTAACAGCTCCAATGGTACCCATAATATTATTCTATGGATGATGAATGGGTCTTGGTCTAGCGTTTATAGCTAACTCATTAGAAAGTAATTGGTGAGACGATGGTCTAGTAGTGACTCTTCTTGGAAATGGTTCTTCTAGAACCATAGAACTTGTGATAGGGTGAATAGTATCCGATTCATCTTCAAAACTATTCAATTGATTTGATGTGATTTCCATATCACTCTCAATCTCATATTCTATATCACTAAGATCAGGTGTCCAAATATTATGTAGAGGCTTGGTCGTAACCATGGATAAGGTTGTGTCAAATATTTTCAAATCATGAACGGGTAAATGCCCACTAATAGTCCCTACATATCGAGTAGGAGGGGGAACATTATGATGTTCAATTTGATTAGCCACTTCCTTTCCATGTTTTGGTAAAGGATGTTGAAATATGTCCAATGACTAATTGGCATTCTGATTCTGGTTTTAGGGGATGTTATTTTGAGCATTATTAGGAGGATTTTGCTTAGGTTGAAAGGCTTGCACCTCCATCTCATTGTTATCAATTAAGTCCTGTATTTTATGTTTTAATATTTTACAAGAGTTGGTAGTGTGTCCAGGTCCTCTATGGAAGTCACAGTGTAAATCGGCTCTGTATCCGGGTATAGTTGGATCAGGTTCCCGGATATTTGGTAATTGAATCAAACCTCGTTCTAATAATTGTTGTAGAATGGTTGATAAAGGTTGATTTAACCTAGTAAATTCTTGGGGAGGTTTATAGGGAGGTTTTAGTATAAACTTCTCCGTTGTCTTCACAGCATTAATAGTAGAAATATTTCTACTATCAGTGACTCCATCACCCACAACTTGTTTATTTTTATATTGATTTATGGATGTTTTCTCATCATCTTTATTTTTAAGTTGACCTCTCTTAATGAGAGCATCTTCCACTCATCTGGCTAAGTCTATAGATTGATCAAAGGTGGTCAAGGTAGCAGTTGATAACTCATAGGATAGTTGGTCTTGTAAATTATTAATAAAGATGTCTAACATCTCCCTATAAGGTAACACAAAGTGCAATTTTCCTATCAACTGTCTCCACCTAGCTAGGAAATCAACAAAGCATTCGTCCTTGTCTTGTTTTAAGTTATACAAATCTTTAATGGTCACATGCCTTTCGATGTAGGCACTAAATTGATGAACAAAAGACTCATCTGTTTCTTTGAAATTCCTCAAAGAATTAGCGGGTAATTGATAATACCACTCTAATGCCATTCCTCCTAAACTTTTTGGGAACATTTTTAGCAATAATAAGTCATCATGTGATATATCATGCCATGCTATCCTAAACATACAAATATTCTCTATGGGATATTCGGTTCCTTTATATATGGGCAGGACAGGCATAGGAAAATTTTTAGGATACGGTTGTGCTACAACTATAGGATCTAAAGGCTAACTACACATCTCTCGATAATTGTATGAGGGACAATAGGGATCTATCTGGTCCATGCGGGAAACTAACTGTTTCACCATGGTTTCAATATTACTATTTTGTCCACCATATTGGTTCAGTGGGACATAGGTATGGTATTTATGAGTGTATGATGGTGTGACATAAGTATTAGATGCTATATTGCTATTATGTAAAGTGTTGGTAGGATGAGTATTATGAAGGAGATTTGTAGTAGTATTATGTTGTATCCCAGATTGTTTGTAATTGGTGTTTGGTTTTGTTTTGGGTTTTTGTTGATTTGAGGCATGTTGCTCAATATTTTGATGAAATAGAGCAGTAAATGATGGTTTATTTTGTCCAGGAATAACCCTAGGCTTGCTAACAGGCACTTTAGATGGTTGGGTAAGCTATTTTTGTTGCATGTTCTGGATTATAACAGCCATATCCAAATTGGATGGTCCATCTTGATCACTTTCTTGATCAAAAAAGGACAAGGGATTAGTGCGTGTGTGAAATAATTCTTATAGGGTTGTTTGAGTGTCACTAATTCGATCCTTGTCCATATGGACTACTCTATTAAGAACAACAATATTAGTATTGAAGAACTTCCATAATTGTTCCATATTCTCAAAAGTAACAGCTCCTCCCAGAGATATTTTAGGGGATGAGGATCCTTCCTCTCTAATAATTTCTTCATGTTCATTTCCTACAACAAGCTCTTCTTCTTATTGGTCTAGGGTTCCTTCTTCTGAAAATTGATCTTCAGGAAGGACATCTGGGTTATTTAATGGTTTTCCTAACCAATATTCTTCTTCAGTCTGTTTTCCATTCCTAAGTCTAGGCATTGTGCTTAAACTTAGATTTCATAAAATATATATACTTGTATATATATATACGATAGGGTTGAGAGGTATATATTTTAACTATATACCTACTATAATACTTAAAAGGGAAATGTTTTTGTTTTTTGTTTATATGTTTTTTTTTTGTATTATTATTTCACAAGTATAAAAATAACAAACAACATGCTAGTTGCAAGAAATAACAATAATAAAAAGAATAACTTAGTTTTCTATAAATAGTTTATGGATATCGTTGATAGGATCAAGTTCATCAAGAGTCATGAAATGCTCCTCTTAAAATTGGAAGTGGTTTTTCAAGAACTTGACAAAGTGTGCTATGGTAATATGATCTACTTCAGATTATGACTTATAAAAATAAATTTCATGGTAATATTCTCGATACAACACAGCTCTAGGAATTCTATTCCATCTTTTTTTATCTGTAAGAACGACTTCTTGATCCTCTATACAAGATAGAAACTTATGTACTACAACTGTATTCTCAAGGTATTCCTCAAAGATGTATAATTATGAAGACACAAGTGCTCTTTTATCTACTAACCATCTATGGCAAGCTCTCTGAAGTTCATGGTACAAAGTCACCTGATCGGGATCCAAGATTCTATCTAGAACAAACCTCTTAATTTTCCTAAGTTCTGTAGATCTAGATTCAATAATACCCAATCTCCTATCAAGTTCATCCAACAAAGGTTGGACTCCATTTTTTTGAGGTACTCTAAGCACAGAAGTAATCTCTATGGTTGTTAATTGATTTTCAACATTTATGGTGACAACTCATCTTTTATTATAATCTACCATCTAAGTCTGATATGCAATTTTAACAATTTTCTAATGATTCTAGATGTTCTTAATAATGCATTTATATTTATATTTATATTTTTTATTTTTTGTTTTCAAAAGGCTTTTAGTTTCACGTCAGGTTCACCAAAATGTACTAACCCAAATTTTTCACACCCTTACCTTTAGGCTATAGGATCCGTTCCCGAAAGGGGGATATGATAAGGATGGGACAATACCTCGGACTGAGAGGCCCTTTGAAAGTCGCACCTCTCCGGGGAGGGGTATAAGGGTGAATTTTTGATGGATGGCGGGGTTCACCAGGAAAATTTGAGTGGTAGTTTCCATGCCTAGGTTGAGAATGGGTTTGATGTGTTCATTTTATACTCAATCATTCATATTCCTAGGTTGGTCAAAATGAATCTAAGTTATTCTATATGAAGATGCTGATTTATATGAATACATAAAGCATGAATGAATCCTAAATACAAGGAATATGTTAAATGAGAAAGAATGCACCTGATTCCGGATGTCTGATGAATATTTTGAAGCTTGTAGGAGTCCAGATCATCCCGAATATGACAGGATCATCTGCAATTGTATAGAATCATCCCAGATCACAGGCGATCATATAAGATCATCATCAATCTGATGAATTCGTCAGACAAATTTGTTAGAAACCTACAATCACATAAATAGACACCAAAAACCGAAAATGCAACAACAAGAATAATGCAAAATGATAGAAGTGAGGGTATAAATGCTTAACTATTAAATCTAGATAGCAGATTAAAGGAAATGCATTATTTTAATAACTTATTTTAACTTTATCGTGCATTTCTATTGGTTGGATTGTTGGGAGCATAAACATTGGATAAAACCCATGAATAATTACTATCTTTGTAGTGGAACAAAAATTTTAGAACTTTGTCTGATGAAAATATTATTCTATATTCAACTTTACTAGAATACCATAGAAAAATTAATCCCCCTTAAGTGCCTTGAGGAGGGCTAAAATTGAAATCACTATTATTCCAAATCGATTTAGCAATTTTTTGGATGGTTTTTGGTCAATATTTTTTTCTTGCATAATCATGATAGTGGGTATGTATTCCTTCTTCAAAGTGCATGCAAGTATCTACTTGACAACACTATTGAGGCCTCTCACATTCCATGAGAGGATCCTCATTTAGAAATTTTGGAAAACATTTTTCCTCCCTTTGACTGCTTTAAGGGAGGTTTGAATATTTTTTATTCATCTTTCTTCAAATTGAAAAGGTCTTTGAAAAGAGTCCTTTGAATGCCATTGGCAATTTCATTATCCATTTTTTTATTTTTTGATCATTTATGGAAGGTCTTCCATTTTTTGTTTCACTAC
Organism: Wollemia nobilis; assembly: GCA_028583015.1. NCBI lineage: Eukaryota > Viridiplantae > Streptophyta > Pinopsida > Araucariales > Araucariaceae > Wollemia > Wollemia nobilis. The sequence goes on along the minus strand of JAQPPZ010001870.1, from coordinate 14,002,838 downwards.
CAATATCCATAGATGTTTTCTTATAAATTTTGGTGTTGATAAGGTTGAACTCAGGTTTGGCTGAGTTAGGGTTACAACTTTTAGAGTTAGTATTGACAGGATTATGACTACAAAATTCAATATGCCCTTTGGAGGTAGGTGAAGGTTTATAAGGAATATAGGAAGGTCCAAATATAAACAGGAAGTGGATTTACCCTTGGACAGTAGTGATGGTTCCAAGGGGTAAAAACTTGTGCAATAGGGTTTCATAAAAGGGATTAGACTCAAAAATAAAAAATTTAGCTAATATACCAAATTTGTTAGGGTAATCAAAGGGGGAGCTAACCTTAGCTTGGTCGTCCACCAGATATAAAACTACAACTTGCCTCCCTTTAAGTGTAGCTGAACTCAAATTATTTTTTGGTAAGGCCCAGTGTGGTTCTACCTTCCTTGGAACCTATCGCCTGGATGCCCAACATGGGACCTAGAGCTAGCCATTTCTTATATATTTTGAGAGATAATAACTAAGCTTTGAGGTGGCCTTGAGTCTAGAACCCAATACAAAAAGTAGGCTTATTACATATTCAATAGTTTGACATCTATGATATGAGTTGTAGACCAAGTGAATATGGGCTAGTAGTTAATAATTCAAATTTGCATTAACGTATATTTTTGCATGAATCATGAAAGTTTGAGCTTTAGTGACAAGATTGATATCTACTAATTCTCCAATGGATTTAGCAATGTCATGCAAGATGTCTTCATGCCAAAAATAGATAGGCAGATCTATAATATGAACACATATAGGAGCGTTGTTAATACTTTGAGATTTGGGGTTGAAATATTTACCCCACTTTTATTGAAAAATAATTTTTTGACCATAAAACCAGGGCCCATCTATATTGACCCAATTTTTTCACACCCTTACCTTCAGGCTATGGGATTTTTTATCGAAAGGGGGATGCGAGAAGGATGGGACAATACCTCGGACTGAGAGGCCCTTTGAAGGTTGCACCTCTTGGGGGAGGGGTATAAGGGTGAATTTTTGATGGATGGTGGGGTTCACCAGGAAACTTTGAGTGGCATTTTCCACGCCTAGGTTGATAATGGGTTTGATGTGTTCATTTTATACTCAATCATTCATATTCCTAGGTTGGCCAAAATGAATATAAGCTATTCTATATGAATATTCCGATTTATATGAATAAAGAAACCATGAATGAATCCTAAATACAAAGAATATGTTAAATGAGAAAGAATGCACCTGATTCTAGATTTTTGATGAAGATTATGAAGCTTGTAGGAGTCCAGATCGCCCCAAATATTATAGGATCATATGCAATCATACAGAATCATCCCAAATCATAGGAAATCATCTGAGATCAAACAAGATCATCGTTGATCTAATGAATTCATCAGAAACCTACAATCACGAAAACAGACACCAAAAACCAAAAATGCAACTGCAAGAATAATGCAAAATGGTAGATGTGAGGGTATAAATGCTTAACTGATAAATATAGATAGTATATTAAAGTAAATGCATTGTTTAATAACTTATTTTAACTTTATCATGCATTTATACTAAATGAGGTGAACTCCAGGATGCAGAATGAAAATAATCAAGCTAATGCATAGTAAAATAAGGAAGGAAGATGAGAAATGCAAACTCAAAGCTTTGATTGCCCCCAATATGAACTACAGTAGATATCACCTCCAATCATACGAGATCATCACTGATCTTTGATAGGATCATCCAAAATCATGTGGAATTGCCTACGACGATCTGAGCTTCCTCCAGCTGAATCACAGTGAAAACCTGCATTGAAAACTTAAAAATACGATTGCAAACAATGGTGGATATGATGTCTTAACACAACAAAGCTAAATGGCAAGGAAAATAAACCAAGGAGAGAGTTAGGAGGAGATCTAGGGGGATAAACTAAGAAAATCCCAATTTATAAAGGATTAGGCAAAGATTAGGAGGTTGGGGATCATCCCAATCTGGGAGATCTCCAACTACGCAGACACACTTTTGCCCAAGTTGGAGAGGCTGTTGAAATAGAAGCTAATTATGAAAATTTGGTTTTAGGACGAAATCATCTGGATGTTCTGTTCCAAACGAATTCATCCGATTTGGGACGATTTCATCTGATCGATGACGATATCGTCCAACGATCAAAACAACTCCTAAAAATGGTGCAAAAAATGGGGGGAGCGGTTAACGAGCGGTTTTAGGGTTAAAATTCAAATTTTTATCTTTTTACTAAGGGTTTAATTGCACCAATTTTAGGGTGCTACACCATCTATGAGAATTTAGGAGACATCATCCTGGTTATTAAGGAAGATTAGAAAAAAACCTTGAGATAGGGCAACCAACTCCATGTTACCTAGGGTTATCCACTTATAAAAAGCCCATCATCGTATGGAATCCATGTTAGGTCTACCTCCAATAAATTTCCCAACTAGATTGTGGGACTCAAGAAAAATATATTCAGTCATGGTCTTGTTAGGGATAACTAGATCTTCATCGTTGGGAAGTAAGGTGTTGATATTACTTTTTTTGGAAACAAACTTCTCCCACCCTTTCAAATTTTTAGAAAAAGTGAGCAAGGGGAAACATTATCTTTGGGGGTCTCATTCTATTTTTTTGGAGGTTATTTTCCCTAAAAAAATTTAGTGTTCCCTAAAAATCCCATGCCATATGGTTCTGAATAGAGGTCTGCTTTCTCACCATTACATGCATTGCCTTTCTCTAATGTGTTATGAGGGTTAGATCCACCTTTAGAGATTTTAAAATTCATATTCTTGTCTTCCCTTCACTCCCTTGAATTTTTCTAATTGCCTAAAACTACTCGTTCACTTGCCATCACCTTCGCTATTGTTTAACCCAAATGAAACCCTCACATAGTCACTTACCAAAAATATTGTTCACACATAGGGATGCATTTAGATCTATGTTGCTTAAAATGATCTAAAATTTTCTAGATATGTTCTAGAGTTGTTTAGGTATCCACCCTCAAAATTTTTGCTCAATTCAAGTCTAGATGAGTGAAATATAGCCAAAACAAGTTCGACAATTTGAGTAGTCTTGCAAAAAATGTCTTGTCCATTCCTATTTTTTTTCTTTTTGTTACTATTTATTTTGTCTTTCTTGCTTCAAGTTTTTTTTGGGAAATATTATGAATTAATGGTATCAAAGCTGGTACAGATTTGTCTCACTTGATCATACAAGAACATTGTTCGATGCCTTTGATTTTTCTTTTGAACTCCTATATTCTGTAATATAAATTACATAATGAAATCTACTTTCATTATAAACACTTAATCTATATTCTTCCAATATAAATTACATAATTAAAGCCACTTTCATTATAAACACTTAATCTATATTCTTCCAATATAAATTACATAATGAAATCCACTTTCATTATAAACACTTAATCTATATTCTCCAATAAATTACATAATGAAATCTACTTTCATTATAAACACTTAATCTATATTCTCAGATATAAATTACATAATGAATTCTACTTTCATTATAAACACTTAATCTCTATTCTTCCAATATAAATTACATAATGAAATTTAATTTCATTATAAACACTTTTTTTTATCGATTAAAGAAATTATATTATGCATGGGTTTTAACAGGGACCCAAAACTTGATTACAAATAGGCTATAGAAGCCAAGATCCCAAGGGAGAACAAAATAGGATACAATCCTTCAAACCCAAAATGCCAACAAGGCAATCCCCACCATACATAACACAATCCTTCAAAATCACAATACTATCGAGGTTGTCCCCACGACATAGCCAATACAACAAAGTAAAAATAGAAAGTAACTTTATGTAGGAAATAGAACTAGCAGAACAAAGATGTTTCAAGCAGCAATGGTGAAGCCTCCAACCATCACACACAAAAAGGATATCCTTATGTTTCTTCATCAGGATCAACACCAACCTCCTGAATCTCCTCATTCGATGTATCCATATCAACATCCTTGTCCTCACCTTGCTCGTCCTTAGGAGCAGTTGCAACCTTGACATCCTCGGTAGGGGCTTTAACAACATCCTCAGAGAAGGACTTCATGAAGAAAAATAGATTTAGTGCATTATGCAAGTCAAACAATTGAGATAAGCAATTGGAGATAGAATTGATGATAAACTATTGCATGCACTGGTCAGGGGTATCCTTTTCATCATCCTCTGACTCAATGATCAACGATTCCTTTTTTGGGCCTGCTTCTATATTCTACAATATAAATTACATAATGAAAATTATGACTCAATGATCAACAATTACTTTCATTATAAACACTTAATCTATATTTTGTAATATAAATTACATAATAAAATCTACTTTTATTATAAACACTTAATCTATATTCTTCCAATATAAATTACATAATGAAATCTATTTTCATTATAAACACTTTAATCTATATTCTACAATATAAATTACATAATGAAATCTACTTTCATTATAAACACTTAATCTATATATTCTTCCAATATAAATTATGTAATGAAATATACTTTCATTATAAATGAATAACATATATTCAAATAAAACAATATAAATTTTTTTTGGTTGGTAGAAGGGATTTTTTAAAGGGTTCCTGAACCTATTACAAGTAGGGTTTTGAAAGGCATCCCCAAACCTTAGATCTAGAAATAATATATCAAGAAAGCAAATACAAGAGATTGTCACGGTCAAACAACCAGTTGGAACAATATAGGAGAAACCAATACCCAAAATAACCAAGGGTGCTTAGAGAACCAGAGAGCCAATAATATCACCTAAAACTAGATCAGATCTATAGCAACAACATCCAACCTAACAAACAACTAAACCAAAAATAAACAAAAATCACTTGCTAGAAGCCTTTCTCAGTGAGGTCTTAGGAGGCCTACCCACCTTTTTTTTGACCCCCATAGAAATAAATTCTTTTTTTAGGCCATACTCTTGAACACATTTGTTCCAAGTCTCCATGATTCAAAAAACCTCATTCTCTTGAGGATGTAGAGCCTTAAAACTATCCGTTAGAGGGGGTTGTACTTTGTTAGCAATTTTAGAGTCAATATCCCTTTTATTGAGTGCTCTATTGTTGGGTATCCCCACTTTCCTTTCATCCCCTACATCAATACAATATTTCTTATGAATTCTTGTCTTCGAACCCGAAGAGCCTTTCTCAAACATAATTTTTGGAGAGGCTAGAGATATTTCCATTAACTGTTGAAGAGTCAAATCATCAATGTCAAGATAGTCAAAGGAATTTTAGAGGATAAGACTAGAGGGATTTACCTCTTCTCCACTCTCCCCAAATTTAGGAAGTTGAACAATATCCCCCACTACTGGGCTCACTTCCCTTCTCTTCATAGGGACAATGTTCAACTCCTCCTCTCCATAAAACATTATTGATGGAAGAAGGGATTCCTCTTGTAATTCCTCACTGAGCCCAACTTGAGAAATAGAAATCGAATCTTATCCAAATTTCATTCTAAATGAATAACATATATTCAAATAAATATATCCTTCAACATGGAACACAAGTTATTTTCTCCTAAAAAGGGTTTTTTTATAATATCATAACATAGTCCGTTCCATTCAACATCCTTCAAATATTGGGTTTGAGGTTTACTAGAATCTGTCCAACCATTGGACCAACACAAGGAATTAACTATAGATATTACACATCAAAACAATATTGTTAATAATACCCATCCAACCTATCAAGTTTTTGAGTTGCACATCCCATAATTGATGATAATGATCGTGATGTGGTTATCTCCAAAAAGGCACTTCCTTCTTAAGGAATGTAAAAATATTTTCATATGGAGAATGTGGGGTTCATTTCAAGTCTAGGGATACATTCACTCAACCAATAAAAAATTTATTTCCCTTGAGGATAGCATGGTCTTCAAAATTGGACTACCCTTCTAAACAAGGTAATAAATAAATTTGTGTAAAAAGCTCTGAGTAATAGGATCTTAAATACTGAGAGTGGCCCTCACTACCTTGCTCTAAGAACCTAACTTAGGTAGAAGATAAAGTATGAGCCCAATGTTACTCGTAGGCATGTTGTTAGGCCCTAACACCAAGAGGTAGATCAAGAAAATCATGCCAGGTCTAAGGTGGACCTTAGGTGGGTATTCCATTCAATGATGTTTTATTAAAAAATCGTAGTACTTACTATTTTTATCTCATGGGAAAACAAGCAACCTAATCCTCCCATAAACTATCAACAACCAAATAACATCCTTCAATAGATTTAAATAATGTTTAAGGTCCTTATGGGAGGTTTCAGACTGTTACTTGAGCATGATCCTAGCTTCTATTAGACGGTATTGTAGGGTTTACCAGATCAAATCTATAGTATGAAGGTAAAAATAATAATACCTTAACTCACCTAAAATACTAGCAATAATGTGTTTGCAGGTGTATGTTAGTGATCTAGCATCTCAAGATGTCATCTAGTAGGGGAGACATTCATCAACTTCATCTGATCTTCAACCAGGGCATCGGTGGTTTTGTGCGTGAAGCCGCTAACCTCTCTCCCAAGAGATTTCTCTTATCTTTTTATAAAAACTATCCTTCTCCCCTATTGGCATTTTGCCACATTGGAATTTTTTTGTAGTGTGCCACATTGACATTTTGTTGTAATCATTGGTGCCACATTGAAAAGTGTTTTTTATTTTTTAAGTGTTTTCACACATTGAACACTTTTTCCTATGGATGTAATCTTGGGTGAATTTTGGTGCAAATTTTCCTTGATAAAGATACTTCATGAGGTGATATGATCACTGAAGCTACCAATTTTAAGCATGTGCTCTTGATTCTAGTGCAATATTGATCATTTTTTAGGCATCAACCACTTCGTGGGCATGCATTTCCAAGGCACCACCATAGAGATTGAAACTGGACCGATGATTTGTGCTGAAGCTTGATATGCCATGTGATAAAATCAACAGTTATTTTATTTTGGAATTTTCTCATTGGATCATTGTTGTGGTCGAGAAGAAAGTTGTTGCTATTGGTGGATGAATGGCCGACACTTTGCCTCCACATGTATTTAATGAAAGAGGCAAAAACCTCTATAAATACTAATCAAATTCTTATTGTAAAGGAAGGTTAGATATTTTGCAAGAAAACTCTCTAAGTTCTCTGCATTAATAGAAGAGACTTGGCTTCTGAAATTTACAAGCATTCTTATGTGTATGATTTTCTTCTTTTTTTTAAAGTCATTTCTATTTATGCTCATGCTCTTGCTGTTAAGTTTTGAATTCTGCATTTTGAATTCAAATGTTGCTGGTTAGTGAGTAGATTTTGAAATGCGATCTGGGGGTTATCTCTACAAAGGTGTGAGTTAAATTATGCTGCTTTCCTTTTATTATATGCTGTTATAAAACTTGGTAGAATTTTTGTTGTTAATCTTCCCCAAATTCTACACTTCGGCCTGTGGCTATATTTCCCTTTATTTCAGTTATTTTTCAATTTCTTTCCTGCATCCCTAGTCTTCAAATAGTGTAGAATTTAGTAAGGGAGCTATCCCTCTCTGGAGATTGGTTCGAAGGAATTTTATTTTTCCCTCAACATTTCAATATTGGCCGAGTCTAGGGTGCACAAGTGATGAAATCTTGTACTTAGGCAGATTTGTGACCAACAGTTTTTGGCACACCCGATGGGACAGACTGTCTCTATCTCAATAAGATCCATAATCAGTGGGACAAGTACTATTCCATGTTGACAAACCCACCTGTACCAACAATTTTTGGCACGCTCGATGGGACCCTAAAATTTTCACTTTCAATAGTATTGAGGTTTAATGCTCACCTTCATGCTGTATAGTTAGAACATTTGGTAACTCAGCACTACCCAAAAGCCTCCAAACGTGGAGACATTAAGAGCTGTTTTTCATGATCATAAGATCAAAGGCCAAAAAATCCGAAAATCCCATTGAGTTTTTTGAAATTAACAACCAAAAATTAAGTGGACACCCTAAGTTGGTCTCCCCACCACTTACGTCCTCTACAAAATCCTCACAAATTGCTGGTGTATTTTTTGTTCCTTCAAGTTCATCTAGTACTGCTACTAGTTTTCCACCTCCTCAACCACACATACCAGTCCAAATGGCCCAAAATTCTCCACCAAGGCGAGTTCTTGGCATGGAATAGTTTGGGAGCCTTGAATTTACAAGCACAAAATCCAGTCCCTCAAGCTGCTTTGAAAGCTTTTCTGACCTATGATGGTACTAGTAAAACTGCTTATGAGCATATTCAAGATGTAGCCTCTTTGGCGAACATCCATGACATAACAGATGAAGACGTGATGATAAAATTTTTGGTGTTGTCATTGAGAGGGAAATTGTTGTATTAGTACCGATCATTGCAACCAGGCACTATTGCATCATGGGATCAATTAGGAGAGTTGTTAATAAAAAACTTTCATGAAAAATCTGATCCATTTTACTTGTTGCATCAATTTAATGTAATTCAAAGGCATCCGCAGGAGGAGATAACAGACTTCAATTTCAGATTTACTAGAATATGGTAGAGAGTTCCTTAAGGTCTTCAGCCCACTCATGAGCAAGATGCATTATATTATCTCAAATCTTTTAACATAGACATTGGCTTGGCTATCCGACAATCCAACATGACTACATTCCCAAAACTGTTCAAACAAGCTCAAAAGGTGAAAGCTGACTTGATTTCCATAGGTAGGCTTCCCCCAAAGGTAACAATGCCTATCTTACCTGATATTCCTCAGCATTTGTATTTTGGTTCATTTTCACAGCCTATGCCTTCCATGTATCCTATTACATCATGGAGCTCAAGTGCACCTCAAATCGCACCCATTCCAGTTCCCCAGCTCCCTACTCCAACTATTCCATAATTTCTTGCACCAAGCATTCCATAATTACCAGCTCCCACTTCATTACTAGCATTGCCTACACCGCTAGCACCTCTACCTATACTGGCACCTCCTATGCCCTCAAATCCTAATCCTTACACAACGCTATTACAAGAGTTAAAATCTACTAATTCAGCTATAAGAGCGATGGGAAATAAAATCATAATTATTGAAAGAAAGTAGGCCGAGAGAGATTTCCAACCCAGGATATTTCAACCTTCGCTGATCACTAGAGAACAAGCAACTTCAACAAGCAAAGTGCCTGAAAAGAACTCGACTATGTTGACGAATGAGGAAGATGGCCCTACAGAAAGGACATATTGGTGCTGTACATGTAATTATCCACACGGTGAGGAGACTTGTATGGTTCATTTGAACTATGTACAAACATTGGTCACAAGCTCTTCTGGAGGACAAGTTAACATGATTACTAAGGTAGATCATAATTTTATGGTTCCATATGAAGAACAAGTCTCAGTTCTCATGAGAACTGGGAAGAAGCCAGTCACGGTAGATCCAGCAAATATGGAACTATTAAGGGTACCGACTGATTCAAAGATGCAAAATGAGAAGAAACAAGTACAAATGAAAGATCCTATTTCAATACCAAATCCAAATTCACCTATTCTATTAAAATATATTTTTCCACCATGAGCAAAGGAAATATTGCAAGAAAAAGCCTCAGCTTCACAAGCAAGAGCTGAAATAGAGGAACAAGCCAGAGAAAAGCTCAAGTACCCATATTTGACTAAAATACTAAGGGTAGAAGCCACTTAGTAATATCGGAGCAAATATGAAGACACTATTGAAAAGAGGGAGTCTGGTGCATCTACATATAATATTGTTGAAGAATTGAAGAAGATTCCAGCCAAGGTTAGTCTCTATGATGTATTACAATTACCTGGGCAAGTTGATTCATTACAAGAATCATTGAAGTCTATGAAAGATAATGAGAAGAATCCTACCCAGATGATTTTTTCTCAAATATTAACTACTTCAGCCACTGGAAAAAATAGACCACCCCCATTTTATTTTTCACTTAGGATGGAGGGTTGGATAGTGCACAACTGCATGATTGATTCTGGTGCTGCGACAACTGTCATGCCAAAGGCAATTTTTGAAGTTGTGGGTATGGAGTATACAAGAAGCAGCCCTGGTGTCTTGCAGTTGGATGGGACTCCCATGAAAATAGTGGGTGTAATCAAGGATATTCCTATTTTTCTACATAGTATACCTCAAATTATAGTAATTCAGGAGGTAGTTGTGGTTGATTTGAAACCATATTTCAGTATGTGTTTGTCGAGAGAATTCACTACCAAGCTGGGAGGCTACCTTTCTCTGGATTATTCTCACTTGGATATTCCTTTCAAAGGAATAATAATCTGTATTTACAATGAGAATCCTTCTAATTTTCATATACAGAAGATGGAAGAAGAAGAAAATTCCACACATTCTGTCAACATGATAACTGAAGAATTGGAAAATCCTAATTTGATGGATGGAGTCCTCGATGAGCTTTGCTTAGAGGATGAGTTTTCAATGCTCAATTTTAATGTCATGATGGAAACTAAAATTTGTTGTTACTCCATTACAAATCCTGAAGAGATTGAAATAAATATGCCTCTTGATCAAGATTATCAAGATTCTATGCTTGATCAATTATGGAAGTTGTATTTTGATGGAGCAAGATGTAAAAATGGTGTTAGAGTAGGGATTGTTCTTATTTATCCCTCTGGCATATAGAAAACATATTCATATCGACTGACCTGGAGTTTTACTAACAATGCTACTGAGTATGAAGCGTTGTGCCTAGATTTGAAGAAGGCAAAAAAATTGAGGATTGAACAATTGCAGATTTTTGGTGACTGAATTTATTGTGAATCAAGTAACGAACAAGTGCATCTCCAAGCAACATTATCTCAAGGCATACCGCAACAAAGTTTGGGACCCTAGAAAACATCACAAGTTCGAGGCAATATGGGAAGGTCCATTGCAAATCATAGGCTTTGATTTGAAAAAGAAGAGAAAAAAACACACACAAAAAAAAAAATGAAAAAGTGTGCAGAGCCCGGGACTTCCTAGGAGGTCACTGTTGAGAAGCAACACACCCCCACTAAAAAATGAAATTCCATCCTTTGAAAATGTTTAATATTCATTTGTTCCGTAGGGACCCTCTTGATGTTTTTCGGGTTTTAATTCCAAATTTTGCTTGCATCCTTTTTCAAACTTCGCCTACATCAAAGTGACCAAGTAGACTTGCATATGGCATTGATTTCAATTTAGAAATAGCAGTTTCTATTTCTGGCCTAGCAAACTTCTAAATGCATATTCTCTTAATCCATGATGAATTTTTAAGTTCCATTTGCAGATTGGGATACCCTTTGGGCTTTTTTTTAGATACTTGTAAAGTTTCATCAAATTCTGAGCACTTTGAATTTTCATCATTTTTCTACACCATGTGAAGCTGATCATTCTCGAGCAATTTAAAATTCATTTTTCAAATGTTAAAATCATTTCTGAGTAAGGAAGATCCTTCACCAATATGTAAAAATGCAAAATACAGATGGACAAAGTCATTGGAATCAACCTACAATTTTTGGAGAATTGGCAAAGTGAAGGAAAAGCTTGAGGGAAATGTCGCGATATCGCGACATGTTCCATTTTTGGACATGTCTCATTTTCGTGAAGGCAAAACCTAGGAAGAAAAGCTTGAGGGAAATGTCGTGATATCGCGACATGTTCCATTTTTGGACATGTCTCATTTTCACGAAGGCAAAACCTTGGAAGCAATGACTTGTAGGAAATGTCGCGATATCGTGACATGTTCCATTTTTGGACTTGTCGAACTTTCGCTCAAATTTAATTGTACCCTAAAATATTTTAAAGTCCGATGTCGCGATTTCGTGACATGTTCCATTTTCACGAGGGACAAAGCTTGGAAGAGGCTAAGTGGAGGAAATGTCACGATTTCATGACATGTTCCATTTTCACAAGGGCCAAAACTTGGAAGAGACTAAGTGGAGGAAATGTCACGATTTCGTGACATGTTCCATTTTCGCGAGGGCCAATGCTTGGAAGAGACTAAGTGGAGGAAATGTCACGATTTCATGACATGTTCCATTTTCACGAGGGCCAATGCTTGGAAGAGACTAAGTGGAGGAAATGTCACGATTTCGTGACATGTTCCATTTTCACGAGGGCCAATGCTTGGAAGAGACAAAGTGGAGGAAATGTCACGATTTCGTGACATGTTCCATTTTCGTGAGGGCGAATGCTTGGAAGAGACTAAGTGGAGAAAATTTCACGATTTCACGACATGTTCCATTTTTGCGAGGGTCAATGTTGGAAGAGACAAAGTGGAGGAAATATCGCGATTTCGTGACATGTTCCATTTTCACGAGGGCCAAAGCTTAGAAGAGGCTAAGTGGAGGAAATTTCATGATTTCGTGACATGTTCCATTTTTGCAAGGGCCAATGCTTGGAAGAGACTAAGTGGAGGAAATGTCACGATTTCATGACATGTTCCATTTTTGCGAGGGCCAATGCTTGGAAGAGACTAAGTGGAGAAAATGTCACGATTTTGTGACATGTTCCATTTTCATGAGGGCCAATGCTTGGAAGAGACTAAGTGGAGGAAATGTCACGATTTCATGACATGTTCCATTTTTGCAAGGGCCAATTCTTGGAAGAGACTAAGTGGAAAAAATTGCATGATTTCGTGACATGTTCCATTTTCGCGAGCAAGGAAGCTTGGAAGAGGCTAAGTGAAGGAAATGTCATGATTTCGTGACATGTTCCATTTTCGCGAGGAAGAAGTGAAGAAAGAAGCGAAGTGAAGGAAACATCACGATTTCGCGACATATTCCATTTTCATTAGGGAAAGGAATATTGGTAAACACAAGGTGAAGGAAATGTCGTGATTTCGTGACATGTTCCATTTTTGTGAGGAAGAAGTGAAGAAAGAGACAAAGTGAAGGAAACATCACGATTTTGAATGTCACGATTTTGCGACATGTTCCATTTTCACGAGCAAGGAAGCTTGGTAGACATGAAGTGAGGGAAACATCACGATTTCATGACATGTTCCATTTTCACGAGGAAGAAGTGAAGGCAGAGGCGAAGTGAAGGAAATGTCATGATTTTGTGACATGTTCCATTTTCATGAGGAAGAAGTGAAGAAAGAAGCGAAGTGAAGGAAACGTCGCGATTTCGCGACATGTCGCGATTTCGTGACATGTTCCATTTTCACGAAGGCAAAAGCTTGGGAGACATGAAGTGATGGAAACATCGCAATTTCATGACATGTCATGATTTCATGGCATCACCTATCCAAAAGGAAGTGGAAGCATTTCAACACAGTCCAAATCAATTAATTAAGTAAAATGAAAAACATTAAAAATCTAACCTCTGTGTTTCTTTTTGTAGAAGCAGATCCGGTAGTTGCATAATGGCAAAAGTAATGGTGGACAGAGAATCTCAACTCGAACCAAACAAAGACAGTTGTGTGAATATGGAAGGCCTCATAAGTTGGTGACTCATCCAGATGTTGTAGAGGAGTTAATGAGATGCTCTGACAGCCTATCGAAGAATAAAGATACATTTACACTCGGTGCCCATTTGATGAGGATAAAACCAAGTCTTTTCTTCTCCATTTATGGCAAGATCCACACGAAGATTTTTAGAGTGATTAGGGTTTATCGAAACTCTATATAAAAATACCTTATATTGTAAAGCCTCGATAGTGGGATTTTTATGATAAGATTTAGATATTTGGAAGAAGATATTTTGAAAAGATCAGGGTCTATCCTGAGTCTATATATACTTCTCTTGAATGTAAAGTTCGGATGCGAAAACTTGGAATAAAAGATATTTTAGCAATTTCCTGCAAATCTTGTTTGAATGCTTTGTTCTGGACCTGGGGTTGGTGTGAAATCGTTCTTCTATGATAGCATGGCTAGGAGCCTAATCTCTTTTGGATTTCGATAAGTGCATCTTCTTCTATTTTTGTCTCACTAAAGTTCTATTTATTTTGGTTGTAAATCTGTGTTATCAAGATTGAATATGCTGCTAGGCTTCATTCTATTTGTTATATGCTAGGGAAAGTTAGAGATTTAAGGTTCGGGTCTGTTCTAATTGCTCTATCCTCACTGTGCGAGCTAAGCTGCTAGTGAGAGATACCAGTTGACACCGACTTCCCTTCTATTTATGATTTTCTTTCAGATCTATGTTATTTTCGTCTTATGCTCTTAGTAGAAGGTGATCTTAGAAAGCTGGACACCTTCCTCTTTGATTGGTTTTATTGTGAAGCTAAATAGTATAACTGAAATTGGTAGTTTTGATTTTGCAGCTAAGTTAGATAAGCTTCTCTTTTCTGCCCTACCCTACTCTCTCTATTCCATCGTTAAATGATTCATTTTTATTTTCTTTCAAATTTGTATTTTATTTAATCTGCTAAAACATAAAGAGCTATATCAAAGAACTCATTGTAAATCTGATAGTCAACAAAGATAACAACCGCTAAACATTATTGAATGAAGGTCGAGCCCATTGTAAGGTAACAGACAGTCCACTTGAAACTATTCCAGAAGTAGAAAAGAGTGAATAGACATTCGACCCAACTCTGTAACTCACACCTTGGATAACTAGCAAGATCCTAAAGTGAGTGGGATTTATCCCGTATAAGTGTTATCGGTATTTTATGCTCATTCTTCATGGGGTGTGTATGAAAGATGAACCAACATTTAAAATTGGTGCTAGAAGGAGGGCCTACTGAACTCCATTCAGTATTTGTTAAGGATTGTAAGTTGTTTGTGAAAAGTTGGATTCTACCTACAGAGTAACCAGGTCCCACTCCAGAGCTGGAGAGCTCCTTGTACCTGAGTTAGAAACCCCAAGGAGAAGAAGCCTCAGAAGGGCCAAGTCTTTGTCTAGCATAGTTTTATCACCACTTGTAGTTCTTCCAACTGCAAACTCAAAATATCATAGTCAATCAGGTAGTGATGGCAAGCTAGTTGGGTCCCACTGCTTTGAATATCCCTGGTGTAGTGCATGATTTACCCAGAAATCCTAAGAAGTATCTTCCTACCTACAAACATGATGGAATCAAAATAGCAAAAGAACACCTGATGGCATATAAAAATGCTCTAAAGTTATTGAATGTGCAGCATGAAGATGTGGCTTGTAGGTTATTCCCATTCACTCTCTAGGAGGGAGCATACGACTGGTTTTTGGATCTTACTAATGACTCTATTACTAGTTGGAATGACTTGGAGAAAGTTTTTGTATCCCAATTTGGTGAAGTGATTGACCCTAGTGTGTTATATCAACAATTTTCTAACATTAAGAGAGAGTCTGGTGAAGATATCAGGTCTTTCAATATGAGGTTCCAAAAAGCTTATGGTAGAATGATTGGTCATTACATCCCAAGTGCAAATCTAGCCTTAGAAATCTATAAGAATGCATTGGATTCGGTGACCTCTATTTTCCTCAAGAGAGACATCAATATCACAACCATGGCAGGAGCTTATAAGGAAGCTTTAATTCTTGAAAGATAGTTAGGACCTCAAATTTTGAGTAGTCCTTTGATATCCTATGTTACGTAGAACATGCCTATTTTGAATCCCATTCCACATCATGAGTTAGTGCCAACATGTCATGCTCTACCCAAGGAAACTCCATTAATCGTGACACACACTAAGCATGTGCAAAATATAGAGAAATATTCTGACAAGTCCAAGGTGGAAGTGCCTGAAGTAAACATTTGTGACCTAGCATTACCCAACTTTGAAGCTTTTCTTGGTGAGTTAAATTTTCCTAAAAATCATAGAAATATTGATAGTTCTGGTTCATCCAAAAATAGTATGACTATGGTTTCAGATTCATTCACTTTTCTCGAAGAGTCAGAAAATGTTGTAGAAATTCCTATGGATGAAATGCAAGCTTTTCAACAGTTCCAAAGGGACAATTATAATTTGAGATGTGAGAATCCATAACCTACTCCTAATAATGATCCTCCCTCACCAAAAGGTGATGAAAATAAGATTCAATATCACTATACAGAAGTAACTAGGAAGGAGTATAATATCATTGAGGATATGAAGAAAATTAAAGCTAACATCACCCTCCATGAGCTGGCTCAGATTGTTGAACAAAAGGATAACTTGATTGAAACTTACTCTGGACCACCTATTGAATTTCAAGAAAAGGAGAAGAAGATAGTAAATGTGAATGTGGTCAACCAACTCGGAATAGACAAAGAGTCTCAGTATAAGCCTGTGATTACTAAACATAATATCAAAAAAGAGGTTGTAAACCGTGTTGATGCAGATATTGGAGTTTATAATTTGACAACTGAGAAGGTGAGACCAGTTACAGCTCTAACCAATCACAACAATGATATTTGGACATTACACATTGATGGGGTTAAATCTAAGCAAGGCTCAGGTAAAAGAGCAAATTATGAAAATTCTACTAGAGGGATAAAAATTGAAATCTTGGATATTGGAGCAGTAGAGCAACCACAAAATGTTCAAGTTATTAAGAACTATGACATACAAATAAAATATGATCTCTTTGAGTTATTGCATAAATCTAAAGATGTGATGATCTGGGTCTATAAATGCTTTAAGGTATTTGATCTTGGGGGGTTTTTACATTCCGTCCCTTTGAAAGAATTCTGCAAACCCTTCAAGTAGAAGCATAAACATGTTAATGCCTTGATTTTGAAGGAGGCATAAAAATTGTATGCACATGGGCTGATAGAATAAGACATAAGCAGGGGTTGAAAACTTCACCATTCATGTTATTATATGATTTGACTAATTTGGAGGGTGAAGGACTTGCAGATTTGGTGTTTCTGTGGGACAAGATCTATAAAAAAAAAAAAAGGAAGACAGTAAACACACCAAGTCTTTCCAAGGTAGCAAAAATTTTGGGAAGCATAATCTGGAGTGCATTTCATCAACAAGACCTGAAAGGTATTTTTCTAAATTTACCTACAAATGGTCAATTTTTTTTAAGGCACTATTTCTCTGCTTTTCCATCTGCTACATTTTTTGAGTGATTGAAGGGACTTTGTGCATATGTATATATTGTAAATAAAGTTTGAAGTAGTGTGTTTTTATTTGGATTTATTTAAAGTTTGAAGTATTGTGTTTTATATTTTGAGGTCTGTGCAATTTTGTCTTTAACTGGTGGCCTTTTTCTCTCCTCTTTAGTTTTTTTTTTAATCTTGTTTGTTTGAGCTTTTGCCTAAACAAAGAAAACACAAATCAACATTTAAAATTGGCCTAGTGTGTTTTCATTTTGTTTTATTTTTTAAGAGATAGTCTGCTAGAGCTAAAAAGTGGAACTACTTGTTATTTAGAACAATAGTAGAAAGATAATTGGATTTGGTATCTTGCTTGCCACAATTATTTTGATTATAAAGAAACTACTATACTGTTTGGCTGAAGAACTCCTAGGGAATCCAAGAAAAGTTGGTCAGGAGAGGGGACTCTGATTCATAGAATTACATCAAAGCGTCCAAGGAAGCTATTGGTACCCAGGTTGAAATAGTTAGTCGATCAATTGCTCGATGAATATAAAAAAAAAAAAGAGCAAGGCATTCCAGCTATCGGTATCTTTCAAAAGAAAAAAGAGACATCTCAAACATAAAACCGGCATTCTTTTCTGCACATAGCCAAGGTTCCAGAAGGATACATCTCAAACATGTTCACCAAGCTATAAATGCCACCTCATAGTGGTGAATCAGGGTCATGAAAATCTAAAGAGTAACTATTTCGGGGTTGTAAAAGGCTAAACTAGTAAATAGAGCTCTACTCGGTTTCCCCTACACAATCTAAATAGCTGATCAATCCATAGTGAGCATTCGAAGCCATGGTCATCCTTGAAGAAAGTTTTATGCGCTTATAATCACACATCAGAATCTTCCTTAAGTGATTCAACCTAGTATGTCCTTGGGAAACTTTAACAGCTAACAGATAGTAGTTAAATTATTTTAAAAAATATTTGTGGCAAAGCATGGTACATAGTCTAAATTGTTTTGAAACTAGAGTTCTGGATTCTAAATAGTGCTACTATTTTCCTCACAGATATCGCCATTTGTTGAGAAGCAACACACCCCCACTAAAAAATGAAATTCCATCCTTTGAAAATGTTTAATATTCATTTGTTCCGCAGGGACCCTCTTGATGTTTTTCGGGTTTTAATTCCAAATTTTGCTTGCATCCTTTTTCAAACTTCGCCTACATCAAAGTGACCAAGTAGACTTGCATATGGCATTGATTTCAATTTAGAAATAGCGGTTTCTATTTCTGGCCTAGCAAACTTCTAAATGCATTTTCTCTTAATCCATGATGAATTTTTAAGTTTTGTTTGTAGATTGGGATACCCTTTGGGCTTTTTTTAGATACTTGTAAAGTTTCATCAAATTCTGAGCACTTTGAATTTTCATCATTTTTCTACACCATGTGAAGTTGATCATTCTCGAGCAATTTAAAATTCATTTTTCAAATGTTAAAATCATTTCTAAGTAAGGAAGATCCTTCACCAATATGTAAAAATGCAAAATACAGATGGACAAAGTCATTGGAATCAACCTACAATTTTTGGAGAATTGGCAAAGTGAAGGAAAAGCTTGAGGGAAATGTCGCGATATCGCGACATGTTCCATTTTTGAACATGTCTCATTTTCGCAAAGGCAAAACCTAGGAAGAAAATCTTGAGGGAAATGTCGCGATATCGCGACATGTTCCATTTTTGGACATGTCTCATTTTCGCGAAGGCAAAACCTTGGAAGTAATGACTTGTAGGAAATGTCGCGATATCGCGACATGTTCCATTTTTGGACTTGTCGAACTTTCGCTCAAATTTAATTGTACCCTAAAATATTTTAAAGTCTGATGTCGCGATTTCGCGACATGTTCCATTTTCATGAGGGAAAATCTTGGAAGAGGCTAAGTGGAGGAAATGTCACGATTTCGTGACATGTTCCATTTTCGTGAGGGCCAAAGATTGGAAGAGGCTAAGTGGAGGAAATGTCACGATTTTGCGACATGTTCCATTTTCACAAGGGCAAATGCTTGGAAGAGACTAAGTGGAGGAAATGTCACGATTTCGCGACATGTTCCATTTTCACGAGGGCCAATGCTTGGAAGAGACTAAGTGGAAAAAATGTCATGATTTCATGACATGTTCCATTTTCGCGAGGGCTAAGCTTGGAAGAGACGAAGTGGAGGAAATGTCGCGATTTCATGACATGTTCCATTTTCACGAGGGCCAATGCTTGGAAGAGACTAAGTGGAGAAAATGTCACGATTTCGTGACATGTTCCATTTTTGCGAGGGCCAATGCTTGGAAGAGACTAAGTGGAGGAAATGTCACGATTTCGCGACATGTTCCATTTTTGCGAGGGCCAAAGCTTGGAAGAGACTAAGTGGAGGAAATGTCATGATTTCGTGACATGTTCCATTTTTGCGAGGGCCAATGCTTGGAAGAGACAAAGTGGAGGAAATGTCGCGATTTCATGACATGTTCCATTTTTGCGAGGGCCAATGCTTGGAAGAGACTAAGTGGAGGAAATGTCACGATTTCGCGACATGTTCCATTTTCGCAAGGGCCAATGCTTAGAAGAGACTAAGTGGAGAAAATGTCATGATTTTGTGACATGTTCCATTTTCACGAGGGCCAATTCTTGGAAGAGACGAAGTGGAGGAAATGTCACGATTTCATGACATGTTCCATTTTTACGAGCAAGGAAGCTTGGAAGAAGCGAAGTGAAGGAAATGTCGTGATTTCGTGACATGTTCCATTTTCGTGAGGAAGAAGTGAAGAAAGAAGCAAAGTGAAGGAAACATCGTGATTTCGCGACATGTCACGATTTCGTGACATGTTCCATTTTCGCGAGGGCAAGGAAGCTTGGCAGACACAAGGTGAAGGAAATGTCGTGATTTCGTGACATGTTCCATTTTCATGAGGAAGGAAGTGAAGAAATGAAGTGAGGGAAACGTTGCGATTTCGTGACATGTCATGATTTCGTGACATGTTCCATTTTCACGAGCAAGGAAGCTTGGCAGACATGAAGTGAGGGAAACTTCACGATTTCATGACATGTTCCATTTTTGCGAGGAAGAAGTGAAGGCAGAGGCGAAGTGAAGGAAATGTCATGATTTTGCGACATGTTCCATTTTCGTGAGGAAGAAGTGAAGAAAGAAGCGAAGTGAAGGAAATGTCACAATTTCATGACATGTCGCTATTTCACGACATGTCACGATTTCATGACATGTTCCATTTTCACAAAGACAAAAGCTTGGGAGACATGAAGTGAGAGAAAAATCGCGATTTCATGACATGTCACGATTTCATGGCATCACCTATCCAAAAGGAAGTGGAAGCATTTCAACACAGTCCAAATCAATTAATTAAGTAAAATGAAAAACATTAAAAATCTAACCTTTGCTTTTCTTTTTGCAGAAGCAGATCCGACAGTTGCATAATGGCAAAAGTAATTGCGGACAGAGAATCTCGACTCGAACCAAACAAAGACAGTTGTGCGAAGATGGAAGGCCTCATAAGTCAGTGACTCATCCAGATGTTGCAGAGGAGTTAATGAGATGCTCTGACAGCCTATCGAAGAATAAAGATACATTTACACTCGGTGCCCATTTGATGAGGATAAAACCAAGTCTTGTCTTCTCCATTTATGGCAAGATCCACACGAAGATTTTTAGAGTGATTAGGGTTTATCGAAACTCTATATAAAAATACCTTATATTGTAAAGCCTCGGCGATGGGATTTTTATGATAAGATTTAGATATTTGGAAGAAGATATTTTGAAAAGATCAGGGTCTCTCCTGAGTCTATATATACTTCTCTTGAATGTAAAGTCCGGATGCAAAAACTTGGAATAAAAGACATTTTAGCAATTTCTTGCAAATCTTGTTTGAATGCTTTGTTCTGGACCTGGGGTTGGTGTGAAATCGTTCTTCTGTGATAGCATGGCCAGGAGCCTAATCTCTTTCAGATTTCGATAAGTGCATCTTCTTCTGTTTTTGTCTCACTAAAGTTCTATTTATTTTGGTTGTAAATCTGTGTTATCAAGATTGAATATGTTGCTAGGCTTCATTATGTTTGTTATATGCTAGGGAAAGTTAGAGATTTAAGGTTCGGGTCTATTCTAATTTCTCTATCCTCACTATGCGAGCTAAGCTGCTGGTGAGAGATACCGATTGACACCGACTTCCCTTCTATTTATGATTTTCTTTCAGATCTATGTTATTTCCGTCTTATGCTCTTAGTAGAAGGTGATCTTAGAAAGCTGGACACCTTCCTCTTTGATTGGTTTTATTATGAAGCTAAATAGTATAACTAAAATTGGTAGTTTTGATTTTGTAGCTAAGTTAGATAAGCTTCTCTTTTCTGCCCTACCCTACTCTCTCTGTTCCACCGTTAAATGATTCATTTTTATTTTCTTTCAAATTTGTATTTTATTTAATCTGCTAAAACATAAAGAGCTATATCAAAGAACTCATTGTAAATCCGATAGTCAACAAAGATAACAACCGCTAAACATTATTGAATGAAGGTCGAGCCCATTGTAAGGTAATAGAAAATCCACTTGAAACTATTCCAGAAGTGAAAAAGAGTGAATAGACATTTGACCCAACTCTGTAACTCACACCTTGGATAACCAAAAGATCCTAAAGTGAGTGGGATTTATCCCGTATAAGTGTTATCGATATTTTATGCTCATTCTTCATGGGGTGTGTATGAAAGACGAACCAACAGTCACCCATCCGAGTAATACTCTAGGAATGTTATTCTTAACTAGGGAGTTCTTTAAAAACTTGAAAACCAAAAAATCAAGTTGGATGAGGTGTTTAGGGGGTCCAAAGTTTTGGAGGTGTAAAAAAAAAAAAAAAAAAATAGAGGCTTACATTTTTCCCGCTTTCCGCTCCACAACATGGCCTTGCCTTGGAACCCTTGTTTTTTGGGTTTTCGCTGTGTTTTTTTTGTTTTCCCTCCTCCCCCATGCATGCAATTTCCTTTTCTCCCTCCGTTCCCTCCATGCTCCATTTGAAATTCAAATTCTAAAATTTGGATTTTCCCTCCCAAACCCTTTTTAAAAATAAAAAAATAAATAAATAACACATAACCTGAAATTCCTTTTTCGGGCCTCCAAAATACCATTTTTGGACTTCAAATTCATTCCGTCCTTCCCATTCCTTCATGTCCGAAATGCCCTTTTCGGATCCTGAAAACGTGTTTTCGAAATCCCGAAAACCTTCCCCCTCGCCCGTTGACTCGTCAACCACCCAAAAAAAAAAAAAACAAAAAAAAAAACCCATTTCCATGCTTCCCGAACTCCTTTTTCTCCCGCCACAAAATTGCTTTTTTGGGTCCCCAAAAACACTATTTCGGGTCCCAAAATTCCCATTCCGTCCCCCTTCATTTACTTTTAAAACTCTCTAGTTATTGAGATGCCCAGGTTCAAATCTCTCCCCTCACATGTTGCGGATATGTTGTATATAAAAGGTTCCTCATCAAAAAAATAAATAAATAAAAAATTAAAAAAAAATTAATTAAAAAACATGCTCATGCATGCCCGAAATTTCTTCCTTTTCCCCCAAAAATAGCATTTTTGAGCCCCCAAAAACACTATTTCAGTTCGCGAAAAAGCCCTTTCAAACCCACCATTATGCATGTCTTCCACCACTCCCCGTCTTATCCTTCTGAAATAGCATTTTCGGACCCCCGAAAAAACTATTTCGGGTCCCGAAATTCCCATTCCGTCCCCCGAATAAACCGTTTCGCCATTCCACAAAAAAAAAAAAAACAAATCTACTAAAAAAAAAAAAACATCATGCATTTGAATCCTTTTGCTCCTTTTTTTTCCATGCACCCCCCATCTCCATGTTGCACTATCCGTAAATTCCGCTCATTATCATTTCTCACTCCGCTCACTCATTACACTTTCTATAAAAAATATATTAAAAAAAAACATACACTTCTCGCATTTCAAGAAGTGGTAAGAAGCCTAAAAATAAAAAAATAAAAAATAAAAAGCATCATTGGAATGCATGTGGTGCCCATGAAATTTGAATGCTTTCCAATGGATGTGTATGAAAATTTTTAAAAGGAGGCTCATCCTTTTGTTTTCAATCAAAGCATTTGCAGGGTTCCTATATCGAACTCTTGCGAATCTCTTTTGCTCCAGGGTTTGATGTTCATTGTTGCATATTCAAAGGAAGCTGAAGATGTGGAGGAAAGCTATAGAGGCCAAGAAGTTTGATGTAGATGAAGCTGGTACAAGTAGCTAACCATCAGATGCAGTTGTAAGTAGGAACTCTGTACCCAATGAATAAAGGCCTGGAATCAATTACATTTAGGCGAGATGAATACCCCGTGAGCTGCCAGAAATGTTGGCATTTTTGCCACATTGGAATTATTTTTTGTAGTGTGCCACATTGAAAAGTGTTTTTTCTTTTTTAAGTATTTTCACACATTGAACACTTTTTCCTATGGATGTAATCTTGGGTGAAGTTTGGTGCAAATCTTCCTTGATAAAGAGATTAATATTGATAAAGATACTGCATGAGGTGATATGATCGCTGAAGCTACCAAGTTTAAGCATGTTCTCTTAATTTAAGTGCAATATTGATCATTTTTTAGGCATCAACCACTTCGTGGGCATGCATTTCCAAGGTGCCACCATAGATATTGAAACTGGACCGATGATTTGTGCTGAAGCTTGATATGCCATGTGATAAAATCAGCAGTTATTTTATTTTGGCATTTGCTCATTGGCTCATTGTTGTGGTCGATAAGAAAGTTGTTGTTATTGGTGGCTGAGTGGCTGACACTTTGCCTCCACATGTATTTAATGAAAGAGGAAAAAACCTCTATAAATACTAATCAAATTCTTATTGTAAAGGGAGGTTAGATATTTTGCAAGAAAACTCTCTATGTTATCTGCATCAATAGAAGAGACTTGGCTTATAAAATTTGCAAGCATTCTTATGTGTATGATTTCCTTCTTTTTTTTAAAGTCATTTTTGTTTATGCTCATGCTCTTGCTGTTAAGTTTTGAATTCTGCATTCTGAATTCAAACGTTGTTGGTCAGTGAGTAGATTTTGAAATGCGATCTGGAGGTTATCTCTACAAAGGTGTGAGTTAAATTATGCTGTTTTCATTTTATTATATGATGTTGTAAAACTTGGTGGAATTTTTGCTATTAGTCTGCCCCAAATTCTATACTTCGGCCTGTGGCTATATTTCCCTTTCTTTCAGTTATTTTTTAATTTCTTTCCTGCATCCCTAGTCTTCAAACAGTGTAGAATTTAGTAAGGGAGCCAACCCTCTCTGGAGATCGGTTCGAAGGAATTTTCTTTTTCCCTCGGCCTTTCAATATTGGTCGAGTCTAGGGTGCACAAGTGATGAAATCTTGTACTTAGGCAGATTTGTGACCAACATACCCCAAAGTTACCCCTATTACTGGCTTTCTCTCCTCCCAAGGTGGCCACCCACTTCCATGAAGGTCCCAACCACCTAAATTTAAGAGTCATCTTCCACTAATGCATCCCCTTCAAATGTGGAAGCCCCTGCCATGCCTTCTAATGGATACCTCCCTTATCTCTTCCATAAATGTGTGACTAAAATTTGCTGAAGTTCCCTCACCTCATAAATGCACAACCTTCCTTCTTGAATGTTGCCCATGCCTTCTACTTACAAACCTACCACCCTCATTCATCTGATGACAAAGATATTTAAATATCCATTGTATTAAATAATATTGTACTTCAACACATTTGAATAATATCATTTTATTAAAAGTAGAATAGTATTATGATTAACCCTTTTATTCATATATTATAATAATATTATCTTTATTTATAATAAAATTTTATTATAAATTACTATTATGAATATTTTTTTCATAAACTATAATAATATTATCTTTATTTATAATAACATTTTATTATAAATTAGTATTATGAAAAATATTTTTTTCATAAACTATAATAATATTATCTTTATTTATAATAACATTTTATTATAAATTAGTATTATGAATAATATTTTTTCATAAACTATAATAATATTATCTTTATTTATAATAACATTTTATTATAAATTACTTATTATTATTATAAATATCCTTTTTATAATAATAATCTAAGCTCAACTTACCCTTCAACAACACATAGCTTTCTAGGCCAAAAGCCTACCAGGGAGGGTCATGACATCCTACCCCCTATGGCTAAACATCGTCTTGGGTGTTTCTTATATAAGTATATTTTCTCACACAAATTTGAATGATCAAGGACCATGTCTACCTTTCATTCCATTGAGATTAAACAATATTTTCTCATCCCCTATAAATATCAACATTACATCCACTCTATAGGAGATGTAATCCTATTTATTGAGCAACAAAAAATAGTATCATCCTTCTCCAAATCTATCTAGAAGGAGGTTTTGTTCCTGATTTTTTGAGTCCTTGTATCTACAAGGTAAGAGAAATAAGGAAATATAACATCTCATAATTCCTCTAACTACTTATTCTAGGTGAAAATACCCTATCCTTAAAGCACAAGAGTCCATTATCCATGTTGAGATCTTACTCTTTACTAGATTTTCTTTATCTTGTCTTGAAAATCACTGTAACTCTCACCTATGGGTAGAATTTCCTTGAATTGCTCCACTAAATCCAAGGGATTTCAAGTCAAACTATTGTGTGCCTTCTTTGAGGTTTGAAGTTATATAAGATTTTCTTGCTTCCTAGCCTTAGAATTTGCTCTTTGGACAAACTCTTCACACCTTTGAGTGTTCACTAAACTCAAAATTTGGTTTATTCATTAATCAACTTAAGGAGAGGACCCCATAATCCCCTCTAGAGTAGATTTCTTACCTACTCTTCCTTAGAATTGCAAGCTCAAATTTGAAGAATAGAACCTTACATATATCTTTAAGTATGATTAACTTAACCAAAATTAGTCATTTCACCTATGATGAGCTCACTTTAAGGTATCTATCTCACCTTGCCTATGAGATACCTAAAGTTATTCATCCAAATTCCACTATGGACTGAATTTATCCATCTATCTTATTTTAGATATGAGCTAACTCTATCCATCTATCTCACTTGAGATAGCTAAAGCCATCTATCTCATTTTAGCTATGAGTTGACTCTATCCATCTATCTCACTTGAGATAGCTAAAGCCATCTATCTCATTTTAGCTATGAGATGACTCTATCCATCTATCTCACTTGAGATAGCTAAAGTTATCTATCTCATTTTAGCTATGATCTAACTCTATCCATCTATATCACTTGAGATAGCTAAAGTCATCTATCTCATTTTGCTACTTTTATTAGTGAATGGCTAAGGTTATGCTTGCCTTACGCAAGATACTATACCAAAGTAAAGTTAATTTTCCTTGGACCAATCCTTAAGCATTCCTTAGCTTATCCGAGGAAGCTTCTAGTCCGTCATACCTAGATCCTTATCTAGGGAAGCTAGTAGTCCCATGACTATGTGCTTTGATTGCAAGCAACTTGGTAGTTCAAGGTTTTATTGCCATTAGCTTAACTAATAAAAGGCCTATTATAAAAATATACCTATATCATAGCACATTCCAAAGGAACCTCTAGTCCATTATCTCCTAGAGTTCCTTTCATGCAAAGCATTTTGTCCTATGCATTACTACTCTGATACCATATGTAACATCCCAAAACTCAACCAGCCTAGGGATGCCACTATTTACTACTATAATTTTTTTAAAGTAATTAACAACATCACATATTAACAACCACCAAGAATCACATTTAAAACAAATAAAGAACAATATAAACCAAGCACTAGATCAAATCAAAACATGAGGATTAACTAGAAAAGGTATTGAAAGTAAATATAGAAACCACAACAAATAAATACATAAAGTAAGATCAAAGAAGATACCCATAACACAATATTTATCCTAGGGAAAACCCTTAAAGGGAAAACCTAGCCTCAAATATGTTCCATATATTGCATAAGTTTGATCTTTTACAAATACAAGGATCCATAATCCTTTTCTCTCAACATAAGCCATAGTATATATGAATTTTCCATAGAATGCTCAATTCATCTACACAAAAATATCCATGATTTCTTTATTGTACTTATACAATCAGTACTAGATTCCACATAAGAATATTTCTATTTACTAAACTAACTAAAGTCCCATACCTTTAGTTAATCTAATAAACCACTTTCTATTTACTAAATTAACTAAAGCTCCATACCTTTAGTTAATCTAATAAACCACTTTCCATTTACTAAACTAACTAAATTTTGATACCTTTAGTTAATATAATAAACCACTTTCCATTTACTAAACTAACTAAAGTCCCATACCTTTAGTTAATCTAATAAACCACTTTCCATTTACTAAACTAACTAAAGTCCCATACATTTAGTTAATCTAATAAACCACTTTCCATTTACTAAACTAACTAAAGTCTCATACCTTTAGTTAATCTAATAAACCACTTTCCATTTACTAAACCAACTAAAGTCCCATACCTTTAGTTAATCTAATAAACCACTTTCTATTTATTACAACTACACTAACATCTTAGCATAATCATAAATTTCCTTTCAATTACAACTACACTAAAATCTTAGCATAATCATTATCACAATGTTATCTAACATATAACATACTCTACAATTGTTTTGTTTACTATGTTATCTAACATATAATATAATCTATAATTGTTTCTTTAACTATGCTATCTAACATATAACATAATCCATAATTTTTCCTTTAACTATGTTATCTAACACATAACATAATCCATAATTATTCCTTTTAACTCATTTCATGCAATGAAATTTAGCATGATCATATTTCCTCTTAAATACAATTTATGCTAATCAACTCTAGCACAAGCATATTTTATTTTAAACACAATCTATGCTAATCAACTCTATCATAATCATATTTTCTTTTAAAAATAATCTATGCTAATCAACTCTAGCATAATCATATTTTATTTTAAACATAATCTATGCTAATCAACTCTAGCATAATCATATTTCCTTTTAAACATAATCTATGCTAATCAACTCTAGCATAATCATATTTTCTTTTAAACATAATCTATGCTAATCAACTCTAGCATAATCATATTTCCTTTTTAATACAATCTATGCTAATCAACTCTAGCATAATCATATTTTCTTTTAAATACAATCTATGCTAATCAACTCTAGCATAATCATATTTCCTTTTTAATACAATCTATGCTAATCAACTCTAACATAATCATATTTCCTTTTCAATACAATCTATGCTAATCAATTCTAGCATAATCATATTTACTTTGTAATACAATCTTATGCTAATAAATTCTAGCATAATCATATTTCCTTTTAAACATAATCTATGCTAATCAACTCTAGCATAATCATATTTCCATTTAAATACAATCTATGTTAATAACAATAACTGTAAACACCAAATCCTAGCCACTTTTCCTTCATCCTAGCCATCCCACAATCCACTTGTCCACCACACACATTTCCCACAACTCGTTTATCCATTTAATGCCTTTCTCACCTTAAAAAGACCCACTTTAGCCCTTTCTCACCACTTTTTAACCCCTTTGGACTTAATTTATATTTAATATAATATTTTATTATTATATTTTAATATATTAATTATAAAATATATATATTTAAACCCAATTAACCTCAGCCATCATATTTAATCTAATCTCAACCATCCATCTTCATCAATCCATGCCGCACTTAAAGTGTAAATTCAGCCTTAGGATTTGATTTAATTTTAGCCCCACGATGAAAAGTGTTAATCTAAAACCCCAAGAAAACCCTATGTTGGATTATAAGTAGGAAAATTTGCAAATGCTCAACCCCTGGAATGTTCTCACCCTTGGAGAGATTGTTGAATAAGCCCTTGTGAAGCAAAAGGTTGAATGTCCCATTGGTCGAATCCACTTGTGTGAGAGTTGACTCAAACACTAGCTTACCATAGGACTTCCACCATTTTGGCCACTTCCACATCCATCCTCCATCACATTCGCAATCCCCTCATATGTCGCACCCTTCGTACCCCCATGATCTGCTTCTATATATTAAACCCTCATCCATAGATGCCTTCCAAAGCTTGTCAATCTCACTACAGAGCCTACCAAATACTTGCTAGAGCCTACCATATCATGCAGGTGCATTCCAAAGCTTGCCAAGCTTGTGCTAGAGCTTGGCAAGCACCCATATGCACATGTTGTCATCATAAATGCAAACCATAGCTTGTCATATAAAATCATCAGGTGTTATTAGGGCATCATACCAATGGACTTACAACAAGCCATTATCAATTTTAGTAAGGTAAATCACCATCAATTTTTATTTCATTGCATAATCTATAGGTTTTTGTATGCCATTGTATTCATTTGCAGTTAGGGTTTATTTGATAGTTGAGGATCTCACGTTGTGGAGCCCTCATAGGTATTACTGATCCCCTTGTATGTTTGTGTGTATGTAGATCTATAGGTTCTCATTCAATATTGGATAGCTGTTAAAGCCAGAGTGAACTGAAATTGAATATCTCACAAGCCCATTCATTTTGTTGGGAGCGAAGGGTAGTTGAAGACACTCATATTTGTATATCTAGGGTTTTAGAGAACCCTAGAAATTATATCTATTGTATCAAATCAACTTTGTCAAGGCAGAATAATTATAACAAGGACTTTTTTAGCTCCCCCCCATTTATTGAAATATATTCTATTTTGTGCAGTTATTTATCTCTTTGAGTTGATTTCTTTATTGCTTGTATAGTGTCACATTTTTAGCTCTACAAACAGCGATCACAGTGGAACTCCACAAGGGTTTCATTTATTAATATTATTTACTTTGTTGATTTCATTTTGTTTATGTCTATTACAGATTTTTTAGAAGTGAAAAATTTGTTGATTCCACCAATTAGGGTTTTTAGATAATTCTACAACAGTTGCAAAAGTTTCATGGGCATTCTATGGTGTCTGTCAACCATCACAAGTGCTTTGCTGCACCTACACAGACACTACATTTTGTCTACACATGTGCCCTATTGTGCCTACACAGACACCCACCTACACCTAGCAGTGATGTGATGCAAAGTGTAGGCTTTGGAGTAAGTCCTATAACCCTTATTTCAATTTTTTAATTTACATATTTCATTTTGGCATGATATTTTTATATTCTGGGACAAACCCTCCGGTTGCTATCTAGGTAGGGGGTTTTAAGCGGTGTACTTCACACTCTTTAGACAAAATTTGCATTCATATGTTGGATTCTGATTTAGATGAGTAGAATTGGTGATCTTTAGCATTGTTTGAACACAATAAAGAACAATAAAATTTAAAACCAATCACACACAACATGTTTCACTCTAAAATAGTAGTGGTTGTATTTCATCACCAGTCATTGCTTGATATTTGGTGATGGTGGGCATAATTTCCATTCACCAATCTCTGCCCTAGATACCATAGGATTACCCCTGAGCAAACTTGTTTGATGTCATTACCAACAAGAATCTCGTTGTCCTTACCAGCCTTAGTTTTTACCTTTATTTTTATTAAGATTAGAACATCAAAACACACAAACCTGTCACTTTAAAAATAATACACATTAATGAAGAAAAGAATTTATGTATGAAGGTAATCCACACAAGTTAACAACTTAGCATTGATTGTTTCTTTAGTTTTTAATTCCATACAAATTTCAGTTTGGTGTTCATTTTGATAGTTCTAAATTATTGGTTTATTTACTTTATGGTATTAACAAGAAATCAAAAGAAAGTAATAGACCAAAATAACTTAATGAAAAATACATCCAATTCACCCGCTACTTCGGTGGCAAACCCTTATCCATCCCTACCACAAGTAGGATACATCACCAATCAAAAATCTCCAAAGGTACCTAATACCTTTGGTCACATTTTAACATGGCTCCACATCAGCCATTCCCATCATTAACATGGCTTAACCTTAGTCATTTCATCATTAAAATGGCTTAACCTTAGCCATTTCATCATTAAAATGGTTTAACCATACCCATTCCCATAATTAACATGGCTTAATGTTAACCATTTCATCATTAACATGGCTTAACCTTAGCTATTTTATCATTAACATGGCTTAACCTTAGCCATTTCATCATTAACATGGTTTAACCTTAGCCATTTAATCATTAACATTGCTTAACCTTAGCCATTTCATCATTAAAATGGCTTAACATTAGTCATTTCATCACTAACATGGTTTAACCTTAGCCATTTAATCATTAACATGGCTTAACCAACATCCATTTCATCATTTACATGGATTAACCAGCAACCATTTCATCATTAACATGGCTTAACCTCAACCATTTCATCATTAGCATGGCTTAAAAAAAAGTCATTTCATCATTTGCATGGCTTAAAAAACAACCATTTCATTATTAACATGGATTAACATTAGCCATTTTATCATTAACATGGCTTAACCTTAGCCATTTCATCATTAACATTGTTTAAACTTAGTCATTTCATTATTAACATGGTTTAACCTTAGCCATTTAGTCATTAACATGACTTAACCAACAACCATTTTATCCTTTACATGGCTCAACCAATAGCCATTTCATCATTAACATGGCTCAACCTTAGCCATTTTATCATTAACATGGTTCAACCTTAGCCATTTCATCATTAACATGGCTTAACCTTAGCCATTTCATCATTAGTATGGCTCAACCTTAGCCATTTCATCATTAACATGGCTTAACCTCAGCCATTTCATCATTAACATGGCTTAACCTTAGCCATTTCACATTAACATGGCTTTACCTTAAGCCATTTCATCATTTACATGGCTCAACCTTAGCCATTTCATAATTTACATGGCTCAATCTTAGCCATTTCATCATTAACATGGCTCAACCTTTGCTATTTCATCATTAACATGGCTCAAACATAGCCATTTTATCATTAACATGGCTCAACCTTAGCCATTTTATCATTAATATGGCTCAACCTTAGCCATTTCATCATCAACATGGCTAAACCATAGCCATTTCCTCATCAAAATGGCTTAACCAACAACCAGTTCATCATTAACATGGCTTACACAACAACCATTCCATCATTGACATGGCTTACACAACAACCATTCCATCATTAACTAGCAGGTGGGTTTGATGTGTTTTCCATTAAGTTGTTTTGACTTATTACTTTCATTTAATTTTGAGTTAGTGTCATAACGTAAATCAAAAACTATAAAATTAAAAAAAAATGGTCATTTTAAAAATGAGTACACATTAATAAAATTATAATGTATGAGGTAAGTCCCACATGGTAAAAATGTAGCATTGTTTTGGTTTCCTTTATTTTCAATCAGTTCATGCCAATCCCAAAAATGCCCAAAGGAACTTAAGCCCTTTGGTCACATATCATTTCAAATTCAAAAATCCCCAAGGGTACCTAAGCCCTTTGGTCACATCAGATTTCATTATAAAAAAAAAGCCCCAAATGTACTCTATCCCTTTGGTCACATCAAATTTTAATTTTAAAAATCCCCAAAGGCACTTAATCCCTTTGGTAACATACCATTTCAACTTCAAAAAGCCCCAAGGGTACATAAGCCCCTTGGTCACATCAGATTTCAATTTAAAAAAAAATCCCCAAAGGTACTCTATCCCTTTGGTCACATCAAATTTCAATTTCAAAGAGCCCCAAAGGTACTCAATCCCTTTGGTCACATCAAATTTCAATTTCAAAAATCCCCAAAGGCACTTAAGACCTTTTTTCATAAGCTTCCCAAGCTAGGGGGAGTAGAAAAACATGAGCCAATGAACATCATACACTTAAAAGCATTCGATGCTTACTGTGATTACTATATATGTATATATACATGGATAAAAAAAACAACAACAAACAAAATAAACGAAAACAAATCATTCACATAGGCATATTCCCTTTGCATACATAATGCATTTACATATAGGTATATTTACATGTATTTTCACATTACATTCATACATACTGCATACACATTTCATTTGCATTCATTCCACTGCATTTTACATCCCACATACATTCCATTGCATTGTTTAATCTTGCATATTGCATTCATCCCATCCCACATTCAATGATCATTTATAGTAGTGATGATATGGCCAAATAAAAGATTCAAGTTTCCATAACTGGAGGCACCTATTTAGGAGCATTTATGCAATCCCCTCCAACAATCCCATTTGTCCAAAGTCGCAATAAGCCAAAATTTTCATTCACTTAGCCACTACTAGTGTGTCTAGCATTCTTCAAAAA
This sequence comes from Wollemia nobilis, assembly GCA_028583015.1. Lineage (NCBI taxonomy): Eukaryota > Viridiplantae > Streptophyta > Pinopsida > Araucariales > Araucariaceae > Wollemia > Wollemia nobilis. Next base: position 13,969,584 of record JAQPPZ010001870.1, on the reverse strand, counting down.
GATTTCTAATTTTATTTAGGACCAAAAACACTTTTTCCACATTAAGAAATTCTTGAGTATGGTCAACTGATTCCAAAAAGCAATATTGCACCAACCACACTCTTTCACATCTTAAAAATATTTTGAGTAAAATGGAGATAACACCAAATTTGGGTAGCATCTTGAAGTGAAAATAATTTTTCTCGCTTGTCCTATCATGCAACATAGTCCAAAATAAAAAATAGTGGTTTTCACCACTATCATAGTTGCTCTCCAAATATACACACATAGAGTAGCAAGGGCAGGGTCACATTCTCCTCACACTTCAGTGGAGAATATGATTCCCCAAAGATCTATACAATAGTTACCAACTTCTATTCATCCACAACATATCATTAGAGTTGTAAGGATTGTACTACATCTCCCCTCAGAAGGATGAGTAGTCATTCCCAAAGCTCTATTAAAATACTTAATAAATTCTATATACACACTTTCGATACCTAAAGTTGTAAGGATCATACCACATATCCCCTCAGAAGGATAAGTAGTCATCCCCAAGGTCTAAAAGATCAAATCATTGGACTATGGAGTGAGTCTCCATTGGGGCTATAGATGCTTGACTGGTAGTGGAGTAAGCTCATGTGGGGCGACATGTCTCTCTTCCAAAAAGGGAGACCTCTGACTACACATACGAATAAGCTAACTTCTTGGTCCTATTCATAATAGGTCATGCCCAATTTACTCATAATGGGTTAATGAACTTCACATGCACACACATTTGTGCTTGATTGTCTAGGGTCATTGTCCCTTTTAAGATTTGGTACATGAACTTCACTTGCACACACATTGGTCCTAAATAAATTTAGACAATCTTTAGTGAGTTTAGTTGATAGCACTAGTATTTTTGAGTCTTTGAAAATCCTACAGTCTTCCATATCAACAACCATATCTTATTCCATATCAACATCCACATATTCTTCCATATCAACATCCATGTCATCATCATGGATCAAACCACATAAATCCACCAAGGTCGGTGCCCTCGATTAAAAAATAATGAACAAAAATGACCAACAAAATTCTGAACTAAAAATGATCATTCAAACATCATGCATTCCTCTCATATAGTTTGCAATCATATACATGCCATTTCACTTGCATTAATCATATATAAGCATAACGCATAAACATCATGATTAGCCTGCATTAATCAACAATAAGACATGCATAAAAACATTTTCATAGACATGCATTCCACAAACACATTCAATTAAAAGCACAAGAATAGAAAGGCATGTATGTATATATATATATATATATATATATATATATATATATATATATATATATATATATATATAATTGACATATGCAAAGATCAATATAAAGTGATAACATCATCACAACTTGGGGGGTGTTCAAGGTTTCACACCTTTCCCCCCAATAAAGCAAACATATTCACAACTTGGGGGTGTTCAAGGTATCACACCTTCCCCACCAATTCAATAAACAATTCAATCATTCAATCACATTACATCATCAAAAATTCAATTGCTAGGTTCAAAAGGTTGCATCCTTTTGTCAAAGGTTGAGCCCTTTGCCTCACATACATCAAATTCAAAAGGCTCCAAAGGAACCAAAACTCCTTTGGTCACAATTAAATCACATCATCAACAAATCAATTGCTAGGTTCAAAAGGTTGCATTATTTTGTCAAAGGTTGCACCCTTTACCTTGTATTCACATCATCCACATAAACTGCTAGGTTCAAAAGGTTGCATCATTTTTTCAAAGGTTGTGACCTTTTATTTGTATTCACACCATCATACATCATAAAAAATCTCTTCATTTGTTAGGGAAAAAAAATATACTTTTCATCATATTTTCCTCATTTCAAAAACCCCTTTATCTATTAAGGGCAATGAATAGAAATAAATCATTTCATTATACAAAACCCCCTTTATCTGTTAAGGGCAAAGAACAGACACAAATAATTTCATTTTTGTTCATCATAAAAAACCCCTTCATTTGTTAGGGCAAAAACAAATACATTTCATCACATTTTCCTCATTTCGAAAACCCCTTCATCTGTTAAGGGCAAATAACAAAAATATTCATCAAATTTCTATATTTCAAAAAAACCCTTTATTTGTTAAGGGCAATGAACAAAAACAAATCATTTCATTATACAAAAACTCCTTTATCTATTAAGGGCAAAGAACAGACACAAATCATTTAATTTTTGTTCATAATCAAAGTGAGCCTTGTATTTAATTGTTTACCCTATTTCACCTAGCGGTTGCAGTGATTGGTTATCCATGCAATCTGGTAGGATGGATAGATTACCATAAGGACATTTTTATCATTAAAAACCCCTTTATCTGTTAAGAGCAAAGAACAGACACAATCATTTCATCTTTCATCATCAAAAACCCCTTTATCTATTAAGGGCAAAGAACAGACACAAATTTTTTTATTTTTTTTCATCATCAAAAAAACCCCTTTATCTGTTAAGGGCAAGGAACATACACAATCATTCCATATTTCATCATCAAAAACCCCTTCATCTGTTAGGGCAAAAATAGATACACTCATCACAACTTCCAAATTGTAAAAATCCCTTCATCTGTTGGGGTAAAAATAGAATCAATCATTGGATCCACGCACATTACATCCATCAATATATTTCTCATCACCACATATCCATGTCACCATAAAATCCATCAACAATTACAATATTTTTCAAGTTCAAGTAGCATGCAAGTGAATCTTGTATCTAGTGGGTTTTGTACAAACTTGGTGATTGCAGCAATGAGAATCCATGCAATTTAGTAATATGAAGAGCTTACCATAAGGACACTTGACCATTATCATAATCACATATCTCCTTTATCGATATCACAAACATATTTGGTACCTCACATTGTAAGTGAAACCTTGCCAAAGAACAATTTGCATAACATTGTCATTGATGGCCTAGTTTGTGAGGCTTAACACATGAAATTTTTTTCTTCAAAAACCTAATGATAGGCACTGGCTAGGATGATTGGTTCTAATTGTGGGAATTATCAAAATAGTCACTAGTAGGCCATCCACGGTTCTTTTTATTTTTATCCACATCATCATACTTGCATATTAATGTCATCAGAGAGCACACTATTCAACAACATCGAATCATCCCAAGAGCACACTATTCAACAACATCGAATAATACCAAAATTTGGGGCAATTTTTTTTTTATTTTTATTCTCCCAAAATGGGATACATATTACATGATCATGACATCTACACTTGACAAAATCCCCTTCCCACCATTGGGGTAAAAACGGTATCACATCTTATATCATGCATATTATCTACAATCACATTGCATTTCACACCATCCCTCTTCTCATCATTGGGGCAAAAATGGTACCACATCATTCATAATTTGCACAAATTTTTCAATTGGCTCGTGATATGCATCTGCATCTCATTCACCAATTGAGGGGGTAAGCTATGCAAATTCTAAAATTCTTTTTTATTTTATTTTCAACATCGAGCGCTCAAATCCAACAAGAGAGAGAAGTTGCTTCTATGCCCACAACCCAATTAGGTGTCTCATGTTTTTACACCATATTGTGTTTCACACAACATGGTACAAAAATGGGCATCTGTAGACACCAAATCCTAGCCACTTGTCCTTCATCCTAGCCATTCCACCATCCACTTGTCCACCACACACCTTTCCCGCCACTCATTTAGCCATTTCATGCCTTTCCCACCTTCAAAAGGCCCACTTTAACCCTTTCCCACCACTTTTTGACCCCTTTGGACTTAATTTATATTTATTTTATATTATTTATATTTAATATAATATTTTATTATTTTATTTTAATATATTTATTGCAAAATATATATTTAAAACCAATTAACCTCAACCATCATATTTAATATAATCTTAGCCATCAATCTTCATCAATCCATGCCACACTTAAAGTGCAATCTCAACCTTAGGATTTGATTTAATCTTAGCCACATGATCAAAAGTGTTAAGCTAAAACCCTAAGAAAACCCTAGGTTGGATTATAAGTAGGAGCATTTGCAAATGCTCAACCCTTGGAATGTTCTCGCCCTTGGAGAGATTATTGAAGAAGCCCTTGTGAAGTGGTGTAGATCACGTTACACAAGCAACACCAAACCAATGATACACAAGTATTTTTTTTTGAACAAGTTAAAGAATCAAACCTTTCATTACTTTCATGCCAAAAATAAGGATACAAGAGAAAATACCCCTTTATAATTTTGAAAATTCCCTCAAATACCCTGTTTTTCCTTTTCCCACCTAAAACCATTAAAATTCAAATTTGAATTTTGGGGGCAACTTATCGAGGTCATAACTTCACACTCGTTGACCCGATTGACTATTACAACATGTTTTTGAAAATGGCATGAAACGAGCTAAGCGGGCGAACCTTGGCTCTTCACGCCAAGGCTCATGTCTAGCAAAAAATCCTCAAATTCGACCTCTAAGACCTTCAAAAATCTCCTACAAGTTAAACTAGTTTTACTAGTTTTACAAAATTAAACAATTACATTTTTTTTTGGGTGATGCAAGATCACTCTTACACCACTAGATTCTCCCGCATCATGAAGAAAAAGTTTGTAGAGCCCTGAAGATCCCATCGATCGAATCCACTTGTGTGAGAGTAGACTCAAACCCTAGCTTGCCATAGGACTTCCACCATTCCAGCCACTTCCACATCCATCCTCCATCACCATCGTAATCCCCTTATTTGCCACATCCTTCACACCCCTATGATCTACTTCTATAGATTAAACCCTCACCCGCAGGCACCTTCCAAAGCTTACCAGGCTCACTGTAGAGCCCACCAAGCACTCACCAGAGCCTACCATATATTATAGGTGCATTCCAGATCTTGCCAAGAACATGCCAGAGCCTACCAAGCACCTGATTGTGCCTATTTTCATCATCAATGTGAACCAAATATTACCACATTGAATCATTAGGTGTTGTTAGGGCATCATACCAATGGACTTACAATGAACCATCATCAATTTTAGTAAGGTAAATCACCATCGGTTTTTATTTCATTGTATAATCTATAGGTTTTTGTATGCCATTGTATTCATTTGTAGTTAGGGTTTATTTGATAGTTGAGGATCTCATGTTGTGGAGCCCTCATAGGTATTATTGATCCCCTTGTCTGTTTGTGTGTATGTAGATCTATAAGTTCTCATTCAATATTGGATAGTTGTTGAAGCTAGAGTGGCCTAGAATCGGATATCTCACAAGCCCACTCATTCTATTGGGAGAAAAGGGTAGTTGAAGACACTCATATTTGTATAGCTAGGATTTTAGAGAACCCTAGAAATTGTATCTATTGTATCAAATCAACTTTGTCAAGGCAAAATAATTGTAACAAGGAGTTTTTCAGCTCCCCCCATTTATTGAAATATATTCTATTTTGTGTAGTTATTTGTCTCTTTGAGTTGATTTATTTATTGCTTGCATAGTGTCATGTTTTTAGCTCTACAATAACATAATCATAGTTTCCTTTATTTATAAACACTTAATATATATTTTCTCAATATAAATTAAATAATGAAATTTACTTTCATTATAAACACTTAATCTATATTCTCTAAATATAAATTACATAATGAAATCTACTTTCATTACAAACACTTTAATCTATATTCTACAATATATTACATAATGAAATCTACTTTCATTATAAACACTTAATCTATATTCTTACAATATAAATTACATAATGAAATTAATTTTCATTATAAACACTTAATCTATATTTTGCAATATAAATTACATAATGAAATCTACTTTCATTATAAACACTTAATCTATATTCTTCCAATATAAATTACATAATGAAATCCACTTTCATTATAAACACTTAATCTATACTATTTCAATATAAATTACATAATAAAATCTACTTTCATTATAAATAATTAATCTATATTCTTCCAATATAAATTACATAATGAAATCCACTTTCATTATAAACACTTAATAAATATTATGCAATATAAATTACATAATGAAATCTACTTTCATTATAAACACTTAATCTATATTATTCCAATATAAATTACATAATTAAATCCACTTTCATTATAAACACTTAATCTATATTCTGCAATATAAATTACATAATGAAATCTACTTTCATTATAAATACTTAATCTATATTCTTTCAATATAAATTACATAATGAAATCCAATATCATTATAAAAACTTAATCTATGTTCTACAATATAAATTACATAATGAAATCTACTTTCATTATAAACACTTAATATATATTCTTCCAATATAAATTACATATTGAAATCTACTTTCATTATAAACACTTTATATATAGGTTCGAGGTGTAGACCAATTGGTTCAACTAAATCGTGTAAGAAGGGCAGATGTCCAAGATTCAAATATTGAGCCTCGTCGGACCAAACGCTTGTCCCTTTCTTGGTGCTTTTAGTGGCATAAAAGGTTTAAAATGATTGTGGCATGGTGGCTATAGGTGCGGACTGTGCAAATAACTGTGTGGTGGCTTCTGGGGTAGACAACGTAGAACATTGTGGTGCGGCCATAAAAAGTTGGACATCCTACCTGAATTCATGGTGGCTACCAATTCCACCATGTAAATTAAAAAAAAAAACACTTAATTTATATCTTGCAATATAAATTACATAATTAAATCCACATTCATTATAAACAGTTTATCTATACTATGCAATATAAATTACATAGTAAAATATACTTTCATTATAAACACTTAATATAAATTACATAATGAAATCTACTTTCATTATAAACACTTAATCTATATTTTTTCAATATAAATTACATAAAGAAATCCACTTTCATTATAAACACTTAATCTAAATTCTGCAATATAAATCACATAATGAAATCTACTTTCATTATAATTAATTAATTTATATCCTGTAATATAAACTACATAATGAAATCTACTTTCATTATAAACACTTTAATCTATATTCTTCCAATATAAATTATATAATGAAATCCACTTTCATTATAAACACTTAATCTATATTCTGCAATATAAATTACATAATAAAATCTACTTTCATTATAAACACTTAATATATATTCTTCTAATATAAATTACATAATGAAATCCACTTTCATTATAAATACTTTAATCTATATTCTTCAATATAAATTACATAATGAAATCTACTTTCATTATAAACACTTTAATCTATATTCTTCCAATATAAATTACATAATGAAATCTACTTTCATTATAAACACTTAATCTATAGGTCCAATTTATAGACCAATTGGTTCAACCAAACCTTGTAAGGGGGGTGGGGGTCTAAGGTTTAAATCTCAAGCCTCAATGAACTGAATTCTTAGCCATTTCCTAGTGCTTTCATTAGCATAAAAGGTTTAAAATTATTATGGCATGGTGGTTATAAGGGCGGACTATGCAAAGATGATGTAGGAGCCTATCTTCCGAAGGGCATAACTTTTGATCCGATTGTTGGATCGGCTTGAAATTTTATGAGGAGTTAGATAAAGAGGTGGACATGCCATGGGCTAGAACACTCTAGTCATCTAGTTATTTTTTTAGGATTTTTTCAAGTTCTAATTCCTTCATCTAGTGCCCCAAAAATAGGATTTAGTATTTTTTTGAAAATTTGGTCGAAAACATATCTAGAATAACTCCTTATTTAGGCATAGGTAGATGTTGAGATTTTCTAGAAGGCTTAATATATATTATATGAAGGTGAGTATCAATTTTGAGGCCTATCCAAATTTTTCTAGGTGATTTATGTTTTGGCACTAAAGATGAAATAGCCTAGAAAATAAAATAAATAAAAAAGTATTTTTTATTTTTAGGCTTAAGATTTAGGGTTTTGTTTTAGGGTTTATTTTGGGATATATATTCCCTTGGTATCGCATTGTAAAAGCGGTGAAATATAGGAATGATAACGAAAGCATTTATCATATTATTTCCATCTATTATAATTTTTTTGTGATTGAGAATTTTATTTTTTGCTTTGTTTCTTTTTGTCATAGTAGTATGTGATTGGAGGTTCTTGTTCTAACCTCTTGCAGTTAGATTTAAACCAAAAGAACTATATGGTGTCTTTTGTGGTAGACAACGCAGAATACTATGGCACAACCATAAAAATTCAAACAACCTACCCGAATTCATGGTGGCTACTGATTCCACCATGTAAATTAAAAAAATACACTCAATCTATATGTTACAATATAAATTACATATTGAAATCTACTTTCATTATAAACATTTAATCTATATTCTTCCGATATAGATTACATAATAAAATCTACTTTCATTATAAACACTTTATATATATATATATATATATATATATATATATATATATATATATATATATATATATATATATATATATATATATTACATAATGAAATCCACTTTTTTTTTGGTAGGTTAAAATTTTATTAAAAAAGGGTTTTGAAAGGGCCCCAAATTTTTTTTACAATAGGTCACCAGACCAAATACAAGGCCACAAGATAGGCCAAAGGATAGGCCAAAGGAAAGGCCCAAGGATAGGCCAAAGGAAAGGCCAAAGGATAGCCTATAAAATTCCACCCAACAAAAAAATTGAAAATCCCGCCCAACGAGAAAATTGAAAATTGAAAATCCTGCCAAGTGGGAAATTTGAAAAATCCCACCCAAAAAGAAAATTGAAAATCCTACCTAATGTAGAAAAAATGAAATTCTTGCCTATGTAGGAAGAGTACAAATTGAAAAATCTTGCATAGGGAAAAAATCAGAAACTGGTATCCCACAAAGGAAAAATAAAAAAATAAAATTGCCACGCAATATGACCATCCCAAACAGCTGGATGGAGTAGAGGAATCATCGATATATATCATCCCATCTAGGTAATGTCATGATAAATTCAAGGATACTAAAAACTAGACCAGAACGACATCCTGCATATGCCAAGAAAATGGAGTAGTAAAACTAAGGATTTCCATAGGCCACAAAATCCCCTTGCATGCGAGGTTAGATGGCTCAGAAACCAAAGGAAATGGAGGAAGCAACAAAGGTAGTGGTAAGGTTCCAGGGATACAAGACGAAAGAGCCACAAGTAAACATGCTACAAATGATAAGCATAGGGACCACCCTACGGTATCCCACAAAGGAAAAATCGAAAAATAAAATTGCCAAGCAAGATGACCATCCCGAACAACTGGATGGAGTAGAGGAAGCATTGAGATGTATCATCCCATATAGGTAAGGTTAGGATAAATTCAAGGATACTAAAAACTAGACCATAATGACATTCTGCATAGGCCAAGACAATGGAGTAGTAAAACTAAGGATTTCCATAGGCCACAAAATACCCTTGCATGCGAGGTTAGATAACTTAGAAACCAAAGGAAATAGAGGAAGCAACAGAGGTAGCAGGAAGGTTCTAGGGATACAATATGAAAGAGCCACAGGTAAACATTCTATAAATGATAAGCATAGGGTCCACCCTAGACCAAAAAATATAGTAGGAAATCCAATACAACGTCCAAATATGCCACCAAATAGCTTTAGGGAACTAGAAAAGGAAGAATAGTCAAAACTCAACAACCAAAAATACAAAGGACTCTCCAAGCCAGTAAAAATTCTAAGAACCCACCAAGTAGACCATATTCAGGTACCCAAATAGCAAATCCATAAAAAATAAACATGTGGACCCCACAGGTCAAAAATATAGTATGAAAACCAGCTTAAGAAGTTTTTCCAAAGCCATGATGTACCGTAATAAAAGAACCACTGAAGCCTAGATCTAAGAAGAAACCTAAAATAGATCTAGGCCAGATTTGAGACCAACAAGGAAAATGCATCCCAGAAGCACCACAAAAATCTAGGAAGGGACCTAGGGGTATCCTAGAACATAGGCATAGGAAGGAAACCCTCAAAATGGATGGAAAAAGGGCAGACAAGTAGAGAAGTGATCTCCCACCCCAAGGATATCATATAAAACCATAGACAGTCAAGAGAAAAGGATCTAGGAAGTTCCAAGCAACTGGGATAGATCCGAGTCACACCATGAAGGAAACCTGGAAAAAATTGGGATAACCCAAAGAGTAGAAGGGAAAAATCCTTGAAGCACAAAAATAAACACAAGGACATACCCAAGGACATCCCAAAGAGCAAAAGGAAAAAAGAATCCCTGAAGCATAAAAAATGGTACTAGGATAGACCCAGGGATGTTACAGTCTAGAAGCATAGGAAGGGAACCCTTAAAATGATGAGTAAATGGGTAGATAAGTGAAAAAGAGACCATGGTTATGCATAATGGGTACTACCAAAAAATTATTTATCAAATCGGGGTGAATCAACGTGAAAACTGTATAAACTGTGGGGCAAAATTTTCAAAACATGGTGATTTTTTTTTCAACTACAAGTATCAATAAAATTATCAAAAAGCAACTAGCAGAAGGCAACTAGTAGAAGGCAACTAGCAGGAGGCGACTAGCAGAAGGTGACTAACAAAATGTGACTGATAGAAGGCAACTTATAGAAGGTGATTGGCATAAGGCAACTGACAGAAGGTGACTGGCACAAGGCAACTGGAAGAAGGCTACTAGCAGAAGGTGACTAACACAAGGCAACTAGTAGAAGGTGATTGACACAAGGCAATTTGCAGAAGGTGACTAACATAAGGTGACTAGCAGAAGGTGACTAGCTTAAGGTGACTGACACAAGATGACTGATAGAAGGCAACTGGTAGAATGTTACTGGTAGAAGGTGACTGAAATAAGGCAAATAGAAGAAGGTTACTGGCATAAGGTGACTGGTTGAAGGTGACTAACACAAGGTGACTATCATAAGGAAACTGGCAAAAAGAAAACTGATAGAAGGCATCTGACATAAGGGTACTGGCACAAGGCGACTAGCAAAATGTGAATGGTAGAAGGTGACTAGCAGAAGGTAACTGGAAGAAGGAAATTAACACAAGGTGACTAGTAGAATGCGACTGGTAGAAGGTGATTGATATAAGGCGACTAGTAGAAGGTGACTGGCACATGGCAACTGATAAATGGCAAGTGGTACATGGTGATTAGCAGATGGTGAGTGGAAAAAGGTGAGTGGCACTAGGCGACTGGAAGAAGGTGAGTGGCACATGGCGACTGATAGATAACGAGTGGCACAAGGCAACTGACAGATAGTGAGTGATGCAATGTGACTGATAGATGGTGAGTGGCACAAGGTGATTGGCAAATGGTGAGTGGAACAAGGCATCTACCATAACCATAAATAATATGGCACCATGTGTCCTCCCTTCTGCCATGTGTCATTATTGCATTAAATCCTGCCATGCAAAAAATCTATAAATTCATTTGCAGGGTCATTTGCAGCTTTTCCCAGAGCAACTTTAAAACCTTTTTCAGCATTTTTAGGGTGTTTTCCATAGCAATTTTAGAGCATTTCCAAGCAATTTTAGTGCATTTTGGTAGTGTTGGAATTTTTGCCACATTGTTTTTGTTGTTGTTGTTCATGCAAAAGAATGCTCAGATTGTAAATATATTCACTCCTCTATTTGTAAGTGAAAAAGTGAAACTGTCGCGATATTGCGACATGTCGCATTTTTGCGACCTGTCGCGTTTTCATGGCATCCGTACCAGAAAAGAGCTAAGCCCAAAAGATGTCGCGATATCGCGACATGTCACATTTTCATGACCTGTCATGTTTTCATGGTCAAAATAGTCAAAGGCAGCAAGGAAGTCAAACTGTCATGATATCGTGACATGTTGGAGTTTCGCGACTTGTTGCGGTGAGGGAGAACTCAAGTGAAAAGTTGTCGCGATATCGCGACATGTCACGTTTTCACGACTTGCAGTGGTCACAGAGCAGAGTAATGGAAAATGTCATGATATCACGATAGAAAAGCAAGAAAGGAGCAAATGGTACGGAATGGCGCGATATCGCGACATGTCACGTTTTCGCGGAAGGGCTAAAGGATAAACACAAGGCAGAGAAAGATGTCACGATTTCATGACATTTTTGAAGATGAAGCCAAGCAAGAGAAACATGTCATGATATCGCGATAGGAAGCGGCAACGAAGGAGAAGGCAAGAAATTGTCATGATTTCACGACATATTGGGGCAGAAGGACCAAGTGCGAAGAATTGTCGTGATTTCATGACATGTCACGATTTCACGAGGGGAAAGCAAAGAAGCAGCCAGATCGTACGAAATGTCGCGATTTCGTGACATGATGAATTTTCACGGCCGAAAAGCAGCAAAGTACAAGGAGATAGAAAATGTCACGATTTCACGACATATTGTGGAGATAAGGCCAAATGGCGAAACATGTCACGATTTCGCGACTTGTTGAAGACCAAAGAGCAAAATGGTATGGACTATCGCGATTTCGCGACATGTTCCATTTTCATGACTTGTTGCAGATGAAAGGACAAAATGGAGAAAACATCACGATTTCGCGACATGTCTCGTTTTCACGATGAGAAAGTGTGGAAGGAGCAAAATGGTATGGATTGTCACGATTTCTCGACATGTCCCATTTTCGCCACTTGTAAGGAGAAAAAGAGCCATAAGGAAGAAGATGTCACGATTTCGCGACATGGTGAGTTTTCGCGACTTGGAGCAGCGAAGAAGGCAGGCAAAGGAGAATGTCATGATTTCATGACATGTCATGAAGACAAAGCTAAACAAAGAGAAGATGTCACGATTTCATGACATGTCACATTTTCACGATGGGTGGCAAGAAGAGAAAGCAGTAAGGTAAAAGTGTCACGATTTCGTGACATGTCGCATTTTCGCGACCTGTCACATTTTTGCGACAGAAGCAATAACAAAGGCCCGATACAGTTCTGTCTGCATTTTCCTTCAAAATTGCATAGGAGAACATGAGGAGAAGATAAGGATCAAACAAAGTAATGTTTTAAAATCTCTCCAACTAATTTTGAGATCGTGGTCAAAGAGGCTCCAAGATTAAATGTTGCTGATTACCGATGTGCGCAAGATGGAAGAACATGAGGCAGTTTTCGATGCCACCAAAATTAAAGATGCCTCCAGTATTAAAAGCTCATGTTCGTGATCTCCTAACAACTTCTGGCTTGCCCCGATAATGGTCATTTAATGAAGAAATGTGATTTCTTCGAGGCAGATTAAGGGGGATTGTTTCTCTTTTCAAGTGCATATTTTGTGGACCTCTTCTTAAAAATATGTTTTATGTTTTAAATGCTGTGATGCGAAAGAGAGAGGGAAGGCCTCTATAAATACCAATGTAAAATCTCAAGAAAAGGAGGAGGACCTTTTTGCAGAAATTGAAGCAGAAATCCTAGATGCATTTTGCTCTATTCTTAGCGTCTTTTGAATCGGTGATCCAAACTATTGTCCATATTTTGCTTTCTGTGTGATTTACTTCTGTTTAGTCTAGTGTTAATATCAGTTGAATTCTGCTGTTTTGAATTTGGCTGTATTTTCATTTGAATGTTTGAAGTTTAATTGAAGGTGAACTTGTGGCTAATGCTTGATCCAATTTTTGTATATGCATCCTAAGAATTTGTTGCCGCTTAGCTTCAGGATCTAGTTTGAGATTATTTGCTATCTGAGGTTGTTTCCCCATTAACTATCGACCTGTGGCCATATTTCCATCTCTTTCTATTATTTCCCTTTCTTTCTGCATTTTCCCATTTCTTTCCCGCACCCTTATCTTGAAACCAGTTTAGATTAGTTTGGGAGCCAGCCCTCTCTGGAGATTGGCCCGGGAGACTTCTCTTTCTCTCGGCCTTTCAATGTTGGCCGAGTCTAGGGCGCACAAGTGATGAAATCTTGTACTTAGGCAGATTTGTGACCAATAGTTTTGGCATGCCCGGTGGGATAGACTATTTCTGTCTCAGAAAGATCCATAATCGGTGGGACTCACAAGTCCCATATTTTGACACCCGAAGGAATCAAGATTTTGATGAACTGTCTTGACCTCAAAGCGGAGATTGTAAGTTCATCTGGTGACTCTTGAAGGTGACTGTATAGTACCTAGAAATTTCTAATCGTGAAGACGGTGAGAATCTTTGCTTCATGATCACAAGATCAAGTGCCAAAGAATCGGAAGATCCAGTTGAATTCTTTGAGATTGATGTTCAGAACTGGAGGGAGCGCTCAAGATTGGTAAGTCCTATGAACCCATCATTTGCTATCTCATCATAGGTTGTAGGTCAGTTTGTGCCATCTTCGACTCCTCCTAGTACTGCTACGAGCTTGCTACATCCAGATCCACTAGTCCAAATGGCCCAGCATCCTCCACCAAGGAAGTTCTCGGCATGGAATAGTTCGGGAGCCTTGAATTTATCGGCACAAAATCCAGTCCCTCAAGCTGCTTTGAAAGCTTTTCCGACCTATGATGGTACTGGTAAAATTGCTTATGAGCATATTAACGATGTAGCCTCTTTGGCGGCCATCCATGACATAACGGATGAAGATGTGATGATAAAATTGTTGGTGTTGTCATTGAGAGGGAAATTGTTGTATTGGTACCGATCATTGCAACCAGGCACTATTGCATCATGGGATCAATTAGGAGAGCTGTTAATCAAAAAATTTCATGAACAAGCTGATCCATACTCCTTGTTGCATCAATTTAATGCAATTCAAAGGCACCCGTAGGAGGAGATAGCGGACTTCAATGTCAGATTTACCAGAAGTTGGTAGAGAATTCCTGATGGTCTTCGGCCCACTCATGAGCTAGCTGCATTCTATTATCTCAGAGCTTTTAACATAGACATTGGCTTGGCTATCCGGCAGTCCAACGTGACTACATTCCCAGAGCTATTCGAACAAGCGCAAAAGGTGGAAGCTGACTTGATTGCCATAGGTAGGCTTCCCCCAAAGGTAACAATGCCTATCTTACCTGATCTTCCTAAGCATTTGTATTCTGGTTCATTTTCATAGCCTATGCCTTCCATGTATCCTATTCCATCATGGAGCTCAAGTGCACCTCGGGATCGCACCCATTCCAGTTCCCCGACTCCCTGCTCCAACTATTCCACAATTGCCTGCACCAAGCATTCCACAATTACCAGCTCCCACTTCATTCCCAGCATTGCCTGCACCGCCAGCACCTCTACCTATACCGACACCTCCTGCGCCCTCAAATCCTGATCCTTACACAATGCTATTACAAGAGGTAAAATCTGCTAATTCAGCTATAAGAGCGATGGGAAATAAAATCACAATTATTGAAAGAAAGCAGGTCGAGAGAGATTTCCAACCCAGGAGATTTCAACCTTCGCCGATCACTAGAGAACAAGCGGCTTCAACAAGCAAAGTGCCAGAAAAGAACCCGACTGTGTTGACGAATGAGGAAGCTGGCCCTGCAGAAAGAACATATTGGTGCTCTACATGTAATGATCCACACGGTGAGGAGACTTGTATGGTTCATTTGAACTATGTACAAACATTGGCCGCAAGCTCTTCTGGAGGACAAGTTAATATGATTACTGAGGTAGATCATAATTTTATGGTTCCATCTGAAGAACAAGTCTCAGTTCTCACGAGAACTGGGAAGAAGCCAGTCACTGTAGATCCAGCAGAGATGGAACCATTAAGGGTACCGGCTGATCCGAAGATGCAAAATGAGAAGAAACAAGTACAAGTGAAAGCTCCTATTTCAGTACCAAAGCCAGATTCACCTGTTCTATTAAAAGATCTTTTGCCACCATGAGCAAAGGAAAGATTGCAAGAAAAAGCCTCAGCTTCGTAGGCAAGAGCTGAAACAGAGGAACGAGCCAGAGAAAAGCTCAAGTACCCATATTTGACTAAAATACTGAGGGTAGAAGCCACTCAGCAATATCGGAGCAAATATGAAGACACTATTGAAAAGAGGGAGTCTGGTGCATCTACATACAATATTGTTGAAGAATTGAAGAAGATTCCAGCCAAGGTTAGTCTCTATGATGCATTACAATTACCCGGGCAAGTTGATTTGTTACAAGAATCATTGAAGTCTATGAAAGATAATGAGAAGAATCCTACCCAGATGATTTTTGCTCAAACATTAACTACTTCAGCCACTGGAAAAAATAGACCACCCCCATTTTATTTGTCACTCAGGATGGAGGGTTGGATAGTCCACAACTGCATGATTGATTATGGTGCTGCGACAACTGTCATGCCAAAGGCAGTTTGTGAAGTCATGGGTATGGAGTATACAAGAAGTAGCCCCGGTGTCTTGCAGTTGGACGGGACTCCCATGAAAATAGTGGGTGTAATCAAGGATGTTCCTATTGTTCTACATAGTATGCCTCAAATTACAGTAATTCAGGAGATAGTTGTGGTCGATTTGGAACCATATTTCAGTATGTGTTTGTCGAGAGAATTCACTGCCAAGCTGGGAGGCTACCTTTCTCTGGATTATTCTCACTTGGAGATTCCTTTCAAAGGAAGAAGAATCTGGATTTACAATGAGAAGCCTTCTACTTTTCATATAGAGAAGATGGGAGAAGAAGAAAAGTCCACACATTCTATTCACATGATAACTGAAGAATTGGAAAATCCTGATTTGATGGATGAAGTCCTGGATGAGCTTCGCTTAGAGGATGAGTTTTCAATGCTCGATTTTAATGCCATGGTGGAAACTGAAATTGGTTGTTACTCCATTACAAAGCCTGAAGAGGTTGAAGTAAAGATGCCTCCTGATCAAGTTGGTCAAGACTCTATGCCCGATCAATTATGGAAGTTGTATTTTGATGGAGCACGATGCAAAAATGGTGCAGGAGTAGGGATTGTTCTTATTTCTCCCTCTGGCCTACAAAAAACATATTCATATCGTTTGACTTGGAGTTGCACAAATAATGCAGCAGAATATGAGGCTTTATGCCTAGGGCTCAAGAAGGCAAAAAAATTGGGGATTGAACAATTGCAAATCTTTGGTGACTCCGAGTTGATTGTGAATCAAGTAACCAATAAGTGCGTGTCCAAGCACCACTATCTCAAGAACTATCGCAACAAAGTCTGGGACTTGTTTGAGTCTTTTACAACATTGAATCTTCAAAAAATTTCACGAGAACAAAATAGACATGCTTGATATTCTAGCTTCCTTGGGAGCAAATTTTTCACCAACTGAGCAGGTGGTCCGAAGGCCAAAAATAGTGAGAATGGTGTATAGGCCCTCTGTCCCAGATAAGGACACCTTTTGGCAAGTCTTCGATAGCGATGAACAAATTGTTAATTTTTTGGTTCAAGAAGCTGCCACTATCAAGGGAAGGACCTTGGAGCGTGAAGAAACTGAAGGCCTGATTCAGTTGTGGAATAACCACATTCCTAAAGGCCTCATTACTCTAGAAAGCTTGTTTGATCAGAATGATCGGTCCAAGAAGCATCGGATCGAGGTCGATGAGAAAGAATACATGGAGCTTCAGTTGGAGGATGATAAGGTCATCAAAATTGGGACTGATTCTACTCCCGCTGAATTGCAAGAGATCAGAAAATTGTGTCAAGATTTTTCTGACATCGTGGCCTGGAGCTACGAGGATCTGAGGGGATATGATAAAGAGATCATTCAGCACACCATCGAGCTGGAAGAAGGAGTCAAACCCTTCAGGCAGAAGCAGAGACCGGTGAACCCAAATATTGAAGTCCTCATGAAGGCGAAACTTGCAAAAATGTTGCAGGCCCAGATTATATATCCGATTAAGCACTCGACTTGGGTTGCTAATTTGGTTTCGGTCCATAAGAAAAATGGAGATATACGGCTGTGTGTGGATTTTTAAAACTTGAACCGAGCATCCTTGAAGGACCACTACCCATTGCCTCGCATTGATCAGATCCTTCACGTTGTTGCTGGGGCTCAACGCTTTTCACTGCTAGATGGATTCTCTGGATACAATCAAATTTGGGTCAGGGATGAGGATCAGCACAAAACTGCATTCACAACCAAGTGGGGCACCTTTGCCTATCAGCGCATGCCCTTTGGATTGTCCAATGTTGGGGCTACGTTTCAAAGGGCCATGGACATCACATTTGGGGAGATTTTAAATAAGATCATTGTCATCTATCTCGATGATATGACTATATTTTCGCACAAACGAGAAGAACACTGTTCTCATTTGAGGCAGATATTTGAGAAATGTCGAGAGTTTGGCATTTCCATCAACCCAAAGAAGTCCATTTTTGTAGTAAAGGAAGGTAAGCTCTTGGGACATGTCATCTCAGAGAACGGTTTGGCAATTGATCCATCGAGAGCTGAAGCTTTGAAGAAACTATCACTCCCTGCCAATAAGAAAGAGTTGCAATCTTTCTTCGAGAAAATCAATTTTGTCAAAAAATTTATTTTTGACTTTGCTCGAGTAGTCAAGCCCATGACTGAGCTATTAAAGAAAGATGCAGAGTTCAAGTGGACAACTCAGAGGAAAGATGCATTTCAGGAGATTAAAGATAGAATTGCACAAGCCCCTGTATTGATCAATCCAGATTATTCTAAAGACTTCATTCTGTATGCAGTTGGAGAGGATGAAAGCTATGCTGCAGTGCTTACACAAAAAGGAGACGATGGGGATGAAAGACCTATTGCTTTCCTTAGCCAGGTTATCTTACCCCATGAGGAGAGATACAATTTCATTGAGAAGCAGGTTTATGCCATTATGAAGTCTCTCAAAAATTTCAGGCACTTCGTATCTCAGAGCAAGATGATCATCTATGTCATCCACCCCGATGTAAGGAACTTCATCATTCAGGGCGAGATGGGTGATAAGCGTGCTGGTTGGATCACCAAAATTCAAGAGTTTGATGTTGAGATCCATCCAACCAAGTTGGTGCGGGGTAAGGCCTTATGCCAACAATTAGCAAAAACTATGGCCTCTCAGATAGTTGATCATCAAGTGAACAATCCTGCTGAAGAAAGGAATCTAGTGAATGTCTTTGCACAGGGCCAAGATTGGGCAGACGACCTTGTTGACTATTTTTCTATGGGTAGATGTCCCCCACAATTAAATGCTTCACAAAGGAGAAGGTTTCACCTACAAGCTCTTAGGTATGTATTGTTTCCCGAGGGATTGTTCTTCAAAAACATTGATGGAGTTCTCCTAAGGTGTGTTAAGGAACCTGAGAAGGCTAGACTCTTGGAGGAGTTTCATTCTGGCATGTCGGGAGGACATTACGCTGGTAGGCCTATGGCCTTAAAGATTATTCGGGATGGTTACTATTGGCCAACTTTGTTCATGGATACTTTCAAGATTGCTCAAGCATGCGACAAATGCCAAAGGTATACGGGACGGATCAGAAATGCACCATTGCCCCTACATCCAATTCAAGTAGAAGCACCTTTTCAGTAGTGGGGGCTGGACTTTATTGGGATCATTGATCCAAACTCTTCAGACGGACATAGGTACATCTTGATGGCTACTGATTACTTTACAAGATGGTCTGAGGCCATTCCAACCAAGGCTGCAAATCAGGATGTGGTAATCACTTTCATTGAAGGATTGATCATGCGTTTTGGCATTCCTGATGCCATTATCACAGACAACGAAACTCCATTCATTGGAGCCAAGCTAGGTGAATTTGCAAACAAGTACGATATTTTTCTGAAGACATCCTCCAATTATTACCCTCAGGGTAATGGCTTGGCAGAGTCCACAAACAAGAACTTGTTGAGGATTTTAAAGAGATCCTTGGGGGATAATAAGAGATCTTGGCACCTTCTACTGAATCAGGCATTATGGGCAGATAGAATTTCAATCAAGAAGTCTATCAAGACTTCACCATACGCCCTGGTATATGGGAAAGAGGCAAGATTGCCTATTCATTTAGAACTTCTTGCCTTGCAGCAATTGAAGGAATTCTCGAACGATGAAGAAAATATGGACCCAATGAACATACGATTGGCTCAGTTGTTGCAGCTGGAAGAGCAACGTTCTTTGGCCTATGATGAGTTCGCTAAGCATTCACAGGCGGTATCAAAATGGTTTCATAAAGGTTCTACTGACCGCACATTCAAAGTGGGTGACTTAGTCTTAAAGTGGAATGAAAAGAAGGCCAAGCCAGGGATGCACCAAAAATTTGATGCTCTGTGGGAGGGTCCATTCCAGATTGTCAGTGCAAGTTCGGCAAATTCATTTTATCTTGAAGACTTGGAAGGTAATCCACTTCCTATTTCAGTGAATGGCTTTCATTTGAAAGCCTACATTTCTTGATGGAAAACACAGTGTTACCTTGTACATAGAAAAAAAAAAAAAAAAAATTAACTTCGGCTCCTTTTGCACACGAGCCCACAGGTATGTTTATTTCTCTTTCTTTTTCTTTTCCTTCCCAGCAGTTAGTGGCTTCCCTAATTTTCTTTTTCCACTTCCTCATTTTCATTCCCTTCCCCTCTTACTCCTTCTACAACTAATCAAGCCACTACTGTTGTTTCTACTCCCCTCTCTGATGTTCCCTTTTCTTCACTTCCCCTTTCTTCTAATCCTTTGTCTTTTGAGCACTTCTCCACAGTTCCTACCACCTTCTCCATTCCATCCACTTCCATTTCATTATCTATTTTCATAGCAACTGGTAGCACAGTAGCACCCTGTTGCTGTATCTACCACTTCTACTCCATCTTCCACCATTCCATCATTCACCATTCCCATTCCATGGCCTGCGCATCCACCGGTCATCACTCCATTCATTTCCATTTTTTCAATTCAGGTGCTTCTCACTACTACCATGGAGATCCTTGCACAGCACCTGGTGATTACCCAGCTCAACCGAGCTAGGCAAAATGTAGTAGTTCTAAAGAAATAAGGGAAGTTCTGCTCTTCCATAAATTTCTATTGAAGGTCCTATTTTTGAGTGCCGAGCACCAACAAGAGCTTATTGCAGCAACCCACAGAGACGTCCAACATCAAGCTGCTCCTCTAGCTTCTTGACTCTGTTGCCCAATGGATAAAGGCCTGAGGTTCGTGCATACAACAGAACTGTATACCCCGCGAGCCACCAAGAATATTGGCATTTTTGCCACATTGTTTTTGTTGTTACTGTTCATGCAAAAGAATGCACAAATTGTAGAGATATTCACTCCTCTGTTTGTCAAGTGAAAAAGGAAAATTACGATATCGCTACATTGATAAAAAAGAGCTAAGCCCAAAAGATGTCACGATATCGTGACATGTCATGTTTTCATGACCTATCATGTTTTCGTGGTCAAAATAGTCAAAGGAAGCAAGGAAGTCAAACTGTCGCGATATCACGACATGTTGGAGTTTCGCGACTTGTTGCGGTGAGGGAGAATTAAGTGAAAAGTTGTCATGATATCACGACATGTCATAGTTTTGTGACTTGCAATGGTCACAGAGCAGAGTAATGAAAAATGTCACGATATCGCGACATAAAAGCAAGAAAGGAGTAAATGGTAAATGTCGTGATATCGTGACATGTCACATTTTTGCGGAAGGGCTAAAGATAAACACAAGGTGGAGAAAGATGTCATGATTTCATGACATTTTTGAAAATGAAGCCAAGCAAGAGGAACATGTCGTGATATCACGATAGAATTCATTTGTGACATTTAAAGACAAGTGCGAGAATTGTCATGATTTCGTGACATGTCATGATTTCATGAAGGGAAAGCAAAGAAGTACCAAATCGTATGGAATGTCACGATTTTGTGACATGACAAATTTTCACGGTCGAAAAGCATCAAAGTACAAGAAGACAAAAAATGTCACGATTTCATGACATATTGTGGAGATAAAGCCAAATGGAAAAAATGTCATGATTTCGTGACTTGTTGAATTAATGTTTTTGAAGGAAGAAGATGTCACGATTTTAAAATGACATGTGTGACTTGGAGCAGCGAATAAGGTAGCAAAGGAGAATGTCGTGATTTCGTGACATGTCATGAAAACAAAGCTAAACGAAGAGAAGATGTCGCGATTTCGTGACATGTCACATTTTCATGACTGGTGGCAAGAAGAGAAAGCAGTAAGGTAAAAGTGTCACGATTTCGTGACATGTCGCATTTTCGTGACCTGTCACATTTTCGCGACAGAAGCAATAACAAAGGCCCGATATAGTTATGTCCGCATTTTCCTTCAAAACTGCATAGGAGAACGTGAGGAGAAGATAAGGATCAAATGAAGTAATGTTTTAAAAGCTCTCCAACTGATTTTGAGATCATGGTCAAAGAGGCTCCAAGATTAAATGTTTTGCTGATTACCGATGTGCGCAAGATGGAAGAACTTGAGGCAATTTTCGACACCACCAAAATTAAAGATGCCTCCAGTATTAAAAGCTCTTGTTCGTGATCTCCTAACAACTTCTAGCTTGCCCTGATAATGGTCATTTAATGAACTTTTTTTTATCACAAAAAGGAAATGTGTCATTTCTCCGAGTGTAGCATTAAGGGGGATTGTTTCTTCTTTTCAAGTGCGTATTTTGTGGACCTCTTCTTCAAAATCTGTTTTATGTATTAAATGTTGTGATGCGAAAGGAAGAGGGAAGGCCTCTATAAATACCAATGTAAAATCTCAAGCAAAGGAGGAGGACCTTTTTGCAAAAATTGAAGCAAAAATCCTAGATGCATTTTGCTCTATTCTTAGCGTCTTTTGAATCGGTGATCCAAACTGTTGTCCATGTTTTGCTTTCTGTGTGATTTACTTCTGTTTAGTCCAGTGTTAAAATATAAGTTGAATTCTGTTGTTTTGAATTTGGCTGTATTTTCATTTGAATGTTTGAAGTATATTGAAGGCGAACTTGTGGCTAATGCTTGATCCGATTTCTGTATATGCATCCTAAGAATTTGTTGTCGCTTAGCTTCAGGATCTAGTTTGAGATTATTTGCTATCGGAGGTTGTTTCCCCATTAACTATCGGCCTATGGCCATATTTCCCATCTCTTTCTGTTATTTCCCTTTCTTTCAGCATTTTTCCATTTCTTTCCCGCACCCTTATCTTGAAACCAGTTTAGATTAGTTTGGGAGCCAGCCCTCTCTGGAGATTGGCCCGGAGACTTCTCTTTCTCTCGGCCTTTCAATGTTGGCCGAGTCTAGGGTGCACAAGTGATGAAATCTTGTACTTAGGCAGATTTGTGACCAACATGTAGTATTTTTAGAGCGTTTTGGTAGCATTTTGACATCATTTTTATAGGGTTTTGCCAGCGTTTTCTTGATTTTCAGAGATGGCTAGTTTTTCCTCCCCTCTTCCATCCAAATTTCATTTCAAGTACACCTTCTGCCCCAATATCAAGAGCATTTTCAACACTCCTAATAGAGATTCCTAGTGGATTTACATCATTGGACTTGTTGGTGTGTTGAAGATGCCTCAATTGAATATTAACGTTCAGTTGATGCAATTTATCATTTCTTGTTACAATCGTGACGTGTCCACTGTTTCGATCTATGTGGATAACAAAAAAAATATTTTTTTGGTTAAAACCTCTAATATGCAGTGACTAATAGGGTTGCCATTTTTGGATGGTTAACTGGTGAACAACCAGTACACCTTAACCGACGATGATAAATCCACCCTAGGAAACCTTTACACTGTTCATCTTGACAATCTGAAAGGTATAATTTGAAAATTTATTTTTATTTAACATTAAATATTGTTCTGCTATAGTTTCATTTCTCTAAAAATGTTTTTCTTGTTTTATTTTTTGTTTTCTAATAATGTTCTCTTTTTTCAATCAATTCTTCTAATTCCAAAAGGGGCTTAAACATTTCGAATGTTGGAGACAAATCTCTATATGCTTGCATTTAATTTTTTTAGGCAAGGCTTATTCTGCAAGGGCAACCTATAGAAATGCATTTTTGGGCACTTTATTTATTGCTTCATTGTATTGATGGCGATAAATTTGACTGGTGCACGCATGTTTCCAACCACCTGAAGCACGACCTTTTGAGTGCCCAAAAAATTCAAGCATCTTCTTACACAGTGACTACTAGCAATTTTATTCTTTGTTTATTTCAAGAAGCTTATTTCAACCTTCAACAAAGCAGTCCTCCCACTACATTGCACCCTAGTTTGTTGTCTATTGGCATGTCTTATGGTGAGATACAGGTAAAAATATTTAATGAAATATCTTTATTTTATTTTTTAATTTTATCTTTTTATTCTCTAATTTTGTTCTTCAAGTAAGAGGGATGCCGCATTTAGGATTCAGGAAGTATCTATTGATTCTAACATACAATCGCAGTCATCACCAATGAATCCCAACAAATGTGTGAGGTCTGATGATGGTCAAATTCAGCATACACCTGCGACACATTTTATTGGAGAAATAGTTACAGTCGATGTAGAAGAGGTTACCTCCAACCCACAAGGTAACCTTACTCTACATTTTTCAAAAATGCTTTTTTAAATTATTTATTTTTTTGACTTAAAATTATATTTTTTTAATGTGTTTTACATATTTTTCAAACAAAGGGCAAATGGTTGAAACATCAATGGTCATGAGAGTCTGAGTCAGGTATGTATATTTTGAATAAATATTTTTTAATGCTATTGTTATTTACAAATGATTTATTTTATGTTCTTGTGTGAAATTTAACAAAGGGACCTCATAGATTCAAAAGGCTGAAAAAAATGATGGCTCCACCATATGACCCTCCATGACCACATCCATAGCCATAGCCATAGCCATAGCCATAGCCATAGCCACAACCACAGCCATAACCACAGTAGGTTCAGGTCCACCCAAAGCAAGTTTAGGTCCATCCACTTCAGGTTTCACCTACGAGGAACCAATCATGCATGCGTGGTAAAATGTTCCTCACACCTCCACCTCACAATGTAAGAAGTGCTACAGAGACACATGTGTCATCATCTAATATTTCTATTGTACTGATATTAACCTTAGAGAATTTTTCAAATGTGGAGAGTGCATTTCAAATGCCCTCGGGAACTCTTGATTGTGACTTTCTTTATGAAGGTATGAATCCTAAAAATTTCCCTTTAAAGGCAAGTGATATTCTTGAGGATGAAGAGGGAATTGATGGAGAAGAATATGTTGTCAATGTAGATGCCATTGAAGTTTCCCCGTCTACCCCATAGTAAGTCATTTCCCATATTGTTACATAAGATGATATCCTAAATGTTTTTGAAAATGTGTTATTAGCCAATGCATGTAAAGTTGTAGTTCATAATACTCTTCTTTCGGATATTTATAAATTGAAGTAATGGGAATATCGGGCCAAGGTTTTTATTAAAGCCATCAATGGCCGATATAATAATTTTTCAAAAAGAAAAGAGTTATTTCTCAAGATGGAGAATGAGCCCCAAAAGCTCGATGCCTTGCTACATAAAGTTGAATCTAGCACTATGGAGGCCGAGTCTACATATAGAGATGAAATTATTGCCGTTGTTATGAATTGTTTGGAAAACCTTAATGCAGAAGCCCAAGCATATTTCAATGAATAGGCACTTGATCAGAACAAAGTAGCAGTTGCAAAAACAACATGACTTATAGCTGATGTAAGTTCTACATCTAACTAAAAAAAAATTTTTTTGTTAAATATGTTTTGTTTATAAATATTAACCTTTTTTGTTTTTTTTTTTGTAGTCTAATTTCCAGCACCTAAAGCAACAAGTCAGTGCCATGAAATTTTTGATCAAGACTACAAAAATTAGCATTAATAATGCTATTGAATTGAAGAAGAGGTTACAACAGATGGTTAGAGAAAATAATTACCTAAAGAAGGTTATCAAATAGTGGGGCCTGGATGTCAAGGCTAAACTAAAATAAAATGAGGAGTTGAATGCACCTTTCAAAGAAGATACAACGAAGGAAGAGAGTGCCTTGTTATCGGGATCAACACTACAACAAAAAGTTTTGTTAGGGCTGGGGCATTAGAAGAAAAGGATATTGAGGTAGATGTGGGTGGACCTTCAGGAAACATTGAAAAACAATAGATATTTGTTGTGTTGGGTTTCAAGTGAAACATAAACTCTTTATATCTTTATATTTCTATAAATATTTAATACTGGTATTTTTTTGAAAATTGAAATCAATGTTAGAGGCAATTTATGAAAAATTCATATTATCATTTTGAAGTTTTGTTTTTAATTATTGTTATGTTTTAATTTTAAGTGGAATAAATAATGTTTGATATGTTTTGTTTGATATGTTTGATATCCTTTTTGAGAATTGAAATCAATGAATGAGACTATTGTCAAAAAATGTTTTATCTATTGGAAATTTTGTTTTCAGTGTTTTTATGTTAAGATTATATGTGTTGATGTATTAACTAATTTTAAGTGGAATAAATAATGTTTGATATGTTTTATAAATTGTAAATTAATGGTATCATTTTTTAGAATTGAAACAATGAATGAGACTATTTCTAAAAAATATGTTATCTATTTGCAATTTTGTTTTGAATGTTGCTATGTTATGATTATGTGTTGATGCATTAAGTAATTTTAAGTGGAAAAAATATTGTTTGATATGTTTTGTAAATTGCAAATGAATGGTATCATTTTTTAGAATTGAAACAATGAATGAGACTATTTTTGAAAAATATGTTATCTATTGGAAATTTTGTTTTGAAATTTGTTATGTTAGGATTATATGTGTTGATGTATTAAGTAATTTGAACTGAAAGAAATAATGTTTGATATACATTGTAAATTGTAAATGAATGGTATCCTTTTTTAGAATTGAAACAATGAATGATTATTTATGAAAAATATGTTATATATTGGAAATTTTAAGTGGAAGAAATAATGTTTGATATATATTGTAAATAACGAATGAATGGTATATTATTTAAATATTGAATTCAATGAAATAGAGTATGTTTTTATTATTTATGATGATGTAAAATTTTGTTGTTCTTAATTTGAAGTGGAAGAAATAATGTTTGATATGTGTTTTCTTTTTAAAACTTTGTTTTGAATTTTGTTATGTTTTGATTGTTTGTGTTGATATATTAAGTAATATTGAATTATGTGAATGCAATAAGATGTTCTTTTATGTTATATGAATTAATTTGAAATGTCATAAAATACAACATAGGCAATTACTTTCATGAATAACAAATATTACAAGAAAAATAATGTAACATGTGAAATCAAATCAAATAATAACATGTGAACTCAAATTAAATCAAATGAAAACATCCTTTCATTTTGATATGTGAAATCAAATCAAATAATAACATGTGAACTCAAATTAAAACAAATGATAACATCCTTTCATTCTGATATGTGAAATCAAAACAAATGATAGCATCCTTTCATTCTGATATGTGAAATCAAATCAAATGATAGTATCCTTTCATTTAGATATGTGAAATAAAATCAAATAATAACATGTGAACTCAAATTAAATAAAATAAAAATATCCTTTCATTCTGATATATGAAATCAAATCAAATGATAATATGTGAAATAAAATAAAATAATAACATGTGAACTCAAATCAAAACAAATGATAACATCCTTTCATTTTGATATGTGAAATCAAAACAAATGATAGGATCCTTTCATTTTGATATGTGAAATCAAATCAAATGATATCATCCTTTCATTCAGATATATGAAATCAAATCAAATAATAACATGTGAACTCAAATTAAATCAAATGAAAACATCCTTTCATTCTGATATGTGAAATAAAATAAAATGATAGCTTCCTCTCATTATGATATGTGAACTTAAATCAAATGATAATATGTGAAAAAAAATCAAATGAATGCATACTTGCATCATATGCTGGAATCTGGAACAAAATCTTTTCATATTGTACAAAATATTTTGCACTCATTCCCAAAATTTCTATCGTCACAATTTGACCAGTTTTACCATCATCCTCATCATTATCAATATTCATTACACCTCTTATCTCTGCCAAAGAACTCCAATGTGACAATGCTATTTTGTAAGGAAACTCCTTCACCTCATAGGCCAACACATATACTCTCAAGCAATTCTACAAATTTTTGTCCAACCTATTTCGAACTTTAGATTTTATATATGAAATTGCACTGAACACCCTTTCATCTTCCATGGATCCCAAAATCATCATTTGACATAATTCATATAAATTAAAATATTCACTCATAGTATGTTTTAAGATAGTACTTGGTTGTAATATTCTCCACAAACGTGAAATAGAACCTACTTCATGATGATTAGAGAGCTATGAAACTTGAGCAAACATTGTTGTTCCAAAATAGTTGGATTGTTTTGTCAAAATATCTTTGTTCAGAATACCATTGATTTCAATGCCATTGACTACAACACTTTGAATAAAATGGCCAAAAATTCTGCCCATGTATTTGAGGAACAAAGAATTTATAATCTGGTATTCATTACAAGGATCCCAAAACATTGGATTTACCACACCCATAGACTCTAGCAATTCATCTCTTTGAAAACGGTCTCTGATTTCTTTTGTCAATGATTCTGCTATTTGTTTTAGTTTAAGTTTTGTATCATACACAACCACATGAAATCTATTGTAGGTTATTGGCATTTTCTCAACTTCATTTTTAGCTATATCCAATCACACACCATAAAAATATAAAGGTATTTCATTTCCGTGGACATTAATACACAGATGATCATTAATATTGAACTTTGAAAAGCTCCAAGGACTATTCACACTTGTTAATGCTCTCCAAATCTCAAACAAGGGATCCATAAAATTTTCACCAGATTCATACATCATATCAATATGCATGCAAATTTGTATTCTCGCCCTGATGAAATCCACAACATTAATCGATTTTTCTTGTCCAATTTTGATCAAAGTATTCATTTTTTCCGATATTGGAAGAATTCCACACAATGTGAGAAGAGTTTCAAAGTCACTCATTCAAAAAATTAAATCTTTAGCCTTATCAACCGCCTTACTATTTGCATACATAAACCCTATCATGGATTGATATTCTTTGAAAACTCTTAATGCCGACAGATACATCGAAATCCACCTAGTATCCACATCTTCCAATAATTTTTTATCTTCGGTAACTCCTAGTGCAAACTGTTGAAAATCTAAAAATATTTTTGGACTACATGAAAAATATTCATGAATTTCACAAACAAGATCTTCCACTCTCTCAACATTTGTAAATGTATCCACAATTTTGTATGCAAGATTCATTCTATGAGCCATGCAATGAATATGGATCAAATATGGGGCAACCGATGTTTATAGTCTAACACAAAGACCATTCCTGTGTCCTTACATTGTAGCAGCACCATAAGATCCTACACATATTAACTTAGTGGCTATTTCAATTTCATTCATTCCTTCTTCTTTTAAACTAGTTACAACAACATTATAAATGTTTTTTGCATTAGAATTTTCCACCATTTTGTGCATTCCTAGTAAATGAGGTTGCCTTGAATTATTTTCTAATGTGTAAACATGTATGCAAATCCAAGATGTATTTTTAACTGTAGTCACCTCATAAAGTGAAAGTGAAATGAATTTTACCTTTTTTACTTTCTCTTTGAGGTCATTCTGCTCAACCAATGACACACATTTTGCCATTTCCCAACCACTTCATTTTGACCAATGAGTGTTGGGTAAGTTCTGCACATTAGATAGTTGAAATAGATATTTATAATATATGAAATTAGACATAGGTCTACCCTTCTTAAGAATAAAAAATACAACAAATTGCAAACTTTTTGAAGCTAAAGTTAACTTATTCATTTTTTGAAATTAGGATTGAATCGTTGCACCTTTCTCAACCAATGTTTGATTTTTTTTTCATTTCTTTATCATATTCTTCTACATATCTCATATGTGTGCACTCTGATGCATCCTTCCACCTATAATATTTTTGTGTTGCTCAATCACCTTCTTTTGTTTTTATATAAACCCTTCCACAATGTTTTTCTATTGTATCTTTCTTAAGTTGCAATCTATGCTCCTTTCCATGTTTCCAACTACAATTTATGCATATTAATTTTGTTATATCATCACTACTATTCTCTAGCATCACTGGCTCAATAAATGGAAATTCTGATATCCAATTAGGCTGAAATGATCTGTTAATTGTCCACCTAGATAGCTTTGCACATTTAATTTTTTAGATGAGTAGGGACTGCATAAGAACTATTAGTTTCTTTTCCACTTGGTGTGTTAGATTTAGGAATCTCTTCATGTTGTTGTTCGATTTTATTAAGATTATATTCATGTGTGGATTTTTGATTATCGTGGATATGTGGAAGTGGAGGAATACTAGGGTTAACAGTTTTTTCTATAGAGATAATTCTAGTGTCAATAGTAGATTCATTATCACTATGGCATTTAACAGCATACTAGTGTTTTCTATAGATAAAAGTGAACAAATCCATCAACCAAAAAACACACTTCTTTATAAATTGAGGACATTATATTTAAAATTAATAAAGTAAAAAAAATTAACTGGTTAGTAAAGGTGTTCATACCTTCAGTTTGTGCAGATGTTGATGGTAGAATGGGTTTTGAAATATTAGGAAAGTATTTGAGGATACTCATTTTATTGGAAGACTCTCCTCCCTTCTTTCCACTATCTGTAGTTGAGATTTTTACCTGTATGAATAGAAGAATAACATGAACAAATAACATCATTTTTAAATATGAAAATAATAGGCATAAAAGAGAACTACTTCTAAATACAACAGAATCTATGAATGTCCCATGAATATTATTTGTAGGTAGAATAAACCTCCTTATTGAGTGTCCATTAATAAAATGAAAAATGAAATTTAATGGTAAAAGAAGCATACGGATAAATTGAGTCACCTTCTATCAGTCACCTTTTTCCAGTCACCTTTTGTCGATAAACTTCTACCAGTCACCTTCTTCCAGTTGCCTTCTATCAGTCACCTTCTATTTGTTGCCTTCTTCTAGTCACCTTCTATCAGTCACCTTCTATTAGTCACCTTTTGTTAGTCACCTTCTATCAGTCACCTTCTACCAGTCACCTTTTGCTAGTCACCTTCATTCAGTCATCTTAAATCAGTCGCCTTCTACCAGTCACCTTCTGCTAGTCACCTTCTGTCAGTCGTTTTCTTTCAGTCACCTTCTTCCAGTTGCCTTCTTCCAGTTGCCTTCTACCAGTCGCCTTCTGCCAGTCACCTTTTGGCAGTCATGGACTCTAGTTTTTTCAGTACTCTACTTTGTATCACTTTCTATCTAAAAAAAATATTGTAATTGTATGGGAGTCATTGTCAGGGTTAGCTATATATAATGGGGTACAAGGGATGATTTGGGCGGGATATTTCTTATTTTAAATAAATTTAGGGCAAAATTTGGGTGGGAAACCTTATGATAATAGGATTAATTTACCCTAAAAAAATTAGATCCTAAAATTTTTGGGTGAACGGGCTGACCTCTATGGTCCTAAAAATCACAAAATTGACATTTTGGAAATCCTAAAATTCATGCTAAATTGCAAAATTTTCCACTAAGCAAAACCCTAAAAGAGACCTCCCACTCTAAGGACATCATCTGCAGCCACAATCAGCTAAGAGGAGGATCCAAAAAGTGCCAAAGGACTAGGACAAATCGAAGGGAGGGGGAAGCAGGGAAGTGGATTAGGACATCCCATGGGATGTCCCCTGCTCACCAGTTTCCATCCCCATAATGAAATCCACTTTCATTATAAACACTTAATCTATATTATGCAATATAAATTACATAATGAAATCTACTTTCATTATAAACACTTAATCTATATTATTCCAATATAAATTACATAATGAAATACACTTTCATTATAAACACTTTAATCTATATTCTACAATATAAATTACATTATGAAATCTACTTTCATTATAAACACTTAATCTATATTCTACAATATAAATTACATAATGAAATCTACTTTCATTATAAACACTTTAATCTATATTCTTCAATATAAATTACATAATCAAATCCACATTCATTATAAACACTTTAATCTATATTCTACAATATAAATTACATAATGAAATCTACTTTCATTATAAACACTTAATCTATATTCTTCCAATATAAATTACATAATGAAATCTATTTTCATTATAAACACTTAATCTATATTCTTCCAATATAAATTACATAAATAAATCTACTTTCATTATAAACACTTAATTTGTATTCCTCCAATATAAATTACATAATAAAATCCACTTTCATTATAAACACTTAATCTATATTCTGCAATATAAATTACATAATAAAATCTACTTTCATTATAAACGCTCAATCTATATTCTTTATTTATAAATTACATAATGAAATCCTCTTTCATTATAAACACTTTAATCTATATTCTCCAATATAAATTACATAATGAAATCTACTTTCATTATAAACACTTAATCTATATTCTTCCAATATAAATTACATAATGAAATCTACTTTAATTTAAATGAATAACATATATTCAAATAAAACAATATAACTTGAATAAAATATTTTCAAATAAAATAATATAACTTGAATAACATATATTCAAATAAAACAAATATAACTTTCATTCTAAATGAATAACATATATTCAAATAAATATATCCTTCATTATGGAAAACAATTTATTTTCTCCTAAAAAGTGTTTGTTATATTATCATAACATAGTCTGTTCCATTCAACATCCTTCAAAGATTGGGTTTGATGTTTTCTAGAATTTGTTCGACCATCAGACCAACATAGGGAATTAACTATCGAGATCACACATCAAAACAATATTGGTTATATTACCAACCCATCCTATCAAGTTTTTGAGTGACACATCACATAATTGATGCCAACGATCGTAATGTGGTTATCTCCAAAAGGATGCTTCCTTCTTAAGGATTGCAAACATATTCCCATATGGATAATGTGGGGTTTATTGCAATTTTAGGGTTACATTCACTTGATTGAACTAAAATTTATTTCCCCTGAGGATAGCATGGTCTTCAAAATTTTACTACCCTTATAAATAAGGCAATACATAAATTCATGTAAAAAACTCTGAGTAATAGGGTCTTACAAACTGAGAGTGGCCCTCACTACCTTGCTCCAGGACCTTGAATTAGGAAGAAGATAAAAGCTAAACCCATAGTTACCCATAGTATCCGCTCATGTAGAGGAGTTGGAGAGCAAGTGGGTAGTTAAAACTCTCCAGTTATCGAGAAGCCCAGGTTCAAATCTCTCCCCTCACATGTTGCGGATATGTTGTATATAAAAGGTTCCTCATCAAAATATATATATATATATATAGTTACTCATAGGTATGCTATTAGGCCCAAAAATCAAGAGGTAAATCATGATAATCATACTAGGTCTAAGGTGGACCTTAGACGGGTATTCCATTTGATGATATTTTATCAAACAGTCACAACACTTGTTTTTTTCTCTCATGGAAACCCATGTAACCTAATCCTCCCCTAACTATCAACAACTTGATAACATCCTTTAATAGGCTTACACAAATTTTAAGGGCCTCAAGTGGACCTTTAGATTGTGACTCGAGCATGAACCTAGATTTTGTTAGATGATGTTGCAAGGTTTACCAGATCAAATCTACAATATGAAGGTAAACAAAATAATATCTTAAATCACCTAAAATACCAGTGATCAGATTTTTATAGGTGTATGTCGATGATCTAGCATCTCAAGATGTTATCTAGTAGGGGAGATGTTTATCATCTCCATATGATCTTCAACCAAGGCATCACTAATTTTATGCATAAAGCTACTAACCTCTCTCCTGAGAGCTTTATCTTCCATTTTTATAAAAACCATCCTCCTCCCCTAAATTTACCCCTAATACCAACTTTCTTTCCTCCCAAGGTGG
Organism: Wollemia nobilis; assembly: GCA_028583015.1. Classification (NCBI taxonomy): domain Eukaryota; kingdom Viridiplantae; phylum Streptophyta; class Pinopsida; order Araucariales; family Araucariaceae; genus Wollemia; species Wollemia nobilis. Next base: position 13,935,849 of record JAQPPZ010001870.1, on the reverse strand, counting down.
CCATCCAGTTCCACAAAGGTCCCAACCACCTGAATTTAAGATTCATCTTCCACTAATGTGTCTCCTTTGAAGGTGGAAGCTCATGCCATGCCTTCTAATGGATACCTCCCTTATCTCTTCCATACTTGTGTTTTTGACATTCTATGAAGTCCCCTCATCTCATAAATATACAACCTTCCTTCTTGAAGGTTGCCCATGCCTTCTACTTACAAACCTTCCACCCTCATCCATCTTATGACAAAGATATTTAAATATCCATTGTATTAATAATATTGTACTTCAACTCATTTGAATAATATCATTTTATTAAAAGTAGAATACTATTATGAATAACCCTTTTATTAATATATTATAATAATAATAATAACATTTTATTATAAATAAAATACTATTATGAATAACCCTTTTATTCATATATTATAATAATATTATTTATTTATAATAACATTTTATTATAAATTAGCATTATGAATAACATTTTATTCATATATTATAATAATATTATCTTAATATATAATAACATTTTATTATAAATTAGTATTATGCATAATCATTTTTCATAAACTATAATAATATTATTTTTATTTATAATAACATTTTATTATAAATTAATTATTATTATGAATAATATTTTATTCATAAATTATAATAATATTATCTTTATTTATTTTAACATTTTATTATAAGTATCCTAAATCGTGAAAAACAAAATTACAAAGTGCAAAGGATTAGGGTTTTTTTCCTGAAAATTATTTTATCATTTAGGAGTCACATCTTCGTAAAGAGTTATCTGATTCAGCTAATTGTTAGACCAATTTGTGTAGAATTGGAATAGCTATAAAATGAGTGGTCATATGTAGAAATCCAAGCAATATTGAGGGAGATACAACCCTATGAAGTCAACCATTTGGAACAAGGACAGTGCGATTTTTAAAATCATGAAAAACAAAATTGCAAAGTGCGAAGGATTAGGGTTTTTTCTTAAAAAAATCTCATATTTTAGGAGCCATATCTTCACGAAGAGTTATCCAATTCAACCGATTCTTAGACCAACTTGTGTAGATATTGAATTTGAATAGCTTTATTATGAGCAATATTGAGGGAGATACAACCCTATGAAGTCAACCATTTAGAATAAGGGTAGTGACGATTTTTTAAATCATGAAAAATAAAATTGCAAATATTTGCCAACTAGGTTTCAAAAAATGGAAAGAGGTAGGACTTCAACGAGGCAAGACATTCTATCTAGACAAAGAATTTTTTAGCTAAGTTATCTTTTCCCTTTCTTCATCTTAGAAATTTTTCATGAAAATTATTTGTTATAGAAATTTCAAATAAATTTCATTATATTTTGAGTTTTAGTTTCCTTTCCATGGATCGATTTATAGTTAAATCCTTAGAATCATCCCTAGTGGTAGAGGTTAGTGAGTGCACCTCAGAGAGATCCTCATTGCTCCAAGATATGACAATTTTTGATAAATTTAATGGGTATTTGCCAAGGGCTTCAACCTTGATAAAATGTATTGATAGAAGTTGGAAGTGACTAGAAGTGATTCTATAATTTCTTCCCAAAGGTTTCTTCCTAGCCATTTTTTTCTAGGGAAGAAAGAGAAAGAATCCTAAAATGGGGTCATTTCTTTATGGGAAGAGCAGGGCTCTTCCTTACCCATTGGTATGAAGGCTTTTCACCTAAAAATGTAAATATATCCCTAGTACCAGTCTAGGTTAGGATGTTTGGATTTCCCATTAATTTTTGGGAAATATATACCTTTAAGGTAATAGGTAACACTCTAGGAAAATTCATTGAGATTTTAGATACTATAAAAGATAGATTTTTGGCTATTTATGCTCGAATATTGGTCATGATTGATATAAGTAAATCTTTACAAGAATCAATCATTATTAATTATGGGGATAATATGTGGACCCAAACTATACATTATGAAAATATATCTTTTAGCTATAGAAGATTTCATAAGGTGAGGCATATTGAGATATGATGCCCTAAGAAGAGACTAGAAGAATCATTTGTAGAAAATTGTAAGAGAAAAGACGGTTTTCAACTTCTAAAAATAGATCTAGAAAAATAAAAGAAAATAAATAGTGGAGACCAATAATAAAGGATACTGGAAAAAATTCCAATTCTTTTGAGGCTTTAGCCTATGAAGAAAAAGTAGATCAAAACTTAGAGGACATACGACAATAATTTCAACATATTAGCAAGGAATCATTTATTCAATATGATCCTAATTTAAGGAAGAACATTCTCTATGAACCCAAGAAATGTGTTTCATCAGATATTGAAGACTCTCTTCAAGTACCATGTACCATTCAAGAGAAAATAATTGGTAAATAAAATTCAGTTTTAGAAGGTAATACCTATGCCATTAATAAGGAAATACTAGAAAATGAGTAGGATAAGTCAATATTCTATAATAGAGCTAGGAGAGGATAAATATGTTGAAAAAAAAATGGTGAAATAATATTGAGGAATAGAATAATAAGACCTACTCCTGATATAGGCAAGTTAAAAAGAGGAAAATCCTCAAATTATCAAGCAAGATCGAGGGAAGCAAGAGCTAACATAGAGAAAGGAACACAAACTAAGTTGGTTGAACTTATCTTTACCAAAAAACAAAATGATATTGGTAATACAAAAGAGGAGCCAAAATACCCTAATGATATATGATTATCATATGATGTAATATAAGGGGTGCTAATACCCCCTCAAAGCATAGGTGTATTTAAGTAATAAAACTAATATTATCTGTATCCAGGAAACTAAAATGACAAAACAAAAAGTTTTAAAAACTATGAAAGCAGTTTGGTCAAGATGTGAATGGGATTATATGGATTCTAAAGGGGTAGTAGGTGGAATTATAACTTGTTATAATCCTTCTAGAACCTCTTGTGTAACCATTCATAAAAATAGGTATTGGATAGCCTCTTTAGTCACTTGCTACTTTGTTGATATTCACTTCATCCTTATTAATGTGTATGGTCCTACAACTTAGTCAGGTAGATTAGAATTTTGGAGTGGGATTAAGGCATTTATGAGAAGTAAATATCAAGAAACCCATTTCATGATAATTGGAGATTTTAATGCCATTACCAACCTGAATGAAATTTTTGGGGTAATCAGGAAATTGACCTTAAGTATAAAATATTTTTTAGCTTTTATTCAAAACAAGAATCTATGGGAAGTTGAGTTTGAAGAAGATAACTATACTTGGACCAAAAAATAGGAGAGGCCATAATATAATAGAAAAAAAACTAGATAGATGCATTCTCTTAGATCATTGGCTAGATTAAGGAACTTGTGCTAAAATTAATACCTTAACAAGGATTGATTCAGATCACTGGCCAATAAGAGTTAAAATTGTGGTTAGTGAATTCAAAAAAATATTATATTTTAAATATGATCAGATGTGGGAAGACCATCCTCAATTTGTTGATATGATAAATAAAACATGGAATTATTTAGGTAATGGTGGGTTGTATGCTCTTACAAACCAAATTAAATCCATGACATCTAGATTAAAAGAATGGAACAAGAACATATGTGGAAATATTTTTTAGAAGAAAGAATAACTAAAAGATAAAATTTCAAAATTCAAAAAGGTGATGAAAATAATACAATCTTAGACGAAAGGGATTTTCTTAGTGTGCATCATAATATTTTAAGTAAGGAAGAGAAATTTTAGATATTAAAATCAAGACAAACTTGGTCAATAGGAGATAAAATACAATTTTTTTCATAGGATGACTATAGTATAGAGATATTATTCTAGAATTGGTAGAATTAAATCAATAGAAGGGGTTTGGATTGAATATCAAAGTGAAATTAGAAAAGAGGCTAAGTCATTTTATTAGAATATTCTAGGTTCAAAGGAGACCAAAGTTCTTAATGATAAACTTCTTCAAGATGTTCCTTCAGTTATAACAAATGAAGACAATAGGAAATTGATGGAGCCTATTACTCTAGAAGAAGTTCATTTAGCTCTTTTCTCTATTAATAAGGATAAATACCTTGGTCTAGATGGGCTCTCTACAAATTTTTACAACATAATTAGGATATAGTGAAGGATTATTTATTGGTGGCAGTGGAACAGTCTAGGGTAAAACAATACATTCCTTATAAAATAAATGCAATTTATCTTACCTTAATTCCAAAAAAGAAGGATGTTGAATTGTTTAATTATTTTAGACCCATAATCACATGTAATATGGCTAGTAATATTCTTTCCAAAGTGATGGCAAATAGATTAAGGCCATTGTTAGAAAAAATTATTTCAGAAGAGCAAGGAGTTTTTGTGAAAGGAAGACAAATTTTGGATGGGATCATGGTATCTCATGAAGTTATACATTATGTAGCTTCAAGAAAAGAGAAATGTATGATCTTAAAACTTGATATGAGTAAAGTCTATGATAGGGTTAATTGGAATGTTCTTTTTACAATTTTAGATAAGTTTATTTTTGGGAAGAAATGGGTTAGATGGATTAAAGCTTGTGTCTCTACAATTTATTATTTAGTTTTGGTCAATGGGTTAGTGACATAATATTTTAAAGCCAAGAGAGGCCTTAGACAAGGAGATCCTCTATCTCCTTATTTGTTCATTATTATGGTAGAATTTTTGAGCAGGAACTTAAATAAGGCTTACAAATATGGGTTTATAAGGGGAATTAAAGTTAGTAATAACATCGATAACATCACCCATCAATAGTTTGTAGATGATACAAACCTTTTTGGAAGGGCAAGGATAAATGATGCCAAAGCTTTGAATGAAAGAGCTTCAGGGCAAAAAATTAATAGGACTAAATCCAAAATTTACTTTCTTAACACTCCTGCTAATATCAAAGCAAGAATTTTAGGTTGCTTCAAATGGAGGAGGTAAATTTACCAACAATTTATCTAAGGTAGCCTTTATTTGAGGGAAAAATGAGGATAGATTTATGGAATCTAGTTATTAAATAAAGTTTAAATTAAACTTCTAGCTTAGAAATTGTTGAGAAGCAACACACCCCCACTGAAAAATGAATTTCCACCCTTTGAAAATTTTGAGCTTTCATTTTTGCAGTAAGGACCCTCTTGATGTTTTTCGGGTTTTAAATTCCAAATTTGCTTGCCTCCTTTTTTAAGTTGTGCTTTTATTTGCATCTGGCTTTGTTTTATTTCAGAGTTCATTTTTCACATGTTAGAATCATTGCTGATTAAAGAAAATCTTTCACCGGTATGAAAAAAATGCAGAAAACAGACAGATAAATTCATTGAAAATCAAAACTTTCCATTTTTGGCAAAGTAGCGAAATCGCGACACTTCCATTTTTGGAAATGTCGCGAAATCGCGACAGGTTTCAGAAAAATCCGCCAAGTCAAAAAAACGTAGCGAAATCGCGACACTTCCATTTTTGGAAATGTCGCGATATCGCGACACTTCCATTTTTGGAAATGTCACGAAATCGCTACAGATTTGGAGAGAGAAAGCATGATCGTACGGAACGTCGCGAAATCGCGACATGTCGCATTTTGAAGTCAACGAGAGAAAGCAGATGAAATCGCGAAATCGTGACATGTCGATTTTGGAGGAAAAAGAAGCTAAGGCATGAAAGAGGTCACGATTTCGTGACATGTCGTGAAATCGTGACATGTCATTTTGCGCGTGGAGGCAAGAGGAAGCATGTCGAAAAGTCGATGTAGCGAAATCGCGACGTCGTGAAATCGTGACGTTTTTGGTGAGGGGACCCGAGGCGTACGGACCGTCGCGATTTCGCGACATGTCACGAAATCACGATGGGTCCAGGGCAAAGAGGAAACAAAGAGAAATCAAAGTAAAAAAAATGGCTAAGGCATGAGAGTGTCGCGAAATCGTGACAATAGTAAAAGGCTAAGGGATGTCACGAAATCGTGACATGAAGAAAGAAGAAAAAGAAAGTAAAAAAAGGAAGGAAAATAAAGACTAAGGCATAAAGGTCAAAGTGGAAGTGTCATGAAATCGCGACGTCGCGATTTCGTGACGTGAGAAATCACGACAATGAAGAAAAAGCAAAGTGTAGGGGGTGATTTGGAATGTCACGAAATCGTGACATTGCGGGAGGAGGAAAGAAAGGAAGAGGCGGAAAGAGGGTGCGATTTCACGACATGTCGCGAAATCGTGACATGTCGCGTTTTTGCGGCTCATGGGCAGAAAGGTGCATGAAGTGCAGGAAAGGTCACGATTTCGTGACATGTCACGAAATCGTGACATGTCGCATTTTCGCGACTTAGACAGAAAGGGCCGAAAATGGAAAACAGCTAGAAATGGACACGTGTCATGATTTTGCGACACGTGTCAAAATAATAGAAGAAAGCATGCCACGTATACTGAACTTTAGGGTTTCATTTTAATATTTAAGGTTTTGATTTAATAATTTTAAAATGCTAATCCTTGTTTGTCTTTCATGCAGGAAGCCATCTGGCACTTACATGATAACGGAGAAATGGCCATAAAGACAAAGTTAAGTGCAAATTAATCGAAGACAACCATATTGAAATGAGAGATGCCGAAAATTGTTGTTTCATCCAAATTTTACAGATCTGGCCGCAAAGAGACTTTACGGTGACTAAGCGACTGCCCATTTAATGGAGTATGTCGAGAATTGGTCGAAAAATGAAAATATCTACACTCGAGTTATCGAAATTTGCCGATGGATGCATTTAATGAAAATTTATGGCAGAATTAATGGCTTGCAGGCATTTTCAACTCAGGGATGGCTCTGCGGAGATGAAATGTCAGAGAAGTGGTGACTCATCCAGATTACCCGAGGGAATTAATGAGGGCATTTACTCACAGTTGCGGGTGAATGCAAGTGGCATTCGAATTCTATCTTCTCCATTTATGGCAAGTGACTGCACTGATTTGCAGAATGGTTAAGTTTTATCCGAACTTTGTTTTAAAAGAGCTTATATTGTAAAACCCGGGTACTAGGGTTTAAGATGATAAGATTTACGGTTTGAGAAGAAGATATTTCTAAAAAGATCAGGGTCTGTCCTGAGTCTATAAATACTTCTTCTCAATGTAATCGCAGGAGGCGGAGACTTAGAAATAAAAGGCTATTGAAGCAATTTCTTGCAAATCTTGTTAAATACTTTATTTCTGGACTTGGAGTTGATGTGCTTTTGTTTTCTGTGATAGCATGGCCGAGGAGCCTAATCTTTTGCAGATTGTGATAAGTTCATCTTCTTTTGTTATCCGTTTCTTTAAAGTTTATTAAATATATTCTGTAAATCTATGTTATCAAGATTAAATATGTTGTTGGGCTTCATTTGTTCTATTGTATGCTAGGGAAAATCACGGATTTAAGGTTCAAGTTTGTTCTAATTGCTCTGTCCTCACTGTGTGAGCTATGCTGCTGGTGAGAAATACCAATTTTAACGGACTTCCCTTTTGTTTATGATTTTCTTTCAGATCTGTTCCATCTCTGCCTTATGCTCTTAGTAGAAAGTGATCTTAGAAAGCTGGACACTTTCTTCTTTGATTTGTTCTGTTGTGAAGCTGATAGTATAAATAAAATTGGTAGTTTTGTTTTACAGCTAAGTTTGATAGACTTCTCTTTCTGCCCTACCCTACTCTCTTTGTTTTATCGTGAAATGATCCATTTTTATTTTCTTTTAAATTTGTCTTTTATTTAAATCTGTTGACCCATAAGAGCTAGATCAAAGAATTAATTTTAAATCTGATTGTCAACAAGTGACAACTTCTAGACATTACTGAACAAGTTCAGAGCCCGTTGTAAGGTAATAGACAGTCCATATTGAAAACTATTCCAGAAGCGAAAAAGAGTGAATAGACATTCGACCCAACTCTGTAACTCACACCTTGGATAACTAGCTAGATCCTAAAGTGAGTGGGATTTATCCCGTATAAGTGTTATCAGAGTTTCATGCTCATTCTTCGTAGGGTGTGTATAAAAGTCGGACCAACATTTAAAAATGGCGCTAGAAGGAGGGCTGAACTTACGTTCTTAGTGCGCTTGAGTTGAGAAATCTAATTGTATGTGGTACTTGACAAATACTGTATTTTATCCAAAGTCTGGTAGCCAATTTTCCCTCCTCCTCTGCCTTTAAAATTTTGTTGTTTGAATTTTTTGCCTGAACAGCGGAACTTAACACCAACATTTAAAAGGCCCACTGAAATCCGATCAGTATTGTAAGTTGTCAGTACAATATTTTAAAATTGCCAGAAAAGAAGACCTCAAGTTCAGTACTCTGTTAAGGATTGTAAGTTTGTAAGTGCTTGTGAAAAGCTGGATTCTACATACAGGGTAACAAGGTCCCACCCCAGAGCTGGAGAGCTCCTTGTGCTTGAATTAGAAACTCCGAGAAGAAGTAGCCTCAGAAGGGCCAAGTCTCTGTCTCAAACAGTTTTATCACCATTGATAGTTACTCCAACCACAACTCAGAATATCACTCGTCAACCAAGTAGTAATGGCAAATTGGTTGGGTTCCACTACTTTGAATATTTCGGGTATAGCCCATGACCTACCTAGAAATCCAGAAAGATATCTCCCCAGATATAAACATGATGGGACAAGGACAGCAGAAGAACATTTGGTTGCATTCAAGAATGCTTTGAAATTATTAAATGTACAGCATGAAGATGTTGCTTGCAGATTGTTCCCGTTCACTCTCCAGGAGGGAGCTTATGACTGGTTTCTAAATCTTACTAATGATTCTGTCACCAGCTGGAATGACTTAGAAAAGGTTTTTGTGTCACAGTTCGGTGAAGTGATAGATCCTAGTATATTGTACCAGCAGTTTTCTGGTATCAAAAGAGAATTAAGTGAATCTATCAGATCTTATAATGTTAGATTCCGAAAAGCTTATGGTAGACTTACTGGGTATTATGTACCGAATGCGGACCTGGCATTAGAGATCTTTAGAAACTCTCTGGATCCAATGACCTCTATCTTCTTGAAGAGAGATCCTGTTGTTACTAATTTGATAGAAGCTTATAAAGAAGCTTTGATTCTGGAAAGACAGTTGGGACCCCAACCTTTAAATGCTCAGCAAATTCCTCTGGTTACACAAGCTGCCCCTGTGTTCAATCCCATACCCCATCAAATGATGTTGCCAGTTTGTCAGACTCTACCATCAACAAATCCATTGGTTGTAGCACTTTGTTGAGAATGTACAGAACCCAGGCAAAGAGGCTGACAATGCAAGAGTTGAAGAAGTCTCAAAAATAGTTCAAAAGCTGGCCAATGATTTTTTGAGTTTTAAAAGGCAAGTTTCTACTGGGGACAACTCAAACAGGTATTCATATCAACCGAACAGATTCAACCGGCCCCCATATGAACCTAATAAAGATTACAAGGGTAAAGCTCATGATGTGAATATTTGCGATTTAGCTCTGCCTAACTGGTGCAGAATACATGCTACTTCTCAGCATGGGGAGTTGGATTGTTTGGAATTTTGTAATGCATTTGAAGCTTTGTCTGGGGATTTGATCTCTCCTGAAAATCAAAGAACTGCTGATGGCCCAAGTTCATCCAGCCACAGTGCAGCTATGGTCTTGGATTCTTTCACTTTCTCGGATGAATCTGAGAATGTAGTTGAAATGCCTATGGATGAGGTACAGGCTTTCCAACAGTACAGAAGGGATAACTACAACCTGAGAAACAGGAATCCGGAGCCTAATACTACATCAACCCCTCCGGACAACTCTCACAATGTTCCTCCAGATCCCTCTCCAAGTAATAATCCATCTCCACCAAAGGGAGGAAATCTAAGAGGACCGGATGCTTTTGTCCCTCCACTTAATAAAGGATATAACATAGTGGAGGATATGAAAAAGATTAAGGCCAACATTACTCTTCATGAGTTGGCCCAAATTTCAAAGCAGAGGGACAACCTGATAAAAACATACTCTGGCCCTACTACTAAACCTGTGGACAAAGGAAAGAAGATGGCAAATGCCAATGTAGCCATGTACAAAGAAAAAACTGAAGTTCCCCCTTTTTTACTGATTGTTCGTATTTTTGGGAAGAACTTACACAATTGTTTGGTAGATTCGGGTGCATCTGCTAATGTTATGCCTTTGGCCATTTGTCAGCAATTGGGTCTGACCCCAATGAAGTCTGAAAGGAGAGTTGTCCAATTGGACAAATCAGAGGTTAAAGTAGTGGGAGAACTTCAAAATATTCATATCCAATTAGCATCTGAGCCAAGGGCTCAACATAAAATTGAAATCCAGGTTGTGGATATCCCCGTGGGGTACGGGATGCTTTTGAGCAGGGATTGGTCGAGATCTCTGAACGGATACTTGGCAACAGATTTTTCACACATGTGGTTGCCGTGGAAAGGAGTGGCAAATCAATTACGGGTTGAAAGAGAACCCAGGTACAAGCATACAATTACTGAATACAATGCGAGAGAATGAGACTGTAAATATTGCGGAGGTAGATATTGGAGTTTACAATTTAACAACGGGGCAAAATGAGAAGTTTAATAAAGCCCATCCTGTTCATAGTAATGAAGTCTAGACGCTTCATGTGGATGGGGCTAGGTCTAAATAGGGTTCTGGAACAGGGGCGAGTCCTTAAAGGGCACGAAAGTCGGACATATTTTATGTCTTACCGCCTACGATTCCCTTGTACAAATAATTTAGCAGAGTATGAAGCTCCGGTATTAGGTTTGAAATTTGCTTTGGACAAAGGAGCAAGAAATATTCAAGTTTTTATTGATTCGAAATTGGTGGCTAATCAAGTCAAGGGTAAATTCCAGTGTAAAGCATCTTATTTAAAAGGATACAAACATCGGGCTTGGGATCTTGTAGAAGACTTTGATGCTTTTAATCTGACACACATACCCAGAGAGCAGAATTCACATGCAGATGTCTTGGCTTCTTCAGTCGCAAGTTTAAAACCATTGGAAGAATTTAAATGGAATAAGTTTTCAATTGAGTTAGTCCCTTGTCCTTCAGTCCCAAATAATATAGATAATTTTCAGGTTTTCTCTGATGATCAACAGATTGTAAACTTTTTGCAAGTACTAACACATTTGAAAATGCTATAATCGATGAGGGCCAAAGGGATACTCTTTTGGAGCAGTTAGATGATGACAGGGGAATAATGAGGTTGAAAGACAACAGAATTCCAAAAGGGATGGTGGAGCTAGAGCGGCTCTTTGATGTTGACAAAATCAAGCAAAAGGTGAATTCTGAGGATTATGTGGGTGCCACAGACAGTGAGACTGAAAACCTGAACATAGGAACTGAAGAAGATCCCAGGCACATCAAGTTGGCTAAGAACTGTGATCCAAAAATAAAAAGAAGTATGATTGATTTTCTTCACAGGTCCAAGGATGTTATGGCCTGGTCATACAAAGACTTAAAGGTATTTGATCCTAAAGTTTACACTCATATTATACCTTTAAAAGAATTCTGCAAACCTTTCCAGCAAAAATAGAGGCATGTCAATGCTCTGTTAGAGCCCCTCATCCAGAAAGAGGTAGAAAAACTATTGAGTGCCGCCATTATTTTTCCCATCAGGCATTCTACTTGGGTGGCCAATCTGGTGCCAGTCAGAAAGAAAAATGGAGAGATCCGCCTGTGTGTGGATTTTAGAAATTTAAACAAGGCATCCGAAAAAGATAATTACCCTCTGCCTTCCATGGATGAGGTGTTACGGATTGTCAATGGTTCGGAGATGATGTCTTTCCTGGATGGTTTCTCAGGGTATAATCAGATATTGGTTGAGAAGGAAGACAGAATGAAAACTGCTTTCACAACTAAGTGGGGAACTTTTGCTTACAAGAGGATGCCATTTGGATTAATAAATGCCGGAGCTACATTTCAACGAGCAATGGATCATGCCTTCAAGGGCCTTATGGGTAAATGCATTGTTGTTTACATGGATGATTTAACAGTCTTCTCTAAATCTCGGTTTGACCATGTAAAACACTTGGAGTCTGTGTTTAACAAATGCAGGGAGTTCGGCATTTCTTTGAATCCGAAGAAGTGCATTTTTGGTGTAACAGAAGGAAAGCTCCTTGGGCACTTGGTCACAAAAGATGGCATTTCCATGGATCCGGACAGAGTTGAAGCCATATCCGGCATACCATTTCCCAACTCCAAGAAAGAGTTGAGGTCCTTCTTTGGAAAAATTAACTTTGTCGGGAAGTTCATCTCCGGTTTTGCGAGAGATAGTCAAGCCACTGAATGACATGCTAAAGCAAACTGCTCAGATTATCTGGACCACAGAAGCTAAAACAGACTTTCCAAGAAATCAAGACCGCCATCAAACAAGCACCAGTTCTGGTAAGCCCAGATTTCAGTGCAGATTTTTATCTGTACACCTTTTCTTCTGAACACACACTTGCTGCAGTTCTGACCCAACGGAGAGAAAGCGGGAACATCCAATTGCTTTCAAGAGTACCAATTTAAAAGGGGCTAAGCTGAAATATTCTTGTTTAGACAAACAAGCTTATGCCTTGGTGAGAGCGATTAAGCGGTTCCAGGCACTACATACTAAGAAGCAGAATTCATGCTATAGTTCCTGACCCAGCTGTTAAGTACCTATTAAGTCAGAATGAGTTGGGTGAACTAAGAGGTAATTGGGTTACAAGGCTGCAAGAATATGACTTAGAGATTCGGCCTGCAAAATTGATCAGAGGACTTGGTTTGTCCCGACACATTGCCGAAGTACCTGTACGGGAAGAAGTTAATCAGTTAAATTCTGAATCTGATGGTTGGTATGGAGATATTATTCATTTGCTGCAATTTGGAGTTTGCCCGTCTCACTTGAATAGAACCCAAAGGAGAGCATTAAAGCTGAAAGCTTGCTCATTATCTCCTCAAAGCGGGTAATTTGTTCGAGAGAGAATTATGTTTGGCATTTTCTTGAGATGCATTTTTTCGAGTGAAGTCAATGAAGTCATGTCCAGTTTTCATGAAAAGTTAGGGGCAGGGCATTCATCAGGATCTGCTACTACGCATAAAATATTGAGAGCAGGCTATTACTGGCCTACACTATTTAAAGATGCCCATCAGCATGTGAGAACCTGCCATCAGTGCCAAACTTTTGCAGCCAAAGAGGCCAACCGGGCTCTACCATTGCAACCTGTTGTAATAAATAAACCTTTTATGCAATGGGGACTTGATTTTGTGGGAGTGATTAATCCAAATTCTTCAGCAGGGCATAAGTATGTTCTAACAGCTACTGATTATTGCACAAGATGGGTCGAAGCAGCAGCCACCACAAGAAGTACAGCTCATGAAGTGATTGAATTTCTAGAGTCAAATGTCATAACCAGGTTTGGGGTTCCTCTGAATTTGGTGTGTGATAATGGACCAGCCTTCCAATCATTGGAGTTTGCAGAATGGGCATACCAGATGGGGATAGTTATCAGATTTTCATCCAACTATTATCCCCAAGGCAATGGATTGGCTGAGTCCACAAATAAGAATTTAATGAATGCCATTAAGAAATCTGCAGTAGACAAACCCAAGCAGTGGCATACATTATTGAAATATGCACTTTGGGCTGACCGGATAAAATATAAAGTGGCTCTTAAAACTTCCCCTTTTGCTTTGTTGTATGGTACCCAACCAATTGTTCCCATCTCTCTAAAATTACCTACTTACCAATTTGTCTTAGACTATTTTGAGGATCAAGCGGATGTAGAGGCTCGTGTTTTGGATCTAACTAATTTGCAGGATGAAAGACTCCAAGCCCTGGAACACTTCGGCACCAAGAAACCGTCAAGCGTTGGTTTGACAAGAGGGCCAAAGTGAAAGATTTCAAACTGGCAGACCTGGTGCTTCTGTGGGACAAGGCCCATGAAAAGAAGGGTAAGCATACAAAGTTGCAGCCATGTGGATAGGCCCGTACCAGTTGAGATTCTGGTAATAATGCATTTCGTTTACAAGACCTTGATGGTAATTTTTGGACCTCCTGTTAATGGTCAATACTTAAAACATTATTTCTCGGTTGTTCCGTCCAATGTATCATTTGAATGAGTCACAAAGAAGTTGTAACATGTGTATACATTGTAAATAACTCTATAGTTTTATTTTATTTATTATTTTGTGTTTTATTTTTTATTTGTGTTTAGTTTTATTTTTTATTTGTGTTTATTTTATTTTTTTTTTAGTTTTATTTTTTGTATGTTTAGTTTTATTTTATTTATTTATTTTGTTTTATTTGATGAATTTATGTTAAAGTCTATGCAGTTTTATTTTATTTTTGTTCTTAAAGGTCTGTGTTTATCCTTGGAAGTCTGTACAAAGTTCTCTAGCTTTTAAAATTCTGTTCTTTAACCTTTGCTCGAGCATCAATGAAAAGTCGACCTTCTAAAAATTGTTTTATTACGAGTCCAGAATCCGGTGTTCATTATCATAATTGTGAGATAGTCTGTTTGAAGCTGAATAGTGGAACTATTTTTTATTCGAACAACGGTGGAAGGATGATTGGATTTTGTGTCTTGCTTGCCACGAGTTGTTTTAATTATAAAGAAACTGCTATCTTGTTTGGTTGGAGAAACTCCTGAGGAATCCAAGAAAAGTTGGTTATAAGAGGGGACTATGATTCATGTAATTATTTGAGTATCCACAGAGGCTATCAGTGCCAGTGCTGAAGCGAGTTCTAGATTGATGAAATATTAAAAGAAAATTGTTATTCTTTCTAAGGCTTTTCAGATGTTGATGTATTTCAAAAGAAAGAGATGAAAGTTGAGCAGACAGCATGAAATTGGCACTCTGTTATTTCCAATATATATATATAAAAAAAAAAAAGAAAAAAAAGAGTTATATAATGAAAGAGGCAACCAAGACTTCAAAAGATGTTTTTCTTCTACCAAGTTGTAGATTCTACCTTACGGTTGTAAATTTGGGTCGTGTAAATCTAAAGGGTAACTCTGTCGAGGCTGTAAAAGGCTAAACTAGTAAACAGAGCTCTACTCGGTTTCCCCTTTTTACAATCTAGAAAAGGCTGATCAATCCGAGAGTTCAACATTCGGAGGCCAGTCATTCTTGAAGAAAGTTTTATACGCTTGTAATTGCACATCAGAAATCTTCCTTAAATGATTCAGCCTAGTATGTCCTTGGGAAATTTTAACAACTATCAGTTAGTAGTCAATTTATTTTGAAGAATATCTGTGGCAAGGCTTGATGCATGGTCTATGTTGTTTTGAAACTAGAGTCCTGGGTTCTAAAATAATGCTACTATTTTACCCGTAGATATCGCCATTTGTTGAGAAGCAACACACCCCCACTGAAAAATGAATTTCCACCCTTTGAAAATTTTGAGCTTTCATTTTTGCAGTAAGGACCCTCTTGATGTTTTTCAGGTTTTAATTCCAAATTTGCTTGCCTCCTTTTTCAAGTTGTGCTTTTATTTGCATCTGGCTTTGATTTATTCCAGAGTTCATTTTTCACATGTTAGAATCATTGCTGATTAAAGAAAATCTTTCACCGGTATGAAAAAAATGCAGATTCCAGATAGATAAATTCATTGAAAATCAAAACTTTCCATTTTTGGCAAAGTAGCGAAATCGTGACACTTCCATTTTTGGAAATGTCGCGAAATCGTGACAGGTTTCAGAAAAATCCGCCAAGTCAAAAAAACGTAGCGAAATCGCGACACTTCCATTTTGGAAATGTCGCGATATCGTGACACTTTCCATTTTTGGAAATGTCACGAAATCGCTACAAATCTGGAGAGAGAAAGCAAGATCGTACGGAACGTGATCGTGACATGAAATAGCAAAATCAGTGAACGTGAAATCAGGACATGTTGCATTTTGGGAGGAGGAAAAAGAAGCTAAGGCATGAAAGAGGTCACGATTTCGTGACATGTCGAGAAATCGTGACATGTCGCTTTGTGAGGTGGAGGAAAAGGAAGCAAGTGAAATGGTCACGATTTGTGAGAATCGTCGAAATGGAGCTGACGTTTTTCGAGGGACCGAGGCGTACAGACCGTCGCGATGTCACGAAATCATGACGGGTCCAAGGCAAAGAGGAAACAAAGAGAAATCATAGTAAAAGAAAATGGCTAAGGCATGAGAGTGTCACGAAATCGCGATGTCGCGAAATCGTGACAGATTGAAGAAAAGGTGCAAGGAGATGTGAGGAAATCGTGACGTAGATTAATGTCGCGAAATCGTGACATGGGAAGGGAAAAAGGAAAGATAAGGAAAGTAAAAAAAAGTAGAAAAAGAAATCAAGGAAAAGGGATGAGATGTCGCGAAATCGGAAATGAAGAAAAAGGGAAGTGAGGGGGTCGCGATTTTGTGACATGTCATGAAATCGTGACATGTTGCATTTTCATGGCGGAGGAAAGAAAGGAAGAGGAGAAAAGGGCACGATTTCGTGACATGTCGCGAATTCGTGACATGTCGCGTTTTCGGATGGGAGAAAAGGTGCAGAAGGCAAGGAAGGTCGCGATTTGTGACATGTCGCGAAATCGCGACATGTCGCATTTTCGTGACTTGATAGAAAAGGCCCGAAAGTGGAAAATAGCTGGAAATGGACACGTGTCACGATTTTTGCGACACGTGTCAAAACAATAGAAGAAAGCATGCCGCGTATACTGAACTTTAGGGTTTCATTTTAATATTTAAAGTTTTGATTTAATAATTTTAAAATGCTAATCCTTGTTTGTCTTTCATGCAGGAAGCCATCTGGCACTTACATGATAACGGAGAAATGGCCATAAAGACAAAGTTAAGTGCAAATTAATCGAAGACAGCCATATTGAAATGAGAGATGCCGAAAATTGTTGTTTCATCCAAATTTTACAGATCTGGCCGCAAAGAGACTTTACGGTGACTAAGCAGCTGCCCATTTAATGGAGTATGTCGGGAATTGGCCGAAAAATGAAAATATCTACACTCAGTTACCAGAATTTGCCGATGGATGCATTTAATGAAAATTTATGGCAAAATTAATGGCTTGCAGGCATTTTCAACTCAGGGATGGCTCTGCGGAGATGAAATGTCAGAGAAGTGGTGACTCATCCAAATTTTCGAGGGAATTAATGAGGGCATTTACTCACAGTTGCGGGTGAATGCAAGTGGCATTCGAATTCTATCTTCTCCATTTATGGCAAGTGAACTGCACTGATTTGCAGAATGGTTAAGTTTTATCCGAACTTTGTTTTAAAAGGGCTTATATTGTAAAACCCGGGTACTAGGGTTTAAGATGATAAGATTTACGGTTTGAGAAGAAGATATTTCTGAAAAGATCAGGGTCTATCCTGAGTCTATAAATACTTCTTCTCAATGTAATCGCGAGAGGCGGAGACTTAGAAATAAAAGGCTATTGAAGCAATTTCTTGCAAATCTTGTTAAATACTTTATTTATGGACTTGGAGTTGATGTGCTTTTGTTTTCTGTGATAGCATGGCCGGGAGCCTAATCTTTTGCAGATTGTGATAAGTTCATCTTCTTTTGTTATCCGTTTCTTTAAAGTTTATTAAATATATTCTGTAAATCTGTGTTATCAAGATTAAATATGTTGTTGGGCTTCATTTGTTCTATTGTATGCTAGGGAAAATCATAGATTTAAGGTTCAAGTTTGTTCTAATTGCTCTGTCCTCACTTGTGTGAGCTATGCTGCTGGTGAGAAATACCAATTTTAACGGACTTCCCTTTTGTTTATGATTTTCTTTCAGATCTGTTCCATCTCTGCCTTATGCTCTTAGTAGAAAGTGATCTTAGAAAGTTGGACACTTTCTTCTTTGATTTGTTCTATTGTGAAGCTGATAGTATAAATAAAATTGGTAGTTTTGTTTTACAGCTAAGTTTGATAGACTTCTCTTTCTGCCCTACCCTACTCTCTTTGTTTTACCGTGAAATGATCCATTTTTTTTTTCTTTTAAATTTGTCTTTTATTTAAATCTGCTGACCCATAAGAGCTAGATCAAAGAATTAATTTTAAATCTGATTGTCAACAAGTGACAACTTCTAAACATTCTTGAACAAGTTCAGAGCCCGTTGTAAGGTAACAGACAGTCCATATTGAAAACTATTCCAGAAGCGGAAAAGAGTGAATAGACATTCGACCCAACTCTGTAACTCGCACCTTGGATAACCAGCTAGATCCTAAAGTGAGTGGGATTTATCCCGTATAAGTGTTATCAGAGTTTCATGCTCATTCTTCGTAGGGTTTGTATAAAATTCGGACCAACAGAAATGTAGATTGTTATCATTAGCAAGAAGAGTGCAATTAATTAAGTTAGTCTTACAAGTCATTACAACATATTATATGTTTTTGTTATCTATGCCAAAATCATTTGAAAAAAGTTTAATATTTATTATGCAATCATTTTTATGGTCAGGTTTACATGATAAAAGGAAATTTTCTTTGGTGAAATGGAGCGAGTTGTGTGATGGAAAAAAGAGGGGAAGTCTTGGTTTAAGAGATCTTACAGATGCAAACTTAGCTCTTAGGGGAAAATTTATCTGGAGATTGTAAAAAGAGATTCAAAGACAATGGGTAAGAATTCTTCTAAGTAAGTATGTTGATCCTAATGACCCAATTTTAATATTTACTACATTCTATTCCAAATGGTTTTTCTCTTTGGAATGGTTTAAACAAATCTATTGATCTTATGATTAAAGGTTTAATATGGGCGATGGGAACTAGAGAAAAAATTTCTATTTGGATGGATACTTGGTGTGATAAAAAACCACTCAATTTAGATTGAGTTTTTAAACCTTGGATGAGATTGCTTCAATACAAATTCGGTGATAGGGTTTCAAACATATTGCATAAGGATCGAGAGGGAAGATACAAATGGAAAGAATATTTTTTGCAAGTATACAAGACACTTATGCTAGGAGGAAATTGAGTAGAAAGATAACAACTATAATTATTCTGAGGGGTTCCAAGGATAAATTGATTTGGGATTTGAATAGCTCAAAATATTACACAACAAGAAGTGGATATAATGTTCAACACCAACATAATAATAATATCACTAGAATTTGGAGAGATATTTGGGATAGCCCAAGCATTCCTAAATTTAAAATTTTTGTTTGGTTAGTAGGTCATAGAAGAATTTTATCCTGGGATAACCTTATGAAAAGGGGTTTTCATGGTCCCTCTAAATGTGTTTTCTGTAATAAGGAGAGTATTGACCATCTCTTGGGACATTGCTCAATAGTATAGAATCTATGGCAATGGATTCTTAATATGTTTGGTAAATGCATGGTGATGAATAATAGAATTAAATATTGGTTAAAGCAATGGAAGAACACTTATAAAAGTGAGGCTTTATAGACAATATGGGATATATCAAAAGATACAATACTTTGGACTATATGGCTTTAAAGGAATTGTTGGTATTTTTGCCACACTAAAAATAAATTTTTAAATTCATCCAAGTATGAAATGCATCCAATGGTGAAAGAATCACCCCAATATCCTAAATGGTTTGAGAGATATTAAAGTTTTCATCCCGAGAAATTTCTCCAGCACAACTTAAAAATATAATATGAAGACTTTGGAGGCCCTATAGAGGGATGAAAATGGATGAAATGGATGTTCCATAAATTTTACCATTGTAGATCTCTTCCCAAGATTTCCAATGATATATTACAATAGATAATTGGGTCAATGAATCAAAAGTTATGGCTTCGAGAAGATGTACCATCGAAAATCCATTTTCGAGGTGAAATTCCAACCAAAATCCATTTTTGGGCTCTTTTTGGGTGAAAATTGTTTTCGGGGTGAAAATCCGTTTTCAGGCACTTTTTGGGCGAAAATCCATTTTATGGCACTTTTTGGGTGAAAATCAATTTCGAGCAATTTCTCTAGCGAAATTGATTTTCAGACAATTTCTCTAGTGAAATCAATTTCAAGCAATTTCTCTAGCAAAATTGATTTTCAAGCAATTTCTCCAATGAAATTGATTTTCGGGCAGCAAAATTAATTTTTCAAGCATTATTTTTGGTAAAGACCAGTTTTGACAAATGACCAGGGGGTAGCCAAAATTAAATGTCATCATTTCCCAAAATGATCTATGCTTATACGATGTTGCTAGTTTTTGAGGCATCACCCATTAAGGTGAGAATTCTATCGATGATTCTTGCTGAGTCCCAATATGCTACCAACTATAAATGCTTCTTGATTTCTAAGACACCATTTGATTGGTTCGTTGTTGCTATTGAGGAAGAAAATACTGCTAACCACACCACTAACTTGCTACCATTGTCATAATTTTATTTAATGCTTATTAAATTTTAGGGGTGAAATCCTCTATAAATACTGTAAAACTTGATAATTTTGGGAGGAGGAACATTTTGCTAAAAAACTCTTTGAGTTTTAAATTTTACCTCAATTGAAAGACTTTGGACTCTAGTTCTTGGATAAGTTGTGTATGTGATTGCTTTATGCTTATCATTTTTGTTGTATTCATGTCTTGTTTAGGTGAATTAAATTCGACATTTAAAATTAGTTTTTCATGAAGTTCATGTTGAAATGCTAATTAGAAGTTATCTTTGCAATTTGTGATTGGTTCCTGTGTTGTTCTTTCTATTAAATGTTGGTTATAACTTGATTTGGTTATTTAGTTGTTAGTTCATCCCAACTCTATTTTTCTATATTACAACCATACTTCCTATTTATTTCATTTATTTTCCATTTCTTTCTATTATTTCCCATCTCTTTTCGTTAATTTATTTCTCTAAAATTCATACCAGTCTTAGAATAGCAAGGGAACCAACCCTCTTTGGAGATTGGTTTAAAGAACATTTCTTTCCTTTAGACCTTCAATGTTGTTTGAGTCTAGGGCGTACATACATTTTATCCTTAGGTATATTCATGACCAATAGTTTTCGGTACATCTAGTGGGACGAATAGTCTCCATGTTTTAAGGGAGACCAAGTTTGGTGAATCTTTGGATTACCTTCACTTGGATAAATCATCTAGTAATTCTATTGAGTTGAAGATTCAGATCTCATAATTGGTGGATGCCTTTTGTGCTAAAATAAGATACCCTAGAGGAACTAATGTTTGGTGAGTAGTCTTAAACTCAAAAGTGGAGAAAATAATGTTTTCTTAGTGAATTTGACTTAGTGATAAGGATCGTGATCTCTAAGTACCACTGCTATAATGTCACAAGTATACTATCCTAGTTGGGATGATCCTAGCCCTCTTAATCTCCAAAGTTGGCATGAGATTCCAAAAAATACCCTAAATACCCTAATGAAATATAATGGTACTGAGGGAATGGCCCGAGAGCACCTTTAATATGTTGTTACTCTAGTGACCATCCATGGAATAACCCAAAAATATGTCATGATTAGACTTTTGGTCCTATATTTGGAAGGAAGGGCACTATAGTGGTACAAAATTCTTAGGTGTAAGAGCATCTGATCATGGGTAAACTTAGTAGGAGCACTCATCAACACATTTTATGATTTTTAGGATCCCTTTCAACTCCTGATGCACCTCTCCACCATCACAAGGGTACATCTATAGTGCATCATAGACTTCAATATCTAATTTTTGAGGATTTGGAGAAGAATTCTAGAGGAAATCTAGTCGTCACCTGTCCAGGACCACCTATACTATGTTTGGGATTTCCACCCAAACATAAGCCTCCTACTACAATATAGATAACAAATATTCTCTCAAGTATTTCAATATGTAGTATAAGAAAAGCGTCTCCTGCTCCAAGAAAAAAGGTTGCAGTGGCAAGAACCTACTTCCCCATAACTTATTTTAGTGGTCACTACCCCCATCCATATTGCATAGTACCCACCATCATTGCCATCACAAACTATGTAGAATTTTGGAATACAGATATTCAGAGCACAAGGGGTGGATATCTCCCAACATCGATAAAAATAATATGCAAGCATTACCCCAGTATTGAACAATGTGGTAGGTTACAACTTCCTTTAGGAGAAGGATCAAGACGAAGAGAAGAGTATAACGATAAGATTTGAGTGTGAAGAGGGAATAATTTTCCACCCTTTTGTATCCCTGAGCTTAGCACACAAATACTCGATAGAGACCCAATAAGCATACCTCATTAGGAGGTTGGTCCTAAGGAGATCCTAATAATAAGGCTATCACCAAAAAAATCCTACTATCACATCAAGGAGTCAGAGGAGCACGTAACCAACACCCTATAGCCATTGCAATATCAAAAGTGGTGATATTGAGGCCAACCATAACTACAACTGGTATTCGAAGAAGTCTCCCATGTGGAAAATATCTTTGCCACATTATTCATTAATTGTATGAGTACTAGCATGCATGATAACCTACCATGTTGCATCTTATTCACAACCTACAAACTTTGGGAAGAGGTCAGCTAGAATTCAAATATATATTAAAGTATAATCAGATATGGTTCGGACACTATATATTCATCGAGTAGGTGCCCAAAACCAATTTTTTGGTTGTGGCATTCCAATAATGTCATAAAATTTTATGTAAATAATGTAAATAGGTCAACTAATAAATAAGGTGGAGAGAGCACAAAGTGGTGTGATTTGGCATCATCAGATCTAGGTGACTCAAAGTGGAAGGTACTCTCTTTGTTTACATTTTCTTGTGTCTGTATTTTTTTGTGACTCTGTTACCCAATGGATAAATGCCCTAGGTTCAATTTGCATTTAGATAAGCTACTTTGCCACACTAAAAATATTTTTTTAAAATTTTTCCAAGTATGAAATGCGTCCAATGGTGAAATAATCACCCCAATATCCTAAATGGTTTGAGAGATATTAAAGTTTTCATATCAATAAATTTCTCCAACATAGCTTAAAATTACAATATGAAGACTTTGAAGGCCCCATAGAGGGATGAAATGGATGTTCCATCCGGATCTCATGAGCTGTGGATGTATTTTATGCTAAAATAAGACACCCTGAAGGACCAAAGGTTTGGTGAGCAATATTGACCTCACAAGCAAAGAAAAGAGTGTTCACTCGATGACTCCCACTTAGTGGTAAGGACCATGATATTTGAGAACCACCGCCCAGTTGGGATGATCCTAACCCTCTAAATCTCCAAAGTCGGCATGATATTCTTGAAAATACCTTGAAGACCCTAATGACATACAATGGTACCAAGGTAATGGCATGATAGAACCTTGAAGATGTTGCTTCTCTAGTGACCATCCATGGCATAACCCATAAAGATGTCATGATCAAAATTTGGATTCTATATTTGGAAGGAAGGGTACTACAGTGGTACAAAATGCTCGAGTGTAAGAGCATCTACTCATGGGTGGACTTAGCTGGAGAACTCATCAATATATTTGACAATTTTTAGGATCACTTTCAACTCCTGATGCACCTCTCCACCATCACGAGGGAACCTCTAGTGTGCATCACAAACTTAAATGTCTGATTTTGGAGGATTCAGAAGATAATTCCATAGGAAATCTGGCTATCACCAACCCAGGACCACCTGTACAATGTTTAGGCATTCCACCCAAACATAAACCTCCTCCTAGTACAATCTCAAAAACAAATATTCACTTAAGTATTTTAGGAGGTAGTACAAGCAAAGTAGGTCCTACTTCAAGCAGAGAAGCTGCAGTGAAGATAACTCACTTCCCCATCACTTCTTCTGGTGGTTGCTACCCCCGTCCATCTTGCATAATATCCACCATCATGGTCATCATAAACTATGCAAAATTTTGGAATATAGTTTTTCAAAGTGCAAGAGGTGTATATCTTCTAGCATCGATAGAAGGAATATGTAAGCATTAACCTAGTAATGAATAATATGGTAGTTTGCAACTTCCTTTAGTAGAAGCATTAGAAAGAAGATAAGAGTCTAATAATAATCTCTGAGTGCAAAGAGGAAACAATTTTGCATCCTTTTTGTATCCCTAAGCATAGCATACAAGTACTCGATCGAGATCCAATAAGCATACCTCATAATGAGGTTGGTCCTAAGGAGATCCTGATAGTAGGGCTATCACAAAAAAATCCTACTATCACATCAAGGAGTCAGAGGACCACATACCCAAGACCCTATAGCCAATGGACTCTCAAAAGTGGTGATATTGGGTCTAGCCATCATTGCAATCAATACTTAAAGAAGGCTCCCATGTGGTAAATATCTTTGCCATATTATTCATTAATTGTATGAGTACTGGCATGCATGATAACCTTCCACATTGCATCTTGTTCACAACATAGAAAAATTTGGTAAGAGGTTATCTAAACTTCAAATATCGATTGAAGTATAATCAAATCTGGTCAAAACACTACAGATTCATCGGGTAGGTGCCCAACACTAATTTTGTGATGGTAGCATGCCAATCATGTCATAAAATTTTATGTAAATAATGTAAATAGGTTGACTGATAAATAAGGTGTGGAGAGCACAAAGTGGTGTGATTTGGCATCATCAAATTTGGGTGACTCAAAGTGGAAGGTACTCTCTTTATTTGTATTTTATTATGTCTACATTTTGTTGTGACTCCGTTACCCAATGGATAAATACCCTGGAATTGATTTACATTCAGATAACCTAATTACCCTATGAGCTACCAAAAATTGTTGTAATTTTCACCACACTAAAAAAAATTAAATTTGTCCAAGTATGAAATACATCTAGTGGTGAAAGAGTCACCCCAATATCCTAAACAGTTTGACAGATTAAAGTTTTCATCTCGATAAATTTCTCTAGCACAACTTAAAAATACAATATGAAGACTTTGGAGGCCTCATAGAGGGATGAAAATGGATGAAATGGATGTTCTAGTGAAATCCATTTTTGGGCACCTTTTGGGAACAAATAATTTTTGGGGCGAAAATCCATTTTCAGGCACTTTTTGGAAAAAAATCAAATTTTGGGAACTTTTTAGGTGAAAATCAATTTCAGGGTGAAAATATGTTTTCAAACACTTTTTAGGCAAAAATAAATTTTGGGTAATTTCTCCAACAAAATTGATTTTCAAACAATTTCTCTAGCGAAATCAATTTCAGGCAATTTCTCCAGTGAAATCAATTTCAGGCAATTTCTCCAACGAAATTGATTTTCATGCAATTTCTCCAGTGAAATTGATTTTCGGGCAACAAAATTAAATTTTCAAGCATTATTTCTAGTAAATACCAGTTTTGATAAATGACTAGGAGGTAGCCAAAATGCCATCACTTCCCAAAATGATCCACGCTCATATGATGTTGCTAATTTTAGAGGCACTTCTCATGAAGGTGAAAATTCTATCGATGATTCTTGTTGAGTCCCAATATGCTACCATCTATACATGCTCAATGATTTCTAAGGCATTGTTTTATTGGTTCATTGTTTCTATCGAGAAAGAAAATATTGTTGACAACACCATCAACTTGCTACCATTGTCACTATTTTATTTAATGCTTATTAAATTTTAGGGGTAAAATCCTCTATAAATACTGTAAAATTTGATAAGTTTGGGAGGAGGAACATTTTTCTAAAAAAAATCTTTGAATTTTAACTTTTTCTCAATTGAAAGAATCTGGACTCTAGTTCTTGGATCAGTTGTGTATGTGATTGCTTTATGCCTGTTATTTTTATTGTATTCATGCCTTTGTTAGGCAGATTGAATTCTGCATTTGAATTTAATTTTTTATGAAGAAGTGAATGTTGAAATGCTAATTGGAAGTCATATTTGCAATCTGTGATTAGTTCTTGTGTTGTTATTTCTATTAAATATTGGTTATAACTTGATTTGGTTATTTAGCTATTAGTTCATCCCCACTCTATTTTTCTGGCTTACAACCATATTTCCCATTTCTTTCAATTATTTTCCATTTATTTATATTATTTCCCATCTCTTTTCATTAATTTATTTCCCTAAACTTCATACCAATATTAGAATAGCAAGGTAACCAGCCCTCTCTAGAGATTAGTCTGAAGGACATTTCTTTCCTTCAGCCTTTCAATGTTGGTCGAGTCTAGGGTGCACATTCATTTTATCCTTAGGCAGATTCATGACCAAAAGGAATAGAAGAGTATTTAAAGGAAAGGAAAGCAATTTAGAGGTAATGAAAAAGAAGATATATTTAGTCATAGAGGAGTCTAAACCAACCCTATCAATTCACCCAATCCCTAATTTGGAAGTACAGAGTCTTGATAGATGGAGTTAATTAATTAAATGAAATTATGATGTTGGGTACAAGAGAAGTAAAAATAAGGTAAAAAATATAAAGTGGAAACCACAAGATGTGAAGTGGATTAAGTTGAATATTATGGAGCATCTAAAGGAAACCCATGACTAGCAAGAGGAGGAGGAATAATTAGAAATAATAAAGAAGATTTTTTGTCTCATTATGCTTTCAATTGTGGATTTAAGAAAAATAATGAAGCTGAAGCTTGGGCATATTTAGAAGGGTTAAAAATATGTAAACAAATGAAATGGAATAGAGTTTGTATGGAAGGTGATTCTCTCATAGTAATAAATATAATTTTGAGAAAAGCAAAGGCTCCATGGAACATACAAGATATAATTATGGAAATTCAAGATCTTGCTAAAGAGTTTGAAGAAATCATATTTACACATATATTAATGGAAGGAAACAAATGTGCAAATAAGCTAGCCAATAGAGGGGTTTTGGTTGAGGATCTTGAAGTTAGCATCTCCTTTTCATGGTTTGAGGAAGTAGAAAGTTTAGTTAAAGCTAACAATAAATTTTTGATTGCCTAAATCAATTAATGATTAAGATTTATTTTAATGTTTTCCATTGGTAATATCTATTTTATTTTCTAACAATAATGTGTGTTCATTTAGACTATTTATTATAATTTGTGTCATTGCACTTATGTTTCAGGAAGGAAACTAGCAATCCAAATTTGGTAAAGTAGACAATGTTAATGCAGTGTTTTGGAAATATTACTCTACTAAGATGCAAGGCATAAATAGTAGAGGTGAATTTTTGGCATTGTGAAGGATGCTATAGAAAAATGTCAAGAAAGATGCTAAATTCTAGAGTAATTGTATTCATATAGAGATTTGAAAAGATCCAGAAAATGAAAATCAAGAATTCAGATATTTTATGTAAAATGATGTAGATTTCTAACTATAGCATCTCAATTGATATGATAAGTGTATCTATTTATAAACTCTCAAGCTCTAAATAAGAGAGATGTAATTTTTTAAGGGTGGGGGACCCGAGTACAACACTTTTTTTTCAAGAAAAAAATAAAATATTTTACTATAAATTAGTATTATGAATAATGTTTTTTCATAAACTATAATAATATTATCTTTATTTATAATAACATTTTATTATAAATTACTAATATGAATAATCTTTTATTCATAAACTATAATAATATTATCTTTATTTATAATAACATTTTATTATAAATTAGTATTATGAATAATCTTTAATTCATACTTTAATGATATTATCTTTATTTATAGTAACATTTTATTATAAATTAGTATTATGAATAATATTTTGGTCATAAATTATAATAATATTATCTTTATTTATAATAACATGACAGGGTCAAATATTTTTTGGCAGGTTTGCATGTTGGAAACGAAATTTTCTTTTTGAAGAACTCTCCTCCCAAGTTGCTATATTTGCATCAATTTCACCATTGGAAGCCATTGGAACTTGGTATTCTACACATGTACTTCATTTAAAATATTTCTCTTGGCAATATATTGGAATCTTAGTGAGTTTTATGCATGTGGATGGTAGACTCATTTACGTTTCTTGATATATTGTGTTTTCCATAGAATATTGCACCACATTAACTTTGTACTGCATGAAATCGGGTCAAACTAATATTGATTTAATGTAGGATATTGATGTATGCAGGTTTGGTGTGAAATTTTAAGGGTTACGACAACTTGTTACTTTTATTTTATTTTTTCTAACCCTCTCCTTTTTCATTTTTTTTAACTTCATCAAATAAAATAAAAATACAAAAAAATTAAAACCCCAAAAAGAGATACGTGAATTCCAAGATTAAGCTTCAAATTCACATTTTTACACAAATTCACTTTTTTTTAGGAAATTCAAAATTCTAAATTTCAAATAAGTTCAAATTTTAAAAGGAATTTTGCAATTTCAGATTTCACATAAATTTACATTTTTAAGGAAATTTCAAATTCTAAATTTCACATAAGTTCACATTTTTAAAAGGAATTTTGCAATTTTAGATTTCACATAAGTTCATATTTTAAAAGGAAATTCTAAATTTCAAACTTTGCACACATGTTCAAACAATCAAATTAATTTATTTTAATGTAAAAATGGAAATTTTAATAAATTCCAAATTTTCATCAAAATGAATAATTAAGGTGATATTCCAAAGCTCATAAATTGCAAAGTTATATTTTAGTTATTTTATTTCATGCTCAAACAAGGTTTAACAAAGGAAGATAAAATTTGTTAACACTTCAAGATAAAATTTATTAACAATTCAAAAAAAAATTGGTTAACACTTCAAGATAAAATTTGTTAACAATTTAAGATAAAATGGATTAAATCAATGTTCCAGGATGGTCATAGATGATCAATAATGTTACATTTTTTTTCACAAATTTCATGAACAACAAAGAACATTGCAAGTTAAATAAATACCAAAATACATACTAGTTGTTAATAGTTACTTGTACCTCTAAGGTATTCAACACATTTTCATATTTTCACAAGCAATAAAGCACACTTAAAATAATTAAGCAAACAAGAACCTTGGAGAAGTTTTAAATTTATTTGCAAGAGAAGGTTTTTTGATAAGACCCTAACTGCAATGGTGATTTTACAATTGGGCAAAATTATCTCTCAACACTTTTGATTGATTTTGTCTAATTTCCACCTTAAGATATTGCTAGACTACTAGATTTTATAAGAAAAAGTTCATTTGGCTTTATACCGGAACCTCTGATTCTATTGATTAAGAATAATGTCATTTTTTCTTTACACTAATAGAATAAACTTTTATTTCATTTTTTATTGTGTTTATTTTTTCAACTATTATCTGGCAATAGATCTTTAGGTCAATTCATTGAATTCTTGTTAATAACTGGAGAGTTTGGAGTTCTCAAGTACCTCATGTTTTCACCACCTATCCCAATAAGAGCCTATGTCGTAGCCAAAAATGATACAACATGAATGTACCCCTAATTTTAAAATTTTGAATGTCATTAGAGGTCCATAAATTTTGTGATGTTTTAATGAACAATTCAAATTTCAAGTTATAAAGCCATAAGCATATCAAAAGATAACAATGGATTTATATGTTTCAAATACTTATAAATTCTTCAAATGCTTAAGTAATTCATTTCCAATGATTTTGTCATAATGTTAGTCATCCTTCATGAAATGGCCTCAATTACAAAAATGATGCAGGAGCATCCAACGAAATTGTCGGGGCCATAACTTCTCAACCGTAGCTCCGATTGACGTGAAATTTGACAGGGAGCTAGTTGGGAGAGTTCTAAACAAATATGACTCCCTAGAGTCCTATTTGTCCAAAAAATCTAGTTTTTGGGGCCAAATTCCATCATCTAGTGCCCCGAAATTAGGTTTTAAAATTACTTACCTAGTTTTTTATGCTTTTTGAGTTGTTCGGAGGTTAATATCTCCTAATGTATTTAGAGTTAGGACTGGAAACTTTATTTTTGGCTTGTCTATTGTAAGAGGGATGCGCACCCCAATTTTGGGCCCCATCCGACTCATTTTTAGTTTTTAGGGTTTTTTGGCTATATAGCCACAGAATGAGGGTTTGTGAGGGGATCTTTTCCAAGTTTTTGAATGAGAATTGGTTTGAGCAAGTTTGGCTCTCCATCAAGTGGTATTGAGAAAATTTGGCTCTCCATCAAGTGGTATCAGAGCTTAGGGTTCTTGAGTGTGTGAGCAGATCACCGAAAGTGAGGCAGTTTGCACCAGGATCTATGGAAGGGTTGTGAGAAGAGAGTGAGGAAGAATGCCTCCATGAAGAAACCATGGTGGTGGGAGAAATGTGGTACCTGAAGGAGATTTCAGAGCTTTGCAGAGGCAAGTGCAAGCCCTGCAAGAGGAGTTGCGAAGAGGGGTTGAGCCAAGGAGAGAAGACCGTAGTGAAGATGAAGCTTGGGAGGTTGATGATCCATCAGATGAAGAAGAAGCAATGGATCCTATAGAAGCTAGATTATTTAGGGCCATATCTCTGATCGGGAAGAGGCCAAAGTTTGATGTCTCCACGTATTCTGGGAATCTCAATCCAGAGGAGTTGATTGATTGGATCAATGATATGGAGGAGTATTTTGAGTATGAGGAGGTTGTAGATCCAGATCGGATCAAGTTTGCAAAAATGAAGTTGAAAGGCCATGCTAGCATATGGTGGAAAGAAGTGCAGCTAGAAAGAAATAGAAGAGGAAAGGAAAAGATAACCAGATGGGATCGAATGGTAGAGAAGTTGAAGAGGCAGTTTATTCCTGTAGATTACGAATTGGATCTGTTGAGGAAAATGCAGAGTTTGAGACAGTCAAGCAAATCTGTCAAAGAATATACAGAGGAGTTTTACAAGATCTCAATCAGAACTGGCCATTCAGAGGCTAATAAGGAGAAAGTAGCTCGTTACATAAATGGGTTAAGAATGAATATCCAAGAAGAACTCAGTTTGGTCAGGATGACCACCATTGAGGATGCATATCAGTTTGCCTTGAAGGTTGAAGAGAAGCTGAACAGAAGATTTGAAAGCAAACAAAGAGGAAGAGGTCATGGTGGAAGAACTGGTGGAAGAACCAGTGGAGGAAAATATGAAGATCAGAAGAAGACTGGTGAAACAAGTAATAACCAGGATCAGAAAGAGGAGAATACCTACCGCCCCCATGATCAGAACAATGGTTACCAAAGAGGAAGAGGTAGATCTGGACGTGGGTATGGAAGAGGAGGATTTCGTGGAACCTGTTTCCATTGTGGGGAAGAGGGACATCGGGCATATGAGTGTCCCCAACACCAAGAGAGGATGAATAAGAGACCTGAGGGTCATGCCAGAGCTATTGTAGCAGATGAAGGTGCTGAATCAAAACATTCTAAAGAAGCAGAAGGAGGAGAAGTGTTGATGACAAGAAGAGCATTGATGAATGGAGGGAAAGATGTGGATCAGAGGAAGAGCTTATTTCGCACAAGATGCAAATGTGCAGGTAAGTCCTGTAATGTTATCATAGATAATGGTAGCACAGATAATTTAGTTTCAGGAGAAATGGTTGCTAAGTTGAAATTGGAGAAGAGGAAGCACCCGCATCCATATCGGATTGCGTGGTTGCAGAAAGATCATAGAGCATTAGTCAGTGAGCAGTGTTTAGTTAAATTTCATATTGGAAATTATCAAGATGAGGTTCTGTGTGATGTTTTGCCTATGGATGCTTGCCATTTGTTGTTGGGGAGGCCATGGCAATTTGACAGACGTGCGGTGCATGATGGGCATGCGAATACTTACTCTCTGACGAAATATGGAGTGCGTCACAAGTTGAAGCCATTGAAGGAAGTGGATGAAAAGGTATGCAGTAGTGCTAGAATCTGTTTGGTAGATGGTAGAAAATTTTTGGATGGCCTGAAGAGGGATTCTATGTGTTATGCATTAATTCCTACTGTTAAGAAGGAACAATGTATGGATATTCCAGTAGAGGTTGAAAGTCTGTTAGAAGAGTTTCCTGATATTGTGTCAGATAATGTGCCTGAGGGTTTGCCACCAGTGAGAAATATTAGCCATCAAATTGATTTGATTCCAGGAGCTAGTTTACCCAATAAGGCAGCCCATAGAATGTCTCCCATGGAGAGTGAAGAGTTGAACAGATAGGTTCAAGAGTTGTTGAGGAAGGGGTTGATTAGAGAGAGTTTGAGTCCCTGTGCAGTACCTACAGTACTAGCACCGAAGAAGGATGGAGAATGGAGAATGTGTACTGATTCCAGAGCCATAAATAAGATTACCATTAAGTATAGATTTCCATTACCTAGAATGGATGATATAATGGACTATTTGAGTGGAGCTAAATACTTCACAAAGATTGATTTAAAGAGTGGGTATCATCAGATTCGCATCAGAGAGGGTGATGAGTGGAAGACAACCTTCAAAACCAAAGAGGGTTTGTATGAGTGGTTGGTTATGCCGTTTGGGTTAACCAATGCACCTAGTACATTCATGAGGCTGATGAATGAGGTGTTGAGAGAATTCCTAGAGAAGTTTGTTATTGTTTATCTGGATGATATTCTAATTTTTAGTAAGACATTGGAAGAGCATTTGATGCAAGTTCGGATAGTTTTTGAAAAGTTGAGGGAGGAGCAGTTGCTGATTAATTTGAAGAAGTGCAGTTTTGTGAAGAAGGAGTTGGTGTATCTAGGATTTGTCATCTCAGATGAGGGTCTAAAAATGGATCCAGAGAAGGTGAAGGCTATCATTGAGTGGCCTACTCCAAGGAACATAACGGAGGTAAGATCATTCCATGGTCTTGCAAGTTTCTACAGAAAGTTCATTAGAAACTTTAGCAGTATTTGTGCACCCCTGACAGAAACCATGAGAGGGGATAAGAAGGAGTTTAAGTGGACTGCAAAGGCAGGTGCAAGTTTTGAGATGTTGAAAAATAAGGTGACAGAACAACCCATTTTGGTACTTCTAGATTTTAATAAAGTATTTCAGGTTGATTGTGATGCTAGTGGCAGTGCCATTGGAGCTGTGTTGAGTCAGGAAGGTAAACTTGTTGCATATTTTAGTGAGAAGTTAAATGATGCTAGGAAGAAATATTCTGTTTATGATCAGGAATTTTATGCTATAGTTCAGGCTCTTAAGAAATGGAGACACTATTTGTTAGCAAAAGAGTTTGTTTTATATGCTTGATCATCAAGCTTTGCAGTATATTAATAGTCAGGGAAAACTGAATCAGAGACATTTGAAGTGGGTTGAATTCCTACAAGAGTTATACCTTTGTTTTGAAGCATAGGAGTGGGAAGTCTAATAGAGTTGCAGATGCCTTGAGTAGAAGGCAAAATTTGTTGATAGAGATGAAAGTGGAAGTCGTTGGGTTTGAAGAACTCAAGAGTTTGTATCCAGAGGATCCGGATTTTGCTAGAGGCTTGGAAGGCATGTTTGTCTCCTACTACTTTGGATAGAACTAAGTGGTTGGATTTTATAATCCAAGATGGGATGCTATTCAGAAGGAACCAATTGTGCATTCCTAGAAGTTCAATGAGGGAGAATCTGATAAAGGAGAAGCATAGTGGAGGACTAGCTGGACATTTTGGTCGAGATAAGACCATTGCCCTTGTTAGTGAAAACTACCATTGGCCACAGTTGCAGCGAGGATGTGAAGAAATTTGTGCAGGGTTGCAGAGTGTGTCAGATGGCTAAGGGAGTGAGACAGAATACAGGATTGTATCAGCCATTACCTGTACCGGAGAGACCATGGGAGGACATCAGTATGGATTTTGTTCTTGGCCTACCAAGGACACAATGAGGGAATGACTCCATTTTTGTTGTGGTTGACAGGTTTTCGAAGATGGCTCATTTTATTCCATGTCAGAAAATGAGTGATGCAGTTCATGTTGCAGGCTTGTTTTTCAAGGAGGTGGTACGCCTTCATGGTCTACCCAAGAGTATAGTATCTGACAGAGATACCAAATTTGTGGGTTATTTCTGGAGGACTTTGTGGAAGAAGCTAAAAATGGATTTGAAGTTCAGTTCTGCATACCACCCATAGACTGATGGACAAACAGAGGTGGTGAACAGAAGTTTGGGTAATCTTCTAAGATGCCTGGTAGGAGATAAGCCCAAGGGATGGGATTTGATTTTGCCACAGGCAAAATTTGCTTACAACAATTCTATCAATAGAAGTATTGGTAAATCACCATTCCAGATTGTGTATGGGAACAACCCAAGGAATGCTTCTGAGTTGAGAACGATGGGTAAAGGAGAAAAGAGCAGTGTTGAGGCTGAAGATTTTGTAGAGCACATAAAGAGTTTACATGAAGAGGTACAACAACATATCAGTAAGATGAATACTCAGTACAAGGCCAAAATAGATCAGAAGAGGCATTTCAAGGAGTTCCAAGTGGGAGATGAGGTCATGGTTCATTTGAGAAAGGAAAGGTTTCCTAGAAAAACCTACAACAAGCTGAAGATGAAGAGGTTTGGACCATGCAGGATCATAGGTAAAAGAGATTCAGGAAATGCCTATGAAGTGGAACTGCCAAGTGAGCTGAATATATCACCTATTTTTAATATTTTAGACTTGGCAGAATACCATGAAGGAGGTAGTAGTGAGACACCAAGTACAGATTTGTGGAGTATTCCAGCGTCTACTCCAGCCACAGATGAGATAGAGGAAATACTAGACACTCGAGAAGGCAGAAGTACCAAGAACAGGCAGTATTCAGAATATTTGGTCAAGTGGAAGGGCAGACCTGTAGAAGATGCAACTTGGTTGTCCAAAATAGAGGTTGACCACCTGGGTTTTCCTCTAACAGTACAGAAGTGAAGGTCACTTCTCAATCCACCCCGGGTGTCTGATGCAGGAGCATCCAACGAAATTGTCGGGGCCATAACTTCTCAACCGTAGCTCCGATTGACGTGAAATTTGACAGGGAGCTAGTTGGGAGAGTTCTAAACAAATAGACTCCCTAGAGTCCTATTTGTCCAAAAAATCCAGTTTTCGGGGCCAAATTCCATCATCTAGTGCCCCGAAATTAGGTTTTAAAATTACTTACCTAGTTTTTTATGCTTTTTGAGTTGTTCGGAGGTTAATATCTCCTAATGTATTTAGAGTTAGGACTGGAAACTTTATTTTTGGCTTGTCTATTGTAAGAGGGATGCGCACCCCAATTTTGGGCCCCATCCGACTCATTTCAGTTTTTAGGGTTTTTTGGCTATATAGCCACAGAATGAGGGTTTGTGAGGGGATCTTTTCCAAGTTTTTGAATGAGAATTGGTTTGAGCAAGTTTGGCTCTCCATCAAGTGGTATTGAGAAAGTTTGGCTCTCCATTAAAAAAACTCTGAAACTTCCTTGCACCATGAAAAGATAAATTTCAAACTAATAAGAATGTGTCTTGCAAAAATATCTTTGAACTAAGTCCACACCTTTTTTCGTCTCTTCAACCATTTAAAGTCACTTGCCAAAATTTATAAATAGTAAAGTCACCCTTAATGAGAAAAATAATCCTTTTAAATAAGCTTAAGAGGTCTCTTACCCATATTTCCCTAATTCTATAAGCTACTGACCCATTCAACCAAAAATTGGAATCAAAGCAAAGGATATCAATAAAAACATAGCTAAACTAACCTAAAGAAGATATCGATCAGTTGACAAGTAGTAAGTCATTGCTAAAAAGTGAAAATTCAAAATAATATAACAAAGAAACCTTTTGGTCAATGGGAATAAAAGATCGAATGATTGACCAACAAACAAATTTAGTATAAAAGATAAGCCCTTCGACCAAAAATAAGAAAAAACTAGTTGTACGATCGATCGACGAATTCGACAAGGAAAGTGGACCACTCGATTGAGAAAAAATTAGAGGTTTGAAAACCTATCAGTTTGAGCACATTGATATTAGCAATGACATTAATTTTTTGACCCAAATGTATCGACCAAAAATGGTCAAAATGCTCAAATAAAGTGATGCTCAAAAATACATGCACCAGCATTCGATCGCAAAGAGTAAGATATTAGCCAATTAAATTTCATAAAAAATGTATTTCAGTTGAAGCTAAATCAAAGAACTCAGTCAAATTTGAAAAGCCCAAAAATTAATAAGCAAAGCAAGGAGGTATTCAACTGAGAAGAGGAAGTGATCAACCAAACAATGTGGCATGAAAAGGGATCATTGGTTGAAAGCACATCGATGGCCAAAATTGATTGGTTGAAATTTGATAGAGATCAATGGTCAACAAACATTAACTCAAAGCCTATAAACACAAAATTTGGTCAAACACCTTAGTAAAATTTTACCTATTTAATAAATCCAAGACCCTTCGACTAAAAAAAGAAGCCCATGTGGCAATATCAAGGTGGTTCATACTATTTTCAATTGATGACTATCAAGGTTCAAATTTTATCAGCTTAAACAAAATAAAAGATAGGTTTTAATACCTATGTATTAAACCTTCATAAGGAGGAACCATAAGGGTCAAATAACATTGCTCATCCCTAATATTTTTCTATAGTTTCTAAAAAATCCAAGGCAAGGCCATTTGACTAAAAAGCAACCTTGATCGGTCGACCAATCCAAGTGAAACTAGGGATGCTCAATTGACCAAAGAAGTGACATGGAAGAATATGAGCTATCAAAATCTCTTCGATCAATGAATATCGATGCCTAAGATAAATCAATCGAACAAGGAAGAAACATAATTAAAAAGGGTCATCAACATGTTCCCTCCTTTTTTTGGCTTGATTCTCAAAGTTATGGCTTCCCTAAGCCTAACCAAAGTTTTATTTTTATATATATTCATGAAAGAAAGAACTAACAAGTTTTGGTTGAAGGAAATCACACTACCATCAATCGAGAAGAGATAAATGCTTGAAGTCATCAATAAAGCAGATATAAACCATTGAAACATCAGGATGAGCAAGATAGATGGTTGGGATAGCTTTGATAAGATAAAGGTAAAATAAATGGTAATAAAGGTACACAAAATTTTTGAATTTGTACATCCATATATGACCTTTTATTGACTAATACCTATATACAATATCACTCTAATGGTCATCGAACAAGAACCAATATATGTGCAAAATCCATTGGACAAGTTCCAACTAAAAAATGAAAATTTTTCTACCAAATCACAAGTAAGATCAACCAAAAAAATTTAGAGTGAAAAAAAATTAAAAATCTACTAGTCGAGCAATGATCAGTGACCATAGATGCACATATGGCATAGTACCAACATCACATGTCAATCGATCGATATCAAACATAGAATTATAGCACATTAAAACTAAATATTTGGTAGATCACTAGTTCAAGAAAAGTTAGCATGACACTAAAAGTGATGATGATCTAGATAGCACAACTAGATATTGATCGGGAAGTTGTAGACACATGCATTAAATTCAAGCTGCTATAGAGCCTGAGAAGGTAAGGTAATTAAGGTAAATGTTGTGATGATCGATCCAAACATAATGAGTCATAGGTATTCATTCTTAAACTGGAGGTATCCATAAAAATTCAAGACCAATATGAAGTCAAAAATATTCTCTCATAATATGGGCCAAGCGGGTGAATTAAAATGAATCATCATAAATAGTACAATCCAAGTTCATCCATAAGCCAAGTGATGCTAATTGATAGTTAAGCTAATGCAAAGACGCTAGTTTAAGCAAATCAAATATTTTTTAGATCAATGGGATCTGATCGAAGGTCAATAGATAATGAAATATTCCATTCAACTCAGCTAAAAATATCAAAAGAAACCCTTTTGAAGGTCAAAATAGTGTGCTTAAAAACCAAATATAAATCAAGTAACACTAGTAAGGAACTGCAAAAGATAATACTGATTAAAGAACACAAGCTTATACTGAGAGGGGGGTGAACAATATAGGACCACTTTTTACTTTTCTTTCCCAATCAATATTATGCAATATAAAAATAGCAATATCAACAGCAATAATCAAAGAAATGCACAAATCACCACACACAATAGAGACACCAATTTAACATGGTTCACCCAATGTGGGCTACTCCACAGAGAAAATATTTCACTAAAATTTTCTCAATAAATCTCTTAGGAATCCTTTCCCTATTACAATGTTTATGGACCTCTATCCAAAGGAGACACCAATCCCCTAATCAAGTTTATGGATCTCTATCCATAGGAGAACTCCTTTATCCTTAGCTCTGACTAGTGATCTTCTAGAAGAACTATTGCCCCCACTGCTCTAGCTAATGGATCTCTATCCACTAAAGACACCTATCCTCACTACCCTGTCTAATGGATCTCTATCCACTAGAGACTTTCATCCTCTATACTCTATCACCTCTAAAGCTCTATTTGTCTCAAATCTGCACTAAACACAATCCTTCGGTCTAGTACAAATCTGCTCAATCTCTATCTCTAGTATGGCACAAACCTATCCTCAAATCTACACCAAAATCTATCCTCAAATATATACTAAACACAGTCCTTCAGTCTAGCACAAGTTTATCCTCAATATCTATCCTCAAGCCTTAACACAAAGCTTGACTCAAACTCAAATCAACTTTGCTAGATCTGCCCCAAACCTTAACTCAAGGTTTGAACAAATCAATCAATCAACTTTGCTCTCAAGTCTTCTCAAAGACTTGTCTCAAATATACCTTGTAAGCTTCCACAAAATCTCACACTAACCTATCCACAAGTCCTCTCTAGAACTTGTCTCAAATCTTCTCAACAAGTCCTCACTAGAACTTGTCCAAATATTCTCACAAGTCCTCACTAGAACTTATCCAAATCTGCTCAACAAGTCCTCAATAGAACTTGTCCAAATCTTCTCAACAAGTCCAGACTAGAACTTGTCCAAATATGCTCAACAAGTCCACACTATAGACTTACCTCAAATTTTCTCAACAAGTCCTCACTAGAACTTATCCAATATCATAGAAACATAAAGATAATTGTTAGAGACTCAATATGCTTCACATTCATCACAATGCTCAATCACTTTCAATCACTCTTTTAGAAACATATAGAGAATTGTTAGAGACTCAATATGCTTCACATTCACAAAATCTCAATCACTTTCAATCTCTCTTTTATCACAGAAACATATAGAGAATTGTTAGAGACTCAATATGTTTCACACTCATCAACACTCAACCTCTTTCTCAAATCAATTTAGAATATAGAACAATTTATTTTATAGAACTTGTACTATCACTTCACACATCCACTTGACTAGGCTCAACCAACTCTACTCAACCAATCACTCAATGAAATAATCCTTGCTCACAAACCCTAGTCCAAGCATATGAACACTCACTCAAATGTTTCCAACAATGCTTATCAACCAATCTCACATAACAATGATACTTATGTTCTTTGCAAACCCTAGTTCAAGTTCTTCACTCAACCATTCACTTCAACAATAATGCTTATCAAACAAGGTGCATAACATTCACTTCACAATAGCTCAACAACTCAATAAGGAAACCTAATCAAGTCCTTTTCACTCCAAAGTTGTTTTCTAGAAAACCAACCAATCAACTCAACCAAGGAAGAAT
The DNA here is from genome assembly GCA_028583015.1 of Wollemia nobilis. Classification (NCBI taxonomy): domain Eukaryota; kingdom Viridiplantae; phylum Streptophyta; class Pinopsida; order Araucariales; family Araucariaceae; genus Wollemia; species Wollemia nobilis. The sequence continues at coordinate 13,896,725 of JAQPPZ010001870.1, read as the reverse complement.
GTGCCCATACCTTTTATTTGATGTAGAAGTAGATCACACAAATCTGCCACAATCATAAACACTTATTTGCCAAACTCAAGGAGGTTAGAAGATAATAATATCTCTCTCACAATACAAAATAATATCAAAACAAATACACCTTATCACTCCATCTTTAAAATAACATCCAACACCTTAAAAATATTAGAACAATTACTTTCACAATAATCCCTTTGGCAAAAAGTCCTTTAAAATAAAATCAATACCTTAAAAGGCTTACTCCTCCAATATGCAAATATAACAATTAGGACTTTATTTTAAAATTAAAATCAAACTCCTTATAACTCCATTCACTATTTTACCATGAAAAATCACCACAAGAAATTAAACTTTAATTAATCCTTATGCCTCCCAACTACCTCACGTCAAACCTTAGGGCAATAAAAATTAAATTAAAAAATGTACCTTTGCCCTTAGTGGGTTTTGAACCCACGACGCTACCTCCCCAAGCGCCCTAGCCGCAGCCTTGGCTGCCGCATGAGCTAGGCGCTCACGTGGGAGCTAGAGTGCCCACACACTCTAACACCTTCTCTGCCGTCATCAAAATAGAAAACACAAAAGGACTTTCCAAACTTGCTACCATTGGGTTTCGAACCCGTAACCACTCTGCCACAAATGCCAAGCCAAATGCCACCTGAGCTAGCCACCGGATGGTGCTAGAAACCAAGCACCTCAACATTTTGAACACATGAATTTCAGGTTTTGCGTAGTGCACGAGCTTTCTTCAATGAATATCGGGGATGCATTAATCGAAATTACCAAACTAAGATTTGGCTAAGGTATAAATACCTTATGCCCTTGTTCCCATGCATGTCGACAGAGATGAATTCATTGGAGGTCGGTGCTTATATTTTAACTTTGAAATATTGAATTTATAATTATTTAAATTCACTAGAATTTAAATATTATAAATTAATATTTAAATCTTTTGGCTTTATTAAATATTAAAGCCTCCTTAGGTTTTACCACTTTGAATAAATAATATTTATTTATAAAATTTAAATTCAATTTGAATTTAAATATTTATAAATTAAATATTAAAACTTCCTTGGGCTTTCTAATTTGAAATTAAAAGCCTCCTTGGGTTTTTATAAAAACCTTTTATTTTTGCTCATCCATGGTTTTAATATAAACCTTTTATTTTTCCAATCCATGGTTTTAATAAAAACCCTTCTACTTATGCTTCACATAATATTAAAAATAAATATTATGAAGCTCTTTTGCCATCAACCTTTTGCATTGCTCCTTTTGACCTTTTGGCATCAACGATAGCTTATTCCTTGACATCAATGACAATTTCATTCCTTGACATCAATGACAACTTTGACTCAAAATGTCCAACAATATCCCCCTTTTTCATTGATGGTAACCCAAATTCTTTTTACCAAACACTAGAAATTTTTCTTGTTCTGCTCCCCCTGGGTTGCTTCCCCTGTCTCAATGCTCTCTTCTTAAACCAAATATCTCCCCTTTACTCAAATATCTCCCCCTTTGACATCAATGGAAAAGGGTCACCTTTGGGGCTCGGGGCTAAGAATGAGTCTCTTAGCTTAGCCCCTCCCCCACCTCCTCTTGAGGTGGTTAATTTTAGGGTGGGATTATTTCTACTCCCAAAAATCATTGTTCTTTACCTTTATCATCTTTCCTTCTCATCTGATCCTTCTGATTTCTTTGAATGTTCCTATTTTTGTCCCTGTCCATGTCCACATTCTTGTTCTTTTTCATATCCATATTCCTATTCCTGTCCATATATATTTCCATATTCCTATTCCTGCTTGATTTTTGAATGTCTACTCTACACCACTTTGTTGTATGTCCATCATTATTGCATTTATAACACTTAATATTATTATTCCTTGGAGGTGAAAATTTCTTGGGATTTCTCCTAGTGAAGCCATATCCTTTTCTGTCATGAACCCTACAATTCATTGCCTTGTGACCAAACTAATTACATGAGTAGCAATACCCATGGAAAAGTTGTCTATTTTTTAAAGTTCCATATTCTTGTCTTTCATGTGTCCTGCACTATGAAGCCATGTGCCCAAATTTGTGATATGAGAAACATCATCCATTGAAACTTCCTTGCCTTGACCTCATTGGTCTCTTAGTCTCTCTTAACCTATTCTGATTCTTGTTCCATATGTTTCTTCTTTGTGCATTGTTCCTTTCCTTTTTGAAATTTTTGTTGTCCAACTCATCCTTAGAAGTCTCACTTTCTCTTACACTATCTTCTTCTAAAGTTTATTCTTCTGAAGTTTCTTCTTCTTCAGAACTTGAGGTTGACTCTTCTTCTTATTTATTTTGATCTTGTCTCAAAACCAAGACCTATTTTTTTTGTTGACCTTCTTTGTACCTTGATCATTTTATCTACAAGTATTTGAGCTCTTTCTAAACTTGTGTAGCTTATCCTTGGACTTTTCTCAGTTCTTCCCTTAGTAGAGCCACTTCTTGTTCTAAACTTTCACATTCAAAGACCTTTGCTTCTAACTTATCCTTTAACTATCCTTGTCTTAGCCATTGACTTGTTTAGATCCTCTATAAGCTTTCCTCTCTCTTCATCACATTCTTGAAACTGAATCTCAAGTTGGGAGTTTTCTTTTCTTACCTTCTTTAAAGTTTTAAGAGCATAAATAAGCTCTCCCTTAAGATCAACTCCTCCTTTTTCTGATTCTTCCTCTAATTTGTTTGCCTTTGATTCTTTCTCTATTTTTTGCCTTTGTTAGCATCTTCATTTTATTTTTACTCGTCTTCTATAGGATCGTCTTCTTCTTCTTATAGTGCCATTAGAATCATATTTTCTGGTCCTTCAAGTGCATCCTCATATTCATCATCACTAAAATTGAAACCATTCCTTGTACAAATATCTTCAAGATGTCCAAAATTACCACATCTAAAACACTTGAGAATTATTGGTGACTTTTTCTTAACTTCTTCTTTTTCTTCTATCAAAAATATGACTTCATCTTTATCATTATCTAAAAAAATATTTTCACTATCACTTGAGTACTTTCTTGCCTTGTCTGCATAGTAGCTCCTCTTTTGCCTTTGAAAGAACTTTTTTTCTTGTCTACCTTGTCCATCCTTGCTTTCTTTTGTACCTATATTTTTTGCTTCCCTGTTCTTGATCTATTTTTCTTCATCATTTTATTTTTAGCTTCTTGATAGTTATTTGCATAGTGCTATATTTTCCATAATTTAAAAATTTAATATATTTTGCTTTTACTCTTCTTGAATCCTTTTCCTTCTCCATATTTGCTTCTTCATTATTGGATGACTCATTCTTGGTTCTATTCTTACCCTTTGTCTTCTTTTTGCTTTAAGGTTGCTTCATTTTGAATATTAGGATCTTTTTTATTCTCTCGGTTTTCTTAACTGAAATCTGAATGCGGAGTGACGGCATACCAGATTATGATGCAAACAAAATTGATATAAGGTATAGATGCTAAGTCCTACGAATGCGATGAACAAATGCATGTAGGAAATAAAGCAGAAAGAAATGAGATGTAAGAAAAACAAAGTGGGGCCTCTTTTATTAATGTTGCTTTCAATCCGGTTACAATACGTCTCCCCCTCTAGGGCTCAGAACGTTTGATACAGTTCGTTACATCAATGGATGGTACGCTTCCAGTGTCTTCCGCATGCCCACATTCGAAATGGGCGGGCCAAACGTTGCCGCCGCTTGCATCCATGTGTTCATCATTCCTTGCTGCCCCTCCGGTGTTCCTGGTGGTGAGATCCTATGCACATAGAAATAGCAAATAGTTAATAGCATATGCGGATATTAGGAAAACATGCAATCCCCAAAGCCTCCGGCTAGTTAATGTAAAAAAGAATGAAACGATGGTCAAAACATGTCATAATGAACCCAAAATTTGATAGAAGCATCAAGACATCATCAGGGACCCATTGCAAAAATAATAGTCAAGAAATCATGCATGGATTTCTAATCGCTCTGGGGTGGGACGATTAGGACTGTCACAAAATGTGCAAGAGCGACCTTGCAAATGTCCTACCCAGAGGCCTCCAAAACTCTTGCAAACTTGGGGTTAGGCTAAAAGGGGCATTTTGAGATGACCCAGAAGGTCATATTTGGCATATTCTACCCAGATTATCCTGTATCCGAAGGTGCTCCCTGTATGTTAGTAAACGCATAAAATGATAAAAACAAGGTCAAATCAAGTCAGAATACCATGAAACTTGAACAATAACATAAGTACATGAAATATGACAGAATGCAAAAATAATAGTAGAGAAATCATTTATAGATTTCTAATCACTCCGGGGTGGGACGATTAGGACTACAATAGTGCGGGGGGCGCTCGGGGGCAGGACGCCCACCGTTTGGGGCTTAGTTTTGGCACCAATCCAAGTGGGATGGGTCCAAAACCTCCTAGGGGGTTGTGTCAATGAGTTTGGTGTGGGATTGTGGCTGATTGCTTGGGTTTTGGGTCTAGATTGCGTTCCTAGTGTTCACCCGATAACCTCTCTTCCAAAAGAGAAATTAGGGATGTAGGAAGCACAAAGGGGAATGGGGGTATAATTTGGCAGCACTCCGTTGCTCCAAATGCTCCAGCTCTTTCTTTTTTGGGGTGAGGAGGCTCACCCTTTTATAGACCTCAGGGGTCTCCTTTGAATGCGCATGCGAGGGCGCCACTTGGCTCACCATGCCTTTCTTGGGGAGAGAAGATTCCTCCCTGATTTAGGACCTCCATGATCAAGGCATGCTTGACTGAAGTCCCTCTCTCTGATTTGAAACCGTTCCTCGCAATTGCATGCCTTGAAGGTGAAGTTGGGTGGTGGATCTGGGCTGCCATTTGTCAAGGCTTGACTTTTTTCTAGTCAAACTTGCTACTCGTCCCACCCTAGGACGATTGTTGCTAATCGTCCCGGGTGGGACGAATAGGATTCTAATCGTCCCAGGGTGGGACGAATAGGGAGCAAAGTGCTTAAAAGGTGCCAAATTGACCTCTGACCTTCCAAAACTGATTTGGGAGTGGTTAGGACCACTTTTTAACCTCTGGAGGCTGCCCTAGGGGGTATGTATGCCAATTCGGTCAGTGCTTGTAGTCACATAATCGGATTGGTGTTGTTTTGGTGTCTATAGATGCCCCTTTTTGGGATGCGCTGTGTGTGGCACAGTGCTGAGCAAAAATAGATGACCAAAGCACTTAATGATTAGGGTTTCTTAGTAACCTAACCAAATTTTGATGCCCCAAGTATGGAAAGGGCACGCATTCTTGAATCCTTGCTTCCGACGAGCTAAGGAGCTTAACTCAAGTGTAACCTTTTTTAGTGAGGTGTACTTGATCTTGGACATTGTTCAATCATGAATAGGCAAAGGGCGCAACCTTTTGTCCGAGGAACCTTGTCTTCATGCTTCCAGAATGCCAAGTGTTTGTTTAGCTTGTGATTATTGCTTGTTTGCTGCCCCAAGCAGGAGCGTGATTGTCTTTGTCAATGATTCTTTGAATGCATGCCATTTCCTTGATTGGGTGTGTATTTGTTGATTTGGTGACTAAGTGTGACTACCCCCTCAAGCGACGAATCGATGAGGGAATGACCAAAATGAGAAAAGTGATGAGTCACTTGACCCAAGATGACATTTGTAAGGGTGCCTTCAGTTGTTTTCCATTGAACGCTTATGCAGTTTTCCAACAATCGGACCTATTTTTGGTGGGTTTTGACCCTTTTGTTGATGCCTATTGGGGTAGAAATTATCAAAAATCCTCCTTCCCGTGGAGCGGTCCGGCTATGCTAGCCTTCTTAGGGAGTAGGATAGTGATCATTTGTGACCTCGACGATGGTTTTTCATGCCATGAATGTCAGGTGCAAAGGCACCTTTGTTCGGCAGATTTATTGTTGTTTTTGGTGCATTTTTTGGATGCAGTTTTTGTTGCTTTATTTCTTGCTCTGTAATCGTCCCAGGGTGGGATGAATACCAATTTGGTAATCGTCCTAGGGTGGGATGAGTGCTAACTAGAGTGCTCATCCTAGGGTGGAACGATTATAGGCCTAATAACCTATAAAAGGACCAAAACTAGGTTTTGGGCTCATTTGCAACATTTTTTCTTGGCGATTTGGAGTAGTGAGGAGGAGGAGTGCGAGTTTGCGTAGCGGAGCGCTACCAAAATTTTATGGACATCATGAGTGCGAGAACTAGATCTTCGAGTGGAGGAGCCGAGGTGAGACCGGTATGATGTTCCTTCTCCCTTCCTGTTATTCATTTTTGTTTTATATGAAGTTAAAAACTTACATATAAATGTTTGTTTGTGGTATTTTGTTTTTGTTTTGCGTTAATATTAAGGTTGAAACCCTAGTATTAATTTTTTTGTTTTATTGTGTTTTTTGTTACACTAAGGTTGAAACCCTAGGATGATTTTTTTTTTTTATTAAGGTTGAAACCCTAGGATGATTTTTTGTTTTTTTGTTTTTTGTTCATACTAAGGTTGAAACCCTAGGATGATTTTTTTGTTTTGTTTTTGTTTTATTTAACCTAATAAGACCTAGGATGATTTTTTTTGTTTTTTTGTTACTAAGGTTGAAACCTAGGTGATTTTTTTTGTTTTTTGTTCACCCTAAGGTTGAAACCCTAGGATGATTTTTTGTTTTGTTTTGTTTTTGTTTTTGTACAGTTATTTTTATGTCTGTGTCGTTGTTGTACAGTTTGTTTTGAATGTTTTTGTACTTTTGTTGTACTTTGTTTTTTTGTACTTTTGTTGTACTTTTGTTTTTTGTACTTTGTTTTTCTTCTGTATAGTTTTATTGTATTGTTTTTGTTTATATTAAGTATGTACTTAATATCTTTTGTTTTATTGTTTTTTAGGTTGTGAAGAGTCGGTACCACCAATCGACTATTTTCTCTGATGCCCGGGATGCCTTGACAGTTGGGGATTGGGAGTGGCTTGATGCCCTTGGGCTCAAGCAGGTGACGCGTTTGGAGCCTGTGGTGGGGGATCGAGCATATTTGATTGCCCTGATCAATCTGTGGGATCCCTACACCAATACTTTTCATCTCCCAATAGGGGAGATGATTGTGACTCTGGAGGATGTGTATCGGATTCTATGGATTTTGATAGATGGGCTTCCTATCCGGATGACCCATCGGGACTAGTGGATAGTAATATTGACATGGTGTTTTGGTCGGGTAGGGGAGATGGGGGTGGAGAGGGTTGTGGAGAGGGTAGAGGCTGACTGCTAGATAGGCGGTATTCTAGTGCGGTGGTGGCTGGAGAAGGGCGTATTGGGGGTGAGGCATGCTTTACTCATGGCCCTCATTTCCAATATGTTGCTTCTGACTCTTCAGGTGTGAGGTTCCCTTGGAACCTGCTGGAGTTGGTTTTCACTTTGGTGGAGTGTCCTACATCAGCTCCACTTATTATGAGATGGGGTCAGACATTGTTGGCATAGTTGTATGATGAGCTGTACGAGGTCCGCTGTCAGAGGTAGAAGGGGATCGGGTGCAGCTATCTCTTGTAGTGTGGGGTGGCAGCACATAGCTATGGAGCGGCCACAGGTTTGCCTTGGACCACCCGAGGTGAGATGGTGGATCGAGAGATTGGGTATGCCAATTTATGGCGATGGTCAGAGGAGCATGGATAGAGTCGAGGTGGGAGGTGACGTAGGTCACTATACTGATGCCTTCTCTCATCTAATGCTAGGGTAGGTGTTTTGGTGATCGTATCGGGACTTTCCAGCCTAGCCTGAGGTTGGAGAGTGGCTTCGATGTGTGCGTAGGGGTAGGTGGTTGATTGGGCATCATGGGATAGAGAGGAGTACTTCTGTATGTCTAGGTGACATGGTAGTTGGGGTGCACTAGGGATTTCTTGGTGATCCCTTGATCTATCGATGGTCGGGATGAGAGGACCCTAGTCTAGCCGATCATTGAGCCATTGGGTGAGGGGTCTGATGTAGTTATTGATGTACCCAATGTGGACGATGTCGGGGTAACTACAGAGTATGACCGATGGTGGACTATGCGGTGATGGTGGGGTGAGGGGCCTTTGGGAGGCTGGATGGGCAGCAAGGAGGTGGGGGTGCAGAGGCACCGATGGAGGGTTGGGGGCTTCGCTGATGATGCAGACATGGTGGAGGTCGATGACTTCATTGGTGATGGAGATGATGTGGGGTTTCCGAGCAGCGGATGTACAGGATGTCCTAGAGTAGTGGGTGCGGAGCAAGAGTCATCCTCGGAGGTGCCCATGCCTCAGGCTATCTCAAGGGATGTGGAGGCTGGGTTTCATGTTGAGATAGCATGATTGGAGGATCTCTTATGGAGATGGGAGGAGGAGCATAGAGATGTTTTGTAGGAGAGGGATCTCCTGCGGGCTCAGTTGGCATAGTGGGACAATGCATTGGCTGTGTATCATCGATGAGATGTGGAGTGGGGGTGGTATCGGGTAGAGTTAGAGATAGAGGTTGTCCACCTTGGTGGACAGTTACCTGAGCTCGATGGAGGTGGTTCATCACGTCGTACGAGAGGTAGTGAGACTGAGCAGTCTGCATCCTCTCATCGCAGGTGGTTGGATGAGGGTAGCGTTGGTGGGCAGGGTGCGCGGGCTGGCAAACCACCTGAGAGGTCCCATAGGACCCATACTACTGGGGTAGTTCCAGTCGCACCGATCCTGCATGATCATGGTGGTCGACTCCCTAGGCTTTGGGGATTTTGAGTTTTTGGTTTTTTGTGAGGTCAGAGGACCTTCTTATTGTAGCTTGAGGGCATTTTGACTTGATATATATACATGACTCATTTTTGGTTTGATGATATGCTTGTCATGGTTTATTGTTCTTTTATGCACATTTATTTATGTTGATGTATGCATATGCTATTATGACTGCAGATGATGTTAGCTATATGATATAGATGTATGCATATGGAATGGATGGAATGATTTGTTGGTATACATGCGATGGCACCATAGACTGTACAGGATTTACTGGCTTTCTGTACTATGTGATTGCTTTATGGAATAACTTTGCATTTGTAATTTTTGTTTTGTATTTTTTGATGGTGATGTAAGTAATGAAATGTACAACAATTGTTTTAGAATGTAGTTAAGGTTTTTCTGAGACTCAGATGCTTTAACTAACTAATCAAGACTGTACATTATCTTACAAGACTTTCGAATAAGGTACGAATCAGACTTGAGTTTGACCAAGTTATTTCACATCCCTGTGTGTGCGATTGAGTTCGTTTATGTGGTATTCGTAAGGATACCGCCAGTGCCAGGTAGGCTGTCCACCAAACCTGTACTGAGGATCACCTAATTAGCTCCACTAACTCCTTTGTTGTATTTAGTAAGATTAATCTATGGGGCAATCTAGGATACCATAAGCTAGCTCATCCACATGCAAACATTGGTCTACACACATGCAAAGCTAATGTGATAGACATATCGTCATGCATTTAGGATACCGCCATTGCTAGGTAGGCTATCCACCAAACCCGTAATGAGGATCACCTAAATGGTTTTTCAAATGCTGAGAATTCTAGGGATTCAAGCTCAGGCGTCTTTCGGTTGCTCAATTTGTTGGGATACTTGCTCTCATACATAGTGATGAAAATCACTGTTTATTTTTCTCTTTTTTTTTCTTGAGCAAGGGGTTTGAGTAGTGGTGATAACCACTGTTATTTTTATTGTTGCCTTTTGAGGATTTAGATTTTGAATTTTGATTTCAAAGTTGAGCTTGTGGGTTTTTGGCTTGTGAATGGCATTGATCCTTTTGGCCTTGGGGATGACTACCCATCCTTCTCAGGGACGTGTAGTATGAATCCTTATGACTTTGGGGATCAAAGGTGGTTGGGAATTTTGCTTTGGAATGGCATTGATCTTTTAGGCCTTGGGGATGACTACCCATCCTTCTCAGGGGCGTGTAGTATGAATCCTTATGACTTTGGGGATCAAAGGTGTTTTGGGGTTTTTGATGGTGGACTTTTGGGATTTTGTGAATGGCATTGATCCTTTAGGCCTTGGGGATGACTACCCATCCTTCTCAGGGCGTGTAGTATGAATCCTTACGACTTTGGGGACCAAAGGTGTTTGGAATTTTTGATAGTGGTGAAAACCACTATTTATTGTGGGGAATTGGATGGGGAAGAGCTTGTCCTTTTGTCAATTCTCAGCATTCTTGAACCATTCGCATAGGGGGATGAGCAGGATAACATTTCACCTATGGTACCCTAGACTGCTTTGTAGGTTTCATCTTTCGTTCACACAACTTGGGAATTTTTATGTGTTTTAAGCTTGTGTTGGGATGCTATGTAACAAGGCATGATCCAAGTAAAACTCTACCTTGTAAAAATCGGTCTGACTTTGTACAACATTTGACTAGAAATCTAAAGATAGTTGAATGATGAAAACCCTAAAGACATTAGAAGACAACTGACTATGATATGGCAAAAATGCGAAGGGCGTTATTCTTGATGGATCTTTTACAAAATGGATTGAATTTGGAAAATGATGGAATTGTCGAGTAATTACAGTCTATGGTGCTTTTGACATGTATGACCAGCAAATATGCAATGTATGTATGCGATGCCTAATGCAGCTTTTCTTTTTTTTTGTGTTTTGATTTTTAAGAATATGCATGAAAGTGAGATGCAATTTTTTTGTTATTTTTGATTATCTGTTGTTTTTGAATATTTGTTATGGTGGTTTAACCCGAATGGGTGCGGACCAAGTGATTCTTATGGATCCTTGGAGGTTTTGACCAAAGGGATTATAGATACCTTTGGGGCATTTTGGGTGACCAAGCGATTGTGGGAACCCTTGGAGCTTTTGGTTTGACCAAAGGGATTATGGATACCTTTGGGGCATTTTGGGTGACCAAGCGATTGTGGGAATCCTTGGAGCTTTTGGTTTGACCAAAGGGATTATGGATACCTTTGGGGCTTTTGGGTTGACAAATTATGGATACCTTGGGGTTTGGTTGACCAAGTGATTGTGGAATCCTTGGAGCTTTTGGTTTGACCAAAGGGATTATGGATACCTTTGGGGATTTTGGTTGACCAAGCGATTGTGGGAATCCTTGGAGCTTTTGGTTTGACCAAAGGGATTATGGATACCTTTGGGGATTTTGGGTTGACCAAGTGATTGTGGAATCCTTGGAGCTTTTGGGGTGGGCTATGGCTCTCTAAATGTTGAATGGCCTCAAATGACTGATGTTCAAGGGTTCTAGTTCCTTGATTCCTTCAAGAGAGGTGAGCCGGTATGTTCCAGGTCCTATTTTACTATCGATTACATAAGGACCTAACCAATTTGCCATGAACTTGTCCCTTAAATGGGGCGGCAAGTTAGAATTTTGTTGGTTCTCTTTTAAGACTAGGTCACCAACCTGAAAGTCCCTCAGGGTGAACTTTCATGTTGTATGCTTTCTTAAGTCACTCTTGATAGATACGTAAATGCTCGAGAGCATTGATGCATCGTTCATCGAGTAACGTAAGCTGGTCTAACCAGGCCTACCATGCAGTGTCATCATCGATGAACTCTTGCATTGATATGCGTAGGGAGGGTATTTCCAACTCGAGAGGCATGACTGCCTTGGAGCCATACACTAGCAAAAATGGAGTTGCCCTAGTGGGCGTCCGAATGCTAGTGCGATAAGCCCATAGGGCAAGTGGTATTTGGATGTGCCAATCCTTATGATTATCTATGACCATATTTTTAAGGATGGCAACTAGCATTTTGTTTGACGCCTCTGCTTGCCCATTTGCCTGCGGATAATAGGGTGTCAAAAAACTATGCTGAATTTTGTACTTTGTTGTCAAAGCACGCACATATTTGTTCTTAAATGACGTCCCATTATCCGAGATGATCTTGGATGGAATACCAAAATGACATATGATGTTATGTAAAATGAACTCCGCAATGCGGGGCCCAGTCGTAGAGGTAAGCGAAATTGCTTCCACCCACTTAGTGAAGTACTCTGTGGCCGTTATGATAAACGTGTGATGACTTGACGATGTAGGGGAGATATTTTTGATGAGATCTAAGCCCCACTACAAAAATGGCCAAGCCGATTGGATCAGCTGTAAGGCTTGAGAAGGTACGTGTGTCAAGTTAGCATGGTGTTGACACTTCATGCACTTCCACACATATGCACAACAATCTCGCTCTAAATATGGCCAATAATAGCCCATGCAAAGAATGCACTTGGCGATGGCCATACCGTTGAAGTGGCCACCGCACGTACCATCGTGCGCTTGGGTGATCACCCAAGTGGACTCCTGCTGGTCCAAGCAATGGAGGAGGATCCCTTCGTAGCTTTGATGGTACAAAATGTCTCCTAGCAAGACATGTTTTGCCACTTTCTATTTGAATGATCTTTTTATGGTGTGCGACAATCCAAGTGGGAGGCTACCTAACTTGAGATAGTCTCTTATGGGTGTGTACCAATCTTGCTGATCAAAAACCTCGATGGTATGAATGGTCGATCCCTCTTGAAGTTCATCCCTAGCAAAAGTTGAGTGGGAAAGAACTTGTAGAAATAGCGTTGTGTTGCTATTAAGAGGGGTTGGAGAGAACAAAGACCCCTAGTTGGCATGATTCAGACTATCATGGATTCGAGAGAACCTATCCTGAGATGGTTCAATCTGGATCAGGTGGATTCTTGGCATTATGTCAGAGCTTGCACGCTCCATCATGGATTGCGATAATATTTTGACTTGAATGGTTGTCATCTCACCAGAAGGGTCTTGCGGGATTAGTGACCCCAAGGAGGCCATAGTGTCCACAAAATGATTCGATGATCGAGGGAGTGCCTCGATGTCGTACCATTCAAGATTTGCCAAGAATTTATCCACAAGGGCTTTGTAGGCCTCTAGAACTGGGCATTTGCATTGGAATACCCCTTTCACTTGGTTGACAATTAACAGTGAATCACCAAAGATATTCAAGCATTTGATGTTCATGGTGATGGTTGTCTGAAGACCTATGAGCAAGGCTTCATATTCAACATTGTTATTGGTGCATGAGAAATCAAGTTTAAATGATAAAGGCATTGGAGCCCCTTGCGGTGTGAAAAACATGATTCCCATGCCACCCCCTTGCTCACATTTAGAACCATCAAAAAATAAGGTTATGTCGGCCTATGACTCAGGCTCATCAAAATCTAGCGATTCTGAGACATGGAAGACCCCATCATCGGGTAGCTCTATGGTCAGAGGCTGATCATCTTCGAGAGGAGCCTCTGCTAGTTGATCGGTGATGACTTGACCTTTGATGGACTTTTGTCCAATGAATTCGATGTCAAACTCCATCAACAACATGATCCATTTTGTCGTGCGACTACTATGATAAGTATGACTCATCATGTACCATAATGGATTCTCCTTAGACACAACATACGTCGTATTGCTCAGCATGTAATGGCATAGCTTTTTGGTGGCAAATACCACTACCAAGCATAGCTTCTCAACGTATGCATAGTTAAGTTCATAACTGACTAGGGTGCGGCTAAGATAATAATTAGCCTGTTCTTTATGTAATTCATTTTTTTGGGCTAGCATGGCGCCCAGTGCCACCTCAGTAGCTGAGATGTATAAGTAGAATGACACTCCTGGTCTAGGTGGTGCCAATACTGGTGGTGAAGCCAAGTATTGTTTGATGTCATCGAAGGCTGATCGGCACTCGTCATCCCAATGAAATGCTACCCCCTTGTGTAATAATTTATTCATGGGTCGGCACTTGTCAGATAACTGTGCTATGAAGCGCTTGATCGACGTGACCTTACCCTGCAAGCTTCTGAGCTGCCTGATGGTGGTTGGGGGAAGCATTTCAAGGATTGCCTTGACTTTATTTGGATCTACCTCGATGCCTCATTTTGAGACTATGAAACCCAAGAGTTTTCTAGATGTGATGCCAAATACGCACTTCTTGGGGTTTAGCCTAACCTTGTGTTCGATGAGGCGATCAAGGATCTTGCGTAAGTCATCGAGATGATTTTGGCACAAAAGAGATTTGGCCAACAAATCATCCATATAATCTTCCAAAGTTTTATGCATGTGATCATGGAAGATGTATGTCATAGCACGTTGGTAAGTGGCACCAACATTTTTAAGGCCAAAGGGCATGACCTTATAACAAAATGTCCCCCAAGGCATCGTGAACGCCATTTTTAGTTGATCATCGGGATTGATATGAATCTGGTTGTATCTCAAGAAACCATCCATGAGGGAAAGCATTTCATGGCCTGTTGTAGCGTCTACCAATGCATCGATGCTAGGCAAGGGGAAATCATCCTTGGGACTCGCTTTGTTTAAATCTCAAAAATTGGTGCATATGCGAATCCTCCCATCTAGCTTTTTGATGGGTACCATGTTGGATAGCCATGGTGGGTAATCCATGTAGATGACAAACTATGCATCCAATAACTTTTGTAGCTCATATTTGACCATTAAGGCCACTATTGGGTGCATCTTACGTAGCTTTTGCTTGATTGGCTTGACTGTCGGATCAAGTGTTAGATTATGCATGACTAGCTATGGGTCTAGCCCCGACATGTCTTTGTAGGACCATGCAAAAACCTCCTTCTTCTCTTTGAGAAGGGCAATGTAATCGGCTTGCTCTTCGAGGGATAGACTTACCCCCAGCTTGATGATTTGTGGATTCATTGGATCAGAACCGATGTCTACGTCAATCATCTCTTCGATTGACATGTGGGATCCATCCTCCAACTGGTGTGGAGTTGGGATCAGGTGGATATCATTTACTGAATTTAGATCTACGTTGGGAACGTCGGGTTCCTCTTCAACATGGAAGATATCTTGAGTCTGTCCTGGGGTGAAATGGAACATCTCACCGCAAGGCCAGTACTCTGATGGGGATGGTGGTGAGTCAGCATGATCCCAGTCTATGGCATCTAGGTCTAGATACAATGGTCATGTTGGATCGGTTGGGTTGTGGATGGGGGCGGTTAAATCAATGGAGATCATGTTGATGGAATGAATTTGGTCTCCATTACCATGTGGGTGTTGATTCAGACATTCTTGGTGATCCTTGTGCCTCGGATCTGGCTCTATGGGTACTGGCACAAAAGGATCGGCCCTATGTGTGGATAGAAGGATAGGGTCTACCCTTGGCACTGGTGGCCCTATAGGGTCTCTAGGTGGGAGGTGCTCTCTGTATGCCCAAAGTGGTGGATGAAGCACTTGGTTTAACTATACTTGGTTTAAATGCCACCTATGCCTTGGTCCCATATTCAAATGTTCAAACATACCATCGATGTCTATGGGGTATTCTTGTTGCCTCATATGGTTGAGATATGCCATCTCAGTCTCATCCTCATAGTCGCTATCGGAGATCCATAGGCCTTCATTGGCTCCGACAACTATGTGCCCCTCTGGCTGGTATAGCCTCCCACTAGGCATTTCTTGATCACTTGGCCTTATGGCCAGCATGGGAGGCTCATTTTGTTTGAGCATGTTGATTTGGTCCCTTCTGGGTTGTTCCGCTCTCTACGGGAGGGCTGGATTCTCTGGAGGTGGCAATTGCCCGATTGGAACATTAAAGGGGAACATTGCCATGAAGTCCTCCTGATAATCATCAATGGGTGTCACCTACGAGTGATTGCTATCGGACTCAAATGGGTCCCAAGGTGCTACCTCATAATCTGACTCATCTTTCGAAGACCTCCCTTGATTTTGTTCATATCCTTCTTGGAGGTTACTTCTTGAACTTTCCCCTTTCTCGATCAAAGGGGAGGGGTTGTTGAGGTCAACAAGGTTTGTTGTTAACAATGGGAAATAATTCCCCAATGTGTATGTAGTGTTGGGATTGGCATATGGATCTTGTGCCAACCCATCCCTATTGCCTAGACCTAAGCCTTGCATGGTTTCTACCAAGATGTCAAGGGGCAAAGGGTGGTTGAACCCTACTCCTAATTTATCATATGGCATCTGGTATCTTGGTTGACAAAGAGTGCGCATTCCTTGTTCATATCTGCCCAATCCATATCCATGCCAATTACATTGGTCTAGGTATTTCAAGGTGAATTCTGGGTTGGACAGATAATCAACATTCTCAGCAAATGGCTCTTCATCCTCTTCCTCTTGTAGGTAGGGTTCAATGCCATTCTCGAGGCCCCCATATACAAAGTTGGTCTGATTTGGTGGGTAGCCTAAAGGGATGATAGTGTCGATGGGGAGGCGAGGTCTCCCCATGTCTTGCATGGATTCGAGCATGGGTGTTGCCACAATGTTCTGCACTAGGTACTCCCCCAGGCCCGTATTGGCCATTTCAATGGTAATCATCGATGGTTGAGGGGGAGGGAATGGGAGTTCTCCCTGAGTCCACTCCATGTTGGGTGAATCAGGTGTCTCGACTTCCATTCGGTTGGGCACCTCCTTGGTAGATATGGTTGAGACTAATGGTGGTGCCTCCTCTAGGGGCTTCTTCCCATTGTCCTTCGGTGTGGCCACCATAGGTGGCATTGTTGGTGAAGGGATAGATGATGAAGATGGGCTAGGTCGGTTAGTTGAGGGACTCAACAATGGGGATGTAGGCAGAATCAGACCTTGAGTGGATGGATTCAATTGAAAGTCCAAATGTGTCGATGGGAGGGTCGATTGTGGCATCAGCTGCACCGCATTGCAAAACTTAAAGGGCTCTAAGTCTGTTGGGACTACATGTACTTGCCCTTCGTATGTGTATTTGAGGCATTGATGGGCTATCGAAGGGACACACTTCATGTCCCTGATCCAAGGCCGGCCTAGCAAGATATTGTAGGCCATCTCACCCTCAAGGATGTGACACAATGTAGGAATGGTCTTTTGTCCTACTTGGATGGGTAGGACAATTGTGCCAACCATCGAGCATAACGCGTCGTTGAATGCTCAAAGAGTGTAAGTGGATGCCACAATGTGGGATGCTGGCAACTTAAGATGTTTTAATGCCACTATCATGATTATGTTGTTGGATGAGCCAGTGTCCACCAACACCCTCTTGAATGGAATCCCATTGACCCGTGCGATGACGTGCAGGGGTGGATCCACCATATCACTAGTCACCAATTTTAGTTCGTCTTCCCTGAAGGTTATGACTGGTTCTGTGCATTGTCTCACATGTCCCACAAAGTTGTTGAAAGAATTGGGTTCATGGGGCTGTAGCTCAATGGCTTTGAGTATCTCCATCAGAGCCTCCCGATGGGGCGGTGATTGTTGGATGAGCTCATAAATGGAGAGCCTAGCCGACGTGGTCCTTAAACTTTGAGTAAGCTTAGTCCGAATCATGGCCACTTGGTCTAGGTGGGGGAGGTTGCGTAGGGTGTTGTGGAGGTTGTGACATTGATGGAACATCTCCTGTAGCTACAGTGGGTGCAGCCATGTTTGGGTATCTTTTGTTCCATGTCACGATGCTTATCATCCCTATGTATCCTTGCATGGGGTAGTTTTGTGTTACCTCATTCACTTGTAAAGTCTTTGCCTACGCATCATGGGTAGGTAGGGGGTCTTTGAAGACTTCCATCTGTTGGTTGCTCGACTGCTACGGGATTATCTACCATGAGCATTTTGTTGTCTATCAAGTCCTGCACTAAGTTTTTGAATTTCCAACAAGTGAAGATGTCATGTCCTTTCTGTCGATGGAATCTACAATATAAATCTTCCCTATAGCCCTTGGGTTTTGGCACGTTGGGGTCTATGGGTCGACTTTTTAGCAAGTTTATTAGGTTTTCCATGAACAAGTGGTCAAACAAGGAGTCTCTAGACTCCGTGAATTGTGTGAATTGTTGCTTAGGGTGATGCTATTGATTTTGCTCTTGTTTGTGATTTTCCTTTTCATAGTTATCAAGAGGAACTGCCTGATAATTAGCCTTTGGGGGTTGTGTCATTTGTGTAGGTGGTGGTATAGTTATGGCAACTTGATTGACCATGATGGGTTTCGGTTGCGTGGGCCCAATTTTGGCATTTTTGGTCCACTCTTTCTTGCATGGCTTGGCAATCTCACCGTCTTGAATTTTGATCTCCTCAATTATCTTGGCTTGCGCCAGGGCTTCTTCTAGGGTGGCATATTGTTGCAGCTGCAATAGCATGGAGATCGACCTTATGCAACTCTTTGAAAACATCTGAGTCATGTCGGCCATGGGAGGGAGGTAAGGTAGCTTTGAAAGCAATGTCCTCCATCGATTCCCATAAGCGGCTATGGTCTCATCATCATACTACTTAAGGCCAGCTAGGTCACTTAAGGATGCCTTCTTCTTGGTGTTGAAGGCAAAATGTTCAAGGAACGCGTCCACTAGCTGGTCTAGATTGTTGATGCTATGCTTCGACAATTGGGTAAACCAATCCGAGGTAGGGCCTATGAACGTGGTTATAAATGTTCTCAGAAGCAATGCATCATTGTCCTGAATGCCAAAGCATTGACTTAGGAACCTTGTTACGTGCTCTTGGGCATCCTCATCCCCTCTAAAAATTGCCAATTGAGGCATTTTGAAGTGGTCGGGGTATGGGGGTGCTAGAACTGAAGGATGCATAGGGTGACTATGGAGCTGGCATAAGGTGGGCTTTTGGGGCCCTAAAGTCTTAGTCTCCATAGACTCTAAGCACTCTAGCAATGCTTTGTATGCATCAGAGGATTTGATTTCCTCTTCTTTGGTTTGTTCTCATTGTGAATTGCGAGGAACTTGAGGCCTATGGAGGGGTATCCGGTTAGCGCCCCCTTGCCTTGGTAGGGCATTTCAGCCCGCTCTTCTTCTTGCTCAAATTCCTCATAGGCTTCTTGAGGAGTTTTTGGGTATGACCTATAAACATGGATGGGTGCCCGAGGAAGACGCCCATCATTGGTTCTAGGGGTGGCCTCCCGCTCAGGTCTCGGAGGTCTTGGAGGCAACACTTGATAAGGTCATGGAGACCTGTCTCGCACTAAGGGGTTGTGCCTCTCATAAATTTTTGTCCTATGCATGCGAGGGGTTGGAATCCTCTCATGCATAGTGTTCTGGAGCAACTCATCTGTCTGGCACTGAATGCACTCTTTGTTAAGATGATACAATTGCTCTAACTACTGCTGATCTTGCCTAAGCTACATGATTTGCGCTTGGCGGGTGGCATGTTTGGCAAATGCCAAGTCAATTTGTTCCACCGTCCTATGTCTAGGAGGCCTAGATGCCTCCCCTACATATCTATCTCGGTCATGGTGATCCGAGATCTCTATGGGTCACTTTCCTCTATCGAGGTTAGCAACATTCACCCGAGGCTCTGGCCTCAATAGGTGATCTTGATAATTAGCAGGTGCGGAGGTGCATTGCTCCCATGCGGTGTATTGCTCTTGAGGAATATACTAGTTTTCCTCATGCTCCCTTTCATACATGTGAAAGGGATGGGTGGAGTTGGCTCACCCTGTCTGAAGAGCCTTGCACTCTAGATTTGGCCTATTAGTTCTAACAGTAATGAGGGGTGGAGGAGGAATGATATAATCATGTGGTCCCTCCTTATGAACCCTATGCTGCTCTAGCACTTCATCGCATAGTGGCCACTCATAATGAGTGTCTAAGGGAGCCTTCCCATGTGTGTACTCCTCTTGAGAGGGTCTGTGTTGAATGGGAGTGCCCCTCAAAGGGGTGCCTCTATAGTCCTTTTCTGTAGTGGCATAGTGTGGACTATGTTGTGGGTCAGTCTGCCAAGGTGGTATAACCAAGTCCTTGGGGCTATAACGGAGGTGACTTGTGCCTCCTTGTATACTTTTCATAGCTTCTGCCCATGATTGGGCTTGGCTACGGGTATACACCATGGTGGTGGTCTTTCTAGAAAGATATGTATATTTTTATCTCCTTTACAAATTTTTTATGCTATACCAAACAAAAGGGGACCACACAAACAAAGAAATGATTATCTCGTTTATAGATTAAATGTGTGCCCTAGATCTGGTCTAATGTGTTTGATTTTTGTTATGTGAATCTTGTAAAGGAAACTTTGTTATACATGCAAAATGAGGGCTCTTGTATCTCCAAAATGGTCACCCCTTCAATATACCATTGCCAGGCCATTATACCGAACCTCTCAATATACCCGCCCTTACGTGAGGGAAACTATTGGTACGCGAGAGCAGAATAGTACATGGAACATAGGCGGTACGAAAGGGGGATCACTCTATTTTTGACACCTACCATAGAAGACTTATCCTCATGCATGGGGAATCACCCCCGTTACACTTGGTCAGCTTTCATCAGGATTTACGTCTAGCAACAATCGTGATCGGGGTAAATGTATGCAAAATCCAAGCCAAGGTGGTGATGAAATCCACCGTTGGTCTTGATCAAGTGTTGGGGTATTAAGACCAACTCCTTGATGTTAATTTTATTAGGTGGTGTGTGTGTGGTTCCTTTTAATCATGTAAAGAAAGAAAACATACAACAAAAGATGATTTTCACTAATGCAATGCTTTAAAGTACGTTTTATCTTTCAGAAACAATTAGTAGCAAAAAGGAAATCACAAAACCTACCTAGAACTGAAACCTATGATGAGGACTTGCCATTGGTGCAAGTATCATGCAAGAAAACCAGAGAAGAATGCATTCCTAATCAAGTTCCTTCCATTTAATTTACTCTATGTTTTTTTTTTATTTTTATTTTATTGCAAGAAAGCAAAGAAAATAGAAATCTACAGAAATAGAAAATATAAAAACATAGAGGATGTTCAGAAAACCTACCTCTTCTCTGTCCAAACTAGATGCCTCTGAGTTTCTGCTCAAAAAATGCATAGAGCTCTAATCATCCTAGGGTGGGATGAATAGTAGGTCTGTATTCATCATAGGGTGGGATGAATACATATTCATCCTAGGGTGGCATGAATTCCAGGTCTGTATTCATCATAGGGTGGCACGAGTAGCAGTCCAACGCCCGAATGAGTAACACCTACAAAGAAAACCACAAAATTTGGATCAAAAACTTGATCTTAATAGTAGGGGATAGGGTCCCACCATGATCACCACTAAAATCTGAATGCGGAGTGACGACGTACCAGATTATGATGCAAACAAAATTGATATAAGGTGTAGATGCTAAGTCCTACGAATGCGATGAACAAATGCATGTAGGAAATAAAGCATAAATGAAATGAGATGTAAGAAAAAAAAAGTGGGGCCTCTTTTATTAATGTTGCTTTCAATCTAGTTACAATACGTCTCCCCCTCTAGGGCTCAGAACGTTTGATACAGTTCGTTACATCAATGGATGGTACGCTTCCAGTGTCTTCTGCATGCCCACATTCGAAATGGGTGGGCCAAACATTGTCACCGCTTGTGTCCATGTGTTCATCATTCCTTGCTGCCCCTCTGGTGTTCTTGGTAGTGAGATCCTATGCATAGAAAAATAGCAAATAGTTAATAGCATATGCGGATATTAGGAAAACATGCAATCCCCAAAGCCTCCGGCTAGTTAATGTAAAAAAGAATGAAATGATGGTCAAAACATGTCATAATGAACCCAAAATTTGATAGAAGCATCAAGACATCATTAGGGACCCATTGCAAAAATAATAGTTAGGAAATCATGCATGGATTTCTAATCGCTCTAGGGTGGGACGATTAGGACTGTCACAAAATGTGCAAGAGCGACCTTGCAAATGTCCTACCCAGAGGCCTCCAAAACTCTTGCAAACTTGGGGTTAGGCTAAAAGGGGAATTTTGAGATGACCTAGAAGGTCATATTTTGTATATTCTACCCATATTATCCTGTATCTGAAGGCGCTCCCTGTATGTTAGTAAACGCATAAAATGATAAAAACATGGTCAAATCAAGTCAGAATAACATGAAACTTGAACAGAAGCATAAGTAAATGAAATATGATAGAATGCAAAAATAATAGTAGAGAAATCATTTATATATTTCTAATCACTCCGGGGTGGGACGATTAGGACTACAGTAGTGCGGGGCGCCCGAGGGTAGGACGCCCATCGTTTGGGGCTTAGTTTTGGCACCAATCCAAGTGGGATGGGTCCAAAACCTCCTAGGGGGTTGTGTCGATGAGTTTGGTGTGGGATTGTGGCTGATTTCTTGGGTTTTGGGTCTAGATTGCGTTCCTAGTGTTCACCCGATAACCTCTCTTCCAAAAGAGAAATTAGGGATGTAGGAAGCACAAAGGGGAATGGGGGTATAATTTGGTAGCACTCCATTGCTCCAAATGCTCTAGATCTCTTCTTTTTGGGGTGAGGAGGCTCACCCTTTTATAGACCTCAGGGTCTCCTTTGAATGCGCATGCGAGGGCGCCACTTGGCTCACCATGCCTTTCTTGGGGGAGAGAAGATTCCTCCCTGATTTAGGGCCTCCATGATCAAGGCATGCTTGACTGAAGTCCCTCTCTCTGATTTGAAACCGTTCCTCACAATTGCATGCCTTGAAGGTGAAGTTGGGTGGCGGATCTAGGCTGCCATTTGTCAAGGCTTGACTTTTTGCCAGTCAAACCTGCTACTCGTCCCACCCTAGGACGATTGCTGCTAATCATCCCGGGGTGGGACGAATAGGATTCTAATCATCCCAGGGTGGGACGAATAGGGAGCAAAGTGCTTAAAAGGTGCCAAATTGACCTCTGACCTTCCAAAACTGATTTGGGAGTGGTTAGGACCACTTGTTTAACCTCTGGAGGCTGCCCTAGGGGGTATGTATGCCAATTCGGTCAGTGCTTGTAGTCACATAATCGGATTGGTGTTGTTTTGGTGTCTACATTAACATATCTCTTGTCAAAGAATCACCATCTTTTGATTTTTCTATCCACTGAAGACACCTGTCCTCACTGCCCTGGCTAATGGATCTCTATGTCCTAGAGATTATCATCCTCTATACTCTATAACCTTCAAATATCTATCTAAAATATACACTAAACATAGTCCTTAGGTCTAGCACAAACTACTCAATCTCTATCTCTAATATGGCACAAACCTATCCTCAAATCTACACCAAACTAAATCCTCAAATTTGCACCAAAATCTATCCTCATATATATACTAAACACTGTATTTCAGTCTATAACAAATCTATCCTCAAGCCTTAACATAAATCTTGACTCAATCTCAAATAAAATCTTCTAGATTTGCACCAAACCTTAACTCAAATTTTGAAAAAATCAATCAATCAACTCTACTCACATGTCTTCTCAAAGACTTACCTCAAATATACCTTTTAAGCTTCCACAAAATTTTATACTAACATGTCCACAAGTCCTCTCTAGAATCTATCTTAAATCTGCTCAACAAGTCCTCACTAGAACTTGTCCAAATCTGCTCACAAGTCCTTACTAGAACTTGGCCAAATCTACTCAACAAGTCCTCACTAGATCTTGTCCAAATCTGCTTAACAAGTCCACACTAGAACTTGTCCAAATCTGCTCAACAAGTCCACACTAGAACTTATCCAAATTTACTCAATAAGTCCTCACTAGGACTTATCCAAACTCATAGAAACATAAAGAGAATTTTTAGAGACTCAATATGCTTCACACTTATTTCAATGCTCAATTACTTTCAATCAATATTTTGGAAACATATAGAGAATTTTTAGAGACTCAATATGCTTCACATTTACAAACTCTTAATCACTTTCAATCTCTCTTTTATCACAAAAATATATAGATAATTTTTAGAGACTCAATATGTTTCACACTCATCAACACTCAACCTCTTTCTCAAATCAATTTAGAATATAGAACAATTTGTTTCATAGAACTTTTACTATCACTTCACACATCCACTTGATTATGCTCAACCAAATCTACTCAACCAATCACTAAATGAAATAATCCTTGCTCACAAACCCTAGTCCAACCATATGAACACTCACTCAGATGTTTCCAACAATGCCTATCGACCAATCTCACATAAAAATGATACTCTTGTTCTTTTGCAAACCCTAGTTCAAGTTCTTCACTCAACCATTCACTTCAACAACAATGCTTATCAAAAAAGGTGCATAGAATTCACTTAATGATAACTTAACAACTCAATAAGAAACTTAATCAAGTCATTTTTACTCCAAAGTTGTTTTCTAGAAAACCAAGCAATCAACTCAACCAAGGAAGAATGTGCCCATACTTTTTTATTTTATTTAGAAGTAGGTCACACAAATCTTCCACAATCATAAAAACTTATTTTCCAAACTCAAGGAGGTTAGAAGATAATAATCTCTTTCATAATACAAGATAATATCAAAACAAATACACCTTATCACTCCATCTTTAAAATAACATCCAACACCTTAAAAACATTATAACAATTATTTTCACAATAATCCCTTTGGCAAAAAGTCATTTAAAATAAAATCAATACCTTAAAAGGCTTACTCCTCCAATATGCAAATATAACAAATAATACTTTATTTTAAAATTAAAATCAAACTCTTTATAACTCCATTAACTATTTTACCATGAAAAAACACCACAAGAAATTAAACTTTAATTAATCCTTGTCTTCCAACTACCTCACGTCAAACCATAGGGCAAGAAAAATTAAATAAAAAATGTACCTTTGCCCTTAGTGGGTTTTGAACCCACGATGCTGCCTCCCTAAGTGCCCTAGATACAACCTTGGTTACCACATGAGATAGGTGCTCATGTGGGATCTAGAGTGCCCATGCACTCTAACACCTTCTCTGCTACCATCGAAATAGAAAATGCAAAAGAATTTTCCAAACTTGCTACCGCTAGGTTTCGAACCTGTAACCACTTTGCCACAAAATCCAAGCTAAATGACACCTAAGCTAGCCATCGTATGGTGCTAGAAACCAAGCACCTCAACATTATGAACACATGAATTTTGGGTTTTGTGCAGTGCATGAGCTTTCTTCAATGAATATTGGGGATGCATTGATCGAATTACCAAGCTAAGATTTGGCTAAGGTATAAATACTCTATGCCCTTGTTCCCATGCATGTCAGAGGAGATGAATTCTTTGGAGGTCAGTGCTTATGTTTTAACTTCAAAATATTGAATTTATAATTATTTAAATTCACTAGAATTTAAATATTATAAATTAATATATAAATATTTTGGCTTTATTAAATATTAAAGACTCTTTAGGTATTACCACTCCAAATAAATAATATTTATTTATAAAATTTAAATTCAATTTGAATTTAAATATTTATAAATTAAATATTAAAACTTCCTTGGTATTTCTAATTTGAAATTAAAAGCCTCCTTGGTTTTTTATAAAAACCTTTTATTTTTTCTCATCCATGGTTTTAATATAAACCTTTTATTTTGCTAATACATGGTTTTAATAAAAACCCTTCTACTTATGCTTCACATAATATTAAAAATAAATATTATGAAGCTATTTTGCCATCAACATTTTGCATTGCTCCTTTTGACCTTTTGGCATCAACGGTAGCTTATTCTTTGACATCAATAACAACTTTGACTCAAAATATCCAACACTTATGACTCAAGGAATTTAGATTCAACAATTTTAGAGAAAGTCAAAGATTTAAAGCGAATAGGCAATCACCTCAAAAAAATATTTGTGCCTCAATGGAATATAGTTAAGAATATTTCACCTTTATGGAGTATAGTTATAGAGGGAGACTATTATTAACTATTCACCTAATTTGTGTAATTCAAATTCCCTCTTTTTCTCTTCCTCTACCTTTCAGCACGATAGTGTTATTTAATCACACCCACCTATAATGACACAACGTATCTAATTTTTGTCATGAACCCTTGCTTCCTACCTAGTATACAAGTTAATTTCACATGTAGTTGATGAAAACCCCAACTCTCTGGTGATATGCTCGACTCCAGTGGTCATCTTAGTCTGAGGGACCAACATGAGCAATTGTGAAACACAAAGCCCTAGTAACAATTTTTTATACTTGAGGGTGTTTTAAGTAGAATAAATATTATGGTTTAAGGAAAAATAACATGCAACTAGGAGCTAACTTAAGGACAAGTAAATAAAAGCAAATAAAAGGTCACAGGGTAGAACTGAGCATCAAGAACTATGTGGATGCCAACTAGACCAAACTTTGATATACTAACAAGCCAAATTCAAATTTTTATAGCCGATAACAAACTATAACACACCCATCCAATTACAAGGTAGGATATGGTACCCAGTGAAGAGTCTAGATTGAAATAGTTTTGACAATTACAAAGTTATCATAGCTATAAGAAGGATGTCCACATCGAGAAAGAGGATCAAGATTTTGATATAACATATTTTTTCTAAGAGGTATACTTGAGTGCCCTGCTCTTTGTTGTTGTATTTTCTTTGTGTCTTTCTTATTTTTCCATCCCTTATTCTTCCCATTGTTGTGAAGGTATTGATAATAAATTTCCCAAGAAGCTGAGATCATTTCCAAATTATTGATCTAGTGGTCTAGAGACTCAACTATTACTAGATTAGAATAGGAGAGTGAAAAGTCTTTGTTATGATATTCGAATGAGGATTTTTATTGTATTAATATTTTAAAGAGTTTAATGGTAAATTCAAGTCAACTCTTAATTTAATAAATTCCCATATTAATACAATTATTGACTTCTTTCCTATTATATATTTACCATTAGTTTTGTGTGTACCTTTATTATGGGTTACATTATTTGAATGTATAATGAACGTTTCTTTCATTGGTCAACTATTATGTTTATTATGATATTTGAATGAATTTAATTGCACAAATTCTTTCATTTTATTAATATTTATATTTTCATTGAATTGTTATTAAATCTTGCTACATTAACCCAAATGATTAAGGCACCGGTTATACATACGACACAATTGAACTATTATTATTTTAGCTTTGTCAAATTTATAAAAAAATTAACTCACCACCATAAATATGGAAGAGCATGAACATAAAAATTTAAAAAATTTAAGTTCACCTCAAGGGTTTCCTTACCATACATGGTTTGTTTAGAAAATATTAAGAACCCTATTCCTAGGTTAAAGAGGTAGGTCAACCAAAGCTTGTAATTGCTTATTGTTAATTGGTTTTTATTGTAGTGTAACTGCTTATCCCAAGGATGGAGGAAAAATCTCCAACACATACCACATTTATGTAGGTTTTTTATTTAGAACCCTTCCATGGCACACTTCCATGTAACTTCTTAGCACACTTGCACGCAACTAGTTCAAACATACTTGACGTCTGGCCTACGTTCCACTGTAACATCTTCTATAAAACACCTACAAAATTTATTTTCCAAAAACATAAAAAAAACTCGCATGATTTGTGTAAAATATAGGCATATATAATTTAATATTTTATAAGTCAAATACATTTGTAAATCATGTAAATAAGATATAATGATCATCGAAACACATCTATTTTTATCAAGTTTGCATATAAAAATCAAGATAAATACTGCATAATATAATACCAATATTACACTCATCAAAAAATTCTCCAAAGGTACCCAAACTCCTTCGGTCATTTTCAAAGAAAAATTATCCAAAGGTATCCAAACTCCTTTGGCCACATCTCAATTCAAATTCCCCAAAGGTACCCACACTCCTTTGGTCAAATCTAAAAAGCTCCAAAGGTACCCAAAATCCTTTGGTCATTTTCAATTCAAAAGTTCCAAGGGAACCTAACCCCTTTGGTTTCATCGATCCAAAAAAAAAAACTCAATTGAACCTTGTATCTAGTGATTTACTCTAGTCATCTAGTGGTTGTAGTGATTGGTTATCCATGCAATTCGATAGGATGAGTAAATTACCATAAGGCCACTCACAAAAAAAAACTAATAAAAATGGATCAAAATCAATGTTGTAATGGGGTCTTACACCCTTTTACTTTTGTAATTGTCCTAGGGAATCCAAATTAAGTCATCTTGGTTAAGCAACTCATCACTTTCATCATTTTTCTATTTCTTGATCAAATCATCACTTGAGGGGATATTCATGCATCACAAAATTCATAATCAAG
The DNA here is from genome assembly GCA_028583015.1 of Wollemia nobilis. Taxonomy (NCBI): domain Eukaryota; kingdom Viridiplantae; phylum Streptophyta; class Pinopsida; order Araucariales; family Araucariaceae; genus Wollemia; species Wollemia nobilis. Next base: position 13,868,842 of record JAQPPZ010001870.1, on the reverse strand, counting down.
TCAATAATCAAATATTCAATCATGCAAATCATGTTTGTTCAAGACTCATTACCAAAGATAATCACTCCCTTCTTGCTTGGGGTAGATAACAAGCAAAAATAAATTCAAATAAAATTAAATAGGTGAAAGGTTCTACTGTCTATTTAGTATGCTTGAATTCATCGACTTTGGATCAAAAATGTTTGCCAAAGTCTAATTATTCTAGTGCCATTGCCTACGGAATAATGATGTCTACCCATGATTGAAAAGCTTACCAAAAACTCAAAACTTTAACTTGTCAAAATCAATGATTTTATGATTTTTGCCCTTTCCATGACTAGGGCATATTATGTTGATTAGATCAATGGATATCATCAACCATCAATGTTACTTTAGGTCATCTATTTTTGCTCCACATTATGCTTTCACACAATGCATCCCAAAAAGTGGTATCTATAGATACCAAAAATACATCATGTTGAGGAGACTACCTATATTGACTCTTTTAAGACCATATGATCCACCTTGGGTAGCCCTACATCTCAAATAGTAGTTTTCATGACTCAAATAGGGATATTCTTCTTTGCAAGCATGGTTGTATCACCCTAAGATGGCCTCCAAATTGTGGTTATCTTACTCTAAGATGGCCTCCAGTCATGGTTGTATCACCTTAATATGGTCATGTCAGAATAAAAATAAAAAATATCAAGACATAATTGGTAATTGAAATTACCAGTTAATCTTGCGCATGGACCCGCACCATAATTTAGCATGTGCATGAGCCCAAATTAGAGAAATTGCATGATACAATTAGTTGCATAAAAATTTTAAATATAAGAATTTGTTTTTCTTAATGTAAACTGCCTCTTCATTTTTTATGCACAGGGTTGTGCTATTATTATATTTCTTTCAAGAAATTTATATAATAGCACTCACCCCTTAGTAAAAATTTTCCAAAGTTTTAGAATTTCTAAGAAATGAAATGCTACCAAAATCTAACCATGAGCTTTGAAGCTTTTTCAAATTGAGAGGCTACTATTCCATCCCCATTGAACCCTCTTGTTATAGAAGATATGTTGCTGGTTTGCTCTAAGGACTGAAGACCACACTTCTATTCTTTGTGTAATTCAACACTTCTACTTCAAAGACTGATCTAGACCCAGTAAGATATTCTTGTGAATACACAAATATATTAATAAAACTCTTTATATCAAACCAAGAGTTTCCCAACATCAGCCTCAAAAATGTAGTTCTAGGATAGTGGTTGCCTCTATCAAAGACTATCCACAGGTATGGTCATCCTGCACAAATATGGCCTCTGGAATAGATCCATTTGTTTGATTTTATTTCAATAAATTTTAGTAGCATTTTATTTATTACATTTTAGATCATTTACAATATTATTTTTTCATGCATCTATTTTCATTTCATTTACTTATTACATCTTTTATCATTAATACAAGACTTATTTCAAAAGGCTCTGCACATGATTTTAACATTCCTCGATTTTATTATGTGCAAATCATAGGTTTCTACAAGGAAAGAGGAATGCTAGACCTTCACATCATTAATCATTGTGGTAGTCCTAAAAAACTGCTCCAGATCAATTTGTGAATGCAAGGAAGATCCCATGGAGTGTACCCAGATTTAGTTAATTTTATTTGTAACTCATTGTATCAAATTGGTAGCAAATCCCTCAAAGGGATCTCATTGTAATCATTTTAAAAGAACAAATTCAACATTAATAAAAGGGTACCATTTTATATATTGTCTTATCATTATGGTTACATTATTGCTATCTTTGATTTAATTTTATTGCATGGGTGTATGAATTTTCTACATTTCATAATTAAGTGTGCAAGTGTTGTGAGTGTAGATGTGCACAAATGTCCATTATACAAGAGTGAATGTATTTCTTTAGAATAGGAAAGTTAAGAGTTTCAAAGAAGAGTGAATTTCAAAGAGTTCTTCATATGAAGAGTTACATATTATTATATATTTGTGATAAAGCATTGTAATCATTATAAAAAATGCATTGCACATAGCATGCATTAGTAGACCTTTATTCTATAATATTTTTAGTATTTTCAAGATCATTTCTAAGTGATTATTTTGTGAGTATTTTTGAGTTCATGAGTTATCTTTATTAAGTCCATTTTACTACAACTTTATTATATATGATTTTGTGGTTATTTACATTGAGTATTAAGCTACAAAACTATCAGTGGTATCAAAGTCACATCAAGTTTTATTACATAGGTTTTTAAAGTTTTAAATAGTCTAAGGAAATTTCCACTAGACAAGGAGAGACCCATGAAGTTGAGGATATTACCACTGGATAAGAAAAACTAGGGAAGACAAGTATTTCCACTGGTTAAGGAAAGACCAATGAAGTTAAGGATTACCACTATGTTGAATAAAAACTAGTGAAGAAAAGTATTTCCTTTGGCTAAGAGAAAGACCAATGAAGGAAAAAATTAATACCACTAGGTTGAATGATGACCAATGAAGATTAAAGATTCAATATTAAAAATTCTTAGATAGATTGAGTTTATCTATTCCAAGAACAAATTTGGAATAGATGGTAATCTATAACATAGTTTTAGATTTTGAAGATAGGCCTTGATATTTACAAGAGAAATGAGACCCAAGAGAAAAGAGATCTCATTGAAGCAAATAATTAAGACTAGAAGCAAATAATTAAGACTTGAGAAAAATTCCATTGAAGGTAATTTAAAAGACCCAAGAAAGAGGTCCTATTAGAAATTTTGATAGAAAAAGCAAACTTGAAGGTAGAAAAAGACTTCAAGATAATTCAAGACAATATAAAGTCTTGAAGGTAGTCCTAGATAAAGAACTACACATGGCACATCAAAGGAAACATTTTGGTAGTCCACATTGGATAGTAAATTTAGAATATTTATAATAGCAAAAGAGGAAGGTAGTATTTAGAGTGAATGCCACAATGGAAATATTAAAAGTATTTGGACATTGCAAGGATAGCATTGAAGAGAAAGGTAGCATTTAAAGGCCATAAGGGAAATATTGAAATAAGTTTAAGCATTACAATAGCATAAAATATAGAAGAATTGAAGCTAGAAAAGATAGGAAATTCAATCAAGAAAAATAAAAAAATCCTCAAGAACAACATTGAATATAGAGAAAGAAATAGAAAATAGTTCCAAGAGAAAGAAAGGAATTTAAAGAAATATCTCATTGGATTTGGGACAATCATCACCATTCGACAACAAGCCCATAGATAATAAAGAAGTAATGCTCATAATTAAACTAAGCACACGCGAGAATAATTAAGGATCAAAGGAACTATAAGAAATAAAGAAGTTTGGAATCATATACAAGGCAAATAAAGTTGCATATTAAAGGTCTTTAAGTGTATTTTCAAGATGCTAAATTATTAATGGTTATAGGTATTTGAAAGGATAAGATAGTGTGAGTTCAATCTTGGAGAGAACCCTACACCAGTGATACAACACTCGAGTTTCTTGCACATATAGTTGCAAGAGGATAACAAAGGGAAATGTCAAAGGAATAAAAGATTAGTAAAGTAAATAGTAAGGAGAAGAACATAATCTCCATTAGCACTATGAAGAATATAAGAATGCTAAAGTATAATAACAAACAACATCAAGCAAGGTAAAGTTTAAGTAAAGCTAAGTAAAACTAAAATTTTTAGCAAGTTGAAGGCTCAATAACTAGAGAAGAAGATTGCAAGCTCCAAAGGAAAGAAAAGGCCTCCATAAAAAATTCAAAAATATAGACAAGTAAAACATAATAAAGAGAAATATATTTTGTCATTTATAGTGAGAGAAAGGTTTTAACCAAGGGCATATTTATACAGTCAAGAAAAAATAGCAGAGGTCAAGTTTATAAAGGAGGTATTACTTCCTAGTTACACGTAAAATTCAAATAGAGGCACCTGTAAAATAAGAAATATGCATGATTAAGAAATACATATGCACTAGACTAAGGTTATTCAAGAAACATCTAGTGCATTATGTGAGGAGAACCATAGTAGCACCAAAAGAAAAGGAATTTCATAGAAGTATCATTATTAAATAAGGTATATTTGTGTAGTTGAAGAGATTAAAAACACCATTTGTAAGATATTGGTATGTGCACTTACAAATAAGAAATCACTATAGTCAAGGAAAGGTGTATAAGAACATTCTATGATAGGGCCAAGGTATTCAAATATACATGTGCATAGAGAGCAAGAACATCAACAATAGACAATAATATTAAAATTAATCAAGGTAGTAGTGAAGGATGAAGAGTTCACCATATAAATTTGAGTATCTAAAGAGTGCCAAGTCAGAAGTTGACAACACCATAACAAGGTATAAAAGATAAAAAAAAAGTGTAACAACACTCAACCTAAATAAGATAGCAAAATTTAAGCGCAGTGCCATAAAAAGAAACCAATATTATCAAAGATCATAATTAGCTAAACAAATAAAGGTTTACCTCAGGTATTAACTCCATTGAGTAGCAAAAAAATTGAAGAAAACTCTGAGAACCAATAACTTCATGTAGGCATCATCCAAGATACATAGAAAGCACCATCCATAAGTATGTGAGTGAAGGTGAGGAGAGGACAGAGTATATTCTAGCTAATAAACACAAGGACTAACAAATGCACATAGAAGCCTACAAAATATAGGAGAAAAAGAGTTGAGTAGGACCCAAAGCACAAAGGAAGTCAAAAATTAGGGCAATATAGGATCTAGAGTCATGGAATATCAAAATCCAAGTATCTAGCAAAAGATATCTAGCATTCTAATATCATTCAAAAATAGCATTAAAAGATAACACATTAGTGGCCAAAGTAACGTGCACGTGTTAACCTAATCTAAGCATTCAAGAAAGTGAATGCTTGAAGCATATGGAGTGTCAATTGTTCAAGCATACATCATCATGTGGCACAAGGAAGATAGATGGGCAATTTTTGTAACATATTATGAGAAGATCAAGTAGGAATACATGAAAGGAATATCTATCCACTTCTCAATTATCAAGTAGGTGAAGAGATTACAATCCACTTCTCACACACAAAAGCAAAGAAAAATGCCAATACAAATTTAGCATTGAAGTCTTGCACAATTGTAGTAGAGCAGCCATATTTTCAAAGTCAAGGGAAGAGCATAATGTAGTGCCAAAAATCGTTCACCTTGTTACACACCCTAAGGAGGTAAATTAGGGTTTTAGAGATTATTAATTTTTCCTAATGTTAAAAGGAGAAATAAGGTGTATATATTTCAAGTTATTATTTATTTTCTAAGGTTAAATAAGTCTAGTGGAGAGATAAGTAGTTAAATAGAAAATTTAATGATTTAACTTCCTGATTGGATTGATAAGTAGGTTTTATTATTTTTGAAGTCTTGTTTTTCAAAGCATTAAATAATAGCTTTAGTGATTTATTTAAATTCTTAAACCATAGAATATTTGCAATAATTTAATCATGGAGAGACAAGGAATTCTACTTAAAATTTAGAAGTTCATAAGTTTGCATATATTCTAGTTTAAATTCAACTAGGAAGTCATAAGGTTTACAACAGTAATTTTTATATAGAAAAGTGAAAATTTTCATTAAAAATTTTAGACATACATAAGGAAGTCTACACCAAAGGAATTAATGGAGAAATTATCAAGAGGGACTTATCAACATAGAAAACATTATGGAAGAATTCAAAATCATAATATTCTTCATAATTCTTACCAACAATGCAAGATAACATCAAATAGTGATAACCATATGGTTCAAAAAGGTAAAGACCTTTGGTACATAGATTTTGGTAGGAATAGTCATATGATAGATAATCTACAGTGGTTTGATTGTCTAGAAGTCAAAGATAACTTTAGTTTGAAAATTGCAGATGGTAAAATCTATCTTGTGCATGGATGTGGCTATGTGACACCTAGTACATAATTTTCAAATTTTGTGTTACATGATGTGATGTATGTTCTTGGATTAACATCAAATCTCATTTTAGTGACCAAATTGGTAGAAATAAAAAATATAATTGAGTTCAAATATATAAATGGAGCAATAAGTATCTCATTAAAAATCAAAATGAGATAGAAGCTGCAGGATCAATCGGAATGAAATATATGCTTTAGAATAAATTAGATTCTCTCAAGACCTTGTTTTAATTTAAAATTATATTGTTGAATATTTTGAGAGATAGATTATAGGAAATAAGAACCAAGGATCTATCCATCAGCAAAAATATTGGATCAATTCCAAATTCAAGATGACGAAAAATATGAGAGGCCAATGACAAATTGTACACCAAAGTCATCTACAAGAAATATTTAAGACTATCAAGAGGAAGATAAACCAGATCAAGACCTAGTCCACTATAAAATTATTTCAATATAAATATTGTATTGAAGACCTATGTCTTCATTATCCAAATAATGTAATACAATGGGGTGTTAGAGAATATTACATTATTTGGTGCATGTTTATGTACCACCTTGGTAAAATATTAAAGTAGGTATGTGTCTTATATTAGAGTGTGAGCTTATATTTTATTTAATGTAGTAATGTGTAAGAAATATACAAGTGTCATGTAATTGAGTGTGCAAGTGTTATGAGTGTGGATGTGCACAAGTATCCATTATGTAAGAGTGTACATGTGTCCTTAGAATAGGAAAGTGAAGTGTTATAAAGAAGAGTGAAGGTAAAAGAGTACTTCATATGAAGAGTCACATATTATTAAATATTTATGACAAAGCATTGTAATTGTTTTTAAAAATATATTACACGTAGCATGCATTAGTAGACCCTAATTCTATAACATTTTAAGTATTTTCATGAGCATTTCCAAGTGATCATTTTGTGAGTATTTTTGAGTTGATATTTTTTTTTGAGTTATTTTTATTAATTCCATTTTACTAAAACTTTAGTATATATGATTCTATGGTTATTTACATTGAGTATTGAACTACAAAAGCTATCAATGGTATCAAAGCCATAGTAAGTTTTCTTGTGCAGGTTTTTAAAGTTACAAATAGTCTAAGGACATTTACACTAGCGAAGGAGAGACCATTGATTTTGAGGAGAGACCATTGATTTTGAAGATAAGTATTTCCACTAGCTAATAAAATACTAGTGAATTTAAGGATATTACCACTGTGTTGAATAAAAAGCAGTGAAGACAAGTATTTTCATTGGCTAAGAGAAAGACCAGTGAAGGCAAAAATTAATACCACTAGGTTGAAGGACAACCAGTGAAGATTAAAGATTCAATATTGAAATGTTTCAGATAGATTGAGTTTATTTATTCCAAGAAAAAAATTGGAATAGAAGGAAATCTACAACATAGTTTCAAGTATTGAATATAGACCTTGAGATTGACAAGAGAAATACCTAAGAGAAAAGAGGTATGATATAAGAAAAAAAATAAAACTTGAAATAAATTCCATTGATGGAAAATTAAGAGACCCAAGAAAGAGGTCCTATTGAAAATTTTGATAGAGAAAGCAAACTTGCAGGTAGAAAAATATTTCAATAGAATTCATGATAGCAAAAAAACTTGAAGGTAGTCCTAGCTAAAGGAAAATATATAGCACATCAAAGGAAGCATTATGGTAGTCCACATTGGATAGCAAATTCATAATATTTAGAATAACAAAAGAGGAAGGTAGCATTTGGAATGAATGACTCAAGGGTAATATTAAAAGTATTTGGATATCACAAGGACAACATTGAAGAGAAAGGTAGCATTTGAAGGCCATAAGGGTAATATTGAAAGCAAGTGAAGTATTACAATAGCATCAAATATAGAAGAATTGAAGCTAGAGAAGGCAACATATTCAGTCAAGAAAAATATTGAAATCCTCAAGAACAACATTGAATATAGAGAAAGAGATAGAAAATAGTTCTAAGAGAAAGAAATGAGTTTCAAGAAAGATCTCATTAGATTTGAGATAATCCTTGCCATTCAATGACAAGCCCATGGATAATAGAGAAGTAATTCTAAAAATTAAATTGAGCATAAGGGATAATAATTAAGGCTCAAAGAAACTATAAGAAATAAAGAAACATAGAATCATATACAAGGTAGATAAAGTTTAATATTAAAGGTGATTAAGTGCATTTTTAAGAAGTTAAATTATTAATGGTTGTAGGTATTCAAGAGGAAAACATAGTGCAAGTTTAATCTTGGAGAGCACCCTACACTAGTGATCCAATGCTTGAGTTTCTTGCACCTATATTTGCAAGAGGATAACAAAGTGAAACAACAAAGGAAGAAAGCATTAGCAAAGTAAATAGTAAGGAGAAGAACATAATATCCATTAGCACTAAAAATCATATAAGAATGTTAAACTAGATTAACAAGCAACTTCAAGCAAGGCAGAGTTTAAGGAAATATAGGTAGAACTAAAAGTGCTAGCAAGTTGAAGCCTCAAGAACCATAGAATAAGATTGCAGACTCCAAAGGAAATAAAAGGCCTCCATAAAGAAGTTAGAAGAAAATATAGACAAGTACAACATAAGGAAGAGAAATATATTTGGCCATTTATAGTGAGAGTAAGGTTTCAGCCAAGGGTAGATTTATATGGTCAAGAACAAATAGTAGAGGTCAAGTTTATAAAGGAAGTATTACTTCCTAGTTGCATTTGAAAGTCAAATAGAGGCACCTGCAAAATAAAAAATATGCATGATTAAGAAGCAAATATGCACTAGACTAAGGTTATTCAAGAAGCATCTAGTGTAGTCTATGAGGAGTGCCATAGTAGCACCAAAAGCAAAGGAATGTCATAGAAGTGCCATTCTTGAATAAGGTATATTGGTGTAGTTGAAGAGTTTAAGAGTACCATTCGTAAGAGCTCAATATGTGCACTTGCAAATAAGAAAGCACTACAGTAAAGGAAAAGTATGTAAGGATATTCTATGATAAGGCCAGGTTTTCAAATCTATGTCTACATAGAGAGAAAAAATATCAATAATATTAAAAATTATCAATGTAGTAGTGAAGGGTGAAGAGTTCACCATATAAAGTTGAGTAGCCAGAGAGTTCCAAGTCAAAATCTGGCAACACCATAATAAGGCAGCAAAGCTCCAAAATAAGTGTAACAAAACTCAATACAAATAAGGTAGCAAATGTTAAGTGTAATACAATCAAGATAACTAATATTATCAAAGGCCATAAGAATTTAAACAAATAAATGTTTACCTTAGGTATTAGCTCCATTGAGTAGTAAAAATTTAAGGAAGGCTCTAAGGAACAACAAATTTACAGAGACCATAGATATGTGAGCCAAGGTGTATAGAGGATGAAATAAATACCAACCAAGAAACATGGGGAATAATAAATACATGTAGAATCCCAAGAAACATATGAGACAAAGAGTTGATCAAGAATCAAAGCACCAAGGAATTCAAAAATTAGGGCACGAGAGGAGCTAGAGTCATGGAAGATCAAAATCCAAGTGTCTAGTAAAAGATATCTAGTATTCTAAAGTTGTTCAAAAGGAGTGTTGAAAGATAACACATTAGTGGCCAAAGATAATTACAAGTGTTACCCTAATATGAGTACCCAAGAAAGTGAAATGCTTGTGTAGTATGCAAAAATCATACACCTAATGCAATTATATGAAATCAAATTAAAAGTATAATCATGTAACCATCAAGATAAAGACAAGAAATAAATAAATGGTGTCCTTCTCATTAATATTGAATCATGTCCTTGAAAAGTAGGTTACAATGATATCCATATGATAGATTTGATACTAATTTTATACAATTTTATAATCAAGAAATATGGTAGGTGTAACACATAGAATATTTGCACCCTCAAAACTGATTTGGGGAGGAGTTTCTTGTGACCTCCATAAGGTGAGATAAATATTGATGAATATTTATGTTGATAGATCCTACCAAGACCTAAAATATACACACATGAACACTCAAAGGATATTAGTAACATTTTTAGAGCCTTTCATATTGAGGCCCTTATTCATGATAAATAAACTAAAAAGAAATATTGAAATACGATAAAATGTGCATGATAAACAAAATTAAACTATATTAGTAAGCAAATGAAATGTTGTTAAACCTATTGTAACTAAGAAAAATAGTAAAAATATATATCATGAGGAACCCATTCTAAGGAAGAGCGATCTATCTTGTTGAATATCCTAGGGTAGGGTAGAGGCACATGTGGGACATATCTAGGTGATATGGCCACTGAACAATGGAAGAGTTCTTTGTGATCAATGTGGGAAACATCGAGATTGATCTATAAAATTGATTGTGTAAAGGTCACACTCTAGAAGTATGGTTAAATTATAAAAAAATTCATGAAATGAGGTTTTTGATGGTGAAAGAGTGTTGAATTTGGTCTTCAATATTTGAGACACTCCATTGTTACGTTTGTGAGCTCCATGACTGAAATATAGCAACACTTCATTGCTTATGAGAGGATAATCTCTAGTAAACAATCTTATAGCACTTTATTATGGATAATTTGCAAAGATATTTTAATGAAGGTATGGTATCTTCTTATATATTTCCCCAATGGGAATCTTAATATCAAGAAGGGAAACAACCTATTCTAGAAGCTTATTGCAACTGATTGTAAATATTATTGGGCTTGGTTGGATTTTGAAACCATTTTATCCATGGTATTGGAAATGAATTTTTTATAGGTGTGGCCATCCTAGGGTATGGAAGCCATGATTATTGGTCACCTTGGGGTAGGGTGGCCTCTAGAGGCCATCCCTAGATAGGATGGTCAAGGCTGTAAAGGGAGAATACTTCTTGTTAAAGTGATAAAAATTATTGTTAAGCCCTAGGGATGTCTAAGGTGGGTCATATGGCTTAAAAATATGTCCATATAGGTATTATTCTCAATATGATGTGTTTTAGGTGTCTAAAGATACCCATTTTTGGTATGCATTGTGTGAAAACACAACATGAAGCAAAAATAGATGATCTAATACTAGGGTAAAGGTTGATGGTGATAATTGATTTAGTCAATGTTAAATACCCCACTCATGAAATAGCATGCATATTTGAGTCATTGCTTCTAACAAAATTAAAGCACTTAATTCAAGTAAACCTTTTGACGAGGCATACTTGATCTTGGTACACTATCCCAATGCAAGAATACCAAGATATTTGTTTAGTTTAAATTTTTGCTTGTTATCTACCCCAAGCAAAAAGGGCATGATTGTTTTTGGAAATGATTCATGGATGAATGTAATTAGCATGATTAAGTGTTTGATTATTGACTTTGATTGTGAATTTTGTGATTATGACTACCCCCTCAAGTGATGAGTCAATGACAAGATGAAATATGATGAAAGAAACAAGTCACTTGACCAAGATGACTGGATTGATTTGACCAAAGGTATAGGCTTATTTGGAGATTTTTGAAATTTGACCAAAGGAATTGGGCATATTTGGAGAATTTTAAATTTGACCAAAGGAAATAGGAATCTTTGGAGCCTTTTGAAATTGACCAAAGGAAATAGGCATCTTTGGAGCCTTTTGAAATTGACCAAAGGAAATAGGCATCTTTGGGGCCTTTTGAAATTGACCAAAGGAAATAGGTATCTTTGGGGCCTTTTGAAATTGACCAAAGGAAATGGGCATCTTTGGAGCCTTTTGAAATTGACCAAAGTAAATGGGCGTATTTGGAGCCTTTAAAAATTGACCAAATAAAATAGGTATCTTTGGGGAATTTTGAAATTCACCAAAGGAAATGGACATCTTTGAAGCCTTTTGAAATTGACCAAAGGAAATGGGCATTGATGAGGCCAAAATATACCTCATTATTGCACAATTTTTGACTACCATATGATAATTTAATTGTCAAATAGTTGACTAAAATATACTATTTGTTAAGTGTTTGCATGATTTTATGTTAGGAATACTATATCTTTGTTTTTGACTATTTTCAGTATTTTATGACTGATTTTGTTTGATTAAGTAGCAAGTAAAAACATGCATTTCAATTAACAAAATGTGGTATGCTGATATCCATTAAATTATCAATGGTTTTTGAATGTTTTCATACCCTTCAACTTGTTTCAAATCCACATTGAAGCCAAAATTTTAGGACTATCATAAATCTGAAAATCTGAAAAAAACAACCATATAAAAATCAGCAAGTTGTCACTTTATAGGAACACCTTGAAGTTGTCAAGCAAAGCATGAGGATATGGATGTAATGAGTTTATAAGGACTACAGAAGACATCTGACCTATTTATAATCATTTCCACATGGTCTAAATAGGAAGCAACAGGGTATAATAGAGCAAGGACAATTGTGCAGCATTGTTGCACTATTTCAGCATGGTTACTTGGTGAATGAAGTGTATAAATTTAGTAGCAACTTGAAGTACTCCTTCATGTTGATATTTGAATAATTTTTCCATGTTCTAATTTATTTGAATTTGCAAGAAATGCCAATATATTACAACTGTGCAACAGAGTTGGAATATGCAGTAATTTACCATGTAAATTCCAGCAAGCTACCAATGAATGGCAAGGCATGGAATTCACACATGGAGAGAGATGAAGGCTATTGCAATCTTATCCTAAGAGTTAACCCACATGAGAAATGTAGATGAAATAAATTGAAGAGCAAAAATTTTTTCATTCTTAATATCTTCTAAATGAGCAGACATCTTCGAAATGAGAAATGCAGTCTCTTTGAAATGAGCGGACATCTTCGGAATGAGAAATACAGTCTCTTCGAAATGAGCCATTTATCTTTAGAATGAGAACAGAAAGTGATTTTTGACTTGTTGACTGATTTTTGATGATGGAAAAAGGTAAAGAAGTTTGAAAAGGTTAAAGTAAAATATCTCCCATCTGACTTTGTTGTCCTTGCCATCCAAAGCCACCATTTATGGAAAAGATCAATTTTGATCCTCTTCTAGGATAAACCCAGAAATAACTACAACACAATATCAAGTTGTTTGCAAGATAAAAATGGCATATTATGAAGTGGATAAATATGTTTGAGATATTTCTAGACTCCTCCCATGTACTCCCACCACTGAAGATGCTTTCTAAGGGCCAATGACTACTACTGCAGCACAAAATGTCCAGATTTGCATTTATTTTAGATCCAAAATTATTGGCAAATCACTATAAAGTAGCACATAGGCTGATTTGAGCATGGGTTATGTTGTAAATATTTATATAAATAACACAGCTCCCTCCTTGGTTAAGCCAGTTAGGAATTAGAATAGAGGAGAGTTTTCAATAGCAGCAATTAGGACTGTACAGTAATTTTTTGTAATAGTTTTTAGCATGTTTTATCATCAATAAAAGTGTAGTTATTTTATCATTTTCTATTCTGAGTGTTAATTAGTTAAGGAGTGCTTTTCACCTCCTTCTATATCAAGAAGTATGGGTCCACTTTCATATCTAGAAGGAGGATTTTTATGGTAGGTTTTAATCTGTAATTTTGCTGCAGCAGAATTAACAGATTACTTGTCAAGTTTACTTTTCTTGTTTTAAGTTTGTATAATTTTATTTATGTTTTCTATTATGTTTATGTACAACATTTGTGTGTGTGTCAACTAACAAATTATATTAAGCATTTTTCCTTTGCTTTCCATGTTTTCTCTACTTTCTGTTTTAGTAACTTTCCATTTTTAGCATATTTCATTTTGTTGTCAATTCCTGTAGCAGAAGCTTGCCGACCTTTTGTGGTAGGACATTGACAGGTGTTTTTAGCATAAGTTTCATTTACAAGTATCATTTCAATTTTGCAAGTGTAATTTAGGATTTTATTTCAACAATATTTCAATTTAGCAATTTCAATTTTGTTATTTTAATTCTGCAAAAGTAGATTAGATTTCAATTCAAAAATTTCAATTCATGCAATTGTAGTTAACTTTAATTTTTTGAACTTAGAATTAGTTTTTATTTCTTGCAAGTTTTCATTCTATAGATTAGGTTTAGTGTGACACCAAAAGGCTAAACCAAATTTGTTCCACCCAATAATTGCTTGAAATCTAAATGCTTGAATTGTACTCTGCCCTAACCTTCTATCGTAGATAGCCTTGGAAACCACCCCGAATTGATAAATCATTGAGATTAAATTATGAGGCTCAATGAAACTCATCATTTTGACACCGTTTCTGAGGATCATGGTGTTTTTAGAGGGTAAAAGTAGTCAAATAATTATTATTATGCTAATTTATAAATTTTAGAGTAAAATATGAATATAATAGCTGGTATAAATAATAATTATTAATAGTTGCATTTTAGTCCATTTAGAAAATAAGCAACCACAGGGAGGTGATCTTCACACTTGGGGGTTAAATTACCTATGTTTGAAATTCTTGATAAAAATTGAAAGAATTCATCATCCTCATTATCAAGAAACATAAGATATCTTAAAATATTTAGAAGAGCCATCTGCTAGTACTACCCTTTTTATATCCATATCATCAGGGTAGTATAAAAAAAATTGTACTAGGTGTTGGGAAAGATATCATGGTAGATATACAAGACTATCCCTTGAAAAAATAGCAATATCAGCTACCTATAGCATTTGTTCACAGGGACATATCATTGATGAATGCCATTTACTTCCACAACTTAGAGATGCAAAATCTATTGCCTATCCCAAAAAAAACAAAAAGGGCAAGTAAATCAACCACCACCTTCAGCCCAACCTGTGGCCAATATGAATAATACAAGACAAGCAACCCCTATCTATGTAAGCTGAATCTATTAAAAATATATATAAAAATCACAAAAAAATTTGCACAATCAAAATAGGAGTTTACAACTTAACGGTGATCCTAGAGTTTTCCATTATTACTTAAAGATTGTTAGGATTCTATCGTGCTAAACTGCAACCTATTAATTCTTAGCCTGCATAGACAATAGTTGATCTCAATAGAGGTGATCCTACCTGACAAGTATTTGATCTGCTAAAGTTGTACACTTCTTGTCTTATTGTGCAAACAAAAAATATTTCTTTTTTTAGCCCAACCTATGATGAGTCTGAATAATACAGGATAGGCATCCCCTATCTATGTAGCTGAATTTGGTAAAAAAAAAAAACTACAAGAGATGTTATTGACTGTAGCAACATCCAACTGTGCTCAAACAAGAACTTACCTTAGCTTGAAGATACAAATATCAATGGAGATACATAGAAAACCTTTAGTCCAAACACACAGAAATTAGCCTTGGATAAAGGAGAAAAACTACACATAAAATTTACTCCCATTGAACTTCTTAGTAAGCAATTACAAAGGGTTAAATTCTGTCCTCCTAAGAATGAAACAAATTTAAGTGAAGCCAAGAAAATTCTTGAAAATTATTAGTTGGCTGACTTATAACCAAAAAGAAAAATTCTTTCTATTTTGAAACAATATTTCAATCCCTTTATATGGAATTACAAGGGTATATCAAGATTTTATCTTGATGTAAGCACTTAACATATTTTGGGAATTGGTATTTAATTGTTTCAAGTACATATTGACAAGATTTTGTAGACTAGGAGGCATTGACAACACTTGATTGAAGAAGTTTTCAGATATGGAGCAGTGCTTCTTTCTCCCATTGGTAATTCATGGAGGATGTTAGTGGTGAATGGACATTGCCTTCGGGTATACCATGCACCATTAACTAAGGATAAGTTCTTGAAGGAGATTCCATTGGATGTACACATAATGGAAGATAATTTCTCTTCAATATCATATTTAGAGTGATGATAAAATGTTTGAAAAAAAAATACAAGAAAAACAAAAAGAAGAATAGTCTTGTTTGTGAAATTCCTTATTGGGTACAAGCAAGACAAGAAAATTTGAAAAAAAAAGAGATAAAGAGAGAAAAAAATTGCAGCAAAGGCACGTACCACAAAATGGGGATACATGAGTACAAGCATCAATTTTAGCAAGGAATAGGAACAATGGATCCAATACTTCATTTCTAGTAATAAGGAGGAAATTATGATGTAAGAAGATTCTTACTGCTCATCTAGAAAGGAAATTTGCATCAATGTTGCAGGTTTCAATGAAAAGAGATGGTGTTTTCATACAATGTTTTTGCAGAATAAGGATTGGTCTTATTCAAATAAGAGTGAGAGATGTTCTCTCTCATTGAAGCACTTGAAAAAAAAATAACAGAAATTGGTTGAAAACCATAAATGGCAGCCTCTTCTGATGAAAAAGGGAGATGAAAAAAAAATGAAAAAAAAGAGGAAAAAAAATAATAAAAAAAATGATGAAAAAAAATGAATAATTCAGTAGTGAAAACCTTCTTGGAGGCGCTACTGAGTTGGCTTGCATGAAAACCAATTTTTCGGCATGCATTGCCTTATTGATCTACCCATAATTGTTACACCATTGTACAAATTTCACACTGCACATGTGTTATGTTTATGTTTTTAGATAGCCTGCTAACAATCATCAAAAGCAGCTTGTAAGGTGCATGACCAATTTTTAGGACAATAAGGTATGTGTTTCTTGCATTTAATTCATAGTAAACATTTAGAATTTAGTGTATGATAATCGATATTTGGCATAAACTATTCATACAATATTGGCAAGTTGAAAATGGAACATGTTCAAGATGTCAAGAAACACCCCCTTATGCCCTTAATTGCATGGAAATTCCAAAACTATGCAAAAACCTAATTTTGGGACAGACATGGCAGCAATTCTATTTCAATTTGTAGGGCAAGTTTTAGAAGGAGAACTGCAAGTTTATATCTCACAATTGTATAATAAATTGAAGGAGAATAATTAGCAAAATCCACCTGAAGGTTCTATTTTAGTACTACTGGAATAAAAAAACAACATACAGAACAAAGAATAACATCTAAACAAAAGGATGAAGAAGGGATTTTCGATGTTATGGAAGGCTTATACACTCTAGAGATGGGGCCACAATAGAATATGTAGCTAACTTTTGTATAGGAGGTCATTTTTGCATTTTATGATGCATCTTCAGAATGAATAGTCATATCTTCAAAATGAACAGGCATATCTTCTAAATGAGCAAGTATCTTCAAAATGAGCAAAAATTGTACCAAAATTGTTGAAAATGCTACAGAATAGCAAAAATATTAGGGTACATCAAATATTGAGGTTCATAAGGCTCTACCACAAGTAAGTACATCCCTCAAGCATTTCAAATAATTTTTTTTTATCAATTTTGTTCAAAAGGTGCAAACAACAGAAATAAGCATTCAGGCTAAAATGTTGTTAAGAACAAAAAATTCCATCAGTATTAGTGCATCTGCCAAATATGGTTCCACAATAAGACTATTGCAAGATGAATCACATGATATCAAGCCTTTAAGAGGTACCTTGTAGCACTAAAACTTGTAGAAAGATAGAAAAAGAGTCATACATGTGCTTAATTGCAAAATACTTGATATAGTGCAGCAAGGAGGAATTTCTCGGTTAGCAGGTAGCAAAGGATGTTGTTCACAAGAATAAAACCTACATATTCCTATGGCCTACTAAGATGCATGAGGGCATGCATCAGTTCAAGTTGGGGGGGATAATGAGGCCCAAAAATACCTCATTATTGCACAATGTTTGACTACCATATGATAAGTTAATTTCCAAATAGTTGACTAAAATATACTATTTGTTAAGTGTTTGAATGCTTTTATGTTAGGAATACTATATCTCTATTTTTGACTATTTTCAGCATTTTTTGACTGATTTTGTTTGATTAAGTAGCAAGTAAAAACATGCATTTCAATTAACCAGCTATGATATGTTGATATCCATTAAATTATCAATGGTTTTTGAATGTTTTCTTGCCCTTCAACTTGTTTCAAATCCACATTGAAGCAAAAATTTTAGGACTGTCATAAATCTAAAAATCTGAAAAAAAAAATAGCCATATAAAAATTAGCAAGTTGTCACTTTATAGGAACACCTTGAAGTTGTCAAGCAAAGCATGAGGATATGGATGGAATGAGTTTATAAGGACTATATAAGAAATCTGACCTATTTAGAATCATTCCCACATGGTATAAATAGGCAAAAATATGGTATAATAGAGCAGGGACAATTGTGCAACACTGTTGCATTATTTCAGCATGGTTACTTGGTGAATGAAGTGTATAAATTCAATAGAAACTTGATGTAATATTTCATGTTGATATTTTAATAATTTTTCTATGTTATAATTTGTTTGAATTTGTAAGAAATTCCAATATTTTACAGCTGTGCAATAGAGTTGGAAAATGCAGTAATTTACCATGTAAATTCCAGCAAGCTACCAATGAATGGCAAGACATGGAATTCACATATGGAGAGAGATGAAGGCTATTGCAATCTGATCCTAAGAGATAACCCACCTAAGAAATGTATATGAAATCACTTGAAGAGAACATAGTTGTTCATTCTAAAGATCTTCGGAATGAGCGAACATATTCGGAATGAGAAATACAGTCTCTTCGAAATGAGCCACTTATCTTCGAAATGAGAAAGTGATTTTTGACTTGTTGACTGATTTCTAACGATGTAAAAAGGGAAAGAAGGTTGAAATGTTTAAAGTAAAATATCTCCCATCTGACTTTGTTTTCCTTGTCGTCCAAAGCCACCATTTATGGAAAAGATCAATTTTGATCCTCTTCTAGGATAAACCCATAAATAACTACAACACAATATCAAGTTGTTTGCAAGATAAAAATGGCATATTATGAAGTGGATAAATATGTGTGAGATATTTTTAGACTCCTCCCTTGTACTCCCACCACTGAATATGCTTTCTAAGGGCCAATGACTACTACTGAAACACAAAATGTCTAGATTTGCATTTATTTCAGATCCAGAATTATTGGCAAATCACTATAAAGTAGCACATAGGCTGATTTGAGCATGGGATATGTTGTAAATATTTATATAAATAACACATATCCCTCCTTGGTTGAGCCAGTTAGGAATTAGAATAGAGGAGAGTTTTCAATAACAGCAATTAGGACTGTACAGTAATTTTCTGTAACAGTTTCTAGCATGTTTTATCATCAATAAAAGTGTAGTTATTTTATCATTTTCTGTTCTAAGTGTTAATTAGTTAAGGAGTGCTTTTCACCTCCTTCTATATCAGGAAGTATGGGCCCACTTTTAGATCTAGAAGGAGGATTTTTATGGCAATTTTTAATCTGTAATTTTGTTGCAGCAAAATTAACAGATTACTTGTCAAGTTTACTTTTCTTGTTTTAAGTTTGTATAATGTTATTTATGTTTTCTATTATATTTATGTACAACATTTGTGTGTGTGTTAGATAACAAATTATATTAAGCATTTTTCCTTTGCTTTCCATGTTTTCCCTGCTTTCTATTTTAGCAACTTTTTATTTTCAACATATTTCATTTTGTTGTCAATTCCTATAGCAGAAGCTTGATGACTTTTTGTGGCATGACATTGATACGTGTTTTTAGCATAAGTTTCATTTACAAGTATCATTTCAATTTTGCAAGTGTAATTTAGGATTTTATTTCAGCAACATTTCAATTTAGCAATTTCAATTTTGTTATTTCAATTCTGCAAAAGTAAATTAGATTTCAATTCAACAATTTCAATTCATGCAATTGTAGTTAACTTTAATTTTTTGAACTTAGAATTAGTTTTTATTTCTTGCAAGTTTTCTTTCTATAGATTAGGTTTAGTGTGACACCAAAAGGATAAACCAAATATGTTCCACCCAATAATTGCTTGAAATTTGAATTCTTAAATTGTACTCTGTCCTAACCTTCTATCATAGATAGCCTTAGACACCACCCTGGATTGATAAATCATTGAGATTAAATGATGAGACTCAATGACACTCATCAGGCATCTTTGGAGCCTTTTGAAATTGACCAAATAATACGGGTACCTTTGGAGCCTTTTGAAATTGAGATAGCAAGGCAAAGGGTGCAACCTTTTGAGCCTAGTAGCTTATTTTTTAAATTATTAAATGTGAGGCAAAGGGCACAAGCTTTTAATCCTAGCAATTACAGTGTTTGTATTGATTGAATGCAAGGCAAAGGGTGCAACCTTTTAAAACCTAGTAATTTATTGGTTGATTGGATTGAATCAGAACTTTGATTAGGAATGTACTCTACCTTGATTTTCCCTGTATTTCTTGATTGTTTGATTGCTCATTAGGTGAAGTATGATACTGATAATTCCCCAGTTGATGTTTGAAAATATTTGTGTGATTAGAAATTGTGTGATTTTGGATCACTAGATGTGATTAAATTATAAAATTGATGTTAATGATGCTTACATAATGTTTACAAATTTTGCCATTTTGAGACCTCCTCAAGGTAGGGTGGACTCTGGAGGTTGTCCTTGGGTAGGATGGTCTAGGTTGTAAAGGGAGAATCCTTCTTTTTAAAGTGATAAAAATTACTGCTAAGCCCTAGGGATGACCAAGGTGGATACTGGATAAATATCAATAATGATATTTAGATGACCATTAACTATTTTATGAGGACCTATTTATAAACAAAATCTCACAAGGAAAACAATGACTTTTGATGAGATGATTAGGTGCTATGAGGGGATTTTGAGGTTTTTTATGAGATTTTAACACCCTAGTTGATTAATCAAAAGTTGTATACTAACTATCAAGTCTTTTAAAAGATATAAGTCTGTTAAGAAGACCTAGATATTCAATATCCCTGTGTGTGCACAATGAATGTATTTAGATGATGCATAAAGTTACCTCATTGCCAAGCAAATTTCATGCAACCCATTGCTATAATGAGGATCACCTTTATGGTCATTTTATCTAGAGTTTGAACATAGTTAGACTAGACTACTAGGCAATACAAGCCATCAAAAGCTAGTTCAACCATAAGTTGACATTAGTTTGTACAAAAGAAGGTCACTAATGTGATAAACATTTTGCCATGTGTAAGGCTACTCCATTGCCATGTGGATTTCATTCAACCCATTATTGTAATCGAGATTACCCCATGGCTTATGAATACTAAGGATTCTTGGGATTCAAGCTTGTTATACCCTTATTTTATTTTAATAATTTGGGATAGTTTCTCAATTATAATGGTGAAAACCACTTTTTTAGGAGCAAGGGATTTGCTCAGTGATGCAAATCATTATTTCTTTTGTTTTGTTTTGGGAACTTGCTTGCTTTGTGGGAGAACAAATGGGATTAATTGGGTAGGGAGTATCTTGTACTTTTGTCAATTATTAGCATCCTAGACCATGCATATAATAGGAGCAAGGAAAACCTTTCACTTAAGGTGACACGACCACTTTGTAGTGTCATATTTCCTTGTTCAAACTTGGATTTTAATGTTTAAAATTGTGTTGGGATTTTGACATATGCAAGGTACTATCAAAGTGAGACCTTAACTTCTAAAATATAATATAGCTTTCTACAAAATATAAAAATATAACTAGGGATGGCTGAATGATCAGTAACCCTAGTATACACCCTATAGCAACTCATTAATTATGTAAAAAAAACATAGTTACTCATGAGGGAAATGTGAATGAGAATGATATGTGGGATGTAAGGGTTTTCCCTACAATATTTTACAAACTAAAAGGTGTACATGAAATACCTAGTGTCCATCTAAATATCATTGCTAATATTTATATGGTATCTAACTTACCCTATGAGGACCTCTTAATAAGCAAAAGCTCATAAAGAAAATTGTGTATGATGATGATTGATAAGGTTGTTTTGAGGTTCATTACTGGCATACAAACATGGTTTCATTCATAATAATGTAAAATTAACTTGTCCTAATGAAAATGTAATGGATGAATATACCTAATGCAATGAAATACTTAATATAATGCAAATATTTTTGTATTTTTGATGTTTTGTGTTTTTTTGTGATTTTAAGATTTTTGGTTTGTTTGGTATTTTTAATAATTTTTAATGTTTTTTAATTTTGATTGTTTTATGATTTTAGGGGGAAAGGTGTGATACCTTATGCACCAATAGTGTGTGTGGTGATCGATGAAAGTAGGGAAGATGTGATACCTTAAAAATCCTCAATTTGCTTCATCACTTACGATGTGGATGGTGGGGAATGTGTAACACCTTGAAAACCCCTAGTGTGCATTTTTTCTGATACAATATGATTGGCTTGGCTAGGAGGATTTATAGAAATGGATTCCCCTATTGTGGCATAGAATTTTGTGAAATATCAATGTCCAGATGGAATAAAATGAGCAAATCATATGTGCGGAGGTTATTTCATTCTATCATCTCTTTGAATAGATTCTTAAATGAGCAGTAGTTGCATATGTCATTCATGTTCATATGATGATAGGTATAATAAAGCATTTCATTGTTCAACCCAAGTTTAGGTTTTCTTGGTTTTATTTTTGGTAATGTGATTGCATGTTCCTTGTATAGTTTTTGAAATAGGGTTAAAGTAGTCATCAAAAATTTGATGTAGTAACAAGGTATCATTTTAGGCTTATGAGGATACGGTTGACCTTGGGGTTATAGATGGAATGATGCGGTCTGAATTATGGTAGACTGAGGTGAAGCATATGAATCATCAATGGGTGAAGTCTCCTTATCCATAAGGTCTTAAAATACATTTTTAAACGTATAGTAGTTGTTAATGTCATGGCACTTTATCTAATGATAAAAGAAAAAGTGATATTTCCTATAATCCTTAGGCTTAGGCTTATTGGTATCAAGAGGGCATATATATGGTAAGACGATTGCCTTTTCTTCTTGTATATTTTTAAAAATGGTCAACATGGGCTCAGATAACAAAGTCCAAGATTTAGGTTGGTGTTTTAAACAAGGTGGACATAGTGGATCATTTTTATGAGGTGGCTAAGTTGCATGTGTCTCAATCACTTTTTTAGGTTGCACTTCTTGATTTGATAGCATAGGTAATGATTCATTACCCATACCTACTTGTTGATCCTCAACAGTGAGAGGATTATCTTTTTGATGTTTATTCTTCTTGAGCATGTCTTGTACTATATTTTTGAAAGTATAGCATGCTTGAATATCATGATCATTTTTTCAATGATATAAGTAGTATAAGTCCTCTTTGTATCTATTAGATTTCATATAATTTGAATATAAGGGGTAAATCTCAGGCAAATTAATGGTCTTTGTCTTGCATAATCAATTTAAAATCAATGCCAAAGATTCAAACAATGTCGTTTAAGTGTGAGGTGAATGGCGTTGTTGATTTTGTGTCTGATTTTACAGAATTCTATTTTGTGTTTGTGGATGAGGTAGTTTGACCTTGAATTTGGTTTGCTACTATAGATAAATATGTGTGATTTGATGCATGATTTGTTGCAAAGCATCATTTTGGAGAACTATTTGTGTCTCAAATTTAGCTATACAATCTAGAATGTGTTGTAAGACTAATGGGGATGATGATTGGATAGTTGTTGATGAATTTTGATGGCAACTACTAGGTGATGGAAGTGGATTAAGTGCAGGTGCCAAAAGGCAATTAAGTATATGTGAATCAGTAGGACTATCCAAGTATGTTGTACTATATTTTGCCTTCCAATACGTAGCACAATATATGCATAGTATTCTACCCAACCTCAATAGAGAGGACTATCATACCAACAATGGGGGATATGACATTGTTAAACACTTATAAGGTGAATGTGGATGCTACAATATGTGAAGGTGGAAGGTTGATATTTTTAGTATGTTTGTGGTAATAATGTTTATTATAGAGCCTATGTTAATTAATGTGTGCTTATAGGAGATCTTGTTGATGCATGCTATGATGTGCAAAGGAGGTTTTGGTATATTTAGGTGCACGAGTTTGATATTGTGATCTTGAAAGGTTATAATAGAATCTTTGTATATTTTTATATGTCCTATGAATTTGGTGAAAGTATCAAGATCATGGGGTTGTAATTTGATTAAACTCAAAATATTCATTAGATATTTTTGATGTTTAGTGGATTGTTGTATTATCTCACTCATGGTCATGTTGGCTGATGGTGAATGCAAAGTTTGCATCAGCCTAATTTTTATTGTGACCACTAGTTGAGTTGGTGGGCTTTGGATGGTTATTTGGTGTAGCAAAGGCTATGAAATAGAATGAATGTAAATTCCCCTACTAGACCCATTGATAGACCAGTTATGACTGGTGGTGGTCTAGGATCAAAATTAACTAACAAAATCATCCACTTAATCATGTGGATAACCCATGGGTGTTCCCCAAGTATAAGTACCTTGGTGGTTTGATCCTCTATGTGAGGAGTTGGTCTCACAATGACTATTAGTGTGTTATGCAGGAATGAGAAGATCCTCAAGACTGTATGGGAGGTGTTTAGGTCCTTGTAAGTTTTTCATTTCACTGGGTCATGGTCGATATTGGCTACACATATTTATCATTATGTGTTTATTAATAAAACAATGAAGGAAAAAAAGTATACAAAATTATTATCTTGTTTAAAGATTTATTTTTTATTCCTAAACTATTTGGTGTATTTTGATTTGTTGTTTTTTTTGCTTTCTTGTTCGAGTTTTTTATTTCATTGGTAATATTACTTGGTTTAAGGGTTTTCACATGTATGCTCTCACACACAAACTTGGTGATGAAATACAAGCCAAGAAACCCACCAAATTTTTTTTATGAAGTCCAAACTTGATGAGGGAATCCAGGTCCTACCAGTCCTCACTATGATAGGTCTTGGACTAACCTTGGCCAAAATAGGGTATGAAATAACCATAAACAAGCCAACGAGGTGGAGATGAAGTAAACAATCATTGGTCTTGATCAATGGTTGGGTTATGAATTCCAACTTGTTGATGTTTAATATGTTATGGTGGGTGTGGGTTCATTTTATTTTATGTGAAATATAAATGCAAAACATAAAGCATTCAATATCTTTTTCTAATGCATAAAATAATGTTTAATTTTTATATTCCTAAGTAAAAATATTATGTTTTAGAAATATAAAATTGCAAAACCCTAATATTACGTCAACATTTGTACAAGTAGCAAGCACACAATCCACACAAGTAAACAAATATCATCTCTATGTAGGATGGTTTGTAGTAAATGCCATCTGACATAGGGGCAATCAAAAATAGGGGCCACCTGACCTAAAAGTGGCCAAACACAAAGACCACTTAACCCAAGGGTGGTCACAAGAAAAATATTTTAAATTGAAAATTCTTCTATATTTTCCAATTAAACATGAAATTTTAACTTTTTCTATGAAAAGCAAGAAAATTAGGTATAGAAAAACTCACAGGCGAGGCCTACATCTAATGAAGTTGTTTTTTCTGCATTTTTAACACTGCTTTGAGGCCATATTTAGGTAGGAAGGTTATGATTTCTAGCTATCTCAAGGTAAGATTATTGCACCTACTAACCATCTCAGCCAAGGATGACAATATCAAGAAAAATAGTGATTAGCAACTAAATTTACAAAAAAAGGTCAAAATTCGACCATGATTTCCACTGTAGTATGCAAAAATAATACACCTAGTGCAATTATATGAAATTAAATTGAAATTATAATCATATAGCCATCAAGATAAAGATAATAAATAAATAAAAGTTGTCCAATATTTAATCATGTCCTTGAAAATAGGTTACAATGATATCCCTCTAAGGGATTTAATACCAATTTGATACAATTTTACAATCAAGAAATATGGTAGGTGTAACCCGTAGAATATTTGAACCCTTAAAACTGATTTTGAGAGGAGTTTATTATGACCTCCACAAGGTGAGATAAATATTGATGAATCTTTATGTCGATAGCTCCTTCCAAAACCTGAAATTTACACACAAGAACACTTAAAGGACATTAGTAACATTTGTTGAGCCTTTCATGATGAGGCCTTTATTCATGATAAATAATCTAAAAATAAATACTGAAATGTGAAAAAATATGCATGATAAAAAATTAAACTATATTAGAAAGCAAATGAAATGTTACTAAACCTACTATAACTAAGAAAAATAGAAAAATTAGATATCACCAGGAGGCTATTCTGAAGTAGAGTGGTCTAGCTTGCTGACCATCCTAGGGTAGGGTAGTGGTGCCTATGGGCCATATCAAGGTGAGACAACCACTAAAAAGTAGAAAAGTTCTTTATAACCAATGTAGTAAATGCTAGGATTGATTTGTCAAATTGATTTTTCAAGGGTCATGCTCTTGAAGCAAGGTTAAATTATGGAAATTGGTATGAAATGAGGTTGTTTATGGTGAAATATTGTTAAATGCGGTCTTCAATATTTAATACACTCCATTATTGCATTTGTAATATCCATGACTAAAAGCTAGCAGCATTTTGTTGCTTATGAGAGGATACTCTCTCTAGTAATCTGATAGTACTTCATTGTGGAGAATTTGTAAGATGGTTTAATGAAGGCAAGGTGTCTTCTTATAGATTTTCCCAATGGAAATCTTGGCTTACTTGAGAAGCCAAAAAATGGTTAATACAAAGAAGGCCAAAATTTGATTCTAGAAGCTTCTTGCAACTAATTACAAATGTCAATGGGCTTGGTTGGTCGTTGAAACCATTTTGCTCGTGGCATTAGATTTGAATTTGTTATAGGTATGACCATCCTAGGGTAGTATGGCTATAACTATTGGCTTCCTTTGGGTAGGATGACCTCTAGAGGCCATCCCTAGGTAGGATGGTCTAGGTTGTAAAGGAATAATCCTTCTTTTTAAAGTTATAAAAATAAATATTAAGCCCTCGGGATGCCCAAGGTGGGTCATATGGCTAGAAAATGTGTCCATATAGGTATGATTCTCAATATGATGTGTTTTAGGTGACTACATATTGAAAATTACAAGAGTATTAAGAAGTCTCAATTATTCAAGCATGCATCACCATGTGGCATAAGAAAGATAGATGGGTAGTTTTTGTAACATCTTATGAAAATATAAAGTAGGAATATGTCCAAGGAATCTATTAGAAATAGACTATTACATCATTTGGATAATGTATATGTACCTTTATTGGTACATATTTAGGAAATTAGATTACTTTAGGGGGAATTTATCTTGTTACTACATGCAATGTAATAAATGCATAAGTATTAAAGTGCAAGTTGTGCATGTGCAAGTTGTCCCTTGCACATATAGGTAGAGTGTTAGCCAAGAAACTTATTTCTTATATAAAGGGCCATAAGATATAGTCATAGTTATCAATCATTGTATGGTATAGACCAGAGTGGCATGATATAGTAGTGTGATGTAGTTATGGGGTGTAATATGCTCAATTTCCATTATTGAGATATATCTATATTCATGGAGTGTTCATTTCCTCCACAACTACTTTTTTAAACATATCCATAATTTCTATTTATAGTATATTTTTAGTCATCTCATAGATTTAGTTTATTTTATATTATTTAGCATCTTGTGTTTTCTATCTCCTATTATATGCTACATAAAAATATAACAGTGGTATCAGAGCCATAATAGATCAATAGGGAAACCACCACTATTATTGACTCTAACTTTTTTGAGAACCAACATGCCATTGGACCAGTCACTATCAAAATTACTTAGTAGAGTCTTGGTGATAGAATTAAGGAGATCCACAAGTAAGGACTGAATGAAATATTAGATTTTGGAATACTGAGATTGCATATAGCTAGAGTCTTTCCACAAATTTTCAAGGGGAAACTTGGGAAGACTAGGATTCAAGACTTGATCCACTAGGTTGATGAATCAACCAGTGAAACCCATCTAAGAGATCTACAAAAACTAGCTTTAAGGTTCTTTTATTGTAGAAAATTAATACTCATATGATTGGGACACCTCCTACAATAGAAAACTAGGAGATTTCAACTTCATTACCCAAAGGTTAGAGTGCCTAGTGGAGAGATTAGTTATTGCAAGAGAATATCACTACATAAGAGACTTCTAGAGCAGAATTGTAGTGAAGTTTGGAGATACGATATCTCCATTGATATATTGGAAACTTCACAAGAAGGAAAGGCCATGAAATCCTTGATCCAAAAGAAAAGTCCATAGAAGCCTTGATACAAAATAAAATGCCATAGAAGCCTTGATCCAGATATAAAGGCCACAAAATACTTGAAGAGAAGGCCATAGAAGCCTTGAAGAAAATGCCACAGAAGCCTTGGTACTAAAGAGAAGGACACATAATCCTTGAAGAAAATACCATATAAGCCTTTATCCTAAATAAAACTCCAAGAGGGAGTATCTAATTTAGAATTAAATTTTAGTACTAATACTTTGTTGCAAGAATAGGTAGATTCAGTGAGTTGGGAAAGCTTCCTAAAGAAAGGTTAGGAAGAGTATCTTCTTCAAAATCAATCCAGCACCTGAAGCAAAATATATCAAGATAAGATCTCATTGATGAATAAGGATTAGGAGAGTCTTTATTGAATATAGAGATAGTAGAATAAAAAAACTAGGAGATATCATCATAAATAATTCTAGGACCAAAATTTTTAAGATAATATCTCAAATAATACAAGAAGGAGATGCAAGGTCTTGGAGAGACCTTTACGAGCATCTAGTAAAATGCTTGAAGAGCCTTAATAAAGAAATCATCAAAGGAGTTCCAAGGATAACTCATTGGAGAAATTCACTATTGGAGATAGTGAAATATTTGGGACAATTATCACCATCCAAAAATAAACCCAAGAAGAAGAATTTGGCAAGGAGTATCAAATATCAAAAGACCTCAAGAAATTTAGAATTTTAAGAAGAAAATCTTTTTTGAATTCAAAATTTGACAAGAAGATTCAAACATAAGAAGCATACCAAATCCAATATATTTGGATATTGCCTCTCATAATAAGAAGGCACCACTTTAGAATTGAATATCTCTTCTAATATACAACAAAAAGGAGACTACAAGAGGATAACAAGCCACCATAAACCTAGGATCATGAAAGAGAGTTGGAGATCATATTTTTGTGAAGATAAAGTTGTTCAAGGTATCCTACGGAGAGCTAAAGGATCTTACTTAATACAGATTGGTGATCTTAGACACTAAGATCTACATCCTCTACAAAAGTGCCAAAAAGGGCTTTCAAAAAAAATGTAAGAAACTATTGGTGTAAGTAAATTCATTAAGTAGATTACTTTTCTGATTTGTTTAAGCACCTTGATTGGAGTAAAGTTTCAAAAGGGAGAGTTGAATTAAGAGTCTTCATATGTGCAAAAATAAAGGATTATTTAAGGTTAATTTGCACTTTAGGGGTTGATTAGATTTCATAATATTAAACTATCTATCAACTACCTATCATCTAATTTGGAAAGAAAATGAAGACTAACTCCTATTACCTTGGTTATAAAGAAATTTTAGAATAATTCCTCAAGATTTATTTTAGATTATTTAGGATTTGTTGTAGTAAATTATTTAAGTGCATTAATTTTGATAGTTTATTGGAGTAATAAGGTGAAATTTTTAGTACAATATTATTAGATTCATTTTGCACTATTATATTATTCTCAAATATTATTGTTTATGTTTTATTATAAGGGCACAAAAATAAGATTTTTTCAAAGTGTCTATAGACACTGTTAATGTACTATGATTTGCAACTTTGAAGTGGCCTAAGGAATCCATAAAATTAGATCAATCCTCCAAGCATTGGATAATAATGTAACCACCATAAGAGCATCAAAATAAGCCTTGAACGAGACTTGGTGAGTCTCAAGTTCAAAGCATAAGAAAAAAAGGGGTAGAAAAATAGCTTCTATCATATGGTTACAAGGTTGGATTAATTTATTAAAATATCCAAGATAAGAGGGGAAGGCGTATAATATAGTGACAACCTCAAAACCTCTAAATTGCACTCAATATTCTACCTAAAAAAACTAGAATTTATGATAAAAAAAGAGGAGTGGAAAATAAGTTGCAATAAGGTCATCTTGTATTAAAACTAGCAGTTGATCTAATCTAGTTATATAGGGAAAATATATAGGTTTAAAGTTTACTAAAAGGCACTACTCTTGATGGAAAAACCATCTAAAATTAGTTTTATGTGAGCATCCATCCAATCCTAGATCGATATCCATACGAAGGGCTCATACTTCTCACATTCAAGAGCATCTAGCCTACAAGATACATGTACAAAATCATGGAAGCATAGTGCTATTAAATAGTAAGAGAGTCTATTTAAGGAGGGTAGAAATCAAGTACAAAGAAAAAGGAAGTTGAAGTACAATTTAGAGTACTACTTACTCCATATACATTCATTGAAAGTGTTGCTCAAGGCCTCCATACTCTTGCTCCATATATCAATTGAATACTATGCAGATGATCAAAGGTAAAGGATGAGGATTGCAAGACTAAAAAGATCTCAAAGAATTCATTTGAAAGAAATAGGGTCTACATCTATGCAGAAAAGAAAGTGAAACTTATCACTCAAGGTAAACCCTAACTCTCAATTCAAGAGAGCACTCATATTCAAGGAGGAGTCACATAAACAACCTAGTGCATTAGGTGCATTGAGTACACTTGTCAAGAAGTAATGCCAAGTGTTTCACTAAAGAATGTAATATTATTACATTACAAGAAGGAGACAAAGTTTTCATTGGCACCAAACACTCCTCAAGGGCTCAAAGGTAATGGTCATTCCACTTGGTGCATAATAGATGGATCATACCCATTTAAGGACATCAACAACTACATTCAAGGAGCATTCTTCGATGTCAAAATTACTCTCACATTATCCAAGTGAAAAAGGGTCGAGTTTTAGTAGTCAAGAAGGTGTTTGAGCCTTTAATGCCAAGGCAACCAAATTCAAGGAAAAAAGACTAGAAGATGACATATTTGGAGTGCATTAAAAGTAGAAATATTTCCATTGGATTATACATCCAAAGCATCCACAACATCTACGTAGAACAATAGTCCAAGCTTCTCTGAAATCAGTGATGAACAATGCTTGAAGAAAGGTAAAACCATTTCCATTAATATGTGTTTTATTTTCTTGGAGTTATAAGGGTTAAATCAAAGGAATTTATTTACATTGGAAGATATATATCAAGGGAAATATTTTGTCAAATCAAATCCAATATTTTCAATATAAAATCTAGGAGATTAAGGTTTTCTACTTGGATAAATATTAAATATTTGTAAATATTAATCATGATCTAATTTGTCCAAATATTAGGGAATCATAAGGGCTACTACATAAAATAATTTAATTGGAAATTTACATACACATAACCTAATTCCCAAAATATTATTCATAAAGATATTTTTCTCATAAGTTCAATTTTCATAATATTATTGTCTCATTACTTTAAAAAAGAGACAAAAGATACAACATTATAACCTCTTTAAAATTTGGGAACAGTACTCAGTTCAATAGGAGAAATAAGGGATAATAGGAATTGATTTTGGTATTCTACAAAACCTTATAAAATCAATCAATATTGAACTATATTTTTACAAAATCACTATATATTATCCATAGTATACTAGGAAGTCATAAGGTATTATACAAACTTGGTAATATCAAGCATGCATAATAGATTATCAAGTTACAAAATATAAGCTTTCCTCATAACCTAAAAATACTTAGGAGTATATACTCACTTTATTTGGGAGACATAAGGTAGTCTACAAAACAAGGATTATTATTATAGGTTTTATCAAATCAAGCTTATATTTCTTCTTCAAGAATCACATATCCTAACATAGGGAGTCATAAGGTAGACAACAAAGAAAATCCTATCTCATTTCTTCTACTTCTTCAAATGGAAAAAGGAATGTCATATAATGGATGTGGAATTTGCTCCAATAGAAATTATTCTATAAAACATGAAGACATGTGGTATATTGACTCAAGGGTAAGTCATCATATGATAGGTAATATATAATGGTTTCACTATCTTGAATATGCTAAAGACTACAGATTAAGAATTACAGACAAGAGAACCTATGCCATATGTGGATTTGGATGTGTAACACCTAGCAGATCATTTCCAGATCTTCTACAATAAAATGTATTGTATGTACCTTAACTAACATTCAATCTCATCTCAATAAGCAAGTTAGTAGAATCCAACTACATGATCAACTTTAGATATATGTATGGAATCAATACGTCTCATTATAAAACAAGGTGAAATAAAAGCAATGGGAACAATCCATGAAAATACATGTCTTAGATTCAATGGAAATCTCACAAAATATTGTGATGTTTCATAATGATGCTAACATATTTTCAAAGGAACAGGTTACATAAAATTAAGAACCAGTACATAAAAGAAGGAATCATAGAAGAATATCAAGAAGATGAGAGGACAAGTACACCATGCTCTACTACATCATTAGCATTCAAAACCAAATGAAGATATTTGCAAAGATAACAATAAAAGTGGTTGGATAGAATATGAGGATGATGAGCCTGAACATTTCAAAGATCATCAACTAAAATAAGACCCACATTGAAGACTAAAGTATTCAATATCCAACTAATATAATACATGGGGTGTTAGAAATATACTATTACATCATTTGGATAATGTAAATGTACCTTTTCTTAGTACATACTTAGGACATTAGATTACTTTAGGAGGAAGTTATCTTGTTACTACATATAATGTAATAAATACACAAGTTTCAAATTGCAATTTGTACATGTGCAAGCTATCCCTTGCACATATAGATAGATTTTTGGCCAAGGAACTTATTGTAGACACCTAAAAGTTGCACATAGCTATCTCTATGTACTTGTAGATCCTTTTGGACACTTGTAGGTTTACATAGACCATCCTATATACCTCTAGGATATTGTAGACCATCGTAGACTATTTTATATCCCTCTAGACCTATGTATACTATCGTAGACATGCGTAGATATGTGTAGACTATTGTATATATGCATAGACTAGAATAGATTACTCTAGATCAGCGTAGCATATTGTAGACTTGCATAGACCATTTCACTAGTTTATAGGTACAAAATCCTATTAAACTACTCAATCCACATTATAACCACTTTGCATCCATCAAAGGATCATTCATAAATCACCTAAGACCACTTAAGCCCTTCCTATACTTAATTAGGACCCCACGAGACTATTATTTCCCAAAAATTCTTGATTACAGTTAATTCAAATTCTAATTTTAAAGTGACTTCACTTAAAGTGCACTTTTTGGATTAAAAAGGTTAATTATATTCCTAAATCCTAATTATTCCCTCCCACATGTGTGTGCACAAAGTTGTTTAGGATATTTCTTAGGAAACCCTAACCTAACCCTAATCTAACCTTAGAGTTGACTAATCCTAGTTAACCCTAATATCTCCTCACACATGTGTGAGGATGAGATATTTCCTTAGGAAATTTGCGGATGACACCTCACAAATCCTAACCTAACCACCATAGAACCTGAACCTAGGGTTTAGTTCTCCTAACAACACCCCCTACACCTTAGGTTTATCTATAAATAGTGGACCAAATCCCTCATTCTACCTCTCTCTATCTTTAGCACCCTAAAATTGGCACGGTTAAAACCTTAGTAAATAGATAAAATATTAAAATTTGAATTTCAACCCCAAACTGCCCGTTAAACCGCCTTTTACCCGCTTCCCCCATTTTTCGTGCCATATTTAGGATTTGTTTTGACCGTTGGACGATATCGTCTCAGATTAGACGAAATCATCCCCGATCTGACGAATTCGTCTGGAACAGAACGTCCAGACGATTTCATCCCAAAACCAAATTTTCATAATTAGCTTCTGTTTCAACAGCCTCTCCAACTCGGGCAGAAGCGTGTCTGTGCAGTTGGAGATTTCCCTGTTGGAGATCTCCCGGATTGGGATGATCCCCAACCTCCCAAACCTCTTCCTAATCCTATATAAACTAGGATTTTTCTAGTTTATCCCCCTGATTCCCCCTGGCTGGTTGGCTAATTCTCCCTGAACCCCCAACCCCTTAGTTGATGGATTTCATTGCAGAGTTAGCTCCTCATTCCCTCGCACTATTTTTCTTGCATTCGGTATTTTTGTATTTTTATTGCAGGAACTCTACTATTTTTTAGTCGAAGCTAGCTTGGATCGTCGCGGACGATCTCGGACGATTGCGGACGATCTCGTACGATTGGAGGCGATCCTGACTGTAGTCCAGATTGAGGGCAATCCGAGTTTAGAGTTTGCATTTTCTTAGCTGTTTCTGCATTTTTCATATCATATCTCTGCACTATTTTAAGTTATTATGTTTTATGCATCTTGGAGTTCACCTCATTTAGCATAATTGCATGATAAAGTTAAAATCAATCATTAAATTTACTGCATTTCCTTATCTATTATTATAATCTATTATTTAGGCATGTTTGTTGTTATTTCTACCATTATCCCTTGCTTCTGCATTTGCATATTTGGTATTTTGTGTCTATTTTTGTGATTGCAGGTTTTTGACGAATTCGTCTGACGAATTCATCAGATTTCAGACGATTCTGTCTGATTTCAGATGACCTTCTATGATTTGGGATGATCCCAAGAAATATCAGATGATTACGTACAAACTGAGATGATCTGAACTGCTACAAGACTCAGAATCTCCATCAGACATCCGAAATCAGGTATGACATCTTCTAGTTAGCATATTCTCTGTTATTTGCATCCATTTCTATTTTTTGTATTCATTTAAATCAGCATTGGCATATAGAATAGTTTAGATTCATATCGGCCAAACCTAGGAGTTGAATGATCAAGCATAAAAATGAACACATCAAACACACTATCAACCTAGGCATGGAAACTGCCATTCAAAAGTTTCCTGGTGAACCCACCATCCATCAAAAATTCACCCTTATACACCTCCCCCGAGAGGCGGGACCTTCAAAGGGCCTCTCAGTCCGAGGTATTGTCCCATCCTTTTCACATCCCCCTTCCGGGCACGGATCCTATAGCCTGAAGGTAAGGGTGCAAAAAATTTGGAGCGATACATTTTGGTGAACCCGACGTGAAACAGAAACCTTTTGAAAACAAAAACCTTTTTAAAAATAAAAATAATAAAAACCAAAACATAAATGCATTTAGACTTAAGAAAATTTGCATGTCATATTTAGATGGTAGACTATAATAAAAGACGAGCTGTCACCATTAATGTTGAAAATCAACTAGCAGCTATAGAGATTACTTCTGTGCTTAGAGTACCTCAAACAAATAGGGTTCAACCTTTGTGGGACGAACTTGATAGGAGATTGGATCTCATTTCATCTAGAGCAACCAAACTTAGGCAAATCAAGAGGTTTGTCCTAGATAGAATCCTGGATCCCGATCAAGTAATTTTGTATCATGAACTTCAGAGAGCTTGCCATAGGTGGTTAGCAGATAAAAGAGCCCTTGTGTCTTCTGAGTTGTATACCTTTGAGGAATACCTTGAGAATGCAGCTGTAGTACATCAATTTCTAGCTCGTATAGAGGACCAAGAGGTCGTTCTTACAGATAGAAAAATATGGAATAGAGTTCCCAGAGTTGTGTTATATCGAGAATATTGCCATGAGATTTATTTTTACAAAACAGAATCTGAAACAGATAATATCACCATAGCACACTTTGTTGACTTCTTGAAAAACAATTTCCAATTTGAAGAGGAGCACTTTATGACTCTTGATGAACTTGATCCTATCAATGACATCTATAAACTATTTATAGAAAACTAAGTTATTATTTTATTATTGTTATTTCTTGTATTTAGTGTGTTGTTTATTGTCTTTATAAGCATAAAAACAAAAACAAAAACAAAATAAAATCATAACAAAAAAAAAAAATCAAAACATTTTCTTTTAAGTATTATAGTAGGTATATAATTAAAATATATACCTCCCAAGATCTGTTGCAAATATATTAATATATATTTGCTAAAACCTAAATTTAGACACAATGACTAGACTCGGGAATGGAAAACAAATTGAAGTAGAAGAAGATTGGTTAGGAAAAACCACAAATAAACCAGATGCCCTTCTTGAAGACCCAATTCAGGAAGAAGTAACCTTAAACCAACAAGAAGAAGAATTTGTGGGCGCAAATGAACAAAAATAAAATGATAGAGAGGAAGGATCCTCATCTCCTAAAATAACTCCAGACGGAGCTATTACTTTTGAGAACATGGACCATTTTTGGAAATTTCTCAATAATAATATTGGCACCCTTAATAGAGCAGTTCATATGGATAAAGATCAAATTAGTGATACTCAAGCAACCCTAGAAGACATATATCACACACGCACTAATCCTTTGTCCTTTGTTGATCAAGAGAGTGATCAAGCTGGACCATCCAATTTGGACATGGCTGCTATAATCCAAAACATGCAACAACAACAAGCTACCCAACCACCTAGAGTGCCTGTTACCAAGCCAAGGGTTATCCCCACACAAAAGAAACCTTCATTCACTACTTTATTTCGCCAAGCTATTGATCAATATACCTCAAATCAACAAAAGCCTAAAACAAAACCAAATACCAATTTCCAACAATCTGGGATACAACATAATGCTACAACAAATCTTCTTCATAATACTCTTCCTACCAACCATTTGCATAACAACAATATAGCATCCAATCCTTATGTCCCGCCTTCCTACGGTCACAAATCCCATACTCATGTACCACCAAACCAATATGGTGGACAAACTGGTAATTTGGAAGCCATGGTGAAACAGTTAGTCTCTCGCATGGACCAGATAGATCCCTATCGTCCCTCGTACAATTATCGAGAGATGTGTAGTCAACCTCTAGATCCTATAGTTGTAGCACAACCATATCCCAAACACTTTCCTATGCCTGTCCTACCTATATATAAAGGAACTGAAGATCCCATAGAGCATCTTCGTATGTTTAGGATAGCATGTCATGACATATCACATGATGATTTGCTATTACTAAAAATGTTCCCAAAAAGCTTAGGGGGGATGGCATTGGAATGGTATTATCAACTACCTACTCATTCTTTGAGAAATTTTGAAGAGACCGCTGAGTCTTTTGTGCATCAATTTAGTGCCTATATCGAAAGGCATGTAACCATTAAATATTTGTACAACCTAAAACAAGACAAAGATGAGTGTTTTGCTGACTTCTTAGCTCGATGGAGACAGTTGATAGGAAAATTACACTTTGTGTTACCTTATCGGGAGATGTTGGATATTTTTATCAATAATTTACAAGAACAACTATCCTATGAATTATCATCTGCTACCTTGACCACCTTCGATCAAGCTATAGACTTAGCTCGAAGGGTGGAAGATGCTCTCATTAGAAGAGGTCAGCTCAAAAAGAAAGATGATGAGAAAACATCCAAAATCAATATAAAAATAAACAAGTTGTGGGTGACGGAGTCACTGATAGCATAAACATTGCTAATGTTAATACTACGAAAACAACAGAGAAGTTTATATTGAAACCTCCCGATAAACCACCCCGAGAATTTACTAGGTTAAATCAACCTTTATCAACCATTCTCCCGCAATTACTAGCACGAGGCTTGATCCAATTACCGAGCTATCCAGGAACCCGATCCAACTATACCCGGATACGTAGCTGATTTATATTGTGATTTTCATAGAGGACCTGGACACGCTACCAACTCTTGTAAAATATTAAAACATAAAATACAAGATTTGATTGATAATAATGAGATGGAGGTGCAAGCCTTCCAACCTAAACAAAATCCTTCTAATAACGCTCAAAAGAGCATTCCCCAAAATCGGAATCAGAATGCCAATCAATCATTGGACATATTTCAGCATCCTTTACCAAAACATGGTAAAGAGGTGGCCAATCAAATTGAGCATCACAATGTTCCTCCTCCTACCCGATATGTAGGGACTATTAGCGGACAATTACCTGTTCATGATCCTCAAATATTTGACACAACTTTATCCATAGTTACGACCAGACCTCTACATAATACTCGGATACTTGATCTTAGTGACACCGAATATGAGACTGAAAGTGACATGGAAATCACCTCAAATCAATCGAATAGTTCTGAAGATGAATCAGATCCTATTCAACCTATCACCAGTTCTATGGTTCCAGAAGAACCATTTCCTCGAAGAGTCACTACTAGACCATCTTCTCACCAAATAGTTTCTAATGAACAAGCCATAAATGCTAGACCAAGACCTATTCATCACTTGCAAAATAACATTGTAGGAACCATCGGAGCCATTACTAGACAACAGGCTCAAACCTCTCAACAGGATCAAACTCAAAATGATGGATCAGCCCCATTTGTTTTGAAAAATCCCAATAAAGGGAATTATGCGTCTAATGTTCAACCTAAACCTCCTTACAATATTAATGAACAATTATCCAATACTATAGCCAGAATTTCCCTTTTGGACCTGTTAAGATCTTCTCCTACCCATAGGGATGAATTAATGCTCACATTAAGCCAAATGATGGTACCACAAAATATTCAACCTGAAGCCATGTCCAATACTATCATCACTCGAGAAGTCGATTGTATTGACTTTCGAGATAAAGATATCCCGCAACATAGTTTACATAAGGATAACCCCTTATATATTACTGCCTTAATTGGAGATGTAGCCGTTAAACGAGTCTTGATTGATAATGGTTCATCTTTAAACATCTGCACTTTTGACTTCTACCAATGATTTGGGTTTAGAAGTGACGAAATGAAAAGAACTGATATGATTATAAAAGCCTTCAATGACGAGACACAAGAAACATGTGGAGTCATTACTATACCCTTGCAAGTTGGTCCTAGAACCCTAGATACGACCGTGTTTATTGTACATTGCCCCGCATCGTACAATATACTTTTGGGTCACCCTTGGATCAATGCGATGCGAGCGGTTCCCTCCACTTTACATCAGTGTGTTAAATTCAAATTTAAAAACCAGTTGGTTACCATTCATGGTGATCCTAGACCCTTTGATATGTGCGCTTTGGCAAAACCTGTTGGAGTTCAATTTTGCCCTGCCCTGTCATCCACACATCCTAATTCTTATCATCCGTCCAAACGTGTAAAACACACACCCATAACATCATCTACTCTTTCAACTACACCTATACATATAGCTCAACCATCTTCTGAACAAACCACATTAGGACCTCGAAAAGATCCTAAACCTACAACCAATGCTTCCTGTTTTACTCCTATATCTTCCATACCTATAGACTCACCCATCAATATCCCTATGACATCTACATCCACTACAGGCATCCTTTCTACACCCGACGATGTAGGAAATGTTCCTTCTACCTCTTATGCTCTTACTGATGAGCTCTTACCCGATTTATCTACAATTCTTATATCTGAGGAAGCCAACACTGCCATGCAGACTTCCCTCCTTTTAAATAAACTTCCACCCTCTCCTCGTACCTTGGGCCTCCCACAGCCTATGGGAAGTATCTACCAAGTCGGGAGTTGTGCTTTTATCTATAAAGGATATGATTGGGGAAGAATACCCAGAAACATTAAGACACATTGTGATGGATATGCTAGATGCTATTTTGCTAATGATTATCTTAAAGCTAAGCCCATAATGCTTAAATTGGGATATAAAGGGAAAGGTTTGGGACCTTTCCAAAATGGTATGAAAGAACCTTTTGAGGTAGAACCGTGGCTTGCCCACTGTGGTGTGGGCCTATTTTCTAGTAAAGGTCAGCCCTTTCCATTTGAGGATGATGACCATCTCGTATGTTATCAAGATTATCTAGATAAACAAGATTCTTTGTGTCTAAAGAATAATTCCTTTACCTGCAATATGCTATCCATAGCCTACCCCGAAATGATTGCCGAATCCGACGACGAGTTGGAGGGAGATATCTTTCATGATGTTTCCATTGAGGAATTGTTACATAATGAATTTTATTTTGATGGCTCTATCCCGAGTATAGCCCGACTTGAGGCTTCGACTTCTCAAGATGAATTATCCAAGCTAACCTTGGAAGAATTACAAGAATTAGGTGTTTCATCCGCCCCACCTAATTTTGAGAGAGATTTACATATGGAAGTTGAAAACGTTATAAAAATTAACATTGGAACCGAACATAACCCTCACATAATCAATATTGGATCAGAATTGAGTCAAGAAAAACAAGATAAATACATTTCATTTCTTAAAGACTATGAAGATGTCTTTGCTTGGACATATGAAGACATGCCAGGTTTGGACCCTTCTGTAGTTATGCATCATCTAGTAGTCCATCCAGATGCTAAACCTGTTAAACAAAAACTTCAAAAAATGCATCCTAAAGTGGCCTTACTAGTCAAAGGAGAACTAGAAAAACTGTTGAAAGTCATTTTTATACAAGCCATTGATTATGCCGAATGGATCTCTAATGTAGTTCCAGTAACTAAGAAAGAAGCCACTAAAGTTAGGGTTTGCACCGATTTCAGAGACATTAATGTTGCATGCCCTAAAGATGATTTTCCTCTTCCCAACATGGATCAGATCATTGACTTTACTGCTGGAAGTGGAATGATATCCTTAATGGATGGATTTTTTGGTTATAATCAGATCAGGATAGCTCCTGAAGATCAGGCCAAAACAACCTTTATTACCCCTTGGGGAACCTTTTGTTGGAAAGTGATGCCATTTGGCTTAAAGAATGCAGGTGCAACCTATCAACGAGCTATGACTTATATTTTTCACGATATGATGCATGATATCCTACATGATTATGTAGATGATATCATAGCTCGTTCCATCAAAGAAGATGATCATTTAAATGACTTAAGGAAAGTATTTGATCGGTTAAGGGAATATCTTATCCGACTAAATCCAGCTAAATGCATATTCGGAGTTAAGTCCGATAAATTATTAGGGGTTATAGTTTCTTTACGTGGCATTGAAATTGACCCTCTCAAGATCGTGGCTATCACAGATATGCCCGCACCCACCAATATATCAGAATTACGAAGTTTACAAGGTAAGCTTCAAGCTATTCGCCGCTTTATCGACAAGTTGGCAGACAAAACTGGACCCTTTCTTAAGCTTCTTAAGAAATATGTCTCTTTTCATTGGGACGAAGAATGCCAAGAAGCATTTGAACTCCTTAAGCAATATCTCCTCAAACCACCAGTGCTTTCCCCACCTAGATCTGATCATCCTTTTATCTTGTACATTTTTGCTTCTGATTCTGCCTTAGGAGCTATGTTAGCTCAGCTTGACGATGAGAAGAAAGAAC
This sequence comes from Wollemia nobilis, assembly GCA_028583015.1. NCBI lineage: Eukaryota > Viridiplantae > Streptophyta > Pinopsida > Araucariales > Araucariaceae > Wollemia > Wollemia nobilis. The sequence goes on along the minus strand of JAQPPZ010001870.1, from coordinate 13,827,789 downwards.
GTGCTAATTATTACATCAGTAGAACCTTAATCAGTTATGAAACTCGATATACCACATTAGAGAAATTATGTCTAGCAGTCATATTTTCTACACAGAAACTATGACATTATATGCTCAGTCAAAAAATGTATGTTATTGCCAAATTCGACCCTTTGCGATATCTCATGAGTCGACCGTATTTATCTGGTCGCACAACCAAGTGGGTTCTTGCGCTAAGCGAGTTTGAACTCACGTTCATAGGACAAAAGTCTGTTAAAGGTCAAATCATAGCAGATCAATTAGCTGTTGCACCCTTAGAATCTACTCATCCCCTCATCATTGAGTTTCCTGATGAATGCCTTAAACTAGAGGCAGACCATTCAGAGCAATGGTCCCTATACTTTGACGGAGCCCGATGCATGAGTGGGGCTAGTGCGGGTATTATTTTAATATCTCCACAAAAACATCTTATACCTCTGTCCTTCAAATTAACATTTGCTTGCACCAATAATACTGCTGAATATGAAGCCCTTATCCTTGGATTACGAGCTGCCTTGGCATTGAAAATTAAAATTTTATTGGTTTTCGGTGACTCCCAACTTGTCATAAATCAAATCAATGATGTTTATCAGACCAGAGATGATAAATTACGCCCATATAAAGCATATGTTTTGTAGTTATTATCCTTGTTTGATCAAGTTACTTTGGAAGCTATTCCTCGAACTAGCAATCGTGCGGCTGACGCTATGGCTGCAACTGCATCTCTTTTACCCTTGGAGTTAGACGATGAATATGCTACCATCATTATTCATCGACTCCAGGAACCCGCTTCAAGCAAATCATGCTTAGAACCTTTGGATGTGTTTCTCATCAATGAAACAACTCCTGAACCATGGTATACTGATATATTTAATTTTTTGCAGAAAGGAACCTTCCCTGATGGTTGTACTAGCAACCAGCGTAGGTTATTACGTAGACAAGCAAGTCGCTTTGTGATTATTGGTAATACCTTGTACAGAAGATCTTTTGAAGGCATCTTACTGAGATGTTTGAATCTAGAAGAATCTAGATCAGCTTTGAATGAAGCCCACAATGGATCTTGTGGGGGACATTTTAGTGGTAGCGCCATTGCTAAGAAACTCCTCCGGATAGGATATTTTTGGCCTACCATGGAAAATGATGCACATACTTATGTGCGACATTGCGACAAGTGCCAAAAACACGCTGACCTTGTCCATGCGCCCGCACAAGAACTGTAGGCTATTTCATCTCCTTGGCCCTTTTCAAAATGGGGCCTAGACATTATTGGAAAAATCAACCCTGTGTCATCCGATGGACACAAATTCATCATAACCGCCACTGAGTATTTCACGAAGTGGGTTGAAGCTATGCCATTAGCTTCTTGCACTGGAACACAAGTTTCCAAGTTTATTTTTAATCAAATTATTTGTAGGTTTGGAATTCCTGCCAATCTCATTTCCGATAATGGAACTTGTTTCAAAAATAAAGATGTCAAGAAATTATGTCAAAAATATAAAATTCAACATCGCTGGTCCACTCCCTATTATCCTCAGGGTAATGGTCAAGCGTAAGCATCTAATAAAACCTTAATCAAAATTCTCAAAAAATTGGTTAATAAATCCGGTCGAGATTGGCACATTCGGTTATATCCTGCTTTGTGGGCCTATCGAACTAGTGTTCGAACCCCCACTGGAACTTCACCTTTTGTCTTGGTTTATGGTGCTGAAGCCATTTTTCCCTTTGAATTAGAAGTTCCTTCTTTGGCTCTACTACTTCAAGATACTCGAAGTAGGGGATGAATATCGTGCTGGCAGATTTAGTCAGCTAGAACTTCTCGATGAAAAGTGCATCAATGCTTTGGAGCATCTTCGTGCCTACCAAAATAAGCTTAAGAGAGCATATCTTAAGAAAGTTCATCCTCGATCCTTTGAGATCGGTGACCTTGTCTTAAAAGAAAATAAAAAAAATACTAATGCAACTAAAAACCTTAAAGGTAAATTTGAGCCCAACTGGCTTGGACCATATGTCATCACTCGCTAAATTTGGATCAGAGCATACAAATTATCTACCTTGGATGGTAAAGAGCTTAAAGAACCTATGAACATTATGCATCTTAAACGTTACTATGCATAAAATTGGTCAATTCATCATTGTATATATTTGTTTTACATATTATTTCCTTTTTAGTCACTTATTTAAAACATTTCAAAAAAAAACAATTATCTTGTATTTCTTTCAATTCATAACTTAAAATTAAAAACATCCAAATCATCAAAATCTTCAAAAACATCTTTTATTTTGTACCTGTCAAATTGTGAAGTATTGCAGTTATATTTTCAGTTATTTTGGATAAATTAGCATTTATTTGGAATCCCGCACTTTCACATTCACATGAATAAATATCTTGATTTTATTTGGTATGATTATTCATCTCTCTTATATCAAAGTCCACAGTTGAATTAAATAAAGTTTTGAGCATAGAGAACTGATCTTGTTATTTACTTGAACTAAGTATATCTTTTCACATTAAAATGATTTCATTGCAAATTCGATATGATGCTACATAGTAGAAATGGTTTCCTGAGCGAAAGGTTTCCCCTGCTATCCTATCATGCACATGGTCTAGAATCTTTGAGAATTGACAAAAGGACAAGCTCACCCCTACCCAGAATAAAAATCCCTTGCTCTACAACTAATCCGAGCAAGTATCCCTAGCATAGGAAGAAAAAGAAAAGTTCAAGAAAAAGAGAAAAAAAAAAAGGTTATTTTGTATCATCACAACAATATTTCAGTATTTTCTCAAATATCAAGCAAAAATACAAAAGTACAAAAAAAAAAAAAAAAAAAGAAAAAAAGAAGCAAAAGAGAAACGCAAAAGCAAAAATGCAATAAAATCCTTTCCCTACCCCTTGAAAAGAAAAGAAGGGTGAATGAGCTTGAATCCCTGGAATTCTCAATTATTCGAAAACTGTGAGGTAAGCCCCATAACAGGTGGTTTGTGCCCAACCCGCTTGGCCTTGGGTAATCCCTAGCGTGGCGATATGTCTGTCACATTAGCGACCTTCTTTTGTACAGACCTCTGTCAGCTTATGGATTAGCTAGCTCTTGATAACCTAACTTACATAGTAGTCCGGTACGGTTACATGCATATAAATCATGGTCAACGAACATTCATTTGGTCAAGGCAAATTACTTGTATCAAATTATCTTGCTCAAAATTGGTGAATGAACAATACAATCGCACACACATTTGTATTTGAGAGATTTTGTATCATTATGATAAATCAAGATCGGTAATGAACTCACATTTGCACATGAGGATTCCTTATAAATCTATATTTCTCTTTGAGATAATTTAAAATATTTCTGTAACTCTTTTCGGAATAATTTTATCCTTTTATTTCAGAATTTGTTGTTTGTATAAAAGCAATTACATACATCTTCTCACAAAATCTTAAAAATAATTTCAAACAAAATTTTCATATTATTATTTTTCTATTTATCAAAAGTCAAAAATTCATCTTGCAATAAAACCAACAATCTATTTTCTTCTTTGGATTTCGCGATGATGGTATAAGTCTATACCTATAATTCTATGCCTAGCGCAAACCATTGTTCTAATTTTATTTTCCATTTATTTTAAAACAAATTCATCAAAACATATGACTTGCATCATTATGTTACACAATTATGCTTTACAAACAAACGAACACTTATTCTATTTCATGTCATTATGTTCAAATTCAATTTTGCAACCATGGTATAAATTCTAAGGAATTGTTCAAAATTTTATCACACTTAGGAATTTATGCCTAGCAAAATCATATTTCTTTTCATATCTCATGCATACTATTTTTATGAAAATCTGAAAACAAATCATCAAACCATCATTATTTCCATCATTACAACACAAAGTCTTAAGACAGTCTCTTAAGCACTCTTTTACTTTTAACAATATTTCTATACTGGGATTAGCTTGACGACCGAGTGAGCGGTGACTCCATGAAATGGTCTATAACAATGACAATGTCCTTTGAAATTATTGTTAGAAGTCTCTTTTTATTTTTTATCAAATCACACCACCACAACCACCAATTGTTTACATCAGATTATTTCATTTAAAATCTTACAGCATGACATCAAATTATACTATTTCAACATGACATAATTACATGAATCATCAATCCAATAAGCAAACAATTCAACCATTAAAGCATCATAAAAACATATGAACAAGTCATATCATCAGAAACAAGATCATATATATACATCAAAAAATTATATACATCATATCAAAACTGGATTGGTATGCCACAATCTATACCCTGGCATACTCAATCCTCTCAAAAATCTCTCAAAATCTATAGTCCATAGACACCTAGCCTCGAGATGCCCTCGAGCTCTCAGCCTCATCTCCTCCCCCACCCTGACATGGAGGAGGTGGTCCCATAGAGGTCCGAGATGTATCTCGGGTCCTCATCATCGATCGGGAGGATGTCCTCATCGATCCCAGCCTGACTGGTTCTGCAATGTTGGCTGGTAGCTGTACCCTCTGGCCCTCTGGAACCAGCTGAAAGTATACACCCTGGTAAAATGTAGTCTGCATCATGGACCACACTAGATCATCCCTGCTCGCTCCTCCACCCCGAGCTCTGAGCCATGTAGCCTCATCCTGCAATGTCTGCACCTAAGTCTAGAGGCGGGCAACCTCAACTCGAGAGCCATCATCTCGTTGCTCTCCCCTATGTCAACACCCTTGCCCTTATCAGGCGATGGTGGTCTCTCCCCCTACTATGAAGGGAGTCCCTCCTCCCTTCACCCTATCTCCCATGGCCTCTGTGGAGCCCATGCCATCCTCTGGCATCTCTCCTATGGGATCCACCACTGCTCTCTCCCCCGTGACCCTGCACTACCTCAATAGCAGCCTATCATCACCTCCCCATCTGGCGCACCATAGCGTGCACTGGACCCTACGCCCTCATCATCCGAGGAGGGTGGATGCCTATGTACCAGGCATCGTAGCCATCCACAACCTCGACATTGTCACCATCCACTGGCTGGATGGGGGCATCATCCATGTCCTGACTCTAGAATCACTGCATATCTGGAGCCCCGCTCAGTGTAGTACTATCCCGAATAGTTTGGGAGTACTCGTAATCCCTGAGAGAAGGGATCCCCTACTGTAGATCGAACTATCATAGTACTCGATCATAGCGGTGGAGCTCTACCTCTCCTCGCTCCATCCTCAGCCAGCAGACTCGCCTGATGCGAGCCAGCTCCTGCCCATCCTCTGCCCACCCGGGGTGCTCTCACCATGGCCTCCAGGTGATCTGGTCTAGGATGAGGTCATCTAGCAACCTCCGTGACATCGGCAGATCTATCCGCCATTGTGACCCCCACTGTAGCCACCAATAGAAAACCCGGGGCCTCTCCCGGTCAACCCCTATCAATGGGAGCCCTACCGGCCTCCGCACCGCAATGTGCTCCCAACACCAAACCTGTAGCAATGATGTCAAAACCAGACATCGACCTCCCTTGTATACGACCCCATACAGGATCCTATACAAGCGGCAAAGAACAAAGCTGCCCCATGCAAATCTGTACCCGTGGTCTCTCATGTCGTAGACTATGTCTGAGAGCACCCACGGTAGTCTGCATCCACTCTGGTGGCACAGCAGTAAGCCACCGACAACTCCTGCCAAAACCCGTGTCAGCCTAGATGCCCCAGGCATCTGCCGTAGCGACTCGATGTTCACTCCGCCCTTCTCCAGGGTGAAGCTCGGGTCTCCCGTGAGCCTCATCATCGCCTGGCCCTGATTGGCCATAGGCGTCATCAGCCGTCCTTGTATGGGGATCCTCATGATCCTCCATACGTCCTCTAGAGTGGGAGCCATCTCCCCTATCGGTAACCAGAAGCGAGGATGACCCCGGATACCACCTCTCTGCTAGGGCTGTTAGTAGCCCCATGTCAGTCGGTACTTGTGGCATCTCTGCCACATGCTGTAGACCGACTCTGTCCAAGTCGGTCATGCTCTGCCTGGTCAAGCGCGGCTATGTCATCTCTTAGCCCATCGTATTTCCATTCTCGGCTCTTTAGTAACCCCTTCTGCAAAACAAACAATAAAACAACAAAATCATTAATAACTCAATCATTCAAATTAAACAACTTAAAATCAAATTTAAAATGATATCGTCCACCATTGGATGATATCGTCCCCAATTGGGCAAAATCATCCTTTGTGAGGATGAAATCATCTCCGATTTTGCAACTTGGGAATCGCCCCTTGTTGGACGAAATCGCCCCTAATTCGCCGATTTCGTCATCAGACGAAATCGACGATCTAGGGACGATTTCGACGAAATCGGGACGATTTTGTCCCGACGACGTCGATGGCCTAAAAACGGCCGTGATGCCCCAAACAATCAAAATTTAAATCAAAAGAATTGCACAAAGTTAAATTAAACCTAATCTACTAGGATTAGATCCTTACCCGTAGCCCGCGTCGGACCTCTATCGCTCTGTGCGCTGTCTCCACCATGTTTCTTCTCTGCAGAGCTCTGGAACAGTAAAAGTGAATAGTACAAATGAATTAGGGTTTTCCCTATTTTCTTTAATTTATTTAAAAATCAACATTTTAAATTTTTGCTTTTCCACGTTTTTACCTCAAACGTTCGATTTGGGTAAAAACACGGAGGGGGCACCATAGTCAGCATTCGTACGATTCGACCAAGAATCGTCGTCTAAAAAATTGAGTATATTTTTGCTTTCTCGTAAAACGGGAAAAACTCGTCTTTAACGCATTTTCTTCAGAAAATTCGCTAAAGAGGGGGCAAAATGTAGCACCCTAAAATTGGCATGGTTAAAACCTTAGTAAAAAGATAAAATATTAAAATTTGAATTTCAACCCCAAACTGCCCGTTAAACCGCCTTTTACCCGCTTCCCCCATTTTTCGTGCCATATTTAGGATTTGTTTTGACCGTTGGACGATATCGTCTCAGATTAGATGAAATCATCCCCGATCTGACGAATTCATCTGGAACAGAATGTCCAGACGATTTCGTCCCAAAACCAAATTTTCATAATTAGCTTCTATTTCAACAACCTCTCCAACTCGGGCAGAAGCATGTCTGCGCAGTTGGAGATTTCCCTATTGGAGATCTCCCAGATTGGGATGATCCCCAACCTCCCAAACCTCTTCCTAATCCTATATAAACTAGGATTTTTCTAGTTTATCCCCCTGATTCCCCCTGGCTGGCTGGCTAATTCTCCCTGAACCCCCAACCCCTTAGTTGATGGATTTCATTGCAGAGTTAGCTCCTCATTCCCTCGCACTATTTTGCTTGCATTCGGTATTTTTGTATTTTTATTGCAGGAACTCTACTATTTTTTAGTCGAAGCTAGCTTGGATCATCGCGGATGATCTCATACGATTGGAGGCGATCCTGACTGTAGTCCAGATTGAGGGCAGTCCGAGTTTAGAGTTTGCATTTTCTTAGCTGTTTCTGCATTTTTCATATCATATCTCTGCACTGTTTTAAGTTATTATGTTTTATGCATCTTGGAGTTCACCTCATTTAGCATAATTGCATGATAAAGTTAAAATCAATCATTAAATTTACTGCATTTCCTTATCTGTTATTATAATCTATTATTTAGGCATGTTTGCTGTTATTCCTACCATTATCCCTTGCTTTTGCATTTGCATATTTGGTATTTTGTGTCTATTTTTGTGATTGCAGGTTTCTGACGAATTCTTCTGACGAATTCATCAGATTTCAGACGATTCTGTCTGATTTCAGATGACCTTCTATGATTTGGGATGATCCCAAGAAATATCAGATGATTACGTACAAACTGAGACGATCTGAACTGCTACAAGACTCAAAATCTCCATCAGACATCCGAAATCAGGTATGACATCTTCTAGTTAGCATATTCTCTGTTATTTGCATCCATTTCTATTTTTTGTATTCATTTAAATCAGCATTGGCATATAGAATAGTTTAGATTCATATCGGCCAAACCTAGGAGTTGAATGATCAAGCATAAAAATGAACACATCAAACACACTATCAACCTAGGCATGGAAACTGCCATTCAAAAGTTTCCTGGTGAACCCACCATCCATCGAAAATTCACCCTTATACACCTCCCCCGAGAGGCGGGACCTTCAAAGGGCCTCTCAGTCCGAGGTATTGTCCCATCCTTTTCACATCCCCCTTCCGGGCACGGATCCTATAGCCTGAAGGTAAGGGTGCAAAAAATTTGGAGCGATACACTATCATTTTAGATAAAATATAGAAATTATATCAAATGCATCCATATATGCAATCAAGGACATCTAATCCATACCAGTAACACTATAGCACCTAAGGAGCCCATCCGCACAAGGATTTCCATTAGAAAATTCTTATAGTTGAATTTGCCCCTCAGCCTATGAATCTGACACCAATTCACCCCTTGACATACGAATTGGGTCTATAGGTATCAAATCACCCCAAATTTGCCAAGTAAGCATTTTGTCATTTTTTTATGATGTTTCCCATAATTTTTAATGCATTTTAGTATAGTTTTATTTCCTATTTTCATTAATACAGGTCCTGACCAAGGCAAGCCCCCAAACACTCTAACACTAAGTTTTAGGTCATAATATAGGTAAAAAAGCATCCACATCAACAATAGTGGTGGCCCATATACATAGTAAGACCACCTACATCAAGGTATCCAAGAGAATCTATCAGTCTATTTGATGTTCATTATGAAGGATTCCTTATAATCCTTATTGTAACCTTTGAATTCCATTTAAAATGAATAAATTTTTTTTTTTTTGTACTTATGCATTTAATTTGTACTTATTTTTGAGAAAATAGCAACTTTTGTACATTTCATTTTGGCACGCCCAGTGGGACCCCCACATAGGATTGTGTTGGAATAGTTTTATCGTGAATCTAACTCAATCTATTGTTTTTGTGTTGTTGCAGGTACCAAACTAGACATATCAGAGATCCTTTAAGCCCTAACAATCCCCTCAAACCTTTAGAATAGGTATTTTAGGCCTATAGATCTGATTCACATCCTTACCTATGAATCCAGATCCAATTCACCCCCATACTGTGAATTGGTCCTACAAGCCTCAAAATCCCTCAAAATTGTAGGGTGAGTAATAGAGAAGCAAATAAGACCACCTGTCACATCAAAAACTAGGTATTCCACAAAACTTTCTTTGTTCTAACATTTATGTCAAAAGAAATATTTACTAGTAAATGCATTGATACATTGGGTAAAATTCCTTATTCTTATGCATCCATCATGATAGAAACGCTTACTTTAGTTGCAAAAACCTGCACAAAACCAGAAAATTTGATTTTATTTATTTTTGAGAAATTGTTAATTTATTTTTGCAAATCGCATGTTGCATAAGTGGTGCATTTATTTATTTTTCCATTACATCAATTTCCTTCCAAAAGAATTTCAAATTTTGATTCTAAAAATCAGATTTAGAATTAGAGTTTTGTAAATCCCTTTTGCACATTTCTCTTGAAGCAATTTTGAATTTCCTTTTGTACAAAAGTCAAAGTCAAATTTCTTTCATGCATTTAAGAATTAGGGCTTTTCAAATTTCTTTTTGTACATTCCATTAAAGCAAGTTTTAGATTCCTTTTTGTACATACAAATTTTAGAATCCTTCTATTGTCATTAAATTAGGATTTCCCCATTTCTTTCGCAAATCCCCCGGGTAAATCATAATTTTTACATTTATTTATACATATTTTAGTCTAATATTGTCTATTTATCTTTGTATAAATCCTTCTTACATTTCTTTCATGTTCCAAAATTAGGGTTCCATAAACCCCTTTTCTCACATGTGTTACATTGCTTGTTTATACGCTTTCATAGAATAGGTCTTAGTTTCTTTTCCAAAAGGCACATAAGACTAGATTTCTTTTACAAAACGCATATTACTTTAGCCTTTTGCTTCCAAAAAGTGCATTTAGAGATAGAATTTTTATTTCAAAAGAGCATTTAGATTTATTACTTTATACATCATCATTAGCAAACTCAAACCCACACACAATGGTGGTTCAAAACAAATGGTGATATTGGACTTCATCCCTAATCCATCATTCAATATTGGTGTGACAGGAGTTGTACCCTCCACAATCTCACCCCCTTTAGATAGCTAGTAGCCCCATACAAGTGGTTTTCTTGACTTCATCACCAGAAAACCCCCCACTTTTGAGATTGGGCTCTTGGATTTCATCACCATAAGTTACCTTTAGAGTGGGATAGGATTAGATATCTTCATTCACAAGGCTAAAATTATTTGTGGACATGGTAACTGTAATTCTTGACTAAGCCTAATCGAGGGTGAAGAAAAAGCATGGTGTTGTTGACCATACCTAGTAGGTCTTAGATGGTACTACCTCTTCTCATGAGAGGACATAGTGAGCTCATTCCAACATATTGAGTTCTCCCTTTTAGGTTATATTTTTACTGCACTTTATATATAGGTCACCATTTGCACATCATGACATTGTTCTATTCTATGCATGTTTAGGTGTTAAATAAAAATATATCAATGACACTCCCAATTTATTTAAAATATTCACTCCACTACCTATGATTCTACTTAGGAAGTATCAACATCAAAACACATCAAATGAACAAAACACTTTATTTCTTGTACTTAAGAACTGATTCCAGTTTTGTGTTGTTTGCATGATCACAAACTGGTTTCAGCACATCACACCATGTAGCACTTTGTTTTTTAGCTACACACAGCTTGTCACTTTACTTTGAGTCTACACCTCATAGCGTTGCTTTCAACCCCCTTTCACACATTGAATATAGAACCATAGATTCTAGTTTTTGTGTGATTCTAAAACTTCACAACACGACATACATCATCATGCCAATTTTTACCCATAGTCATGCACATGAGCAAGTGCACCCTATAGAGGAGGAACCTAGTACCCCTTCTAGTCAGGCCATACGTCCTCATTTGATCATAAATGGGAAGTCCACATACACACATGATCCAATAATAGAGTTAAATCCATGCTATGCACACACGGTGGCTCACGGTGAGACATCCACTTTGAGTGAAGCCCTCACCACTTAACTCATAGAATACTATCAACTCATTTTCCTTACATAATCACCTAATCCACCTATCATGTTCTGCAATCATATGATCTACACTACTCCAAGACAACCAAATTTATTTTTTACCATAGATGAGGAGACTCCACCTATGTCCCCTACCTTTGCACACCCTTTCTTCAAGATTTTATCTTAATATCTATTTGATAATGCCTCTTCCCTATTTAACCATAGTTACCCTAAGGTTGCATCATTCATCCCTACTCTAGGGATTATCTTAGACCCTTCTTCCTTTGCCATAGGTACCTATATGCCATCATTTAAAATTATGCAACAACAATCCCCCTTGCAGGAGCAACAAGTGCCACCCCAAACACCATATCCATACTCTTCTCAAGAGTCCCAACCATCATCATCCCAAAAAATATTTTTCACAATTTTTGAGGACCTATCATAGCCACCTCTTCAAAACCAAACTACACAATATCAACAAAAAAACTAGCTACTCATACCCAATTGAGAGTGGATACATTTCTCACTCTAGATTTCTAACCTCCTACCCTAGAATCTTACCCTCCTTCCTCCTCATCATTCCTACCTACATCGTAGGTGTCTGGAATGTACCCTACCCAATACCTTGCTCAAACTTCATCTATATCGACATGTAGGATGCCTCCTCCTTGTTTTTGGTCCCCAAATACTAGTCTTATTCCTACCTATGGATCAAGATCCAAAACCTACACTCCTACCACTCTAGGCTACTCTACATAGTTTAGTTTTACCACTTTCTATCCTTTGGTATAGAGATAGATTTTGTCCTTTGACACCTTATATCGACCACCCCTAAAAATGATAGCTTCAATACCTCCACTATTACCTACTAGATCTACATTATTTATGCCTCCTCCTTTGTATTCATCACTGCCTATGACCCAACCATTACATCAGGTTCCTATCCAGTAGGTACCCATGCCACAAAAACACATTCCATAATCACAATACTACTATCCCCAAAAAACACCCATTCCATAACCTAGTGTTCCACTAGCCATGATATCATATGTCGCTCAGCACCCATTCTACCAAGACCAGTTGCAATAATTACCCCCTCAGTACTAGGAATAACAACAACTCCAATACCCACCATATTCCCAATCTCAACCCACCTTAGCATAGTCCTCCATACCCTTAACACTTGAGGTTCAGCTCCTACGATATGAAATCGAGATGTTAAACCTATGCATGACCAATTATGGACCACAAAAACCAACATATGATGAACTCTATAGTGATCCAGTTCATCCATCAGTTCCTATCCCACCTTACCCCTACCACTTTGACATCCCAAAGTTTGACAAGTACAAAGGTAAGGAAGACCCTAGAGAACACATGAGTAACTATCACTCAGTTTGCTACCAGATTCATAGTAGTAATCCCCTTATGTTACGTACATTCTCCCTCTTACTTGTAGGACAAGACTTAGATCAGTATAACATGCTTCCACTCCATAGCTTTTATACCTTTGAACAATTGGCCAACTCCTTCTTGGAACACTTTTCCATAAACATTAAGAAGGAGACTAACTTATCAGACTTCTATGCCTTGCGATAGGCTTATGACGAACCCATAATAAAATTTGTATCAATATGGAGATTGATCATCCATGACCTTATCCATAGCCTCCCTACCATTGAGCTAGTGACACTATTCTCCAAGAGTTAGCACAAACACATTTCCACCTTCTTGCAGCTTCACCAAATTTGTACCTTTTAAGAAGCCATTTCCCAAGCCAAAGTAATTAAGGACATCAACGTACAGTCAGGAAAAATCAAGTTACTACAATAGCCCAATTACAATTCTAAATTCCATTTTAACAAATATACTCTGAATCAACCCTTTTCTTGATTACCACAAGCTAATCAAGTGGAAACCATTATCTTAGCACCCATTTTGATTTCACAACTCCTCTTCCTTAATGTCAAATATTTCAAACCAATGTGCCTTCCCCTCATGGGCCTTATCAAACTTGTGGCATACACCCGTAGGCCCAATAGTGCAATCTCACTCCAATTTTTGAACCATTACCAGCTTTCTTCTAGAGGTTATATGAAGGAGGTCATATCATATTTCCTGAGATCTGACCATTGGATACAAACCTACCTAAGACTCATGGATACAATTATAAAACCTACCACCACCAACACGACCATGATATTGATGCTTATCCCTATTTTTATGGTCAAGTCCAAGACCTAATTGATAGGGGTACCATCCAGGTTGCAAACCCTCTCACCCCATAAAATCAAAACCTAGGGATCTTCCAGAACTACTTACCTAACCACAAGGAAACTAACCCATAAAAACCATCATTCAATCCTCCATGGACACCTAGGAAAGTAAAAAATTTCCAACATGATCCCTCATCACGTAGCATAGTGGGTATGATCAACCTTACTATGCACAACCAATGATACCCATCGTGCCAAATAATATCTATTATTTATTTATCGGTCTGACTCATATCACCATAGCATTTCATTACTCCTAGTGCCATACCACATCTTCCATAAAATTTCATTACAATCTGTGGTAGCCTTACCCATAAATTATGTAACACCCTCACTTAGCTATCCATTTTTGACCTCCTACAAAAATCTCAACCCCATCATGAGGTGTTGAATTACATCCTATGCTCCATTGATATAGAGACACATGACATGAATACCTTTATAAATTTTGTAGGGAAAATCCCACAATGCCTTCAACCCTCCATTAGTTTCCATGATCACAAGATTATAAAAATGGTAGGATAAGGATAAGATCCTCCTCTCTATATCCAAGCAACCATCAATAACATGACCTACGAGCGTGTACTCACTGATATTGGTTCTTCCATTAGTATTATCTCCATAATAACATTGCATCACTTGCATATACCACCAACCCATTTTGCCACTCCATCTCTCAACCTTCATGTATTTGACGGTTCCATTAGACCCATGGTAGGATCCATCATCTTACCCATTTGAGTAGGTATCTATATCATCTCCATCCTGTTTCACATCATCCAAGGCAAGATGCAATATCATATCCTCCTTGGTTTCCCATGGATTAGAGACATGCAGTGTGTCTCTTCCACACTACACCATTACATTAATTATGTCCATGATGGACTTATCCATTGTGTCCTTGTCTATGGGGATCCCTTAAAATTTTGCAACATCACAAATATTACACCCACACCTTCCTCTTATTCCATAAAACTCTTTCTCATATCTTCTCATAAATATTTTGGAGCATTGACATCATCCCCAACATCCACTTCACTGCCAAAATCCTCATCATGGGCACACACCTTGATTTCAGCACCATTAGCACCACCTTTAGTAGCACCTAAATCTACTACCATGCCTTTCTCACCACCATTCTTATGGCCACCACCACCATTGTAGCCATCATCATCCACAACTCCACCTGTGGTACCACAACCATCATCACTATCTCCATCATGCCCTATCACTCAAAATCAATCATCTTTCCCTATAAGAGAGCCAATTCTCCCTACACCGCAAACACCTCCCATTCCCTTTCACCCAAGGTCTAGGTCATTCATCTCCCTGTGTAGTCTATTACTGGAATTATCTCCTCCAACTTCATAGTTCCCATAAGCAAACCACCCTATCCCAGCTACCAAAGTTGAATGCCATGAGTGAGAGCAACAAGATTCTCATCTTGATTACCAAATTTTACACCCTTCTACTATCACTATAAGAGAATCTTAGATTGCACCATCATCTTCTGGTTTAGATTTGCCACCTCATTTACCATCATGTAGATCACCATGTATTTCTATCTTCATGAAAAATTTAGGCCCATGGGATTACAATGTGCATAATACTCATGTACATCCACCTATCATATAGTCCATGTGAGACTTCAATCATCCCTCAGCTTTGATTTTGACCATTAGAATAATTATACAATTAGGATCCCCCAAAAATCATACCAACTTTGTCTATGCAGGAGTTGATTCCTCACTCCTACTTGTAGTACCTCCACCACCACAATATAGCTTTTGTGGTACACTTGATCACTTGGCTAACCCCTATTTTGCCTTATGCTATCTTCAACATTTCCATTGGTGTGGATTTGGATTAGCCCACTATGAACAAGGGTTGTGTACACCCATTAACCCTCATGTCCAATTACCTACAAATAAATCTAGATTAGGTTACCATCCCACTATCATCCACACACTTTATGATGAGTTATAGGATATCTCTCTACATCCTTCCCCTCTTCCAACACACACCTAGAAGAATACATTGACATGAAAATCCTAGAGGATACTCCATAACCTCACTCTACCATCACAGTTCCATGTGATTTCTTCTAAGAATCCCCCTATTCTGACACCACATCATCATGTTGTGTCGATGAATTGATAAGCCAATTTGTTACCATATCCTTAAATGCTCATCACCTAGAGTAGAACATGACATCTCCACCACCATTTCTAAAATATTTAGCTATGCTTCCATCCATACACTGTAAATCCACCAATCTACTACTTGACCGCATTCCCCACCAATGGTTTTGTGCCCTCCATTGAGCCTCTAAGGATTCTCATATATTATTGAGTCATTATCATCAGAATCTTCACACCAGAATCCCCCACAATGTTGGTTAATATGGTCAAGGTGGATCTTTTTCCTCACTCCGATACACACACCATCCAAGCCGTGATGACACGCCAAACCCTAATTTCATCGATCTCACACACATTTAACCCATATCAATACCTTAAAATTTCCTACTTTCACCTCATGTCTTACGTGTTGCAAATGCTCCTTCATCATCCAAACCACCTCACATACCCTAGGTGCACCACACAAACATCTACCTATATTATGAGTATGATATTACCGAGATCATCGATGACCTCCACCTCATTACAATTCTAGAACAACTACATGATGTTTATCACATGCTCATAGAGGAAACCATCGATGTAGATATCAATGATGACCCTAAAAATCCTCACATCGTCAAGCTAACCACTAGAATTTCCACTAAATAATGTGCTTTTTTCATTGCTTTCCTTTGAAAGTATTTCAGAGTATTTGTGTAGTCCTATAAAGATATGCCAAGCCTCGATCCCAACCTTTTAGTTCACAACCTTATGCTAGACAAATATGCTAAACTTGTAAGATAAAAACTACGATGCATGTACCCAAAATTTGTGTTACTGATCAAAACTGAGCTACAAAAGCTCCTCGACGTAGATTTTATAGTACCCATAGATTACCCTAAATGGGTATCCAACATGGTTCCAATACCAAAACAATCTAGCAAAGTTTGTGTCTACACTTTTTTTCATGATTTTAACAAAGATTGTCCTAAATACAACTTCCCACTACC
This sequence comes from Wollemia nobilis, assembly GCA_028583015.1. Classification (NCBI taxonomy): domain Eukaryota; kingdom Viridiplantae; phylum Streptophyta; class Pinopsida; order Araucariales; family Araucariaceae; genus Wollemia; species Wollemia nobilis. The sequence goes on along the minus strand of JAQPPZ010001870.1, from coordinate 13,811,263 downwards.
TAAAATTGATTCACTCATTGATTCTATTGTAGGACATGAGATGATCTCCCTCATGGATGGATTCTTTGGTTACAACCAAATCAAGATCAATCCTACTAATCAACACAAGATATCATTCACAACCCCTAGGGAAATTTTGCTATAATTTCATGCCTTTTGGTCTTAAAAATGTTGGGGAAACCTACCAGTGTGCCATGAATTATATCTTCCATGATTACATGCACAAAAGCATGGAATATTATGTAGATGACATCATCATAAAATCTAAGAAACACTCACAACACCTAGATGATGTCTGTCAGATATTTGAATGTTTATTAGAACATGATGTCCATATTAACCTGAAGAAGTGTGTCTTTGGATTTACCTCAGGTATAATATTAGGTTTTAATATCACTCAATGTGGCATTGAGGTAGAACCTAATAAAGTAAAGTTCATCATCGATATGCCCCTACCTACTACCTTAAAACAATTGTGTAGCCTCTAAGGCAAGATCACATCCATTCATTGATTCATAGCACAACTGTCAAACAAATGCAAATTGTTCAACCATCTCCTATAAAAGGGGGTCAATTTTAAGTGGGACGATAACTTCCAAAATTCCTTTGATGCTATCAAAACTTACCTCACTCCCCCACCAATTATGTCTCCTCTGCATCCACAACTACCACTAATTTTATACATCTCAGCCATATATTTTGTGCTAGGTATATTGCTAGCTCAAAAGAATGCACTCAAAAAAGAGAAAGCCATATATTACATAAGTCATATGCTAGTAAGCTACAAAGTTAGATATAAGTACATGGAAAATCTATGTCTAGTTGTAGTCTTTGCCACCTAGAAACTATGCCATTATATGTTAAATCACACAAATGTTTTCATCACCTAAGACAACCCCCTTTGGTACATGATGAAGAAAAGCTACCACAAATCCCAAATAGAAAAATGGATTATGCTCCTAATAGAATTTGACCTAGAATTTGTTTTGCAAAAACTCCATTAAAGGACAAGTCATCGTAGACCAACTTGCAAAAGCTCCCTTGCTTGATGACCAAACTATCCTCATTCAGCTTCCTGACGATTCCATCTTCCACATCACATAATTCAAAGAGTATTTTGATCTTGAATAACTATAAAATTTAACCCTATACTTTTATGACTCTTGATGCACTCATGATGGGGGTGCAGGCATAGTTTTCTTCACACCTGAAGGAGAATCACTCCCATTCTTATTTAAATTGGACTTCCATTGTAAAAAAAACAATGCAAAGTATGAAGCCTTAATCCTAGGATTAAATTAGGCTCATGCCATGCATATCAAACACTTCCACATCATAGGTGATTCCCTCCTAATAGTGAACCAAGAGAAAGATATCTAGCAATGTCGTTGTCTAGTTCTCCAACAATACAAATATATTGCACAATAACTTCTTACATAGTTTGAGTGTTATGACCTCGAAGTCACTCCATGATCATAAAACCATTTTGTAGATATAATGGCTTCCTTAGTATCATTAATACCACAAAACCCATAATAAAACACCACATATGTATCCATTCACACACTAACATAATATACCATATCATCTACATATCCTATATATGATGGTGGCATTCACGTGGTCGATACCAAACCACATGACTCTCATTTTGCATAGATAAAATATTAATCAAGTTAGAATTCCTACCATGCAACCTACTCACACTCATCACTGAGCATTAAAATAGTGAGTGATTCTCTATATATTTTTGGGGGACATCCTCTATCATCGTAGTTATGATGGCATCCTTTTGTGTTGCTTAGAACCCCACAAATATTAGCAGGTTGTATAATAAATCCATGATGGTACTTGTGGTGGCCACTTCAGTCACATGGCAATCACAAAATGCATCCTTCACATGGGTTATTATTGGCCAAATATGGAACATGACTATTGTGAATACGTGAGGTGTTGTATCAAGTTCCAACAGAATGCAAACCTCACACACCTTCCATCCCAAGCACTCCAACCAATCTAGTCCATGTTGCATTTTTCAAAATGGGCCCTTGACCTTATTGGAAAAATCACACCTGATTCATTGAGTAATAACAAATTCATCATTATATCCATAGAATATTTTAAAAAGTGGGTCAAAGCCATCCCACTTGTTCAGACCACATGAGCTAAGATCGTAGTATTTATCATAGACCATATCATTTGTCACTTCAAAATTCCTTCCCAAATCATCTCTAATAATTGGATTTATTTCAAGAATAAAAATTTTCATGTCTTCTACACTAAATTTAACATCTATCATAACTTCTCTACCCCATACTACCCATAGGATAATGGCCAAGAAGAATCTACAAATAAAATAATCTATTTCATACTTTGTAAAATAGTAGAAAAATCTCATCGTAACTAGCATAACCAAATACACTTAGCTTTGTGGGCTTATAGTATGAGAATACTTACTCCCACTGGGTTAACCCATTTCTCATTGATCTATGGCATCAAAGCCATCATACCCTTGAACTCGATATACATTCTTTACGGGTATCTATGAAGGAATTCATCTATGACAACACCGCTCATCAAGCAAGCATTGATCAGCTAACACTCCTCGATGAGCATCGTATCCATACCATTGAGCATACATGTGTCTACCAAGATTACCTTAATTGAGCCTAAAGTAATAAGGTGCATCAACATGAATTCTAAATTGGTGATTTAGTTCTCAAAGAGAATCAACAAATATCAAATCAACCTCACCAGTAATGAGATAAGTTTACCCCAAATTGGTTGGGCCCCTTCATAATCACACACAAAATTAGGTCAAATTCCTAATGCTTGGCTATTCTCAAAGGTCTCATTGAACATAAACCTATTAACATCCTTCATATTCGTACATTCAATGCCTAACCTATATAGGCAGTCACTATTATAAATAATAAATATGTCTATTCACAAACACACGACCCACTATGCACATCACAACACATGCATGCCTTCAATTTTATAGCTCCATTATACATGTACTTTTGCTTTTTATGTCATTTATATGCTATTGGTATATTTTTATTTTTGTAGGATACACATCATCTACCACTACACCATAAGTAAGGATACGTGACCCTGTACACTTACTACCAATATCACAACATCCCACCATGTAGGACATCCAACACCACCCCTAGTATTGATTACACCAGCTGATCTAGCCAGACCACCTATTATTCTCTAGACCATATAGTCTTTATCTTCCTCTCATTCAAACCATCACACTCCACTTCAATTCCTCTCACCTCATCATAGAGGATCATCCTATTCACCCCGTTAAGGATAAATTTAGTTCTTGCTATTCTCATTTGATGAAAAGGAGGAAAGCTCCCATATTCTCACCCAGGGACCTCCTCCACCTTCACCTAAGGATGCAATGAACCCCTACTCACCATCCTCTTTCCCTCACTATCTGTTAGGAACCTACCACCCTCCCAATCAAGGATACACACCTCTTCCTACATGCCCTTCATGCCTACCTCCATCACTTCTGATCAAGATGTCTCCCTATGCTCAAGTATTGTAATCACATGCTTCCCAAGCCACTTCTACATGCATACCTCCATCCTACACATGTCGTTATCCATAGTTTTCTCCTAAAACACCCATCCTCCATAAATAACCCTCACCACTTTGTGGCCTACCATTCCAGCTAATCTTACACTCTATGTATTCCACTCACCCCTATTATCACCTCATTATAGTTCCTCTTCCTATAAATACCACATTGCTCCCCATAAATTGGAGTCTCACTCTCCACATTCTCTGATCCCATAACCTCCACATCTTGATATCTAGCATATCCTAGCTCAACTCGACACATTAAAATTACATTTGAGCCATTGTCATTTCCTTACGTCTACTCGCCAGTCCACTATACCCTGTACATCTTCACCCTTACCCAGTTCTATTCCTCATCCAAGGTTTTACCGCACGTCTGAATCTCGACCTACTTCTTCACCATTTGACCTTAATCTATCCACTTCCTACACACCTCTTATGGATCCCTACATCTACCCAATGCCCATCCCATCTACACCACTATCCAAAATATTTTCTTCTTTGGATCAATAGAGAGAGATTTTACCTTAGCGGTAGCTATCCTAGACAATGGCCTGCAACCTAGTCTAGGGTTTTAGGTGTTATTGTCTTTTATTCTACTTTCTCTTACATTTAATTAGCATAATATTTAATTCAGTTATTCACATTCATAGCACCAATTTCATTGCATTTGATTCCATTGAGCTTATTCATTGTTAATAGCCTCATCTAGGGAGGTAATATGGGACATTTAAGCATGTGTTGTTTCATTGATTTTAGATCTATAGGTTCAATAGGGAAAATCCACAACATACGAGAGAAATAAGATCCCTCTAGCAATCAGACCTAGAGAAGGAGGTATCTATAAGCCCTCATAAATTTCCATGTGCATCATTGGGAATCCTGATAAAGCATGTCCCCTATGTGAGGGAATATTTTATACACCCGTTGCCCTCTTTATGTGTAAAATCATGTATTAAACAAAGGGTATCCCTTAGAGGTATTCATATGTAATCGGATATTGGAAATATCAATAAAAAACATTCATTCATTTATTTCTTCACATTATGGTTATATCTGCTTTATGCCTTTCATTTATTGCATGTTTAAACATTAAAGGATTCAATCGAATCACAAGTAGAGTAGTTAGTGGATGATGTGTCACTTCCTTGGGGTTGCTACAGATGGTGATCATAGTGAGACTCCTACCTAGTTATTTAGTTTACTTTCATTTTTTGCCACTTTACTAACTCAAGTTTTGTGTGCAGGTTTAGCCGCTCTGATCTATAGCAGCCAAAAATCAGCCACTCTAGTCTATAGTGGGTAGGAGTCAACTACTCTGGTATACAACGACTATAAACTAGCTGCTCTGGTCAACAAAGAACATAACTAGAGTGCAGTAGAGGTCAAAACATTGATTCTCCAAGTTGGATTAAAGGTTGGTACAATATTTCTGATATTTTATGGTTTTTTGTCTATTTTTGTTCTCTTAAAAATAGTGATAATTAAGACATATATCCATATTGGAAAACTGAAAGAATGAAAGAAAAAGAACTTGCATCTTGTACATATTAGCTTTCCTTTTAGATTTTCCACTAGGTGTTGCTAGGAATAGTGGCTTATGTCAAAGTTTTCCCTAGAATCCAACGTGCTAGACACTGTGTATTGGTTTGCTTGCTTTGAGGCCTTTCTAAAGGCCATACTTGCACCTAATAGAGTGCATCCATTAATATCATAGTAGCTATGCACCTTTATGAAAATTTAAATGCATTTTGTATTAGACATGTAGGAAAGAGTCATTGCTACTGTATGATGCATTCTTATTCATGAAAAACTTAAAATGAACCCCACACACACACACACACATATTTTAAGCATTGGGGAGTTAGATTTCATCACCAACCCTTAATTTAGTTTGATGATGTTGGAATTCATATCCTTACATCGGTTTGCCCCCTAGATCTTCCTAGAAATGGATTGAGGATATTACTTATAGTAGCACTAAGTAACTTGTATTTAAACTATCTCACACAATTGGAACAATCATTGGTTTATAGTGGAATAACTAGGTGAATCCCCCACTAGGATTTAAGTGGTGTACCCTAGTATCTTTTAAGAAATCATGTTTGGAATGAGTGTTCTTTATTGTCAATGTGTATGAGTCTCATCATCATAAATCCAAAGCAAGAACAAGAAATAAGAAATGACAAAAAATCAAAATACAGCAAACAGTTTAGGGCACACTTAAATTGGTAATCAAGATAAACATTTGCTTGATATTGTTTGGTCATATTTAACTGCAACACAAAATCTAAATTCCAAAAAAAAATGGTCAAAATAAGAATTAAAATTCATCTATTTAACATTGAGGGAGAATTTGAAGCAACGCATACCCTTGGGGGATCTCCTAGAGAAACCCTAAACAAGGAACCACATGAAAGAACTACATAACATAAAAAAAATAGACCTCATGACCATCATCATCAAGGAGACACGAGGAGACTCAAGGTCTTCCTTTAAACACACAAACTTCTTAGAGATATGAGGAAGCTTCAAGAGCTTCCTCCTCACATGGACATAAGGAGAGTTCTAGACCCCATTCTTCACACAGATATGATGAGGTTTCCCCATATCCATCCTCATGAATGGTAGAGAGGGCCACAAAACCCGTATCACTAAAATGATGCACAAGAGTTGCAACATCCCAACATTCACATGAGACACTTAGAACATATTAGCCCATTGATGGGTATGAAACTAGAGATACATCCAATAATAGATATCAAATGGAAGATATCATTCACACAAGAGGAAGTATTCCAATAGAATATGACCTAATTGGAGTAAATGGCATCCCATGGGATCAACAATGAAAAATAATATAGTTAGATGATGTGGATCAAATTTATTTGAGACCACCTCTTAAAACCATAGCCACATAGAATTATGCATATGGAAGTTCACAAACTATGACTTCTAAGCCCACCTCTCAAACTGGGGGTGCCTGAGGGTTACCCCATAGTAAACATATAGAGTCTAATCATAGATACACTCAAAAATACACTAAAAAAGTCACATTAGCTATCAAGAGAAAAAAAACAATGGAAACCTCTTCAATAAATCTATGAATCAAAACCACTAGAACATGATCAGATAAGCATTAGTATTCTATGACCACACAAGTTAACTGCATGCAACAGTTATAAAAAACCTTACACAAAGAGTGAGAGCTTGTAGAAGCTCTAAAACATGATAAAAAAAGATAATGGTTGTTGTTCCAACATGAGCAATGTTTAAGAGAGCAAGCTAAGCAGCTAGCTTGTATCAACCAACAATCAAATAGAAATGATCATAAAATAGATCAATGTGTTGAATCACCAAGAGAGGAGCACACTAGAAAATAAGGAAACCCATAACAAAACCACCCTCCAAATCATGAGCGAAATCCAACTGGTGGGGAAAGGGTAAACCTAATAGAACAAGATCAGGCACATATTGAATCCCCTCATAGGAGGGAAGAAAATAGAGAAAATAAAATGGATAGAGGGTTACCTCCACCACCACCATGGGGGGGTCTACAAGAGGAGGAACTCCTCACTTCAAAGGCATTCCAAGAACTTGCTAAAAAATATGAAGTCTTTTGAAAAACAAGAGATGACTAGTAACCAACCAACATTGAGAAAAATACACGATCAACCATTATGACCATCTATCCCTAGCCCCACATACCCTAAGCATTTTGAGATTCCTAGGTTGGAAAATTTTAAGGGTGAGGAGGATGCACAAGAGCATTTTACCAATTTCATCAATGCATATTTTCATCTTGAATACAATGATGCTCTTATGCTAAGAACATTCATTATGAAATTTTTGAGCACTACCACTCAATGGTTCAACCAACTGCCCAAGCATAGCATATCCAATTTTGAACAACTAGTGAACGCTTTCTTGAAACAATTCTATTTTGGTTCTAAGAGGAAGGTGAACCTTTTAGACTTGGAAAATTTGAGACATTATGATGATGATCCAGTAATGGATTATGGGAATAGATGGATAAGAATCATGCAAAAATTATAATTCTCCATCCCCACAGAAGAGATCATTCAGATGTTCACCAAGATTTTTTCCAAACACATTTACCTCTTACTAAAAATCAAATAATACCTCTCATTTAAAGTTATAAGGTGTAGACCAATTGGTTCATCCAAACCCCATAAGGGGGTGGAGGTCCAAGGTTCAAATCTCGGGCCTCATCGGACTGAACGCTTGTCCCTTTCTTGGTGCTTTCAGTGGTGTAAAAGGTTTAAAATGATTGTGGCATGGTGTTTATAGGGGCAAACTATGTGAAGATCTGTGTGGCAGCTTCTAGGGTAGATAGCATAGAATACTGTGGCAGCCATATAAGCTAGACAACCTTCCCAGATTCATGGCATCTACCGATTTCACCATGTAAATTCAAAAAAAAAAACAATACCTCTCATTTGAGGAAGCCTTGGCATAGGTCAAACTCATAAAGGATATAAAATTAGATGAGGGAACCATAAAACTCCAAACCAAGGAGTGGAACAAAAATGACAAAAATGGCAAATACAAGCAGAAGCAAGCAAACCCTACTCCAATTAATCAAGTGGTATTGGATGTGCCTAAGGATGGGGTTGTGTACCAACTCCAAAATTATCAATCATAGACCTCACTATACAATTATGATCAAAATAAAAATCAAGGGCAAAACAAATAATGCAAACCCCCTCACTATTTCACACCATTGATAGAATAAATGCAATCAATCTTCAATCAATTGAGTGAGGTAGGAAAGATCAGGTTCCCTGATATACCTCTTATAGATCCCAACCATCCTAAGAAAAAAGGATATAGGGAATATCAATTTTACCCTTATCATGGGATATAGGGGCATAATATTAAGGTTTGTGTTGGTTTCAAGCACCTAGTGTAAAACATGATTGAGATGAGAGAACTAAAAGTTGACAACCCATTAGATCTTAACAATAGAGATATGGGCATCTAAAAAAACCTTCTACCAAACCATGAGGTCTTTATATGGCAAGGTGCACAATTCAATTAGGTTTGAGTTGATATGCCTACCCATGAGTGCATTGGGATGGTTGAAATTGTTAATATAGCAACCGGGAGTAGACGGTATGGTCAACCACAACCTCCTGTAACTCCTATTAATTTCCCCACTACACCTAGGTAGAGGTAGGGGTAAAAAAACCTTCCAGGTCCACCAACCCGACCTGTGGTAACTATTTGGAGTAGACTTGAGTAAAACTTACAAATGACTCTGGCTAAGCTATCCATCTATGAGCTCATACAACAGTCCCAAAGTAAAGGAAGACTTTGATGGAAATTTTAAGGTCAATTGAGCTCCAACCATAAGATCCAAATGCATTTACTCATTTTGTGGGACAAGTACAAGAATTCTAGGAACTTGTAATATTATTTTACAATTATGATATTAAGATAGTGCCTACTGCCTTACCAAAACCTTCGTTGTATATTGTGGTGTCTGTCAATAATTTACCTTTCAAACGGGTCTTGATCAATATAGGCTCGTAAATCAACATCATCACAACAATAGCAATAGATCACCTTTATATACCCAAGTCCAATATCGTTCTAAGAGCCTACACATTAAGGGATTTTAATGATGCTTTATGCAATACTATGGGAACGATAGTCCTACCTATCAAGGTGGGGTATAAGACCATCCCCGTGATGTGTCATGTCTTGGAAGGGGCCATGCAATACAACATCCTCTTAGGGTGACCTTGGATAAGGGACATGAAGTGTGTTCCTTCAATATTACACCAATGTGTCAAGTATGTGCATGATAACAAGGTCTATGTGGTGTTGGCTGATGAAGAGCCATTCAAATATGTTCATCAAGTGGATTTTCCAAGAGATTTTGTGATTCCTTCTACCCACTTGTATGTAGGAAATTCATCTCTAGCTACACAACTTAATGATAAGAGCAAAGGGTACAAAATAACCCAGCTACATCAACACCTCATCTAGTGCCCAACATGACTAATGCTTCTAAGAGATCATCAACGTCTAAACCAAAATAAAATCAAAAGATAAAGGTGCCCATGATTGAGGAAAGAAAGCCCAAGAAATCACTAACCATACACATTAAGAAGATTCCAACTCCCATGGAGGAGGAAGATATCCAATATCAAGCTAAGGAGATACTAGAGCCCACTTCGCTAGTGTCATCTATAGGATCATCCACATCACATGTGATAATACATTTGGAAAGTACAAGGATAGAATAGTATATTGTGTAGAACATTACATTTACTTCCATAATAGTGTCCACACGAGACATGGGATGACCAAAAGACTTAAGACCACTAGTGGGAACAATGGTTTCGCTTAGAATCCCTCCAAATTAGATAAATTTTGTCTATGCTAGACTAGATAGCACCCATAAGTATACTGATGAAGAAGAGGACAATAATGAATTATTCACTGTTAATGTTCATTATCTCTCTAATCCTGAGTTTGCTATAATCTACTTTAAATATTACCATTGGCATGATTACAATCTTGGTATATACGAGCAGGGGCATAGGTAGCCATTTGAGATGTAATACCAACTTCCATATGATAGGTTTAGGTTAGGCTATCATATCAAAGGTCAAGATGACTGTCTAGCAGTAGCCTTGGATAGATTAAGCTTGGAGTTAGGAGAAGACATCGATTTTATTCCTTATCACCCACCAAGTGTAAGATATCTGAGAAATAGACAAGTGGTCATGGTGAGCATACCACCACCCAAAACTTATCATCAAATCCCCACAATTGATTCCACCCCAATGGGTTACAACTAAAATGACCAGAAGTTGACATTTGATCTAACAACAAGTAATAACACAAGTCATTCAAAAACATATGCTTTATTCATTATCAATTTTGTATAGGTTACAAATAGGGAGAGTTTCCCATTTTCTTTTCATGAATAAGCAATATAGGCCTAATTCCTCCTTCTGATATCCCTTAGTGTAGGTGGGATTCGATGTATATGGGCCACCACCGGGTTGCTATTTTTTGGTGTTCCTTTCCTTCAAATCTGCTGCATAACCTGAAAGAAACTTGCAAGAAAGGGTCAATACATTGGGAGGCTTGTGATGAGGCCTGGAAATGCCTCAATCATAACATGTTTTGAACACTAAAATTGCCTATAAACTCTTATGTTTTATCTGATATGTTAGTTAAGTTGATTCAATATGCTGTATATTAACCATTTTGCATGATCAATGTATTTGGAATATTATATGCTGATTTTTACAGCTTTTTGCATAGTTTTGTGTTCTTTTTGCTATGACTTGCTAAAATGGGATATGCTTAGAATAATAGCAGCATTTCACTAATCATGTTTTGATTTGTCTCAAGCATTTATTTCACCTAAATCTGGCAACAATGCAAGCAAACTATTGTTGTGCAACAAAAATTGGTCTTTCCCATGTAAATTCCAGCCACTCGTCCATAAATAGCAAGGCATGGAATTCACATGTGGAAAGAGATGAAGACCATTGGAATTTGATCTTAGGAGATAACCCACCCGAGAGATGCAGAAGAAATCACTAGAAAAGCACACATTTGTTCATTCTCAAGTATCTTCGAAATGAACAGATATCTTCGAAATGAGAGAACACAACGTCTTCGAAATGAGCGGATCTTCGGAATGAAGAATGCATTATCTTCGAAATGAGCGGATCTTCGGAATGAGAATTGTAGTATCTTCAGAATGAGAATTGCAGTATCTTCGAATGAGCGATCTTCGGAATGAGAATTGCATTGTCTTTGGAATGAAGCCACTTATCTCCGAAATGAAAATAGAATGTGCTTTTTGACTTGTTGACCGATTTTTGAAGCTGGAAAAAGGGAAATAAAGGTCATAAAAGGTAAAGGAAAAGATCTTCCATCTGTCTTTGCCGTCATTGCCGACCAAAGCCATCATTAATGGAAAGATCAAGTTTTAATCTTCTTCAAGAATAAACCCAGAATTTGTTGCAAAGATAGTAGGATTAGATCTTTTGAGATATTCATTGTTTGTAATTAGATCATAGGACATCTATAAATATTGCTTCCATTCAGGTTGAGCCTAGTAGTAGTAAGTAAGTAGTGATAAAAGAGTAAGGAAGCTAGGAGAAAGCAAAGTAGAGAAAATAAGTAGAATTTGACTGTTATAGTCCTGTAATAGGTTTTCAATAGAATTATTGTAATCATGTTCTTTAATCAATAAAGTGCACCAGTTCTATTTCATATTGCTTGTAAATGAGTGTGATTAAGATCTAGAGAGAGAGAGACTCATACCTTCTTCTAGACAAGGAGGCTGGCCACTTCTAGACCTAGGAGGAGGACTAACAAGTAGGTTTTTATTCTGATTTTGCTGCAATAGAATGAGTTGTAGAACTTGTTATTTCAATTGCTTGTAAACAATTGACAATATCTGTAGTCTTAGTTTATTTATGCTTAGATTAATCTTGTGCTTAATGTTTTAGCTGTAATATTTACTTTCAGCAAAGCTTCCACTTTATTTCAGACTGTTATTTCTAGAATTTGTTGTTTTCTGCAATTTCCTGCATTTTGTGTTTTGCTGTCAACCCTTGCACAAAAGATTGACAACCTTCTGTTACAGAGCCTTGACAGGTTTTATTTTCCATGCTAGAATTAGATTTTCATTGCTGCAAAAGTAATTAGATTTCCTTTCTGCAATTAGAATCAGACTTTCAATTCTGCAACTGTTATTTCTGCAACATAATTAGGTCTCATTCTGCAATTGTAAATCAGGACTTCATTTCTGTAGTTAATGATTAGTTTCCAATTCTGCAACTTAGATTAAGGTTTAATTCATGCAATTTAGAAATAGGAATGTCCTAAAACCCCCCACACAACCGGTTTCACCAATAAGACCTGTTGCTCTAGATTGACCTAAGTTATAGTTGTTTTGCCTCTTCTTCCATAGATAGCCTTGTACACACCCTGGATTGACAAATTCATTGAGAATTAATGATGGTATAATGACTACGCATCATTTTGGCACCGTTTTCGAGGAATAGTGTTGCTAGAAGAAAACAAATAGTCCAATAGCCGTAATCAGACTAAGCTATGAAAATTCAGGTTAAAATCTGAATACAACAACTGAGGAAGATAACAACTATTGACTTAATTTATGTCATTTAAGAGTAAACATGAATGAGTAAGTCTAGGGATGAAAAAGGTAGAACTACCCCAAAGGATCCCTGGCTTGTTCCATTAAGGAGATCTTCACGCCTAAGGGGTGAATCACCTGTGTTTGAACTACCAAAAAGATTGATAGAAAAATCACCAGTCTCACCATCATTAGAACATTTTGAGAAAGGAAAATCACCAATTTTATCATCATCAAAATATCCTAAGGAAAGACAATTCATCGGACTCATCATCAACAGAGAGGCTTGGACCTCTTGAGAGAACAATTTGGGAAGCTTTAACTTCTCCCAACAAACAGGAAACTATGGCAGAAGGAGGCAATATAGATGGCCAACATGGCTATGTCCATAATGAAGGAGATGATCAGGATATGCTCCAACCTTCCGTAACATTTGAATATCCTATCCGTCTGAATCCAACACAAAACTCTCCCATGAAGACCATTTCACCTTCAGTACTTCCAACCTTTCGAGGTGTTGTATCTCGAAGATCCCGATCAGCTTTTTGTTTGAATTCAAGGTAGTGTGTCAGACCTATGATTATATAAATGACAATCAAAAACTTAAGGTTTTTCCCTCAACACTCAAGGATTCAGCATTACGCTGGTTCATGAGCTTAGAGCCAAATTCCATAAGAACCTGGGATCAAATGGAAACGGTGTTTTTAGATAAATATCAGGAATATTGCCATGTAAGGAATAGGAAAGATGAGTTATTCAGAATCAAGCAAGAAGATGATGAGACATTGGAAGATTATCTTGATAGGTTCTCCTTTGTTCAAAGGAGATGTGGACTTGTAGAACCAGAATTATGTAAAACCATCTTTTTGAGAGGATTGCAAGATGAATCCAGAGAAGTTCTGGATTTGATGGGAAAAGGGGATGTAACCACTCTCAGTAATGATGAAATTATGGATCTCTACAGGAATTACTCTCGCACTAAGCAGAGAAGAAGAAAAAGCCACACAAATGGCACTGATGTGAAGGACCTGATAGAGGAACTTGCAAATTTCAAAACTGATATTCTAGTGCACCTAAACACTACTTTGGGGGAAATGTCTACCAAAAGCAAAAAACATAGAACCTTTGGCAATTTATTGCCCAAGATGTAGAAATAAACATGCTTTGCAGGAATGTCCTTTGAATAAAACATCTATCTCAGCCATTTGTAGTATCTCGTTCAAAAAGGCATTCAACCGATCAATGCCACCTGCTACCACAACTCAAAACTATGTTAGAAAACCAGACTCGAGGAACTCAACTATATTGGACCAAAACAAGGGGGAAATTTCTCTCAATACCAAAATCCCCCTCGTTTTCCTACAAATTGGGGGCATAATCCCGGTACTATGCCTTGGGGACAATCATAACCACCCCAACGTCCTTGGAATTATCCTCAATGGACAAATTCCCAAGAATGGCCACAAGCAAATTGGAGTAACCCAGCCTGGAATCAGAATCAAAACAACCCCTCATGGAATCAAAACAACCCATCTTGGAATCAAAACAATCCAACCTAGAATCAAAATCAGACTAATCCACATTGGATGCAAAACCAACCATAGTGGAGTCAGCAATACCAGTCCTATCCAAGGCAGCAAAGGAATCAAGGTCAAACTCAACATTTGTTGCCTGCACCTAATCAAAATTTTCAAGAAAAACAATAGCAAACACAGCAAGTGAAACAACCTCAACTGCCACTCAACCAATCACTAATCCAAATAGCATGAGATAGACACCTCCTGTCTATGTGGCTGAAGCTAAAGAAAATGTTGAAATTAATGTTCTTGATTGTAGTAACATCCAACTTCGTTCAGGAAAAGTTGTACCTAAACCAGTTTCAAATGAAATCAAAGAAAATGAAGAGCAAGAATCATCAGAACCAGAGAGAATCCAACCAACAATAGAGACAGAAGAAAAATTGGAACCAGAGAAAATTCAACCAACAATAGAGAAAGAGACAAAAACAGAACCACAGGCAGAACAATTACCAAGGATAATTCCATATCCTGAAAGATTCAATGCAATACCAAAAAATTCTGAGTCATAACTGGTCAAAGAACTCAAAAATTTAACTATATCATTGCCCTTATTGCAAGCCATTAAGGAAATACCAGAGATTAATAGTACTGTCCAAAATTTGTGCATTAAAAGAGCAGGAAGAAAGAAGAAAGCATTTCCCAAGACTGTGCAGGTTGAAGGAAAGATAGCTGATCTCTTATCTAGAAAACTAGTACCTCCAAAGTATAGTGACCCAGGAAGTCCAGTTATCACAGTTACCATAGGTTCAGTACCAATATCAAATGTTTTAGTAGATCTAGGAGCTGCAATAAACGTCATGACCAAGGATACAATGAAACAATTACAACTCAAACATCTCAGCCCCACATTTACAGTTTTAGAAATGGTTGATAGGTCAGTTGCAAAACCTGAAGGTATCATTGAAGATGTCCCTATAGAAGTTTCTTCTTGGGAATTCCCTGCAGATTTTTTGGTTTTACAGCCAAGAAATTTAGCACATGGATATCCCATTATTTTGGGAAGACCTTGGCTTACAACTGCAACAACCTTCATAGACTGCAGATCTGGAAATATGACTATTTCAAATGGTATTGATCTGAAATAGATTTCTTTATATCCTCCTGCAAAACCATCTAGCAAATTTTTAGGTCAGTTATGGTTTTCTGACTCAGAGGAAGAACCAGAAGAGGTCATTTCTACACTAGCTACCTTAGTAGTAAGAGAACACACATAAGACCTCAGTGACACAGAAAATTTAGAAAATGAAACAATCCTGATGAATGTTCTGCATGAACAAGGTTTAGAAGGGGAAGCAACAAATATCCAACAGTTGTTAAGTAATGAGGAGAATCAAAAATCTGAAGATGAACCATCTCGTACTATCACAGGGAAACTCTGTTTCACTACCACATGGATGGCACCATCATCTGATTTTTCCTTCTCACTGTTCCATACAAGATATGCTTCCCTCAAGCAACAATAAAATAGAAACTGCTTCTTTTCTCCCATCTCAACGAATGTCCTCTTAATCCCCTAATCACCAGGTATGAAGGAGTGAATTCAGTCCTTCTAAATACAAAACAAATAGAAGTCCAGCCAGGCAAATTTTTGAACATTTACAGCCAGCTTACTAGGGAAGAGGAAGAAAAATTGATAGTTGTCTTGCAGAAGCATGTTCATGCTTTTGCTTGGAACTACAAAGATATGTCGGAGTTCATCCTGATATATGTACCCACAGAATCTATACTGAAGAAGTCAAGCCAGTTAGACAACCCCAGAGAAGATTGAATCCTGCCTTAAGAGATATTGTGAAAGAAGAAATTGAAAAACTTCTGGAAGTAGGATTCATTTACCCAATTTCTGATAGCCAATGGGTTTCTCCATTGGTAATAGTTCCTAAGAAAAATGGAAAAATGAGAGTATGTGTAGACTATAGAGAGTTGAATAAGGTGACATACAAAGACCATTTTCCATTACCTTTCATAGATCAGGTGTTAGATACTCTTGCTAGAAAAAGATACTTTTGTTTTCTTGATGGATTTAGTGGATATAATCAAATTCAGATTGCACCTGAAGATCAAGAGAAAACAACTTTTACATGTCCATGGGGAACATTTGCCTATAGGGTTTTACCTTTTGGTTTGTGTAATGCCCCAACAACTTTTCAACGAGCAGTCCTAGCAATTTTTGCTGATCTGACCACCAAAAGTGTTGAAATATACATGGATGATTTCACAGTATGTGGACAGACTTTTGATTTTACATTGGAAAATCTTGACAAAGTCTTAACTCACTGTGAAACATACCACTTATCCTTGAATCCAGAAAAATGCTTCATGATGATGAAGGAAGGGATAGTTCTTGGTCATCACATCTCTCCCGAAGGGATCCAAGTTGATCCAAAGAAGGTGGAAATTATCAAGAATCTCCTTCCTCCTAAAACTCAGACTAATGCCGAAGCTTCCTAGGACACATTGGTTTTTACCGCAGGTTTATTCCCAACTTTAGTACAATAGCCAGTCCCATGTTTGCCCTATTGACTAAAGATTCTGAATTCTCCTAGACTGCAAGGTGTCAGGAATCATTTGAAGCTCTAAAAGAGAAATTAATAACTCCACCTGTGCTCAGAGGACCTAATTGGACATTACCATTTCATATACAGACTGATGCCTCCAATACAACAATTGGAGCAGCATTAGGACAAATTGACAATGGTGAACACTATACCATCTACAACATTAGCAAGAACTTGACAGAGCCGAGAAAAATTATACAACAACTGAGAAGGAATTCCTAGCAATAATTTATGCCATCAACAAATTCAGGCATTACATCACAGGTTATCAAATATTTATTCACACAGATCATACAACCATTAAGTATTTGATGAATAAACCTATGGTAAGTGCAAGAATTATTCGTTGGTTGCTGTTGCTGCAAGAATTTGATATCACTATAATCAACAAACCAGGGAAAGCTAATGTTGTGGCAGATTTCTTGTCCAGGTTGCAGAACACAGATGAAGGGGAATTAGTTGATGACACTTTTCCTGATGAAAAACTATTTGCTATATCAGTCCAATCACCTTGGTTTGCAGATATAGCCAATTATTTGGTCACAGGGAAAGTTCCTCCACATTTCACTTCAAAATAGAAAAAACAATTGATCAAACAGAGTTCTTCTTTTGAATGGATTAAGGGTATGCTTTTTAAGTGCAGTCCCGACCATGTGTTACGTAGGTGCATCCGAAAGGATGAAGTGTATGATATCCTTAGAGCTTGTCATGATGAACCCTCAGGTGGACACTATTCTATAAAAAGCATAGTTAGGAAAATCTTAGGGACAGGATATTATTGGCCATCTCTTCACAAGGATGTAAAAAAGTACATCGTGCATTGTGATGCATGCCAAAGAATGGGGAAACCCACTCATACAAATGAGATGCCACTGCAGCCTCAAATGGTTTTAGAACCATTTGAGAGGTGGGGGCTTGATTTTGTAGGACCTATTGATCCACCTTCTCAAGGAAAGGTGCATATTCTAGTATGCACTGATTACCTGACAAAGTGGGTAGAGGTGCGTGCTTTCAAACATGCTCGTGAAGAGAAGGTCACTGATTTCTTGTATACTCAGATTTTTTAGAGATTTGGAGCTCCACGGTCTATCACCACAGACCAAGGACCCCAATTTGCATCCAAAGTCATAAAGGCATTTACATAATTGTATGAAATCAAACATAGGAAATCATCACCTTACCACCCACAAGCAAATGGCCAAGTTGAGGTAACAAACAGGGAACTAGAACGCATCTTGACAAAAATAGTAGCTTTTCATAGGAGAAATTGGCTAGATAAATTACCTGAAGCAGTTTGGGCCTACAATACTACTTGGAAGTCCACTACTGGATTCACACCTTATGAACTAGTCTTTGGTAAAAAGCCTCTCTTACCTATTGAATTTGAGCTACTAACATTGCGCACAACACTGGAAATTGGAATTGAATTGTCGCAGGCATAGACAGATAGGATTCTACAACTGAATGCATTGGATGAACTTAGATTGGATGCTCTACACCAAACTGAGGTAATTCAAGAGCAGAGGAAGTTGTGGCATGACAGTCACATTCAACAGAGGAAACTTCAACAAGGAGATTGGGCTTTACTGTTTGATTCTCGCTATGAGGACTTCCCTAGAAAACTGAGAACTAGATGGTTGGGACCTTATTGGATTGAGGAGGTATTTGACAATGGAGCAGCTCGTCTATCTCCTATTGATGGGTCACAAAGGAAGTTGGTAGTAAATGGACATCGCCTCAGAGTGTACCATACACCTCTGACTAAAGATGAATTCTTGCAACAACTTGATAGTTTGGATACACAACAGTGGAAGAGATTCCCTCTTCCACTTCAAAACAATCAACATGATCATGGATTTCAAGAAAAAGCAGAAAATACAAAAAAATTAGAAAAAATAGAAAACAAAAAGATGAATAAATTCTGAGTATGAATTCCTTCATGGGCATGGTTCTAGGGGAAATCATGAAATTCCTTCATGGGCATAGTCAGGATCAAGAAAAAAAAAAAAAGAGAAAAGGAGAGGTAAAAAAAAAAAAAAAAAGGGAAAATCAAGAAAAAAGAGAGAGAAAATGAATAACTCAAGAGTGAAAACCTTTTCTTAAGGCACTATTGGGTTGGTATGCATGAAAACCAGTTTTCTGGCATGCATAACCTTGAGAAATTTCTGAACCATCATTGTACAAACTCACCAAGTGCACTTGTTTTGAAATGTTGCAGAAAATCTCAGTAGAACATCAACAAAGGCAATCATTCTTCAAAACTTGCATTAACTATTTTTATCAGGTATATATTTCTTACATTTCTTCATTGTAAAATGATTGGTGTATAGTATATGACAATTAACCATTAGCATAAAAGGTATTCATAAGAGTTGGCATACTTAAAACATGTTTTGAAAATGAAAATATTGATTTCTGCCTAATCTTCGGAACAAGAATGCCAAAAATAGTGCCTGTTGTATTATCTTCGGATTGAAATTGTCTTCGGAATGACAATAGAATGAATGTTGCACTTTGTCTTCAGAAAGAAACTTTGTCTTCGAAATGACAATTTGTCTTCAGAATGAAACTTGGTCTTCGGAATGACGACTTGCTGCATCATCTTCGGAATGAGGATCTGTCTTCGAAATGAAGCAGGATCTGTCTTCGAAATGAAATTCTGTCTTCGAAATGATGATTTACCTTCGCAATACAGCCTGATCTTCGAAATGAGGATTGATCTTCGAAATGAGGATTAATCTTCGAAATGAAGATTTAAATTTGCAAAGAAGACTTGTCTTTGGAATGAAGGCCTGTCTTCGAAATGAAGTTTTTTGCAATTAACTTATAATCTTCGGAAAGAGCATTTCCATGTGGCATCCAAGAAGGACAAGGAATACAATCAAGTCAAACTTCTTTTAGTTGCATACGATAAAGGAACACGTGTCAGTAAGCACATGGTTTGTTTTTGCACCCATTGGAAAATACCAGAATTACGGAGGACGTGACCAACCATATGCCACCAATTTTTGATGCCAATAAACATGCACGTGAGAATCTACAGGAAAAACAGAAAAACTAAAAGCGAATAAGGTGGATCTGACGGCAAGGACATTTGTGTAATCATTGATGGACATGTGTTCATAGAAAAAATAGAAACGTGTGCCACTCTTCTTTTCGAAGACATATTTGCTAAACGCAAAATTATTACGAAGTACAGTGCTCAGAGATTACGGTTCATTTCGAAGAACAAAAACAGAGAAAACCCTGCATGACACAGAAACCCTGCAAAGTTGCAAACACCAGAAATCAGAGATCCAACAGAGGAATAGCGATAGAAGAGAGCAGTTTGTGGCAAAAAAATGGGGCAAAAAACAAAAATGGAACCGGCAGACACCACCCATCTCCGAGAAAATCCAGAAGTGGTGCAGATTTTTGAAGATGGAGGGCTTATGCCATTTTTGGATAAATTTAATGGGTCCTCTGAAGACTTGGCCGGCATGTTCACCCACACGTTCAAAAACAACCGGGCACACGTCAACGACATGACTATTGAGGTAACCCCTGAAGTTTTGAGTCAAATTATTGAGCTACCATTAGAAGGTCTTCCAATTTCTAGGTCTAGCAAAAATACATTGGTAAACACAGTCAATCAATTTCTGGAAGAAAATGATAGGGCACCTGAGTATTTAACACATAAAAACACATGCAAGGGGGTAAAAAGGGCCAGCTCACAGGAACCCCGGGATGAAGTAGCCACATGGGTAATCAAATTTCTAACCTGTGAAGGGCAGTATGTACTATTGTCGGGGCATCACATAAAAATTCTAAATCATCTCAGACATGGTAGGCAACAACCAGAGTTTAGGGTAAATCTTCCCCTATACTTGCACCAAGAATTAAAAAACATGGCAAAAAGATATCAAGAAGGAAAAGGAAGTCTTCGCCACCATGGTCTTATCAAACTAGTTTGCCAGCACCATTTTAGAGGAAACCCTAGGAGTTTTGAGAGGTTTTACTCCACCTTAAATGATGTAATTTTTGGAGATGAGGGTGAAGAGGAAGAAACAGATACTGCTGATGTTGCTGTAGAAGAAGAAACAACTGCTACAAAAAATGTTGCAGAAGATGCTGCAGAGGAAACTGCAGAAGGTGCTACAGAAGCTATTATAGAAATAGAAACACACCCAACAGCAGCAACAGAACACCTTGCTCTAGAACCTTCAACTTCACAAGCAAAAAGACAAAAGAGAAGAGGATCTGGAACTGGAAGCAGAATAGAAAGACAGAAAAAGGTTCATTTTTTTGAAGTTGCAACTAATTTGTCAGAACAGAGAAATGAAGCACCTAGCCCAACAGGGGAAGAAACAACAAGGGAAACAGAGACATCTGAAACTGACCCCATGACCCCTGCTATCACCAAAAAATAGAGCAAAAAGAAGAAGTTTGCATCTGGAACTCGGAGGTCTACAAGACTCCACTTAAGGGAAATGACGGACCAGGTCATAGAACAAGAAGATGGACAAAGCAGTCCAGATGTCACAGAGATACAACCAACCCCTAAAAACTTTCTAGAATTCCCTGAATATATAATTGAGGAAGAGGCTGGGCAGGATAATTTGGAGGAGGCTACAGTTCAACAAGCTACAGATATGGTGGATACAATTATAAATAGCTTCATAGAGCCTATTGAACAAGAGCAAATTAGTTGTAGAAGAAGAGATATTGGTTTAGCAACCAACTACAAGCCGATCTGTCTACATCCGATTCTGAAGTAGAAATAGAAGTGGAAGATATCATAGAGTAGCTGAGAGCAGCAAGGAGTGTTGTCAAGACACAGACCAGATGGATTTTAGAGAAAGAAAACATCATTGAGATGCAGGAAAGAAGAATTGCAGAGTTACAACAAGAAGTGGCAGAACTGAGAGAGAAGTTGTCACAGTTTGAAAAATAGCCAATTGTATCCAATGATGAAGATGATTTGGCTCAATTGCTTGTGGATTTATCTAGGGCAGATGACTCTATTGAGGCAGAACATAGGTGTTCATTCTGAAGCATTACCTTCTCATTCTGAAGATGCTTCAGAAATGGTAAAGAGCATAATAGAAAATACTGGAGATGAGCCACCAACACAAGAATAGTCCCAGCAGCAAGAAAATGTTCAAGTAAGTACTCCTATTGAGGTCCCTGTATTTCAAACTGTTATACTTTCAATAGATAAGGGGGTACAAGTAGAATTACTATCTGATGACAACCCAATAGAAATAGCAAATAAGGGGGTATAGGTAGAGTTATTGATAGATGATCAACCAGTGGAAGTGGCAGAAAAAGGAGTTCAGGTAGATCTACTGCCTAGGATCCCCCCTGTAGTCAGACCACCTAATACTGTGTCTCTAGAACAATACAATGCAGACATAGCTAGCTGGATGATTAGGTATGAGAAGCTTGCCACTAAAACTGAAAAGTTCAAATTGGAAGCAAAACAGCTAGAAGCCAAGGAAATAGAAATTCAGGCATTGAAAGAAAAGGTGTCTGACTTATGCCAAATTGCTGAATTTTTAGTTCAATTTAGACGACTAGCCAGATTTTACAGCCTTATTTTGAAGGAGAAATACCTCAGATGGCAGGTCATGAGGATTAGTTCAAACCTCCCATATAAATTGGACACAACTACAGATTTCTTGGAGGCATATTTTGACAGCCCCATAGAACAGAAAAATCTCCTATGTGAACTATTTTTGCATAGCTTCTTCATTCCAGAGGAAGTAGAGTTTCATCCTCAGATCTACATTGGAGATGTTCAATTGAGAGCATTTATGTCTACTTTGTAGAATCAGCTTTACTGGGATCAAGAGAAAAAGCAGAATAAAGAGATTGAAACAAGGGCTGAATTGTTAGTCAGAGCAATCCAGCCAAACCACCCAGCTTATCACTGGACAACACTTCTCAATGATGAATAGGGATGATGTAAAGAGGATGTACTTGAACAACTTAAGGGACTGTGTGGCCAGATTCAACAATTTCTGTGATCATAATTTTTTCCCAAACATTGTCAGTGTGCAGAAATAGATGGGCTAAACTTTCCATGTCTTTGCGGAAAAGAGAACCCATCTCCCCCATCAACTTAGAATGGTCCAGAAGAAGAGCAGAAGGTGTAATCCAGCTGATTGAAATCATGCAACATAACTGGATAGGTCTTAGGTTTAGGCCTCCAACCATCATTACTCCAGTTCCATTCTACTTTGAGGAAGATGCCCAACCTGATGAACAATTTGAAGACTGGCTCAGAAACATTCAGGAAAATAGGGGGTATTATATAGGCAAGAAATTATTCTACAGGTCATGGAATCTAAACATGGACATATGTGATTCCATAGCCCAATATAATGCATGAGGGCATGCATTAATATAAGTTGGGGGAAAATGATGAGGCCTGGAAATGCCTCAATCATAACATGTTTTGAACACTAAAATTGCCTATAAACTCTTATGTTTTATTTGGTATGTTAGTTAAGTTGATTCAATATGTTGTATATTAACCATTTTGCATGATCAATGTATTTGGAATATTATATGCTGATTTTTACAGCTTTTTGCATAGTTTTGTGTTCTTTTTGCTATGACTTGCTAAAATGGGATATGCTTAGAATAATAGCAGCATTTCACTAATCATGTTTTGATTTGTCTCAAGCATTTATTTCACCTAAATCTGCAACAAGTGCAAGCAAACCGTTGCTATGCAAAGAAAACTGGTCTTTCCCATGTAAATTCCAGCCACTCGTCCATAAATAGCAAGGCATGGAATTCACATGTGGAAAGAGATGAAGACCATTGGAATTTGATCTTAGGAGATAACCCACCTGAGATATGCAGAAGAAATCACTGGAAAAGCACACATTTGTTCATTCCGAAGTATCTTCGGAATGAACAGATATCTTTAGAATGAGAGAACAAATGTCTTCGAAATGAGCGGATCTTCGGAATGAAGAATGCATTATCTTCGAAATGAGTGGATCTTCGGAATGAGAATTGCAGTATCTTCAGAATGAGAATTGCAATATCTTCAGAATGAGCGATCTTCGGAATGAGAATTGCATTGTCTTCGAAATGAAGCCACTTATCTTCGGAATGAAAACAGAATGTGCTTTTTGACTTGTTGACCGATTTTTGAAGCTGGAAAAAGGGAAATAAAGGTCAGAAAAGGTAAAGGAAAAGATCTTCCATCTGTCTTTGCCATCATTGCCGACCAAAGCCATCATTAATGGAAAGATCAAGTTTTATCTTCTTCTAGAATAAAACCCAGAATTTGTTGTAGCATAGTAGGATTAGATCTTTTGAGATATTCATAGTTTGTAATTAGATCATAGGACATCTATAAATATTGCTCCCATTCAGGTTGAGCCTAGTAGTAGTAAGTAGTGAGAAAAGAGTAAGGAAGCTAGGAGAAAGCAGAAAGTAGAGAAAATAAGTAGAATTTGACTGTTACAGTCCTATAATAGGTTTTCAGTAGAATTATTGTAATCATGTTCTTTAATCAATAAAGTGCACCAGTTCTATTTCATATTGCTTGTAAATGAGTGTGATTAAGATCTAGAGAGAGGGAGACTCATACCTTCTTCTGGACAAGGAGGCTGGCCACTTCTAGACCTAGGAGGAGGACTAACAGCAGGTTTTTATTCTGATTTTGCTGCAGTAGAATGAGTTGTAGAACTTGTTATTTCAATTGCTTGTAAACAGTTGACAATATCTGTAGTCTTAGTTTATTTATGCTTAGATTAATCTTGTGCTTAATGTTTTAGTTGTAATATTTACTTTCAGCAAAGCTTCCACTTTATTTCAGACTGTTATTCCTAGAATTTACTATTTTCAGTAATTTCCTGCATTTTATGTTTTGCTGTCAAACCCTGCATAGAAGATTGACAACCTTCTATTACAGAGCCTTGACAATTTTCATTTCCATGTTAGAATTAGATTTTCATTGCTGCAAAAGTAATTAGATTTCCTTTCTGCAATTAGAATCAGACTTTCAATTCTGCAATTGTTATTTCTGCAACATAATTAGGTCTCATTCTGCAATTGTAATTAGGACTTCATTTCTACAGTTAATGATTAGTTTCCAATTCTGCAACTTAGATTAAGGTTTAATTCATGCAATTTAGAAATAGGAATGTCCTAAAAACCCCCACACAACCGGTTTCACCAATAAGACCTGTTGCTCTAGATTGACCTAAGTTATAGTTGTTTTGCCTCTTCTTTCGTAGATAGCCTTGTACACAGCCCTGGATTGACAAATTCATTGAGAATTAATGATGGTATAACGACTACGCATAAAATTGCCTTAGTCAGACCCTATATTTAGGAAGATGAAATGATTATAAAACTATAGCATAAATCACATTAAAATATATAGAAGGTAATAATATGCTGAAACAAAGCTTACCTCCCAAATTTGGGGTGATTTGGGGCTTGTAGATGCAATTCATGACCCGAGTCGCTAATTGGGGCCGAATTCATAGGGCAGGCTATGAATTGAGTTGTGATGCTCTTCTAGTAAAATATCTCTAGTAGATCGGTCCTAAGGTAGATGGGGTGCCTCTGTATGCCGTAAAAATCCATTTGTATGCATTGGTAACAGACTGTGTGCTATTGGCTAACCCATTTATGTAGAGTAACAATACTTTGTTGAATTTGGGAATCAGACTTAATTAGGGGTTTGGGACCCATTATTTATAGGTAAATTAAATTTTTAGGGTGGGGGGTTAGATAAACTACACCTAGGTTTTATTCTGACTAAGGTTAGGTTAATAAATGTTATGTGGCAGCATCTCATTCTAAGTAGGAAATATCCTATCCTCACATATGTCTGAGGAAGGATTAATGCTAATTCTAATTAGGCCTTAAGAATTTTTAGGGGAGGATTAAAATAAAACCCTAGGAAACCCTAAATTGGCACATGTGGGAGGATTTTATTAACACTAATTATGAATTAAGAGTTAATTAATCCAATTTTTCCCTAAAAAGGGGCTTAAGTGAAGTCAATATTAAATTAGAATTTGATAATTGACTTTTAATTGATTTTAACAATTAATACCTGTGGGGGTGTAAATTGAGTGTAAATGGGCTATGCATCACCTCAAGTTTCCATTTGAAGGTATCTAGACACATAAGATGTAGTTTTGAGGGCTTATTAGGGTTTTGGACCTGAAAGCCATTGGTGGATGTCTACACGTTACTATGGTGAACTTATGGAAGTCTATGCATGTCTACACATGTCTACGTGTGTCTACACATATCTATGTATGTATACACATGTCTACGTATGTCTACGCATGTCTAAGCATGACTACAATAGTCTATAATATCCTAGGGATATCTAGAATCACCTATAGATATGTAAAAATAACAATGTGTGACTTTTGGGTGTCTACATTTTGCCCCTTTTTTTACTATACTATGTAGAACACATTTTAATACAAAAATATGAAGGGTTTATGTAGAAGGAAAAGGGATAGAAGGGGAATGGAATCCAATAAAAGGGTATGTAGCCACTCGAAGCATGACCATACAAATAAATCGGGTATCCAGAGAAAAAAAGAGAAATAATGGAATCTAATCAAAGGTATGTAGCCACTCAAAGCGTGACCATACAACATCAATTGGATGTCCACACGGGAAGAAGAGAGGAAGGAAAGAAGGAAAAAAAAGGAAAGAGATAAAAACAATGCTAATAAGGTAAAATAAATGATTATGAATGCAATGATGTGATTTTATGAGTCTGTATGACATTTACAATGCCATACTAGTTGCTTGAGAATGACAACTTGTGGCTGCTTTGCTTTTATGACCATATTAGCATGGTCTAAAAGTATGATTAGGATAAAAGCCTAACTAAATATTTGTTGATGATTGATTTATAAGAACATGGTGACAAGTGTTAAACCATTTTAGCTAGTATAACATTTGGATCATCAACTCATGACCATATTAGCATGGTCACAAAGTCCATTTCCAAATGTTGTGCTAGGATTGATCAAACGTATCATCCATTGTGTACTCGACGTACATGAATGCTAGATTGACTTCTCCATAGTAATGCATAACTCTCTTGATGTAACCCATGTTTGTTTGGGATTGAGATTATAATCGTATGATAATCTTTAGAAAAAAAAATTGTAGACAAATGCGCTAACCGCACTTTTGGATTTTTGATGTTGTGGTTGCATGCAAAGCTGAATTTGGATATGTGATGAATGGAATGTGGTGAATTGATGATGTAGCTATTGATAAATATACCAATGCATGATGAATATGATTGCTAGTATGAAAAGAAAAGAATGGGATCTAATCAAAGGTATGTAGCTGGTTGAAGCATAACCATACAACATTGACTGGATAGCCAAGGAGAAGGGAAAAAAATGGGATCTAATCAAAGGTATGTAGCTTCTCTAAGCATTACCATACAACATTGACTAGATAGCCAAGAAGGGGAAGGGGAAATAATGTGATCTAATCAAAGGTATGTAGCTACTCGAAGCATGACCATACAACATTGACTAGATAGCCAAGGGGAGAAGAGAAAATAATGGGATCTAATAAAAGGTATGTAGCTTCTTTAAGCATGACCATACAACATTGACTGGATATCCAAGAAGGGGAAGGGAAAAGAATTGGATCTAATCAAAGGTATGTAGCCACTCAAAGAATGATCATACAACATTTACTGGATAGCCAGGAAGGGGAGAAGAGAAGAAGGAAAGAGGAATGAGAGTAAAGAAATAAAAACAATGATGGTAAAATGAAATGGATGATTGTGAATGCAATGTTGTGTTTTTACTACATAGGTATGACATTTATCATGCCATACTAGTTGCTTGATAATGGCAACAATTGTCTATTGTGATTTTGCGACTAGATCAATGTGGTCCAAAAGTATGAATGCGACAAGTTTGTCAATAAAATGCCATGTGTGTTTGCAAGTGGTGTTAAAAGGTAAGTTTTTGAGGCTCCTAGGGTTTTAGAGGGCATGTCCCTACTTTCCTAGGGTTTTGGGGATGTTCTGGTATGTTTTGATTGAATTCATGACCAGGGTCATGATTTTGACCCCATTCACGACCTAGGTCATGATTTTTACCTAACTCGTGACCTGGGTCATGAAACGGTAGCTGAGTGGTTTTTAAGCCCAAATATGCATGGTGGGGCTCATTTGGATGATGCACATGTGTGGAAAGTTACTTGGGAGAGCATTTTAAAGCATGCAAGGAGTGCGATTAATGATTGTGAGAGCTAGGATGACGAAGAGACGTATACCAGCTGGCATCAGATGCAGGATCCCATCGGTAAGTGATCTTTGATTTTGTTTTGTTTGTATTTTATTTTTCTAGGAAAATATGAATGAGGGGGGAAGGTTTTTGTCCTGATTTTAAAAAAATTATAACTTTTAAGTAAAATTTGAACACATAGTGATAAACAAGCCAAATGGGTACCCAAAAGTGTGGTCGATTTTTCAATTGAATTTGTTTTGTCACCGATTTGACCGGGTAATGGGTAGAGTAGGTGTGAAGTTTGACTGTCATTTTGTGAGGTAATGGTGTACTAACATCGATAAGCTTTTACACTTTGTACACTAAAATAGGAAATAGGTAGTCCATTATGGGACTATTTTATTTTTATGACTTCGTTTGATGTGATTTTGGTATTCGATGGTTTGAGGTGTAATGTGTGAACTCTAGGGCATTAGATCTACCATGTTAAAGGTAAAATATTTAAAAAATGATAACACTTTCACCACAGAAGATCAAAATGGATGTCCAAAAATATTGGTTGTTATGGTAGTTTACTTCGTTTGACATACCTTTGATTTGCATGCCATAGTGTAGATAGTGGTAAACTAAAAACGAGCTATAGGGAGCCCGATGTAGACTGTACTTGATGTCAGTATGAACTTCCACCATTAAATGGGAAAATGGTCATCTAAAAATGTGACTATTATTTTTAGATTGCGTGCCTAAATATGTGTTCAGTTTTGGTGTTTTTAGGATAAATTTGATTGTTAGATTTGTGTTGATCGGTGCTTTGTTTTTGAATTTTGTCAATACATTTACCATTAAGTGGGAAAATGGGTGATTTGTTTTTGTATTTCATATTAATTGATTAAGTTTTGGATCACATTCCATAGTAGCTATACATTTGAGTTTTTTATTGGTCGTTGGGCAACCAATGTGTACTGTATGTCGTATGTGTTTGGATTTTTACCATAAAATAACAAAATGGGTATCCAAATATCTGATTGTGTTGTTGATGTATTTTGTTGTTTTATTTGTATGTTATTTTATCTTGAGATGCATGTCAAATTAAATTTTTTTAATTTGTAAATTTTGAGTGATGATGCTGTATGTGATTGATTTGTTATGTGGGTTACTGATGTGTGTTATGTTATGTGTTGAACAGGTGAAGGCGCTTTAACCCTATCATTGGGTGAGAAAGTTTAAGCAAGGTTTGGAAAATTTGATGCAGATTGAGGATGAATTGTAGTGGTTAGATGACATACATTTCCACTATGTGTGGGAGTGTAAGAGAATCATCACTAATAGGGCATTTGTATCTACCTTATGTTAGCGATGGGATGCAGACCGGAACACTTTTCATTTTTCTATAGGGGAAATTACTGTGACATTGGAGGACGTGTATCACATCTATCAACTATCGATTGAGGGTGTTCCTATGAGGGAAGCCGAAGATGGGAGGAAGGATGTGGTTTTGGAGAGATTATTTGGGGTTGGGTGGAGAGAGATTGATGCTGCCAAGATGGACTCTAAGTGGTTGTGATGTCAGAAGAAGATATCAAATAGGCAGTGTGTGGCTATGATGATGATCTCTACCTATGCCTTGCCTGATAGTTTTGGGTTTCTATTTACCTAGAACATGTTAGACATAGTTAGTGACCTAGTGGAGCAAAAAATTGTGTTTGCCTAGGTTCTTATGCTTCTGGTCCAAGCGTATCATGAGTTATATGAGGTGGTTCAGGGTATATGAATGGGATTGAGTGTGATTTCCTTACTGCAGGTATGGGCATGGGAACACATAGCTATTAAGAGGACCTCTTTGTTACCTCAACATGTACACATAGAGGATAAGGAGCTTCCTTACACCTTGAAGTGGAGTATGGAGGTGGAGCAGGGTATGAAGAGACCTCATGAGGGTGATCCAATTTTGTGGAGGATTAAGTTTAGCAAGTTGACGGTAGACAACATTACATAGATACCATGGATGGGTGGAGTGAGTTGTAGATAGTATTATGAGTAGTTGTAGGTTATACACCAAGGAAAATGGTTGGTTGATATACTTTACAAATTGATTATTTTTAGTTTGATCAAGTACAATGCTATTTTGGATTATGATAGGATGTTCTAGGGAATCCTATTATTTATTTCAGGTGATAGGGATACAGATGAGAGCACCTTGTTGTACCACATTGGGTTGGGGAGAGAGACCCTCCTATGGATATCCTAGATATAGGGGATGCAGGAATGACATTAGATTTTAACACATAGTGGGTGCTATAGTCTTGGGAGCCTGGGAGAGGTGTGGTGGATTGGTGGGTGGCACATGCTACTGGGGGATCTCTACCAGAGAGGAGGATAAGTAGAAGGACTCAAGATGGGGCAACGAGTACAACTATTATTGAGGAGGATGTTTCTCTATGATGGTCAAAATATTGTGTAGGTGCTTAGATGAGAACCCAAGGTGTGAGGGCAGAGCATGTGGATGTGGGTGTAGAGTTTGGGATGGAGTATACTATTGGAGCTCAAGCTAAGGGAGGTAGGGTGGCTGATATAGGTGGTATTGATGATACCATTGATATTACGGTATTTGCTAATATAGCACAACAAATTCCCAATGACATTTTGGAGAGGTCAGCTACAAAGGATGTACATGGGTTGCATGATCAGATTTAGCAGTTGGAGGTAGACATGGCAAAGATGAGGGTTGCTATGTCTAGGTAGGATCAGGTGATCAATACTCTAACTAGTCAGTTGGTGGGTGAGGCTACTAAGAAGATGATATGCGAGACTACCTTGTTGGTGCATAGGATCCCTCTACATGATTATGGTAGGATTGTGGTGTAATCTAGATCACAGTCATAGGTGCAAGTGCCATCACATCATAGTTAGCATAGTGCAACTACTATGGGATAGAGAGGTGCTAGGGCTAAGTTTTAGGATCTAGTTTTGGAGTTTAGGGCAAAGTCAAGTCAGGCTGTAGGGATTTGGGTGAGTTGTGAGGATCATGAGGAGACTCCTAGTGGGATCTAGGATAGTTTATACTAATTGTAGCCTACGAGCATTTTGTTTTGATGCTAGGTGATGATGGGCATGATCCCAGGTTGTAGCCTTCGGGTATTTTGTATGGATGATATATATATGTACCTTGTTGATTTTGGCTATTATATATACATGTGTCATTTTGATAGTTTGAAATGTGTTCTTGTTGATGTTTGCATGGATTAGTGTAACATAATTTATAGATATGTCTAATGAATAGATATAAATGTATGACATGGTTTAGATCTATTATCATGTTATGGTATAAATATATTGTAGAGTAGTGTTATGATTATATTTCCAATGCGATATGATGTGATATAGAATATAATTTTATAATGAATGTATGTATAGTAATTACGATCCTATGACTCAATTTTGAAATGCATATGGGATGAATGCAATAAATGTAATTTGATATAAAATGCATTTAAGATTAATGCAATACTATAATGTGTATCAAATGTATCTGACATAGATGCATGTATGCATGTATGAACTTACTGAAATACACCAAGGAAGCACTTGTATTGTTGCATTTACTTGTATGGATGCTATCCATTCCATGATTTTAGGATCGGTGGATAATGTAAGGCATGTGTAATGGTTTTGAATAACATATTTATGACAATAAAATCTCAAACCCTTAGCTATGCTAGTTTTATGGCAACTTATAACATGATCGGGTTGGTTCAAAGTTTGTCTTGGACCTATGTGTGTGAATGTGTAATGTTCATTTATCCATTTTGAGGGAGGTAGGATTAACCCATTGTAGATGATACTATACTAGCTAGCTCATTTGTCCACAACACTAATTTCTACAAAAGCAAGATGCTAATGTAAGAGATGTGTTGTCACCTGTAAGATTATTCCATTGGTAGGCAGGTTTTTGGAATTATCTCATAGTTTTATCTTGAACCTAAGGATCAAAGGCAATAAGAATAACATGTGTGATATCAAGAAGTGTTTCCTTTTGTTTTCTACCCCTATTATAGTGTTGACCTATATGATTGTGGTAGTGATATTTTCATTTCTTTTCTTTTTATTTTTTTTTGCTCTTTTTGTATGGGCGATGAAGTTTATTTTTTACCCAATTATTTAATTTTACTTATGCTTTATCCCTTTGTTTATCCCCAGGTCGTATGTTGACCATGCAGGTGATAGGACAAGCAGGAGATACCATTCACTAGATGGCGATATCTACTCAAGATGTCCTCTTTCCTAGGCTCAAAATTGTTAATGTGTAACCTATTGTGAGTGATTCATGAGAGAAGTTGAACCAACCTAAAAGACCATAAGAAGAATGTACAAGACTTAGTAACTATGGGTGACACTTGACTACCTAGATTACAGAGTAGTCAAAATTAAAAACGACACATATGTATACCTTGATCCTGAAAAGGGGGAATGGACATCTATGTGGTGATGCTAACAAGTGCATGTATTATTCCTACTGAGGTGTATTTTGGGGGAGAATGTACAAACATGAATTAAAATTTTAACTATAAATCATATGGATATGTGCAATGAATGTAACTATAAGTGATGCAAGTGGAGGAATGTGATATTTACAAGAAGAAAGTTATGTTGTGTAGAAGGAGAATTTTAGAAGAACCTATTTACAGATAAGTAAAGTATGTAATGATGGCAAAATATGCAATGCTATGATCATGGTTGCCCCAGTGTGTGGGGTCTATGTGTGTAGTAGATGTATAAGTTGTGAGTTATAGAAGTGTATGTAATAGTTGCCAAGAAGAAGCAAGATGTAAAAGTGGAATGTACAAGTGGAAGAAGTGAGAAGAAACAAGATTTTGTGACCAATCAAGATAAGGGGATCACCAACAGTTGACAATGATAGAAGAGAAGAAATGAAATAATTTATGTAATAAGTAGAAGAATATGAGTAACTAACACTACTGTCAGGCAAAATGACATAAATCTGGGAAGAAGTGAGATGGTGAAGTGATGACATGGCTAGAGTTGCGATTGGAGTCGTAGTTGGAAATATTATGAATATAGAAGGTGGGCACTGTTAGGGTACTATAGGGTGATAAAGTCCTGGGAGTGGTGTAGTGTGAAGGACTGACAAGTTGGATAAATAGAAAATAGTGCTCTGGTTATGGGGTACACTCACCGTGCAACATGTTGTGCACTAGGATTTTGAATGATCTACATTATTTGATATCATGACCTATCTGGTGATGGTAAATACAAAATTTATTCTCATTATAATTATATGGTTTAGGACATGAGGGGTCAGTAGGTCAAATATCAGGTAGGTCAGTAAGACCATAGTGCATGAGATGATGGAACATTTTAGAAAGGGGCATATGTGGAATAAGCATAGGATAAACATATGGCTCTATTGGAGGTTAGCAAGGTATGGGTGAAATACGATCTGGTAATAGAGGCATGGGTCTGGGTTCTGGCATGGGTCAATTTCAGGGTTGAGGAAGGGATCTGCATGGTGGCAAAGATGGACTGGTCATGGAAGACTACCGTGGGTAAACATAGCAATGACAGTGGCTCATATACAAATCCAAAGCTTTGATATGGGATATGAGATGTTGTATCTCATTGTGTGGTAGTGATGGCGATCAATATTCCAAGGCGAATAGAATAGCTCAATGTATGGTAGAAAAAGGATAGGGTTATGATGAGGAAGCAACATAATGAAATGACTGTGGTGATTGTAAGATTTGTTGGTGCAGTAAGCCTCATAGTGGTGAAGGTGGTGTATTGAGGACCGATGGCATAGGCGATGGCCCTGGGAAGCGACATGAATGAGAAGAGGGATATTTGTGCGATTGTCTTGAGTAGCTTGGGCCACCCAGGCTTGCAAATCCTGGGTGTAGGTAGACTCACCATTGGGAAGGAGAGTAGGTAGAAATTTTAGGTGAGATTGATGAGATGTGTATTCCCTATTAGGTGGGTGGTAAGATCCTATAGGATGTTTTGGATGACTTGGAGGTGAGTAGTGACATCTAAGATCATCAAGTGGATGAGAGGATGATCCTTGTGCTTGTAGTTGGGTGGATTCCTCTTTTTCATTGAAAGAGGACATGGTGATCTAGCTATCGCCAGAGTGTGGTGAATAGGATGAGCCTCACTAGTTAGGGGAATGGTGTTGAGGTGAACTATGGTGATATGAATAGGATGAGTGCAAGGAGCACCTGGTATGAATATCAGTTAGTAGTTGGGTGAGATCAATCAGTGTAATGGGTTTTTACTGTGGCTATAGATGGTCCTGCATGGTGGTAGGTGAGGTTGCTATAGAGCTCTCATTCTAATGATGTGAGTCTTGCAAAAGGAAAAATAAATACCCCAAGCATAAAAATGGTAGAAAGGTGAAATGTACATGTATAGAGAAATAATAGATTCATACGATGATGTTCTTGGTGATTTATTTCTAATACTATGTGACACTTGTGATGGTGACTGTGTTTATGAATCATGCATTGAAAGCATGAAGATGCAAGATGTTGATGGGTTTAGGATTATTAAGGCCTTAAATATTTGCCAAATTATATGCTCTTGAACTGTAGTTATGTGTGATAATAAATGGACCCAACCAGTTTGGGGTGAATTTATCGTGCTACTGGCAAGGCTGACTTGTGATTTGTTGGTTCTCCTTGAGAACCAATCCACCAATTTGATATTCATGTTGGTGTACTTTACTATTGTAGGCATGGCAAATGTGATATTGATATACTCATGTGTTCTCTATGGCATGGATGCGATGTTAATCGAGAAGTGTTAGTTGATCTAGATGAGCTTGGCGAGTAGTTTTGTTGTCAATGAAATATTTCATGGATATCCAAAAAGAGGGTATCTCTAGCTCAAGGGGAATGATAGCCTCTACCCTGTAGACAAGTGAAAAAAGTGTTACCTCAGTGGGAGTACGTATGATTTTACGATAGGCCCACAAGGCTAGGGGTATTTTATTAGGCCAATCCCAGTGAGACTCCGCTACAGTTTTACAGAGGATAGAATAGATGGTTTTGTTAGTGGCTTCGACCTGGCCATTTCCTTGAGGTTAATATGGGGTCAAAAAGCTATGATATATGTGAAATATATTGCACAAGGCTCAAAAAATTTTGTTTTTGAAATATTTCCCATTATCTAAATAATTTGGGAGGGAAT
This sequence comes from Wollemia nobilis, assembly GCA_028583015.1. Classification (NCBI taxonomy): domain Eukaryota; kingdom Viridiplantae; phylum Streptophyta; class Pinopsida; order Araucariales; family Araucariaceae; genus Wollemia; species Wollemia nobilis. Next base: position 13,775,925 of record JAQPPZ010001870.1, on the reverse strand, counting down.
TCCAAAGTGGCATATGATATGCTCCATTATGAATGTTGTAATTTTGGACCTTGTAGTTTGGACCATTGGGATGGATTTGACCCACTTTGTAAAATATTATATTACTGTAATGATAAATTTATGATTGCTATAGGATGCAAGTGTAATTTTTCCAATTAGATCCAGGCCCCATTGGGAGAAAGGCCACATGGATTGGATTGGTTTAAGTCCTTAGGATGGTAAATGTGTTAAGTTGGCATTTGATGAAAAATTTGACATATTCACAACAATCTTGCTCTATTTTAGGCCAGTAGTAGCGCATACGAAGAATGCATTTAGTGATCACCATACCACTAAAATGGCCACCACAAGTGCCATCATGGGTTTCTTGTACAACCCACTATTATTCTTGCGGTTCTAGGCAATGCAAGAGTATATCATCATAGCTGCTATGGTAAAGGATGTCCCCTAGCAAGGTATAGTGGATCACTCTTTATTTAAAGGTTCGACATTGGGTGTGAGGCAAATCACATGGTAGGAATCCTAGTTTGATCTATTTATTGATCTATGAGAATCATGGATCATGAGGTTTGGTTTTTACCATATATACACCACCATCATCTATGGGAGGTGTGGGTGATATAGTAGATTGTGTAAGTGTATGAATGGTTATAGATGTTGTGTTGGAAATTGGATTTTTTGGGATAAGGGACCCTAAGGAATCCATAGTATCTACAAAATGATTTGATGAGTGTGGTGCGGCTTCTAGGTAATACCATTTAAATTGGGATAGGAGTTGTTGGGTGATCTTCTTGTATTATTGGATAACTAGTCAATTGCATAGCCAAAGTTATTGCACTTGATTGACTATCAAAAGTGAATCACCTATGATGTGGAGGCATTTTATGTGCATAGCATGTGCTTGTTTTAGTACTAGGATTAGGGCTGTGTACTCTACATTTTTATTGGTATAAGAAAAATCAAGTTTGAATGAAAATGAGAGTGGTTCTCCTTTAGGTGTAAATAAAATAATGCCTGCAACCCCATCATGGAGACACTTGGACCCATAAAATAACATGGTGAGGTCAGCCATGAATTTTGGCTCGACGTACTTCTCATATTCGGTTACATGAAATATAGAGTCATCGGGAAGTTGGATGAGTAGGGGTTGCTTGTTAGTTATAGGGGCTTCACCCAGTTGGTTAGTAATGACTTACCCTTTGATAGACTTTTGAGATATGAATTATAGGTTGAACTCGATTAGGAGAATAATAAATTTAGCTATGTGGGAGTTGCAATAATTTTTTTTCATAATAGACCGTAGGGGATTGTCTCGGGCTATGACAAAAGTTGTCTGGTTTAACATGTAGTGTCTTAGCTTCTGGGTGGAAAATATTACTACTAGGCATAGCTTCTCCATGTATATATCTAATTTTATAACTAATTAGCGTGTGACTGATATAGTAGATAGCCTGCTCTTTGTGGAGAGTGTTATTTTGAGCTAGGAGTGTACCTAGCACAAGCTCTATGGCTAAGATGTATAGATTAAATGGTAATTGTGGATGTGGTGGTGACATGATCGGTGGTGATGTGAATTAAGTTTTTATAGCATCGAATGCGGCTTGACAGTTTTCATCCCATTTAAAGTGTACTCCTTTTTGTAGGAGATGATTGAATGGTTGGCATTTGTCTGATAATTGCACTATAAATCTATGAATAGAGGTAATATTGCCTTGTAGGCTACATAATTTCTTTAAGGTGGTAAGAGGAGGCATCGTGATGATGGATTTCACCTTACTAGGGTATACTTCAATACCTCATTGGGAGATAATGAATCCTAGTATTTTTCCAGATGTAACACTGAACATGCACTTTTTTTGGATTGAGATGCACATTGTGTTCTAGTAGTCGATTGAAATTTTTATGGAGATATTCGAGATGATCAACATGTTTCTTTGATTTAGCTATGACGTCATCTACATATTATTCCATATTTTTGTGTATTAGGTCATAAAATATGTAAATCATGGCTCATTGATAGGTTGCCCCAATATTTTTAAGGCCAAAGGGCATGACCTTGTAGCAAAAAGTCCTCTAGGGTATTGTAAAGGAAGTTTTGTGTTGATCGGCTGGGTTGATCCTAATTTGAGTGTATCTGTATCGCTCCAAATTTTTTGCATCCCTACCTTCAAGCTATAGGATCCGTGCCCGAAATGAGGATGGGAAAAGGATGGTGCGGTACCTCGGACTGAGAGGCCTTGCGAAGGTCTTGCCTCTCAAGGGAGGTGTATTATGGTGATTTTTCGACGGATGGTGGGTTCACCAGGAAACATTTAATGGCAGTTTCCACGCCTAGGTTGGGAATGTGTTTTGTGTGTTCAATTTTATCCTTAAACATCCATATCCTAGGTTTGGCCAAAATGCGTCTAAGTTATTCTATATGAAGATGCAGATTAAATGAATACAAAAAAGCAGATTAGGACAGAAAAATAGAGAAATTAAGCAAGATTAAAAATCATACCTGATCCGGATGTCTGATGAAGATTTTGATTCTTGAAGCAGTCAGGATCGCCTCTAATTTGATAGGATCATCTGAGATCTGACAGGATCGTTTGAGATCTGACGAATTCGTCAGACAAATTCATCAGAGACCTGCAAATAGAGAAAATAGGTACAAAACATAGAAAATACCACTATTCTAACAAAGGGAAACAGTGTAAAATGAAAGTAACAATATCAAACAGAAACTTATAAACATAAACATGAATGCATCATACCGATTTAATGACAATTATAGCTTAAATATGCATTTTATATAGATGGATGAACTCCAAGATGCAAGATAGCATAAAATTATAAATGAACTAGCTAACTGCAGAATAAAATAGCAAATTGAGAGCAAAATGCAAACTTTGGGCACTGATTGCCTCAATGTTGACTGTAGTCGAGATCATCTCGCATTGGTATGAAATTGTCTCTAATTCGACAAGATCACCTCCGATCTGAACAGGATCATCTGTGATGATGTAAGCTTGCTCCGACTAAAAAACACTAAGGTACCTGCAACAAAATTTGAATAGAACTACTACAAATATCAATTTAGGATGTCTTAATGCGTATGAAGTCAGTTTACAGAGAATTTCAGCCAAGGGAGTGCTAAGGGGAGGGCTTAGGATTAAATAGGCTTATGATGGAGGTTAGGAGGTTGGATATCATCCTTATTTGGGAGATATCTAACAGGGAAGGGTCTCTAACGGTGCAGACACGCTTTTGCCTGGATTAGAGACGTCGTTGGAATAGAAGTTAATTGTGCAAAATCAATTTTGGGACAAGATCGTCTGGACATCCTATCCCAGATGAAATAATCCAATCTGAGGCGATATCATCTGATCGGCGACGATATCGTCAAACGGTCAGAACAACCTCTAAAAATGGCATGGGAAATGAGGAAATGGATTACACGACGGTTTGGGAGGTTAAAATTTGAATTTGAATATTTACTAGAGTGAATGTAATTACTAAGGTTTTACTGCGCCAATTTTAGGGTGCTACATTTTGCCCCCTCTTTAGCAAATTTTTTGAATAAAATGCATTAAAGATGAGTTCTTCTCGATCTATGAGAAAGCAAAAAATTATTCCCATTTTTAGGTGACGATTCTTGGTCGAATCGTACGACAGCTTACTATGGTGCCCCCTCCGTGTTTTTACCCAAATCGAACGTTTGAGGTAAAAACATGAAAAAGCAAAATTTGAATTGTTTTTAATTATTTTTTAATAAAATTAAGAAAAACGGGGTAAAACCCTAATTCATTTTTACTGTTCATTTTTCTGGTTTTTAGAGTTTTGCAAGCAAAAATGGTGGAGACAACGCATAGATCGACAGATGTCCGGTGTGGGCTATGGGTAAGAGTCTAAACTTAGCTTAGAATGCTTTAATTTGAATTTACATGCTTGTTAGGTGAATTTTGAGTAAATTTTGAGCATCGTGGCCATTTTTGGGCCATCGACGTCATCGAGACAAAATCGTCCCGATTTCGACGAAATCATCTCAAGTTTGTCGATTTCGTCTAAGGGCAAAATCGACGAAAGGGGGACGATTTCATCAAATTAGGGACAATTTCGGCTTGCAAAATCGGAGATGATTATGCTCAAATGTGGGACGATATCGTCCAATAGTGGACGATATCATCATTTGTAAAATGGAATTTATTTTAACTTGCATTATTGATCACTTGAGTTTGTTATTAATGATTTGTTTTTTATTGTTGTTTATGTTGCAGAGAGGTTTTCTAAAGAACAGAGAATGGAAATATGGCAGGTTGAAATATGATTTTGCCACTCTAACACAGGCAGAGCGGGATCAGCTAGCACAACCTAGCTTACAGCATGTGGCAGAAATGCCACAAGTGTCTACAGACATGGGGCTACTGATAGCCCTGGCAGAGAGGTGGTATCCGGGTTCTTCCTATTTTTGGCTATCGATAGGGGAGATGACTCCCACATTGGAGGATGTATGGAGGATTCTGAGGATCCCCATACAAGGATAGTTGATAACTCCTATGGCCAATCAAGGCCATGCTATGATGCAATTGTGTGGTGACCCGAGCTTCGCCTTGGAGAAGGGCAGAGTTAACATCGAGGCGCTGCGTCAGATGCCTGGGGCATCTAGACTCACATAGGTTTTTGCTGGAGTAGTTGGTGGACTTTTGTTGTGCCATCAAAGTAGGTGCAAGGTACCATGGGTGATAGCAAATGTGATCTATGACATGCGGGACCATGGTTACAGGTTCTCTTGGGGCAATTTTGTTCTATGTCGACTGTACAGGATCCTGCATGGGGTTGTGTACAAGGGCGACCAATGTCTAGTGATGACATCGCTTCTATAGGTTTGGTGCTAGGAGCACATTGTAGTGTGGAGGCCGATAGGGCTTCTTTTGATAGGGATTGATGGGGATAGGCCCCGAGTTTTCTACTGGTGGCTTCAAAGAGGGTCACAGCGGCGGATTGACCTACCGATGTCTTGAAGACTACTGGATGACCTTGTACCAGACCAAATCACCTGGAGGCCATGGTGAGAGCACCTAGGGTGGGCCGAGGATGGACAGGAGTTGGCTCACATCAGGCGAGCTTGCTGGTTTCCGATGGAGAGGGGAGAGGTGGAGCTTCACCGCTATGATCGAGTTTTGCGATAGTTCGGTCTATAGCAGGGGATCCCATCTCTCAGGGATTACGAGTATTCTTAGACTATCCAGGATAACACTACAATTAGCGAGGCTCCATATATGTAGTGCTTCTAGAGTTAGGACTCAGATGATGCCCCCATTCAGCCAGTGGATGGGGACAATGTAGGGGTTGCAGACGGCTATGATGCCTGGTATGCAGGCATTCGCTCTCCTTGAATGACGATGGCTCAGGGTCTGATTCATGCAGTTGTGCATCGGATAGGGAGGCGATGCTAGGTGGCTATTGAGGTGGCCCAGGGTCATGGCGAGAGAGAGCAGAGGAGGCCACAGGTGTAGGAGAGGCCACGATAGCGAGAGAGGAGGGCAGAGAGACCCCCTTCTCCATAGAGAGAGAGGCCACCATCACCCGACAAGGGCAAGGGTGTCGACACTTGGGAGAGCAGTGAGATAGCGACTCTCTGAGTGGAGATGATTCATATCCAGGCATAGGTGCAGACCCTACAAGAGGAGGCTACATGACACCGAGCTGAGGTGACACAGCTTAGAGATGAGATTGCATGCCTCAAAGCATGGGGCGGAGGGGCGAGCACTCAGGAGCTATTGTGGTCAATTTCTCAGACCGTATTTTAGCAAGGTATCTACTTCCATATGGTGCCATAGGGTTAGAGGGTATAGCTGCCAGCCGAAATTGCTGACCCGATTAGGATTGGGTTGTCGAGAACTTCATCCCGATCGACGAGTAGGACTCATAGTACCACTCATACTACGATGGGACCACCTCGTCCACCTCAGGACGGGGGAGGAGATGAGGTTGAGATCTCGAGGGGCTCTCGAGGCTAGCTATTACTGATTGCATTGTACAAATGGATATATAGTATTTATTATTTTTTGATAAAGGATTGAGTATGCCGAGGTACAGATTGTGGCATACCAATATAATTTTGATATGATGTATATATATTGTTGATATATATATGAGATGAGATATGTTTTTGATCATATGACTTGTGTCTTATGTATTTGTATGATGCTTTAATGTTTGGATTGATTGATTTGATGATTCATGTAATTACGTCATTGGAAATATTATAATTTTGATGTCATGCGGTAAGATTTTAAATGAAATAATTTGATGTAACAAATTGGTTGTTTGTGATGTAATGTGATAAAAGATAAAAAGAGACTTCAACAATAATTTCAAAGGACATTGTCGCTATTATAGACCATTCCATGGAGTCGTCGCTCACTTGATCGTCAAGCTAATCCCAGTATAGAAATATTGTTAAAAAGTAAAAGAGTGCTTAAGAGACTATCTTAAGACTTTGGTGCAATGGTGCAAATGATGATGATGATGGTTTGTTTTCAGATTTTCATAAAAATAGTATGCATGAAATAATGTTAAAATGATTTTTGCTAGGCATAAATTCCTAAGTGTGATAAATTTTTTGGATAATTCCCTAGGAATTATACCATCATTGCAAAATTGAAGGTTGACATAATGACATGAAATAGTGATAATGTGCATTCTTTTGAAAAGCATAATTTGTGTAACAGAATGATTTAAGTCATATGTTTTCCATGATTTTTAAATAAATGGGGAATAAAAATTGTTACAATGGTTTGCGCTAGGCATAGAATATGTAGGTATAGACTTATACCATCATCACAAAATCCAAAAAAAGAGAGAGTTTTATTGCATGGTTGATTTTTAATAAATAGAAAATATGAAGATAAGGACTTGCGCTAGGCATAAAATTCCAATTTTGGTTGTGGAACTATACCATCGTCGCGAAAGTCAATAATATATATATATGTGTTTTGATTGTATGGTTTTGAAAGAAATTTTGATGTTTCTATTATGCATGTAGTTGTATTTATACTAAACAACTGTACTTTTAAAGAATAAAATGAATTATTCCAAACAATTTGCAAAAAAAAAAATATTTCAAAGTATTTTAAAGACAAATGTTAGATTTATAAGGAATCCCATGTGCATATGTGAATTCATTTCCAATCTTGATTTATCATAATGATACACACAAAATCTCTCAAATATAAAATGTGTGTGCAATTGCATTGTTCATTTACCAGTTTGAGCAAGGTGCTATGATACAAGTGATTTGAATGAACCAAATAAGTGTTCATTAACCATGATGTAGATGCATATAACCATACTAGACTACTATGTAAGTCGGATTATCAAGAGCTAGCTAATCCATAAGCAGACATAGGTCTATACAAAATAAGGTCGCTAATGTGATAGACATATCGCCATGCTAGGAGTTACCCAAGGCCAAGCAGGTTGGGCACAAACCACTTGTTATGGGGCTTACCTCACAGTTTTTGAATAATTGAGAATTCCAGGGATTCAAGCTCATCAACCCTTATTTTATTTTCAAAGGGTAGGGAAAGGGATTTTATTGCTTTTGATTTTGCTATCTTTTTTCATTTTTTTGTATTTCTTTTGTATTTTTTTTTTGCTTGATAATGCTGTAATGATAAACATAATATATATATATATTTTTTCTTTTCTTGAATTTTTATTTTTCTTTTTGTGCTAGGGATACTTGCTCGGATTAGTTGTGGAGCAAGGGATTTTATTCTGGGTAGGGGTGAGCTTGTCCTTTTGCCAATTCTCAAAGATTCTAGACCATGTGCATGATAGGATAGCAGGGAAAACTTTTCGCCCAAGAAATCACTTCTACTATGTAGCAAAGCATAGAAATTACAAATATAATCATTTTATTGTGAAAAGATGTGCTTGGTTTAAGTAAATAACAAGATCAATTCTCTGTGCTCAAACGTTATTTAATTGAATTTTGTGGATTTTGATATAAGAGAGATTAGTAATCATGCCAGATAAAATCAAGATATTTATTTTTGTGAGTGTGAAAGTGAGGGATTCCAAATAAATGCTAATTTATCCAAAATAACTTGAAACATATAATTGCAACATTTGTAAGCAGATATATATAAATAAATACTATTTTTGAGAAGCTTTGAGAATGTTGACTCTCTCTTTCTTCTTTATGTTGTTTTGGTTTCGAAAGAGTCAAGAATATTGCTATTTTTTTATTTTCATTTTTTCGTTTTTTGAAAGAATTAACAAGTACCATAAATAAATGCAACAAATAGTTTTGAAGATTTTGATGATTATGAATGTTTTTGGTGTTTTTGAATTTATAAATTGAAAGAAATACAAAATAGTGATTTTGAAATATTTTAAACAAATATATACAAGGATGAAATGACCAAATTTATACATAGTAACGTTTAAGATGCAAAATATTCATGGGTTATTTAAGTTCTTTACCATCTAAGGTAGATAATTTGTATGCTCCTGATTCAAATTTAGCAGTGATAATGTATGGTCCAATCCAGTTGGGCTCAAATTTACCTTTAAGGTCCTTAGTTGCATTAGTATTTTTTTTATTTTCTTTTAAAACAAGGTCACCGATCTTAAAGGATCGATGATGAACTTTTTTAGCATATGATCTTTTAAGATTGTTTTGGTAGGCACATAGTGTTGATAAGCAACACACCCCCACTGAAAAATGAGATTCCATCCTTAGAAAATTCTGAACTTTCATTTTTTTGCAGCAGGGACCCTCTTGATCTTTTCAGGTTTTAAATCCAAATTTGCTTGCCTCCTTTTTAAAGTTGTGTTTTTTCTTGCATTCTAGCTGTGTTATCCAAGAATTCACTTTTTACATGCTAGAAATCATTCATGCACAAGCAAAATATTGCACCGGTACCGAGAAAATCCAAAGAACAGTTGCTTAATTCACTGAAAAATCAAACTTTCCATTTTTGGTAGTGTCGCGATATCATGACACTTCCATTTTCGAAAATGTCGCGATATCGCGACAGGTAAGTCAAAATGAGGCTAAGTGCCAGAAAGGTCACGATTTCGTGACATGTCACGAAATCACGACAGTTTTTTGGAGAGAGAAGCAAGCAGTACGGAGGTCGCGAAATCGCGACATGTCACGAAATCGCGACATGTCGCATTTTCACGACAGGAGAGAGAAAGTGGGCTGCAAGATGAAAAATTGGCTAAGTCGCAAACATGTTCCAAAATCATGGTCAACACGGTCAACGCATGCAGGTAGGGAACTGTCGCGATATCACGACGTGTTCTAGAATCATGGCTGAAAATCGGGATGGCTGTACGGAGGCCAGGAGGGTCGTGATTTCGCGACATGTCACGAAATCGTGACATGTCACGTTTTCGCGGCCGACGAGGGAAGAAGTTGCCGATGCACTGGCAGGGTCACGATTTTGCGACATGTCACGAAATCGCGACATGTCGCAGAATCGTGGCAGGAGAGAGAAAGTATTCAGAGGGCCCGAAAGTGCATTTCAGCTGAAACAGAAGGCTTCCTGGGGTAGCGACACGTGTCAAAGCGTGAATGAGACAAAAAGAGGCCGGAATGCAAGATTATTTTGTAGTTTTTAATCTGTTTTAATGTTTTAAGCTTGGATTTAATGTTTAATTAAAATGCTAATCTAATGCATCTTTTTGTCTTTCATGCAGGATTCCACCTGGCACTTACGGGACAACCGGGAAAGACCATAAAGGCAAATTTAAAGTGCAGATTTAGTCAAGGACCGCCATGCTAGAGGAAAAGAAGCCAGTAAATGCATTTAATGGAGATTTATTGTAGAATTGATAGCATGAAGACCATTTCAACTCAAATATGGATTTGCGGGATCAAATTGATGGAGAAGTGGTGACTCATCCGGCTCACCAGCAGAATTAATGGAGGCATTTATTTGCAGCTGCGGATGAATGCAAGTTGCTTTTGATTTTATCTTCTCCATTTATGGCAGATTGATCGCACGTATTTTCCGAAGGGTTAAGTTCTATCCGGACTTCGATTTTAAATGGATTTTTATTGTAAAACCCGGGTCCTAGGGTTTAAGTGTGATAAGATTTAGGGTTTGAAGAAGATATTTTGAAAAGATCAGGGTCTGTCCTGAGTCTATAAATATAGATTCTAAATGTAATCGTGAGAGGCGGAGACTTAGAAATAAAATGCTTATTAGCAATTTATTGCAAATTTTGTGAAATCCTTTGTTTCTGGACTTGGAGTTGATGTGCTTTAGTTTTTTCTGTGATAGCATGGCCAGGAGCCTAATCTTTTGCAGAGTGTGATAAGTGTATCTTCTTTTGTTATCTATTCCATTTAAAGTTTATTAGATATATGTTGTAAATCTGAGTTATCAAGTTTAAATATGTTGTTATGCTTCAGTTGTTCTTTTGTCTGCTAGGGGAAATTACAGATTTCAGGTGTAAGTTTGTTCTAATTGCTCTATCTTCACTGTGCGAGCTAGGCTGTCGGTGAAAGATACCACTTTTAACCAGCTGCCCTTGGATTTATAATTTTCTGCTAGATCTTTTTCACTCTGCCTTGTGCTCTTAGTTGAAAGTGATCTTAGACTGACTGGACACTTTCTTCTTTGATTTGTTCTGTTGTGAAGCTAGTAGCATAGATAAAATTGATAGTTTGGGTTTTACAGTTGCTGTTTGATAAGCTTCTCTTTTTTGCCTTACCCTACCCTCTCTTTGCTTTCGATGAATGATCCATTTTTATTTTCTTTGTTTGTCTTTTATTTAAATCTGCTGACCCATGAGAGCTAGATCTAGAATTCAAGTTAAATCTGATTGTCAACAACTTTTGCAACTACTAAACAAGTTCAAGAACCCCTTGTAAGGTAACAGAGCAGTCCATATTGAAATCTATTCCAGAAGTGGAAAAGAGTGAATTTCCATTCGACCCAACTCTGTAACTCACACCTTGGATAACCAGCTAGATCCTAAAGATGAGTGGGATCCGTCCCGTGGGTGTCTCCGGAGCTTTCCTTGCCTCATCCTTTCTCGGGGTGTGCATGAAAGCCAGACCAACACATAGATGCTCCAAAGAATTAATGCATTTTTCATCTAGGAGTTCTAGCTGACTGAATCTTCCAGCTCGATATTCATCTCCTACTTTGGTATCTTGAAGTAGTAGAGCCAAAGAAGGAACTTCTAATTCAAATGGAAAAACGGCTTTAGCACCATAGACCAAAACAAATGGTGAAGTTCCCATGGGGGTTCGAACACTAGTTCGGTAGGCCCACAAGGCTAGATATAACTGAATGTGTCAGTTGCGGCCAGTTTTATTGACCAATATTTTAAGTATTTTGATTAAGGTTTTGTTAGATGCTTCTGCTTGACCATTACCCTAAGGATAATAGGGAGTGGACCAGCGATGTTGAATCTTGTATTTTTGACATAATTTTTTAACATCTTTATTTTTGAAACAAGTTCCATTGTCAGAGATGAGATTTGCAAGAATTTCGAACCTACAAATGATTTGATTAAAAATAAATTTAGAGACTTGTGTGCCAGTGCAGGAAGCTAAAGGCATAGCTTCAACCCACTTCATGAAATACTCAATGGCGGTTATGATGAATTTGTGTCCATCAGATGACACGTGATTAATTTTGCCAATAATGTCTAAGCCCCATTTTGAAAAGGGCCAAGGAGATGAAATAGCCTGCAGCTCTTGTGCAAGCGCATGGACAAGGTCAACATGTTTTTGGCACTTTTTGCAATGGCGCACATAATCATGTGCATCCTTTTCCATGGTAGGCCAAAAGTATCCTATCCAAAGGAGCTTTTTAGCAATGACACTACCACTGAAGTGTCCTCCACAAGATCCATCATGGGCTTCACTCAAGGCTAATTTAGATTATTCTAAATTCAAACATCTGAATAGGATACCTTCAAAAGATCTCCTATATAAAGTATTGCCAATTATTACAAATTGACTTGCTTGTCTACGTAATAACCGATGCTAGTTTCTATTAGAATTGGCAGGGAAAGTCCCATTTTGGAGAAAATCAAATATATCCGTATACTAAGGTTCAGGAGTAATTTCATTGATTAGAAACACATCCAAAGGTTCTAAGCATGACTTATTTGAAGCAGGTTCCTAGAGTCAACGAATAAGGATAGTAGCATATTCGTCATCTAACTCCAAGGGGAGGAGAGATGTGGCTGCGGCCATAGCATCAGCTGCACGATTGCAAGTTTGAGGAATAGATTCCAAGGTAACTTGATCAAATAGAGACATTAATTGTAAGACATAGGCCTTATATGGGTGTAGTTTATCATCTCTAGTCTGATAAAATTCATTAATTTGGTTTATAACTAGTTGAGAATCACCAAAAACTAATAGATGTTTAATTTTTAGCGCCAAGGTAGCTCGTAATCCAAGGATTAGAGCTTCATATTTAGCAGTATTATTGGTGCAAGCAAATGTCAATTTGAAGGACAGAGGAATAAGATGTTTTTGTAGGGATATTAAAATAATACCCGCACTAGCCCCACTCATGCATCGGGCTCCATCAAAGTATAAGGACCATTGTTAAATATGGTCTACCTCTAATTGAAGGCATTCATCAGGAAACTCAATGATGAGGGGATGGGTAGACTGTAAGGGTGTCGCAGCTAATTGATCTGCTATGATTTGACCCTTAACAGACTTATGTCCTATGAACGTGAGGTCAAACTTGCTTAGAGCAAGAACCCACTTGGCTGTGTGACCCGATAAATAAGGTCGACTCATGAGATACCTCAGGGGCTTCATATTTGGCAATGACATAAGTTTTTTGACTAAGCATATAGTGTCGTAATTTTTGCATAGCAAACACGACTGCTAGACATAATTTTTCTAATGTTGTATAGCAGGTTTCATAGCTGATGAAGGTTTGGCTAATATAATAATTAGCCCGTTCTCTCTTTTCATCATCAAGCTGAGCTAGCATAGCTCCTAAGGTAGAATCTAAAGTTGAAATATACAGGAGAAATGGGCGATCAGGTCTAGGTGGTGAAAGCACTGGTGGGTTAAGGAGGTATTGTTTAAGAAGTTCAAAAGCTTCTCTACATTCGTCGTCCTAATTAAAAGGGACATCCTTCTTAAGAAGTTTAAGAAAGGGACCAGTTTTGTCCGCCAGCTTATCGATGAAGCGACGAATGGCTTGAAGCTTACCTTGTAAACTTCATAACTTAGATATATTAGTAGGTGCGGGCATATCAGTGATAGCCACAATCTTGAGAGGGTCAATTTTGATACCATGTAAAGAAACTAAAACCCCTAATAGTTTACCGGACATAACTCCAAATATGTATTTGGCTGGATTTAATCGAATAAGATATTATCATAATCGATTAAAAACTTTTCTCAAATCATCTAAATGATTATCTTCATTAATAGAGCGAGCTATAATATCATCTACATAATCATGTAGGATATCATGCATCATATCATGAAAAATATAAGTCATAGCTCGTTGATAGGTTGCACCTGCATTCTTTAAGCCAAAAGGCATCACTTTCCAACAAAAAGTACCCCAGGGGGTAATGAAGGTTGTTTTAGCCTAATCCTCAGGAGCTATCCTGATCTAATTATAACCAGAGAATCCATCCATTAAGGACATCATACCACTCCCGACAGTAAAGTCAATGATTTGATCCATATTTGGAAGAGGAAAATCATCTTTAGGGCATGCAACGTTAATATCTCTAAAATCTATGCAAACCCTAACTTTAGTGGCTTCTTTTTTGGTAACTGGAACTACATTTGAGATCCATTCAGCATAATCAATAGCTTGTATAAAAACAACATTTAGGAGTTTTTCTAACTCCACTTTGACTAGCAGAGCCACTTTGGGATGCATTTTTCTAAGTTTTTGTTTAACAGGTTTAGCATCCGAATGGACCACTAAATGATGCATGACTACAGAAGGGTCTAGACCTGGCATATATTCATATGTCCAAGCGAAGATGTCTTCATACTCTTTAAGGAATGCAATATATTGTTCTTGTTTTTCTTGACTTAATTCTGATCCAATATTGATTATGTGAGGATTATCCTCAGTTCCAATGTTAATTTTAATGACGTTTTCTACTTCCATATGTAGATCTCTTTCAAAATTAGGTGGGGTGGGTGAAATGCCCAATTCTTGTAATTCTTGTAATGTTAACTTGGATAACTCATCTTGAGGATTAGTGGCTTCAAGTTGGGCTATAGTTGGTATAGAACCATCAAAATAAAATCCATTGTGTAACATCTCTTCAACGGAGACATCGTGGAAGATATCTCCTTCCAACTCCTCATCGGGGTCAGCAATCATTTCAGGGTAAGCTATGGATAGCATGTTACATGTAAATGGCTGATATTTTAGAGGCAAATCATCATGCCTATCCAAATAATCTTGATAACATATGAGTTGATCATCATCTTCAAAAGGAAAGGGTTGACCCTTACTAGGAAATAGGCCCACACCACAGCGGGTAGGCCACGGTTCTACCTCAAAAGGTTCTTTCATGCCATTTTGGAAAGGTCCCAAGCCTTTCCCTTTATATCCCATTTTAATCATTATGGGTTTAGCTTTAAAATATTCATTGGTAAAATAACATCGAGCGTATCCCTCATGATGAGTTTTAATGTTCCGAGGGATTCTTCCCCAGTCATATCCTTTATAAATAAAGGCACAACTCTTGACTTGGTAAGTACTTCCCATAGGTTGTGGGAGGCCCAAAGTACGAGGATATGGCGGCAAGTTATTTAAAAGAATTGAATCTTGCATGAAAGCATTTGTTTTTTCTGATATTAAGATTGTGGATAAATCTGGTAAAAGTTCATCAGAAAGAGCATAAGATGTAGAAGGATCATTCCCTATATCTTTAGATGTGGAAGGTATGATAGATTTTGATAATGTGGAAGTGTTAATAGATGGGTCTATAGGTTTTGAAATTATAAGGATAGAACATGAAGGATTGGTTGTAGATTGAAAATCTTTTTGAGGTTCTAAAATGGTTTGTTTAGAAGATTGTTGATCTATATATGAGGATGAAATTAATGGAGGGGAAATAGGTGAAGTTATGGGTGTGTGTTTCATAGTTTTGGATGAAAAATAAGAATTAGGATGTGTGGATGATAGAGTAGGGCAAAATTGCACTCCAACGGGTTCTGCCAAGGCACACATATCAAAGGGTCTAGGGTCACCATGGATAGTGACCAAATGATTTTTAAATTCGAATTTAACACATTGGTGTAAAGTTGATGGGATAGACCGCATTGCATTGATCCAAGGATGACCCAAGAGTATATTGTACGATGCGGGGCAATGTACAATAAACATAGTGGTATCTAGAGTTTGAGGACCAACTTGCAATGGGATGGTAATAACTCCACACGTTTCTTATGTTTCGTCATTAAAAGCTTTGATAATCATGTCAGTTTTCTTCATGTCATCACTTCTAAAGCCAAATAGTTGGTAGAATTCAAGAGTGCAAATGTTTAGAGATGAACCATTATCAATCAGGACCCATTTAACAGCTACATCTCCAATTAGAGCAGTAATATATAAGGGATTATCCTTATGTAAACTGTGTTGTGGGATATCTTTATCCCGAAAGTCAATACAATAAACTTCTCGAGTGATGATAGTATTGGCCATAGCTTCAGGTTGAATGTTTTGAGGTACCATCATTTGGCTTAATGTAAGCATCAACTCATCCCTATGGGTGGGAGAGGATCTTAACAAATCCAAAAGGGAAATTATGGCTGTAGTATTGGATAATTGCTCATTAATATTGTAAGGGGGTTTAGGTTGAACATTGGAAGCATGATTCCATTTATTGGGATTTTTCAAAACAAATGGAACTGATCCATCATTCTGGTTTGGTTCTTGTTGAGAATTTTGAGCTTGTTGTCGGGTAACGACTCCAATGGTACCTACAATGTTATATTGAGGACGTTGAACTGGTCTCGGTCTAGCATTTATGGCTTGTTCATTTGGAAGGAATTGATTAGAAGAAGGTCGAGTAGTAACTCTTCTAGGAAATGGTTCTTCTAGAACCATAGCATCTGTGATGGGTTGAATAGGATCTGACTCATTTTTAGAACTATTCGATTGGTTTGAAGTGATGTCAATTTCACTTTCAGTATCTGATTCTATATCACTAGAATTCGAAGTTGGAATATTATGTAAGGGCCTGGTCGTAACCAGGGATAAGGTTGTGTCAAATATTTGAGGATCAGGATTAAGTAAATGTCCACTAATAGTTCCTACATATCGGGTAGGAGGAGGAACATTATGATGTTCTATTTGATTGGCCACCTCTTTACCATGTCTTGGTAAAGGGTGTTGAAATATGTATAATGATTGATTAGCATTTTGATTTTGATTTTGGGGAATGTTCTTTTGAGGATTATTAGGAGCATTTTGTTTAGGTTGGAAGGCTTGCACCTCCATTTCATTATTATCAATTAGATCCTTTATTTTATGTTTCAACCTTTTACAAGCATTGGTAGAGTGTCCAGGTCCTCTATGGAAATCACAGTGTAAGTCAGCTCTATATCCGGGTATAGTTGGATCAGGTTCCCGGATAGCTGGTAATTGGATCAAACCTCTTTCGAGTAATTGAGGTAAAATAGTTGATAACGGTTGATTCAATCTAGTAAATTCTTGAGGAGGCTTATCAGGAGGTTTCAATATAAATTTTTCTGTTGTTTTTGTTGCATTGATATTAGCAACATTTCTATTGTCAGTGACTCTGTCACCAACAACTTGTTTGTTTTTATATTGATTTCTAGAGATTTTCTCATCATCCATATTCCTAAGTTGGCCTCTCCTAATGAGGGCATATTCTACTCTTCGAGCTAAATCTATAGCTTGATCGAAGATAGTTAAAGTAGCTGGTTGATAGCTCATAAGATATTTGTTCTTGTAAATTATTGATAAAAATGTCCAACATTTCCCTATAAGGTAGCACAAAGTGCAGTTTTCCTGTCAATTGCCTCCATCTAGCTAAGAAATCAGCAAAACATTCATCCTTGTCTTGTTTTAAGTTGTATAAATCTTTAATGGTTACATGCCTCTCGATGTAGGCACTAAATTGATGGACAAAATATTCAGTTGTTTCTTCAAATTTTCTCAAGGAATGAGTGGGCAATTGATAGTACCACTCTAATGCCATTCCACCTAAAATTTTCGAGAACATTTTTAGTAATAACAAGTCATCATGTGAGATATCATGACATGCTATCCTAAACATGCGAAGATTCTCTATGGGATCTTCGGTTCCTTTATATATAGGCAAGATAGGCATGGGAAAATGCTTAGGGTAAGGTTGTGCTACAACTATGGGATCCAAAGGTTAACTACATATCTCTCGATAATTATATGAGGGACGGTAAGGATCTATCTGGTCCATACGCGAAGCTAACTGTTTCACCATGGCTTCCAGATTACTAATTTGCCAACCATATTGGTTTGGTAGGGCATTGATATGGGTTTTGTGAGCATATGATGGAGGGACATGAAGATTAGATGCTATGTTCCTATTGTGTAAATTGTTGGTAGGAAAGGTGTTATGAAGGAATTTTGAAGTTGTATTATGTTGTATTCCAGATTGTTGAAAATTGGTGTTTGACCTCATTTTAGGTTTTTGTTTACTTGAAGCATATTGATCAATAGTTTGGCGAAGTAAAGCAGTGAAGGAATTTTTATTTTGTGTGGGAATGATTTTTGGTTGAATAACAGGTTCCTTAGGAGGTTGGGTAACCTGTTTTTTTGACATGTTTTGAATCATAGTGACCATATCTGTATTGGATGGTCTAGCCTTATCACTTTCTTGATCAATGAAAGACAAGGGATTAGTGCGCACATCAAACATATGTTCCATGGTTGCTTGAGTGTCACTAATTTGCCCTTTATCCATACGAACTACCATATTAAGAACACCAATGTTACTATGGAAAATTTTCTAGAAATGATCTACGTTGTCAAAAGCAATAGTTCCATCTGGAGCTACTCTAGGGGATGAGGATCCATCCTCTTTAACATTTTCTTCTTGTTCATTGTCTTCACCTAGGTCATCTTCTGGTTGATCTAGAGTTTCTCCTTCCGAAATTGGATCTTCGGGAAGGACATTTGGGTCTCTAGTTTTATCTTCTAACCAATCTTCTTCTTCTCCTTCAGTTTGTTTACCATTCCTAAGTTTAGGCATTGTGCTTAATTTAGATTTCAGCAAATATATAAATAGTTATATATATATATATATATGCAACAAGCTTAAGAGGTATATATTAATTGTATGCCTACTACAATATTTAAAATGAAATGGTTTTGGTTTTTGTTATATTTTTTTTTTGTTTTTGAAATAATATTGTAAAGATAACAAATAACACAATATGCAAGAAATAATACTGAAAATAATGATCTAGTTTTCTATAAATAATTTATAAATATCATTAATGGGCTCGAGTTATTCAGGAGTCATGAAGTGTTCTTCTTCAAATTGAAAGTTTTCTTTCAAGAATTTAATGAAAAGAGCTATAGTAATACCATGTATTTCAGATTCTGGTTGATAATAATAATTCTCACGACAATATTCATGATACAACATAGCTCTAGGAATTATGTTCCATCTTCTTCTAATCATAAGATCAGTTTCTTGGGATTCTATATGAACTAGAAATTGACATACCACAGCTGTGTTCTTGAGGTATTCCTCGAAGGTGAACAATTTTGAAGATACAAGAGCTCTCCTATAAGCTAACCATCTATGGCAGGCTCTCTGAAGTTCATGATAAAAGACGAGTTGATGAGGATCCAAGATTCTATCTAGGACTAGCCTCTTGATTTGTTTAAGTTTTGTTGACCTATATGAAATGACACTAAGTCTTTTATCAAGTTCGTCCCACAAGAGTTGATTTCTATCTGTTTCAGGCACACTAAGCATAGAATTGATTTCTATGGCTGCCAATTGGTTTTCAACATTTATAGTAACTGCTAATATTTTCTTAGGAGCTACCATCTAAACATGATATGCAACTTATTAGTTTTAAATGATTTGAAATGCATCTATGTTTTGGTTGTTTTATTTTTATTTTGTTTTTTTTTTCAAAAGGTTTTAAGTGCATTCACGTCGGGTTCACCAAAATGTATCGCTCCAAATTTTTTGCATCCCTACCTTCAGGCTATAGGATCCGTGCCCGGAAGGAGGATGGGAAAAGGATGGCACGGTACCTCATACTGAGAGGCCTTGCGAAGGTCTCGCCTCTCAAGGGAGGTGTATTATGGTGATTTTTTGATGGATGGTGGGTTCACCAGGAAACATTTAATGGCAGTTTCCACGGATAGGTTGGGAATGTGTTTTGTGTGTTCAATTTTATCCTTAAACATCCATATCCTAGGTTTGGAAAAAATGTGCCTAAGTTATTCTATATGAAGATGTAGATTAAATGAATACAGGAAAGTAGAATAGGATAGAAAAATAGAGAAATTAAGCAAGATTAAAAATCATACCTGATTCGGATGTCTGATGAAGATTCTGATTCTTGAAGTAGTTAGGATCACCTCTGATTTGACAGGATCTTCTGAGATCTGACAGAATCGTCTAAGATCTGACGAATTCATCATACGAATTCATCAGAGACCTACAAACAAAGAGAAATAGGTGCAAAACATAGAAAATACCACTATTCTAATAGAGGGAAACAGTGTAAAATGAAAGTAACAATATCAAACTAAAACTTATAAACAAAAACATGAATGCATCATACCGATTTAATGACAATTATAGCTTAAATATGCATTTGATCTAGATGGGTGAACTCCAAGATGCAAGATAGCATAAAATTATAAATGAACTAGCTAATTGCAGAATAAAACAACAAATTGAAAGGAGGAAAATGCAAACTTTGGGCACTGATTGCCTCAATGTTGACTGCAGTCGAGATCATCTCGCATTGGTACGAAATCATCTCTAATTTGACAGGATCACCTCCGATCTGAACAGGATCATCTGCGACAATGTAAGCTTGCTCTGGCTTAAAAACACTAAGGTACCTACAACAAAATTTGAATAGAACTACTACAAATATCAATTTAGGATGTCTTAATGCGTATGAAGTTAGTTTACAGAGAATTTCAGCCAGGGGGGTGCTAAGGGGAGGGATTAGGATTAAATAGGCTTAGGAGGGAGGTTAGGAGGTTGGAGATCATCCTTATTTGGGAGATCTCCAATGGGGAAGGGTCTCTAACGGTGCAGACACGCTTCTACCTGGATTAGAGACGCCGTTGGAACTGAAGATAATTATGCAAAATCAGTTTTTGGACAAGATCGTCTGGACGTCCTATCCCAGATGAAATCGTCCGATCTGAGGCGATATCGTCTGATTGACGACAATATCGTCAAATGGTCAAAACAACCTCTAAAAATAGTGTGGAAAAGGGGGAAATAGATTACACGACAGTTAATGGGTGGCTTGGGAGGTTAAAATTTGAATTTGAATATTTACTAGAGTGAATGTAATTACTAAGGTTTTACTGTGCCAATTTTAGGCTGCTACAGTATCCAAAAAATCCATCCATGAGGGAAATCATCTCGTGACCTATGATGGAGTCAACAAGGGAGTCAATGTTCAGTAAAGGTAAGTTGTCCTTGGGATAATCTTTGTTTAGGTCATAAAATTTTGTGCACACACAAACAACACCAGATTGTTTGGGGATAGGGATCATGCTGGATACCCATTCAGGATAGTCGATGGGTATTATGAAATCAATGTCTAGGAGCTTTAGAAGCTCATATTTTACTATCAATACAATATTTGGATGCATGCATTGTAGCTTTTGTCTTACTAGTTTGGCATTGGGATATAGTACAATATTATGCACCACCATGGTAGAGTCAAGTCTCAACATGTCTTTGTAAGACCATGCAAACACTTTTATATACTTGCATAGGAAGTTCATAAAGGCGATGCACTCATTGGGTGTAGCATCTAATTTGAGGATGTGTGGATTTTCTAGATCGTCATCGATGTCTACATCGATCGTGTCCTTGATGAGAATGCAATATACATCGTGCAAATATTCAGGGATAAGAATGAGATTGAAGTCATCAATGGCCTCGTTGAACTTGAATTCATCATCTACGTAAATGCCCTTGTGATGGACTTGAGGGATTTGGGAATACATGGATGAGGAGGAGGTATTTGATGCTCAAAATATATGAGGAGAGAGAAGAAATTATCTAGGTGCTGGTATGTGTGAGATGTGTGTGAGATCGATAAATTTTGGGTTTGGGGTATCGTCTTGAATCCTTTGGTGGCTACAATAGAAGGGAGAATGTAAATCTACCTCAACCATGTTAATTAATTTTATGGGTAAAGTAGGTGGGGTATAATCTAGTGACAGAGGCTAGATAGGTTGTGCATGTTATAAGAGGCTTAAGGGAGGTCATAGGATGATTTGTGGTGAACGATGATGAGAGGATGCTCTCTATAACTATCTTTGTATATGCAAGAATATGGGTAGGTGTATCGATGGTGGGTTAGGCAGCACTAGGTTTGGCTCTATAGGTGGTGGATCATATGGGAGCGTATCTAAATCTATTGGTGGTGTAGCCAAGGATAAAGTAGCAAAGTATTCTGATAACCTCTGAAGATCATAGAACAAGGAGGTATCAGGCATAGAATATTCTTGGAAGAAATTATAGGGGACAGTAACGGTTGATGTGGGTGAAGGCATGTCTTCTAGCATGTCCATGTCAATGTACTCTTCCAAGGTATGTTTTGGGCATGGGGGAGGATGTAAGGATAGATTTTGGATCTCATATTCTAATGTATAGATGGTGGTTGGGTGATAACATAGACCAATTTTGTTGGTGGGTAAGCAAAAACTAAGGTTAATGGGTGTACATAGTCATTTCTCATAACGACCGAACCCAAACCCATGCCAATTAAAGCACTATAGGTAATACAAAGCAAATTGAGGGTTGTATAGGTGTGTAATTGCATCACCAGAGCTATATTATTGTGGTGAATAATTTGGTGATGGGATTGAAGAATCTACTCCCATATACATAAAGTTGGTGTGGTTTTGATGACTTCCTAACTATATGACAATTTCAATAGTCAATATTGAGGTTGAGGGATGGCCAAAATCTTGGGTATATTGGATAGGGGTGTCACGTACATTATAGTCTCCTAAGATATTTTTTTTCATGAATATAGATATGCGTGGTGTGGCATGCTTTGGATATTGGGATGGCATATCCGAGTTAGATGAGGAAGGATAAAGTTGGGATTCCATAATGGTGGTAGTTTAAGGGTGTGAAGGTTCATCTAAGCTAGGTGTTGGTTGTTTGGGTTCATGATGTTTGGTTGTTGTGGGTTGAACAGGTTGTTTGTTCTATGTAGGGGATGGCATCGATGGAGGTGCAAGGATGCATGGAGATGTGAACATCTTAGGTTTTAGTTAGAAGGGAATATGTGGTGTGTCCAGTGTAGGAATGATAGGGGATTCCATATGCGAGGGTGAATGTGGTAATGTAGTTGGTTGTGTGATGGGTGGCAATGGTGGTTGCAAAACCATGGATGTAAAATAGAATGATAAGGGTTGAGAGGATTGTGGAGGCCATGAGAATGGCAGTGGGGAAGGCATAGTATCAATTTTATGTCCCCTAGTAGATGATGCTAATGGTGCAGATATTAAGGCTTGTGCTGTTGATGAACACTAGGGTGTTGTGATAGAAATTAGAGAGGATACCGATGCTCCTATTGACTAGTGAGAAGATATAGGGAACATTTGGGAATATGAGAATGAAAGCACAGGGGGAAGGTCTATGATGTTACAAAACTTGAAAGGACCTCCATCGGCTAGGACACAATGAATAAGTCCATTGTAGACATACTTGAGGCAATGATGCAATGTGGATGGGACACACTGTATGTCTCTAATCCAAGGGCGACCAAGGAGAATATTGTATTGTATTTCTACTTGAATGATGTGGAATAGTATGGGAATCATATAGATGCATACATGAATAAGCAAAAATATGGATCCTATGGTAGGTCTCATGGAACCATCAAAAGCACGTAGGTCTAGGGAAGGTGTGGTGAAATGCACTAGAGGTAGATGTAGGTGATGTAGGGCTGCTATGGATATGATACTGATGGATGAGCCCATGTTAATGAGTACCCGCTTGTAGGTAATATCATTAATGTTAGCTTGTATGTGGAGGGGAGGGTCGGCTCCTTCACTAATGAGTTCTGTTATCTTGTGGATGTGAAAGATAATTTAATATTGAAGGCATCATGGGATGTTCTCTATGAAATTGACAAAAGAATTTGTGTCATGTGTATCTAAGTCAATGGAACATAGGATGTCATTCAGTGCCTCATGATGGGGTTGATATTATTGTAGGAGATCAAATATGGATAGCCACATGGGGAATTGTGTAGATGATGGGTTAGACTACCATGGATGGTAATAACATTTTGAGATGGTGGTGGTAAGATGTTAGAACTTTGGTATATTTGTGAGGACATAAACTGGATAGGGGAGAAATAATAAGTGTTGTCTGGGGTTACAGGTACCATTGATTTCTCATAGTAAGGTTGATCATGCCTACTATTCCACGTGATGGAGGATCATGCTGGACATTATTAACTTGGTGAGGGGGTTCTATAGGATTGTTTATAGTTCTAGGGGGATTGGGTCCTCTGTGATTCGATAGAGGGTTTTGGAAAATTCCTAGGTTTTGGTTTTGCAGGACTAAAGGGTTTGCTACCTAAATAATACCCCTTTTGATTAGGTCTTGAACTTACCCCCAAAAAGAGTGACATGAATCGATATTATGGCCATGCTACCTATGAAAGAAATAAAATAACTTCAAATTGTAGTCATGAGATTTAGATGCATTTGGATCTAATGGGTAGATGTCAGGTAGAAGAAAATGGTTACCCTCATACAATCTATGGAAAAAAGATGGTAATGGTTCAGATAAAGGTGTAAAGTTGCACAGTGGACCCTATGGGCATATTCTACGGTATTTATGTGATCAAGGTGGGATAGGCACATTAGATTGGATTGCTTGTAGTTGTGGTGTATAGGTTGGAGGAGTTGGTACTAGTGCTAGGGTAGCAGCTGTAACTTGATTGGTTTATTGTGGTTATGGGTAAGGTTGATTCAGTGTGGGTCTATTGAAGTGAAATTTGGAGTTTTAGTTGGTTTTAGCTCTCAACTTAATCTTCCTAGATTGCACCTTAATATCTTCGATCACTTTTGCTTGTGATATAGCATATTCAAAAATATAACTTTGATGAAGTTGGAGGGATGTGAAAATATGTTTATGGCAGCTCTTGGAAAATATTTTTATAAGCTCTAAGGTGGGGAGGCTATGGGCGAGATCATGAATAATCACTGTCTATCTAGAAAAAAACTTAGTGATGGGTTCACCGTCCACCTGTCGTAAGGTGTAGGCATCAAAAAATGTGGTCTTTTTCTTGATGTTTATGGAAAAGTGCTCTAAGAAGGAATTGGCCAATTGTTCAAAGGTGTATAGGTTATGGCACAGTAACATGTTGTACCAATCCAATGCTGGCCTAGTCAGGGACAAGGAGAAGGTACACAACATAAGAGGGTTACTACTATGAAGTTGGTAATGGGATGAGTGATAGTTTCTCACATGTTCTTTGGGATCTTCCTTACCTCTATACTTATCAAATTTTAGTATTTGGAAGTGATAAGGATAAGGAGGAATAAGGACTGATGGATGCACTAGCTCATTACACAATTCATCATAGCAAGGCTTTTTTGGCCCATAGCTAGATGTGCGTAGGTTCAACATTTTGACTTCATCTCACAAGATTTGAAGTTTGGGTGTCATAGGAGTTGAAGGTTGGGTGTCATAGGAGTTGAAGGTTGGGTTATGATAGGCTAACCTTGTGGATGTGGTGGGTATTGGTACTATTGTTCTTCATAATATTGTGGGGAATACTGTTGTGCCTAATCATGATAATATGGGTACTGGAAAACATGTGATGTCATGTCTATAGGTACACTAGATTGTGGGGTAGGCATCTGTTGAGGGTAATAGTACTGTGACTGGGAAACATGTAGTTGTGGCATGGGTACTTATTGGTTTGGAGCCTACTATACTCGTTAGACCATGGGTGGTGATGACCAAAATAGAGGAGGTGTAAATAAGCTAGGTGTAGCTAGTGGTAGTGTAGGTGTTAATGCTACTGGTGCTAGGGGTGGTCAAGATGAGATATCAAAAGACGGTATTTGTCTTTGCCCTAGAGGATAAATAGTGGGGAAGCTAAATTGGGTGGAATAATTTGGTTTAGTAGGTGCATAGGCTACTAGTATCAGTCCATAGGTAAGATGGAGATGGGTAGTGGGAGCCTAAAAATGCATAGGTGGTGGTATCCTAAAGGTCATCATTGGCAAATGTGGCTCCAAGGTTTGGGCGTAATGTACTCCAAATACCTATGAGATAGGTGGGAATGTTGCTAAAAAGGTGGGATAAGCTATTGAGATAGGATCTTGGGTTGAGGGGAAAGTTTAAGTGTATAATCCTACTTGGGTTTGCATCTACTGATCCTAAAGAGGCTACCCTCAGATATGGTAAAGAATAGTTCTTGGGAAGAGGATGGTTGGTACTCTTATGAGCAGTACGGGCATGAGGTTTGTGGGAATGCTTGCAGTTCCTACTGGATAGGGATCTATTGTGCAATTTTGAATTATGGATTCTGGTTTTCTATAGTGGATGAGGATAGGTCAGACACCATTCCTATGGTAGGTACAAATGAGGTGACCTTAGTATGGGTACGATTTATAAGGGAGGAATCATTCTCAAACAGGGATTGAGATAAATTTTGGAAAAAGGGGTGTGCAAAGGTGGGTGATGTAGGCATGACCTTCTCATCTACGGTGAATTCTGGAGGAGACTATCCTGGTGCAATGTATATTACATGGTCATAGAATGTGGTTGAGGGATTAGGTGAGGATGGGGCTACAAAGAGTGGGTAATCCTTTATGAGTGAAGTAGTGAGAATTTCACTCAAAGTTGACATCTCAGCATGAGGTATCATGTGTGTGAATTGTGCATCAAATTTTGTACATGAATTATATGTATCTATAATTCTCTCCTTCATGATATAAGGAATAAGAGTAGACTGACTAGAGGAATGGGGAGGCCATTCCTCCATAGAGTGTGATTTCTCACACGCTCTACTACGGGTGACCACAAGCATAGTGGAATGTGTAAAAGGGGTTTTTAAGAATAACCCTGTGTGATGTAGACTCAAGTGTGTCTACTATAAGTGTAAAATAAGTGACATGTTGTGTGTAGGAAAATAATTTATAGTGTGGTGTGTTGAGACCGTTCTGTGATCATGCAAACAACGGTATACCATAATCAATTCTCAATGCTGAGAAAATAAAAGTGTTATGTTCATTTTGTGTGTTATAATGTTTATAATCCCTATGTAGAATCATGGGTAATGAAGTGAATACTCTAGAAAATTAGGAATGTTGTCAATAACAAACCTCCTACAACATCGAAATATGCACAGGATATAATGGTACCGCAATGTCTGAATGGTGACCTATATGGAAGGTGCAATAAAATGGTATCCTAAAGGGGTGGAACTCACTATGATGAAGTGAGTTCACAATATCATCTCATGAGAAGAGGTAGCACTGTCTAAGACCTGCTACCAGAATACCCATGCTTTTTCTTCACCCTCTAGTGGGCTTAGTCAAGAATGACAGTTACAAATTCTACAAATTATACAAGCCTTGTATATAAAGGTGCTAATCCTATCCCACTTTGCAGGTAACCACTAGTGATGAAATCAAAGGTCTAATCACAAAAGTGGGGGATTTTATGATGATGAAATCCAAAAAACTGCTTGTGTGGGGCTACTAGGTGTC
The DNA here is from genome assembly GCA_028583015.1 of Wollemia nobilis. Lineage (NCBI taxonomy): Eukaryota > Viridiplantae > Streptophyta > Pinopsida > Araucariales > Araucariaceae > Wollemia > Wollemia nobilis. The sequence continues at coordinate 13,748,974 of JAQPPZ010001870.1, read as the reverse complement.
TAGGGGGATGAGATGATGGAGAGTGAAACTTGATCCACACCAATATCGAGTGATGGATTGGGTATGAAATCTAATCTCACTACTTGTTTAAGGTACCACATGAGTGTGTGTGGGTTTGTGTTTTGCTAATGGTATTTACAAGATAAAAAACTAATTGGTTGCATTTTCAAAAGAAAACTAATCCTAATGCCTTTTTGAAAGCAAATGATTAGATAGCTTAAGATATTTGTAAAGAAATGGTCTAGCCTAAATGCCTTTGTGAAACAAACTAATCTAATTTGCAAAAAATAGAAACATGCAATCCAAATGTGTGTGGAGTAAATGGGATTATGAAACCCTAACTTGCACTTTTAGAATGTAAAATTCTTTCATAAATATATAAGAGGGGATTAGAAACCCTAATTTCACTTTGGAATGTAAAGTTCCTTTTTGCAATGTAAGCTATGAACGAAGGAATAACAACTTAGGCTTATACCATATGTAAAAACAAAATACAAATGCAAATTTATTTAAGAAATAAATTTTATACACTTGCTAGAATAAATAAAAAATTTATACACTTGCTAGAAAGTTGCAGTCCTAAAAATTTTAGAAACTCTAATGCTTTAACCACTTTGTAATGAACCCAAAACTAGGCCTAGTAATGGTCATTCAACTAGTTAATGTATTTCTATTTACAAAACTTGCAACAGAGGCAAAAAAAATGAAAACACCTACATCTGGATGCTAAGGGGGGTTTTCTTTGCCTCTGAAAAGATCACGCTAGCTTATTTGGAGGTTTTTGAGGTGTCTGTGCTCAAATTGTGACCTGGGTCACAAATTTGACCTAAATCATAAGATGGGTAGCAAATCAGGTTCAGAGGCTTCAAATAAGAAATCTCTTGGTCTAGCATGGTTCCTAGGGCTTTGGAGGCTTTAGTGAAACATAGTTTTAGTACCTATAAGACACAAAAACAAAGGATAATGTTATATTTATAAGAAAATATATCTAGCACTATCCATTGTGGGGGTCCCGCCGAGTGTGCCAAAATGAAACAACCAAAAGTTGACATTTTATCTAACAAGTAATAACACAAGTCATTTAGAAACATATGCTTTATTCATTATAAATTTTGTATAGGTTACAAATAGGGAAAGTTTCCCAATTTGTTTTCATGAATAAGCAATATAGGCCTGATGCCTCCTTCTGATGTCCCTCAGTGTAGGTTGTCTTTGATGTATGTGAGCCACCACTGGGTTACTATTTTTTGGTGTTCCTTTCCTTCAAATCTACTGCATCACCTGAAATAAACTTGCAAGAAAGGGTCAATACATTGGGGGCTTGCCTTAGTCAGGCCCCATAGTTAGGAAGATGAAATGACTATAAAATTATAATATAAATAAAAATAAAATATGCAAAAAGTAATAATATGCTGAAACAGAGCTTACCTACCAAATTTGAGGTGATTTGGGGCTTGCAGATGCAATTTGCAACTCGGGTCACTAATTGGGGCTAGATTCGTATGACAGGATGCAAATTGAGCTATGATGGTCTTCTAGTAAAATCTCTCTGGTATATCGGTCCTAAGGTAGCTGGGGTGCCTCTATATGCTATTAGAATCCATATGTATGCATCGGTAATGGAATGTGTGCTATTGACTTTCCATTTTTTAGAGTAATTATACTTTGTTGAATTTGGGAATCAGACTTAATTAGGGATTTGGGACCCATTATTTATAGGCAAATGCAAGGTGTAGGGTGGGGGGGTTAGATATACTAAACCTAGGTTTGATTATAACTAAGGTTAGGTTAATAAATGTTATGTGGCAACATTTCATTCTAAGTAGGAAATATCCTATCCTCACAAATGTGTGAGGAAGGATTAGTGCTAATCCTAATTAGTCCTTAAGCATGTTTAGGGAAGGATTAAAATAAAACCCTAGGAAACCCTAAATTAGCACATGTGGGAGGATTTGATTAACACTAATTATGAATTAAGAGTTAATTAATCCAATTTTTCCCTAAAAATGGGCTTAAGTGAAGTCAAAATTAAATTAGAATTTGATAATTGACTTTTAATTAATTTTGCCAATTAATACCCTATGGGGGTGTCAATTGAGTTTTAAATTGGCTATGCATCACCTCAGGTTACTGTATGAAGGTATCTCAATGCATAAGATGTAGTTTTGAGGGCCTATTAGGATTTTGGACCTGAAAGCCATTTGTGGAAGTCTACACATTACTATGGTGAACTTATGGAAGTCTACGCATGTCTACACATGTCTACACATGTCTACACATGTCTACGCATGTCTACGCATGACTACAATAGTCTACAATAGCCTAGATATATCTGTAATCACCTATAGATATGTAAAAATAGCAATGTGTGACTTTTAGGTGTCTACAACAACTCATGGGATGATGAGCAAGAAGAAAATGGATATATGGAAAGTGATGATGAAGTACGAGCAGGCTTGGCCTATCATGGGCCTTTATATTTACATAGATTTACTTGGTCCATCCACAATGAGAGTGGATTCATATCGAAAAAAGTGGCTATGTGTAAGAGGACTCAACAGAGAGAGCCTACCTAGGACCAAGGCAGTGTCTCCATAGCTTGGGGTAAGAAACTAATGCAAATGGCTTCTTCGTAAGTGAAAAAGAGTATGAAGATGAAAAAAATGGCCTACTTAGGGCCAAGACATGAGCCTCTTGTCTTGGGACCACATACCAATGCTAACAGTTTCTAGATAAGTGACGATGACTTTGAATATGAAACTGAGATGGCCTATCTTAGGACTCACCATTTTTAGAAAGTTAATTCATTAATAGAGAGAGACGTGGCACTTTGTGCCATAGACCATGGTTTGTAGTTTCTAGGAAGACCTGTTGACCTAGTTGCCTTTCACCATGTAGTAAATCCCCCTCCACTAATATTTAGAGAGTTGTTAGAGCCCAATGTTCCTATTATCCGACTAGCTCATGGGCCAAATCTAGAGATTCATTTTCCTATAGAGCCTCATCGTGAGTATAGAAGGAAAACATCTAAGACAAAATTTCACCCATGTGGTCCTAGAGATTTCATTCCATCCATCAACATGATCTCCATTGATTTGACCCCTCCACTTCATAACCCAGTAGATCCCACTAAACCTTTATATCTTGATATAGAGGATATTGATTAGGATTGTGTCGATTTACCCATGGATCCTGAGGATCTTTTCTCTAATGAAGAGACATTACAACCATTCAATTTTGCATTAGGTTGTGCATATAATGTGTTCCATGTTGGTCTAGATCCTAAGTCAATAGGACCTGTAAATCCTACTAATGACATTCATTTGATACCCATGCCTCACCAGTTGGAGGATGAATCACATATAACTATAGAAACAACTTTTGAGATGGACATCAGTGATGATCCTACTCAACCAAATAAATTCAAGTTTAGATAAAGTTTGTCTTCAGAGGAATAAGCCATCATTATCCCTCTCCTTAAGTAGAGGTAAAATATTTTTGCTTCAAATTACAAAGACATGCCAGGGATAGATCCAAATTTAGTTGTTCACAACCTGTCATTGGATCCCCTAAAGAAAATAGTCAAGCAAAAATTGAGGAAACATCCAACCATCACTTTTATGGTGAAGAACGAGTTGTAAAAACTATTGGATGCAATTTTCATAGTTTCCATCGACTATCCTGAATGGGTCTTGAACATGGTGCCCATGGAAAAACTAGATGGAAGAGTGCACATTTGCATAGATTTCAAGGACTTGAATAGAGAAACTCCAAAGGATTCATTACCATTTCCAAATATAGATGCTCTTTTTGATGCCACTGTAGGTCATGAGATGCTCTCCCTAATGGATGTATTATCTAGATAAATCAAATCTAAATCAAACCCGAAGACCAATATAATACTGCTTTCATTATTCCATGGGGAAATTTCTATTACAAAGTGATACCATTTGGCCTAAATAATGCTAGTGCCATATACTAGTGGGCTATGACATACTTATTTCATGACTACATGCATAAAATATTAGAATATTACATGGATGACTTGCTAGAAAAATATTTAGTATGAAAAGAGCACATTGAAATCCTTACAAAAGTCTTTGATCACCTCATAGAGCACAATGTCAGATTGAATCCTAAGAGTGCATGTTTGGTATGACTTCTAGTAAGATCTTATATTTTATCATTTCCAAGAGAGGCATTGAAGTCGATCCTACAAAAGTAGAAGCTATATTGGAAATGGACGCCCCTACCAACATTAGGGAGTTAAGAATCCTGCAAGGCAAGGTAGCATCCATCAAATAGTTCATTGTGAAATTATCATACAAGTGTTGAACCATGAATCGATTGCTACACAAGGATATCCCATTTCATTTGGATGAAGAGTGCCAATAATATTTTACAAAAATTAAAAATTACCTGGCAACACGACTAGTGCTGGCTCCACCAAGGCCAGACATACCATTTTTGCTATACATATCAACTATTGATTTTTCTTTGGGCACCATGTTAGCCCAAAATAACATGCAAGACAAAGAGCAAGTCGTATATTACATTAGTCACACCTTGGTGAGTTATGAGCTAGGATATGTGTATGTAGAAAAGTTGTGCTTAGTAGTGGTCTTTGCAACCAAAAAAATGTGACACTACATATTGAGCCATACGACTTACGTTATATCAAAATAAAAACCTTTGCAGTATATGATGAACAAGACGTATCACAATACACGTACTGTAAAGTGGATCATGCTATTGATAAAATTTGATCTAGAATTCATAAGCCAAAATTCCATCAAGGGACAAGTCATAGAAGATCAATTAGTAGAGGCATATCTTCAGGATAGCAAGCCTCTCACTATAGAATTACATGATGATGCAGTCTTCACATTATCAAATTCATCGAAACTCGAAGAACCTGAGAAACAAAGATACATGGCATTGTTCTTAAATGGTTCAAATTGCAAGCAAGGGGGTGAAGTAGGGATAGTATTTATCACATTACAGAGTGCTCCATTGTCCTTATCATTCAAGCTAGAATTCCCTTGAACAAATAATAACATAGAGTATGAGACCTTGATCTTGGAACTCCAAACAATCGTTGTAATGGGCATTAAAATATTGAAAATCTTTGGTGACTCCTTACTCATAGTTAATCAAGTCAAAGGATTGTTCCAATGCAGGTTCCCACTCATTAAATCTTACAAGGATCTTGTTGACACTTACCTAGATTTATTAGAATGGTATGACATCGAGGCAATTCCTTGTATGTCAGACAGATTTGTAGATACCATGGCATCATTGGGATCCTTAATACCTCAAAATCCATCTACTGACTTTACAACCATTCATGTTAAAGTGTTTGCATTTTTAGTAATACAACGTGAGTTTATTGACAACCTAGAGTCAGTCAACATGATCCAAACTGAGCCAAATCAAGATTGGTCCTTCAAAGTTAGATTTTTCTTGCAAACGGCCCCTTGGGAATATTTGATCTCTCAAGGTCCCACAAAGTGTGGAACAACCATTCATAATAGGGTTGTTTCCAAATATATATTCACAAATGCTGGATCACAAGAGGAAAATGCCATTCTATCCATAGAAGTTGTGGCTTATCAGGATTGGTTGTCCTAATTATGGGATTTCTTAAAGCTTGGAATAATACTGCAAGGCTTGTCACTTGTTGAAATATGAATGTTAAACAAAATATGACTAGATACATTTGTATAGGAGATATACTCTGTAGGCAAGGTTATGATGGAATGCTCCTTCATTATCTTGAGCTCTAGGAATCATCTTGGGTAATTTTGCAAGCTCATGAAAGTATGTGTGGTGGTCACTTCAGTGGCATGTCCATCATTAAACGCATTTTGATATTGGATTACTATTGGCCCACTATGGAAAAATACTATTGTGAGTATGTCAGGAAATACGTCAAGTGTCAGCATCATACAAACCTCACCCACTTGCCATAACAAGCCTTGAAACTCATCTAGGTAGCATGGCCCTTCTCGTAGTGGGGATTAGAATTATTTGGGAAGATCTCTCCCTCATATTTAGGCTGACACATGTTCAATATAACGACCACTGAGTATTTCACCAAATGGGTCAAAGAGATCCCCTTAACATTGACAACTAAACCAAGGATTATGAATTTTATACTCCACAATATCATAATTCATTTTGGGGCCCTTTCAAAGATCATATCGTATAATGGGCCATATTTCAAGAACAAAAATGTGTGTGATTTAATGAAAAAATACCATATTCAACATAGTTTTTCAACACCCTATTATCCATAAGCAAATGGGCAAGCAAAAGCCTCAAATAAAACAATCATATCCATCTTGAGGAAAATAGTAAGAGATAATCATAAGGACTGGAATTTGTAGTTACCTCTTGCATTATGGGAATATAGGACTAGTGTGCGGATGCCCACTGGGGCAACACCATTTTCACTTGTATATGGCATTGAGGCCATCATACCCCTAGAATTGGAGATTCCAACCTTGTGCATAGCATTGAAGGACTTCATAGATGATGACACTGCAGGCAAGGCCGCCTTGATTAGTTAATGTTTATTGATGAATGAAGATTCAATGCCTTGGAGCATCTCTATGTTTATCATAATCACCTTGCATGAGCATACAATAGTAAAGTCCATTTGAGGGAATTCAAAGTTGGGGATCTTGTGCTCAAAGAAAACCAATAGAACTCAAATCTACCACCGTATTTGTGAGATAAATTTGTGGCAAATTGGATAGGCCCCTACATGATTTTAGAGAAGGTTGGGCCCGGATCATATCACCTCACATATTTGGATGGTATTGAAGAACCTAAACCTCTCAATATCATTCATTTAAAGGCATTTCATTCATAAAAACAAAAAACATTCAAATATGTCAAAAAAATAAAAACATTCAAATATGTCATAGAAATAAAAAACATGGTCACCTTAATCAAAAAGCTCCAAAGGCATATTAAATTACTTTGGTAAAATCAAATCAAATCACAAAAATGCTCTAGGGTATCCAATATGCTTTGCCAAAATCAATCAAAAATCTCCAAAGGCATCTTAAAGCCCTTTGGTCAAATCAAATCAAATCACAAAAATGCTCCAAGGGTACCCAATCCGCTTGGTCAAAATCAATCAAAAAGCTCCAAAGGCATCTTAAATCCCTTTGGTCAAATCAAATAAAATCACAAAAATGCTCCAAGGGTACCCAATCTGCTTGGTCAAAATCAATCAAAAATCTCCAAAGGCATCTTAAAGCCCTTTGGTCAAATCAAATCAAATCACAAAAATGCTCCAAGGGTACCCAATCCGCTTGGTCAAAATCAATAAAAAAGCTCCAAAGGCATCTTAAAGCCCTTTGGTCAAATCAAATCAAATCACAAAAATGCTCCAAGGGTATCCAATCCGCTTGGTCAAAATCAATCAAAAAACTCCAAAGGCATCTTTAAGCCTTTTGGTAAAAAAAAAAAAAACATTTGCATCTTACATCCGCATCCACATAGTTGCATTTCATTATAGCATACATATCCATTGCATTCGCATAGGTTATGATCACATTATTACAAATGATGCCACATTTGTATCACAATTATAATATTCAAATCCATCTTCATCCATGCATCCATGTGTGTAACTGTGTTTTTCAACACAACCATATCATGTTGCTATAAGGAATATACTTAAGTTTCCTAGTATTTCAACCATGTCTAGTGGTCTTATCAGCTTTTGTAGAAAGCCACCTTGATTAGTAGAGGGCAGGGTCTAGTTGTGATAATACCCTAGATATTCATGATCCCATCACTAATTAAAACACTAAAATCCTAGTTGGTACAAGGGAAAGATGAAAACAACAAAAGTGGTCTAGGTTACCTTAAGCGAAAAGGATCTTCCTTGCTTATCCTCCTATGCAACCGGTTTAAAGGTGCTGAGAATTGGCAAAAGGACAAGTTCCGCCCTACCCAAAAATGAGTGATTATCATCACTACATGAATCCCTTGCTTTCATTAAAACAAGAAAAAATCTGAAACAAAGCACAAATTCAAATTTCCAGTCTCCAAAGTCATAATTCAAAATCCCATATTTCAAATTCATAGTTCAAAAACAAAGCAAATAGTGATTATCATCACTACATATATCCCTTGCTCAAAATAAGTCAATCAAAATAAATGATGATTTTCATCACTACACATGAGAAAGTATCCCAAATGAAATGAAGAAAAGAAAGGGAATAGAGCTTGAATCCCTAGAATTCTTAGCATTGCACAAAATTGGAAGGAGAAATCCTTATGCATGATGATATGTCTATTACATTAGCTTCTAGCATTTGTATAGACCAATGTTTGCATGTGGATGAGCTAGCTTAGGTAACCTCATACTGCCTAGTGGTATAGTCCAACTAATTCCAACATAAGGATGAGATGAACACTTGAGGATCCCTAATATTAGAAATGGGCTGAAAGAATCCCACCTGACATCGAAGGAAATGCTTGGGTTCTATCTCAAAATATATATTCATTTGCACACACAGAGATAATGAATATCCAGGGACATGGTCAAAGCCTTGCTTTTCAAAAGTCTTGTATGGTAAGTACATAGTTGTTGATAGGATAACTAGAGTGTTTGAAGTCTCAGGAAAAACCTCAAAAACTCCTACATAGCAACAAATCATATCATCAACCACATAATCAACTTTCTCTATAAGCTTCTATAAATTAGGGGGTATTAATAAAATAAACTAGATACCGGATATATGTCAGAAATGATATTTAAACGACCACTGATTATTTTATATCTCTTAAATTATAGAAGCTTATCCAAAAAATATACATACATTCCACACCATTACATTGCACATATGAATGGTTTAAATAATTAATTCTTATGATTAGAATGATTATTAAACATTCATGGTTGTTATACTTTTTGTGGTATCACCCATTAGATTGTCGAAATCATATCATATGCATACCATTATGTTTTAAAGTGATTAAAACATACAAGTTCATTTACATAACACATTACATATTTCATTCACCATATCATAGCATAAGTTAGATGCACACAATTAAATCAAAATTAAATATGTATCTAACAAAAACATTACATCCATAAATACATAGTTCATAAATCATCCATTTACATCAAAGATCACATCATTGCATTCATCCATACATAGAATCATAAATCCATCATCAAATCAACTCATGATACATCACATCATGTCACAATAATCAAATCATATAAGCATCTACATAAACACATACATAAGCATCCATCTCAAATCCATATCATCATAAATATCATCTATCATCTAACACATATATATCAACTCATCATAATGCCATCATAACATCGCATAAATAAAACAAAAACATAAGCAATAAATGACACACATAATGAAGCATAAATGCAAAGTCTCATATAAATATGTGTGTCTCAAAAGATGTCTCAGAATGTGTATCTCAAAGTGCATGAATATACAAAAATGCCCACAGGCTACAGTCATATAGGTCAAGCAGACCTCAAAAATGAAATCCAAGTGCATCATCAATCGAACATAGGGCTTGTGCCCCCAGCATCACCTCCCCCTATGGTTGTGTCATGTGTAGAGTGATGTGACCCTACTGGTCTCTCTGTGTGAGTTCAAGTCCTCTGGCTAGGATGGATGGAAGACTACCCAGAGGTGGAGCGCCTATTGACCTGTGAGCCACCTACACCTGGTGCCTCCCTAGGGAAAACTCCATACCTCCTAAGCTACATTTGGAGAGAGGCTATATGGGATACATGCCCATGGATCTTCTCCTCGTACTCATATAGCAATGCCTATAGGTGTAGAACCTCTGCCCCTATGTCTACCCCAGGATCTGCCTTGGTATCACTCTATGGTGTAGAAGGAGGAACAAAAAACTACATCCTAGTAGCACCACCCCCGATAGTGGCCTACAAAGCCTAGATCTATAGTGTGAGCTACTCTATAGTGGTGTCTCACTGGGCTATGGTAGCATCTCACTGCTATACCTAGATCTTGGTTGAATGGAGCTCAACCTCGACCTCATGCAATTATGATCTCAGAGGAGAATCTCTCTCCTCAAGCTCCATCTCCTCCTCATCCTCCTCAGGAGCCTCCTACTCCTCTATTACCACCTACTCTACTAGCTAGCCCCATACCTTGGTCCTGGCTTAGACTCTATGCCTTATCAGATTTGTATCATCATCCCTACCATCATCCTAGTAGCCCAAGCTACCATCACCATGCCACATTAGATCCCCCCACCACTACACAAATGCATTTGTGACTCCCCTAGCGACTCTTGGGTCAAATTTTGGGGCATCCTCCTCATCAAAAATCTCTATGATCCATGGAGGAGGAAGGTCTCCCTCTATTGTGAGGCATCGATACAAAATGGAATAAGAAACACATCCTGCTACAGCCCATACTGATGAAGAACCCATGAGTAGAATAAATACTCCTTGATGCCAACCTTGTGGCTGATGAGCCACATCTCACATTGTGTCCTAGATATAAAACTATTTGGATCATCCCAATATGGACACTCATGATATGGATGCCACATGATATCACCAACCTTTAGCCTAGTAAAAGTATTTGTATAGTGAAAGAGCTCCCCTGCATGAGGATGGATCTTGTGCTCCTCACACCCTTAAGCCCATCTAGTAGCATAGCACTGCATCCACTCCTTGATGACTGTGATCTCAGTAGGAAGTCCTTTGGGATGATCTACCTTAATGTGCTCCCATCCCCAAACCTGTAAGAGCAAGCTGCAAGTGATGCCAATGTGACCCTACCGATGGATGTGATATAACTCATCATAGAACTAGGCCAACAGGGACCTCCCCATGCATAGATGATGGGCTCTACACTATCCATCAGATCTTGGACCATCGTAAGGAGGTTCCACGGGAACCTCAAGCCTGAGAAATTTGGAATGAGAATATTGTTGACAACCATTAGCAACACTACGTGCCTCTTAGAGAAGACCCTCTCTCGATACCAGTGCATAATAGACACACCACCATATTTTGTGTCCTTGAAGGTATATATAGCATGCCTTTTAAACACCCAAAGAAAGATAGCATCACAATCATTGGTGGCTAAAGAGACAATGGCCACTCCATAAAAGGGGATCCAAAAAATCCTATACACATCCTCCGACATGATAGTCATATAACCGGTAGGAAGGTGGAAGGTATTAGTCCGAGAGTCCCATCAGTGTACTAGGGTTGTAAGGTAAGCCTGATCTGACATAATAGTGGGCAACCTAGTGATAAATTGTAGCCCGTGGGCCTTGAGCTAGGCCCAATCCATAGCACTCAAAAGGGGTAGAAGGTCATTCATGAGATTTGGGTCCCGAGCTCAAGTAGTGAGAATCTAAGAGCAAAATAAAATAAATTAGAGCATAACTACAATGCATCTAAGGCATAAAATTGCAATAAAGCATGAAAAATGGTGTGAATAATGATAGGCTATCCTAAGTCTGAGCAAAAGAGGAATAAATGCACCTAATCATGCAGCATGGTACAAGAAAGTAGTTCAAAAATCCAAAAAAATTAGCATAATCACCTTGCAAAATCCAAAAATTCACAAAATTTAACTAAGGCTCTTGGCCACTGTCACCTACAGCGGCCAAAAACTGGTCACTGAGGATAGAAGCGACCAAACCCCAATGGTCAAATTTTTGACTGTTGGGATTCAAAGTTGGTCGCTCTGAGTGATAGTGGCCAAATTGCAGGCCAAGCTAGCCACTCTAAGCAGTAGTGTCCAACAAGAAGCATGGTAGATACATCTACCCTAGGACAAAAATACCAAAAAATAACAAAAAAAGCAAAATGGGGGCAAGCCCACCAAGACAAATCCTAAACTAAACCTAACTACGGGTTTGGTTCATTGCCAACAAGCTTAATGAGGTTCATTTTTTGATTACTTAATGTGGTTCATTTTACTAAAAAGTGAGTAGGGTTAAAGGTTTCGAAGAGTACCCGAGAAGCTCTAGCTCCTCCGATCGATGATGCCTCACCCCGTGCAACCATGATCCTCCAAACCGCAACAACACTCCAAATTGCAGAAAGTCATTTTCACTATAGAGCTTTGAAATGCAAACTGATAGTTGGTGAAAGTGAAAGGTCAAAACCCTAGGGTTACTTTTTATATTTTTGAATTATGCCTTAGCCACTATTGTCATCAGTGGCCTAAACTTCTTGGTTGCTCAAGATGAGAGCGACCACGAGCAAGCATTTGGGGGTCACTAGACCTGATAGCAGCCAACAACCTGAGAAAAAATAGGATTTATCTCCATGATAAGTAGAAAAAAAAATTAAATAAACACATCTTGATGACTCATGGTCATCATAATGTTCAAAATAACAAAAAATCACATAAAAGCACATCTCGAGTAAGCCTCATATCAAGTTATTTACTCTATCAACTCAGCGGTTGTAGCGATTTGCACTCCATGCAATTCGGTGAGATGAGTAAGTTACCATGAGGTTACTTGAGGTAAAACATTCATTTTGGAATTACAATGTGCCTCCTTCAATCCCAAAGAAGACCAATATGGTCATACTGCTCCATGGGTACAAAAGAATCATCCTAGTTCCTCTATGACACAAAAACACTAAGCCAAGTGATGCAATACAAGCATAAATAGAATCACTCATCCTAATTACCTAAGAAGGCCATTGATGGCCGGACAACTCCCTGAGATAGGGATGAATGATTATCATAAACAATTGAGGTCACACTTGGATGGGGGTTTGCCCATTAAAAGAAAAAATACTAGAAAGGAACCAAACCAGTCAAGATTGGTCAAGTGATTTGTCGCTTCATTCATTTCCCTTCCCTTACCAATTAATTTTGTGAGGGGGTAGTTCAAATATTCAAATAATCATAATAAAAATCAATAAAATATCACTTGATCATATCAAAATTGTGTTCATCCTATGAATCATTGTAGACAACAACTACAAAGTTTCCCTTGTTTGTTGGGGTCATAAGCAAACTATGATATTATTAGTTTATAGCTCTCCTATCGATCGGATCTATTTGTAGCAACATAAGCTACCCAATTGTGTCTGAGGAATGAGTGTGATTGAACATGTGCAAATCCCTATGCTAAGTTAAGCCTTCCAAATATTGAAGCAATGATTCAAGGATGTGTGTCATCTTGCATGATTGGGCCATCCAGTGTTGATCAAGTCAATGATCATCTTACACCCTAAAAACATAGCAATCTACATTTTCGCTTCACGTTGTGTCTATCACTCAGTGCATCACAAAAATGGGTATTTGTAGACACCTAAAATGTGTCATGTTTAGGGAGACTACTCACATGGATACACTCATAGGTAACTTGACCACAGGATCCTTAAGCTCATACTCAATGGAACCATGAATTTTTCTTTATTCTAAATGAATTTATCATTTAGGTATTGGGAGCTTCTCGATAGGGTGGGGTGATCCTCCACCTTGACATTATTTCTTACTGATTTCTTAGAATCCTAATATCTGCCTTTCGCTTTCTTTTTTTTGGAACCATGATCACTTAAGGATAGGGTAAATGATGTATCCTCCTTTGTAGTCTACTTGGAATCCACTTGCTGCTCCTTTGTAACAACATTGCATTTTGGAAACTTCTCCAATAAATATTTATATATTACCTTTAAAATTCCTTGATATGAGGTCCAAGCCTCATCCTTCTTCGATCATATTGCCTTTATGGAATATTCCATAGATAAAAATAGGAATTCAGGGATGTTGAGAGGTTTCACCTCTGTGAAGTGATTCACAAAGGCTATGTGAAAAATCCTAAGCAAGGAACCTAGGTCATCAACCTTGACATACTCCATCAATAATATCATGACTTCCTTCTAAGGAGTAGGTAAATCCTCCCTTATAATTACTGATTTTATGACTTTCATAGAGATATGGCTCCTGAAATATGAGATATTTTTCCAAAAAAAAATTTGCCCTAATTTTACAATTTTACACAAAAATTCCCATTTTTCAAAAATCATTGCTTCGATACCACTTGTTGCATAACTTTATTATCATTAACATAAATCATTCACCAATATGCAAAAATATCAAATCATTCATCCACAAATAATTATCCATAATAACAATCCATAAATGAGAGAGAGATAGATAATACCCTTAAGGTAGGGGAACACCAATAATAATCCTTAAGGAAGGAATAACTCCACAAGATCTCCCAATATGAGATATGCCACTTAAGGAGGGAAAAGTCCCATAAGCCACTTCATGGGCATAGATGATTACATAAGATTCATCTCCAATGATTACGACAATAAATATCTCTTCTTTATATATCCATATTATTATTCTACTTTGGGGAGCCTACTACTAATATAATATAATAATATAATATAATATAATATAATATTATAATACAATCAACCTTGGGTTATGTGTGACCCATGCTAGCCCTTATACAATATAATAATATATCCCCAAATATCTATTCCTAGGTACCCTACCAATTTTATTATTAAGCTGCTTTGCTAAAATATTTAGATACATGATCACAAGACAAGCATCTAAAATATCAAAGGAACCTATTGAGTTTTTAGAATTACAATTTTGCAAATTTAGAGTACATCCTTTTTACCCCTCTATTTTAATACCCTCCTCAATCCTTACTTAAGATTTGACTAGCAAAACTAATCCTATTACTACCAAACCTATTATTGTAATCCCTCTTCTTGCACAAGTATCAATGGCTACAAATCAAAATAAAAATGCTTTGAATTACCCAACGTAGAATCATATAGGTCCTATGAATTTACCTATCCAAAATCCTACTTCCCAAGTAGCTGTAAAAGCAGTACCAATGTATGATGACACTGACAAGATTGCTTACAAACATTGTCAATATGTAGCATCTCTAGCTGCCATACATACTATTCAAGAAGATGATGTCATGATAAAGCTATTAGTAATATCATTTAAAGGAAATATGTTGTACATGGCATGAGTTGGCTGGCAATTTGATTGAATAATTCAATGAATAAGCAGATTCCTTCTCTCTACTAACATTTTTTACTATAATTCAAAGGCACCCATAGGAAGAAATAATAGATTTTAACATTATATTCAATCGAACATGGAGGAGGGTACCTTAGGGTTTGCACCCAACCAATGAACAAGTGATGTACTACTATTTTATGGCTTTTCATTTAGACTTGGGTATGTTTATAATGTATTCCAATGTGTTAACATTCCCATAGATATTTCAATAAGCATTAAAAGTAGAAAAGGATTTGATTTCTATAGGGATATTACCTCCAAAAATATTAATGCCTATATACCTAAAATTTTCTCAAAAACAAATACCAACCTCTGCTATACCAATATCTTTCCTAGAAAATACTTCTTCGATAAATTTCCCATCTTGGCCACCTGTATCAACTTCTCAAATCATTATTACTCCTCCTACAATCCCATTACTCCCTCCACCTGCTACTATCCCTGCATTACTAGCCCCTGATATTTATACAATTGCCTTTTAAGATATGATAATAGCTATGAAGAACCTCACAAATTTAGTCATAACTTTGAATTAAAGAGAAGCTAAAACAATATTTCAACCATGATGAATTCCATCTATCACAAGGGGTCAAGCTACCTACACTAGCAAGCCTTTAGAAAAGTCTAGCACCATCTACAAAATCAAGAATAAGAACCTTATTCCTTAGTAACTGAGTCTAGCTATTGGTGCTCAACTTACAATGACCCACATGGTGAAAGTACATGTATGATGCATCAACATCACATTCAGAAGGTTGCAATTGAGAAGGCTAAAAAGGCTCAAAAGGGCCAGGTAAATATGATGAAAGAAATAAATTACAATTTCATTATGTTATCTATGGAAAAAGTGTCAGTTTTTACAAGGTCTAGGAAGAAGCCCTTGCTTATTGATCCTAAAATATTCATCCTCTTTCCCATACCTCTATCCATTGGATATTTCTACCATTTTCCAATGCTTCAAGTTTCTATTTTTTCTTGCGAGTATCATATTTATTTAAATGTTTCTAGCCCATTTTTTCAAAATTTTCTAATAGTTGCACACATTTATATTTTTGGTGGTGGTAGGATCTATTGGAATTCCCAATCTACTAAGGCTTGTTGCTTTGATATCAGGTACAGGGTGGAATTTCTATTTCCAAGGAATTGTTACAACCTGAGGTGGTGGCGAAGAAGTTTCTAGAAACACCAAAATATTTCCTTTGATACTAAAGCACGCCTCCACTCTAGAATTACCATCTCTATTGATTGGTTGCCAAGGTTTTGGGAGAAATCTATTTTTTATTCAATATAGCAATTCTATAACCTGGCCATTATGGGTTTCATTGAACCAGAGACACTTGAAATTTAACCTAATATTGAGGTGATAATGAATGCACACAAATTCAAGCATTTTCTATAGTAATTCTCTAGGATGGAATGGGATGATAAAGGTGTTATTATCATCCATGGAGTGGAATTTGAGTTCTATGTACATATCCTCGTAGAAATAATAGGTCAACTACTGGTGGGAAGAATAGTCTACAGAGATAAAAATAATTGGGACATGGATCTAAAGGATTTTAATCCAAGATAAAGTCTACGAAAGCTCATAAAATTCATAATTATCAGGGAGGATTTACCTACTCCTTAGAAGGAAGTCATGATATTATTGATGGCGTATATCAAGGTTGATGACCCAGGTTCCCTGCTCAGGATTTTTCACATAGCCTTTGTGAATCACTTCACGGAGTTGAAACCTCTCAACATCCCTAAATTCCTATTTTTATCTATGAAATATTCCATCAAGGCAATCTTCTCTAAGAAGGATGAGGCTTGGCCCTCATATCAGTGACTTTTAAAGGTAATATACAAACATTTATTGGATAAGTTTCCAAAAGGTAAGGTTGTTACACAGGAGCAGCAAGTGGATTACAAGCATACTATAGAGGAGGATACATTATTTAACCTATCCTTAAGTGCTCGTGGTTCCAAGAAAATGAAAAAAAAAGGAAGATCTTAGGATTCTAAGAAATCAGTAAGCAATAAGGTCAAGGTGGAGGATCACCCAACCCTATCAAGAAGCTCCAAATGCCTAAAGGAAAAATTCATTTAGAATAAATAAAAATGTATGGTTCCATTGAGGATGAGCTTGAGGATCCCATGGTCAAGTTACTTTAGGGATATTACTCACATGGGTACCCATCCTTCACGGGGATGTGTAGTATGGATCCTTATGACTTTAGGGATCAAGGGTGTTTCGAAATTTTGATAGTGGTGAAAACCATTATTGATTTTGGGGAATTGGGTGGAAAATATCTTGTCCTTTTGCCAACTCTCAGCATTCTTGAACCATTTGCATAGGGGGATGAGTAGGATGACCTTTTCACTTAAGGTAACCTAGACCACTTTATGTATTTCATCTATATTTTTGCAAAAATTAGATTGTTAATGATTAATTATGTTTGTTATATGTTGTATGTAAGGCATAATCAATGCAAGACTCTACCTCCTAAAAATCATGCTAGCCTTCTAAAAAATCTGAGTAGAGACTAGATATGGTTGATTGACTGAAAACCCGACAGACATTCTAAAAAAAATGGCTAAGTGAAGGGAATAGACACAACTATGGAACGTGAAAAATGTGGGTGAAAATGCTAATTGTGGTATTTGAACTATGAGTACTTTCATGACATTGATTTTGAGCGGTAAGTAATGTACCATCATGGTGCTAGACATGTATGAGAAACTCTAAAATGTAAATTGATAATGATGAATATGCCTAAATGCAAGCGACGATAAAATTCTATGTGGTATGATGTAATTTTTTTGAATTTTTGAAATTTTTATGGATATGTATGTATGAAAGTGCAATGCGATGCAATGTTTATGTATTTTGATGATGTTTTTGAATTTTTGATTGATATGTATAGACATGTGACCAATGGGATTACTTGGGGGCTATTGGGGAATTTTGGGGGGACCAAAAGGCTTATGGATGCCTTTGGAGCTTTTTAGTTTGACTTGGATGATCGTAGATAGTCCAGGAGCATTTTTACTTGACCTAGACGGTGAGAACCCACTAGGAGCCTTTTGGGTGACCTAGGCATGCGGTGGCACTTAAAAAGTGTCTACAACTACCTAGGGGTATTTGGTTATGACAAAAGAGCTTAGGGATTCATTTGGGGCTTTTACGGTTGACCTAGATGATGATAGATAGTCTAGGAGCATTTTTACTTGACCTAGGTGGTGAGAACCTACTAGGAGCCTTTTGGGTGACCTAGATGTGCAGCAACACTTAAAAATTATCTATGAATACCTAGGGGTATTTGGTTGTGACCAAAGGGCTTATGGATGCATTTGGGGATTTTAGGTTTGATCTAGATGATCTTATATAGTCTAGGAGAATTTTTACTTGACCTAGATGGTGAGAACCCGATAGGAGCCTTTTGGGTGACCTCGACGTGTAACGACACTTAAAAAGTGTCTACGACTGCCTAGGGGTATTTGGATATGACCAAAGGGCTTAGGGATGCCTTTGGGGATCTTAGGGTTGACCTAGAAAATCATAGATAGTACAGGAGCATTTTTATTTGACCTAGATGGTGGGAACCCGCTAGGAGCCTTTGGGTGATCTAGACATGCAATGGAACTTAAAAAGTGTCTACAACTACTTAGGGGCATTTGGCTATGACCAAATGGCTTAGGTATACCTTTGGGGCTTTTAGGGTTTGACCTAGATGATCGTAGATAGTCCAAGAGCATTTTTACTTGACCTAAACGGTGAGAACCTGCTAGGAGCGTTTTGGGTGACCTAGACATGCAACGACACTTTAAAAGTGTCTACGACTACCCAGGGGTATTTGGCTATGAAAAAAGGGCTTAGGGATGCCTTTAGATATTTTAGGGTTGACCTAGATGATATTAGATAGTCTAGGAGCATTTTTACTTGATATAGATGGTTAAAACCTGCTAGGAGCCTTTTGGGTGCTCTCTAAGCATGAAATGCCCACAAGTGAAGGATATTCAAGGGTTTAGGATCCTTGAAACCTTAAAGTGAAGCTAGGTGATAAGTTCTAGGTCCTATTTGACTATTGATGACAAAAGAACCTAACAATTTTACCATAAATTTGTCCTACAGGTGGGGCAAAAAGCTAGAATTATGTTGGTTCTCTTTCAGGACGATATCACCAACCTGAAAGTCTCTAAGATGGAATTTCATATTGTAGGCTCTTTTGAGCTGATATTGATACAAAAATATATTCTCAAGCACATTAATGTGATGCTCATCCAATAATGTAAGTTGATCTAGGTGAGCTTGTCGTGTAGTATCATCATCAATAAACTCCTACATGGATATGCGTAGTGATGGGATTTCTAACTCTATAGGCATGACTACCTCAACACCATACACTAGTGAAAATGGAGTTGCCCCAATGGGAATTTGAATGCTAGTGTCGTAAGCCCAAAGGTCAAGAAGCATTTGTTTTTGCCAATTGGTATGATTCTCTTTGATTGGTTTCTTCAATAAGGCAATTAATGTCTTGTTTGATGCTTCTGCTTGCCCATTTTCTTGTGGATAATAGGGTGTCTAAAAGTTGTACTAGATATTATACTTTGCTATCAAAGCATGCACATATTTGTTCTTGAATGATGTCCCATTATCCAAAATGATCTTGGATGGAATACCAAAATGAAAAATGATATTATGCAATATGAACTCCACTATGCGGGGTCCTATCGTAGTGGTAAGGGGAATTCCTTCCACCCACTTTGTAAAATACTCAATAGTCATGATGATAAATGTGTGATAGCCCAAGGATGTAGGGGGGATTTTATCGATTAAATCCAATCTCCATTGTGAAAATGGCCAAGTCAATTGGATCGGTTGTAAGGACTAGGAAGGTATATGTGTCAAGTTAGCATGGTGTTGATATTTCATGTAGTTCCTCATATATGCACAACAATATCGCTCTAAATTTTGCCAATAATAGCCCATGTAGAGAATGTTCTTTGCAATGGGCATACCACTAAAATGGACACCACAAGTACCATATTGTGCTTGGGTCATTGCCCAAGTCGATTCTTGATACTCTAAGCAATGAAGGAGGATTCCTTCATAGCTCTGACAGTATAGGATGTCTCCTAACAAGATAAAATTTGCTACATTTTGTTTAAATGTCATTTTGGAATCATGTGATAATCTAGGAGGGATGTTACCAAGCTTTAGGTACTCTCTAATTGGTGTGGACTAGTCCTATTGTGTGGAAACCTTGATTGCATGAATTGCCTATCCCTCATGAAGTTCATCCTGAGCAAATGTAGATTGGGATAAAACTTGTAAGAATAGAATTATGCTACTATCAAAAGGGGTTTGGGAGAATAAATTCCCCCAAGCGACATGATTCAAGCACTCATGAATATGTGATAATATCTCTTTATGAGGTTCTATTTGAATCAAGTGGAATTTCGGCATGGCTTGAGTGCTCTCATGCTCAATCACTGATTGTGATAGCATTTTGACTTGAATGGTTGTCATATCCCCTGTGGGGTCTTATGGAATCAAGTATCCTAAAGAGGCCATTGTATCCAAAAAATTATTAGATGATTGGGGGAGTGCCTCGATGTCATACAATTCAGACTTTGCTAGGTATTTTTCCACAAGGGCTTTATAGGCTTGCAAAACTAGGCACTTGCACTGGAAGATTCCCTTGACCTGGTTGACAATGAGCAAGGAGTCACTAAAAATATTGAGATTGGTGATTTTCATGGTGATAGTCGTTTTAAGCCCTATGAGTAAGGATTCATACTTGGCATTATTTTTGGTGCAAAGGAAATCAATTTTAAATGATAGGGGTATGGGAGCCCCAAGAGGTGTGAAAAACATGATTTCCATGCCACCTCCTTGCTTGCATTTGGAGCCATTGAAGAAGAGAGTCATATTCACCTGTGACTCAGGCTCATAAGAATTAGGTGATTCTGATGTTTGGAAGACTCCATCATAGAAGCTCTATGCTAAGAGGTTGGTCCTCCTGGAGAGAAGCCTCTACAAGTTGATCAACAATGACCTGAAATTTTATTGACTTTTGTCCTATGAATTCTAGGTCAAATTATATCAACAACATGATCCATTTCACCATGCGACTACTACGATAAGTACAAATCATCATGTATCACAATAGATTCTCTTTAGATACAACATATGTAGTGTGGCTGAGCATATAGTGTCATAGAGTTTTGGTAGCAAAAATCACCGCTAGAAATAACTTTTCAACGTATGCATACTTGATCTCATAGCTCACCATGGTGTGACTGAGATAAGATGTGGTATGTTTCTTATGAAATTCATTGTTTTGGGCTAACATGGAACCCAATGAGACCTCAATAGCTCAGATATATAATCGAAACAACACCCTTGGTCTAGGTGGAGCTACATTGGTGGCAAAGCTAGGTATTGTTTAATTGTGTCAAAGGTATCCTAAAATTCATCATACTAGTGGAATGTGACCCCCTTGTGTATAATTTTGTTCATGGGTATACACTTGTCCACCAGTTGTGATATAAAGCATTTGATGGATGCAATCCTCCCCTACAAGCTACGAAGATACTTGATGGTAGTTGGGGGAGGCATTTCAAGGACTACCTTGAATTTATTAGGGCCCACTTTGATGCCTCATTTGGAAACTATAAATCCCAAGACCTTTTCAAATGTGACACCAAAGATGCACTTTTGGGGGTTCAGTCTCACATTATGTTCAATAAGGTGATCGAGGACTTTGCACAAGACATCTAGGTTCTCATGATGTAATAGAGATTTAGCCAATAATTCATCCATGTAATCTTCCAAAAAATTTTGCATGTAGTCACGGAAGATATATGTCATGGCACGCTGATATGTGGAACTGGCATTCTTAAGGCCAAATGGCATGACCTGGTAACAAAATATTCTCCAAGATGTTGTGAACATCGTTTTGAGCTAGTCTTTAGGGTTGATATGAATCTGATTATACCTAGAGAAGCCATCCATAAGGGAGAGCATTTCATGTCCTGTAGTGGAATCTACCAAGGCATATATTCTTGGCAAAGGAAAATCATCCTTAGGACTTGCCTTGTTTAAGTATCAAAAATCGATACAAATGTGAATCCTCCCATCAGGCTTATTTATGAGAACCATGTTAGACAACTAAGGTGGATAGTCTATAGAAATGATAAACTTGGCATCCAATAGTTTTTGTAGCTCATATTTGACCATCAAGACCACTATTGGGTGCATCTTTCTTAGCTTTTGCTTGATAGGTTTGACTGTGGGGTCAAGCGTTAGATTATGGGTGACCATATTTGGATATAGTCATATCATGTCTTTTAAGACCATGCAAAATCTACCTTCTTCTTTGTGAGAAGGGCTATATAATTAGCTTGCTCTTTGGGGGATAAGATTTCCCCTAGCTTGATACATTGTGGGTTTTTAGGATCTGAGTTGATATCTTTGTCAACCATAGTCTCGATTGACATATGAGACCCCTCCTCCAATAGATGGGGAGTAGGGATAAAATGGATGTCATCATCTAGATTTAAATCCTTGATGGGGACTTTAGGTCCCTCCTTAGCATGGAAGACATCATGAGTTGGGCCAGTGGAAAAGTGAAACAACCCACCGCAAGCCCAATAATCTAAGGGTGATGGGGTGAATCAACACGATCCCAATAAATAGCATCTAGATTTAGATGGCATGGCTTAGAAGGATCGATTGGGTTATGAAGTGGTGTGGTCAAATCAATGGATATCATATTGATAAAATGTATCTACTCTCTAGGACCACGTGCATGTGACTATGTATCGGTGTCATCTCTCATCCCCATATGTGGTTTTGGGGGAATGGGCATATCCAGATCATATCTAGGAATAGACTATAGGCTAGGATCATTAGGCTGAAGGAGCTCCATGTGTGTGGGCAGGTCAAGGAAGACATGATGAATCTGGCCTAGATTTATAGGCCTTGCCCTCAAGCATGGGATAACATATAATTGATGATAGACTTCATATATGTCAATGGTCTCATGATGATGTTGCAAATAATGAGGACCCAGGTATGCCCTCTCTGTTTCATCCTCATAGTCACTATCATATATGGGAACCTCATTTTTTCCCCTTGGGATCGGGCAATCAGGTAGGTATGGTCCCATATAGGCTAATTCCTCATAATCATCATCATGTATGAGGATTCCTTCATTATCATCTTGCAGTGCCTCAGTCTCACAAGGACCCAACTGCTCAAGTAAATTAACTGCTCCCCCAAAGAGGTCTATCTTCATGTGGGTGAATCAGCTCTTCAGGAGGAAGGAGCTTTCACCAAATAGGATAAGGTAAAGGGAACAAATGTTGGTCATTTATGGGGACAATTTGTGAATGATCATTTTTTGACTCGAAAGGGTCATATGGCACTACCTCATAACCTGACTCGTCCTCTAAGGTCCACTCATATGAGGTGCCTTGATATGACTCGTCATAGACATGGGGAAAACTCCATGAACCTTCCTCTATCTCAAAATATGGGAGAATGTCACTGGGGATCATGGGGTTCCCATATAGCCATGGAAAGTAATCTCCCAAGGAGTAGACTATATTGGGATTGGCATAAGGGTCTTGGTCCAACCCACCCTCATAGCCTATATTCAAGCAATTTAGGTTGTCTAAGAGGACATATAGAGGAAAAAAATTGTTGCATCCCACACCTGACTTGTCATAGAGCATTTGATATTGTGGTTGACAAGGGATTCTAGTGCCCTGATAATACAGGCCTAACCCATAATTGTGCTAGTTGCATAGTTCAAGGTACTTTGGGGTGAAATTAGGGTTAGAAAAATAGTTAATATTCTCTCCAAAAGGTTCCTCATCTTCTTCCTATTGTTGGTAAGTTTCGATAGTCAAGGCCCCCATAGATAAAATTCATTTGATTAGGGGTACTACCAAGAGGCATGATAGTGCCTATGGGAAGATGGGGTCTACCCATGTCTTGCATCAACTCTAAAGCAGGAGTAGTGGTAACATTCCTAACTATGTACTCTCCCAATATGGTATAAGCCAGATGTACTATAACCTAGGGCTATGGATAGAATAGGGATGAGGGTGAGACTTGATCTGGATCATTTTTTGCCTCAAATTGTGTCTCTTCATCATCTGAGATAAGTATATCCTCTATAGAGATAGTGGATATGATTGGTTGGTCCTCCTCAATGGGCTGCTTCTCTAGGTTCCTAGGCAAAGGATCCATTGGTGTATTAGGCATCTGGGGAAAGGTCGATGATTAGGAGGGCATGGTATGCTATAGCAGTGGGGTTGAACCTTGACAATATTTATTTGGTTGAAAATCTAGATGTATCAATGGCAAGGTTGAATCGGGTAACTGCTACACCATGTTGTAGTACTTGAAGGGCTTTAGGTCCATGAGAACAACATGAACTTAACCTTTGTGAGTATACTTGAGGAACTGGTGAGCAATGGAAGGGATGCACTTCATGTTCCTGATACATGGTATTCCTAACAAAATGTTGTACGCCATCTCACCCTCCAATATGTGGCACATCATCAAGATGATCTTTTCACCTACTTGAATAGGTAGGATTATTGTACCAACCATTGAGCATATGGCATCATTGAATGCTTAGAGGGTATAGGTAGATGTGATAATATGAGATGCTGGAAGCTTCAGGTGCTTCAAAGCTATTATAGTTATGATGATCAAAGACCCAATATCTATTAACACTCTCTTGTATGGTGTTCCATTCACACGTGCGACAATGTGTAAAGGGAGATCCACCATATCATTTGGAACCATTTTAAGTTCCTCTTATCAAAAAGTAATTACTAGTTTTGTGCATTGTCACACATGCCCCACAAAGTTGTTGAAGGAGTTAGACTCTTGGGGCTGAAGCTCAATTACCTTAAGGATATCCATCAAGTCTTCTCTATGAGGTTGTGATTGTTGGATGAGCTCATAGATGGAGATCCGGGCATATGTTGTTCTTAATATATAAGTGATCTTGCTCTTAATGGTGACTACAGGCCTAGGTGGGAGGCTCGGTCCAAGAGGCAATATAGGCTACGATGTCGAAGGGACATCACTCTGAGACACAGGTGGTGTGGCTAGACTTGGATACCACATGTTACTTCTTATAATACTAACCATATCAACATATCCTTGCTTAAGAGGGGCATGGTGAACCTTGTTCACCTAGGGTACTGGTTTGGCCTACTCCACATGGGAAGGCAAGGGGTCCTTAAAGATCTCCATATGTTGGTTGTTTGGTGTGATAGGGTTATCTACCTAGAGGTCATTCCTATCAATTAGGTCTTGCACCAGATGTTTGAATTTATAGCACGTTTGCACATCATGTCCATTTTTCCTATGAAATTTGCAATATAGGTCTTCTCTATATCCTTTGGGCTTAGGTGCATTAGGGTCGATAGGTGAACTATCAGGTAGATGGATCACATTAGCTACCAAGAGGTGATCAAACACTGAATCCTAGACTCTGCAATAGGCATGAATTGTTTCTTGGGACAATGTTGTTGATTTTTCCCTTGACCATTCTGATTATCCTTGGCATAGTTCCTAAGGGTGGCCTAATAATTAAGTTTTTGAGGTGGCACAGCTGGCAATGGCCCTGGGACACTAATGGCAACCTGATTTACTACTACTGACTTAGGTTGCACTAGGGTGTTCTTAGTGTTCTTGGTCCACTCCTTTTGAGGCTTTGCAATCTCATCCTCTTGAATCTTGATTTCTTTGATGATCCTAGCATGTGCTAAGGCATCTTCAAGAGTGGGTTATTGTTACAACTATAGCAACAAAGATATTGGCTTTAAGCAACTTTTGGAGAACATCTAAGTTAAATTCGACATGGGGAGAAGATAAGGCAACTTGGTGAGCAAGGTTTGCCATCTAATGCCATAATTCATTATTGACTCATCATCATATTGTTTTAACCTAGCTACATCGACCAACGTTACCTTCCTCTTGGTATTGAAGGCAAAGTGCTCCAAGAATGCATTCACAAGTTGGTCCAAATTATGGATGCTATGCTTAGGGAGTTGGTAAAACCACTTGAAGGTAGGGCCGATGAGGGTAGTCACAAATATCTTCAAAAGCAAATCATAATCATCATGAATGTTGAAGCATTGGCCTAAGAACCTAGTGACATGTTATTGCACATCTTCTTCTCCATTAAAGGTAGCCAAAAAATGCAACTTAAAATATTTTTGATAGGGAGGCAAAGAAACTGATGGATGGATAGTTTAACTATGTAATTGATGCATAGTGGGATTTTAAGATCCCAACCTAGAGGTCTTGTTCTCTACTGACTCTAGGTGTTCTAACAATGCTTTGTAAGAACTTGAGGACTTGATCTCCTCATATTTATTCACATCTTGTGGTGGAGGTCTAGGCTCCTCCAACCTAGGGTGAGGCGGTGGTAAGTTGCCCCCTACCTCGGTAAGGTGTCTCAACATATTCTACTTCTAGCTTGTGCTTAGTATAAGCCTTGTAAGGCATATATCGAGCTAGTCTATAAATGGGGACATCTACCTATGGTGGGCACCCTATGTTTGGCCTATGAGGCATCTCCCGATCTGGCCTAGGAGTTCATGGAAGCAACATTTGATAAGGTCTCGAGGACCTCTCTTGAATGATCATGGGTTTCCTCGAATGGACATCCTAACTATGTGTCTTAGGGGTAGGGACCCTCTCTCTCAAAGTTTTTGGAATAGATCGTTGGTCTGTTGTTCGATCCTTTATTTATCAAGATGGTGCAAGTGATCTAGTTGCTTTTTATCTCATTGAAGCTGCTTGAACTAAGCTTGGAATTTTGTATATCTTATAACTTATTGCCTAATTTGATCTATAGTGTGAGGCCTAGGAGGCCTAGGAGTCTCACCCTAGGGTCAACCTTGTCCAAGGTACTCTACGTTCTCCATAAGGCACTTGCCTCTCTCAAGGTTCACTACATTGACTTGAGGCTCAGGCTGGAACATGTGTTAATTACATTCAACTGGTACAAAGGCACATCGGGCATGCACAAAATATTGTTTTTGATGAAATTCTAGGATTTCCTCATGTCTTCCCTCATAAACGAGGAAACGTAGGGCCAAATTGGCTCACCCTAACTAACGAGTATCATTCCCATCAGTCTACATGAGTTGTATCCTATCAAGGTGACACAGAGGTAGAGTCATGTTGAATTACTCCAGCTAGTGTGTGAAGTCATACTTTGGCTTATGCTTAGGTGTGTCAGCCCTGGTGGGTACACGGATGCGTGGCACCACTCTATCTATTAGTGCCTTAGTGCACAGTTTCTTTTAACCAAGGAAGTCCTATGAAATATCTACATACCAATAACACTCTCCCAAGTAATGCTCATCATCCCTCAAGGTGTCCTAGAGAGGGTCCCTTCAGATATGAGGCTCATGCCCTACTGTCTTGGGGCTAGGTGAAGTGGAAGCTTTCCATGGAGGTATAACCAAGTCCCTAGGGCTATATTAGATATGATTTGTGTCTTCTAATCCACTCTCCATAGCTTTCACCCATGATTGGGCTTGGTTGTGGGTGCGCACCATTGAGCTCCTCTATTAGTACACAAAGTGATTATCTTATTTAAAAATTCTTAATGAAATAGTATACAAGAAAGAAACACTCAATAAGACAGATGATTATCTCTTTTAAGTTTTAAGTGTGAATCCCTAAATTGTTTCGTGTGTTTTAGATGTGTTGTTTTGTAAATAATGACCTTGTGTCATGTGTTTGAAATATTATTGGATTGTAATCTCATGTTCAATTGGATTTCACCTGTATGAACTCTAGGTTGTGTTATCCCACCTATAATGTGTGGTTATGAGGTCCATACATGGCTAGGGAGCATAGGTCCTACCAGTTCCTCACCCAGTTCATCCATAGTCTGCGATACACCTCCCTGAAGGGTGATGCATGCTATAATCCATGGGCTATGACAAATATTTGAACTAGCCTTGGCAACATGGATTGGGTTCATAGGATTTGAGTCAAGTGGATGGAGATGAAACCCATCGTCACTTGCACTCTACTAGTGGATGGTAATGAAGTCCACCTCACTAGAGTTTACATGAATCGTGGTGTGTGTGGTTCTTTATTATCCAAGAAAGTAAGCAAAGAAGTAATCAATGACCATTCACTAAATGCATGCAAATAAGTGCATTTTACTTTCAGAAGAATAATATAAGGAACCTACAAATTGACTTTGTGAATGCAAATCCTACATGCTAACTTACCCAATGGGTAAGCCACAAGCAATCAAACCAAACAGATGCATTGCTACTACAAGTTATTTTTTATTTTTCTCCTTCTTTTTGCTACTTTATGTGATAAGAAAAGTAAAAATTGACATTTAACCTTTCTATGCAAACAAAATACTATGAAAAAAACCAAATTTTGCAGTCTCTATAAATGCAGAAAAAAATCAGAGGTTTAGGCACTTACCTTGTCCATTTTGAAGCCTCCAAATTCTAAAATTTTGGGCAAAAATATTTCTATTTCACCACCGCTCCAGGGTGGGGCGAGTAGAAGCTCCACCACCATCCCAGGGTGGGATGGTGAAGCCATCATCCTAGGGTTTTCTAGATAAAGTCTCTACCACCATTTCAGGGTGGGGAGGGGAGCACCTACAACACAAAAAGGGCAAAAATACAATAAAGAAGTAAAATTTTCACCCAATTCAAAAGGGACAAGGGTCCCACCATGATCACTCCTAAAGTAGGAAAAAATGGTGCACCAAATTATGTAAAACAATATGCATATCTACCCCATATCTCTCATGAGCATCAAAAAGGAAACATGCATGTGAAAAGGAAATAATACCAAACAAAAGGAAATGAATTAAAGCAAATCTCTTCTCATTAATTTATTGGATAAGATCCAAGGTTACATAGAATTCCAATTTAGGGCTCAAAATTTGATACAATTTTTACAATATTGGGTTCCCAAAGACCAAGTCTTTCACAGAATGTGGGTGCACATCCAATGTTTCTCCGCGTACCCATAATCAAGGTGGGTTATAAAATGTTGTTTCTACTTATATATAGGTTCTTTGATGACTTATATTGCTTCCCAAAGCCTTATGAGGACCTTAAACTACACAAAAGGAAGCAAAAAGAGGTCAAATAGCAAGGATGTATGGTGAAAACATGCAATCCCCACAGGGGCAAAATGGCATATAAATTAAAAATGTATCAAATGATATCCAAACAACTTGAAAATTTGCATAGATGTTAAAGAGGATTTTTTGGGATGATATCATCAAAAAAATATTGGAAATTGCATCCGTAGACCCCTCGATTTAGCATCGCCTGCCTACAACCTATGAAAAGGAATACAACAAAATATCAAACCTGCACTTATCCAAAACTCATGAAATTTTGTTAGTATACATAAAGTGACATTTCAAGACAACCCATATGATCATATTTTCAAATTGGAGCCCGGATCCACCTGCATCAAACTAGGGTGCCCGAATGGGCCCTACGAGCCTGCAAAAACTTAAAAATGCTATAACTCTTTCATTTTAACTCCAAATAACTTGAAATTTTAATTGTAGAATCATGAAATAATATAAAAAATTACCAATTAAAAATAGTAATGAAATTGTTTAATAATTTACCCTTGTACCGGGGGGCGATGGTGACTGCAACTATTTAGAGGGCAACCTAGGAGGGGATACCCACCAAATATGTCTACTTTTTGTTACAAAATCACTATATGATGTTCCTAAATAACATAATATGTGTTTTCATTGAATTTGGTGAAGAAATTCACCCGAATGGAAAAGTTATGCTTGGATTACCTTTTGGAAGTCACCCAGTAACCTCCTTGGAAAAATGGAGATTTCAAGGGCAAAAAGATGCAATAAGATGAGGGGAAATCTTGGCAGCAATCCATTGCATATCCTAGAACTCCTTTCCTTATTTTTGTTAGAGTAAAATAGCAAATCATTCATTAAACATATGATGCTTAAATAATACAAAATGGTGCCAGGATTAGTCCAGGGAATCAGGAACTAATCAACTGCAACACACTATTAATAATGGGACATTCAAATAAACAAATATGCCCAATAATAATGTAATAAATATATGCTAACATCCCCCCTTATTACATTATTTTTGTAATGATAGAACTACTAGCTATATTAACATCCCTCCTGATTACATCATTTTGCAATACAAAGAGAGCTGCGAAACAATTCAAATTTGACATGTGCAAGTGCCTTAGTGAAAATGTCTGCAACTTGAGCATCGGTGGGAATGTGTTGAAGCTGAATTCGATGCTTCAAAACTTCATCTCGAATGAAATGACATTGTGTGTCAATGTGCTTTGTTATTTCATGATGGACTGGATTCTTGACTAGGTTCAGAACACCCTGATTGTCGCAAAACAAGTGTATTGGAGATTTGGATGGATGACCCATACTTTTCAGAATGTGATGCAACCATATCACTTCACACAGCTTCACGTGCGGCATGATACTCTACCTCTGTTGATGAAATAGCAACCACTTGTTGCTTCTTGCTGTGCCAAGAGACAAGACCTGATCCAAGATGAAAAATATATCCTAAAGTTGACTTACGATCATCAAATGATCCGGCATAGTCAGAGTTCGTGTATCCTTGTAAGAAGAATTTGTTGTTCCTCTTGTATTCTAGGCCATATTCCATTGTGCCATGGACATAGTGAAGAACACATTTTGCTACTTTCCAATGAGTGGTATTAGGCTCCTGCATGAACCTCGAAAGATAGTTGGCAGCAAATACGAGATCTGGCCTAGTATTGGTTAGATATATGAGACTCCCAATCAACTGTCAATAGAGAGTATCATCTACCTGAGGTGAATCATCATATCACGATAACTGAAGTCCTGTCTCCATTAGAGTTTCCATTGGCTTGCAATTAGTCATGCGATATTTTTCCAATAATGTCTTGGCATATTTTTTCTGAGACACTTTGATGGAGTGCTCCTTCTGGCTGAATTCCAGACCAAGACAGTAATGGAGAAGTTTGAGATCTGACATCTCAAAATATTGACACAAGTCTCTTTTGATAGTAGAGATCATAGTTTTTGAACTCCCTGTAATGAGCAGATCATCAACATAGAGTCTGACAAACATCTCTTAAAACCATGCTGTAGGAGGTGATTGTACATTTTTATATACCAAGCTCGAGGAGCTTGTTTCAGGCCATTTAAGGATTTAACCAATTTGCAAACTTTCTGCTATTGGCATTCCACTACAAATCCTTCTGGATGAGTCATATAGACTTCTTCTTGGAGATCACCATTCAGAAAAGCACTTTTGACATCCATATGATGAACTTTCCACCCAAACTGTGCTGCCATAGCACAAATAACTCGAATTGTTGTCATCCGAGCAGTAGGTGCAAAAGTTTCCTCATAGTCAATGCCTTCCTTTTGAGCATAGCCCTTTGCAACAAGATGGGTCTTATGCTTATCAATTGTCCCATCTACTTTTTACTTGAATTTATACACCCATTTGCAGCCAATGGGCTTCTTTTCATGTGGCAGAGACAAGCTTCCAAGTTTTGTTTTTCATCAAAGACTTATACTCTGCATCCATAGTAGCCTTCCACTGAGGCTCACAGAGAGCAACTTGTATTGATGCAGGTTCAAGATCATCTATGGAAGACATAAAAACCTTATAACTATCAATATCCATATCTTTTGTATCTCTTGCTAGATCTACAGAAAGTTCTTCAAAAGATTGACACAGATCATCAACCCCAGTATTCTCTATTGCAGCTTTCTCCTGTCGAGCCATGCTGCGAGTACGAGGTCTATCCAAAGTCAAATCTGGTGGAGTAGATAGCTTAGAGTCTTTGATTGTATTTGTATACCACTTTGGATTCTTCTTCTTAGGTGTTGAAGAAGATCCAGAAGAACCTCCAACCTTTGATGAAGGAGATTTAACAACCTGAGTTTCCACAAGGTCTAGGTATACATCTAATGTGTTTGCTGATGTGAAAGCCTCATAAAAAACTACATCTCTACTAATGTGAATCTTATTGGTCAAGGGATCAATAAAATGATAACTCTTAGAGTGCTCATCATAGCCAAGAAGAATACACTTCAATGTCTTCTCATCTAGCTTCTTCCTTTTCTCTTTTGGTATGTGCATGAAAGCTTTACATCCAAAAATGCGTAGATGAGAAATGGAGGGTTTCCTACCACTCCATGCTTCCTGTGGAGTCATTCCTTGTAGGGCCTTTGTGGGTGCCCTATTCAATAGATATACTACTATGGTGATAGCTTCTGCCCAATATAGTTTCTCAAGTCTAGCTCCTATGAGCATGCAACGAACCATTTCCATGATGGAACGATTCCTCCTTTCAACAACTCCATTTTTCTGAGGAGTATAAGCAGTAGTTAACTGTCTTGTGATCCCATTTTCTTTCAAGAATGCAAAAAAATCTTTAGAGGTGAACTCCCCCCCTCGATCTGAGCGGAGAGTTTTTATAGAAGTCCCTGACTCCTTCTCAATAGATTTCTTGAATTGCTGAAAGAAGCCAAATGCTTCAGATTTCAGTTGAAGAAAGAATACCCACATATTTCATGAATAATCATCCACAAATAACTGAAAATACCTCTTACTCCCATAATTTTTGGGAGTGAAGGGACCGCACAGATCGGTATAAACCAACTCAAAAGGTTTCTTTGCTCTTGTAGAGCTCTTTTCAAAAGGCACTCTATGCTGCTTTCCTTCCAAGCAGTCAGAGCAAACTGGTAAAGTGGTAGAAAGGGAAGGAAGACCCTTTACCATCTCATACTTACTTAACTCAAGTGAGTAACCAGAACTCAAATGTCCATATCTCTTGTGCCATAGGGAAGTTGCCTCCTTTGTAGAGATTGTCATGGCAACATGTGGAGTAGAGATAGTATCTAAGGCAAATAAGCCATGCTTATATGAAGTGGTTGCAATGTTCTTACCCCTCTTGGTAATAGAACAACACTTCTTGCCTCCCTCAACACTAAAGTTCAGAACCATATCTTTATCCAGAATTTGTGTGACTGAAAACAAATTGGTTGCCAATCCTGGAACATAGAGAACTTTATCAATCTGACACTTGCCATCAGGAAGAGTGACTGAAATAGTGCCTTCTCCCTGAACCTTGTAGGTTTTATCATCAGCAATAGTGACAGGTTTGCCCTCTTTGGCCTCAAAAGACTCAAACCATGATTTGTCACCAGTCATGTGCTTACTGGCTCCAGAATCAACATACCGTATAGGATCCATCTGCTTGGACACTATGGTAGTCATGAGAACTTTGTGAGATCTCTCAGAATCCATGTCAAATTCTTCAACAACAACATTCACTTGTTGTTTTTTCTTTTGTGTTTTGTTCCGGCCTTTCTATTTTGATTGCTTATTCTTATGCCAACATCTGTTTGTATCATGACCTTCTTTGTCATAGATCTTGCAATATCTCTTTTTCTATTGAGGTTGTTGAGTTTGTTTCCCTTTTGAATCCTTTTGTGAATTCCATCCCTTCTAAAAATTACCCTTCTTCTAGTTTTGCCCTTGCCTATTGATGTAGAGGGCAGTGTTAGAAGAATCATCTCGCTGTAGTTGGCGTGCCTCCTCATCTTGAAGCATATTAACTAATTCTACAAAAGTAAATTTCCATTGTGATACCTGAAGAGAAGTGATCAACACCCGATAAGAATCAGGTAAAGCTCTCAATACAACTGAAGTAAGGAGCTTGTCTTCAACTGGTTCTCCTAAAGAATTCAACTTTGCTTTCAATTCAAAAACTCTGCAAAGAAAGAATTCAACTGTATCATCCTGCTTCATTCTTAGACTGTATAATTGAGATTGAAGAAATAGAATGGTGGAATCATTCTTTCCCTCATATATAGTATTAAGGGCATCCCATGCCTCTTTACTATTTTCACAGTCAGCAATATGGGGTTGAACTTCATCAGACACTGCAAGCAAGATGAGCACCTTTGCTTTGTTGTCTAGCTTATCAAAGTATTTTTGAGTAGTTGAAGGAGTTGTAGCACCAGTAGCAGATGAAGGTCTGGTTTTTGCTCCAGATACAACATCCCATAGATCATCCATTTCTAGGATGGCCTTCATCTTGTTTTTCCATGGTGTGTAATTAGGACCTTTCAACAACTGATGAGAATAAGTCATTAGTGTTGCAGACATGATGAAGGTTCCTTATAACACCAATTGGTCCCCCTTTCGATATACCTTTTGCTAGGCCATTATACCATACTAAATACCCGCCCTTACATGAGGGAAACTATAGGTATTTAGAAAGATAAAAAAAATCACCCGCCCTGATGTGAGGGAAACTATAGGTGATTTTTAGAGATCATACGATACGTGGTACATAAGCAGTACTGAAAGGGAATAGTCTTGTTGATGGACCTACCATAGAAAGTCTACAATCCGCATGCGTGGGGCGTAACTTCCCCTAAACACTTTGGATTTCAGAACTCTTGTCAGGATTTATGCCTAAATACAAGAACTATTAGGGTAATGGATGGAGTAAAAAAATGCAAAATGGCAAACTTATCTCTCCCCGACGATTTATAGAGAACAAGCTTAGACATTGTTTTGGCAGATATATTAGGCGGCGGATATAGTAGCACAATCATGATAGCTTTACCTGTAAGTTCTGGCCAGAGGTATCACAAATACCAAATGCTGTAGTGCACTAAATTGCACAGATGGGTTTTAATTATTCCGGGGACTTAGGGAATGAATTTGATTTTAACTTTTAATGTTATAGTGCAAGAAATCAAATATGCAACATACAACAAAAAAAGTGCCCACAGGAATGACCCACTAGGTGTCAGGTGCAGCCAAAAATGAACCTTTACAATAATGTCAAATTTGCTTTTCAAAAAATTACTCACTTTCCCCCTTTTATTTTTGAAAAAAAATACCCCCCTTCTTTTTATCTTAAAAAAAAAACTCTCCACAAATGATTTTTTAAAAAAATTATTTTATAACCTTAAAGTTAAAAAAAATATATTAATTTTAATTTACATAGTTTTAAAAAACCTTTAAAAATAAATTAAAATCAAATTAAAAAAATTTAATTTTAATTTATAAAGGTTAAACTATAGAAAATAAATTAAAATTAAAAATTAAAGTTTAACTTTAGGAAAAATAATTAAAAAAAAAACATGTGAAAACTTTTTTTTACCTTTGTTGAAGGGGGGTCGGCAGGATTGGAACCCATGACCTGCAGGCTCCCAGAGCCTTACCGCATAGTCCACCACTAGGTGGACTAGCAGGCTGATCCGACTGGATCAGGGGCCCCCTCATATTTTATGAGGGTCCCGATAGCCCTGTTGCTCTCGAGGAGCGTGCCTCCTCCTCTTCGTTCCTGGTAGTGACAGGTGGTCATGGCTGTTGCTGTGGCTGCTGCCTCTATTGGCAGCATCTAGCAGGGCCATGGCTACGACCTCCACTACTGGTGGCCTGTAGCCTCCACTACTGTACCCTGGTCACGGCCTGGTCATGTGTGCAACGCGCAACCTCGACTGTCATGACTATCGCACGTGTCACGCCTACAGCGTGACCTCGGGGAAGGGGAGGGGAGCCCTCCCAACGTCGTGCGGATGCGCGACATGGTAGGGGGGAGGGGGGGCCTCCCAACATCATGTGGAAGTGTGACATGGTTGGTGGGGGAGGGGGGGCCTCCCAACATCACGCGGATGTGCAACGTGTTGGGGGGGCTGGGAAAAATGTCACACGATTGCGCGCGACGTTGGGGATCGTGTGGTGTGTTGTGTGATCCTCAATCAGCCCCAGATCATTTTTTTTTAAATGCTGTTAAAAAATGCAGAGCATTTCTAGAAAAAAAATAGCAAAAAAATGTTGTGTTTCCAGTCAAAACAAACTGCGCATTCTAGCCAAAAAAAAGTGTTTCCAGCTAAAATAAAATTCACAGTCGCACATCCCAGCAAGCTCCTGCAAAAAAATTCTGCAATGGCTCGGATACCATGTTAGAGTAAAATAGCAAATCATTCATTAAACATATGATGCTTAAATAATACAAAATGGTGCCAGGATTAGTCCAAGGAATCAGGAACTAATCAATTGCAACACACTATTAATAATGGGAAGTTCAAATAAACAGATACGCCCAATAATAATGTAATAACTATATGCTAAAATATAAAATATGCTAACAATTTTTTTGTTGATCATGTATCCATTTTATATCCCAAAGGGGCTCATGTGCAAAAAGGCATGCAAAGGCATGCATGGTAGGAGGTGCCACTTGTCAAATGGGAGGCATGCACAGGGTGTGGAAGAGAATATCCCAATTTGGCCTTCATCAAGATGGATTTCATAAATATTCCCTATCCTCTACCTCACAAGGTTTGTTTTGGGTGGTCAAATGGCAGTTTCTAGGTGCTATTTGGCAAAAATTTGACTTTTTTTGGGTCAAACTTCACCACCATCCCACCCTGGTATGAGGGCTCACCACCATCCTAGGGTGGGACAATTGGAATATGACACTATACCAAGGTGGTACGGTGGTAAAATTTGGGCCAAAACTGCCCAAAATTGGGTCAGTAGCCTCCAAAATGCCTTTCGGAGTGGCTAGAACCACTGTGAGCCTCCTGAGGGTTGCCTAAGGGGCCATATGATGTCAAATTGATCATTACTTGTGTGTGCTTAATCATATTAACCACATTTTAGTGTCTACAAATTACAACCAAGGTATTAAAATATTTGAAGTTGTTGAAGTCACATATTGTACCTTTCACTTTCACCTTGAGAGCATTCAATGATGCATTATGCTCAATGGTAGGTATCATTGTTCTTTTGATTCGGGTTGGACTAAAGACCATCCTTGTGATGTGTCATGTGATCGAAGGTGCCATGTAGTATAATATGCTTTTGAGGAGGCATTGGATTAGAGAAATTTATTACATTCCCTCAATCTTACATCAGTGTATCAAATATATACATAAGGGAAAAGTTCACATGGTGCCTTCTAATGAAGAGCCATTTAAATATGTGAACTTAAAATATTTTCTAGGGGATTTTGTTCTCCCCTCAACACATCTGGATATATGGCATATGTCACCTATTATACATCTAGAATTCAAAAGAGTGTGTGTGGGACCTTCCATGGTAGCACCACAGTTATCAGAGCATACTACAGTAGCTTCAACTAAATATACATCATCCAAATCACCTAGGAATGACAAAAAGATTAAGGTAATTTTGGGTGAAAAAGAGTCAAAGAAAAATCCCAAGGAAGCAACTATTGAGGTTCCTATCCCCATGGACAAGAGGATGCTCAAAATATAGTCAAGGAGGTACCTCAACCTACCTTTACCGCATCTTCAATAGGGTCAGCATTGTAGGTGACCATACATTTGGTTAACCCAAGATTAGCATAATATATTGTGTAGAACATGATGTTCACACCATTTATTAAAACTACACAAGATATGGGTCAACCACAATCCCATCACTTTCTCATAGGGATGGTGGTACCACTAGGGGTGCCACCCAACCAAAAAAACTTCATTTATGGAGGGCTAAATAACTTGAAAAATTGCATACCCATAGATAAGGATGATGATGAACCATTCATAGCAAATGTTCATTATCTATCTAACCCTAAATTCACCTTGTGTTACTTCAACCATTACCATTAGCATGGTTACATCTTGGGATTATTTGAGTAGGGGCGTAGAGTTCCCATCAAACCATAGTATCAAATACCAACTAATAGGTTTGGGTTAGGCTATCACATTTGATGATGAGATGATATCCTAGAAGCATCTTTAGATCATCTGAACCTTGCTTTGAGGGATTATGTGGATTGGAATCCTTATCACCCTAACCCCTCTTATCTATATGGATATAATAGGTTGGTAACCTATATCTCAGAAGCACCACTAGAGATCTATCATGATCACATCATGGTAGAGGCAGATCAAGGAGACAATCCAAGAGCTAACTTGGATAATGAAATTTGTAAAGCTACCAATGACATAGGTATGCAGATCCATAATCTGGGTGTATAAGAGTCCATTATCGAAAGTGATGGATCAAATTTTTATTATGGAATAGATGATGATGAGCTATCCTCACACAATGAATGATATGAGTAATAAATAGAGTTTGCCTACCTAGGACCTCCAAATCTGCATCATCTATTACCCATGGAACAAATAGGTGAGACTAAAGAATACTTCATGGTCTATAGTGAATATGAGGATGAAATAGAGTGGGCCTAACTTGGGTCCCATATTGTAAATCATCTTATTCTAGTCATTCAGGGGGAAGGACTCATATACAATAATGATGATGAGGATGAGATCGAGAGAGCTTATCTCAGGCCTCAATATTTGCACCATCAACATGAGCCAGTTGACATCAACAAGATGTATCATAGAGTCTATCTTGGCCCACACCTCATAGGAAGACCACCTAACTTGGATATGTTTTATCATATGATCTTCCCTGATACACTGACGTACATGGAGCTCCTTGAGCCCAATGATCCTATTTTTAATTCTATTTATAGATCGGATCTGAAGACCCCATACCCCCAGAACCATATCTTAGGTATGGAAGTTATATCAATGTAGAGTCACACTCACATGGTCTTGGAGATCTAATCCATTCCATAAATATGATTTCCATTGATTTGACCACTCTACTTCATAATCTAGATGATCCCTCCAAACCATTGTATCTAAACGTGGATGCTATTAATTGGGATCGTGTTGAATCACCACTAGAGCTTGAACATTTCTTTCATAACAAAGAAATGTTGCAACCATTTCACTTCACTCCAGGTTGTGCACATGATGTTTATCACACTAAGGGAAATTTTTATGTAGGATCTTTAAACCTAGATAATGACATCCATTTGATTCCTACACCTCACCAACTTGAGAAGGGATCACATATGTTAGTAGAGAAGACCTTCAATGTGGATATAAGTAAAAATACCACTAATACTAAGAAGATCAAGTTCATAGAGAGTTTATCTCTTGATGAGCATGCTATACTCATCCCTCTACTAAAAGAGAGACCTAACCTTTTTTCTTGAACATACAAGGATATGCTGGGACTAGATCTAAAATTGGTTACTCATAACCTTTTTCTAGACCCTTCTAAGACATCTATCAAGAATAAGCTCATAAATATGCATCTGATAGTCACTTCAATGATTAAATATGAGTTGTGAAAGCTTCTAGATGTAAAGTTCATTATCTCCATCGACTATCCAAAATGGGTATCAAACATGGTACTTGTAGGAAAACCTTATGGAAGGATCTATATTTATACAAATTTTAAAGACCTCAACAAGGCAACACCAAAGGATTCATTTTCATTTTACAACATATATGCTCTCGTATATGCAACTACGGGTCATGATATGCTCTCCCTTATGGATAGTTTTTTGGTTACAATAAAATTTAGATTAAAGCTGAAGACTAGCATAAAACTACATTTACAATGCCATGGGGAACATTTTTTTATAAAGTTATGCCATTTGGCCTTAAAAATATTGGTGCCACATATCAGAAAGCCATGACATATATTTTTTATGACTATATGCATAAGATCTTGGAAGATTATATAAATGACTTTTTGGTAAAGTTATTACTATATTTAGAGCATATTGAGGTCCTGAGAAAGGTCTTCGATCACCTGATAGAGCATAATGTTAGGTTGAATCCCAAGAAGTGTGCATTTGGCATAACTTTAGGAAAGCTCTTGGGGTTCATCATTTCAAAATGAGGCATTGAAGTTGACCCAACTAAATTCAAGGTCATATTAGAGATGCATCCTCTAGAAAATATCAAGGAATTAAGAAGCCTTAAGGGCAAGGTAGAATCCATAAAGTTATTTATTGCATGATTATAAAACAAACATCGATCCATGAATCGACTGCTACACAAGGGAGTCCCATTCAATTGGAACAAGGATTTTCAAGTGGCCTTCATTGAAATCAAGCAATACCTAGCAACGCTACCAGTGCTAGCTCCACCAAGACCAGATGTGTTGTTTTTACTATATATATCAATGACTGACTTTGTATTGGGAACCATGTTAGCCCAAAATAATATGCAAGGTAAATAGAAATCCATATATTACATCAATCACACCTTGGTGAGTTATGATCTTGGATATGCATATGTGGAGAAGTTGTGTTTAGCAGTAGTATTTGTAATGAAGAATTTGCATCATTATATGCTAAGTCATATGATGTATGTAATATCCAAATAAAATCCTTTGTAGTATATGATGAGAAAGACATATCATAATACACATACTGCAAAGTGGATCATGCTATTGATAAAATTTTATTTGGAATTCATCAGCCAAAATTCCATAAAGGGATAGGTCATAGCTGATCAACTAGATAAGGTACCTCTCAAGAATAGTAGACCTCTCACCATAGAGCTTCTTGATGATGTAGTCTTCACATTATCAGAAGCACACAAAACTGAAGAACCAGATAATAAATATGACATGACTATGTTCTTCATGTAGCGACCCTAGGACACACACACCACCTCCTTTTTAACCCTACTTGTAATGTTATTAATAAAACCCAAGATGAAATGGAATACAAGAAGAAAAAGCATATAACACGAAATAACAAAGATGGATATTTTCATTGATATTGAAGCTCGGTTAGATGTGGGTCCCTCTTAGGGATACCTATTTTGATACAACAAGTTACAAATAGGTAGAGTTTCCATTTTTTGAAGAGGTGGTGCACTTATAAAAGCTTCTCAGTTATGCACATGAAAATGTATGAGGGCTTACAGATGCCTCCTTATCTAGGTCTATTTCTTAGAGGGATCCCTTTTGCTCTCGTATGTTGTAAACTTTGTTCAATGTACCTATGGCACTGCAAGTAATGAAAAAAAAACACACACTTAGGTGTCTGGGATTTCCTCCTCGGATGAGGTTGTTCGTAATAAAATAATGTAATAGAAATATGATGAAACTATGCCATGAGATCATGTAAATCTATGCTAATGATATGAAAACATGAAGAAACAAAATAAAAGAAGCTATGTCTAAAATCTAAGCTAAGCCTATGGGCCACTGTCCAAGACAACGGCCACTAAGGTAAACCTTGATCTCTTTGCCCCAACGCTATGGGTCAAATATTGTACCTAATGTTAAAATAATAGGTGTTATGCTCTTAAATTCATCAGATCTTCATCGTATACGTGATCTCAAAGGAACTCTCCAAGTCTCAAAATCTCTCCTCAAATATATCTCAATGATCTATGTCTTTATATGTCTCTTCTCTAATATGTGAAAAATACCTATCTTGGTGCTCTTAGGCTTGCACCTTTTATAGTGTGAAACCCTAGGTCTATGTCCAAGCCCTAGGAATAAATTTCTCATGTGTAGTGCAAGTTAGCATGAGAAGCTTTTTTCCTTTATCTATGTTTGGAGGTTAGGTAACTAAAATCTAACTGCCTAATTGAGTCTCCTATGTGAACTAGTCATTAGCATGAGAAGCTTTTGTCCTTTGTTTATGTTTGGAGGTTAGTTAACTAAATTTTAAATACAAACTCAAGCCTCCTATGTGAACTTGTTGTGAAAAGGAATGCAAAGTTACTCCTACTCACCTTTATTGCATGCAGACTGCTAGGCCTGTTTTTTGGTAAAACTGATTCTTATGGCTTAGCCGCTATCATTTGTAGTGGCTAAGATCTAGCCACTATCATCTGTAGTGGTTAAGGTTTGTCTACTCTAGGCTTGAGAAGATAGGATCTTATTGCTCTTGGCTTGAGATACTAGGCTTGGATGGCTTGAAAATGCCCCAAATGAGTGGTGAGAACCACTATTGATGCTTGGAAAGTCTAATATTATATCTTATGATCTTATGAGCGTTTCTATATGAGAAGCTCCCCTAATAATGACACAATTTAGGTTTCTACAGATGCTCTTTTTTGCGATACACGTGGAAAACACAACATTGAGCAAAAATGTAGATTGATCTATTTGTAGGGTATATGGTGATCAATGGTTTGATCAACATCAGATGGCCCAATCATGCAAGATTACATGCATCCCTTGAATAATTGCCTTAACATTCAAAGGACTTAGCTCAATGCCTTTTGCATGTTAAATTACACTCATTCCTCAAACTCAATTGGGTAGCTTCAGCTTCTACAATAGTTTCGATCGATAGGAGATCTACAATTGAATATATCATGTATGATTACGTTCCCAACAAACAAAGGAAATTTGTGATTTTTGTATACAATGATTCATAAGACGAACACCATTTTTCTATGATCGAGTGATCTTTTGATAATTTTGATTATGATTAAGTTGTAGTTTTGAACTACTTCCTCATACAATGAATTGGTGAAGAAATGACAATGAATGAAGTGACAAGTCACTTGACCAATATGACTAATCTGGTTCCTTTCTAGCATTTTTTGCTTTTAATGGGTAATCCCACATCCAAGTGTGATTCCAATTGTTTATGATGATCATTTATCCTTATCCTGAGGAGTGGTCCGACTATCAATAGCCTTCTTAGAGAGTTAGGATGAGTGATTATATTTATATTTAGATTGTATCACTTTGATTTAATATTTTTGATGTCATAGGGGAATTAGGATGATCCTTTTGTACCTGTGGAGCAGTATGACCATATTGGTCTTATTCAATATTGAAGGGTGGTACATCATAATTCCAAAATGAGTGGTTTTTGCCCC
The DNA here is from genome assembly GCA_028583015.1 of Wollemia nobilis. Lineage (NCBI taxonomy): Eukaryota > Viridiplantae > Streptophyta > Pinopsida > Araucariales > Araucariaceae > Wollemia > Wollemia nobilis. The sequence goes on along the minus strand of JAQPPZ010001870.1, from coordinate 13,706,130 downwards.
AAGTGGCCTTATGGTTATCTACTCATCTCACCAAAATACATGGAGTGCAACTCGTTGCAATCACTGAGTGGATAGAGTAAATAACTAGGTAAGAGGCCTACCTGAGATTCTACTTTTATGTGAATTTTTTTTGTTATTTTGAACATTCAGATTATCTAAAACCAACAAAGTGTATTTATTTGCCATTTTTATGGGATCCCTAAAGGAGGAAGTCTCTTATTTTAACTTGTGGATCTGGCCACTGTCAGGTCTAGCGGCCTTTAAGTTTCTGCCTGTGGCTGCTGTTGCCTTGAGTGGCTAAGAATTTTGGGCTTTTGACATCAACAGTGGCCAAGGCATAATTAAGGAAATATAAAATTTACATTTCTAGGGTTTGACCTTTCACTTTCACTGTTTGAAGATTCACTTTGGGAGCTCTGGTGTGACGATGACAATTGCAATTTTGAAATTTGTTGGTGCTAAGGATATGGCTATGTAGGGCGAGACATCATCTGCTGGAGGATCCAAAGCTTCTTGGGTATTTCTCTTTTCTAAACCCTAGCTATATTTTCTCTTGTCTATGTAAAATTGAACCTCACTAAATAATGGGTAAACTGAATCTCACTAAACCTTTTGGAAATGAATAAACTTCGTAATTAGGCTTAGCATACCATTTGCTATGGTGGGTTAGTCCTAAATTTTGTTTTTGATAGTGTCTTTAGCCTAGGGTTTTTGAATTTTTATGTTATTCACCTACTCTCACCATTTTGGGCATTTCCAAACTTAGATTAGTTTTTTTTTATGCTTGAGTGGGAATATGCTTTCTATTTTTTGTTTTTCCCTCACTTTTGTGGTTTTTATGTCACTTTGTAATTTTGCAATTTTTTTTTATTTTCTGGCCAAGGGTTCACGGGTTTGCCATGTTGCCCCTTGGTTGCTGTCGCTCAGAGCGGTCATTTATGAGCCATTTTCGCTTAGAGCAACCAAGCTTGAACCCCAATGGTCAAAAATTTAACCATTGGGTCTTGGCTGCTACTACCTCCAGCGGCTAGGTTTCGATCACTGTAGGCAACAATGGCTAAACCCTTAGCTATGCTTTCTTGCATTTTTGTTGGATTTTATGACATTTTTTATTTTTTTAATTTTTGACTAGGTGCAATCTTATCCTTTTTACTTAGACTTAGAATATTCCATACTCTTTTGTACCGTTTTCATGTTTATTGTGAATTATGCCTTATATGCACTGTAGTTATGCTTTTTTCTTTCTTCTGCTTTGCTTAGATCCATACTACTTAGGCTTGGGACCTGAAGCTCTTGCTTGACCTACTTTCTATATTTGATAATATAGACTAGATATGGTTCAAAGCCCATGGTTTGCAGTATGTCATAAGGCTACCTTACATCATGGTAAATCAGGCTTACCTTATGGATCTGGCCCATCGCTATGACCCGTGGACTAATACCTTCCACATCTTGACCGATGAGATGACCATTACGCCAGAGGATGTATATAGGATATTTTGGATTCCATTTTATGGGGTGGCCATTGTCTCTTCGGCCACTAATGATTTGGTGGTTGTCTTCACTCGGGTGTTTAGAGGGAACTCTATGGATGCTCTCAAGGACACCAAGTCCAGAGGAGTGTACATCAACCACTGGCATAGGGAGGGCATCTTCACAGTGAGGCATATTGTATTGTTGATGGTGATCAGCAATGTTCTTATCTTGGACTGCTCGAGTTTGAGTTTCTCATGGAACCTTCTAGCGATGGTGTAGGATCTATTTGATAGTGATAAGCCTATAATCTATGCATGGGGTAGATCACTATTGGCTCAATGCTATGATGAGTTGTACCACATACATTGATGAGGACATGTTAGCATTGCCTACAGTTTACCCCTATAGGTTTGGGAATTGGAGCATATTATGGTAGATCACCCTAAGGGGCTCTCAACCGAGATCATGATGGTCGATGATTGGTTATAGCGCTATGCTGCTAGATGGGTTTGAGATCATGAGGAGTGTAATATTTGCACTTTCACAGGGGATTTGTACCATTACATTGATGCTTTCACTAGACTTTTAGCTGAATATATCGTGTGGTGGCCTTACTATGAGTGTCCTACTTGGGATGATTCAGCTAGTTTTACTACTAGGACATGATGCAAGTGATGGCTCATTGTTCGTAAGGTTGCCATCTTGGAGTATTTATTCTACTCGTGGGTTCTTCATTAGTACAGGTTGTAGCAGGATGTGCCCTTGATACCATTCTTGTATAGGTGCCTCACAGCAAAGAAGGACCTACCTCCATGACATATTAAAGAGCTTTCAGATGAGGAGGATGCTGCAACTATTGAACCTAGAGTGGTTGGGGGTATTATGAAGGCCTACACTTAGTGGTGGGGTGATCGGATGTGGCATGGTGTCGACAACCTAGGGTGTGAGAATGATGGTGGGGGTGATGGTTCAGATTTGATAGGATGCAGAGTCTAAGCCAGGACTGAGGTATGGGGTCAGCCAATAGAGTAGGTGGTAGTGGAGGATCTTGATTTTCTTAAGGAGGAGGAGTTAGAGCTCAAGGAGAGAAACTCTCCTCTAAGAGAACAATTATATGAGGTCAAGGCTGAGCTTCAGGCCACTAAAATCTAGGTATAGTAGCAAGATGCTACCTTTGAGCAACTCTCAGCATAGATATAGGCTTGCAGGCTACTATTGGGGGTGACAATGCTAGGATGCAGTTTGTTGTTCCTCCTTCTACACCACGAGAGATTCCAATGGTAGGTTCAAGAGTTGATGTGGGATAGCTTCAGTATTTTTTGGATGAGCATGAGGAGAAGATCCAGGGACTTGTGGATCATGTCACAATTATTCATATGTAGCTCAATAGGCATGGGATTATCCTTAAGGATCTAGATGGTACAAGTGGTTTGTAGGTTAGTGGGCACTCCACCTCAGGGTAGTCTTCCATCCATCCTAGCTAGAGAACCCAGACTCAGATAGAGAGACCGACAGGCTCACATCATTCGACTCGTGACACCACCATAAGGGGAGGTGGTCCTAGAGGAGGTGATGCAGGGGGCTCAGGACCAGTATTTGATTGATGTTTTACTTGGTACTTGATCCATTTTTGAGGTTGAATGACCTATATGACTATAGCCCATGGGTATTTTTGTACATCCATTGGACTTGACACACATACTTTTATGATAGCTTTGCATTATGACTTATTATGTGTATCATTTATTGCTCATGTTTTTGTTATTATTTTATTTTATGATATGATGCAATGTATTTTGATGATGAATGGTGAATTTATGATTGTATGCAAATGGATGTTGCCTATATGTTTTATGATGTAGTTTATGGATGATTAATGACTTGTTTTTGTGGATATGATGTTATTGCTAAATGCATGTTTTAATTTTGCTTTAATTTTATGCATCTAACTTATGTGATGGGATGGTATAAATGGAACTGTATGTTCTAATCACTTAAAACATATGGAATGCATATGACATTGACAATATTAATGGATGATACCACATAAAGTAAAAAAATAATCATGAATTTAAATAATCACTCTTATCGTAAGAATTGATTAAGTATTTGAAAGCACGAGGATACAAAAACAAAAAGGAATATGCCACAAGAAAGAATAAGAAAGAACATATACAAATTGACACAAGATAAAATTAATAGAAATATGGTAATCTCTTTTATTGATATGCTTTACAAATTGTGTTATCTGAACTGTAACCTATTTAACCTATCTAGAATTAGATGCAAAAGAAAAAAACAAGAAATATATCACAGATTTCTAATCGTCCTGGGGTGGGGCGATTAGCACTATGATATTTTGGGGAGCGCCCGAGGGTAGGACGCCCATCGATTGAAGCACTGTTTCGGCACCAATCCACTTGGGATGGGTCCAAAACTGGTTATGGGGTGTTGTCAAAAAAATTGGTGGATAGTTGTGGTCAAAAATTGGGTTTTGGGTACGGATTTGCGCCTCCAATAGTCACCCAATAACCTCCCTTTCGAATGAGAGATTAAGGATGTAAAAGCATAAATCATAGTTAGGTATGAAATTGGTAGCACTTCATTGCTCAAATGCTCCTTCTCTGTATATATTTTGGGTGGTAAAACTCCCCAATTTATAGACCTTAGGGTCTCCTTGTTTGAATTGCGCATGCAAGGGCGCCACTTGAGTTAACTGTCCTATTTTTAGAGAAAAGCTAACTCCCTGATTAAAAATCTCCTTGCATGAGGTCTCTAAAATAAAGACATGCATGATTGAAGTCTCTCTTCTTGATTTGGAGTCGTTCCTCACAATTGCATGACCTGTAGCTTCAGTTAACTGGCAGACTTGTCGAGGTTTGACTTTTTTCCAATCAAACCTGCTATTCATCCCACCCTGGAGCGATTGCTTAATCGTCCCAGGGTGGGATGAATACCAAGCTGAATTCGTCCCTGGGTGGGACGAGCAGAGAAAAAGGTGCCAAAAAGGTGCAAAATTGACTTTTGACCCTCAAAACTGCTTTTGGGAGTGGTTAGGACCACTGTTTGACCTCTGGGGGCTACCCTAGGGGCTGTTTGTGTCAATGCGATCAGAAGCTTGTTGTCACATAATCGTATTGGTGCTGTTTTGGGGTCTACAATATTCATATATGATATGTAATGGTGTGTAATGTATTTTATTAATAAGTTTCTATAAATTAAAAGATATAAAGTAGTCATTGGTTGTCTATATACTATTTCTAATATATATGCGGTATATGTCCTTCTATGTTGATACCCCCTAATTTATAGAATCTTATAAGAATGTGATGGTGTAAATGATGTTATGATTTGTTGCTATGTAAAATTTTTTGGGGCTTTCTGGAGATTCAAACACTCTAGTTACCCTATCAACAAGTATCTACTTACCATTTAGACTTTTTAAAAGTAAGGCTTTTACCATGGACCTAGTTTTTCATGATCTCTATGTGTGCAAGTGATTGTATATTTTAATATAGAATTCAAGCATTTCCTCCGATGTCAGGTGGGATTCTTTTAGCCCATTTCTAAGATCAGGGATCCTCAAGTGTGCATCTCATCCTTATGTTGGACTTATTTGGACTATACCACTAGGCAATATTGGGTTACCTAAGCTAGCTCATCCATATTCAAACATTGGTCTACACAAATGCATCAAGCAATTGTAGTAGACATATTGTCATGTGTAAGGATTTATCCTTCCAATTTTGTACAATGCTAAGAATTCTAGGGATTCAAGCTTTATTCCCTTCTTTTTGGTTTATTTTTGTCTTTGGATGTTTACTCATATGTAGTGATGAAAATCACTATTTATTTTGATTGATTTTTTTTTAGCGAGGATTTTTTTTTAATTTTGAATTTATGGTTTGTGTATCAAATTATTTCTTTGAAATCTGGACTGTATTTTGGCCTTTTGAATATGTACTTTGCTTTGGGATTTTGCTTGTTTTGATTTAAGCAAGGGATTTGGATAGGGTAAATCTTGTACTTTTACCAATTCTTAGCACCTTTAAACCGGTTGCACAGGGGGATAAGCAAGGAAGATCCTTTTCGCTTAAGGTAACCTAGACCGCTTTGCAACTTTCATATTTTCCTTGTACCAACTATGATTTTAGTGTTTCAATTAGTGACGGGATCTTGAATATCCAAGGCATTATCATAGCTAGACCTTACCTTCTACTAATCAAAGTTATTTTCCTCAAAAGTTGATAATATTACTAGGTGTGGTTGATTAACCGAAAAACCTTAGTATATTATATATAACAACAAATAATGATTGTGTTGAAAAACACAATTACACACGTGTTTATGGATGTATCGATTTGAATTATTTGCATGACAAATTGAGGTATCACTTTTAAGGCTCTCATGAAATATGCAATTGTAGTGGATATGAGAATTCAATGCAATGATGTGGATGCAAAATGTGAAATGCAATTGTTTTTGTATTTTTGATTTTATGTTGTTTTTGTATTTTTGATTAATTTGACCAAAGGGCTTATTATGCCTTTGGGGATTTTGGTATTGATTCTAACCAAGTGGTTTGAATTACCCTTGGAGCCTTTGAATTGATGGGATTTTACCAAGCGGTTTGAATTACCCTTGGAGACTTTTTGAATTGATTTTGACCAAGCGGTATGAATCACCCTTGGAGTCTTTGATTGATTGGATTTGACCAAGCGGGATGAATTACCCTTGGAGCCTTTTATTGTATTTTGAAATTTTATGATTTTTTTGTGTTTTTTTTGACATATTTGAAAGTTTTTGTGTTTTATGAAATATTTGAATGTTTTTGTGTTTTATGAAATATTTGAATGTTTTTAAATTTTATGAAATATTTGAATGTTTTTGTGTTTTATGAAATATTTGAATGTTTTTTAATTTTATGAAATATTTGAATTTTTTTGTTTTTTATGAAATATTTGAATGTTTTTGAATTTTTGACATATTTTAATGTTTTAAATTTTATGAAATATTTGAATTTTTATGAATTTTATGAAATATTTGAATGTTTATGAATTTTATGTGTAGAATACCTTTAAGTGAATGATATTGAGATTTTTAGGCTCCTCAACACCTTCTAATGATATAAGGCGATATGCTCCAGGTCCAACTCTCTATGAAATCATGTATGGACCTATCCAGTTTGCCATGAACTTATCTCGTAGATGCGATGGCAAATTTGAATTCTACTGGTTTTCTTTGAGCACTAGATATCCAACCTTGAATTCCCTTAGGTGGAATTTACTATTATAAGCTTACATAAGGTGATCTTGGTAAATGTGAAGATGCTCTAAAGCATTGACTCAACATTCATCAAGAATAATCAACTGATCAAGGCGGCCTTTCCACGTGGAATCATCATCTATGAAGTCCTTTAATGCTATGCATAGAGTCAAAATTTCTAACTCTAGTGGCATGATGGCCTCAATGTCATATACCAGTGAGAATAGTGTTGTCCCAGTGGGCATCTGTATACTAGTCCTGTATGCCCATAGTTTAAGAGGCAACTGCATATGCCAATCCTTGTGATTGTCTTACATCGTCTTCTTTAAAATGGAGACTATTATTTTTTTTGAGGATTCTATTTGCCCATTTGCTTGTGGATAATAAGGTGTTGAAAAATTGTGTTGAATATGTTATTGGTTCATTAAAGCACTCACATTTTTGTTCTTGAAATATGGACCATTATCTGATATTATCTTAGAAGGGACCCCAAAAGGACTTATGATATTATGGAGTATAAAATCTGTAATCCTTGGTCCAATTATTGATGTTAATGGGATCGCTTCTACCCATTTAGTGAAGTATTCTATGGCTATTATGATGAATGTGTGTCTACTTGAGGATGGGGGTGAGATCTTCCCATTAAATTCTAATCCCCATTACGAGAATGGCCATGCTACTTGGATGGGCTACAAAGATTGTGATGGTAAGTGAGTTAGATTTGCATGATGCTGGCACTTACTACATTTCTTGACATAATTGTAGTAGTCCTTTTCCATGGTGGGCCAATAGTAACCAATTCTCAAGATGTGCTTAATGATGGCCATACCACTGAAATGCCCTCCACATGTACCATCGTGAGCTTACAAAATTTCCCAAGATGCTTCATGGGGCTCAAAGCAATGGAGTAATATTCCATCATATCCTCATCTATAGAGGATTTATCCTAGCAAGATGTATCTTGTTGCTATCTATTTGAATTTTTTCCTTTTAGTATGCGATAAACCTTGAGGTACTATTCCAAGCTTTAGGAAGTCTCGTAGTTGGGAAAGCCAATCCTGATAAGCCATGACTTCTATAGAAAATATGGCTTGCTCTTCCTGTATTTCTAAGTTAGTGAACATGGACTGAGGAACAACTCTATGGTGTATGGTTGTGCCACACTCCACAGGTCCATTGAAGATCAAAGACCCCCAAGGTACCGTTTGCAAGAAATATCTGGCTATAAAGGACTAATCCTGATTTGGCTCGATGTTGATCATGTTGACTGATTCTTGATTATCAAAAGCTTCACGATGTATTGCTGAGTGCAAAAGAAATTTTACATGAACGATTGTAAAATCAGTAGATAGATTCTAAGGGATTAAGGATCCCAAGTAGACCATAGTGTCTAAAAATCTATTTTATGTATGAGGGATTGCCTTTATGTCATACCATTCCAGTCAAAGCTAGGTAGGTGTCAACAAGTTCCTTGTAAGTCTTTAGGAGTGGGCACTTGCATTGGAATAGTCATTTGACCTGGTTTACTATGAGCAAGGAGTCACCAAATATATTCAATCTTTTAATGCCCATTTCTATGGCTTTTTGGAGTCCTAGGATCAATGCTTCATATTTTGTATTGTTTTTTGTGCATGGGAAGTCTAGTTTAAATGATAAGGGTAATGGAGTGCCTTGTAGTGTGATAAATACAATCCCTGCTTTGCCTCATTGTTCACACTTTGAACCATCGAAGAACAATGACATGTCTCTTTATTTCTTAGGTTCTTCGAGCTCTAGTGGATCTGATAATGCAAATACTACATCATCAGGAAATTCTATAGTGAAAGGCTTATTATATTGAAGAGTTACCTTCACTAATTGATCTACTATGACTTGTCCCTTGATGGAATTTTAGCTTATGAACTCTAGATCAAATTATATGAATAGCATGGTCCACTTTGTGGTACATGTATTGTGATATGTCTTGCTCATCATGTACTACAAAGGATTCTATTTTGATATGACATAGATCATATGGCTCAACATGTAGTGTCATAATTTTTGAGTTGCAAAGACCATTGCTAAACACAATTTTTTGACATACGCATATCCTACCTCATAACTCACCAAGGTGCAACTAATGTAATATATGGCTTGCTCTTTGTCTTGTACATTCTTTTGCGCTAACATGGTACCCGATGCAAAATCAGTAGCCGATATATATAGTAAAAATGGTTTATTTGTCCTTGGTGAGGCTAATATTGGTAGCATTGCCAGATAAGTCTTGATCTCTACAAATGCTTGATGGTATTCTTCATCCCAATGAAAGGAGACTTCCTTGTGTAGTAACCAATTCATAGGTCTGCATTTTTCTAATAATTGCATGATGAATATTTTGATGGATTCTATCTTGCCTTGTAGGCTATGCAATTCCCTAATGTTGGTAGGGGTGACCATTTCTACTATAGCCTTTACCTTTGTAGGGTCAACTTCAATGCCTCTCTTGGATATGATGAATCCCAAAAGCTTGCTAGAAGTTATGTCAAATACACACTTCTTAAGATTCAATCATATGTTGTGTTCTATGAGGTGATGAAATATTTTTCTAAGGACTTTTGCATACTCTTATCGTAACAGGGACTTGGCCAGTAAGTCATCCATGTAATATTATAAGATCTTATGCATATAGTCATGGAATATGCATGTCATGGACTGCTGATATGTGGCACAAATTTTTTTGAGACCGAATGGCATCACTTTGTAATAGAATGGTCCCCATGGAATAATGAAAATAGTTTATGCTGATCTTCAGGTTTAATCCGAATTTGGTTGTATCTAAAAAAACCATCCATTAGGGAGAGCATCTCATGACCTACGGTTGCATCTACAAGAGCATCTATGTTTGGAAATAGGAATGAATACTTTGGTGTTGCCCTATTTAAATATCTAAAATCCATGTAAATACGAAATCTTTCATCAGGTTTCCCCACAGGTACCATGTTTGACACCAACTTAGGGTAGTCAATGGGAACTATGAATACTGTATCTAGTAGTTTTTGTAATTTGTTCTTTACCATAAAAGTGACAGTTGGATGCATTTTTCTTAGCTTTTGCTTGAATGGCTTTCATGGGATCTAATGAAATATTGTGAACAACTAACTTTGGATCTATCCCTGGCATATCTTTGTAAGTCCAAGAAAAAATATTTGGCCTCTCCTTGAGGAGAGGAATAGACTTTCTCCAAACTTGAATTTCCTTGGTTGGGTAGGATCATCACTGATGTCCACCTTGAAAGTCACTTCTATAGCCATATGTGACCCATCCTATAGATGATGAGGTGTGGGTATCAAATGAATATCATTGGTAGGATTCATAGGACCTACTGACTCAGGTTCCAAACTAACATGGAAGATGCCATACGCACAACCTGATGCAAAATGGAATGGTTGTAACATATCTTCATTTGAGAAGATGTCTTCAGGTTCTATGGGAAAATTAGCATGATCCCAATAAATAGCCTCTATATCAAGATGCAATTATTTGGTAGGATCTACTGGATTATGAAGTGGAGCAGTCAAATAAATGGAGACCATGCTGATGGATGGAATGAAGTCTTTAGGACCACATGGGTGCAATCTTGTCTCAGGGGTTTCCCTTAAATGTTCATGATGAGGTTCTAGAGGAATGGTATTTTTTGGATGTAGCCCATGAGCAAGGCATACAATAGGATCATTGGGCTCTAATCACTCTCTAAATTTAGGTGAAGGGGGATTGACCATTTGATGAATGGTAGCTAGGTCAATAGGTCTCCCCAAAAATTGAAGATGAGGGTCTATGACATGAAGTACCACCTCTCTCTCTACTAGCTCATTGAATTGTCGCAAGTTGTGAGGTCCAAGATAAGCCATATCGGTCTCATCCTCAAATTCATCATCACTTATCCAAAAATTATTAACATTGGTATGCGACCCTAAGACAAGGGGCTCATGTCTTGGCCCCAAGTAAACCATCTATGTTTCATCTTCATATTATTCATCACTTATGAAGAATCCATTTGCATTTGTCTCTTACCCCAAAGTTAGGGGTTGATTTCTTAGGCCTAAGTAGGCTCTTTCTATTGAGTCTTCTGATTCATAGTCAATTTAATATAATGTATATCCACTCTCATCATGGATAGACCATGTGAATCTTTGTAAATAGTGAGGCCCCTGATAGGTAAATCCATGTTGTAGCTCATAATCACTTGCTTCATATCCATTCTCTTCATCCCATGAGTTGTACCCTGTTGGGGTGGAATCAATTGAGATGTTTGTATGATAAATTTTTGATGGCAATATATTTATCATGGCAACTTATCTGTTGCTCAAATTTCCTATTCTTAGGGGATGATAAGGAATGAAATCAATGTCTTCTCCTAATCCTAAGCTTAATATTTCCAATGCCACTACAAGAGAGTCATATCGACCTCTGCTATAATAGCCTAAGCCAAATATGTTAGAGGGAAGCTAATATTGTGGCACGTATGGTCACCTGTGCCCCTGCTCATATATGCTAAGGCTATAGCCATGCCAATGGCAATGATCAAAGTATATTAGAGAAAAATAGGGGTTAGAGAGGTAATGAACATTGACTATGAATAATTCTTCACTATCATCTTCTATATCTGAAGACTTATGGGCATAGTCCAGGTTGACATAGACAAAATTGGTTTGGTTGGGAGGGATTCCAAGTGGAACCACTATTCCCACGAGTGGCCTCAAGTCCTTAGGTCTTCCCATGTCTTGTGCAGACTTAATGATAGGCATAAATGTAATATTTTGCATGAGGTACTCTCCTATGCATGTGATTTCCAATTGTATTGATGCATGCAATGTGGATGACCCTACGGATGATACTGGCAAAGTAGGGTGATAATAACTATCTTCATCTTGATCTTGAAGATCTTCCTCTTCCATAAGACTTGGCATTTCAGCAATGGGTATAATTGGCACTTCCTTGGGATTTTCTTCATTAAATAAGGGTGCCTTTAGATTTTGATTGTATTTTGGTTTTTACATTGATGGTACTTTAGAAGCATTGACTATTTTGAGTGCACCAAGTGGTGTTGAAGTGCATGGGTCCTTTCTTACCCCTTTATCTTTGTTATCCACTTGTGTGGTTGGGGATGAAGGTGCTACGTACAGGTGAGTAGAAGGGATTACAAATTATCCCAGAATGTCCACCTAATTTATGTATTTAAAAGGCTCTTCATTAGCCAGAACCACATAGACTTTGTTCTCGTGCACATACTTGACACACTGGTGCAAGATCAAAAGCACACACTTCATGGACCTTATCCAAGGGTGCCTTAAGAGGATGTTGTACTATATAGCTCCTTCCAATACATGACACATCACAAGAATGGTCTTGTGTCCCACCTTGATGGGTAGGACTATCATTCCCATAGTATTGCATAAAGCATCATTAAAAGCTCTCAATGTGTAAGATCCTATAACAATATTGGACTTGGGTATTTTGAGGTGCTCTATTGCTATTTTTGTAATGATGTTTATCAATGAACCTGTATCGACCAAAACCATATTGAAAGGTAAGTCATTTATTGCCACTATAATGTTTAGCGAAGGGTCTGGTAAGGCAGCAGGAACTATCTTAATCTCATGATCATAGGATCAGATTACAGGTTCTTGGCATTCTTGCACTTGTACTACAAAGTGAGTGAATGTATTTACATCTTGCGATTGGAGCTAAATTGTCTTCAAGATCTCTATTAGAGTCTCCCTATGCTTTGGAGACTATTGTATGAGCTCATATATGGATAACATAGTTGGATGCATCTGTAGGTTTTTCTCCAATATACTCTAAATAGTCACCACAGGTCATGTTGACGGACCTGAAAGGTTGTATTGCCTTTGCCTAGGAGTAGCTAGGATATTCATGGGGTTTGCAAGCAATTACGGTTGACCATACCACCTAGTCCTTATTTCTATGTTAACAATATCAACCATCCCAACACATCCGTGGGTAGGTATGTTAGCTCAAACCTGATTGACTTGGGCCCCTTGCTCTCAAGGGACCTCATTATTAGGTAATGGGTTTTTTTATATGCCTTTGTCTCTATTATCAAGAGCTAGTGGGTTGTCAACTTTGAGTTCTCCCGCCTCAATCATGTTTTGCACTTGATGCTTAAACCCAACATAAGCCTCAATGTCATACCCCGGTATCCTATGATAAGGGAAAAATTGATCTTCCCTATATTATTTTGGCTTAGGATGGTTGGGATCTATAAGAGGTATATCAGGAAATCTAATCCTCCTAGCCTCGCTCAACTGATTAAATATTGATTCCATTAATTCTATCAAAGGCATGAAATAACAAGGTGACTTGCATTCTTGGATTCTTCCCTGATTTTTCTTTTGGTCATAATTGGCTAGCGGAGGATGTGCTTGATAGTTTTGAGGTTGTTTTGCACTCCCATCCTTAGGTGTAGCCAACATAACTTGATTGACTAGAGCAAGGTTGCCCTGCTTCTTTTTTACTTGTCATTATTACCATTCTTGTTCCACTTTTTTTTATTTTAGAGTTTAATGGTTCCCTCATCTACTTTTATTTCTTCTATGAGCTTGTCCTATGCCAAAGATTCCTCAAATTAAGAATACTATTGAAGTTGTAGAAATAGGGAGATGTTTTTAGAGCAAATTTTGGTGAACATGCGAATGATATATTCTGTAGGAATGGAGAATGATAATTTCACCATGACTTTTCTCCATCTATTCCCATAATCCATTACTGGCTCGTGATCATACTGTTTCAAGTTGGCCAAGTCTAAAATGTTCACCTTCTTCTTAGCACCAAAGGAGAAATGTTTTAGGAATGAATTTACTAGTTTTTCAAAGTTGGTTATGCTATGCTTAGGTAGTTGGTTGAACCATTGAGTGGCAGCACCTTAAAATATCATTATGAATGTTCTTAGAATGAGAGCGTCATTGTCTTCAAGATGAAAATAGGTATTGATAAAATTGGTGACATTCTCTTGTGCATCCTCCTCGCATTTAAACTTTTATAACCTAGGTATCTCAAAATTCTTAGGATATGGAGGGCTATGGATTTATGGGCACAATGGTTGGTTGTGTATTTTTCTCAATGTTGGTGAGTTCCCAGATACCTCTTATTTCTCAAATATTTTCATATTTTTAGAAAGCTATTGAAATACATTTGATGCATATATTTCATCCTCTTGTAAGCCTATTCATTGTGGCAATGGAGGTAACTCTCTATCTATTTTATTTGTTCCTTTTTACTCCCTGCTACGAGGGGACTCAAGATTGTGATCTTGGTTTGTTGTGTTTGCCCTTCCTCCATTTGTTGGATTTCATTCATGATTTGGTGGGGGATTTTGTTGTGGGCTATCTTGTCTAGTGCACCTCTCCTTATGTGAGTCAGCACATCTTGTTTTTTGGTGGTCACCACCATTTGTCTATAAATTGTTAAGAGCTAGCCACTTAGCCTGCTCTCTTAAATGTTGCTCATGTTGGTGTAAGATTATTTCTCTTTGTTTCTCTTGTTTGAGAGCTTCTACTAGATCTTATGTAATGCATTTTCTAACTGCCTCATTTATCCAGTTTGAACTATTATAGATGACTCATATTTATCTAACTTTGTTCTTGTTATCTTAACTCACAGATTCCTCAAGGAGGTTTCTGTTGTACCTATACTCTTGCTAGTTAATGTGACTTGTTCAGTATACTTTTGAGTATCCCTATGGTTAGACTCAATGCATCTACTATAGGGTTACTCTAACGTACCCTCAGACAAGGAGATGTGTTTAGAAGTTACTATTCATGAGCTTCTAGATGCAGAGTTCTCAGTAGCTACAATTATTTGAGTTCATCGTGTAGGAAACCGATCCAACCTGTCTATTTGTCTTGTTTTCTATGGCTGGTCCTATGGGGTACCATTCACTCCTATGAGGTAATAGTATATAGGAATATTTCCTTTTGTGTGAAGGGTTTCTTCTATTTTATTCCCATGGCTAGATTAAGCCTTAGTTTCCTGATCTTCAGTAGGTAAACCTATTTCATATGTTTCTTGTGAGTATTTAGGTGTTGCAATTATTGTTTGCCTTCTTGATGAAGAGGGCTTTGTGGTAACATGTTTTCTCCATGTGGATGGATATGTAGCAGTCTCGTCATACCTATGTGAAGAATGAGTTTTAGAACCTTCTTTATATCCATGTGAGGAGGAAGCCCTTGAAGCTTCCTCACATATTTGAGATGTTTTTGTTTGTTTAGAGGCCCTTGAGGTCTCCTCATGTCTCCTTGATGAGGATGGTTGTGAAGCTTCTTTTTGTATATGTGAATTTATTCCATGATGTGGTTCCTTACTTGGGGTTTCTCGAGGACATCCCCCAAGGGTTGAGTTATCACACCTTAGGCTAGTAGAGCTACGTCTCACGGTCTTATGGGTAGGTCGTTCAATGTTACTACAACTCCACCTATGGGTATGAGTTGCTTCTGTCTCTCCCTTGGTATCAGACCAAGGGTACTTACTTCTTGTTTTTACCATGTTGTCTATGAATTGATCTTTTGAGTTGCAATTTAGGAATAACCACACAATACCAAACAAATTTTTATCTTGATTACCGATTTGAGTGTGCCCTAAATTGTTTGGTGTGTTTTGATGTGTTATTCTTTCGATTTCTTTGCTCTTGTTCTTGGATTAATAATGAGAAGACTCATCCATAGTGACAATCAAGTACACCCATGCCAAACGTTATTTTCTCAAAAGAAGCTAGTGTACACCACTAAAGACCCAATGGAGGGTTCATCTAGCTCTTCCATTCTAAACCAATGATTGGTCCAACAGTGGGAGATAGTTTGAGTACAAGTAATTTAGTGTCACTATAAGTAAGTTTATTAATCCATTTCTATGAAGCTCTAGGGGGAAAACCAGTGGAAGGTGATGAATTCCAACGTCATTGGACTGAATTGAAGGTTGGTGGTGAAATCCAACTCCCCAATATTTAAATGAGATTTATGTGTGTGGTGTTCATTTTAAGCTTGCATAACATAAAGTGCATCATATAGTAGCAATGAATCTTTCCTATATGCCTAAGTGCAAAAATACATTTCAATATTTAAAAATATGCATGAAATACTATGATTTGTATGAGCGCACTTTATTTTGTGTAGCTATGGCCTCTAGCAGGGCCTCAAAGCAAGTAAACAACATACAATTTCTAGCACATTGGATTCTAGGGTGAACTTTTCAGGTATAAGCCACTGTTCCTAGCAACGCCTAGTGAAAATTTTTAAAATAATATCTAAGATATGTGAAATGCTTAATTATTTCTCCTTTTATTATTTTAATTTCCAAACATAAATGTGCTTTAATTTCTCTATTTTAGACAGACACACAAAAGTAGACAAAAATCTGCAAAATATCATAGAAGTTATATCAACCTTTGATCTAGCTCAAAGAGTTGGTGTTTTGACCTCTGTTGCACTCTAGTTCTAGCCACTATTGACCCGAGTAGCTGGTTCTTGGCCACTGTAGCTTAGAGTAGCTAATATCTATTGGCTGTTGTAACTCAGAGTAGCTAGTTTTTGGTCGATAGCTTAGAGTGGCTAGACCTGCACACAAAATTAAGTTAGTATTCTAGAAAAAAATAAAAAATCAGTGGAGGTCCCACCATGATCACCATATGTAGCGACCCCAAGACGCATGCAACACCCCATTTTTAATCCTACTTGCAATGTTATTAAAAAAAACCAAGATGAAATGGAAGACAAGAAGAAAAATCATATAACACAAAATAACAAATATAGATCTCTTTATTGATATTGAAGCTCGGTTACATGTCGGTCCCTCTTAGGGATACCCATTTCAATACAATAAGTTACAAATAGGAAAATATTACCCCTTTCACAAATATGTGGTGCACTTATAAAGGCTTCTTTGTTCCACACACAAAAATGTATGAGGGCTTATAGATGCCTCCTTCTCCAGGTCTATTTCCTAGAGGAATCTCTTTTGCTCTCGTATGTTGCAAACTTTGTTCGATGTGCCTATGGCCCTACAAGAAATGAAACAAAAAACACATGCTTAGGTGTCTGAGATTTCCTCCTCAGATGAGTTTGTTATTAATAAAATAATGTAATGGAAATATGATGAAACTATGCCATGAAATCATGTAAATCTATGCTAATGATATGAAAACATAAAGAAATAGAATAAAAGAAGTTATGTCTAAAACCTAAGCTAAGCCTACAAGCCGCTATTTAAGACAACGATCGATAAGGTAAACCTTGCTCTCTTTGCCCCAACACTATGGGTCAAAGCCTATACCTGATGTCAAAATAATAGGTGTTATGCTCTTCAATCCATCAGAGCTTCACCATATACATGATCTCAAAGGAACTCTCCAAGTCTCGAAAGCTCTCCTCAAAGATGTCTCAATGATCTATGTCTCTATATGTCTCTCTCTGATATGTGAAAAATACCTCTCTTGGTGCTCTTAGGCTTGCACATTTTATAGTGTGAAACCCTAGGTCTATGTACAAGCCCTAGGAATGAATTTCTCATGTGTAGTGCAAGTTAGAATAAGAATTTTTTGTCATTTATCTATGTTTGGAGGTTAGTTAACTAAAATCTATTGCCCAATTGAGTCCCCTATGTGAACTAGTCATTAGAATGAGAAGATTTTATCCTTTTTCTATGTTTGGATGTCGGTTAACTAAAGTTTAAATGCAAACTCAAGCCTCCTATGTGAACTGGTCATGAAAAGGAATGCAAAGTTACTCTCACTCACCTTTATTTCATGTAGATTGCCACTTCCACCTGTGATTAGGCCTGTTTGATAGAAAAGCTACTTCTTATGTCTTAGTCATTGTCATCTGTAGTAGCTAAGATATGGCCACTATTATTTGCAATGGCTAAGGTTTGGCCACTCTAGGCTTGAGTAGCTAGGATTTGGCTACTCTTGGCTTGAGCATATAGGCTTGGATGTCTTGAAAAGGCCCCAAATGAGTGGTGAGAACCACTGTTGATGCTTGGAAAGTCCAATATTATGTCTTATGATCTTATGAGTGTGTCTATATGAGAAGATCCCCTAATAATGACATTATTTAGGTGTCTACACTTTGATGGTTTGAAGTGTGAGCAAGGGGGTGGTGCATGAATTGTCTTCTTCATGCCACAAGGTGCTCCAACGCCCTTGTCATTTAAGATAGACTTTCCTTGTACCAACAACAATGCTAAGTATGAATCCCTAATCCTGGGCCTCCAAACAACTATCACCATGAATATTAAATTATTAAATATCTTTGGTGATTCCCTTCTCATAGTCAATCAAGTGAAAGGACTTTTTCATTGTAGTTGTCCTATTTTAAAAGTTTACAAGAATCTTGCTGACACATATCTAGACCAACTAGAATGGTATAACATCAAGGAAATCCCTCATTTGTTGAATAGATTTGTAGACACTATGGCATCTTTGGGATCCTTAATCCCTCATAATCCATATTCCAAATTTTCTACCATTCATGTAAATATGCTATTGCATGTTGCGATGCAGCGTACACTTTTGATAACAAGGAATCAATTGACATGATTCATATAGAATAAAACCATGAGTGGTTCTATAAAGCCAGAGACTTTCTCAATAAGGCATCCTAGGGATATTTGATCTTGTAGGGTCCTATGGGAAATGGCACCACCATTCACCACAAGGTTGTATCCCAGTTTGCATTAACACACAATAAAATTCCAGGGTAACAAGTCATCTTGATAGTTGAGGCAAAAGCTTATCAGGATTATATATCACAATTACATGAATTCCTCAATATTGGTTTAATCTCGTAGGGATTATTGCATGCTACAAAATGCACGTTCAGATAGAAATCAACAAAGTATATCTTGCTTGGAGACATCTTGTACCATAGAAGCTACGATGGTATTCTCATTCGTTGGCTTGAGCTCCAAGAATCAGCTTGGGCAATTTTTCAAGCTCATGATGGTACATGTGGTGGCCATTTTAGTGGTATGACCATTGTCAATTGCATACTTCAAATGGGTTATTATTTTCCCATGATGTAGAAGTATTGCACCATGTATGTCAAGAAATGCATCAAATATAAGTATCATGCTAATATTACGCACTTGTCATTGCAAGCCTTACAATCCATTCAAGTGTCTTGGCCATTTTCATAGTGGGGTTTGGTTCTAATCAGTAATATATCTCCTTCATTATCAATCGAACATATATTTATTATAACGACTACTGAGTATTTTAAAAAGTGGATGGAAGCCATTCCTTTAACAATGACAACTAGAGCATGTATTATGGAGTTTATACTTCACAATATCATTAGTAATTTTGGGATACCATCCAAGATAATATTGGATAATGGAACATCATTTAAGAATAAAACTATGAGGGATTTAATATCTAAGAACACTATACAACATAGTTTTGCAACTCCATATTATCCATAGGCAAAAAAGTAAGTTAAGGCTTCAAACAAGATAATGGTAGCCATATTGAAAAATATGGTACAAAAAAACCATAAAGATTGGCACATCTAGCTACCCCTTGCACTATGGGCTTATAGGACTAGTATTTGGACACCCACTTGGTCAACTTCATTTTCACTAGTATATGGCATTGAGGCCATTATACCCCTATATTTGGAGATTCCAACACTATGCATTGCATTGAAAGAGTTCATCAATGATGACACAACACGACAAGCTCACCTTAATAAATTGATGTTGCTTGATGAACATCATGTGAATGCCCTTGATCATCTCCATGTTTACCAAGAGTGCTTAAAATAAGCTTACAATAGTAAAGTCCACTTGAGAGACTTTAAGGTTGGTGATCTTGTGCTGAAAGAGAACCAACAAAACTCAAATCTATCACCACACTTACAAGAAAATTTTACAACTAATTGGTTATGTCCTTACATTATCTTAGAGCAGATTGGACCTAAAATGTATCACTTGACATCGCTTGAACGTGTTGAAGAGCCTGAACCTCTCAACATCCTTCATATTAAGTCGTTCCACACTTAATAATTAAAAAAAAAACTTAAAAATATAGAAAATTTCAAAATCCATAAAAATTAAAAAGCAATAAAATCTAAAAAAATACTGCATTTCATTTGCATTATGCATTTTTATTTTTCACATGCATTCATATAATTGCATTGCATTAGGCATCTCCATCCATCACACTTGCATTAGGATAGGTTGTGTTTGCAATCTTACAAATGACACCATGTTTGTGTTTCAATCATGCATCTATGCACTAGCATTATCATTCATCATCCTTGTGAGTAATTGTGTTTCTCAAAACAACCCCTCATGTTGCTATGAAGAATATAGTAGGGTTTTTTGGTCATTCAGCCATACCTAGTGGTCTTCTCAAATTTGGTAGAAAGTTTGCTTTTCTTTTGTGGATGAGGTCTAGTTTTGATAGAAATTCGCACATTAGAATATCATTACTAATAAAACACATTAACAATCCTAATTAGGGTAATGAAGGACAAACACTACAAAAGTGGTTTGGGTCACCTTTGGTGAAAGGTTTTATTACTTGCTCATTTTGTGAGGCACAATGGTCTAGAGTAGTGATCATTGGAAAAATGACAAGTTTAATCTCTACCCATATAAATCCCTTGCTTACAAATTAAGGAGAAAAATCCTAGAAACAAAATCAAATCCCTTGCTCAAAACAAAAAGAAAAATAAAATACAAAATAAACAGTGATTTTTGTCACTATATATGAGAAAATATCCTAGTAAGTTGAAGAAAAGAAGGGGGTGAGCTTGAATCCCTGGAATGATCAATTCTCAAAATTCATAGGATGATCCCCAATATAGCAATAGTATGAATGAATTCCATCTGATATTGGGGTAGGTCTAAGCAATTTACAAATGAGCTAGCTTTAGGTGACCTGTATTGCCTAGTGGTCTAGTCCAACTAAATCCAAACTTAGGATCAGATGGACATTTGAAATTCTCAAATAAATAAAAGGGCTGAATGAATCCCTTCTAGCATTGGGGTATACTTATGGCTCATCTAATATATTCATTTACACACATAGGGGTAATGAATAGCTTGGTATTTCACAGTGAAAAAATTATTTTTTAGAAGTCTAGTATAGTCATTATACAACTTTTGATAAGTCAACTAGGGTGTTTGCGTTTCATGGAAAACCTAAAAAATTTCCAAATAGCAACAACCATTGTAATAATTCAATTATAAATTTCTTTTATGATATTTTTTTTATTAGGATTGTTCATAATATATATTAGATACCAGATTGATATTAACAATGATATTTAAACAACCATTGACTATGTTGTGCATATTATTTTAACTTACAAAAAGCTTATGAATAGAAATAATGCATCATTCCATAGCACATATGGATTTTTAACTGATTAATTATAATGATAAGAAGTATCAATTACATGTCATGATTATTATACATTCTATGGTTTCATCCATTATATTGTTAAACTCGTATTGCATTCACACATTATGTTTTAAGTGATTAAAACATATAGGTTCATTTACATTAGAACATCATCATGTAAATAATGCATTACATACATTGCATTCATCATATTAGAACATCATAAATTAAATGCATACAAGTACAATAAATTAAACATGCATTTAACATTGAACAATGCATCCATATGCATACACCATAGTAGTCCATATACATATCTAGATCACAATATTTGGTCATACATCCATCATCTAGCTAGTTAATGTCATCCATAAATCACATCATATAACATAAAATAAATATAACATATAAGCATCACATCCATATGCATCTCATAAACATAAAACAAATAAAACTACACATATAATGAGTCTCATAAAAGTTAGATCATATATATGTGTGTGTGTGTGTGTGTGTGTGTGTGTGTGTGTGTGTGTCAAAAAGAGAGTGTCTAGGCATATATCCAAAATGTTTGTAGGCTACAACTGTGTAGGTCCTCGATATTACACTCAAAAATGGTACAAAATCATCTAATAAGATTTGTACTAGGTCGCACATGTACCCCCAGTTTGTGGGTCTCCTCTGCCTATGCCACCCTCTCGGTGAGTTCCCCTAGATATGGTAATAGTGGACCTCTCTATATTGGGTGTCCTATGGTTGGTTTAAGTTGAATACCACCATATCTCTTTAGTTTGATTCCTTTGAGTCCCTAGGTCTATAGCCCTCTCAAGAACCTCACCCTTGAGTATCTTGATCTATACCTCCAGGCAAGATATGTGAGCAACATATAATGCTTGCTTATAGAGGTGATGCTAAATGAGAGCCTATAGCCTCTATATATTTTTATTTGGATCAAAATATGTGTCCCTGTGTATCTAGAACCATAGGATCATACTATGGATTCAAGGGATCCCCTCATTCACCAATCACCTGATACCTCTTGAGAGTCATAAGTTGTAGCTGAGATCATGATAGATCTCGATCGAGTGTCATATTCTCCAAGGTTGTAGTGGAACTATCAATATATACCTGGTGAAGGGTCTTCTCCTCTTGGTATCTCCACCACTAATCCTATACCTATATTAGCTAGGTCTATGTTGTACTCAACTACACCTATAGAGTAGCCATGATGGTATCCATTTATAGGATCTGCATCTGTAGGGTCCCCACCTATGTCTATAGGCTAGCAATCTAGGCCCAGATCTATGAAGCCTCATCACCAAGCTCCTCCTCCTCCTCCTCCTTAACCTAGAGCACATCCTTAGTAGCTACACCCTCTCCCCATCTACCCTAGATCCACTAGAGAATCCTACACCCATGAGGATCTACTCCCTCTAGATGCACCTTCACTACCTTTACTCATGTGGCTCCATATCCATTCCTACCAAGTGGGCTACCACCTTGCAAAATCATAAGAGTCCACAAAGTATCATAATATGTAGTGGTCCCTACATCTGCTAGCCTTGAGTCCTACAAGTAATTATCCTCATAACCCAAAGGAGTGACCTATGGCCATGCTAGATCTCTACAGAGTTAGGAAATGGTATACAGTAGGCATGGGTGGATCCTGGTAGATACCAAAATACCTTAGGATGTGCGAGAAGTGGAAAAACTCATGCATGTCAAGCATATGCCCAATAAACCACCTATCTCGTCTAGTATACCTCAGGTACCTGTCTACCTCTAGCCATGCAAGACAATACATGTAAGACCTCCATAGGACCTATATAGGTTGTAGTAGTGAAATTTGATTGATGTAGTACTCTAGGTCTCCTACCCAAGTCCTGATATAAAACTCCTTAGCCTCTCTAGGCCAGTAAGTAGCATAGCACTATGATGCCTCTGTAATGTCACCAATATGACATGGAAGTCCCCCTAGATGATCGATGGTGATATGCTGCCATAACCATATCTATATAATCATACTGCAAGTGACTCCAATGTGGCTCCACTATATAATATTATATAGCTCATCATAGATATGGGATAGGAGGGCACTTCCCCATGATAGAATCATCAACTTCTCTGTAGTGCTCCCAAGAAGATCATGCATCCTAGAGAGGAGGTTCCAGGGGAACCTTGCTCTTGATGTGTTTGGCAAGAGGATGTGGATACATATAAACATCAATATGGCCTATCTCTTTGAGAAGATGCCTACCCTATACCATCACTCAATGGGCACAACCCCATGGTCAATATCCTCTAGTGCTGCATCACTCCAATCATCTAAGATCCATTGAAAAACTATATTCTTCATCATATTAGGTGAAGGGATGGTGGTCTCACCATCAATAGGGATGCAGAATATGTGAAAGACATCCTCCAAGGTGATTGTGATCTCCATGGTTGGTAGGTGAAATATGCTGGTTTATGCATCCTAGCGATGGGCCAATATAGTCATATAGGCCTGATTAGGCCTAATGGTAGGGAGGTGGATGACGTAGTCGATCCTGATAGCACCAAAACATGCCCAATAAACATCCCTAATACCTTAGAGGATGTCTCGATAGAGCTTAGAATCCCTCACTCGAGAGGTTAGATAGAAGATCACATAATAATAACATAAAATCAATCAAAAACATCAAAAAAATGACTTTAAAAAGTCAAATAAATTCAAAAAACTTCAAAAAATATAAGCTTATGAATAGAAATAATACATCATTTCATAGCACACATGGATGTTTAATTGATTAATTCTTATGATAAGAAGTATCAATTATATGTCATGATTATTATACATTTTGTGGTGTCATCCATTAGATTGTCAAACTCATATTGCATTCACACATTATGTTTTAAGTGATTAAAACATAGAGGTTCATTTACATTAGAAAATCATCATGTAAATAATGCATTACATACATTGCATTCACATATTAGATCATAAATTAAATACACACAATTACAGTAAATTAAACATGCACTTGACATCGAACAGTGCATCCATATGCATACATCATAGTAGTCCATTTACATATCTAGATCACAATATCTAGTCATACATCCATCATCTAGCTAGTGCATGTCATCCATACATCACATCATATAGCATCAAATCAATATAACATATAAGCATCACATCCATATGCATCTCATAAACATAAAATAAATAAAACTATACATATAATGAGTCTCATAAAATTTATATCATATATATATATATATATGTGTCAAAAAGAGAGTGTCTAGGCATATGTTCAAAATGCCCATAGGCTACAACTATGTAGGTCCTCAAACTTACAATAAAAAATGGTACAAAAGCATCTAATAAGATCTATACTAGGCAGCACCTATGCCCCAGTCTATGAGTCTCCTCCACATATTCCACCCTCTCGAACAGTCCACCTAGAGATGGTACAAGTGGACTTCTCTATCCTGGGTGTCCCGTGGTTGGGTCAAGCTAAAGACTACCCAATCTCCTGAGTCTAAGTCCTTTGAGTCCTTGGGTATATGGTCCTCTCAGGAATGTTACCCTTGAGTACCTTGATCTCACCCTCCATATGAGATATGTGAGTATCATTTGATGCTCACTCATTAAGGTGATGCTAAACCAGAGCTTGTAGCCTCTAGATCTCTATATATTGATCAAAACCTATGCATCCCTATGCAGTTGGAACCATAGGACCATCCTATGGAGTTGAGAGCTCCCCTCATGCACCAATCACCTGATCCCTCTCAAGAGTCATAAGATGTAGCTGAGACCATGCTAGATATTTCTTGAGTGTCATATTATCTAGTTGTATAGTGGCACTATCAATCTATTCCTATTGAAGGGTCTTCTCCACCTGGTAGCTCCACCACTAATCATATCCCTATATTAGATGAACTTGTGTTGCACTAAAATGTGCCTATAGATTAGCCATAGTGGTATCTCTCTATAGTATTTACATCTATAGGGTCCCCACATGTGTTTGGAGGCTATCCACCTAGGCCCAAAGCTATGTAGCCTCATCATCAAGCTCCTCCTCCTCCTCCTTAACCTAGGGTACATCCTCAATAACTGTACCCTCTCCCCATCCACCCTAGATCCACTGTATAATCCTATGCTCATTAGGATATACTCCCTATGGATGTAACTCCACTACCTCTACTCATGCAACTCCATATTCATCCTTTCCAAGTGGCCTACCACCTCACTAGATCATGAGATTCTACCAGGTATCATAATCTATAGTGTTCCCTATGTCTTCTAGCCCAGAGTCCTACCAATTATTGTCCTCATAATCTAAAGGAGTGACCTATGTTCATGCTATATATCTCTCCAGAGTCATGTTATGGTAGAGAGTAGGCATAGGTGTAATATCCTAGAAGATACCAAACTACCTTAGGATGCACAAGAAGTGAAAAAACTCATGCATGTCGAGCATATGATCGATAAGCCACCTATCTTGTTTGGTACACCTTAGGTACCTGTCCACCTCTAACCACATAAGATAATTAATTTAAGGCCTCCATAGTACCTATTCATGCTACAGTCATGAAATTTGATTGGTGTAGTACTCTAGGTCTCCTGCTTGAGTCCTGATCTGGAACCCCTCAACCACTTTGAGCCAAAAAGCAGCATAGCATTATGATACCTTCATAATTTTGTCAATTTGACATGGAAGTCCCCCTAGATGATTGATGGTGATATGTTATCATACCCATATCTATAGAAGCATGCTGTAAGTGAATATGATGTGGCCCTATTGTGTAATACTATATAGCTCATAATAGAGTTGGGATAGGAGGGTGCTACGCCATGATAGAATCATCGATTTCTCTATAGTGCTCCCAAGAAGATCCTATATCCTGGAGAGTAGGTTCCAGGGAAGCCTCACTCCTGATGTGTTTGGAAGGAGTATGTGGATGGATAGAAACATCAATATGGCATGTCTCTTTGAGAATATGCATACCCTATACTAACGCTCAATGGGCACACCCCTAAGGTCAATGTCCTTTAGTGTCGCATCACTCTAATCATCGAAGATCAATTAGAAAACTATAGTCTTCACCATATTAGGTGAAGATGTGATGGCCTCATAATCAATAGGTATTTGGAATATGTGGAAGAAATCCTCCAAGGTGATCATGATCTCCCTAGTCGAAAGGTAAAATGTGTTGGTCCATGCATCCCAGTAACTAGCAAACCTAGTCATATAAGCCTGATCAGACCTGATGGTAGGGAGACAAATGACGTAGTCAAGCTTGATAGCACCAAACTATGTTAAATTGGCATCACTAATCCCTTATAGGAGGTCTCTATAGAGCTCATACTCCCTTGCTCAGGAGGTCAACTAGAAGAGCACATAATAATAAACACAAAATCAATCAAAAACATCAAAAAAAAAACCTTAAAAAGTAAAAAAAAAATAAAATATATAAAAATATTCATAAATGCATGCAAAACATTTATAAGAATTAAAATTGCACTTAAAAACATTCAAAACGTTCAAAAAAATCAATAAAACTAGTTAAAATTCAAAACAATAAATTTTGATTTTTTTCTAAATTTGCCTAACTGCGGCTAGGACCCATGATCGATAACAATGGTTAAATTTTTTATCATTGGAATTTGAACCTAGGCATGTTTTATAGCTACAGCCCCCAATTTTCTAATTAGGAACCATGGATTCCACTCGTGGCTAAGGTCAATGACCTTTTTGGGGTCACATCCCACCCCCCCCAAAAAAGACATTTTTTTTATTAAAACCCTCCCCTCTAAAAACTAACCTAGACTAATCCTTAACTAGGGTGAGCTTCTTTGCTGATAACTTAGTATGGTTCTGTTGGCATTTTTGCCACATTAATTTTTATTATTAATTATGCATGCTTAAGCTGTGGCCCAATGCAGTTTTGTGAGTTCCGAGAATTAAATGCAGTCCAAAATTAAATACTTTGAGGATTTCCAATGCATTCAAGGTCAAAGAAGCGCCCAAGCCACCAAAATTGAAGGATTTATTGGTTCGAAGCTGCTGTTCGTGGATTGAGTCAATGGTTTCATGCATATTTAAAAAAAAACAAATTTAATGAAGGTGGTTCTTCGAAGCTGACATGTACATTGCATTCAATTTTGTGGGTCTCCAAGGCTGCAATTAAGGGGATCGTGTGCATAATTTCCAATGCATAATTGTAGATCACAAGGAAGTCGGTTTCAAATGTTTAATGCTGCAAAGAGGACGGCCCTCTATAAAAATCAATGTAAGCTTCATTTGAAAGTGTGATTGGAAAATTCTCTGCTAGAGACTGGAAGTTCACTGCAGGAATAAAGGATTGGCTTCTATTTTTCAAGCGTTTGCATTCGTGATTTCCTTTCTGTTCATGTTGCATTTCTAATAGCATTTGTATGTCTTCATGGCTGTTACATTTAAATTCTGCATACTGGATTTGAATATTGTCGTAAGAGTATAAATTCCTGGAATGTGATTTTGGAGGGTTTTTCTGTATGCATCGTGCGGAAGTTAAGTTAGTAACTTTTATTGCTTGCTGTTGCTGCACTTGAAGTTTCATGCTGCTATTTTCTGATCCCATAACTTCGGCCTGTGGCCATATTTCCCATTTCTTTCTGTAACCTTTTTTTAATTTCTTTCCAGTAACCCTTATCTTACACCAAGTTTAGAATAGTGAAGGGAACCAGCCCACTCGGAGATTGGTCTGGGAGCCATTTCTTGCTTCCAGCCTTTCAATGTTGGCCAGGTCTAGGGTGCACTTGTAAAATCCTTTCCTGTGGCAGATTTTGGACCAACAATTTTTGGCACGCTGGGTGGGACAGACAAGTTTTGTCTCCAAGAATTCATAATCGGTGGGATAAGCGTCATTTTCCAAAGTGATAAACCCACCGGTGCCAACAGTTTTGGCATGCTCGGTGGGACAGACAAGTTTTGTCTCCAAGAATTCATAATCGGTGGGATAAGCGTCATTTTCCAAAGTGATAAACCCACCGGTGTCAATAGTTTTTGGCACGCCCGGTGGGACAGACTTCTTCTGTCTCACAAAAATCCACATTTTTTTTACCACCCGGAGGTCTCAAGATTTGATGAGCTGTCTTGACCTCATAGCGGAGATTTGTAAGTTCATCTGGCGACTCTGCTGAGTTGAAGATCCGAAGATCTGTTCGTGGACGCCTGTTTTTAAAAAAAAAAAAGTTAAAGAATGTTTTTCTGGCGACTCTGACTTAATGGCGATGGCCGTGATTCCGCAGACCACTGCCACAAAGGCGAGGGTTTTTTGTAGATGGGATGATCCTGGCCCTCTGAATCTCCAAGTTCGACATGAAATTCCCGAAGGTGCCCTGAAGAACCTAGAAAAATATGATGGTACCAAAGGCATGGCTCTGGCACATGTTGAAGACATTGCTACTCTGTCCATGATCCATGTCATAGAACACGAAGATGTCATGATCCGACTTCTGGTTCAGTCTTTGGAAGGAAGGGCATTGCAAGGTGGTATAGATTGCTCAAACGTCAAAGCATCATCTCATGGGACGATCTAGCGGGGGCACTGATCAAAAGATTTGACGAAGATCCTTTCTACGCTTCTTTGGATCTCTACCAATTTTTCATGTACATCAAGAGAGCACCTCAAGAGAGCATCACGGACTTCAATGTCCGATTCTTGATAAGTTGGAAGAGAATTCCAGAGAAGATCCGTCCATCACCCACCCAAGCCCACCTCTTTTATGTTCGAGCTTTCAATTCTGACAT
This sequence comes from Wollemia nobilis, assembly GCA_028583015.1. Lineage (NCBI taxonomy): Eukaryota > Viridiplantae > Streptophyta > Pinopsida > Araucariales > Araucariaceae > Wollemia > Wollemia nobilis. Next base: position 13,677,210 of record JAQPPZ010001870.1, on the reverse strand, counting down.
AGGTCTCTTTTTGCTGCAGTCAGGTGAACAACGGTTCCCACAAATCTTTGAGGAAGCAGTGCGAGCGGAACAGCTTTTGCTCTTATCAAGAAAATTACCGTGGGGAGAAACTCCATCACTTTCTCCGGTGGTTGCTGCTCCTGTCTACCCTGCACAGTACTTTTCATGCCAGATCCCTTATACTGAGCAGAGACCTGAGATGCAGTCATGTGGAGCTCAAGGGATAGATCTCATCCAAAGCCAAGGATTGGCAATGAACAAGATGGTTGCTTGCAGTTTTCATAAGGATATGGATTCAGAGGATATAAGCAAAGAAGAAGAACAGACTCAAGTGGTAGAACCTGAGCATCAAGAAGGCATAGCTGTGCAAGTCACGCAAGCATGTAGTCAGAACCTGTTAAATATGTCAGATCAACAGGTGGAGTCTGAAGAGATCCTGAAGAAGGAACTGTTGCTGGACAATTCCTGTGATCGGATCCAGGAGTTGGAGGAACCTATTTTCAGTCCACAGTCAGAGAACTTTTCAAGATGGTGGGGTTTCTTTTCTGCATTATTTGTCAGTTGTGTAGGTCCTGGCATGTATGATAACTTGCCAGTGTCTGAAAGATGGAGAACTTCAGGAAGAAGCCAGCCCAATTTCAAGGACCGACTTAAGTATGATCAAATCTGGTCGGGACACTGCAGATTTATCGGATAACCCTCTGAGACCGGGTTTGTGGTGGCGACATGCCAATCATGTCGTGAACTATTGTATATAATATTTAAAAAAAAAAAAATAGAAAGAGTAGAAAAAAAAAAAAAAAAGAGGTATTGTTTTTATTTATTCATCTCGGCTCTTGTTGCCTGCGAGCCGTAGATGCTTGTTTTTCCTTTGTTTTTCTCCTCCCGACAGTTTGGTGGCTTTCTAGCACTTTCTTCTTTTCCCTTCTCTTTTTCTTTCCTTTCCCTTCTTCATCTTCCTCCTTTTACTTCTTTTTCTTCTGTAGCTAAAAAAAACAAGCCACGGTCGTTGTTTCTTTTCCCCATTTCTATTATTCCCGTTCCTTCTTATCCCTTTCTTCTAAGTTATGTCATTTTATGCATTTATTTACAGTCTAGTTCATTTTCATTCCACACTTTTCATATTTCCATTTCCATTCCATTAGTTCATTTACTTTCATTCCATTTCCATTGTAGATGGTAGTACAGCAGCATTCTGCTACTATGTTCACCGTATCACTTTCACCCATTTCATCACTCTATTATATTACCATTCCATTTGCAGTCACCGGTTGTGCAATCGCAAGATCTCACTCCATCCTCCCACTCCATTTTTTTCATGACCAGTTATGTGCAGGTTCTTGCAGTTTCAGCTTTTTAGCAGAAGAGTATTGCAGCAGTTCACTAAGATGTATCACCGCAGCCAGCTTTCTGTTCTGATATGACTCTGTGCCCAATGGATTCAGGCCTGGATTCTTGCATACAGCGAGCTGTATACCCCGCGAGCCACCAAGAATGTTGGCATTTTTGCCACATTAATTTTTATTATTAATTATGCATGCTTAAGCTGTGGCCCAATGCAGTTTTGTGAGTTCCGAGAATTAAATGCAGTCCAAAATTAAATACTTTGAGGATTTCCAATGCATTCAAGGTCAAAGAAGCGCCCAGGCCACCAAAATTGAAGGATTTATTAGTTCGAAGTTGCTGTTCGTGGATTGAGTCAATGGTTTCATGCATATTTAAAAAAAACAAATTTAATGAAGGTGGTTCTTCGAAGCTGACATGTACATTGCATTCAATTTTGTGGGTCTCCAAGGCTGCAATTAAGGGGATCGTGTGCATAATTTCCAATGCATAATTGTAGATCACAAGGAAGTCGGTTTCAAATATTTAATGCTGCAAAGAGGACGGCCCTCTATAAAAATCAATGTAAGCTTCATTTGAAAGTGTGATTGGAAAATTCTCTGCTAGAGACTGGAAGTTCACTACAGGAATAAAGGATTGGCTTCTATTTTTCAAGCGTTTGCATTCGTGATTTCCTTTCTGTTCATGTTGCATTTCTAATAGCATTTGTATGTCTTCATGGCTGTTACATTTAAATTCTGCATACTGGATTTGAATATTGTCGTAAGAGTATAAATTCCTGGAATGTGATTTTGGAGGGTTTTTCTGTATGCATCGTGCGGAAGTTAAGTTAGTAACTTTTATTGCTTGCTGTTGCTGCACTTGAAGTTTCCTGCTGCTATTTTTTGATCCCATAACTTCGGCCTGTGGCCATATTTCCCATTTCTTTCTGCAACCTTTTTTAATTTCTTTCCAATAACCCTTATCTTACACCAAGTTTAGAATAGTGAAGGGAACCAGCCCACTCTGGAGATTGGTCTGGGAGCCATTTCTTGCTTCCAGCCTTTCAATGTTGGCCAGGTCTAGGGTGCACTCGTAAAATCCTTTCCTGTGGCAGATTTTGGACCAACAGGTTCATTAAACCCATTAATTAATGAAGTTCATTTTATTGGGTAAATCAAATAGGAGTCTACCATGTGTGTGCTTTTCAAGGATTGCAGTAGTGTTTCATATCACAAGTTCAAACTCACTTCTCAGAGCTCTAAGATTTGTAATTTTGCAATTAAAAATAATGATGTCAAAAATGATAAATTTTCTTTTATATTTTCAATTTTGCCTATGATTGTGCTTGGCACCCATGGGCATAGGATTAGGGTTTTCTGACCATGTGTTAGAGCTGTAGCTAAGAAAATTATAAAATTTGGTTGCATCTGGCATGTGTTGCTAGCATCAAATAATAAATACCCTCAAAATTCAACCATGAGGGGCTTCAAAATGTAAAATTAAAAATATGTAATGGGCCAAACCCTCAAAATTTTCAAAATAACCAAAAAATTCAAATAATTCAAAATTTAAATGCGTCTCGTATCCAGTTATTTACCCTATACACTTTGTGGTTGTAGAGACTTGCAATCCCCTCAATCCAAAAATATGAGTAAATTACCATAAGGCCATTTTGGGTAAATTAGTCATCACTGAATTGATATGCTTCACTTCAGTCCCTAAGATGGCCTAGATGGCTAGACTACTCCATGGGAATGAAGTACTCATTTCAATTCTTCTATGACATTTTTATCATATCATCGAACAATATGATTCAACATAAGCCTAATTGGAATTGCTACCATGTTGATTCCCTAAGAAGGCCTATATATACAGATTGCTCCATGGGATAGATATGTACAATTACTTTTAATAGTTGCAATCATGGTTGAATTAAGCCTTTCCAAGTAATCAAAGTGTTGAAACCTTAAATTGTTCAAGTCACTCATTGTAGTCAAGTGAATCGTCACTTCAATTAATTATCCTACTCTCATCGACTCATATCTTGAGGAGGTAGTCATTATATCAATTATCATAATAAAATTCAATAGGAGATCACTCGATCTTGTCAAATTGTGTTTGTATTATGAATCATTGCCAAATACTATCATAAGCTTACGTTTTATTGGGAAAAAAACAACTATGATAGTTAAGTTATTAGATCTCATAATTTTGGATATATATGGTGTAGAAGCCTATAGTAGCACTGAAGCTACCCAATAACCACTAGATCTTGCCAAATATTTGCAAATTTAAGTCTTCCCTCAGTTGTAAGTAATGATTTAAGATGCATGCCTTTTGGTAGGATTGGGCATATTATGTTGATTAGATCAATGATCATCATTCAACCTACGACACTATTTTAGGAGGTCTATTTTTTCTTAGATTTTTTTGTTCTCATAATGCATCCCAAAAGAGGCATATATAGACACCTAAAACGCATCATGTCAAGGTGACTACTCATATGGGACATGCAAATAGACCATATGAATTATCTTGGGTAGCTCCAAGGTGAAGCAGTGGTTTTAACCACTCAATTCAGATAGAGTTGGATAACTCAGCCTTAGCCATGGATGAGACCCATGGTTAATAGAGCTAGCTACATCTTAGAGCCTAGCTAGCATCAAAACATTTTTGAATCCTAGGCCAAGCCAAATTTTATTACAACGGCCTGGGAATTAGAGATTAAAATGGTTTTGGGCAAGGAAGCATCAAGAAGGTTTCTTCCAACTGATCCAATTGTAAATTTCTTGTTCTTGGCTTCTCCACGAATCTAGAGCAAGGCCTTCAATGTGCTATAAGACCCCCATACAAATTGGGGAGAAGTATAGAGAAATTTTTAATTTGAACTTAGAAAATCTTTGCCAAAATTGATAGCAAATTGATAACCCCTTGAGGAGAGTTGCAATTTTACCCAATTGTGAAGTGACAAGTATGAACCCTTCAATGGATATTTCCAAGGACTAGGAAGAACAATCTCATAATCAAGCCTCTTTAATCATGGATTCAGACAATTCAACCACCAAATCCATCAGAGGACATCAAGATGACTCTTGACCATCAATTTAATGAGGAGAATTGGATATCTAAGCCCAAATTTGGAGAGCAAAAATATTTTCACCTTAGCCATGGCTAACAATGCTAGTTGTGCCTCATACCTATAGTGTAGGTTTGATCTCTATTTTTCCATGTTTTAGCCATATATTTATAGTTTTATGCTTTCATATTGATAGATTAACCATAGATTAATCTTCTTTGATACATTAGTATGGTTAGATCTAGATATTTAGGGTAGATCTCCTTCATTTCTTGGTATTTGACAATTCTAGACTAGTTTGTGTTCATTTCATGCAATTCAAGTTTCTAATGGTTAATTAGGATGTTTCTTAGCTATATTCATGCTTATTTACATGATTTATTGTAATTTAATTTCTTGTATAGTTTCATAGATTACATGCTTCATTTGCTTTCTTTAGCATTCTTTGTGCAATATTCCTCCAAAAGCCTCATCAAGAGAGGTCACCTTTGCTTTTAATAATTTTATGTTGTTTCTTGAACATAGGGTTTATAGGATCTATCCATTTGCAAGGCCTTCAAGGTAGCATATTACTCTAATCATGGAGAATAAGATCACCATTGGTATTGAGTAGTTCATGTCCTATTGTAAAGCCTATGGATTACACAACCCCCTCGTTTAGAGGGTTTTCAAAACTGTATTGATTGTATAAATATTAAGTATCCCTAAGAGGGATGTAAATGTAATTGAATTTGGAAAATTTTAATAAAAGGAAACCCCATTTATTTTTGAATTTATTATTTTCAATTTCATATGCTTTAATGATTGATATTAATTGATGCATTAGTTAGGTGTATGCTTTTTGCATGGGTACATGAAGAGACTAGGAAATGATATGGATGGAAGTTCCATCCTCTTTCTCTATCCTTATATTTAGAAATTTAGAATAACTTTGGGACTCTTATTTCCTTTTGTATCCTTGAGCTAACTCCAACCCATGACTAGGTTACTTCTTGACTATAACTCCTCCTCTAAATTGCTTAGCACTCCCAAGATTCTTCACTCATTATATTGAAAGGGTTAACTCTAAGGAAGATTTAGTTTCCTCCTCAAATAACTGGATCATGTCATAAGACTATTTATAGGATTACTTCAAGGATTTGGGGTTCTTCTTAGATTCAAAAGAGCTTTCGTAATCAAGAGCAAGGCTTACCATTCCCAACTAGATACCTTTATTAGCCATATATAGAAAAAGGATCCTAAGAAGTCCTTGGTGCAATGAGACAAAGGAATTGTTTTTTAACCTACTTCATAGTCTTCTAAATCTACCTAAATAGGAATGCTAAGACATTAATACATTTCCTACTTTTGAGGTGGTTGAGGAATTCCAAATGAAATATTTTGACTACTAATAAATGCTCATCTATGTATGGCTTTCATATACTAGACAAACATAATCAATTTAGAAATATCCATGATGGTAAAAAATAGGAGAGACAACTCATTACTAATGACCTATGGGATATCTACTCAAGTTGAAATAGACATCATATAAATTAGGAAGCTGTCCCCTAGACCAACTATACCTATTTTATTATATTTTCAACCACCATATAGTCCTCCTTAAACCATACAACCAACCGCTTTTTAACCAGGCACTATTTTTGGTCAAGCCCTTGAGATAACATCCCCATAAAGCACTTTCCTAATCTATAAATCCCCAAAAATAAATAGAATACAAATTAATATTAGGGGCATGAACAATGGGATTATATCCCTCAAGTGTTAGCAAAGCATTTAGAGGTTTAGGTACCAAAAAAATCCATATCCTCCTTTCTAGCAAGACAACAAAGGATATTATCCTCCATTGAATAGATATCAGAGATACCCTACTATATATTATAGAGAGTTTGGCTTACCATCCCCAACTAGCCACCTTTCTTAGACATATGCATAAAAAGGATCCTAAGCAGTCCTTGGTGTAATGAGACAAAGGAATTTTCTTTTTTAACCTACTTCATAGTCTTCTCAATTAGTCTAAATAGGAAGGTTGAGCTATTAATATTTTTCCTACTCCTAAGGTGGTTGAGGAATTTAAAATGAAAGTTTTTGAATATTGAGAAATGCTCATCTATGTATGGCTTTCATATACTAGATAAATATAATCAATTTAGAAATATCCATGATGGTAAAAAATAGGGGAGGCAACTCATTACTAATGACCTATGGGATAGCTACTCAAGTTGAAAGAGACCTTATATAAATTGTGAGGTTATCCTCTAGACCACCTATAACTATTTTATTGGATTTCCAACAACCATATCATCCTCCTTAAACCATACAACCAACCTCTTTTCAACCAAGCACTATTTTTGGTTAAGCCCTTGAGCTGACATCCCCATCAACCACTACCACTACTTTCCTAGTCTATCAATCCCCAAAAATAAAAATAATACAAATTGCTATAAGGTACATGAAAAATGGGATTATATCCCTCAAGTGTCAGTAAAAATTTTAGAGGTTTGGGTACCAGAACAATCCATGTCTTCCTTTCTAGGAAAACAACCAAGGATATTTTCCTCCATCGAATGGATATCAGAGATACCATCCTCTATCTTGTAGAGTATTTGGTATACCTCAAGATCTTAGAAAATATATGATACCCATCCATACCCCTATGCAATTGGTAACCTCAAATACAGTAAAGTATATGGTCCCCACTCAAAACAATTATATAGAAAATTCATATGGTTGTCCATATTACTATCCTAATATTTATAATAAAAAATATGAAATGATCTAACATGTAACATGTACAATGCCTTAGCTCATGTATAAAAATTATGTAATCCAAGCACCAAACCCAACTACACAGAGGTTACCACCAAAGGTTCCCCTAATTTTAGGAATTAGAGAACCAAAATAAACCTTAGTAACATGGGATGAGGGAGAAGTCTATGCCATACCCATTGGACAAACACTCCACCAGATCACTAGGATAAATTTTAGCTTGATGTTATCATAAGGAGAAAGAATAGAGTGATGGAGGAGGCTCAAAGGTAGTAAGAAATGGTACTATAAACTAGAAGACCAGAGATCAACCAAGCCTAAGGGTTAAATAAAGACTAGCCAAGACCACCAATACCAAATAAAATGATGCCAATATAGTTTTTGGGCACTGAATTGCACCAAGTTTTACTTGATACTATGGTTGTCTATCTTCCTACTTTCTGTTTAGGCTTGCACCCGATAGCTGCAGCTCAACACTCAACATTGGAAGGACCAAAACCAGGGTTTTTGATCCAACCTCCAGAGTAGGTTGGTTCCTTGTCAACTTAGCAGATTGTTGACACAATTATGCTCAATTAGGGCTTGGAGTTTAGGGTAAGAGAAGGTTAGGGTTAGAGAGATGTAGATATCAGTGGACGGATAGGTTAACAACATTGCATCACCATAAAAATCTTCCAAAAAACCATATTAAAGACATACATTCAGATCAACCCTTATCCCAAGATAGCTCATTTCAGATATTAAAGCATAACAGAGAAATGTTATAGCAAGCAATTTCAATATCCAAGAAATGATAATCCAAATAGCAGAATTCACCAAAACTAGATTTTACAGAAATGTACTTACTAATAACACAGAACAAACTTCAAAGCAGATTTCAATTACTCATAACAACTAGTAATCCAAGATAGGCACAAACTAACCATCTAAGTATTCATAGAAATGCAACTATGAAATCCGAACCTCTGACATCAAGCATGGAAATGCAACCTTGAGGTGAAGATCAATGTATTGCTCCTTTCATTCAGCTCTTCAAAAATATTTACAATGGTATAGGCAAACACGCTAGAGCCGACCCTTCAAAATGAGGGTTCGACCTCTACTTATAGTTTTTCATATTACAAATCAAGAAACAATACATCAAATCTTGTTACAACAACTCAACAAAGAACTTAGCTGGCATTAGCTCATTGGTCAAACCTCCAGGAAATCCGTTGAAAGGGAAACCGCCATGGCAGCATGGGTTCTCTACAACTTGTTGGTCACTCATTAGAACTACAGTCTAGAACATTCCAGATCATGCACTTTCATAGATATTTCTTGGGAGTAGAGCGCCACCATCGATCTACAACTACCTCTGGTTTGATCTTCTTGGAAACTCTCGATGCTTCATCTTCCGACCAATCTGTTATAGTTCTGGTGTAGGAACATCTTTTTAAATGGCCCAGATTTAGTAGACTAACCTCCACCATTGATCTTCTTTATCCCATGGTCCAGATTAGATCCGGTATAAGCTGAGAGCCCATCCATTGGATGACATCACTTTAATTAGCAGTAGAACATCCAATCCGGATCTTGGAAATTCGAACCTTGAATCCACTCCAGAGCTTTTATCTTTTCTAATCCACATTAAAAATTTGATGACATCACCTCTTCTTTATAACTTGTGCGGATTCCATTCCGGATAGAATGAGCATCTTCCTTAGTCCGGATCCGGAGTCAAGTTCTTACATCATCCCGCCATTCCACCTTATCTTCATTCCGGATAGAAAAAGACTCATTTATTCTCCGGATTATCAATCCACACTTTTCCTCTGCTTACATCATCATCTCCTTGAGACTTTTATGGATTTGAGGATAACGCTAATCCGGGGCGGGGAGCAAAAGAGTTTCCAGAATCGGGTATATGCAAAAGGGCCATTCCACACTTTTTTCTTGCTGACATCACCACCTCTCACAAAATTTTGTGGATTTTGCAATCCTACTCCAATCTGGACCCGGAATGGAGTTCCCCAGAATCATTTTAAACAAGCAAAACTGCATGACTGTTGAGCGGATTCATCTTATCAACCTTGTTCCGAAGTGGAATGGCAGTTTTATCACTTAGTAAAAATCACACAAAATTTTACTAAGTATGTGGCCATTTTGGGCCTACATTCTGGCGCCTCTCGGGTGGATTTTCTCACAAAACCAATCGAATCCAGAGTCTTATCCATTGGGCCTTAGGAGTCAAAACAAAACTGATTTCATAAAACCCACTTGTTCGGTAATAGACTTGTGTCCATAATACCAGTACTATTACTATTTCCCAAAACTATACACAACTCTACCTCCTTTATAAGGCTTTATTTCAAAGAATACCTTCACACAAAAATGTTGCTCTGTAGACTTCATACCTTTATTGCTTATTTCTGACAATCGTCAGGGTAAAAAAAAAAAAATACAAAAAATGATGAAATATGTACAAACATAAAATATCTTCAGCATGAGCCCCTCCTGGGCCTGTAACTGCTCAATATTATTCTTGTTCTTCTACAACCTCTTCCTCTTCATCCTCTCCAGGAGTCTGTACTTCTTGATTATCTTTGCCAATGGTATCTTCGAACACCTGAATCATTGATTCTAAATATTGAAGAGCCTGCTTCCAGGCTTGCTCAGAAGGATTTGATGTTTCTTTGAGCTGCTTATAAATGTATTGTAATTCTTCCACATCCTCATAATCAATAGCATTTCCTCTAATCACTAGATCTTCCATGAGATCTCTTAGTCATGCGTAGCTCATGATTAGCTTAGCAGCTTGTTCTTGAGATAGTGGTTCTTCTAATGAACCGATTCCAGCCTCATCCTGTAAGCTATCCTTAATGCTTTGCTGGACTTCTTCCATAGATAACAAGTTGTGATCTTCCTTCCAAAGTCCTCTAAAACTGACCTTAATCATTTCCTCATTTAATTCAATGATCTCTTTAATCCCCCTATCTATTCTTTCAAACAACAACCAAGCTTTCTGAGCTTCCCTATGCTTTTTTACTACTATCTTGGAGGCTACCCTGGCTATATTCCATTCCTTACTAGGAATTGGTTTAGCGACATCACTGAGCCTACTATAAACCAATCTGTACATTCATTCTACTGGAATCACCATAGGCTACAACTCTCCAGTGATCTGATCTAAGTCCTTCTGAATGGCAGATAGCAACTGGCTGGCATCTTTCAAGTAATCAATGATAAGTTGAAGGCCTGAACATTTTTCTTGAATTTTAGAAAGCAATTCCTCCTTGATATTTTTCAAACCATCTTTAGAAAATCTGGTAGGCTTGGCCTTCTCAATCTAAAGTTGATGTTTTAAATTTTGAATTTCTTTGGCCTGATGCTCATTCAACTTCTTTTGTTCCTCCAGCTGGTCTTTCAACTCATTAGCTTTCTAGAACCTTTCCTGCCAACTCTTAGCCTCTTTCCTCAGAACTTTCTCCACCTCTTTCTGATCATGAAGGCCCTTTTTAAGCTTTTCAACTTGTTGTTTCAACTTTTCTACCTTATATTTTGCTATATCAGTCTTTACATAAAAGGTATCCAAGTGAGCCTTTGCCATCCCTAACTCATCTTCAGCAGGAAGCTTGTCGATATCTTCTATGATTTCCTCTGCTTTATAATCTTGAGCAGTCATTTCATTTTTAGGTTTGCTTACCTACGGAATCAAGGATCTTGAAACCCTTTGCCTAGTGATAGGGTTAACATACATACTTTTCCTTGTCACAGCCATTCTGCTGGAAGGCCTGGTAAGCTTCTCTGCCCAATAGTCATTTATACTCTGAGTAGTTGTCTGCTCTTTTGATACAACAATAGACCTTGAAATATCAATAGCCAAAGGAGATAACGACATTAAAAACATAAGGGTGGACTGATTTGTTGTTGATGGGGATGGAGATATATTGATAGTAGCCTCTATTACAATGGTAGATTCTGTGACCACCGCTATTGTAGACATAGGTAAATTTAGAGAAATGGGGATAGTACTGATAGTAGAAGGGATGGATGAACTTGGAATGCAGTGTCCCATGGATTGTGGCAAAGAAAATGGAGGTGCAATGATAGTGGATACTGAAGTGGATGCCTCAGAAGTGGAAGGTGGGTTTGAGAAGGATTGTGACATAACAGAACTGACTGGTACCTCCATAGATACTGATGGAATGAGAGAAAAACTGGGATATGGAGGAGGTAAATTCACCACATTTTCTTTCTTAGAAAGGGAGGGCAATTATTTTGGGGATTCATGGAGATGAGAAGGAGAAGAGGGATTAGAAAACATACCTTCGCCTATAGATGTAGGGTTTTCTTGCTCAGCTCCCTTTTCAATCTGTTGTTCTTGTTCAATTAATCCTTCTGTATCAAAAATAGCTACTTCTTCAATTTCCTCCATACTCATTTTTTACCTTTTGGAAAGCTCTATCCCTTCCATATCTAGGGTTCTCTTGGCCCTTTTATGAACTAATCAAAAAGCATCCATATCATCTCTGGTATCTTCTCCTGATAATTCTCCTTGCACTCCTTCGAAAGGTAAAGATTGCTCAGTAATGGATTGAGGCTTTGCTGACGTCGTAAGAGTAAAATAAAGTGGCTTGATTCCAATGCTCTTACCCCTCCCTTTTTTATCAACAACTTTGTTCTGAGGCTGTGCTCCTAGAGCTAAATGTTTAGGCCTAGATTTTGCTTCAATAATCGGGGCACTAACAACCTTTTCTTTAGAACATTTCATTTTACTCATCATCCTAGCTCCTTTAGGGAATATCTCTGCCTGCTCAGAGGTAGGACTGAAAGTCCTCAATGCTTCAGTATTTGTTAAATAAGTCCTTTGATTTGTAGAAGGTTGGAGAGATTCAGAATCACCCTAGGGTTTTTCAACCATCAATACAATGTGCCTTACATCCTTGAGTTCCCAAGTATCAATATTTTCATCATATATTTTTGAAAACTCTTTATCAAATTTTGTTCCAAATTTAGATTCAACTTTTCCAATTTCAACTCTCATATGCCACCAATCCATGATCTTGGCATCCTCCCATGGTCCCTTGAAATCATCCTCTTCTTCTTTTTCTGAAGCTTCCTTCTTAGACGACAAGTCCTTTTTCTTTGCCAACTTTGACTTGGAAGAGGGCCTATTTTTCTTTGTAGTTTCGGCTTTAATTTTATCAATCATCTCTTCAGTAATCTGATGACTGGGCTGGTGATCAGGATCAAAATCTTCAATCTGCTCATAAAAATCCAACCATGGGGGTAACTGATCCATCTTGGAAACATTCCACTCTAACAGGGTAGTCTCATCATTGTTTCTCCCCTGTTCAAAATGAGCCCTAGGTCTTTTCTCAAATTTGTAGGCCTTATCTCCATTCAGAGTTTTATTTTTTGTAGTGAAAATACCATCAGGATCATAACTCCACTTCTACGGGATATAAAATAGACCTAACCTATCCAGGTATTGGTCAATTTGCTGACTTTACCCCTTTTTAGTAATGGTGATATCACTTAAAGTGTGGTGGGAAAGCAAAGACTTCCTTTTTCTCCCTGAACCATATCTTGAGTCAATGTATTCTGCCTACCTCAAATATTCTAAGGCAAAGAGTCTCTCTATGACAAAATGGGGCAAAAGAAAAGGTTTACCCATGAAACCATATAATCTGATGACTGTTCCCTTAGTTAATAGATACCAGTCCCCTTCTTCTACATCTTTATTCCTCAGAACCTCTTTGGCTAGGGGTGGTAACTTGGGGAAATTTTTGTACATTATTTTGAGGGCCGGTCCAAGAAATTCCAAATTGAACCTATAGTAAGACTCACTACTTCTTAAATGATTTATCCAATAGTAGACTGGCATAGGTTCTCCTTCATCAGTTTTATCTTTGACTGGGATCCATGACATTCTATCTTTCATAGTGGCATAAAACATCCATACTAAGCTTGAGCAATGCCTAAAGCTAGGAGCGCTAGAGCCCCTCTTTAAGCTTACTAATTGCTCATGAATCCTTTGGGCGAGAAATGTTGGCCAATCAAAATAAATCACCCTTATTCCTCTTTTTGCCACCTCCTTTTCGTACATCCTTTCATTAGAGATATAGTATGCAGTGATAATTTTCCAACCATGAACCTCCTCATCAGAGTCCAAACCCTCCATGCAGGCCAACATAGAGAACAGAATGGGAGTTACAAACTTTTTGATAGAAATAGGAACTTCAGGCAACTCGTCCTGGGGTTTGGAATTCAGCTGCTTATAGACCCAATTCCTAAATGACTCACCATCATTCACCCACTTCTTTGTAGAATAAAACCCCGCTTGCTCATCAATTCTAAAGGGTTTTGGTGGCACCGATGGGTCAGACCCTAAGGCAAAAATCTCATGATAGAAAGAGGTAGTGATGCTAAAAAGGGTTTCTCCCTCACTGGTTTTTACTACCTTAGCCAGTGGGTCATAGTATTTCACTATCATGGCTATCAATTCAGGACATGGATGGACAGAATCACAAATATAAAAGGACAAATAAGAGAGAATGGAGCATCTACCTTCTACCGATAGAGCAACATTCCTTTTGTATCTATCATTCATGCTCCTCCTCAATTTTGTCCTTTCGGAGATGGTCATTTTTGTATCTGCTACTACCTTGGCTTTGTCCAGGTAGGGCACATATGTTCTTTCATCTAGAGTTTCAAATTCTGGAACATCTTCTATAGCTTCTATGGGAGACTTCTTAGGAGCCATTTTGTAATAGTAAGAAATTGTGCACTGAGTAAGCAAAGAGGGCTTCAGAACACTGCTAAGCTTCTCCACAATCTAGTGATTGCAAAATGAATCCCGTGCAATACTTCATCACTTTTATCATCTGGAATGCGCGTATCATCCACCATAAATGCAATAGTTACATGACATCTTGTTGGCACACTTCACCATCTCCTCCTTTATTTCTTTGGTGGCTTAAAGAAAATGGCATCCTCCCTTCTCATTGGCCAAATTTTGAAATCATGTTGCCAACTCATCGCATCCCTTCGGCTACTCTTCAGTTCCCACAAGTTTGTTAGAATTGAATGCATGAGCAATATTTAGCCTCCATGTGTCAACTTAGAACTTGTTGTTTGGCTTTACCCTAATTCTACTCTGGCTATCTTTAGCTTTGGGAGGTTCCCGGATTAGTACCATTCTTGTTTTTCTTTTGATGGACCTTTCTTGCGGAATCACCAATCTAGATCCGACCATGCAGTCTTGAGGGCGAAATGTCACTCTGGGGAGTTTCACATGACATAATGTGCGGGATGGAATATTACCATGAATCCGGCCAATACTTAGTCTTTTCTTGCAAAACTTCTTTCTTTCTTTTCTTTTTTTTAGCATTTCTTCGAAAAAGAACTAATTACAAAGTGCATAAAGAAAATGAAATAGAAAGTGCAGAAAGGAGAGGGAAATATTTGTACAATATATATACATATGTTACAATGAGCCTATTTCTCATATATAGTAAAGCTTAAGGTGGAAACCATTCACCGGAATTGGTTGTATGTTTCCTTCTAAGTCTTTCAACTGAAATACATTAGACTCTTTTGCTTCCATAATTTTGAAAGGACCATCCCAAAAGGAATCAAAATTTTCATGCTTACCCAACTTTGCTCTGTCCACATTCCACCTGAGAACTGAGTCTCCTACTTGAAGTTTTCTGAACCTAGCCTTTTTATCGAACCATGCTTTAATGTCTGATGAATGCTTCTAAAAATGATCATATGCTTGAGTTCTGCTCTCTTCCAGTTGTAGCAAGTGTGTCAACCTAATTTTTACTGGATCATCCTCCAATTCTTCTTCTGTACTGACAAGCTTAAGTGCTGGAATCTCTAGGTGAATCGGTAGTACTACCTCTTTTCCATATACCAGTGCATAAGGAGAAGTTTTGATAGAATTTTTAATAGTAATCCTGTCTACCCATAGAGCATGGTCGAGCAATAGGTGCCAACTCCTTTTGTTACCTTCCAGAGACTTTCTCAAAATCCTTAATAGGTTCTTGTTGGTAGATTCTGCAAGTCCATTACCTTGTGGATAATAGTTTGAAGTATTTTTAAGAATGATGCCATACTTGCTGGCAAACTCAATGTACTTAGCTCCAATAAAAGTAGGGCCATTATCACTCACCAAAGCTTCTGAACTCCAAATATAGAAATTAAACTCTCCATAAAGTTGATCACAACTTCTTGGTCCACCTTCTTTGTAGGAATAGCCTCTACCCATCTGGTAAGATAATCTGTAGCTATCAAGATAAACTTGTGCTCTATTGAAGAATTAGGATTTATGACTCCTATGAAATCTAATCCCCATTTTTGAAAAGGCTCTTCAACTTGAATAGGCTTCAGGGGGGATGCAACATTTCTAGTCTTTCCAACATACCTTTGACACTTATCATAGACCTGGGTGACTTTAAAAGCATCATTGAACATAGTAGGCCAATAATAGCCTACTCTTATTATCTTCAAAGTTGTAGTTCTACCTGAGCTATGGCCACCTACTGACCCTCCATGGAATTCTTCAATGACTCTTTTTTGTTGGTCCTCCTTCAAACATTTTAGGAGAATACCATCCAAGTTTCTTCTGAACAACCCCTCAGGAAGTAATACATATTTTAGAGCATGAAGTCTATACCTCCTTCTTTGAGAAGGATTCAGATCAGGTGGGAAAATTCCCATTTGGAAATACCTAGTCATTTGTTCGATCCAATCAAAATCCAGAGTGTGGACAATCTCTACTTGATCCTCTTCTGTTATCTGACAAGTGGTTACTCCAATCAATGTTGAAGTATCTGTCAATCCTTGGCACAAGGCTCTACCTCTCACCAGCTTGGTGGGGTGTATTTCCATGTCGTACTCCTGGATCTTAGTAATCCAACCAACCCTTTTATCTCCTAGGTCACCTTGTAAGATAAAACTTCTCACATCTGGATGAACCACATACACCAGAGTTTTGCTCTGTACTAGATATTGTCTGAACTTCTTAAGTGACTTCATCACAACAAACACTTGTTTTTCAATAAAGTTATATTTTACCTGATAGTCATGTAAATTTTGGCTCCAAAAGAACATAGGGTGTTCATCCCCTTGATCATCTCTTTGGGTGAGCACCGAAGCATAACTTTGCTCAGCTCCGTAAGCATAGAGAATAAAATATTTGCTAAAATCAAGATTTATCAAAACTGGGGCTATGGAAATGGATTGCTTGATGATCTCAAAAGCTTGCTTCCTAACCTCAGTCCACTTGAATTCTACCTTTTTCTTGAGTAGTTCAGATATAGGTCTCACCTTCTGTGCAAAATCAGAAATGAACTTCCTGACAAAATTGATCTGACCTAAGAAAGACTGCAACATCTTCTGATTAGTAGGCAATGGAATAGCTAGAATTGATCTAATTCTATCTAGCTCTATGGCCATACCTTCCTTTGAGACCACATGTCCTAGTAGTTTTCCCTCATGTACTACAAAGAATGACTTCTTAGGATTTAGTGAAATACCAAACTCCCTGCATTTTTGAAAAACCTGTTCCAAATGAGATAGATGATCATTTTTATCATGAGAAAACATAGTCATGTCATCTAGGTAAATCAGAATAACTTTGTTTATAAGTGTACCAAAGGCATAATCCATGGCCCTCTGAAATGTAGCTCCTACATTAGACAGACCAAAGGGCATCCTCTGATAGGCAAATGTACCCCATTTTGTAGTAAATGTTGTTTTGTATTGATCTTGATCTTTTACCCAAATTTGGTTATATCCAGAATAACCATCCAATAGCGAGAATCTCTCTGCTCCAGCTACCACTTGTAAGATCTGGTCAATCTGAGGAAGGGGATAGTGATATTTGAGGGAAGCTTGATTCAGATTTCTAAAATCCACACATAGGCGTATATCTCCATTCTTCTTTCTTACGGGTACCAAATTGGCTACCCAAGTGGAATGTTTTATCGGATATATTATCCTAGCCTTTAGCAACTTTAAAAGTTCTTCTCTCATAATGGCTTCTATCCTTGGATTGACAGGCCTCTATTTTTTCTAGAATGGTTTAGCATCAGGTTCTAACTCAATAGTATGTTGGATAATCCTTTTGTCATAAACTTTAAGGTCCTCATATGACCAAGCCACAGTGTCTTGGTATTTTAAGCACAAAGCTTTGATTTCTTCTGCTTCCTCAGGAGAACATTGGATCCCAATATTTAGCTTCTTTCCTATTCCAACTTCTACCTCCTTATAGATCTTCTCACCAATATTCATAGCTCCAACCTTCTTCCTATCTTCATTATCGAATAAACTTTCAAGGGTGACCAATCCCCTCGGGATATGATTGTTTCTCAGTTGGATGAAGTCTTGTTGATCTATCTCCTCCAAGTCTTCCTCTTGGATAGTTGTGAGGCATGCTTATTTTATCATAAAGTCTAGAATTTGTTCATCACTTTCGAAAACCTGCCAGAATATTTGCTTATCTAGCACTGTAGGTCTGAAAACCATTTTAATTCCCTTGGTCTTCTTAGTCCCAAAATCCATAGGAGGATTGAAATTAGCTCCCTTTGTTGCCAATGCATCTGCCAGGTGATTCTCTTCTCTAGGCACAAAATTTAGGTTCAGGGCATCAAATGAATCCATTAGGTCCCATACTCTATTCCTGTAAGCCTTTAAGTAATGGTGCTTACTGCTACACTTATTCCTTACCTGATGCACAATTAACTCAGAATCGCCATATATGTTCAAAATATTGATGCCCATGCTTTCAGCTTGCATTAATCCAAGGCACAAAGCCTCGTATTCTACAACATTGTTGGTACATGACCATGTCATTCTATAAGAAAAATTCTTCGTTCCTTCGGACTGTGATTGTAAAACCACACCAGCCCCCGCACCATTTCTACATTTAGCACCATCAAAGTGCATAACCCATGTTTCATTGTTTCTTAGGGATTGATTAGAAATAGCAGGGAGTTTCTTTTCCAATTCATTTGTGATGTTGTATGTACCCATACCAGTTCCAAATTGACTGTAATATTCTTTGAAAGGTAACTCATCTTCAATGTCTAGTTCCTCAATGTTCTCTACTAGCTCAAATTCCTCCAAAGGGTTAAGGTTGCACATATCTTCTTCAATTTTTTCAATATGATAAGCAACCGATTTTTTAGGAGTTATCCTTATCCTCTTTCCCTTGAAAGGTATTACCATACTAGAATAATCCATATACATACATCCTCCTAGCTTTGCAGTAAATTCTCTTGAGAGACATAACCCAAAATAGGGTTCTAAATCCACCACCACTATTTCCTATACTACTGTCACCTCAAGGGATTTGTGCAACCTCATCAATACATATTTAATAACCCCAACTATCTTGATAGGTGTCCCATCTAACTGTAACACTCCAGGACAAGACCGGGTATATTCCATACCCATTTCTTCATAGACTGCCTTTAGGCATAACTGTGGTTGATGCTCCTGAATCAATCATACAATTTTGGACTACCCATCCCTCCATTCTTAGGGATATATAAAAAGGGGGAGGTTTGTTCTTTAGAACAACAGGTGTCATTTCTTTCTTTTCTGATGGTATACTAAGGATGGTAGTGGCTGGTCTGTTCTAGGGATTTTTGCTGAGGGAAGCTTTAAGCAGGTCAATCTGGCCCGGGATGAAAAGGGTATCATATAGGCTAGCTTTTGATGGAATATTTTTCATCTCTTCCACAATGTTATACTTAGACTTGGTTAGGGATAGTCTTTCTAGTCCTCTGTCTAGCTCACCATACCTCCTTTTGTATTGTTGGGTTACCTCTAACCTTTATATTTTGGTAATAGAGGGGAACCTGAGCCTTTCTTGTTCTTCACCCTTGGATTTCATTCTGTCTCCTTCCGGTATTCTTTCCAGATTTTTAGGGAAATTATCAGTTTTCTCTTTTCCCTTGGCTCGGGGAATAGGAAAAGTGTCACTGTTCTGAGGAGGGAAGTCAGCCTTCTTTTGAGAAGGGACCTAGAATTGTCCCATATTCTGAGGGTCTACTTGTAAAGCTTTGTTTCCAGACCTTGTCATAACAACAATTGGGCTTTCTTCCTCCAACTCTTTTCCAACCATGATCTGATCAGGGTGCCATAACATATTAACTCTCCCTTTCTGATTTCTTTCAGCTTGATCCATGGCTTGTTGAACATGGTGTTGATACATCACACAAGACTGTGAGTCATGGGGGTCATTGCATACTAAACACCAGATATTTGCAAGAGTGGTATCTGCAGAACATTTTGGATCTTCATATGCTGCATTCACCCTAACCTTGATACTGTTACTAGGGCCAGGCCTTTGATCTTTGTTTACATATGGGAATCTCCTCTATTGTGACCTTTCTTGATCTCTCTTCTCCATTGAATTCATTCTGTTACTCAAAGTTTTCATGGTATTTTGTATGTCCAGAATAGCAGACAATTCTTGAGAAGGTTGAGAAGAAAGAGGGGGAAAAGAGGGTATGGAGGACACAGGTTTAGGTCCAGGAATCAGATTTATCTTAGGATATGGTAAAGAAAGGGGGTCCATGTAGGAAGGTTTTGTGGATTGCTCATGGCTACTACTAGTTTTTGAATTGTAGGGCAACATGGTCTTTGTGGGAATTCTTCCTACATTGATCAGGATATTCTCAGCATGGACGACTGCATTATAAACTTGAGGGAAAGTTTCAATTCTAGATTGTTGTGTTTGTAGACCTAGCTCTGATCCCAGGGCATGGATGTAATACATATAAGCCAAACAAGCAGTTGGTCTAGCAGTAGGGGGAATTCTCTTCCATGTTCTGCTAAATCTCAAATTAAAGTCTGAGATAGTTTCTTGCTGAGTTTTTTGCATGGCTGTAAACTGATTCAGTAGGGAAAAGGGGTCAACAGATTCATTAAATTCTTCTATGAATGGCTCAGCCAAATATTGCCATGAAGTGATAGAATTATCTTCTAGAGTTCTGAACCAATGCAATATCTTTCCATGAAAGGATAGGGCTAGAATTTTGACAATAACATTTTCTTCTTTTATGTTGTGGATTGCTACCAGATTTAGGATATCTTGGCAGTGCTCGTAAGCTATTTTCCCAAATCCATCATATGTGGGGGTTGCCTTAGACACAGCCTGAGGAATGGCATCCATTTGTGCTAATCTAAGGGGCCCAGTTGAATCCCAATTAGGGTACTTCTGTAGTGGTTGATTGGGAGCCACATTTTGTGCCATATTTCTGGTTGTAGGTCTTCTTGGGGGAACTGTTGGGTTTTCTTCCAGAAGTTCTTCTTCTTCAATAAAATCTTGATCTAAACTTCTGATAACAACAGCCCTCTCTGAGGTAACTCACAATGAAAGAAAGAATCAGGGTTGTTCCTCTTATAAGACCTGGTATACATGAAAGGGTACTGGTCTACAATACTTTTTTAGGGTCTTCTAACCAGGGAGTCACCAGGTGAACTTTCTTTTCTCCGCTAATAAGGTCAAGATAATTCACCAAATCTTGATTCCTTTGGGATGAGATAATATTAACTCTTCTAGATGGGTTTCGTGTTCCTTGTGAACCGTCCCACCGGGCGTGCCAAAAATTGTTGGGCACTGAATTGCACCAAGTTTTACTTGATACTACGGTTGTCTATCTTCCTACTTTCTGTTTAGGCTTGCACCCGATAGCTGTAGCTCAACACTCAACATTGGAAGGACCAAAACCAGGGTTTCGATCCAACCTCTAGAGTAGGTTGGTTCCTTGTCAACTTAGCAGATTGTTGACACAATTATGCTCAATTAGGGCTTGGAGTTTAGGGTAAGAGAAGGTTAGGGTTAGAGAGATGTAGATATCAATGGACAGATAGGTTAACAACATTGCATCACCATAAAAAGCTCCCAAAAAACCATATTAAAGACATACATTCAGATCAACCCTTATCCCAAGATAGCTCATTTCAGATATTAAAGCATAACAGAGAAATGTTATAGCAAGCAATTTCAATATCCAAGAAATGATAATCCAAATAGCAAAATTCACCAAAACTAGATTTTATAGAAATGTACTTACTAATAACATAGAACAAACTTCAAAGCAGATTTCAATTACTCATAATAGCTAGTAATCCAAGATAGGCACAAACTAACCATCTAAGTATTCACAAAAATGCAACTATGAAATCCGAACCTCTGACATCAAGCATGGAAATGCAGCCTTGAGGCGAAGATCAATGTATTGCTCCTTTCATTCAGCTCTTCAAAAATATTTACAATGGTACAAGCAAACACGCTAGAGCCGACCCTTCAAAATGAGGGTTCGACCTCTACTTATAGTTTTTCATATTACAAATCAAGAAACAATACATCAAATCTTGTTACAACAGCTCAACAAAGAACTTAGCTAGCATTAGCTCATTGGTCAAACCTCTAGGAAATCTGTTGAAAGGGAAACCACCATGGCAGCACGGGTTCTCTGCAACTTGTTGGTCACTCATTAGAACTGTAGTTTAGAACATTCTAGATCATGCACTTCCATAGATATTTCTTGGGAGTAGAGCGCCACCATCGATCTACAACTATCTCTGGTTTGATCTTCTTGGAAACTCTCGATGCTTCATCTTCCGGCCAATCTGTTATAGTTCTGGTGCAGGAACATCTTTTTAAATGGCCCAGATTTAGTAGACTAACCTCCACCATTGATCTTCTTTATCCCATGGTCCAGATTAGATCCGGTATAAGTTGAGAGCCCATCCGCTGGATGACATCGCTTTAATTAGCAGTAGAACATCCAATCCGGATCTTGGAAATTCGAACCTTGAATCCGCTCCGAAGCTTTTATCTTTTCTAATCCGCATTAAAAAATTGATGATGTCACCTCTTCTTTATAACTTGTGCGGATTCCATTCCGGATAGAATGAGCGTCTTCCTTAGTCCAGATCCGGAGTATCCTACCATTCCGCCTTATCTTCATTCCGGATAGAAAAAGACTCGTTTATTATCCGGATTGTCAATCCACACTTTTCCTCTGCTTACATCATCATCTCCTTGAGACTTTTGTGGATTTGAGGATAACGCTAATCCAGGGCGAGGAGCAAAAGAGTTTCAGAATCGGGTATATGCAAAAGGGCCATTCCGCACTTTTTTCTTGCTGACGTCACCACCTCTCACAAACTTTTGTGGATTTTGCAATCCTACTCCAATCCGGACCCAGAATGGAGTTCCCCAAATCATTTTAAACAAGCAAAACTGCATGACTGTTGAGCGGATTCATCTTATCAACCTTGTTCCAGAGCGGAATGGCAGTTTTATCACTTAGTAAAAATCACACAAAATTTTACTAAGTATGTGGCCATTTTGGGCCTACAATAGCTAGTAGTACATCTAGTCTAGCTACTCAAATTTTGCATTGAGAGGCCTAGGCCATAGTGTATCCTAAAAAATGCACTAAATACCCAACCACTAGAATATTTTAATGTGTTTGAGCATCTTAAAAGGCCTACTATACCTATACTATTATGGGATATCCTCATCCTTGAGGAGTAGATAAAACAATTAGAGAAAGCCTTGGAGAAGTAGAAGATTACTAGGAAGTAAAAAGAGAAGGTTGTTCTATAGATATTTATACCTAGTCCCAGTAGGCACAAGCCACAACCATTATAACTAAAACTCATATGTGATATAAAACTCCTTCATAATTGCCTCATGGACCAAAGGGTCAACAACTCAATCATGTTTAAAATGATGTTCGATGCATTAGAGTTTTCCTAAGAACTAGTCAAATAGGGGGTAGTGTAATTGGATGGGACTATAATCCCTATTATTGGTCTTCTTAAATATTTACAACTCTCTTTTTCTACCTTACCTAAAGTGACTATTATTTAGGAGGTAGAAATACTGATCTTATCACATCATTTGGTATTTTACTTTCCTATGATTTCACTCCAAATATCAGGAGTACCTTTCCTCGGATTGGACCCACATGTTTCTTAGAAATCACTATGAATCCAAGATGAATTTTCCTTATAAAAACTTCCATATGCACCATGTGGAATATATTCTAGCTATCAAGGTCAAAGGAGAATGAAATTTCCTAGTTACTCAATAATAAATAGAGTTAAAACTACTCAAGGACAAAGTGCACACTCAAGTGTTAGATGAGATAATGGATGAGTGGGATAGTTAAACATGGGGAGAATATAATACAAGGGGATTATGCCAACACATATATAACCACTAAGACTTTGAGCATCCATCACCCACTAGAACCAAGAGTGCATGCACCCACATAACCAAGCTATCAAAATGATCAAAAGTTTGGATCATTATGGCCTAAGTATTGTAGGTTCTGATACTATTTATTTTAGATACTTCTCCCACTTGGCCTAGTTATTCTTCTATTGTGTTTAGCCCAAAATGATATGGATAGAAGTGATTCTTACTGATGAATAGGGAAATCCTACCTAATTCTATACATGGACCAGTGTATTGACTAATGCCAATTTCTATTATAAATTTAAGAGGGATTTTTTGGGGCTAGTCCTTAAGATCATTTATGGAGAGTTACCCAGATTATCTCCCAAAGCAAAGAAGGTGTTATATACTACCTAAATAGAAGAGGGATATTGGTATATCCCAACTAAGGGTATAATGGTTAGACTATATGGATATACTAGAAGCTATTTTTATTGCCACATTTTATCACAAACCTCTTATTTTATATGAAATGTTATAGATAAAAAGACTATATAAATTGCATTTTTGGCATAGGGATAAATAATAAGGGTATATGTAGTTATCCTTTCAAACTAGAAGATGTCCTTGTAATAAGGAAAGGCAAACATGAGATTATTTCTATAACTGTGAAAATATTAGGTTTAAAAGATCTCCCTCATAGATGGAGGTATGCCCTTGACAACAATTTCTTGATAAATTAAACTAGATTAATGCAAGTAAGCCTCAAAAATTTGAAAATATAGAAAGGCCCCATTTAAATTTTTTTTGAGAATAACAGGGAATATTTAAAATTAGAATGGAATATCATCCAGATGGAATCATTACCTCCATGAAGATA
The DNA here is from genome assembly GCA_028583015.1 of Wollemia nobilis. NCBI lineage: Eukaryota > Viridiplantae > Streptophyta > Pinopsida > Araucariales > Araucariaceae > Wollemia > Wollemia nobilis. Next base: position 13,652,961 of record JAQPPZ010001870.1, on the reverse strand, counting down.
CTTTTGTGACCAATTGGTAGACTATGATCCTAAAAAAAAAAAGCAATATGTCCTTAGTGAATCAAATATCCAATACCTAGAAAAAATCACAAGTGCGTTGATGCCAAGATATTTGAGTGGTGGGTAATGAGGGTTGAAAAAAGCACCACTAACTCTAAGTATGACACTAAAATAGACAAGGAATTCTCTAACAATTATGATGATATTGAAAAATAATGGAAGGCCAACAATGGAAAGATCTTGGCAATAAGATTTCATAGCACAACTACAAAAGGTGAAGAAAAAAAGGGAAAGGAAATAGAGAAAGAATCAAGAGTAGAAAAGGAAAAGGAAGCTCAAACTTCCCACCTTTCTCACTTACTCAAGCCCAAAAGTAGGCTAATATAGAGGTAGATCCCTCTTCTATAGCTAAAAAGGCACAACCTATATTTGAGCCTACACCTGAGTAGTTATAAACATATACATTAGGGGTAAAAATAATAAAAAAATTAGGCTATGCTATAAAATGACTAGGAAAAGGTGAAATAGGGCCTATAGAGGTGACTCAAGTTGAGAAAAGGCCTGAACATCTAGGTATAGTAAAAAAAACCATAGAGTACAAAAACTCTAAAGGTAGGGTAAAATACAAACCTGATGCCCTTCTAATCAAGTTTACTAGTTCAACTTCTTCTAAACCGCAACCTTCCCCAACTTAGGAAGTGGTATCACCTTAACCTTAATAACAAGATACAATTACAAAAGCTAGACCTTCTTCTCACATAGTGTTTAAATGGAAAGCAAAAAATTTAGTGGGAGAAGTGACTAAGGAAGTGAGCAATAAGAAAAATTGATCAAACACTACAAATAGTTGAGTAGGCATAGCCCCCATATTTAGAGTATCCAGATATAAACTCCACAAATTAGTAGTCCTCTATAAAGGAATCAAGTATAATATGCATTCCTTCTTCTCCTTATATTTCTCCTCCTTAGTCGCCAAGTAATATTCCTTCCTCTTCTTCAAAATAAGTTGAAAAGGTTCCATTTCCTCCACAATTTTACTCACCTCCATATCATCCCCCATATCCCTCATCTATTACATAAAGTGTCAAATTCTCATCCTATTTGGTCCCAATTTCTTCTCCTCTAGCATCAACATCTTCCCTTGTCATAGTGGGACAATAATTGTTAATGTCTCCTCCACCATACTCCATAGTAGCAATGTCAATTTCATCAAATACAATAATTTTTTACTCTACTATCATGACCATTCCACCTTATCCAATCACATTTTTTCCATATTTGATCACTACCTCCACTTATCTCACTCACCCTACTACTACAACATTTCAAGAAATTAAGAATGTTTCAATAAGTGCTCAAGATTGGTGGAACAACAATATTGCTAAGTCTTCTAAGAAAGTTTTCTGCACAAGGCAAATAATGGTAGTAGATCTAGCTACTCACAAGTAGACAAAGCTTACCATCACCCCACTAGTATATAAGATAAATAAATACATGACCTTATAAGAATATTATCTAGAGGTCATATCAGACACCCATAGAGAATGAGGTCATATCTACTAAATCTCACCTTGATACTATTTGTAGACACCTAAAATGCATCATGTTTAGAATACTACTCATGTGGTAACATTTGAAGACCATATGAATGATTTTGGACCTTTACAAGAGCTAGTAGTGGTCCTAACCACTCAAAAGGGGTAGGTATATCCCATTCAATATTAGATACTATCAATCAAAGTGGTTTCCAACATTGGTTGCTAAAGATGAGAGTGGCCAGATCTAGCTATTGTTTTGAACAATGACTAGCACCAAAACATAGTTTGGACATGAATACAGGCCCATATCATGTAGTTTGAATACACTTGCATTATTTGTAAATGGTTTTTGGCATGGATATCCTAGATATCCTCTTGATTGCCCCTTCAATTCAAATTGGTTACTGATCCTTCCCCCTAGGATGGTCATTTGCATGCAAATTTGGGTATTGGCTTCTCTTGGAATCCAATATCTAGATCTAGATCTAAATATAGGATATATACATATGAACCCTTCCAAGAAAAAGAAATTATCCATGAATATCAAAATTTTGTGCAGTGAAGCTCTAGAAAATTGGAGAGAGATTCCATAGCCCATTGAGAAGTAACAAAGCTCTACTTGATTTAGCGATGATTTATAGCTATACAACCATTTAGATCAAATTTTATTCACTACCAATTAGTGTACGAACATATATGTAACCCTTGGATATAAATTTAGATGAGAAATCTAGTGCTACAACCTCCTGGTTCATGAGAAAGAAGGATAAAGGTTACAGGACCAAGCCAAAGTGTTTAAAATATCAGATCGCTCTAGATAAGAAGGAGAAGGAGGTATTTATAATACCTCATAAAATTTTGTGTGTGATATCAAGAGGCCTATGGAGTGCACGACCTATTTTAAAAGGATATTTACCTCTTCTTGTAACCATTGTATCAAATAAGGGTATCCCTAAGAGGGGCCAATATGTAACCAGAGTGTCAAAATAATTTTATGAAAGAGATATTTATATTTTGTTACTTCTGTGTCATTTATACATTTATGGTATTTTTCTTTTGATATTATGCTACAAGTAGACTAGATGTGTTGCTTCATTGGGTCCTATAGACATGAGGATGCCTCAAGATCTCCATCATCACATAAAAATGAGGAGGCCTCAAGACCTCCCTCATCACATATATATGAGGAGGCCTCAAGACCTCCATCATCACACAAAAATGAGAAGGCTACAAGGCCTCCATATTCACATAGACATGAGGAGGTCTCGAGGCCTACCTCATCATGGAGACATGAGAATACCTCAAGGCCTCCATCATCACATAGACATGAGGGGGCTTCCAGGCTCACGTAGAAATGAGGAGACCTCAAGGTCTCCATCATATCATAGACATGAAGGGGTTGCAAGGCCCTAATATTAACATGACACACTTAGGTTATATAATCCCACTAAGGGGCAGAACACAAGGGTGGTGCCTAGTCATATACTAAGAGCACCTCCTAGCATCCCTAAATATGGGAGGATAACCATAAATTATAATATCATTAGTGCTAATGGGACTCCATGGTATTAGTCATGAAAGACCAAAAAACTTGATGAGTTGGATCAAGTTCTCTCAAGACCATCTCAAAGAAGCATTACTACTGTACATTCTATTTCAAGAAGTTTACATAACATAACTACAAGGTACACCAATGAGCCAAGGAAATATTCAAATAATCCTTACAACATGTGTACTATATTTGACCATGGGGGTATAGAATATAGATCACTCTACATAGATTAGGTCAACCTAATAGACAAGGGGAAAAACATAGTAGGAGCCTCTCCAAGAGGCCTATCCATTAAGACTCCTCACACAGAGTTGCAAAGCCACAAACCTTCAATGGTAAATTAGTTTGACCATGTGCATAGGCAATATGAGGATGCATAGTATTAGAAGAAGCTACTCCAAGACAAGGAGGACATATTGCATGAGAATTTATAAGACCTCGTTCAAGAATAAGGATGGAAAAGGAGGTGTTTGTGCCTTCAATAATAGTGCTTAAAAGAGGAACGAATAGAGTGTGAAGATAAAGTGGATAGGATAGCTCAAGATGACTTAAACATAGGTGGTGAGAATTACCAACATGAAAGGAGTGCCAATTCTCAGCATGAGAGATGCAATAGAAAAATATATGAGTGTACTCACCATGTCTCACAATATCAAGAACACATAGATATAGAAAAAACACTACTTAATGAATAATATGTGGGGATGGAATATCAGGATTAGAAATATCATGAACCTCCATCCATAGTCATGGGAGATGAATACAGATGCCCAAATCAAACAAACATAGGATTACCTCCTTGACCACCATGATTAAACCTTTAGAATATGAGATAATTTCTTCGAAGGCATACAAAATACTCATTGAGATAGTCAAATATCTTGAGAAATAGGACATGGTTGGGTAGAAGCCAACCCTGAGTAAAATACACAACCAACCATTGTGCCTTTTAGTACCGATTCTTGCATATCCTAGGCACTTTGAGATGCCTAGGTTAGAAAAATTTATGAGAGGAAGATGCACAAGAACATGTCATGAATTTTATGAATGCATACTTCCAAATTGAACATATTGATACCCTAATACTAAGAACATTCATCATGATGTTATCGGTACATAAAATAAATGGTTCAATAAATTACCTAAGAATAACATCATCAGCTTTGAGCAACTGGTGAATGCATTTCTTGAATGCTTTTCATTTGGCATCAAGAAAAAGGTAACGTTGTTTGATCTAGTAAACCTAAAGCAATACGATGATGAGCTAGTTATGGACTATGGAAACATATGGAGGAAGATAATGGAAAAATTACCATTTGTTGTTCCCACTGTAGAGCTCACCTGGATGTTTACCAATAGTTGTGCAAAGCACATCTTATTGCTACTAGAACTATAATAGTATAAAACATTCGAGGAAGCCTTGGTTCAAGCCAAGCTAATAGAAGACATCAAGGTTGATGAAGACAACCTTAAGCTACAAAACAAAATGACTATAATAATAAAAATTGCAACAAGAATCAATAGAAGTGGGCCAAACCTACTCAAGTCAACTAGGTTGTGTTAAGCATTCCAAAGAGAAGGAATAGCCAACAACTATAGAACTATTAGGCTCAACCCCCATCGACCAACTACAACCCAAATAATGACCAATAAGAAACATTGATCACCTTGCTATTTCATGCCTTTATCAGAGTTGATGAAATCAATATTCAACCAGCTAAGTGAAGCACAAAGACTCAAGCTACTTGAGATTCAAATTCTTGATCCTAACCATCCCAATCCCAAGGGATATAGTAAATATCAATAATACCCATATCATAGAATACATAGGCATGACATCAAAACATATATCAAATTCAATAATGTTGTGCAAAACATGATTGAGAAGGGTGAGCTAAAATTTTACAACCCATTAGCACCTAACAATAGATATATGGGCATATTTATAAACCCATTGCATAATAATGAGGTCATCAAAGATTAGGGTGCTCAAGTTAACCAAGTTTCAGTCGAACCTCCCACTCAGGGGAGCATTAGAATTGTTGATATAGTCAAAATGGTGATAAAAAAGCCAATGATATAACCAATAAGAGCCTCTAGTGGCTCCTATTCATATATCGACTACACCTCAGTAGAGGTATGTGTAAAATAATCCTCCAAGTCCACCAATGTGACCTGTGGTAACTATTTAGAGTAGACTTGCGCAAAATCTCAAAATAAAACTAGCCAAGTTACCAATATATCATCTCATTCAATAATACCCAAGACATAGGGAGAATTTAATGTAAATCCTAATATTTATTGAGCTTCAACCCTAGAAACCTAATGCATTCATAAATTTTTTGGAGTAGGTCCAGTAGTGTCAAGATCCTGTGATCCATTTCTATGATCACAAAATCAAGGAAGTGTCTACTAATATAGCAGATCCACCTTTGCATATCATTGCATCCATCAATGACATACTCTTCAAGAAGGTTCTAATAGACATGGGATAATTGATTAACATTATCACAACAAGGGCTATAGGGCACCTAAAAATCCCTCGGTCCAACATTGTCCCAACCTCCTATACATTAAGAGCTTTCAATGATGTGTTGTGCTCCATAGTGGGTACAATTGTTCTGCCTATAAAGGTAGGGAAAAATACCATCCCTATAATGTATCATGTATTGGAGGGGGTAATGTGATACGACATCCTCCTAAGGCATCCATGGATAAGGGATATGTAGTGTGTTCCCTAAAAATTACACCAATGCATCAAGAATGTGTATGAGGTACAAGTGCATGTGGTTTCATAAGATGAAGAGAAATTTAAGTACATGCATTAGGTCAACTTGTCAATGGATTTCATCCTTCTATTGATACACCTATACATAAAGCCTTCATACCCTACCACACAACTAGAAAGTAAGTCTAAATTGGTGTGAGGTGACCCATCCACATCAGCACCACCTCCTACATTTAAATCTACTAGCACCTCTAAGAAACCAATAACATCCAAGGCAAAGGACTCTCAAAAGCTAAAAGCACCCCTAGTGGAGGAAGGACCTAAAGAACTTCCAACTATAGCAGCTATAGAAATTTTGAATCCCATGGAGGAGGAATATTCCCAAGACATAGCCGAGGAGGTACCTCAACCTACCTCGCTTACTTCATCAACAATGTCATAGGCACCGTAGGTGACAATTCACTTAGTGAACATAGGATTAGATGAATATCTTATGTATAATGTGACTTTCACACCTGTTATTGAGTTTGTGTAATACATGGGATGGCCAAGAGTCCCAAACATACCAATAGGGATAGTGGTTCCATTAGGGATTTCCCCTAACCAATCCAACTTCATATATGCTGGTCTAGACTATGCTCATAATGATTTTGATATTGAAGAGGATGAGGATGAACCATTCATCATAAGTGTTCATTACTTGTCAAATATTAATTTTGCTCTAAGTTACTTTGAATGATACCATTGGCATGGATATGGCTTAGGTATGTACAAGCAAGGGCATCGGCCTCCATTCTAGCTGTAATACCAGCTACCTACCGATAGGTTTGGTCTAGGATACCATATCCATACCCATAATGATTCATTTGTAGAAACCTTATATAGGCTAAGTTTAGGGCTTGGGAAAGACATAAAATGGAATCCCTATAAACCCTATAATAGAAACTACTTGGGTGATGGATGGGTGGTTATGGTCAATATCGGATCACCCGATGAGAATCATCCAAATTTCTCTCTTGAAGCACACCCATCAAGAATTATCCTATGGGAAGATGAACCAAGACATGGTTATGAGTGAGAAGAGAATGATTATGTCACTAGTGAATCCAAAGATGAAGCTATACTAGCCTATCATAGACCTCGGTATTTACAATACCTTGCTTGGATAGGTAACATAGAGAGCAAATACATATCGAATGAGAGTGGATATGAGTCAAAAGACTCAACTGATATGGCCTACCTTGGGCCTAGACATGCACAACACATCATGAGACCAATGGAAATAGATAATATATTATTTATATATGAAAGTGACTATGAAGATGGGACTAAAATGACCTATCTTAAGACTAAAAAATTAGGTCACTACCCAATTCCAGTGGGTAGGAATGAGGGATTCTTCATAGATGAAAATGACTATGAATATGAGATTGGGATGTCTTATCTTGGGACTCATGACTTACATCAAGTCAATCTACTTATTGAAAGAGAAGAGATAATCCATATGATATATCCTAGCCCTCACTTCAGGGGAAGATCACTCACTTCATATGAAATCTATAGCATGGTTTTCCCTGATTTTCATACATTTAGAGAGCTACTTTAGCCTAATGATCCCATCATATCATCTATCCATAAAATAGATCCTGAGATACCCATACCCCCATAGCTACATCTTGTGTGTGGAATGTCAACCATTAATGTAGATCTTCACCTGTATTGTCTTGGAGATTTCATCACATTCATGATATCCATTGATTTGACCACTCCACTCCATAATCCAGTAGATCCTTCAAAACCATTGTGTCTTAACTTATATACTATTGATTGGGATCATGCTGATTCACACCCAAAACCTAAATATTTCTTCCCTAATGAAAAAATTTTACAACCATTTTATTTTGCACGAAGCTACACACATGATTTTTATCACACTGATTTTGACCATGATACAATTGAACCTTTAAACCCAACATATGACATCCATTTAATCCCCACTCTCCATTATCTTGAGGAGGGGTCACATATGGCAATAGAGGAGACTTTCAAAGTGGCCATTAGCGATGATCCATATAATATAAAGAAATTCAAGTTCTGAGAAAGCCTATCTCTAGAATAATAGGCCATCATTATTCCTCTATTTAAAGAAAGAGAAAGTATCTTTTCTTGTACCTACAAGGATATGTTAGGTTTAGATTCGAAATTGGTTGTCCACAACCTTTCACTAGATCCTGCAAAGAAACTGGTCAAGAAAAAGCTCAGAAAGATGCATCTAATCATTGCCTTGATGGTAAAGAATGAGTTGTATAAACTATTGTATGTAGTCTTTATTATTTCCATAGACTATCTAGAATGGGTATCAAACATGGTGCCCTTAGGAAAACCTGATGGAAAAATTTGTATTTGCATGGATTTTTTAAATCTTAAAAAGGCAACACCAAAGGATTCATTCCCGTTGCTTAACATAGATTCTCTTGTAGATGCAACTACATGTCATGAGATGCTCTCCCTCATGGATGGTTTTTTTTGTTACAATCAAATTCGTATTAAATCCAAATACCAGCATAAAACCACGTTTACCACTCCATGGGGAATATTTTGCTACAAAGTAATGCCATTTGGTCTTAAAAATATTGGTTCCACGTATCAGCAGGCTATGACATACATTTTCCATGACTACACGCATAAGATCTTAGAAGACTATATCGATGACTTACTGGCCAAGTCATTACTACATGAAGAACATGTCAAGATCCTCAGAAAGGTCTTCGATCACCTAATTGAGCACAATGTTAGGTTGAATACCAAGAAATGCATCTTTGATGTAACTTTTGTAAAACTCTTGGGAATCATCATTTCTAAATGAGGCATTGAAGTAGACCCTAAAAAGGTAAAGGCTATCCTAGAAATGGCCCCATCCATTAACATCAAATATATGAGAAGCTTATAGGGTAAAGTAGCATCCATAAAATGATTCATCATACAACTATCAAACAAATGTCAACCCATAAATCGACTACTACACAAGGGGGTCCCATTCCATTGGGAAAAAGAATGTTAGCAATCCTTTGCAAAAATCAAGAATTACAAGGAAACACCTCTAGTATTAGCTCCACCAAGACCATATGTGCCATTATTTCTATATATATCCACTACTAATTTTTCTTTGGGCACCATGTTGGCTCAAAAGAATGTGTAATATAAAGAACAAGTAATATATTACATCAGTCGCACCTTGGTGAGCTACGAGATAGGATACACACATAGAAAATCTATGCTTAGCAATGGTATTTTCAACCAAGAAATTATGCCACTACATGTTGAGACATACAACGTATGTAATATCCAAACAAAATCCTTTGCAATATATGATGAGCAAGACATATCATAATACATGTACTGCGAAGTGGATCATGCTATTGATAGAATTCGACTTGGAATTCATACATCAAAATTCCATCAAGGGTCAAGTTATAGTTGATCAACTGGTAGAGGTGTCTCTTCAGAATAGTATGCCTCTCACCATAGAAATTCTTGATGATGTAGTATTTACATTATCAAAAGCATCTGAATCTAAAGAACCTAAAAAGAAAGTTAACATGACTTTGTTCTTCAATGGTTTGATGTTTGAGAAAGAAGGTGGTGTAGGGATTGTATTTTTCACACCACAATATGATCCAATGCCCTTGTTATTTAAGCTATACTTCCCTTGCATGAATAACAACACTGAATACAACTCCCCAATCCCAAGTCTCCAAACAACCATCACTATTAAGATCAAAATGGTAAATATCTTTGGTGACTCCCTTCTCATAGTCAATCAAGTTAAGGGACTATTTCAATGTAGGGATCCAATTTTGAAAATTTACAAGGAGCTTATTGACACATATCTAGCCCAATTAGAATGGTATAACATCGAGGTAATCCCTCGCACATAAAACATATATTTATACACTATGGCATATTTGGGATCCTTGATTCCTTAGAATCCATTTTCTGATTTCACTACCATTCATGTGAAAATGCTCTCACAATTAGTGATGCAGTGTGAGGCTTTTGATAACAAAGAATCAATCAACATAATTCATATAGAACCAAACCATGAGTGGTTCTATAAATCTAGAAACTTTCTAAATAAGGTACCTTGGGGGTCCTTGATCTCATAGGGTCCTATTATGAATGGTATCATTATTCACCATAAGGTTATTTCTCAATCTGCATTTGTGGACATTGAATCATAGGAGGAAAAATCCATGTTATATTGAGGTTATAGCTTATCAAGATTGGCTATCCCAATTACAAGATTTCCTAAAACTTGGAATCATCCCACAGGTACTGTCGCATGCTAAAAAATGAGAATTAAAGCAAAGAGAGGAAAGATATGTCCTGCTAGGAGGTATATTGTATCGTTGAATCTATGATGGAGTCCTTCTTCATTACTTAGAGACCCAAGAATCATCTTGGGTGATTTTTCAAGCTCACAATAGTACATGCGATGGCCACTTCAACGGTATGGCCATCATCAAGCACATTCTTTGAATGGGTTATTATTGGCCCACCATGGATAAGGATTGCTATGATTATGTCAAGAAATGCATTAAATATTAACATCATGTAAATTTGATGCACTTAATCTATTAAGGAACTATTTACCTATGAATGGAAATGAATATTGAATTGCAAAAAATAATATGTAATCATGTTAGATTTGGAATCACTTTTGAATAATTGGGAAACCCCAATAATAGAATAAGTAATATTTTCATAGATGCTTTTCAAAATAAGAATGATTTCCTATTTAAACTACTTATGGGTTGTCTTGTGAAAGGACACACCCATCTATAGGTGATTATATATGATTAATTAAGTATATGATTAATGTTAGGAGCGGACCCTAACATGCCACCCTCCTTAAAAGGAGATTTGTCCTCAAAGCTCAGAGTGAGAGGCTTCATCCTCTATTTCACTTATAGTATGAGCTCATGTTCTTGTACCATTTTAATATCAGTGTTCCTAAAGCAAGGATATTGGGAAGGTGGAAGTGTTGGTGGTTTTTTCATGGCTTGGATAGAATTTACATGGGAAACCCTAGCCTTTCCTCCTTTTGGAACAACTTTCTCCATGCAATGAGAGCTTTTTAGGAGAGCAGGGCCAGATTTTATCCCTTTAAGCATATATATGTGATCATTTTGTGTGAAATTCATCCATAAGTTGTAGAGGTTCCATTAAATTATTCCAAGTATTCATAGCCATTGCACACCTAAAAAAATATCACAACCTCCTAATGGAATTGCATACATGTCCTATTTGATGGTGTAATTTCCCAAGGTGAGCTTAATATTATGACATTTCCCATTACAAGTGATTCTTTCCCCATTATCGATCATGATTTCAAAAGTATTACAAGGATGGATAAAGCAGTTGATTTGTTTTTCCATGTGTGGGTCGATGAGATTATGTGTACTTCTAGATTCAACAAGCACAATAATATTTTGTTGTTTAAAGGAGCTAAAAAATTTCATAGTTTGAGGGGATGAGTTTTTGGTAAGGGCGTTGAAGGAAATTTATAACGGACCTTGAGGTTTATCTTCAGGTATATCTTCCACTAGTTCGACCTCAATTTCTTCTTCATCTAGTGTTGATTGACTAGAAATAGCTACATCTAGAATATAAAGTTTGGATGTAATACATTTGTGGCTCAGAATGAATAACTCATCACAATGATAACAAAGGCCTTTTGCTTTTTGTTATTTCATTTATTCAAAATTGAGGCATTTAATTGGTAGGGTTGGGTTAATTTTAGGGGTGGTGAATGTGCTTTGTGCCCTACCATTATGCATCATCTTGGGAGTGATGTAAGTGGTTGATGAATTCTCCATAGGTGGTTTCCCCAATTGGTGTTGTGCCTTGATTTTATCCGTAGCTAGTTTCACCAACCCTATGGTCTGTATTATGTTTGTGGGATTATACATTTGTACCTCTATTCATATTTCTTCCTTTAATCCATTGATGAAATAGTCTTGAAAGAAGGAAGCGTCTAGCCCGGTTGTTTGATTTTCCAATCTTTCAAATTCAGCTTGATATTCCTTTACTGAAGTGGTTTGGCACAATTTGGTGAGAGCTCCTATGAAATTTTTAAAAGTGCTAGGTCCAAACCGTACTAATATATTTTGTGTAAATTTTAACCAAGTAGGAGTTCCATTGGTTTTTTTGAACTATTGGTACCATTGGATGGCCTCATTATCTAAGTGAAAGGATGCAATATGCACCTTTTGTATTTCAGGGATTTGATTTAAAGAGAAATATTGCTTTGCTCGATAAATCCAGTTTGTAGGATCACCACCTTCAAATTTTGGAAAATTTAACTTGGTAGTCTTGGGTAGGGTGGATTTTTGTGGCCCTACCCATGGTGTCTAGGGTGGTGATCCTCTATTAGTTTGATTAATTTGTGTTAGTGCCATATTCTGACTGACAATGTCTAGTTTTAAGTCTAATGCAAGTATTCTTTGCTCGAGTTCTTGTCTCATAGTTGTGCCCTCCTCTTTGCCTTAGTGAATTTCTTGGTAAATTTTCTCCATCATGATTTCTTGTGATCGTCGTTCTTCGGCCATTACGGTTTGTTATTGGAGAGCTTATTACCACAATATTGACAAGAATTGGTAAAAAGTGCAAGATTTAAAAGTTGTTAGCAACTTTTGCAAAAAGTTGCTTATTTTGTCAAATTTTGTAAAAGTTGTTTTTACAATTTCCAAAAAATTATTTTCAACTTTTTGTTTTTGTCAAATTTGTAAAAGTGTTTCAAAAATTATTTTCAATTTTTTTGTTTTTGTCAAATTGAGGAGCACTTTTTGATAAAAATTTTGGGCGACTGCCCTTAATAGTTTTAAATTCATGATTTACTCTATTAACTATTGTTCTGACAGGTCAAAACTATGTTAGAGGGGAACAGACACAATAGAGTAATGGTATATGAGGTAGGGTAGTGGAGGGAAATCGAGATGGTAGGTAGGCTAAGCAAAGTGTAAGTGAGGTGTTAGGTTGGGCAACATGTAAGATGAGGTGGTAGGATGGATAGCATGTAAAGCAAGTTAGTAGGCATGCTAGGAAATGTGTAAGTGAGGCATTAGGTTGGGTAGTGCACAAGGTGAGGTGGCAAGCTAGGGGGTCATACACAACATGGGAAGATATAATAAGTAGTGTGGGAGTCGAGGTGAAGCATGGTAGACAATATGGGTGGGATAGAGCGACATGCTAGGGAGGCAATCGAGGTAGAATAATGAGCGAAGGGGTGCTAAGGATGAGGAGCAGTGAGAGCCACACATTTTAAGATCGCTAGAAATTTGAAATGGGTACAATGGGAGGGCAGTGAATCATGAAGTGAGACAACTAGGTGGTGTTTACGCATGGGAAGGGAGGTTGGATGCCTAGCAAGCTAGGCAATGGTTTATGTGACCAATCACAATTTTATATCCTACTTGCATCTTCACCAGGGCAATTTGGGATAATTGTTTATCCCATTTTTTTAAACTTGATGCTCTTCCGATGTCATGTAATTTATCCCAAACAAAAAAAAAATTGCAACTTTAATATTGCACAGTGCAAGTATCACTGGTAATAGAATGGATCTCCCCTCTACAAGACATATCTTGCTTTTGTTGTTTGATTTTGTTCTCTATTGAAAAAAATTGTCTTCCTCTAGTGTAAGAAGATGGATTTATTTACAGATGTTTTTATGGAATGTGAACATTGGGTGTAAGGGAGATGAATGATGGGGCAACAAGAATGCATTGAGATCAAGATAGCTCTGATACTAGATGTTAAGGAACTATTTACCTATGAATGGAAATGGATATTGAATTGCAGAAAGTAAGATGGAATCACGTTAGATTTGGAATATCTTTTGAATAATTAGGAAACCTCAATAATAGAATAAGTAATATTTTCTTGGATGTTTTTCAAAATAAGAATGATTTCCTATTTAAACTACTTATGGGTTGTCTTGTGAAAGGACACACCCATCTATAGGTGATTATATATGATTAATTTTAGAAGTAGACCTTAACATAATCATAGGCCTTATAGCCCATTCAATCAGTCTGGCCATTTTCTCAGTGGGGTTTCAATTTAATCAAAAATATTTCTCCCCTTTCATCAAGCTAACACATATTTATCTTAACAACCACTGAGTACTTCACCAATTGGGTGGAAGAAATCCCCTTAACATTGACAATAGGACCACAAATCATGGATTTTATACTTCACAATATCATCTGTCACTTTGGATCCCCTTCAAGATAATCTCGAATAATGGTCCTTCATTCAAAAATAAAAATATGCAAGCTTTAATGTCTAAATACAACATTCATCATAGTTTTGCAACACCATATTATCCATAGGTAAATGGGTAAGCATAAGCCTAAAACAAGATAATAGTAGCCATATTAAATAAGACAATTAAAGAAAATCATAAGGATTGGCATCTGCAATTACCCATTGCATTATGGGCTTACAGGACTAGCATTCAGACGCCCACTAGGGCAAAACTATTTTTTCTTGTATATGGCACTAAGGCCATTATGTCCTTAGAGTTGGAATTTCAACATTGCACATCACATTGAAAGAGTTCAACAATGATGATATTGTATGGCAAGCTTGACTTGATCAGTTGACCCTTCTTGATGAACATCGCATCAATGCTCTTGAGAATCTCCATATTTACCAAGATTGTTTAACATGAGCTTATAAAAATAAAGTCCACTTGAGAGACTTTAAGGTTGGGGATCTTGTGCTTAAATAGAACCAACATAACTAAAATCTATCATTGCATCTATGAGATAAATTTATGACCAATTGGATAGGTCCCTATATCATCTCAGAGAATATTAGACCTGAGACATATTGCCTAACATAATTAGAAGGTTTTTAGGATCCAGAGCCTCTCAACATTATTCATCTAAAGGTATTTTACACATAATAATGAAAAAGCACAAAAAAAATTCAAATAAATGTCAAAATTATAAAAACAATAGAAAAAAAAAAGCTCCAAAGGGATCTTAAAGTCTTTGTTCAAAGCACAATAGCCCAAAAGGCATCTTAAAACCCTTTGGTCATATCAAAAAAATCCCCAAAGGCATCTTAAAGCCCTTTGGTCAAATCACAAAAGGCTCCAAAAGCATCTTAAAGCCCTTTGGTCAAATCACAAAAGGCTCCAAAGGCATCTCAAAGCCCTTTGGTAACATCACAAAAAGCACCAAAGGCATCTTAAAGCCCTTTGGTCACTGCACAAAAATCCCCAAAGGCATATTGAAGACCTTTGGTCAAAAAAAAAATCAAAAGCACAAAAATATTTTAAAGTCAAAAAGCTCAAAAATATTTAGAATAATCAAAACTCAAAAAACAATGGAAAACATTAAAAATATAAAAATATTTGCATTTGGCATTCACATCCATTATTTGCATTGCATTAGGCATATTGCATCCATTGCATTTGCATTAGATAGATTTGTATTTGCAATCTTACAAATGACACCACGTTTGTATCTCAATCATGCACCTTCAAATCCATCACCATCCATAACCCATGTGTGTAATTGTGTTTTTCAACACAACCCCTCCTATTGCTATAAGGAATATACTAGGGTTTTTCAATCACTCAGCCATACCTAGTGATTTTATCAAACTTTGTAGAAAGTTATCTTTTCTTTTGATAGATGAGGTTTGGTTTTGATAGCACCTGGTATATTTTAGAATTCCATCACTAATCAAAACACTAAAATCCTAGTTGGAACAAGGGAAATATGAACACTACAAAGTGGTACTAGGAATCCTAAGTGAAAGGTTTTTACTTGCTCACCTTGTGATGTGCATGGTCTAGGATTTTGATGATTGGAAAAAGTACAAGATCCCCCCTACCCAAAGAAATCCCTTGCTTTAATAAAAACAAGCAAAAATCATGAAAAAAACAAAATTCAAAAGAAAAATAAACAGTGATTATCATCACTACAAAAATCCCTTGCTCAAAAGAAAATAAAATTTAAAGTAAATAGTGATTTTCATCACTAAAGCATGAGTAAGTATCCCAAATAAATATGAATAAAATAAGGGGGTGAAGATATTGAATCCCTAGAATGGTAAATCTCCACAAGCCATTGAGTGATCCCTAATACAACAATGGTCTACATGAATCCCACCTGGAATTAGGGTAAGCTCTAAGCAATTTGCAAAAAGGGCTAGCTTTAGGTGTCTTGTATTACCTAGTGGTCTAATCCAATTGAGTCCAACTTAGGATCAGGATAAACATTTGAGGATCCCCAATACAACAATGGGCTGCATGAATCCTACCTAGAACTGGGGTATGCTTATGTTTTATCTAATATATTCATTTTAACACATAGGGATAATGAGTATCTAGGTATTCATAACAAAAAATTTATCCTTTAGGAGCCCTGTATGGTCAGTATACAACTTTTATGAAGTAAATAGGGTGTTTGAGTCTCATGGAAAACCTCAAAAATCCCCAAATAGCAATAAATCATGTCATTAATCAAATCATCAACTTTCTTTAGGAGGTTTTGTTCATTAAAGTGTGTTCATGAATAGGATAGATACTGGATAAATATCAGCAATGTATTTAGACAGCCAATAACTATTTTGTACAAATATTTTAATTAAAAAAAATCTTATAAAGAAAGCATATACATATCACATCATCTCATCTCACATTTGAATGCTTAAATAATTAATTATTATATCAAGAGTTATCGTTTACATTTATGATTGTGTTACATTTTGTGGTGTCATCCATTAGATTTTTAACTCATATCATATTCATTGCATATTTTTTAAGTGATTAAGGCATACAAGTTCATTTACATTAGATCATCATCATATAAACAATGCATTACACACATCACATTTATCATACCATAACATCATAAATTAGATGCATACAATTAAAGCAAAATCAAACATGCATTTAATGCAAAAGCATTGCATCCATATATGCATACATCACCATAGTATATCCACATATCTAGATCATAGCATCTAAGCATCCATCCATCATCTAGCTAAAGCATGACATAAATACATCACATCATATAGCATAAGATCATAGACATTGATTCCATATGCATCTCATAAACATAAAAAAAAAAAATAATAAATTGATACACATAATGAGCCATTATCAAAATAGAATATCATATATATAATATGTGTCAAAGTAAGGACATCAAGGTACAAAAATAATTGTAGGCTATAATAGTGTAGGTCCATCGACATTACACTAAAAAATAATAGAAAAGACATCCTAATCATTAGACTGGGCCTATTCCCTAAGCTCACCTTCACCCTTAGCTCTATCTCTACAAGTCTTTCTAGAGCTGGTCCCTATAGATCTATTTGAGCAAGCACCTATCCTTTGGCTTGATCAAACTGAGGAATGATCGGTCTCACTCTCAATCCTTTATGACCCCCTACTGTAGACCTATCTGGTAGACAACTGGAGACACCTAAAATACATCATGTTTAGAAGACTATCCATATGGATGTGTTCATAGACAATATGAAACCTCTTGGATCTCTCCAAGAGAAATCAGTGGTCCTAATCACTCACATAGGGTAGTTCTAGCCCATCTAGGCCTAGCTATTCGCAAGAGGAGCAACCACCACACCTGGCCACTAAAGACTACAATAGCCACACCTCACCACTAAACCTGATAACAGATAACATCATACACAGTATGGCCATGAATACAATCCTAGATCATGTAGTCTGACTACACCTCTACATGGTTAGTGGAGGGATTTTGGCGAGGAACTCTCTGAGTTCCTCCTAACTACCCCTTCCATGCTTGTTTGTGACTGATGCTTATAACTCAGGATGGTCAGTCATATGCAATTTAGATTGAGGCTTCTCTAGGAAGCCAAGTTCCATATATGAGAGGGAAGTCTACATACAAAAAGCCCTATCAAAATGGATAACCGATCTACATCCTTTTGAGGAGCATTGGAATGTTGTTCGTTTGAGCTACGTCCATGCATCAATTTTTTGATTCACCATTCTCAACCACCAATCAGTGTAGGAGACACACCTGGTGACCCTTGAACATCAATTATAACAAATGGGATAGCACAAAAATATATTATTCACAAGGAGGAGAGCTTCACATCACATCTTCTATCTTGGATAGTGGCCCACATGCATATCTTAGGGTATAAGCATTATTTCCTTTTGCTTTTAGTTTAGATTCATTACTACTCAATTTATGGCTTAATCATAGTTTAGACCTGGTTTCATTAATGCTTTTATTTCACATTTTCTTAGCTTATCATGCATTTATTATTATGTTTATGCTCATATTTCATTATTATTATCATAAATATTTAGATCCGCTAACAAAGGCCTCATCTAGAGAGGCAACCCATCCTACTAAGCATGCTTTATTGTTTCCATGAGTGCAGGTACAGATCCTCAAGATTAGATTGAAGCAGTAGGAGCACAAAGATCCCTCCAAGCCTAGATCTAGAGAAGAGAGCATCTGTAAGCCCCCATACAATTTCATGTGTAGGACCAGGAGGCCTACAAGAATGCATCATTCCCTTGCAAGGAATACATCCAATCATCACCCTATATTGTCTAACTATTTGTATTAAAATGATGGGTATCCCTTAGAGGGATGAAATTGTAATCAAGTATTGAGATATCAATAAATAAAGCATCTTTATTTGTTTTCTTACTTTCAGGTTGCATGTGCTTTCAGTATTTTAATTTTGTGTAAGATATTTAATATATGTAATAAATCCAAAATTGCAAGTAGGGTAGTCGAGATGTGCACTTCTTGGGGTCACACAAATGGTGATCATGGTGGGACCCCACCAAGTGTTTTTTTGACCATTTTACTATTATTTTAGGCATATTTTTGTGTGCAAGTTTGGCCACTCTGGTCAATAGTGACCAATAGATCTTAGCTGCTATAGATGACATTGGCTAGAATTAGTTGCTCTGGTCAACAATAGCTAGTAGAAGAGTGCATAAGAGCTCAAAATTTTCATCATGAAAATGGGATTTGAGGTAGGTTTCATCTTCTATTTTATCTATGATCTTCTATCTGCATTTATTTTCTAGAAATAGCAAGCAAAAACATAGTCTCATTAGAGAAAAATGAAGAAAATGAAAAGAAAAATGTATTGTACATTTCTTAGATTTATTTAGTTTCCTCTAGGTGTTGCTAGGAATAGCGGGCCTCTACTTGTAAGGTCTACCCTAGTCTCCAGTATGCTAGGCTTCTATGTGATTAGTCTGCTTGCATGTGGCCCAACCAGTGGCCACCCATTCACAAAGTAGGAAGTGCATTGCATAAATATCATCTATATTACATTAGATATGCATATTTCTAAAGGAAAAATATTATTTTTAGGAATGTAGTGATGTAAATCATGAATTTTGGTTGATGCATCATTTTATATTTCAAAAATATAAAAATAACTCCACACACTTGCACGTTCCACAATAACAGTGGTATGGTTGGAATTCATCATTGACCCCCAATTCAGACCGGTGATGTTGAAATTCATCTCCTTCCATTGGATTACCCCCTATAAATCCTTAGACAAAATAGATAACTCCTTTTTAATTGGCATATGCCACTTGTGTTCAAACTATCTCCCACTATTTCATAGTGGAAGAGCTAGGTGAACCCCCCACTGGGAATTAAGTAGTTTACCCTAGAATCTTTCAAGAAATCATGTTTGGCACTAGTGTTCCTAATATCCACTTTGATTGAGTTACCTCATTCTAAGTCAAAAGTATGAACAAGAAGTTAAGATCAAAAACAAATCTAAACACACAAAATAGTTTAGGTAACATACTAATACTTAAAAGAGATAAAAACTTGCTTGTTTTGCCTGCATAATTTGGAGATTAATGAAGAATATAATGCATAATCAGAATGGTGAATACATGGAGCAACCGCCCTTGGTCCATAAATGAGGTGGAAACTAATTCTCTTCACACTCACAGTCACACCAGCATTGAGCCGCCCATCCATAGTGTCATCGAATGAATTTTGATAAGTCTTAAGGGAAAAAATTCAACCCTTGGGGGGACTCCATATGAAACCCCAACAAGAGAGCCACATACTAGTTCCTCATAACATAGGCATGAGGAGGCTTCATGGACTCTCTTATAACTCAAGAACATAGAGGCATCATAACCTCCTTCATCACACAGGTACAAGGAGTCCTCAAGACCTTCCTTGGTGCATCGACATGCGGAGGTATCACAACCCCCCTCATCACATAGACATACGAAGGCTTCAAGATCTCCTTCATCATGTTGATATGATGAGGCATCAGGACCCCCATCATCATGTAGGCATGTAGGGGTTACAAGACCCCAAACCTCATAGGAAACACATAGGATAGATCAACCCATTGAAGGGTATGACATTAGGATCATGCCCAGTCATTGGCCTAGGACATCTTACAGTCTCCCTATAGATGGTAATATATCCTTAAACCATGGGATTATTGGTGCCAATGGGACTCCACAAGATCATCCATGGATAACCTGACAACTTTATGGGTTGGATCGAGTTCCCTCGAGACCAACTTCTAGAATTATTGCTATTGAATATTCTACTTTAGGAAGTTCATGTAGCATAGCCACTATATGCACTAATAAACTATGGGAAGATCCAAAGAAACCCCATAGCACATACACTACTTCATATCATGAGGGTACTCAACCTATAACATAATACACAGAGTAGGTCACCGTAGTGGACAAAGGCAAGTGCATAGTGGGAGCCTCCCCGAAGGGCCGAAGCATTAGAACTCCTCACATAGAGTTATAAATACATGAGACTTCAATAGAAGGTTGCTCTAATTGCTTACATAGGTTGGAAGAGGAACTATGCATTGAGAAAGAACACGTAGAAGCTCTTGAGAAAGAAGAGTGAAGGAAGAGGTGCCTATGCCTACAAGAAAAATACTCAAGAGAATAAAGAGCTAAGCATGAGGAACTAGCAAAGAGGCTAGCTCAAATAAACATGCACATAGATGGTGAGAGATATTGGCATGATATATGTGTCAATTCTCAATAGGAGAGAAGCACTAGACTATAAAATGAGCATGCTCACCATAATTCACAACATCAACAACACCTAGACCTCAAATAAACACAATTAAATGAGGAAAGGGTAGGGATGGAAGACTAGGAACAAACATATCCTGAAACTCTATCCATGGTTATAGGAGATGAGTATATATGCCCTAACTAGACCAACACAGGGTTGCCTCCTTTACCACCATAAGCAAACCTTTAGGAACATGAGATTATTTCCTTGAAGGTATACCAAAAACTCATCGAGAGAGTCAAGTCTCTTAAGAATTAGGACACAAGTAGATGGAATCTGACATTGAGCAATATTCACAACTAGCCTCTATGCCCCTTTGTCCTGATTCTAGCATATCATAGGCAATTTTAGATTCCTAGGTTAGACAAGTTTAATGGAGAGGGAGATGCATAAGAACACGTGACCAAATTCATGAACATCTGGTTCCACCATGAGAATAATTATATCCTAAAATTGAGGATATTTATCATGATGTTCTCAGGTGCAGCAACATAATGGTTCAACCATTTGCCCAAACATAGCATCATTGATTTTTAACAACTAGTGAATTTGTTCCTTGAATTTTTTTTCTTTAGAGCAAAGAAGAAGGTGAACCTATCTGATATATCCAATTTAAAACAATACGATAATGAGCTAGTGATGGACTATGGGGATAGGTGGAGAAAAATCATGGCAAAACTATCATTCTTTGTCCCTATAGAGGAACTTGTTTGTATGTTCACAAAGAGTTGTGCAAAGCACATTTCCATGTTATTGCATCTGCAACAATATGAATTATTCAAAGAATCCTTGGCTCAATCTAAGCTTATTTAAGATATTAAGATCCATGAGGGAGACCTTAAGCTCTACAAAAAGAAATAATAGAGCAAGAACAATCATAATAATAGGAACAAGAAAAAGCAAGTCAATTCTACTTAGGTTAATCAAGTTATGTTGTCTGCACCAAATTAGGGGAATGGATAATAATCCTAGAATTACAAGGCTCACCCTTCACAAACCATGACCCTAAGAAAAATCAGGACGAAAAAAAATATTGTCAACCACCTCACTACTACATACCTCTAAATGAATAAATGTAGTCAGTGTTTAATCAGTTGAATAAGGCACAAAATATAAGATTTCTTGATGTCCAAATTTTGGATCCTAACCATCCCAAGCCAAGGTGATATAGGGAATATCAATACTACCCATATCATAGGAGACAAGGTCATGACATCAAGAATTGCATTAGATTCAAGAATTTTGTACAAAACATGATTGAAAAGGGAGAGCTAAAATTTGACAACCTGCTAGCTCTTGATAACATAGATATAGGTAATATACTAGAACCTGTTTCCCAATCACGAGGCCCCTAGGGATCAAGATTCCCAAGTTAACCAAGTTCGAGTTGAGCCATCCATTCAGGGGTGCATAGGAATGGTTGAGTTAGTTAATGTGGCAACCAAGAGTTGAATATATGGGCAACCATAGCCTCCAGTGGCTCCCATATATATTTTATCTATACCTCGATAAATATAGGTATATGAAAACCCTCTAGGTCCACCAATGAGACTTGTGGTGACTGTTTGGAGTAGACTAGAACAAAATCTACAAAATACTCAGACTAAGTTATCCATTTATGATCTCATACAACAGTCCCATAGGCATAGGGAGACTTTAGTTGATATTTTGAGATCAATCGAGATCTAGCACCAGAACCTAGATGCATTCACATATTTTTGGGGTAAGTGCAATAGTACCAAGAGCCCATGATTCATTTTTATGATCATGAAATTAAGGCATTCCCTACTACCTCAGTAGACCCACATTTGCATATTATTGTATCAAACAATGACATTCCATTCAAGTAGGTTATGATCGATACAGGCTCATTGATCAACATCATCACCACTAAGGCTATAGGGCACTTGAATATCCCTAAGTCCAAAATTGTCTCAACTTCCTACACACTCAGGGCTTTCAATGATGCATTATGCTCCATAGTGGGTATGGTTATTTTTCCTATAAAATTAGGACATAAGATCATCCTTGTGATGTTTCATTTGTTAGAAGATGCTATGTAATATAACATCCTTCTAGGGCATCCCTAGATTAGAGACATGTAGTGCATGACCTCAATCCTACACCAATGCATCAAGTATGTGCATGAGAGACAAGTTTACATGGTTCAATATGATGAAGATTCATTCAAGTATGTGCATCAAGTTGAATTTCTAGGGTATTTTATCCTACCATAAATGCACTTGTACATAAGGCATTCATCCCAAACTACATAGCTAGAAATTAAAATCAAATCAGTGTGAGGTGAGCCATCCATATCGGCACAACCTCCTACATACAAAGCTACTGACACTTATAAAAAGCCTTTGAAGGATAAAAAAAGAGATAAAAATAAGTTGAATGTATCCCTAGTGGAAGAAGGACCCAAGGAAATTTTGACTATAGCAGTCGTAGGAGTCCCTACTCCTATGGAGGAGGGACACTCCCAAGAAACAGTCGAGGAGGCACTACAATTTACCTCACCTACATCATCAATAGCATAATTTACACCGTAGGTGACAATTCACCTAGCCAACACAATACTAGGTGAATATCTTATGTAAAACATAACTTTCATGCCAATCATTGAGTCTACACAAGACATGGGGTGACCAAGAGTCCCAAGTCTACTAGTAGGTATAGTAGTTCCTTTGGGGTGCCACCCAACTATACTAATTTCATATATGATGGTCTAGATTACATCCACACTGCTCCCTATCTAGAAAGAGATGAGGATGAACCTTTCACCATGAGTTTTAATTACTTATCAAATCCTAAGTTCATTCTAAAGTAATTTGGGTAGTGTCACTGGCAAGGCTATGGATTAGGCTTGTATGAGAAGGGGTGTCAGTTGCCATTTTAGCTACAATACCAAATACCTACTAATAAGTGTGGTTTGGGCTATCAAATGCAAGGTCATGATGACTCTTTGGAAGCATACCTAGACAAATTAAGCATTGGTTTTTGGGAGGACTTTGAATGGAACCCCTATCAACCCCCTAGTAGAAACTACTTCGATGACAGAGGGGTATCGATGGTTAATGTCGTACCACCTGATTAGTATGACCCTTAATCTGCTCTTGAAGTAACCCCATCAGGAGCCATCCTATGGGAGGAGGAGCCAATGCATAGATATGCAATAAGAGTATGATTATGTTCCAAGTGAGGACGAATATGGAGTTGGCCTAGCCTACCATGGGCCTTGGTATATGCAAAACCTTACGTGGATAGGCCACATAAAAAGTGGTTACATCTCAGATGAGAGTGAATACATCCTAAATGAGTGTGGATACATGTTATTTGAAAGTGTCTATGAGTCAGAGGACTCAATAGAGATGGACTACCTATGGCCTAAACATACGAGCCACATTATTGGGCTAGATACAAACATTAATGGGTTCTTCATAAGTGATGATGACTATAAATATGAGACTAAGATGGCCTATCTAAGGTATTAGAAAGCTAGCCACTAGCCTATCCTAGGACCAAAAACCAATTCCAATGGCTTCTAGATAAGCCATGATGACTTTGATAATGAGAATAATATGGCTTATCTTAGACCTTGACACTTCCAGACAGTCAATATACTTGTGGAGAGATAAGTGACACTCTATGCCATTGATCCTAATATTTGCTTCCTAGGGATACTAGTAAACCTAGATGCCATTCATTGTATGGTCAACCTGAATCCACCCACATTCAAATAAAAATTCCTACCTAATGATCCCATCATCCCATCTATCCATAGACTAGATCATGAGATCCCTATACCCCCATAGCCCATCATGAGTATCGAGGTCACACCCAAGCTATAGAGTTTCACCCATGTGGTCCTAGAGATTTCATTCCATCCATCAATATGATCTCCATTGATTTGACCACTCCACTCCATAACCCAATATATTCTAAAAAACTATTGCATCTCAATATAGATGCTATTAATTGGTATCATGTTAATTCACCCCTAGATCCTAAGGATTTCTTCCCTAATCAATAGATGCTACAACCATTCCATTTTGCATCAAGATGTGCACATGATGTCTATCATACTAGTATTGAACTTGAGTCAGTAGGAACTATAAATCTAGCAGATGAAATTTATTTAATTCTAGCTCATCAACAGCTTGGGGATGGGTCCCATATGGAAATAGAGAATAATTTTTAGGTGGACATTAGCAATGATCCTTCTCAACCAAAGAAATTCAATTTCAAAGAAATATTATCTCCAGAAGAAAATGCCATCAT
Organism: Wollemia nobilis; assembly: GCA_028583015.1. Taxonomy (NCBI): domain Eukaryota; kingdom Viridiplantae; phylum Streptophyta; class Pinopsida; order Araucariales; family Araucariaceae; genus Wollemia; species Wollemia nobilis. The sequence goes on along the minus strand of JAQPPZ010001870.1, from coordinate 13,627,719 downwards.
AATTCCTCTACTGAAAGAAAAACCAAATATCATTTTTTGGACCTACAAAAACATGTCGGGGCTAGATCCAAAGTTGGTTGTCCACAACCTGTTGCTAGACCCCAAAAAGAAACTAGTCAATGATAATTTTCAGAAAGATACATCCAACCATCACTTTGATGGTTAAAAATGAGTTTAAAAAACTTTTGTATGTGGTATTTATTGTTCCCATTGACTATCTAGAGTGGGTATCAAATATGGTACCCATAGGAAAACCTGATGGAAGGGTTCACATTTGCATGGATTTAAGGGATCTAAAAAAGGCAACTCCAAAGTATTCATTCCTATTTCCCAACATATATGCTCTTGTAGATGCAACTATAGGTCATGAGATGCTCTCCCTAATGGATATTTTTTTTTGGTTATAATCAGATTCGTATAAAGCTTGAAGACCAGCATAAAACCATGTTTACCACTCCTTGGGATACATTATATTACAAATTAATATGATTTGGATTTAAAAATATTGATGCCACATATCATCAAGCTATGACATACATTTTCCATGACTACATGCAGAAGATCTTGTAAGACTACATCAATGATTTGCTAACCAAGTCATTGCTATGTGAAGAGCATGCTGAGTCCCTTACAAAGATCTTCAATCGCCTGATTGAGCACAATGTCAGGTTGAATCCTAAGAAATGCATATTTGGTGTAACTTCTAGAAAAATCTTGGATTCATAATTTCTAAATGAGGCATCAAGGTATACCTAGCAAAGGTAAAGGCCATCTTGGAAATGGCTCTTCCCATAATCATCAAAGAACTAAGAGGCTTACAGGGCAAATTATCATTCATAAAGTGATTTATCACACAACTATCAGACAAATATTAATCCATGAATCAACTGCTATACAAGGAGGTCCTATTCCAATGGGATGAGGAATTTTAGAAAGCCTTTGCTGATATCAAAGAGTACCTAGCAACGCTGCTAGTTATAGCTCCACCAAGGCTAGACATGTCATTTCTGTTATATATATCTGTATCGCTCCAAATTTTTTGCATCCCTACCTTCAGGCTATAGGATCCGCGCCCGGAAGGAGGATGGGAAAAGGATGATGCGGTACCTCGGACGAGAGGACTTTGCGAAGGTCCCGCCTCTCAAGGGAGGTGTATTTTGGTGATTTTTCGATGGATGGTGGGTTCACCAGGAAACATTTAATGGCAGTTTCCACGCCTAGGTTTTTGGAATGTGTTTAATGAGTTCGTTTTAACCTTAAACATTCATCCTAGGTTTGGCCGAATGAAACTAAATTAAACTATATGAAAATGCAAGTTCCATGAATACAGCAGACAGATTTGAAAGCAGAAAATAGAGAATTTACAGGAGGAAAATGGGGAATACCTGATCCGGATGTCTGAAGAAGATTCTGATTTTGAAGCAGTCCCGATCGTCTGAGATTCTACAGAATCGTCTGCAATCAGACGAGATCGTCTGAGATCTAACGAATTCGTCAGACGAATTCGTCAGAGACCTGCAAAACCGAAAATAGATGCAAAATACAAGAAATCCTACAGTGCTAACAGAGGCAAATCACACCAAATAACAATATGAATATTGAACAATAGTTAAGAACAGAAATTAATGCAAATTACTGTACTTAAATGGCAAATCATGAACTTAACATGCATTCTAAGCTAAATGGGTGAACACCAAATGCAAAATAGCATAAAAACTAAATAAATAATCTAATTTGCAAAATAAAATAACAGAGACAAAGTTGAGAAAAGCAAACTCCGTGCACTGATTGCCTCGATGTAGACTGCAGTCGAGATCGTCTCGCATCAGTACGAAATCGCCTCGAATTCGACAGGATCGCCTCCGATTTGAACAGGTTCGTCGACGACGATGGGTGCTGGCTCCGGTTGAAAATCAATGATGTACCTGCAACAAAATTGCTATGGGACTAATGCAAATACAAAATTAGGATGTTTTAGCGCAGAGGGATTCAATTTGCAGATAAATTCAGCCAGGGGTTGGGGAGGGAAAATCCTAGAAGTTAAATAGGCTTAGGGGGAGTTGTTGGGAGGTTGGAGATCATCCCAATTTGGGAGATCTCCAATGGGGGAGGGTCCCAACGGCGCAGACACGCTTCTGCCCAGATTGGAGACCCGTTGGAACAGATTCCAACTATGCAAATTCAGTTTTGCGACAAGATCGTCTGGACGTCCTAGTCCAGACGAAATCGTCAAATGCGGGGCGATATCGTCTGATCGGCGACGATATCGTCAAACGGTCAAAACAACCTCTAAAATTGGCACGAAAAAGGGGGAAACGGAATACCCGACGGTTAACGGGCGGTTTGGGAGGTTAAATTTGATTTTTAAATTATTTACTAAGGTGAATGTAATTATTATAATTTTGACTGCGCCAATTTTAGGGTGCTACATTTTGCCCCCTCTTTAGCGAATTTTCCGAAGAAAATGCGTTAAAGATGAGTTCTTCTCGATCTACGAGAAAGCAAAAAATTATACCCATTTTTAGGCGACGATTCTTGGTCGAATCGTACGACAGCTTACTATGGTGCCCCCTCCGTGTTTTTACCCAAATCGAACGTTTGAGGTAAAAACACGAAAAAGCAAAAAATTATTGTTGAATAAAATTAAGAAAAATAGGGTAAAACCCTAATTCATTGTTACTGTTCATTTTTACTGTTTTGAGAGCTCTGAAGCAGAAAATGGTGGAGACGACGCACAGATCAGCAGAGGTCCGACGCGGTCTACGGGTAAGGGTCTAGACTGATCTAGAACTGATTTAATTTGAATTTACATGCTTTTTAAGTGATTTTTAGATGAATTTTGAGCATCGCGGCCGTTTTTGGGCCGTCGACGTCGTCGGGACGAAATCGTCCCGATTTCGACGAAATCGTCTCAATTTCGGCAATTTCGCCCGAGGGCGAAATCGTCGAAAGGGGGACGATTTCGTCAAATTAGAGACGATTTCGAACTACGAAATCGGAGACGATTATGCTCAAATTTGGGACGATATCGTCCAATAGTGGGCGATATCATCAATTGCAAAAAATTGAATTTTTAACTTGCATTATTGATTATTTGAATTATTGATTAATGATTATTTGTTGTTTATTGTTTATGTTGCAGAGAGGATTGCTAAAGAGCAGAGAATGGAAATATGGAGGATTGAGAGATGACTTGGCCGCGCTCACACAGGCAGAGCGGGATCTGCTGGCACAGGCCGGCTTGCAGCATGTGGCGGAGATGCCACAAATATCCACAGATATGGGGCTACTGACAGCCCTAGCAGAGAGATGGTATCCGGGGTCTTCCTATTTTTGGCTATCGACAGGGGAGATGACTCCCACACTGGAGGATGTATGGAGGATTCTGAGAATCCCCATACAAGGACGGATGATCACTCCTACGGCCAACCAGGGCCACGCTATGGGACGGTTGTGTGGTGACCCGAGCTTCGCCCTAGAGAAGGGCGGAGTGAACATCGAGGCACTACGCCAGATGCCTGGGGCATCTAGACTCACACGAGTACTAGCTAGGGTGGTTGGTGGACTTCTACTGTGCCACCAGAGCGGGTGCAGGGTACCATGGATGCTCGTAGATGTGATCTACGATATGCGGGACCATGGGTACAGGTTTTGCTGGGGCAGCTTTGTTCTATGCCGGTTGTACAGGATCCTGTATGGGGTCGTGTACAAGGGCGGCCGATGTCTGGTGATGACATCGCTACTACAGGTTTGGTGCTGGGAGCACATTGCGGTGCGGAGGCCGGTAGGGCTTCCACTGACAGGGGTAGACGGGGAGAGGCCCCGAGTCTTCTACTGGTGGCTCCGGAGAGGGGCACAGCGACGGATCGACCTGCCTATGTCCCGGAGACTGCTAGATGAGTTGATCCCGGATCAGATCACCTGGAGGCCATGGCGAGGGCACCCAGGGTGGGCCGAGGATGGACAGGAGCTGGCTCGCATCAAGCGAGTCTGCTGGTTGAGGATGGAGAGGGGAGAGGTGGAGCTCCACCGCTACGACCGAGTTTTGAGGCAGTTCGGTCTACAGCAGGGGATCCCATCTCTCAGGGATTATGAGTTTTCCCAGATCGTCCGGGATAACACCACGGTTAGCGGGGCTCCAGACATGCAGCGATTCTGGAGTCAGGATGCGGATGATGCCCCCATCCAGCCAGTGGATGGAGACGACGCAGGGGTAGCTGACGGCTACGATGCCTGGTACGCAGGCATCCGCCCTCCTCGGATGACGAGGGCTCAGGGTCCGATCCACGCGGTCGTGCATCGGATAGGGAGGCGGCACCAGGCAGCGATAGAGGCGGCCCAGGGTCACGACGGGAGAGAGCAGAGGAGGCCACAGGCACAGGAGAGGCCACGGTAGCGGGAGAGGAGGGAGGAGAGACCCCCATCTCCATAGAGGCCACCATCGCCCGATAAGGGCAAGGGTGTGGACATAGGAGAGAGTAGCGAGATGGCTACTCTCCGGGCAGAGAGAGATCATCTGCAGGCTCAGGTGCAGACGCTACAGGATGCGGCTGCACGACACCATGCTGAGGTGTCACAGCTGCGGGATGAGATTGCACGCCTCAGGGCACGGGGCGGAGGGGCGAGCTCTGGAGAGTTGACACGGGCTATCGCCCAGTTGACATTCTATCAGACACTGTACTTCCAGCTGGTGCCAGAGGTAGATAGACTACCCCTGCCAGCTAACATCGCAGATCCGATCAGGATCGGGTCATCGAGGACCACGTCCCGGTCGAGGACTAGGACTACACAGACTGCGATGGGGCCACCTCGTCCACCTCAGGGTGGGGGAGGAGATGAGGCAGAGAGCTCGAGGGGCTCTCGAGGCTAGAGGGCTGCACATTGATGTTGTATTATATATATTTTTTGTTTGATAGAGGATTGAGTATGCCGAGGTACAGATTGTGGCATACCGATCCGGTTTTGATGATGTACATATATTTGTGACATATATAGATGAGCTATTTTTGATCATATGACTTGTCTTATGTGATGCTTATGATGCTTTTATGTTTGATTGATTGATTTCATGTGATTATGTCGATGGATATATTATAATTGGAATGTCATGCTTGTAATATTTGAAATGAAATAATCTGATGTAACAAATTGGTTGTTTGTAATGAAAATGTGATAAAAATAAAAATAAAAAGAGACTTCTAACAATAATTTCAAAGGACATTGTCGCTATTATAGACCATTTCATGGAGTCGCTGCTCACTCGGTCGTCAAGCTAATCCCATTTATAGAAATATTGTTAAAAGTAAAAAGAGTGCTTAAGAGACTGTCTTAAGACTTTGGTGCAATGATGAAAAATGATGGTGATGATAATGATTTGTTTTCAGATTTTCATGAAAAATATTTGTACATGAAATAATGTTAAAAATGATTTTTGCTAGGCATAAATTCCTAAGTGTGATAAAATTTGTGAATAATTCCTTAGGAATTATACCATCATTGCAAAGTTAAAGGTTGACATAATGACATAAAATAGTGAAAAATGGGTTTGCTTTTGAAAAGCATAATTTGTGTAACATAATGAATTAAGTCATATGGTTTTCATGATTTTTGAGAAATGGGGAATAAAAATTGTTACAATGGTTTGCGCTAGGCATAGAATATGTAGGTATAGACTTATACCATCATCGCGAAAATCCAAAAAAGGTTATTTTTATTGCATGATTGATGTTTGATGAACAGGAAATATGAAAATGAGGACTTGCGCTAGGCATACAATTCCAATTTTGGTTGTGGAACTATACCATCGTCGCGAAAGTCGACACGATATATATGATATGTTTTGAAAGAAATTTTTGATTTTTCTATGATATAGTTGTCTTTGTGTAAACAACTGTACTTGATTTATTCCCAAACAAGTTGCAAAAATAATATTTCAAAGTACTTTGAAGACAAAAGTTAGATTTATAAGGAATCCCTATGTGCATATGTGAATTCATTTCCGATCTTGATTTATCATAATGATAGACAAAATCTCTCAAATACAAATGTGTGTGCAATTGCATTGTTCATTTACCATATTTGAGCAAGATACTATGATACAAGTGATTTGAAGAAACCAAATAAGTGTTCATTAACCATGATGTAGATGCATATAACCATATTAGACCACTATGTAGATCGGATTATCAAGAGCTAGCTAATCCATAAGCAGACATAGGTCTGTACAAAAGAAGGTCGCTAATGTGACAGACATATCGCCACGCTAGGAGTTACCCAAGGCCAAGCAGGTTGGGCACAAACCACTTGTTATGGGGCTTACCTCACAGTTTTCGAATAATTGAGAATTCCAGGGATTCAAGCTCATCAACCCTTCTTTTCTTTTCAAAGGGTAGGGAAAGGGATTTTATTGCTTTCTTGCTTTCTTTTGAACTTTGCTTATTTTTCTTTTGTATTTCTTTTGCTTGATAATGCTTGGAACATTGCTATAATGATATAAAAGAACATTTTTCTTTTCTCTTTTTCTTGAATTTTTCTTTTTCTTTTTCTTTGCTAGGGATACTTGCTCAGATTAGCTGTAGAGCAAGGGATTTTTATTCTGGGTAGGGGTGAGCTTGTCCTTTTGCCAATTCTCAAAGATTCTAGACCATGTGCATGATAGGATAGCAGGGGAAACTTTTCACTCAAGAAATCAGTTCTACTATGTAGCAAAACATGGAAATTACAAATATAATCATTTTATTGTGAAAAGATGTGCTTGGTTTAAGTAAATAACAAGATCAATTCTCTATGCTCAAACTTTATTTAATTGAATTTTGTGAACTTTGATATAAGAGAGATTAGTAATCATGCCAGATAAAATCAAGATATTTATTGTTGTGAGTGTGCAAGTGAGGGATTCAAAATAAATGCTAATTTTATCCAAAATAAGTTGAAACATATAACTGCAATAATTGTAAGAAAATATATATAAACACTTTTGAGAAGTTTTGAGAATGTTGACTCTCTCTTTCTTCTGTATATTGTTTTGGTTTCGAAAGAGTCAAGCATATAGCTGTTTTTAGATTTTTATTTTGATTTTAGTTTTTGAGCAAACAATTTAACAAGTGCTTTAAATAAATGCAATAGATAGTTTTTGAAGATTTTTGGAGATTTATGAATGTTTTTGATGTTTTTGGATAAATTGAAAGAAATACAAGATAGTAATTTTGAACAAATATATACATGGATGAAATGACCAAATTTATGCATAGTAACGTTTAAGATGCAAAATATTCATGGGTTCTTTAAGTTCTTTACCATCTAAGGTAGATAATTTATATGCTCCTGATTCAAATTTAGCAGTAATGATGTATGGTCCGAGCCAATTGGGCTCAAATTTACCTTTAAGTTCCTTAGTTGCATTTGTATTTTTTTGAAGATTTTGATTTTTTTGTATTTTGATTTTAATTTATGAATTGAAATTGGTGGTATATACAAGATGATCTATATACACTATACAAGGTTATTTGAGTATAGCATGTCTAAGGTTGCTTCAAAATCAAAGGAGGTTTTGAAGGATAATCTGGTTGAGGTGAAGGTAAGAATAGAAGGTGATGAATAAAAGGTAGTGATAACAAAAGCTTTGTTATAATGTAGAATAATGTAGCAAAAGATTTGACTTTTATATGTGTAAAATTGATCATGTTACAAAATAAAATGTCAGAAGGATAAGAAAGTTCTTCATTCTTATCATTATATTCCAAGTCTTGATAAGATGGAGAAAGTATATGTGAAAGATATGCATGGATGTTATTTGGTAAACAAGGATGATCATATATGGATGAAGAAAAGTGATGGATAGAAGATAATTGTGATAATAGAGAATGTATAGAACTTGATGTTTCAATCGTTAAATATTCTTCAAATGGTGTTGGGTCACCATGTATGGTAACAATTTTATTTGCAATTTCAAACTTCAAACATTGGTGAAGAGTGGAAGGGAAAACCCTCATCGTATGAATCCAAGGACTCCTGAGAAGTAGGTTGTAAGGTGAAGGACAATATCCTACATAGAATAAAGTATCCAGGATCTTGGATCCAATATTAAGGGGAAGAATTATAGTACCTTGAGCTTCTTGAATTTCATTGTTAAAAGATTTTATAATAACATTTGATTCATTAAGATCTTCTTCCTTTGTTTTGAGTTTTTGGAATAATTGATAAGTGCATAAATTAAGAGAGGAGTCATTATCTACCATGATAGTTTTAACAAGTGTTTCTTTACTAGATCCTGTAATGTAAAGATAGGAGTCTTCTTGTGGAGTAGAGGAAGGAATATCCTCATCATAGAATGAAATATGGTTAACCTCAAGAGGGTTTACACCATTAATTATGTTCTTAGAGAAAATATGATGAGGAACAAATTGTTGGCTAGGTATTTTGAACAAAATTTCCTTGTGATAAATTTGTAATACTTCTAAAAGGGATATCTTTGCTTGAGGATTAATCACTTGTTGTTGGTTATCAAAGTGGATTTCAGATTGAGATTTTGATTCTAAAGATGAGCTTTCTATGCTTACATTCCATTTTGGATCATTCTCTAGAGCCAAAGATAGTTTTGAAGGTTGGTCAAATGAGGAATCCATATCTTGAATATCGGATTGAGTTGATTGAACTTGAGGTTGCTCATTTGTAGTTTTTGTTACAATATTAATAATATCATCATGATGGGACACATTAACATGCAATATTTGATTGGTTTCTTGTTGTTGATAATTGAATAGGGGTTCTTGGGAGATCCCCATGTCTTGATTGATTATTGGTATTTGTTGTGTAGGAGTTTGATTGTTTATCTGGAGATTTATAATCGAGTTGTAGATTGTAATTCCTTTATATTAAAAAGACCCTTATCAATCAAATCTTGAATTGCACATCTTAAATCTTTACAATTTTGTGTCATATGTCCATCTACTCTATGATATTCACAATGTAGCTCGGGTTTAAACCAATCTGATGTGGTATCAGGTTGTCTTATGGAAGGGAGTTCAATCTTATTTGTGTCAAGTAAATACTTGAGAATTATATCCATTGGTTGATTGAGCTTAGTAAATTTACGTGATGAAGGTTTTTGAGAGGTTTTTGATAAATGCCTTAGGAATTTCGTCATAAAAGGACCTAATGGTTTCTCACCTCTACTTTCTTTATTATGGGTAGAATGATGATAGGAAGATTGCGAAGTAGGAGGTGAGTGCATGGTAGAATTGGAAGAATAAGTATTTTCTTGTTGAAATGGATGTGTTGTATTGAAAGAAGAGTATTGAAAAGGTGGAGGAGGATTATATGTGGATTGATAGACATAATATGGATATATGGGAGAATAGATAATATCATTATGAAGAGGATTGGCAAAGGGATTGTCTTGTTGGGTTATGGATGAAAAATGAGAAAAGTGTGATGGAGGTGATGTTGAATAGGGATAAGGTTGGTCATAATCAACAAATGTATTTGGCTGAATTCTTCCAACATTACTAATGGGCTCATATTGATTTGAGTAAAAACTCATGGTTTGTTTAGTACTTCTAAAAGTAATATTTAGCATCTACTATTTAGAATTGAATCTAAAACATATAAACTTGAAATGATGATTTTGTTTTTGTTTTTCTTGTATACATATATATATTTTTTTGTTTTTGTTTTCAAAAGGTTTATAATGCATTCACGTCGGGTTCACCAAAATGTATCGCTCCAAATTTTTTGCATCCCTACCTTCAGGCTATAGGATCCGCGCTCGGAAGGAGGATGGGAAAAGGATGATGCGGTACCTCGGACGAGAGGACTTTGCGAAGGTCCCGCCTCTCAAGGGAGGTGTATTTTGGTGATTTTTCGATGGATGGTGGGTTCACCAGGGAAACATTTAATGGCAGTTTCCACGCCTAGGTTTTTGGAATGTGTTTAATGAGTTCGTTTTAACCTTAAACATTCATCCTAGGTTTGGCCGAATGAAACTAAATTAAACTATATGAAAATGCAAGTTCCATGAATACAACAGACAGATTTGAAAGCAAAAAATAGAGAATTTACAGGAGGAAAATGGGGAATACCTGATCCGGATGTCTGAAGAAGATTCTAATTTTGAAGCAGTCCCGATCGTCTGAGATTCGACAGAATCGTCTGCAATCAGACGAGATCGTCTGAGATCTAACGAATTCGTCAGACGAATTCGTCAGAGACCTGCAAAACAGAAAATAGATGCAAAATACAAGAAATTCTACTGTGCTAACAGAGGCAAATTACACCAAATAGCAATATGAATACTGAACAATATTTAAGAATAGAAATTAATGCAAATTACTGTACTTTAATGGCAAATCATGAACTTAACATGCATTCTAAGCTAAATGGGTGAACTCCAGATGCAAAATAGGATAAAAACTAAATAAATTATCTAATTTGCAAAATAAAATGATAGAGAAAGAGTTAAGAAGAGCAAACTTCAGGCACTGATTGCCTCGATGTAGACTGCAGTCGAGATCGTCTCGCATCAGTATGAAATCATCTCGAATTCGACAGGATCGCCTCCGATTTGAACAGGTTCGTCGACGACGATGGGTGCTGGCTCCGGTTGAAAATCAATGATGTACCTGCAACAAAATTGCTATGGGACTAATGCAAAAGTAAAATTAGGATGTGTTAGCGTAGAGGGAATCAGTTTGCAGATAAATTCAGCCAGGGGTTGGGGAGGGAAAATCCTAGAAGTTAAATAGGCTTAGGGGGAGTTGTTGGGAGGTTGGAGATCATCCCAATTTGGGAGATCTCCAACGGGGGAGGGTCCCAACGGCGCAGACACGCTTCTGCCCAGATTGGAGACCCGTTGGAACAGATTCCAACTATGCAAATTCAGTTTTGCGACAAGATCGTCTGGACGTCCTAGTCCGGACGAAATCGTCAAATCCGGGGCGATATCGTCTGATCGGCGACGATATCGTCAAACGGTCAAAACAACCTCTAAAAATGGCACGAAAAAGGGGGAAACGGATTTCCCGACGGTTAACGGGCGGTTTGGGAGGTTAAATTTGATTTTTAAATTATTTACTAAGGTGAATGTAATTATTATAATTTTACTGCGCCAATTTTAGGGTGCTACAATATCCACTACAAATTTTGCTTTGGGCACCATATTGGCTCAAAAGAACATGCAATACAAATATCAAGTGATATATTGCATTAGTTGCACCCTAGTGAGCTATAAAATTGGGTATGCATACATAGAAAAGTTGTGCTTAGCCATGATATTTACAACGAAGAAATTGCACCACTACATGCTAAGCCATACGATATATGTAATATCCAAGAAAAATCCTTTACAGTATATGATGAGCAAGACATATCATAATAAATGTACTATGAATTGGATTATGATATTGAAATTTTTTTATTTAGAATTCATAAGCCAAAAGTCCATCAAACAACAAGTCATAGTTGATCAGTTGGTTGAGGTGCCTCTTCAAAATAGTAGGACCCTTACCATAGAGCTTCCTAATGATGCAATATTTGCACTATCAGAAGCAGCTAAACTTGAAGAATAAAAAAAAAAAGCTGACATGAATTTGTTCTTTGATGGTTTGAAGTATGAGCAAGGAGGCAGTGCAAGGATTGTATTTTTCATGCCACAAGGATATCCAATGCCCTTGTCATTCAAGCTAGAATTCCCTTGCACCAATAATAACATTGAATATGAATCCCTAATCTTGGGCCTCCAAATAGCCATCACCATGAAAATCAAGAGGCTAAATATATTTAGTGACTCCCTCCTCATAGTCAGCTAGGTCAAAGGATTGTTTTAATATCGGTATCCAATATTAAAATCTTACAAGGAGATTTTTGACACATATCTAGCCAAATTAGAGTGGTACGACATCGAGGTCATCCCTCATTCATCAAATAGATTTGTAGACACCATAGCATATTTGGAATTTTTGATCCCTCAAAATCTATCTATCAATTTCACTACCATTCATGTCAAAACGCTCTTGCATTCAGTGATCTAGTGTGAGGCTTTTGATAACAAGGAATAAGTCAACATGATCCATATAAAGCCAGACCATGATTGGTTCTATAAAGCCACATAATTCTTAAATAAGGTACCTTGGGGGTCCTTGATCTCTCAAAGTCCTATGGGGAATGGTACCACTATTCACCACAAGGTTATTTCTCAATATACATTTGTATAGATTAAATTATAGGAGGAATAAGTCATCTTATCTATCAAGTCTATAGCCTATCAAGATTGTCTATCCCAATTACAAAAATTTCTTAGGATTGTGATTGTCCCACAGGAATTGTCACATGCTGAGAGATGAGTATTCAAGTAAAAATCAACTAGATATGTCTTTCTAGGAGGCATATTGTACTTTTGAAGCTACGTTGGAGTTCTCCTACATTTCTTACAACCCCAAGTGTTATCTTGGGTGATTTCATAAGCTCACAATAGTATGTGTGGTGGCTACTTTAGTGGCATGGCCATTGTCAAGCACATTCTTCGAATGATCTATTACTGGAAAACCATGGAGAAGAATTATTGTGAGTATGCCAAGAAATGCATTAAATATCAACATCATATAAACCTGATGCACTTGCCATCTTAGGCATTACAACCCATTCAGGAAGCTTGGCCATTTTCTTAGTGGGGTTTCGATCTGATTAGAAATATTTCTCCCCCATATTTGGTTTGGAATATATTCATCTTAATAGCCATTGAGTACTTCATAAAATGGGTGGAAGTGGTCCCCTTAACCCTGATAATTGATCCTTGGATTACAGAGTTCATACTTCACAACATCATTGTTTTTTTGAGGTATCCTTCAATATAATCTTGAATAATGGTACGTCATTCAAAAAAAAAATGCATGAGCTTTGATTACCAAATACAACATTTAGTATAATTTTGCAACACCATACTATCCATAGGAAAATGGGTAAGCAAAGGCCTCAAACAAGACAATAGTAGCCATCTTAAAGAATGTGGTGAAATAAAATCATAAGGATTGGCATCTATAATTACCCTTAGAATTATGGGCTTACAAGACTAGCATACAGACACCCACTGGGGCAACACCATTTTTGCGTGTATATGGTGTTGAGGCCATTATACCCTTATAGTTGGAAATTCTGAAATTACACATCATATTGAAAGAGTTCACCAATAATGACACTGTGTGGCAAGATCACCTGGATCAATTGACCCTTCTAGATGAATGGTGCATCAATGCCCTTGAGAACCTTCATGTTTACTAGGGTCATATGATAGGATATTATAACAATAGATTCTATCTGAGAGACTTTAAATTTGAGGATCTTGTGCTCAAAGAAAACCAATAGAACTTAAATTTGCCATCGTATCTATGACATAAATTTACGACCAATTGGATATGTCCCTATATGATCTCAGAGAATATTGGAACTAGGGCATACCACCTAACAATTCTATAAGGTTTTGAGGAGCTAGAACCTCTCAATAACATTCACCTAAGGGTATTTCATACATAAATCAACAAAATATTAAAAACATTCAAATAATTCCAAATTTTTAAAAATAATAGAAATCATAAAAATTCAAACAAATAAAAAACAAGACATCTTAAAGCCCCTTGGTCACATCACAAAAAGCTCCAAAGGCATATTAAAGCCTTTTGGTCAAATCACAAAAATTTCCAAAGGTATCTTAAAGCCCTTTGTTCAAATCACAAAAAGTTCCAAGGACATCTTAAAGCCCCTTGGTCACATCAAAAAGATCCAAAGGCATCTTAAATCCCTTTGGTCAAATCACAAAAAACTCCAAAGGCATATTAAAGCCCTTTGGTCAATTAACAAAAAGCTCCAAAGGCATCTTAAAGCCCTTTGGTCAACAAAATATCAAAACATTCATAATAAGCAAAACTCAAAAACAATTGAAATCATAAAAAATACAAAAAAATATTTGCATTTACATTCACTTAGTTGCACCACATTAGGTAGTTCCATCCATCACATGTGCACCAGAGACACTTGTTTTTGCAATATTACAAGTGACACCACACTTGTACATCAATCATACATCTTAAAAATCGATCATCATCCATCACCCATGAGTGTAACTATGTTTTCAATACAAACCCTTTTGTTTCTATAAGAAATGTACTACATTTTTTTGGTCACTCAGCCATACCTAGTGGTTTTATCAAAAATTTTAGAAAGTGATCTTAACTTTTTATAGGTAAGGTTTAGTTTTGATAGCACCTGGTATATTTCAGAATCCTATCACTAATAAAAACACTAAAATCCTAGTTGAAACAAGGGAAAGACAAACACTGTGAAATGGTATTAGGTATCCTAAGGTGAAAAGGTTTATCTTGCTCATCCCCCTATGCAATCAGCTTAGAAATGTTGAGAATTGGCAAAATGACAAGTTCAGCCCTACCCAAATAAATCCCTTGCTTTAATAAAAACAAGCAAAATCCTAAACAAAGAAAAATTCAAAAACAAAGTAAACAATGATTATCATCACTACATAAATACCTTGCTCAAAAGGAAAACAAAAATTCAAAATAAACAATGATTTTCATCATTAAATCATGAGCAAGTATCCCAAATAAATATTAAGAAAATAAGGGAATATGAACTTGAATCCTTGTAATTCTTAGCATGAATGAGCCATAAGGTATCATTACGCACGATGATATGTCTATCACATCAATCTATTGATTTTGAATAGACCAATGTTTGCATGTGGAATAGATAGCCTTAGGTGTCCTATACTACCTAGTGGCCTAATCCAACTGAGTTCAACTTAGGATCATAAAAAATATTTGAAGATCCAAAATACAACAATGGGCTACATGAATCCTACCTGGTAGTAGGGTATGCTTATGTTCTATCTAATATATTCATTTGCACACATAGGGATAATGAGTATTGTATCACTCCAATTTTTTTGCATCCTTACCTTCAGGCTATAGGATTCGTGCCCGAAAGGGGGATGCGAGAAGGATGGGACAATACCTCAGACTGAGAGGCCCTTTTAAGGTCTCACCTCTCGGGAGATGGGTATAAAGTTGAATTTTCGATAGATGGTGGGTTCACGAGGAAATTTTTGAATGGAAGTTTCCACACCTAGGTTGATAATAGGTTTGATGTGTTCATTTTGTGCTTTAATAATTCAATTCCTAGGTTTGGCCAAGATGAATCTAAACTATTCTATATGCCAATGTTTATTTTTATGGCTACAAAAAACTTGAATAAATGTTGAACGCAGAGAATGTACTAAATAGGATAGAACATACCTGATTCCTGATTTTTGATGGAGATTATGAGTCTTGTAGAAGTCCAAATCATCTCGAATCATAAAAAATCATATGAAATTGCTCATGATCATCTCAGATCTCAACTGGTCATCTAAAATCATACAGGATCATTGGCAATCTAACAAATTCATCAGACAAATTCGTCAAAAACCTGCAATCACAAAAACAGATACAAAATACCAAAAATGCAACTGTAAAAGCAAGGGGAAATGGTAGAAATGATGATGAATTTTCCTAAATGGTAAATCTAAATAGCAATTAAAAATGAAATGCATCAATTTGACAATTTATTTTAACTTCATCATATATCTATGCTAAATGAGATGAACGCAAAGATGCATAAATACAATAACTAAGATGATGCACAAAGAAATGCAGAAGAACAATAAGGAAATGCAAACTCTGGGCTTTGATTGCCTCTAATCTGGACTGCAGTCAAGATCACCTATGATCGTACTAGATCATCATCAATCTTCAACAGGATCGTCCAAAATTGTTTGGAATCACCTGTGATGATCCAAGATTCCTCCAGCTGAAGAACAGTAATATTCCTACAAGAAAACTTGAAATATGCATTGCAAACAAAAGTATGAAGGTGTTCTAAGGCATAAGGAACCAAATTTGCAGATAAATCCATCAGCTAGGGGGTTCAACGGGATAAACTAAGAAAATCCCAATTTATATAGGATTATGGAGGGAGGTTGGAAATCATCCCAATTTGGGAGATCTCCAATGGGGGAGACTCTAACTGCGTAGACACACTTTTTGCCCAAGTTAGAGAAGCTATTGAAATAGAAGCTAATTATGAAAATTTGGTTTTGGGATGAAATCATCTGGATGTTCTGTTCCAGATGAATTCGTCAGATCTGGGATGATTTCGTCTGATCTTCGATGATATCATCCAACGGTCAAAACAAATCCTAAAAATGGCATGAAAAATGAGGAAAGTGGGTAACGAGTGGTTAACGGGTGGTTTGGGTTTAAAATTCAAATTTTTATCTTTTTACTAAGGTTTAACTGTGCCAATTTTAGGGTGCTACATTTTTCCCCCTCTTTAGCAAATTTTCCAAAGAAAATGCATTAAAGACGAGTTTTTCCCATTTTACAAGAAAGCAAAAAAAATTACTCCATTTTTTAGACAACGATTCTAGGTTGAATCGTGCGACTGCTTACTATGGTGCCCCCTCCGTGTTTTTACCCAAATCGAACATTTGAGGTAAAAGCACAAAAAAGCAAAATTAAATTAAATTAAAACAAATGTTGATTTTTAAATAAAATTTAGAAAATAGGGTAAAACCCTAATTCATTTTTACTATTCATTTTCATTGTTTTTAGAGCTTCTGCAGAGAAAAATGGTGGAGACAGTGCATAGATTGACAAAGTTCCGACGTGGGCTACGAGTAAGAATCTAATCCTAGTAGATTAGGTTTGAATTTAATGTGTGAATTTTTTTGCTTGAAATTTTGATTTTTTTGGGGCATCACGGCCGTTTTTAGGCCATTGACGCTGTCGTGAGAAAATCATCCCGATTTCGTCGGAATCATCCCTAGATCGTCGATTTTGTCGGAGGGCAAAATCGGTGATATAGGGGTGATCCCCAATTTATGAAATCGTAGATGATTTCATCCTACAAAGGATGATTTTGCCCAATTTGGGACGATATCATCCAATGGTGGATGAATATTATTATTTTTAAGAAATTAATCTTGATTAAAATGTATGTAATTTGATTTTAATGATGGATTTATTAATGAATTGTGTTGTTTGATTGTTTGTTTTGTAGAAGGGATTACTAAAGAGTCAGGAGTGGAAATACAAGGGATTGAGAGATGACTTGGCCGCTCTTGATCAGGCAGAGCACAACCGACTGGCTCAGGTCAATTTGCAGTATGTGGAAGAGATGCCACAAGTACCGACATACATGGGGCTACTGATAGCCATAGCAGAGAGATGGTACCCGAGGTCATCCTACTTTTATTTATCGATAGGGGAGATGGCTCCCACATTAGAGGACATATGAAGGATCATGAGGATCCCCATACAAGGATGGTTGATGACACCTACGGCCAATTAGGGCCAGGAAATGATGAGATTGACCAGACCTGAGCTTCACCTTGGAGAAGGGCGAAGTGAACTTCAAGTCTCTAAGGTAGATGCCTGGGGAATCTAGGTTGACTAGGGTTTTTTCTAGGGTAGTAGGTGGCTTACTGCTGTGCCACCAGAGGGGGTGCAGACTACTATGGCTCCTCTCATATGTGGTCTGTGATATGAGAGACCATGACTATAGGTACTCATGGGGTAGATTTGTACTATGTCACTTGTATAGGATCCTACATGGGTTCGTATACAAGGGAGGCTGATGTCTGGTCTTGACATAATTACTGTAGGTTTGGTGCTAGGAGCACATTACGGTGTAGAGACCGGTAGGGCTCCCACTAACAAGGGTTGACCAAGAGAGGCCCTGGGTTTTCTATTGGTGGTTACAGAGGGGGTCATAATGACGGATAGATCTGTCAATGTCATGGAGGTTGCTAGATGACCTCATCCTTGACCAGATCACCTAGAGGCCATGGTGAGAGCACCCCAGGTGGGCAGAGGATGGGTAGGAGCTGGCTCACATCAGGTGATTCTACTGGCTAAGGATGGAGCGGGGAGAGGTAGAGCTCCATCACTATGACTGAGTTTTGTAGTATTTCAGTCTACAGTAGGGGATCCCTTCTCTCAGGGATTATGAGTACTCTTGAACTATATGAGATAGTACTACGCTGAGCAAGGCTCCAAACATGCAGTGGTTCTAGATTCAAGACGTGGACAATACCCCCATACATCCAGTGGATGGTGATGACATTGGGGTTGCAAACATCTATGATTCCTGGTACATAGGCATCCACCCTCCTCGGATGATGAGGGTGTAGTATCTAGTGCATGCCATGGTGCACCAGATGGGGGTGTAGTGCCAGGCTTCTATTGAGGTAGTGCAAGGACGCGATGGGAGAGAGCAGCGACGGTCTCCATAGGAGGGACACCCGAGGATGGGTTCGGCTCCATAGAGAGTGCAAGAGATAGGGTGGATAGAGAGGGGAGTCCCTTCATAACAGGGGGAGAGACCACCATCACCCAATAAGGGCAAGGGTTTTGAGGTAGGGGAGAGCTACGAGATGACAGATCTTTAGGCTAAGGTTTCTCGCCTTCGAACTTAGGTGCAGACATTACAGGATGAGGCTACATGTCTCAATGCTCATATCAGAGGGGTAAGCATACAGGAGTTGGCATGATCTATGGCCCAGAATACGTTCTACCAGGGAGTATACTTCCAGCTGGTGCCAGAGGGTCAAAGGTTGCATCTGCCAGTCGAAATTGTAGAGCCTATCAGGGTGGGATCATCGAGGACATCCTCACGATCGATGGTGAGGACCCGAGACACAGTTTAGACCTCTATGGGACCACCTCCTCCACATCAAGGCAGGGGAGGAGATGAGGCTGAGAGCTTGAGGGCTTCTCGAGGCTAGCTGCTACAGATTGCAGACTGTATTATTATACATTTTTTGAGGGGATTAAGTATGCCAGGGTTTTGATTGTGGCATACCAATCCAGATGATGTACATATTTGATTGATGATATATAGATTATATTTTTGATGATATGACTTATGTATGTTGGATGGTGCTTTAATTTTGGAATTGTTTGATTGATGATTCATGTAATTATGTCGTTGAAAATAAATTATAATGTTTATGTCATGGCATAAAATTGTAAATGAAATAATCCGATGTGCATAAATTGGTTGTTTTGTGGTGTGATTTGATGAAAAATAAAATGGACTTCTAACAATAATTTCAAAGGACATTGTCGTTGTTATAGACCATTTCATGGAGTCATTGCTCACTAGGTCGTCAAGCTAATCCCAGTATAGAAATATTGCTAAAAGTAAAAGAGTGCTTAAGAGACTATATTAAGACTTTTGTGTTGTGATGATGAAAATGATGATGGTGATGATTTGTTTTCAGATTTTCATAAAAAATATTATGCCTGACATATTTAAATAAATATGATTTTTGCTAGGCATAAATTCCTAAGTGTGATAAATTTTTTGAATAAGTCCCTAGGAACTATACCATCATTGCAAAATTTAATTTTTTGACATAATGACATGAAATAGAAAACAAAGTGTTTGTTCTTTTTAAAAGATCAATTGTGTAACATAATGATGTAATTCATATGTTTTTATGAATTAAAATTAAGGGGAAATAAAATGAGAACAATGGTTTGCTAGGCATAGAAGTATGGGTATAGACTTATACCATCATTGCGAAATCCAAAGAAAAAATTTGATATTTTAGTTTTATTGCATGATTGATTTTTTTTTACTTTGGATAGACAAATAATAATAATAATAATAGGAACATGACTTTTATTGATTATATGTGTGTCATATGTGGTTTGGAAGCATTTTGTGATTTCTGAAAATAATGTATATAATAGTTTTTATACTAAACAGAAAATAAGAAGATAAAATTATTCCAAAAAGAGTTGCAGAAATATGTTACATTATCTCAAAGACAAATGTAGATTTATAAGGAACCCTCATGTGCAAATGTGAGTTCATTACCAATATTGCTTTATCATAATGATACAAAATCTCTCAAATACAAATGTGTGTGCAATTGTATTGTTCATTCACCAATTTTGAGCAAGAGAATTTGATACAAGTAATTTGACTTAACCAAATGAGGGTTCATTGACCATGATTTATATGCATGTAACCATACCAGACTACTATGTAAGTCAGGTTATCAAGAGCTAGCTAATCCATAAGCCGACATAGGTCTGTACAAAATAAGGTCGCTAATGTGACAGACATATCACCACGCTAGGAATTACCCAAGGCCAAGCGAGTTGGGCACAAACCGCCTATTATGGGGCTTACCTCACAGTTTTCAAATAATTGAGAATTCTAGAGATTCAAGCTCATTCACCCTTCTTTTCTTTTCAAAGGGTAGGTGAGGGAGTTTGTTGCTTTTATGTTTGCTTTTCTATTTTTCTCTTTTTTTTTTTTGTATTTTTGGTTGGAACTGAGATAATGCTGAAATATTGCTATGATGGTACAAAATAATGTTTTTCTTTTTATCTTTTGCTTTGACTTTTTCTTTTGCTTCCAATACTAGGGATACTTGCTCAGATTGGTTGTGGAGCAAGGGATTTTTATTTTGGGTAGGGCTGAGCTTGTCCTTTTGTCAATTATCAAAGATTCTAGACCATGTGCATGATAGGATAGTAGGGGAAACTTTTCACTCAAGAAACCACTTCTACTATGTAGCATCAGATTGAATTTGTAATGAAATCATTTTAATGTGAAAAGATATGTTTGGTTCAAGTAAATAACAAGATTAGTTCTCTATGCTTAAAACTTTATTTAATTCAACTGTGGAATTTGATATAAGAGAGATTAATAATCATACCAAATAAAATCAAAATTTTTATGCTTGTGAGTGTGAAAATGCGGGATTCCAAATAAATGCTAATTTATCCAAAATAATTGAAAATATAACTGCAATACTTCAAGAATTGATAGGTACAAAAGTAAATAATGTTTTTGAATATTTTGATGATTTTGAAGTTTTTATAGTTTGATTTTGAGTGATGAATTGAAAGAATAAATACTGTTACTATTTTTGAAAAATATTTACATGGATGACGAAAATGAAACAATATGAAAAATGCAATATATACAAATGATGAAATGACCCAATGTTATGCATAATAACGCTTAAGATGCATAATGTTCATAGGTTCTTTAAGATCTTTACCATCTAAGGTAGCTAATCGATATGCTCCCGATCCAAATTTAGCAGTGATGACATATGGTCCAAGCCAGTTGGGCTCAAATTTACCTTTAAGGTATTTAGTTGCATTAGTATTTATTTGATTTTCTCTTAAGACAATGTCACCGATCTCAAAGGATCGATGATGAACTTTCTTGAGGTATGCTCTCTTAAGCTTGTTTTGGTAGGCACGAAGATGTTCCAAAGCATTGATGTGCTTTTCATCTAGGATTTCTAGTTGACTAAACCTTCCAGCACGATATTCATCTCCTACTTCAGTATCTTGAAGTAGTAGAGCTAAAGAAGGAACTTCTAATTCAAAGGGAAAAATTGCTTCAACACCATAAACCAAAACAAAAGGTGAAGTGCCTATGGGGGTACGAACGCTAGTTCGATAAGCCCACAAAGTAGGATATAATTGGATGTGCCAATCTCAACCAAACTTATTGACCAATATTTTGAGGATTTTGATTAATATTTTATTAGATGATTCTGCTTAGCCATTACCCCGAGGATAATAGGGAGTGGAGCAACGATGTTGAATTTTATATTTTTGACATAATTTTTTGACATCTTTATTTTTGAAACAAGTTCCATTATTTGAGATGAGATTTGCAGGAATTTCGAACCTACAAATAATTTGATTAAAAATAAACTTGGAGACTTGGGTTCCAGTGCAAGAAGCTAAGGGCATAGCTTCAACCCATTTCGTGAAATACTCAGTGGCTGTTATGGTGAATTTGTGTCCATTAGATGACATAGGGTTGATTTTTCTAATGATGTCTAAGCCTCATTTTGAGAAGGACCAAGGAGAAGAAATAGCCTGTAGTTCTTGTGCAGGTGCATGGACAAGGTCAGCGTGTTTTTGGAACTTGTCACAATGGCGCACATAATCATGTGCATCATTTTCCATGGTAGGCCAAAAATATCCTATCCTAAGAAGCTTCTTAGCAATGGTGCTACCACTAAAATGCCCCCCACAAGATCCATTGTGGGATTCACTCAAAGCTGATATAGATTCTGCTAGATTCAAACATCTCAATAAGATGCCTTCACAAGATCTCCTATACAAGGTATTACCAATAGCAATAAAATCAATGATCTGATCCATGTTGGGAAGAGGAAAATCATCTTTAGGGCATGCAAAATTAATATCTCTAAAGTATGTGCAAACCCTAATTTTGGTAGCTTCTTTCTTAGTTATTGGAACTACATTTGAGATCCATTCAGCATAATCAATAGATTGTATAAAAATAACCTTCAAGAGTGTATCGCTCCAAATTTTTTGCATCCTTACCTTTAGGCTATAGGATCCACGCTCGGAAGGGGGATGTGAAAAGGATGGGACAATACCTCGGACTAAGAGGCCCTTTGAAGGTTCCGCCTCTCATGGGAGGGTTATAAGGGTGAATTTTTGATGGATGGTGGGTTCACCAGGAAACTTTTGAATGGCAGTTTTGACGCCTAGGTTGATAGTGAGTTTGATGTGTTCATTTTTATACTCGATCATTCAACTCCTAGGTTTGGCCAAGATGAATATAAACTATTCTATATGCCAATACTAATTTAAATGAATATAAAAAATAGGAATGAATGCTAATAATAGAGAATATGCTAGCTAGAATGTATCATACCTGATTCCGGATGTTTGATGAAGATTCTAAGTTTTGTAGCAGTCCATATCATCTCAATTCATTTTTAATCATCTGATATTTCATAGGATCATCTCAAATCACACAAGGTCATATGAGATCAGATAGAATCATTTGAAATCTAATGAATTTGTCAAATGAATTCATAAGAAACCTACAATCATAGAAATAGATACAAAATTCCCAATATGTAACTACAAAAGTGAAGGGAAATGACAGAAATAACTATAAATGTGTCTGAATGACAGATCCAAACAGTAATTAAAGAGGAAAAGCATCAAATCCATAATTTATTTTTATTTCATCATGCATTTATATTAGATGAGGTGAACTCCAAGATGCATAAGTATAATAATTAAATATAATGTAGAAATACAACAAAAAATGCAAGAAATATAAGGAAATGCAAACTTTGGGTTCTAATCCTAGTAGACAGCGCACAGAGCGACAGAGGTCCGACGTGGGCTACGGGTAAGGATCTAATCCTAGTATATTAGGTTTGATTTAACTTTGTGCAAGTTTTGGATTTAAATTTGATTGTTTGGGGCATCGTGGTCATTTTTAGGCCGTCAACAATGTCAAGACAAAATCGTCCCTAGATCGTCGATTTTGTCTGAGGGCAAAATCGACAAATTAGGGGTGATCTCATCCAACAAGGGGTGATCCCCATGTTGCAAAATCGGAGATGATTTCATCCTCACAAAGGATGATTTTGCCCAATTTGGGACGATATAATCCAATGGTGGATGATATCATCTTTAACTTGATTTTAAAATGTGTTTAATTTGATTTTAATGATTGATTTATTAATGATTTTTGTTGTTTTATTGTTTTTTTTGCAAAAAGGGTTACTAAAGAGTTGGGAATGGAAATACGATGGATTAAGAGATGACATAGCCATGCTCAACTAGGCAGAGCATGACCGAATAGCATAGGTCGGTCTACAGTATGTGGCAAAGATGCCACAAGTACCGACTGACATGGGGCTACTAACAACCCTATTAGAGAAGTGGTATCCGGGGTCATCCTACTTCTAGTTACCAATAGGGGAGATGGCTCCCACTCTAGAGGACGTATGGAGGATCATGAGGACCCCCATATAGGGATGGATGATGATGCCTGTGGCCAATCAAGGCCAAGCGATGATGAGACTGACTGGAGACCCGAGCTTCACCCTCGAGAAGGGCATCTAGGCTAACTCAAGTTTTGGTAGGAGTGGTTGGTGGCTTATTTTTGTGCCACTAGAGTGGGTGAAGACTATCGTGGGTGCTCTCAGACATAGTCTACAACATGAGAAACCATGGGTACAAATTTGCATGGGGTAGGCTTGTACTTTTTTGCTTGTATAGGATCCTGCATGGGGTCGTATACAAGGGAGGTTGATGTCTGGTCTTGACATCGCTACTATAGGTTTGATGCTGGGAGCACATTGCGGTGTGGAGGTCGGTAGGGCTCCCATTGACAGGGGTTGACTGGGAGAGGCCCCAAGTTTTCTACTGGTGGGTACAAAGGTGGTCATAGTGACAGATAGATCTGTCGATGTCATGGAGGTTGCTAGAAGACCTCATCCTGGACCAAATCACTTAAAGGCCATGGTGAGAGCACCCCAGGTGGGCAGAAGATGGACAGGATCTGGCTCGCATCATACGAGTCTGCTAGCTGAGGATGGAGCGAGGAGAGGTAGATCGGGTACTACAATAGTTTGGTCTATAGTAGGGGATCCCTTCTCTTAGGGATTACGAGTACTATCAAACTATTTGGGATAGTACTACATTGAGTGGGGCTCCAAATATGCAATGATTATGGAGTCAAGATGTGGATGATACCCCCATCCAGCCAGTGTATGGTGATGACATCAGGGTTGCAAACGACTATGATGCCTAGTATGGAGGCATCTGCCCTCATCGTATGACGAGGGCACAGGGTCTAGTGCACGCCATGGTGTGCCAGATGGGGAGGTGAAAACAGGCTACTATTGATGCAGCACAGGGTCATGGGGGGAGAGAGCAGTAGCGGTCCCCATAGGAGAGATGTCAGTGGATGGGTCAGGCTCCACAGAGGCCGTGGGAGATAGGGTAGAGGGAGGAGAGACTCCCTTTGCAATAGGGGGGGATACCACCATCACCTGATAAGGGCAAGGGTGTTGATGTAGGGGAGAGCAATGAGATAACAGCTCTCTAGGCTGAGGCTGCCCACCTCCGAGCTTAGGTGCAGTCATTATAGGATGAGGCTACTCAGCTCAAGGCTTAGGTATGGACACTGCAAGATGAGACTACATGGCTCAGGGCACAGAGTGGAGGGGCAAGTAGGGATGAGCTAGTGCGGTCTATGATGCAGACCATATTCTACCAGAGGGTATACTTCTAGCTAGTTCCAGAGGGCCAGAGGGTACAGCTACCAACCAACATTGTGGAACCAATCAGGATGGGATCAATGAGGACATCCTCATGATCAACGATGAGGACTCGAGATACAGCCCGAACCTCTATGGGACCACCTCCTCCATGTCAGGGCAAGGGAGGAGATGAGGCTGAGAGCTTGAGGGCTTCTCGAGGCTAGGTGGCTATAGACTGGATAGAGATTGTATAGATTTTTGAGAGGATTGAGTATGCCAGGGTATAGATTGTGGCATACCAATCCAGTTTTGATATGATGTATATAATTTTTGTGATATATATATATATATATATATATATGATATTTTTTATATGACTTGTTCATATGTTTTTATGATGCTTCAATGTTTGAATTGTTTGCTTGTTTGATTGATGATTCATGTGATTATGTGGTTTGGAAAAATTATAATTGGATGTCATGTTGTAAAATTTAAATGAAATAGTCTAATGTAAACAATTGGTTGTTGTGGTGTGATTTGATGAAAATAAAAGGGACTTCTAACAATAATTTCAAAGGAAATTATCGCTGTTATAGACTATTTCATGGAGTCGCCACTCACTCGATCGTCAAGCTAATCCTAGTATAGAAATATTGTTAAAAGTAAAAGAGTGCTTAAGAGACTGTCTTAAGACTTTGTGTTGTGATGATGAAGATGATGATGGTTTGATGATTTGTTTTCAGATTTTCATAAAAATAGTATGCATGATATACTAAAAGAAATATGATTTTTCTAGGCATAAATTCCTAAGTGTGATAAAATTTTGAACAATTCCTTAGGAATTATACCATGGTTGCAAAATTGAATGTTGACATAATGACATGAAATAGAATAAGTGTCCGTTCGTTTGTTTTAAAGCATAATTGTGTAACATAATGATGCAAGTCACATGCTTTTATGAATTTGTTTTAAAATAAATGGAAAATAAAATTAGAACAATGTTTTGTGCTAGGCAAAGAATTATAGGTATAGACTTATACCATCATCACGAAATCCAAAGAAGAAAATAGATATTTTGGTTTTATTGCAAGATGAATTTTTGACTTTTGATAGACAGAAAAAAAATAATAATATGAAAATTTTGTTTGAAATCATTTTTGTGATTTTGTGAAAAGATGTATGTAATTGCTTTTATACAAAACCAAAATTCTAAAATAAAAGGATAAAATTATACCGAAAAGAATTATAGAAACATTTTAAATTATCTCAAAGAAAAATGTATATTTATAAGGGATCCTCATGTGCAAATGTGAGTTCATTACCGATCTTGATTTATCATAATGATACAAAATCTCTCAAATACAAATGTGTGTGTGATTGTATTGTTCATTCACCAATTTTGAGCAAGATAATTTGATACAAGTAATTTGCCTTAACCAAATGAATGTTCGTTGACCATGATTTATATGCATGTAACCATACCAGACTACTATGTAAGTCGGGTTATCAAGAGCTAGCTAATACATAAGCTGACATAGGTCTATACAAAAGAAGGTCGCTAATGTGACAGACATATCACCATGCTAGGAATTACCCAAGGCCAAGTGGGTTGGGCACAAACCACCTGTTATGGGGCTTACCTCATAGTTTTCGAATAATTGAGAATTCTAGGGATTCAAGCTCATTCACCCTTCTTTTATTTTTAAGGGGTAGGGAAAGGATTTTATTGCATTTTGCTTTTGCGTTTTTCTTTTGCTTATTTTTTTTTTTTGTACTCTTGTATTTTTGCTTGATATTTGAGAAAATGCTGAAATATTGCTGTGATGATACAAAATAACATTTTTATTTGTCTCTTGTTATTGAACTTTTCTTTTCTTCCTATGCTAGGGATACTTGCTCGGATTAGCTGTAGAGCAATGGATTTTTATTCTAGGTATGGGTTAGCTTGTCCTTTTTTCAATTCTCAAAGATTCTAGACCATGTGCATGATAGGATAGCAAGGGAAACTTTTCACTCAAGAAACCATTTCTACTATGTAGCATCATATCGAATGTGCAATGAAATCATTTTAATGTGAAAAGATATACTTGGTTCAAGTAAATAACAAGATCAATTCTCTATGCTCAAAAATTTATTTAATGCCAATGTGGACTTTGATATAAGAGAGATTAATAATCATACAAAATAAAATCAAGATATTTATTCATGTGAATGTGAAAGTGCAGGATTCCCAATAAATGCTAATTTATCCAAAATAACTAAAAATATAACTGCAATACTGCATGATTTGATAGGTATGAAAATAAAATATGTTTTTGAAGGTTTTGATGATTTTGATGTTTTTGATTTTAAGTTATGAATTGAAAGAAATACAATGTGATTGTTTTTTAAACGTTTTAAATAAGTTATTAAAAGGAAATAATATGCAAAACAAATATATACAATGATGAAATGACCAAATTTTATGCATAGTAGCGTTTGAGATGCATAATATTCATAGGTTCTTTAAGTTATTTATCATCTAAGGTAGATAATTTGTATGCTTTTGATCCAAATTTAGCAGTGATGACATATGGTCCAATCCAGTTGGGCTCAAATTTACCTTTAAGGTTTTTAGTTGCATTAGTATTTTTTTTATTTTCTTTTAAGACAAGGTCACCGATCTCAAAGGATCGGTGATGAAATTTCTTGAGATATGCTCTCTTAAGCTTGTTTTGGTAGGCACAAAGATGCTCCAAAGCATTGATGCGCTTTTCATCTAAGAGTTCCAACTGACTAAATCTACCAACACAATATTCATCCCCTAATTCAGTCTCTTGAAGTAGTAGAGCTAAAGAAGGAACTTCTAATTCAAAGGGAAAAACGGCTTCAGCACCATAAACCAAAATAAAAGGTGAAGTTCCAGTGGGGGTTCGAACACTAGTTCGATAGGCCCACAAAGCAGGATATAATTGAATGTGCCAATATTGACCAGATTTATTGACCAATTTTTTGAGAATTTTGATTAATGTTTTATTAGATGCTTCTGCTTGGCCATTACCCTGAGGATAATAGGGAGTGGACCAACGATGTTGAATTTTATATTTTTGACATAATTTTTTAACATATTTATTTTTGAAACAAGTTCCATTATCTAAAATGAGATTTGCAAGAATTCCAAACCTACAAATAATTTGATTAAAAATAAATTTGGAAACTTGTGTTCTAGTGCAAGAAGCTAATGGCATAGCTTCAACCCACTTTGTGAAATACTCAGTGGCAATTATGATGAATTTGTGTCCATCGGATGACATAGGGTTGATTTTTCCAATGATGTCTAAGCCCCATTTTGAAAAGGGCCAATGAGATGAAATAACATGCAGTTCTTGTGCAGGCGCATGGACAAGGTTAGCGTGTTTCTGGCACTTGTCGCAATGTCGCACATAATTATGTGCATAATTTTCCATGGTAGGCCAAAAATATCCTATCCGAAGGAGTTTCTTAGCAATGGTGCTACCACTAAAATGTCCCCCACAAGATCCATTGTGGGCTTCATTCAAAGCGGATCTAGATTCTTCTAGATTCAAACATCGCAGTAAGATGCCTTCAAAATATCTTCTATACAAGGTATTACCAATAATCATGAAGTGACTTGCTTGTCTACGTAATAACCTACGTTGGTTGCTAGTACAACCATCAGGGAGGGTTCCTTTATGCATAAAATTAAATATATTAGTATACCATGGTTCAGGAGTTGTTTCGTTGATGAGAAACACATCCAAAGGTTCTAAGCATGATTTTCTTGAAGTGGGTTCCTGGAGTCGATGAATAATGATGGTAGCATATTCATTGTCTAACTCCAAGGGTAAAAGAGATGCAGCTGCAACCATAGCGTCAGACGCACGATTGCTAGTTCAAGGAATAGCTTCCAAAGTAACTTGATCAAACAAGGATAATAACTACAAAAAATATGTCTTATATGGGCATAATTTATCATCTTTGGTCTGATAAAAATCATTGATTTGATTTATGACAAGTTGAGAGTCACCGAAAACCAATAAATTTTTAATTTTTAGTGCCAAGACATCTTGTAATCCAAGGATAAGAGCTTCATATTCAGCAGTGTTATTGGTACAAGCAAATGTTAATTTAAAGGACAGAGGTATGAGATGTTTTTGCAGATATATTAAAATAATACCTGCACAAGCCCCACTCATGCATCGGGCTCCATCAAAGTATAGGGACCATTGCTCTAAATGGTCTACCTCTAGTTTAAGGCATTCATCGGGAAACTCAATGATGAGGGGATGGATAGACTCTAAGGGTGCAGCAGCTAATTTATCTTCTATGATTTGACCCTTAACAGACTTATGTCCTATGAACGTGAGTTAAAATTCACTTAGCGCAAGAACCCACTTGGCTGTGCAACTAGATAGATAAGGTCGACTCATGAGATATCATAAAGGGTCAAATTTGGCAATGACATACATTTTCTGACTGAGCATATAATGTCATACTTTCTGTGTAGAAAATACGACTGCTAGACATAATTTCTCTAATATGGTATAGCGAGTTTCATAACTGATTAAGGTTCTACTGATTTAATAATTAGCACATTCTTTCTTCTCATTGTCAAGCTGAGCTAACATAGCTCCTAAGGCAGAATCAGAAGCAAAAATATATAAGATAAATGGACGATCAGATCTAGGTGGGGAAAGCACTAGTGGTTTAAGGAGATATTTCTTAAGGAGTACAAATGCTTCCTAGAATTATTCTTCCCAATGAAAAGAGAAATATTTCTTAAGAAGCTTAAGAAAGGGTCCAGTTTTGTCCGCCAACTTATCGATGAAGTGGCGAATAACTTGAAGCTTACCTTGTAAACTTCATAATTTTGATATATTGGTGGGTGTGGGCATATCCGTGATAGCCGTGATCTTGAGAGGGTCAATTTCAATGCCACGTAAAGAGACTATAACCCCTAATAATTTATTGAACTTAACTCTAAATATGCATTTGGATGGATTTACTTGGATAATATATTCCCTTAACCGATCCAATCATGATCATGCATCACATCATGAAAGATATAAGTCATAGCTCATTGATAGGTTGCACCTGCATTCTTTAAGCCAAATGGCATCACTTTCCAACAAAAGGTTCCCCAAGAGGTAATAAAGGTTGTTTTACCCTGATCTTTAGGAG
This sequence comes from Wollemia nobilis, assembly GCA_028583015.1. Classification (NCBI taxonomy): domain Eukaryota; kingdom Viridiplantae; phylum Streptophyta; class Pinopsida; order Araucariales; family Araucariaceae; genus Wollemia; species Wollemia nobilis. Next base: position 13,597,412 of record JAQPPZ010001870.1, on the reverse strand, counting down.
CTATCCTGATCTGATTATAACCAAAAAATCCATCCATTAGGGATATCATTCCACTTCTAGTAGTAAATTCAATGATTTGATCCATGTTGGGAAGAGGAAAATCATCTTTAGGGCATGCAACATTAATATCTCTAAAGTTTGTGCAAACCCTAACTTTAGTGGCTTCTTTCTTAGTTACTGGAACTACATTTGAGATCCATTCAGCATAATCAATGGCTTGTATAAAAATTACTTTCAACAATTTTTCTAGTTCTCCTTTGACTAGTAAGGCCACTTTAGGATGCATTTTTCTAAGTTTCTGTTTAACAGGTTTAGCATCTGGATGGACTACTAGATGATGCATAACTACAGAAGGGTCTAGACCTGGCATTTCTTCATATTTCCAAGTAAAGACATCTTCATAGTCTTTAAGAAATGAAATGTAGTTATCTTGTTTTTCTTGACTTAATTCTGATCCAATATTTATTATGTGAGGGTGATGTTCGGTTCCAATGTTAATTTTTATAACATTTTCAACTTCCATATGTAAATCTCTCTCAAAATTAGGTGGGGTGGGTGAAACACCCAATTCTTGTAATTCTTCCAAGGTTAGTTTGGATAATTTATCTTGAGGAGTCGTAGATTCAAGCTAGGCTATACTCGGTATAGAGCCATCGAAATAAAATTTGTTATATAACAATTCCTCAATGGAAACATCATGAAAGATATCTCCCTCCAACTCGTCATCGGATTCAGCAATCCTTTTAGGGTAAGCTATGGATAGCATATTTTAGGTAAAGGAATTATTCTTTGCATGCAAAGAATCTTGTTTATCCAGATAATCTTGGTAACATACAAGATGGTCATCATCCTCAAATGGGAAGGGCTAGCCTTTACTAGGAAATAGGCCCACACCACAGTGGGCAGGCCACGGTTCTACCTCGAAAGGTTATTTCATACCATTTTGGAAAGGTCCCAAACCTTTCCCTTTATATCCCAGTTTAAGCATTATAGGCTTGGCTTTAATATACCCATTAGCAAAATAGCATCTAGCATATCCATCACAATGTGTCTTAATGTTTCTGGGTATTCTTCCCCAATCATATCCCTTATAAATAAAAGCACAACTCCTGACTTGGTAGATACTTCCCATAGGCTTTGGGAGGCCCAAGGTACGAGGAGAGGGTGGGAGATTATTTAAAAGAAGGGAAGTTTGCATGGCAGTGTTGGTTTCTTCTGATATAAGAATTTTATATAAATCAGGTAAGAGTTCATCAGTAAGAGCATAAGAGGTAGAAGGAACATTTCCTACATCGTCGGATGTGGAAAGGATGCCTATAGTGGATGTAGATGTTATAGGGATATTGATGGGTGAGTCTATAGGTATGGAAGATATAGGAGTAAAATAGGAAGCATTGGTTGTAATTTTGGGATCTTTTCGAGGTCCTAATGTGGTTTGTTTAGAAGATGGTTGAGCTATATGTATAGGTGTAGTTGAAATAGTAGATGATGTTATGGGTGTGTGTTTCACACATTTGGGCAAATGATGAGAATTAGGATGTGTGGATGATAGGGCAGGGCAAAATTGAACTCCAACAGGTTTTGCCAAAGCACACATATCAAAGGGTCTAGGATCACCATGAATGGTAACCAACTAGTTTTTAAATTTGAATTTAACACACTGATGTAAAGTGGATGGAACCACTCGCATCGCATTGATCCAAGGGTGACCCAAAAGTATATTGTACGATGCAGGGCAATGTAAAATAAACACGGTCGTATCTAGGGTTCTAGGACCAACATGCAAGGGTATAGTAATGACTCCACATGTTTCTTGTGTTTCGTCATTGAAGGCTTTTATAATCATATCAGTTCTTTTCATTTCATCACTTCTAAACCCAAATCATTGGTAGAATTCAAAAGTGCATATGTTTAAATATGAACCATTATCAATCAAGACTCGTTTAACAGTTACATCTCCAATTAGGGCAGTAATATATAATGGGTTATCCTTATGTAGGCTATGTTATAGGATATCTCTATCCCATAAGTCAATACAATTGACTTCGCAAGTTATGATAGTATTGGCCATAGCTTCAGGTTGAATATTTTATGGTACCATCATTTGTCTTAATGTGAGCATTAATTCATCCCTATGGGTAGGAGAAGATCTTAACAGGTCCAAAAGGGAAATTCTAGCTGTAGTATTGGATAATTGTTCATTAATATTATAAGGAGGCTTAGGTTGAACATTAGGCTCATAATTCCCTTTATTGGGATTTTTCAAAACAAATGGAGTTGATCCATTGTTCTGAGTTTGATCCTATTGAGATTTTTGAGCCTGTTGTCTGGTAATGGCTCCGATGGTTCCTACAATATTATTTTGCAAGTGATGAATAGGCCTTGGTCTAGCGTTTATGGCTTGTTCATTAGAAAGTATTTGGTAAGAAGATGTTCTAGTAGTGACTCTTCTAGGAAATGATTCTTTTGGAACCATAGAACTTGTGATAGGTTGAATAGGTTCTGATTCATCTTCAAAACTATTCGATTTATTTGAGATGATTTCCATGTCACTTTCAGTCTCATATTCGGTGTCACTAAGATCAAGTATCCGAATATTATGTAGAGGTCTAGTCGTAACTATGGATAAAGTTGTGTCAAATATTTGAGGATCATGAACAGGTAATTGTCCACTAATAGTCCCTACATATCGGGTAGGAGGGGGAACATTATGATGCTCAATTTGATTAGCCACATCTTTACCATGCTTTGGTAAAGGATGTTGAAATATGTCCAATGATTTATTGGCATTCTGATTCTGATTTTGAGGAATGTTATTTTGAGCATTATTAGAAGGATTTTGTTTAGGTTGAAATGCTTGCACCTCCATCTCATTGTTATTAATTAAATATTGTATTTTATGTTTTAATATTTTACAAGAGTTGGTAGCGTTTCCAAGTCCTCTATGGAAATCACAATGTAAATCAGCTCTATATCTAGGTATAGTTAGATCAGGTTCTCGGATAGTTGGTAATTGGATCAAACCTCGTGCTAGTAATTACGGGAGAATGGTTGATAAAGGTTGATTTAACCTAGTAAATTCTAAGGGTGGTTTATCAGGAGGTTTCAATATAAACTTCTCTATTATTTTTGTAGTATTAACATTAGCAATGTTTATGCTATCAGTGACTCCATCACCCACCACTTGTTTATTTTTATATTTATTTCTAGATGTTTTCTCATCATCTTTCTTTTTGAGCTGACCTCTTCTAATGAGAACATCTTCCACTCTTTGAGCTAAATCGATAGCTTGATCAAAGGTGGTCAAGGTAGCAGTTGATAATTCATAGGATAGTTGTTCTTGTAAATTATTGATATAAATATCCAACATTTCTCGGTAAGGTAACACAAAGTGTAATTTTCCTATCAACTGCCTCCATCGGGCTAAGAAGTCAGCAAAACATTCATATTTGTCTTGTTTTAAGTTGTACAAATATTTAATGGTTACATGCCTTTCGATATAAGCACTAAATTGATGCACAAAAGACTCAGTGGTCTCTTTGAAATTTCTCAAAGAATGAGTGGGCAATTGATAATACCACTCCAATGCCATACCCCCTAAACTTTTTGGGAACATTTTTAGTAATAACAAGTCATCATGTGATATGTCATGACATGATATCCTAAACATACGAAGATGCTCTATGGGATCTTCAGTTCCTTTATATATAGGTAGGATAGGCATAGGAAAGTGTTTGGGATATGGTTGTGCTACAACTATGGGATCTAAAGGTTGACTACACATCTCTTGATAATTGTACGAGGGACGATAGGGATCTATCCAGTCCATGCGAGAGACTAACTATTTCACCATGGCTTCCAGATTACCAGTTTGTCCACCATATTGGTTTGGTGGTATATGAGTATGGGATTTGTGAGTAGAGGAATGCGGGACATAAGGATTAGATGCTATGTTGCTGTTATGCAAATGATTGGTAGGAAGAGTATTATGAAGAAGATTTGGTGTAGTATTATGTTGTATCCCATATTGTTGTAAATTGGTATTTGGTTTTGTTTTAGGCTTTTGTTTATTTGAGGTATATTGATCAATAGCTTGGAAAAATAGAGCAGTGAATGAAGGTTTCTTTTGTGTGGGAATAACCCTGGGCTTGGTAACAGGCACTCTAGGTGGTTGGGTAACCTATTGTTGTTGCATGTTCTGGATTATAGTAGCCATGTCCAAATTGGACGGTCCAACTTGATCACTCTCTTGATCAACGAAGGACAAAGGATTAGTTCATGTGTGATAGATGTCTTCTAGGGTTGCTTGAGTGTCACTAATTTGATCTTTGTCCATATGAACTGCTCTATTAAGAGTGCCAATATTAGTATTGAGGAATTTCCAAAAATGTTCCATGTTCTCAAAAGTAACAGATCCTTTTGGAGTTATTTTAGGAGATGAGGATCCTTCCTCTCTATCATTTTCTTTTTGTTCATTTGCGTCCACAAATTCTTCTTCTTGTTGGTTTAAGGTCCCTTCTTCCTGCATTGGATATTCAGGAAGAACATCCAGTTTATTTATGGTTTTTCCTAACCAATCTTCTTCTACTTCAATTTGTTTTCCATTCCTGAGTCTAGTCATTATGTCTAAATTTAGATTTTAGCAAATATATATTAATATATTTGCAACAAATTTTGGGAGGTATATATTTTAATTATATACCTACTATAATGCTTAAAAGAAAATGTTTTAATTTTTTTGTTATAACTTTGTTTTTTATTTTGTTTTTTAATTTTTATTTTATTTTATTTATGCTTATAAAGACAATAAATAGCACACTAAATGCAAGAAATAGCAATAATAAAAGAATATCTTAGTTTTCTATAAATAGTTTATAGATATCATTGATAGGATCAAGTTCATCAGGAGTCATAAAATGCTCCTCTTCAAATTGAAAATTGTTTTTTAGGAATTCAACAAAGTGTGCTATGGTGAAATTATCTGCTTCATATTCGAATTTGTAAAGATAGATTTCATGGAAATACTCTCGGTATAACACAGCTCTAGAGACTCTATTCCATATTTGTCTATCCATAAGAACGACCTCTTGTTCCTCTACATGAGATAGAAATTTATGTACTATAACTGCATTATCAAGGTATTCCTCAAAGGTATACAGCTCAGAAGACACAAGGGCTCTTTTATCTGCTAACCACCTATGGCAAGCTCTCTGAAGTTCATGATACAAAATCACTTGATCGGGATCCAAGATTCTATCTAGGACAAACCTCTTGATTTGCCTAAGTTCGGTTTCTCTAGATGAAATGAGATTCAATATCCTATAAATTTCATCCCAAAAAGGTTGAACCCTACCTGTTTGAGGTACTCTAAGCACATAAGTAATCTCTATAGCTGCTAGTTGATTTTCAACATTAATGGTGACAGCTCGTATTTTATTATATTCTACCATCTAAATATGATATGCAATATTTTCATTCTAAATGCATTTATGTTTTGTTTGTTTTCTTATTTTTATTTTCAAAAGGTTTTTGTTTTCAAAAGGTTTTTGTTTCATGTCGAGTTCACCAAAATGTATCGCTCCAATTTTTTTGGATCCTTACCTTCAAGCTATAGGATCCACGCCCCGAAGGGGGATGTGAAAAGGATGGTAAAATACCTTAGACTGAGAGGCCATTTGAAGGTCCTGCCTCTTAGGGTAGGGGTATAAGGGTGAATTTTTGATGGATGGTGGGTTCACCAGGAAACTTTTGAATGGCAGTTTCCATGCCTAGGTTGACAGTGAGTTTGATGTGTTCATTTTTATACTCGATCATTCAACTCCTAGGTTTGGCCAAGATGAATATAAACTATTCTATATGCCAATGCTGATGTAAATGAATACAAAAAATAGGAATGAATGCTAATAATAGAGAATATGCTAGATAAAATGTATCATACCTGATTCTGGATGTCTAATGAAGATTCTATGTTTTGTAGTAGTCCAGATTGTCTCAATTCATATGTAATCATCTGATATTTCATAGGATCATCTCAAATCATAGAAGGTCATCTGAGATCAGATAGAATCATCTAAACTCTGGTGAATTCATCAACCGAATTTGTTAGAAACCTATAATCATAGAAATAGATACAAAATACCCAAGATGCAACTATAGAAGTGAAGGGAAATGATAGAAATAACTATAAATTTGTTTGAATGACAGATCCAAATAGTAATTAAAGAGGAAAAACATCAACTTCACAATTTATTTTTATTTTATCATGCATTTATATTAGATGAGGTGAACTCCAAGATGCATGAGTATAATAATTAAAGATAATGCATAAATACAACAAAAAAATGCAGGAAATCTAAGGAAATGCAAACTCTGGGTTCTGATTGCCCCCAATCTAGACTACAGTCAGGATCACCTCCAATATTACGAGATCGTCTACGCTCCTTGACAAAATTGTCTATAATAATCTGAGATCATCCATGACAATCTGAGCTAGCTTCGACTAAAAAATAGTAGAGTTCCTACAAGAACATGCAAAATACAGAATATAGATAGTAGTGCGAGGGAATAAGGAACTAAATCTACAGTGAAATCTATTAGCTAAGGGGTTTAGGGGGTTCATGGGGATAAACTAGAAAAATCCTAGTTTATATAGGATTAGGAAGAGGTTAGGAGGTTGGAGATCATCCCAATCTGAGAGATCTCCAACAGGGAAATCTCCAACTGCGCAGATGCATTTTTGCCCAAGTTGGAGAGGCTATTAAAATAGAAGCTAATTATGAAAATTTGTTTTTGGGATGAAATCGTCTGGACATTCTATTCCAGATGAATTCATCATATCGGGGAAGATTTCATCTAATCTACGATGATATCATCCAACAGTCAAAACAAATCCTAAAAATTGCATGGAAAATGGGGAAAGCGGGTAACAGGCGGTTTAACAGGCAGTTTGGGTTGAAATTCAAATTTTTATCTTTTATCTTTTTAGTAAGGTTTAACCATGCCAATTTTAGTAACAGGCGGTTTAACAGGCAGTTTGGGTTGAAATTCAAATTTTTATCTTTTATCTTTTTAGTAAGGTTTAACCATGCCAATTTTAGGGTGCCACATTTTTGCATCCTTACCTTTAGGCTATAGGATTCACGCCCGGAAGGGGGATGTGAAAAGTATGGGACAATACCTCGGACTGAGAGGCCCTTTGAAGGTCTCACCTCTCGAGGGAGGGGTATAAGGGTGAATTTTTGATGAATGGTGGGTTCACCAGGAAACTTTTGAATGGCATTTTCCACACTTAAGTTGACAGTGAGTTTGATGTGTTCATTTTTATACTCGATCATTCAACTCCTAGGTTTGGCCAAGATGAATCTAAACTATTTTATATGCCAATGCTAATTTAAATGAATACAAAAAATAAGAATGAATGCTAATAACAAAGAATATGCTAACTAGAATGTATCATACCTAATTCTGAATGTCTGATGAAGATTCTAAGTTTTGTAGCAGTCCAGATCGTCTCAATTCATATGTAATCATATGATATTTTATAGGATCATCTCAAATCATAGAAGGTCATATGAGATCAAACAAAATCATCTAAAATCTGATGAATTCATCAAACGAATTCGTCAGAAACCTGCAATCACAAAAATAAATTCAAAATGCCCCAGATGCAACTACAGAAGCGAAGGGAAATGATAAAAATAACTATAAATGTGTCTGAATGACAGATCCAAACAATAATTAAAGAGGAAAAGCATCAACTCCATAACTTATTTTGATTTTATCATGCATTTATATTAGATTAGGTGAACTCCAAGATGCATAAGTATAATAATTAAAGATAATATAGAAATACAACAAAAAAATGTAGGAAAGCTAAGGAAATGCAAACTCTGGGTTCTGATTGCCCCCAATCTGGACTACAATCAGGATCGCCTCCAATCGTACGAGATCGTCTACGCTCCTCGACAAAATTGTCTGTAATCATCTGAGATCGTCCACGATGATCTAAGCTAGCTTCAACTAAAAAATAGTAGAGTTCCTACAATAACATGCAAAATACAGAATAAAAACAGTAGTGCGAGGGAATAAGGAACTAAATCTATAAGGAAATATGTTAGCTAAGGGGTTTAGGGGTTTCAGGGGGATAAACTAGAAAAATCCTAGTTTATATAGGATTAGGAAGAGGTTAGGAGGTTGGGGATCATCCCAATCTGGGAGATATCCAAAAGGGAAATCTCCAACTACGCAGATGCATTTTTGCCCAAGTTGGAGAGGCTATTAAAACATAAGCTAATTATGAAATTTGGTTTTGGGATTAAAATCATCTAGACGTTCTGTTCTAGATGAATTTGTCAGATTGGGGATGATTTCGTCTAATCTATGATGATATCATCCAATGGTCAAAACAAATCCTAAAAATGGCACAAAAAATAGGGAAAGCGGGTAATAGGCGGTTTAACGGGCAATTTGGGTTGAAATTCAAATTTTTATCTTTTATATTTTTACTATGGTTTAACCGTGCCAATTTTAGGGTGCTACAAATAGTTTTTCTAATTCTCCTTTGACTAGTAAGGCCACTTTAGGATGCATTTTTCTAAGTTTTTGTTTAACAGTTTTAGCATCCGGATGGACTACTAGGTGATGCATAACTATAGAGGGGTCTAATCCTGGCATATATTCATATGTACAAGCAAAAATGTCTTCATATTCTCTTAGGAATGAAATGTATTTATCTTGTTTTTCTTGACTCAATTCTGATCGAATGTTGATGATGTGAGGGTTATCTTCGGTTCCAATGTTAATTTTTATAACGTTTTCAACTTCCATATGTAGATCTCTCTAAAAATTATATGGGGTGGGTGAAACGCCTAATTATTGTAATTATTCCAAGGTTAGCTTGGATAATTCGTCTTGAGGAGTCGTGGCCTCAAGCTGGGCTATACGAGGTATAGAGCCATTGAAATAAAATCCGTTATGTAAAAAATCCTCAATAGAGACATCATGGAAGATATCCCCCTCCAACTCATCGTCGAATTCAGCAATCATCTCAGAGTAAGCTATAGATAGCATATTACATGTAAATGGATTATCCCTTAAATGTAAAGCATTGCATTTATCCAAATAATATTGGTAACATATAAGATGGTCATCATCCTCAAATGGGAAGGGCTGACCTTTACTAGTAAATAGGCCCACACCACATCGGGCAGGCCATGGTTCTACCTCAAAAGGTTATTTCATACCATTTTTGGAAGGTCCCAAACCTTTCCCTTTATATCCCAATTTAAGCATTATAGGCTTAGATTTAATATACTCATTAGCAAAATAACAGTGAGCATACCCATCATAATGAGTCTTGATGTTTCTAGGTATTCTTCCCCAGTCATATCCCTTATAAATAAAAGCACAACTCCTGACTTGGTAGATACTTCCCATAGGTTGTGGGAGGCCCAAGGTACAAGGAGAGGGCAGAAATTTATTTAAAATATGGGAATCTTGCATAGCAGCGTTTGTTTTCTCTGATATAAAAATTTTAGATAAATCTAGTAAGATCTCATCAGTAAGAGCGTAAGAAGTAGAAGGATCATTTCCTATGTTTTCATATGCGGGAAACATGTCTTTGATAGGCATAGACGTTGTAGAGATGTCGATGGATGGGTCTAAAGGTATGGAAGTTATTGGAGTAAAACAAGAAGCATTGGTTGTGGGTTTAGGATCTTTTTGAGGTCTTAATGTGGTTTGTTCATAGGATGGTTGAATTATATGTAGAGGTGTGATGGATAGAGAAAAGGTAGATGATATTATGGGTGTGTTTTTTGCACATTTGGATGGATGATTAGAATTAGGATGTGTGGATGACAGAGCAGGGCAAAATTGAACTCCAACAGGTTCTGCCAAAGCACACATATCAAAGGGTCTAGGATCACCATGAATGGTAACCAAATTATTTTTAAATTCAAATTTAACACACTGATGTAAAGTTGAGGAAACATCTCGCATCACGTTGATCCAAGCACGACCCAAGAGTATATTATATGATGCAGGGCAATGTACAATAAACACGGTTGTGTCTAAGGTTCTAGGACCAACTTGCAATAGAATAGTAATAACTCCACACGTTTCTTGTGTTTCGTCATTGAATGCTTTTATAATCATATCAGTTCTTTTCATTTTGTCACTTATAAACCCAAATATTTGGTAGAAGTCAAAAGTGCATATGTTTAAAGATGAACCATTATCAATCAAGACTCGTTTAACTGCTACATCTCCAATTGAGGCAGTAATATATAAGGGGTTATCCTTATGTAAACTATGTTGCGTTATATCTCTATCCTGAAAGTCAATACAATCGACTTCTCGAGTTATGATAGTATTGGACATGGCTTCATGTTGAATACTTTGTGGTACCATCATTTGGCTTAATGTGAGGATTAATTCATCTCTATGTGTAGGATAAGATCTTAAAATGTCCAAAAGGGAAATTCTAGCTGTAGTATTTGATAATTGTTCATTAATATTATAAGGAGGTTTAGGTTGAACATTAGGCACATGATTCCCTTTATTGGGATTTTTCAAAACAAATGGAGCTGATCCATCGTTCTGAGTTTGATCCTGTTGAGAATTTTGAGCTTGTTGTCGAGTAACAACTCCGATGGTACCTACAATATTATTTTGTGGATGATGAATGGGTCTTGGTCTAGCATTTATGGCTTGTTCATTAGAAATTAATTGGTGAGAATATGGTCGAGTAGTGATTCTTCTAGGAAATGGTTCTTCTAGAACCATAGCATTTGTGATGGGTTGAACAGCATTTGATTCATCTTCAGAACAATTCGATTGATTTGAGGTGATTTCCATGTCACTTTCAGTCTCATATTTGGTGTCACTAAGAGCAAGTGTCCAAATATTATATAGAGGTCTGGCCATAACCGTGGATAAATTTGTGTCAAATTTTTGCGAATCATGAATGGGTAAATGTCCACTAATAGTTCCTACATATCGGGTAGGAGGGAGAACATTATGATGCTCAATTTGATTAGCCACCTCTTTACCATGCTTTGGTAAAGGATGTTGAAATATGTCCAATGATTGATTGGCATTCTGATTCTAATTTTGGGGGATGTTATTTTGAGAATTATTAGGAGGATTTTATTTAGGTTGAAAGGCTTGCACCTTCATCTCATTGTTATCAATTAAATCTTGTATTTTATGTTTTAACCTTTTACAAGAGTTGGTAGCGTGTCCAGGTCCTCTATGGAAATCACAATGTAAATCAACTCTGTATCCAAGTATAGTTGGATCAGGTTCTCGGATAGTTGGTAATTGGATCAAACCTCATGCTAGTAATTACGGGAGAATGGTTGATAAAGATTGATTTAACCTAGTAAATTATCAGGGTGGTTTATCAGGAGGTTTCAATATAAACTTCTCTATTGTTTTTGCAACATTAACAGTAGTGATATTTCTATTATCAGTGACTCCATCACCCACAACTTATTTATTTTTATATTGATTTTTGGATGTTTTCTCATCATCTTTCCTTTTAAGTTGACCTCTCCTAACAAGAGCATCTTCCACTCTTCGAGCTAAATCTATAGCTTGATCGAAGGTGATCAAGGTAGCAGTTGATAACTCATAGGATAATTGTTCTTGTAAATTATTGATAAAGATATCCAGCATTTCTCGATAAGGTAACACAAAGTGCAATTTTCCTATTAACTGTCTCCATTGAGCTAGGAAATCAACAAAACATTCATCTTTATCTTGTTTTAGGTTGTACAAATCTTTAATAGTTACATGCCTTTCAATGTAGGCACTAAATTGATGCACAAAAGACTCGGTAGTTTCTTCGAAATTTCTCAAAGAATGAGTGGGTAATTGATAATACCATTCTAATGCCATCCCTCATAAACTTTTTGGGAACATTTTTAGTAATAACAAATCATCATGGGATATATCATGACACGCTATCCTAAACATACGAATATGCTCTATGGGATCTTCAGTTCCTTTGTATATAGGTAGGACAAGCATAGGAAAGTGTTTAGGATATGGTTGTGCTACAACTATAGGATCTAGAGGCTGGCTACACATCTCTTAATAATTGTACGAGGGATGGTAGGGATCTATCTGGTCCATGCGAGAGACTAACTATTTCACCATGGCTTCCAAATTACCATTTTGTCCACCATATTGGTTTGGTGGTACATGAGTATGGGATTTGTAAGCATAGAATGGCGTGACGTAAGGATTAGATGCTATATTGTTGTTATGCAAATGGTTGGTAGGAAGAGTATTATGAAGAAGATTTGTTGTAGCATTATGTTGTACCCCAGATTGTTGGAAATTGGTGTTTGGTTTTATTTTAGGCTTTTGTTTATTTGAGGCATGTTGATCAATAAATTGGCAAAATAGAGTAGTGAATGATGGTTTCTTTTGTGTGGGAATAACCCTAAGCTTGGTAACATGCACTCTAGATGGTTAGGTAACCTGTTGTTGTTGCATGTTCTGGATTATGGCAGCCATATCCAAATTGGATGTTCTAGCTTGATCACTTTCTTGATCAATGAAGGACAAGGGATTAGTGCATGTGTGATATATGTATTATAGGGTTGCTTGAGTGTCACTAATTTGATCCTTGTCCATATGGACTGCTCTATTAAGAGTGCCAATATTAGTATTGAGGAACTTCCAGAAATGTTCCATGTTCTCAAAAGTAACAGCTCCTTCTGGAGATATTTTAGGAGATGAGGATCCTTCCTCTCTAACAATTTCTCTTTGTTCATTTGTGTCAACAAAATATTTTTCTTGTTGTTCTAGGGTTCCTTCTTCCTGAATTGGGTCTTCAGGGAGGACATCTTGTTTATTTACTATTTTTCCTAACCAATCTTCTTCTACTTCAACTTGTTTTCCATTCCTGAGTCTAGTAATTTTTTTAAATTTAGATTTTAGAAAATATATATTAATATATTTGCAAAAAATTTGGGAGGTATATATTTTAATTATATACCTACTATAATGCTTTTAAAAGAAAATGTTTTTGATTTTTGTTATGATTTTGTCTTGTTTTTATTTTTATGATTATAAATATAAAAAACAACACACTAAATGCAAGAAATAATAATAATAATAAAAGAATGGCTTATTTTTCTATAAATAGTTTATAGATGTCATTGATAGGATCAAGTTCATCAGGAGTCATGAAATGCTCTTATTCAAATTGGAAATGGTTTTTCAGGAACTTAAAAAAGTGTGGTATGGTGATGTTATCTACTTCTGACTCTGTCTTGTAAAATAGAGCTCATGGCAATACTCTCGGTATAACACAGCTCTAGGAACTCTACTCCATCTCTTTCTATCCGTAAGAATGACCTCTTAATCCTCTATACGAGATAGAAATTTATGTACTACAACTACATTATCGAAGTATTCCTCAAAGGTGTACAATTTAGAAGAAACAAGGGCTCTTTTATCTGCTAACCACCTATGATAAGCTCTCTAAAGCTCATGATATAAGGTCACTTGATCAGGATCCAGGATTCTATCTAGAACAATCCTCTTGATTTGCCTAAGTTCGGTTGATCTAGACTCAATGATATTCAATATCCTATAAAGTTTATCCCATAAGGGTTGAACCCTATTTGTTTGAGGTACTCTAAGTACAAAAGTAATCTCTATAGCTGCTAATTGATTCTCAATATTAATGGTGACAACTCATCTTTTATTATAATCTACCATCTAAATATGATATGCAATATTTGACTCTAAATGCATTTATGTTTTTGTTATTATTATTTTTTTTGGATTATTTTCAAAAGGTTTTAGTTGTTCACGTCGGGTTCACCAAAATGTATTGCTCCAAATTTTTTGCATCCTTACCTTCAGGCTATAGGATCCATGCCTGAAATGGGGATGCAAGAAGGATGGGACAATACCTCAGAATGAGAGGCCCTTTTAAGGTCTCGCATCTCGAGGAAGGGATATAAAGGTGAATTTTCAACGGATGGTGGGTTCACCAGGAAACTTTTGAATGGAAGTTTCCATGCCTAGGTTGATAATAGGTTTGATGTGTTCATTTTGAGCTTTAATCATTCAATTCTAGGTTTGGCCAAGATGAATCTAAACTATTCTATATGCCAATGTTGATTTTTATGGCTACATAAAACATGAATAAATGCTGAACACATAATGTACTAAATAGGATAGAATATACCTGATTCATGATGTCTGATGGAGATTCTAAGTCTTGTAGAAGTCCAAATCATCTTGAATCATATAGAATCATCTAAAATTGCGTAGGATCGTCTCAGATCTCAACCAGTTATCTGAACTCAGACAGGATCGTTGGCAATTTGACGAATTTGTTGGACAAATTTGTCAAAAACTTGCAATCACAAAAATAGATACAAAATACCAAAAATGCAACTACAAAAGCAAGTGGAAATGATAGGAATGGCGATGAATTTGCCTAAATGGTAAATCTAAATAGCAATTAAAAAGTAAATGCATCAATTTGACAATTTATTTTAACTTCATTGTATATCTATGCTAAATGAGGTGAACGCCAAGATGCATAAATACAATAACTAATATAATGCACAAAGAAATGCAGAAGAACAATAAGGAAATGCAAACTCTAGGCTCTGATTTCCCCCAATCTAGACTATAGTCGAGATTGCCTCTGATCGTACTAGATCATCAACGATATGTAATAGGATCGTCTGGAATCACGGTTAACGGGCGGTTTGGTTTTAAAATTCAAATTTTTATCTTTTTACTAAGGTTTAATTGTGCCAATTTTAGTGTGCTACAAGTATCTAGGTCATCATAATAGAATTTTATCCTCTAGAGGCTTTGTATGATTAGTATACAACTGTTTGATGAAGCAACTAGGGTGTTTGAGTCTCATGGAAAACCTCCAAAGGTCTTATTCACTAAATGAATGCATAAGATAGGATAGATACCAGATAAATGTCATAAATGACAATAAAATGGCCATGGACTATTCTTGCATATCTATAGCAACCTATAAAGAAACCCATCATCTCACCTCACACTTGATGCTTAAATTATTAATTATTATTATGAGAATTATTATTTATTCATGATTTTTATACATTTTGTGGTGTCACCCATTAGATTGTCAAACTCATATCACATCATATCATATTTTTTAAGTGACTAAAGCATACAGGTTAATTCACATTATATCATCAACATAACATAACATATTTCATTTTCCATATCTTAGTAGCATAAGGTTAGATGCATACAACACATCAAAATTGAACATGCATTTAACAATAAGTATTGCATCCATAAATGCATCCATCATCATCATCTAGAGCATGCCATCAAATAATCCACACATCATAAAGCATAAGTCATATAGGTCACATAGCATAAGATCATAAAGTAGTCCATCCACACATACACATCATAACATCTAAAGCATCACATCACATCATATCACATAAAATCATATATTGCATCCATAAACATAAAATCATAATCATAACAGATACACACATGGCGAGTCTCAAAGTCTAGATATCATATAAAAGTGTATCCAAATAAGTACATGTAGGTAAAAAAAGTGCCAATAAGGCTACAACTATATGGTCAATTGACCTTACACCCAAAATAGGTACAAAATGTCTAAGGAGCCAGAGCACTCAAGAGTTTCCTACACTACTAGTATCATCTTTATTCTCACTGACCCCTCTAGGATGCATCATAGAACTAGCACACCCAATTCACTTTATATAGGACCTGGTCCCATGGATCAATTAATATGATGATTATCATGAAGTGATCTGGTTGGTCCCTATGACCATCCTATCTTAGGCCTCTCTAGCATATGATATTCATGAATCCTGAACTCATGCTCTAATGCCAATATGTAAGAGGCATCTCGTGTGCACTCCTCCAAATTATATGCTAGCAATCCATGCAAGCATTGGATCTCTGCACCTACATCTAGACCACTATGTCCTTGGGGAACTTTAGGAGGTGGCATAATATACCTTTGAGCATCATCTTTATTAGTAGTAATTTGGACAAGCTATCTTCAAATTTATACAATAGTAGATGTAGACACCTAAATCACATAAATTTGATAATACTATTAGTGCATTGCATATGCCCTCTTATCGATAATATATGGCCCTATTAGGCACTCATATAGGCTATAAAAATGCTTCCAAAATTTTCCAAAACTTATTTTGGAGGGTTATTAGCAGTCTAGGGAAATTTTTTGGCTTCTACTAGTGGTTGTCCCAACCAGGGATGACCATAATTGGTGAACATCCCACCCAGTGATGGCCATCGACAATCATCCTTGGGTGGGATGGACCCTAACTAGACCTTTGAAAAAGTTAAAGGATGCACTAAATGGCAATCCAAGACTACCATTAGCACATCCAATCACCCCAAATTTATTTTGGACCTGTTGATGGATAGTAGGATAGTTGATTGGGAGCACCCAAATGGGCAACCTTCTCCCAATCATGCCATGATGCGATTAGGACACATGGTGCCACCTGCCTCACATGGAAAATATGCCCTTTTGCCCTAAGTGCCCTCTTGGGCTATAAAAGGATCTCCAAACTCCCAATTTTAGGGAGGATAATTTGGAAATCAAAGCCATGAAGTGCTTCCCAAATTGAACCCCGCAAATTGCAAACCAAAACTCACCTTTGCCTAACCTTGAAACCCTCTTCGCTTCAAAGGTGTTTTTAGGGGCAAGAGGCTCGATCCACTAAACCAAAACCATCCAAATTGAAGTACACTTTAGCCCCATCTATAAACAACACTCCCATACCATTTTGGACCAATTCCCAAGGCCATAGGTGATAAAACCAAGGTAGTTCTATGATCGTCTCACATAGATATGACTAGCAGTCTGCCCATGGCACACCTAGGGATGGCCACAAAAAAAGTTGGAATTTCAAAGAAATTCCTCCATATTCCCCTTAATAATTTCTAGAGGAACCTATTGCCCAAATTTGAGGCTATTTGAAGGAGTTTTGATGCAGGTTTGATGATCCCAAATGTTGTAGGTATAGTTGGCTCACCTCAGGATGACCAGTAGTTATGCATTATTTCACATTTAATATTACCTCCAAAGTTTCTTATTTGCATTTAGATTATATTAGAATATGCATATGCTTATTGTAGATTGGTTTTTGTATATGTAGATCGCTTTGTTTAGTCATAGTATATGTTGCTTTTGCTATGTTTTCAAGGCTTTCTTCATCTTATGAAACAAGTGCTATTAACCCCATTTTAGTCCCTTGTGTGTAGGTCCAGGTAGTTCTATGTAGAAGTAATGAGCTAAGAATACCAAAAGAATAGGTTTAAGGATAGCTCTCAATCGTGGGATGCAAGATTTACATCAAACGCCATAGTTTACACCGCTTTGAGGCCCCTTTCAAGGGACTAGATCCCTTGAACATTGTAATGGAAGTTGTATCAATTTGTAAAAGCCCTCAAGGGGATATTTGTAATAGAATATTTGAAGCTATACATTGATTAAATAAATCCACCATTTGGTTACACATTTGCTTCACCTTAATAGATTACAATTTTATGTGTTATTTCCTTTGAATGCTTTATAAATGCTTTACATTGCAATGGAATGCCCTTAAGGTGGTGTAGTAAATTTCATGTCTATAGTAAATTGTATATCTTGGAGATTCGAATGATGTTCCAACTACGTCACAAAATACACCACCTATAGTACAGGGCCTTCCTTCTAGGCCAACAGTGACAATTAAGAGCAAGCTTGCACAAAGCTTGAGGACCACATCAGCATGACTATCCATCTATGAGTTGATCCAAAAATCACCTCCACATCGGGATGCCTTGATGGATATTTTAAAATACATAGAGTTGCAACCATAGGATTCCAACTCCTTCATATATTTTATGGGACATGTGGAACAATGCAAAGAACTAGTCATACAATTTCATGAGCATGAGCTAAAATAAATAGCCAACGATGTGGTAGATCCTCCTTTACACATCATTGCATGTATAAATGAGATACCATACAAGAGAGTGCTTATAGACATTGGGTCCTCAAGTAACATCATAACAACTAAAGCACTAAAACACCTTAAGTTTCTAGTATCTCATGTTGTGGCATCAACTTACACTCTTCATGCTTTTAATGACACAATATGCTCTACTATCGGTACCATAGTTCTACCCATTCATGTGGGGCAAAAGACTATATCAACATTGTGCCATGTGCTATAGGGTGATATGGCTTATAAAATTTTGCTTGGAAGAACTTGGATACAAGATATGAAGTGTTTCCCCTCCATAGCACATCAATGTCTTAAATACACTCATGAATAGAAAATACATGTAGTATCTGCTGATTTAGAGCTCTTCAAATACTACAACATGTTGCAGTAGATTCTAGAGTCAACATTACATTTGACTCACATAGAATTTCTATTGAATACACCTAGTCATAGTCTATCCATTCCACTACCTTCATCATCATCTACTCCATCCTCATCATCACCACCTTCAAAGAAGGCTTCGACATCATCAAACCCTCCATCAAGGAACACTTCGAAGAGGTCTATTGATGAGATCCCACCATTAGTTTCTACCATATCTACGGAGGAGGTTCCTTGTGTCATTAATGAGGAATTACCTCTATATGTGAACACTAGATCACCTCAAACCACCATTCCATCTTATCCATCTTCACCATCCTAGGTCATAGTCCAGATGTCTAGCATAGGGATAGGGGAATACTTGGTGAGAAATATCATGATAGTTCCATCACTGGAGATAGTTCAAGACATGGGAAGACCTCGTATTCCCATAGGTAGCATTATACCTCTTGGTATACCTCCTAATAAAATGAATTTCATGTATGGAGGTGTAAAGTATGGAACTCTACCCATTCCTCAAAAAGAAGATGATGGTGAACCCTTTTCTGAGGATGTAAATTATTTGTCAAATCCAAACTATACATTGTGGTACTTATACCACTGTAATTAGAATGGGTTTGGTCTTGGCCTATATGAGTAGGGTAATTGTGTTCCATTTCAACCCTAATATCAACTTCCATATGATAGATCTAGGTTGGGAAATAATAAACCGGTACCATTGGATGTCCTCACCGAGAGTCTTGAACACCTATGTCTAAGTCATCAGGCTAAGCTCACTCGTGACCAATATGCTTATCCAAATCATGTTCATTCTGTGCGAGATCATTTCCCCATAGAAATGATAGATCAAGATATTTCTAGTGATGTCTCCCAACACCATGAAGTGGGGGAGAGCTCACACACATTGCAATCTAATAGTGAGGACTAAGACCAAGGTCCTCCTCATGAATGGATGAGTGATGACACAAATGATTATGGCATTGTATCCATTAAATACCCTAGATCATATTATGAACACGAGGGTGTGTTCCATTTGGAAAATGAGGATGAATATTATATTTGTATGTTATTCCCCATCCAAGTACCCATCTAATGCCATTTTTTGCCTCATGAATAGCAGGCTTGCCCTCTTTTGCATAGGCCACCGCCAGTTATTCCACTTCCACTTGAGCCACCCCTTTGAGTTATGAGACAACATCAAGTCTCTAGACCCACTCACCCTATATTAGGAGATCATGTATCCATCAACATGATTTCCATAGATTTAATGACACCATTGATGAATCTGAATAACCCATCCAAGAAATTACATCTTGATTTAGAGGAAATTGAATTTGATCAGGGAGATTTTTCTCCATCACCCTCATAGTATTGGCCTTTGAGGAAATGTTACAACCATTTAAATTTTCTTCAAGAAAAAATTAGGATGTTTTTCAAGCTAAGGTTGACCCTAAATTTCCTATGGAAGAAGCAAACCTAGCTTATGATATTCACTTAATTCCCATCCCATATCAATTGGAATATGGGTCTCACATGTCAATTGGGCCAAAAATTGACAATGATGTCGATACAGATCTTGATAATATCCATACCATTAAATTAGGGGAAGGTCTCTCCCTAAGTGAACAATATGATTTCATAGCTACATTGAAAGCAAGTATTAAAGCTTTTTCTTGGTCATATAAAGATATGCCAGGACTAGACCCAAATATAGTCATGCATAATCTTACATTAGACCCCAAGATCAAACCTGTTAAGCAAAAGTTATGAAAAATACACCCAATAGTAGCATTAATGGTGAAATATGAATTACAAAATATATTGGATGCTAATATCATCATCTCAATAGATTATCCACCATGGGTTTCAAACATTGTTCCTATCAAAAAGCCTTATGGGAGGATTCACATTTGCACCGACTTTTGAGATCTTAACAAAGCGAGTCCTAAGGATGAATTTTCCTTACCTAACATCTATGCATTGGTAGATGTAAAAATAGGACACAAAATTCTATCCCTAATGGATGGATTTTTTGGATATAATCATAATTTTATTAATCTAGAATACCAAATCAAAACAACATTCCCAACATCTTGGGGGACATTCTATTACAAGGTCATGTCTTTTGGCCTTAAGAAAGCTGGTGCTACCTACTAACGAGCCATGACATATATATTCCATGACTACATGCAAAGAATTTTGGAATATTACATGGATAATTTATTGTTAAAATATTTATTATACCATGAACATATCGATGTACTGTGTAAGATCCTAGATCACCTCATTGAGCACAATGTCAAACTTAATCTCAAAAAGTGTGTCTTTGGTGTCACATTAGGTAAAATTTTGGGATTCATAGTCTCCAAGAGATGCATAGAGGTAGATCCCAAAAAGGTCAAGGTAATATTATAAATGCCTCCCCCAACTACACAGTTTGCAAGGAAATTTTGCATCCATAAAATGCTTTATAGCACATTTATCAGGTAAGTGTCGACCCATGAATAGGTTTCTACACAAGGGGGTCTCATTTAATTGGGAAAAAGAATGTAAAAATACCTTTAATAAGATAAAATAATATTTGGATTTGCCACATGTATTGGCTCCACTACGACCATGCATGTTTTATTTATATAACTTAGCTATTGAGTTAGCTTTGGGTACCATGCTGTCCCAAAAGAACAAATTTCACAAAGAACAGGCTACCTATTACATTAGCCGCACATTGGTCAGCTATGAGGTTAGATACACATATGTTGATAAGATATACTTAGAAGTGGTATTTGCCACCAAAAAGCTATACCATTATATTTTAAATCACACCACATATGTTGTATCTAAAGAAAATCCATTGTGCTACATGATGAGCAGAACATATCATAATAGTCACATAGTGAAGTGGATAATGTTGTTGATGGAATTTGACCTAGAGTTCATTGGATAGAAATATATCAAAGTATAGGTCATAGAAAATTAACTAGTAGAGGCTCCTCTATAGGATGATAAGCCTATAAATATAGAACTTCCTGATGATGGAGTATTTCAAATTTTAGAATCACCTGATTCTACAGAGCCTGAGTCACAGGTGAATATAACTCTATTCTTCGATGGTTCCAAGTGTGAGCGAGGTAGTGGTGCAAGTATCATATTTTTCACACTGCAAGGGGCTACCATACCTCTTTCGTTTAAACTAGATTTTCCTTGTACCAAAAACAATGTAAAGTATGAAGCTCTCATCATAAAACTTCAGACAACAATCGCCATGAAAATAACAAAGTTAATTTTTTTTGGTGATTCCTTGCTCATAGTTAATTAGGTAAAAGGGATTTTCTAGTATTGATGTCCCAAATTACAAGCTTACAAAGCCCTAGTGGACAAACTCCTGGTAAAATTTTAATGGTATGATATAGAGGCACTTGCTCGCTCATATAATCATTTTGCAAATACAATGGCTTCATTAGGGTCGTTAATATCACATGAACCTTTATATTATATCACAACTATCCAAGTAAAAATTCTAGCACAATATGTGACTAAGCGTGAAGAGCATAATGCTATACCAAATTTTCACATGATTTAGATTGAGCCTTCTCATGAAAGGTTCTCTTAACTACACAAATATTTGAATAATGTTAATTGGGGGACTTTGTTCCCTCATAATCCTTTTGATACTAGTACAACACTATATCTCCAAGTTTTCTCTCAATCAGCATTCGCACGAGACAAACATCAAAGGGTTATCATGATTCATAATATTGAGACTTCTTCAAAGCAAGATTGGGCCATCCAGATTAAAGATTATATTAAACTAGGTAATATTCCACCTATATTGTCGCACACCTCAAAGCGAGCATTCAAACAAAATATGGAAAAATATGTCTTAATAGGAGACAATGTATCATCGAAGTTATAAGGTTTTATTCTTCATTGCTTAGACTCATAGGAGTTAGCTTGGGCTATCACCCAATCACACGATGGTACATGATGTGGCCACTTTAG